>JARWLC010000007.1:56394865-57685282 GCA_033318265.1 Phyllotis vaccarum
CTAAAGTAATAAAACAGCTTAGTACTGGTATAAAAACAAACTTGTGGATCAGTGGAATCAAATAGAAGACCCCAACATTAGCCCACACACTTATAAACATCTGATTTTTGACAAAGCGACCAAAAAAACTCAATGAAAAAAAGATTGTATCTTCAACAAATGATATTGGCATAACTGGATGGTGATATATAGAAAAATACAAATAGATCCAAATCTATCACCCTACACAAAACTCAAATACAAGTTTATCAAAGACCTCAAACAAACCCAGTTACACTGAACTTGATAGAAAAGAAAGTGAAAAATAACCCCTCCCATGCATTGGCACAGTTGATCACTTCCTAAATATAACATTAGTAGCACAGACACTAAGAACAACAATCAATAAGTGGGACCTCCTGTAATATGAAGCTTCTTTAAGGCAGAGGACACAGTCAATAAAGCAAAACAGCAGCCTAGAGAATGGGAAAAGTTCTTCACCAACCCTAAGTCTCACAGAGGACTGATCTCTAAAATGTTTAGAGTACTCAAGAAACTAGAGCCCCCAAACTTAAATAACCCAATTAAAAAATGGGGTTCAGAATTAAAAAGGGAATTCTTAACAGAAGAACTACTAATGCTGAAAAACACTTTAAAAATTGCTCAACATCTTTAGCCATCAGAGAAATGCAAATCAAAACAACTTTGAGATACCACCTTACACCTGCCAGAATGGCTAAGATCAAAAATAGATGACAGTCTATGCTGGAGAGGATATGGAAAAAACAGGAAAACTACTCTATTGTTGGTTGAACTTTAAACTTGTACAGCCACTTTGAAATGCAGTATGGTAGATCCTCAGAAAACTGGAAACCAGTCTTCCCAAGGATCCAGCAATACCACTATTTGACATATACCCAAAGGATGCACATTTGTACCCCAAAGACATTAGTTCAACTATGTTCATAGCAGCACTATTTGGAATAACAAGAACCTGGAAACAACCTAGATGTTCCTCAGCTGAAGAATGAATTAGGAAACTGCGGTACATCTACACAATAAACTACTACTCAGCAGAAAAAAAAAAAAAAAGACATCTTAAAATTTGCAGGCGAATAGATGGATTTCAGATAAGCCTCCTGAGTAAGGTATCACAAGCCCAGATAGGTAGGTAAGGGATGTACTCAATCATAAGTGGACTTTAGACAAAGAAGCAAAGAATACACAACCTGCAAACCACAACCCTGAACACCTTTGGATCAGAAGGAACTTAAGAAAGAAATCTAGAGATTTCCCCTAGATAGAGAAAATAGAGTAGGTCTCCTTTGCAAATTGGAATCATAAGAGGTTGCAACCAAGAAGAGGTGGGAACAAATCATGAAAGAAAGAGATGGCTGAGTGAGAGGAGCAATAAACAGAGAGAACAATAAAAGATGGATATCTTGATAGAAGAAGGCAATATGGGGTTGAAAAGAGACCGGGTGCTAGAGAAACATCCAAGAACTCATAGGAGGTTCCTGGCTAGGTCTTTAATCAATAGTGGAGGGTGTGCCTAAACAGGACTTTCCCTACAATCAAATGAATAACCATCCTAAGTGTCATCGCAGAACCTACATCCAAAATGAATAGAGGGGGAGGCAAAGATACATGGTTGAGCACTGGGCAGAGCTCCTGGTGCAGCTGAAAGCAGGGCAGGGAAGTCTATATGAGCAAGGGGATAGGGTATGAGGAAAAGTCCCACAGAGATGACTAACTGGAGCTATGGGGAGCTCACTGAAGGAAGAACTATCCCTGGAGAATCACTGGGAAAAGGAGCTAAGTCTTCCAAGGGTTGGTAACTATTGATTGGTATGGGCAGTATGTGGTGACTTAAAGTGGGGAATTAGGCAGTGTTCCCCTGTGTGAGCTGGTACCTTGGAGCCCATTCCTTGCAGAGGAATACAAAAACCAGTCTTTACAGTGGGAAGAGGAATTTGGACTTTCCTGGAGTAGATGCACCATGCTGAGGTGACCCACTTTGGGACTTCTTGCCCTTTTGGGGGAGGGAATGGAGGATGGGAGGGGAGTCTGAAAGCTAATTGGGAGGGAAGGGAGCGGGAACATGAAGATACATGGAAAAAAGACTTTTAAATAAAAAGAAATAAAATAAATAAAAATGGAAAAAGAATAATGATGTGGGAATGTCTTTCTGTATGCTGTGAATATCAACCTTTAAATAAAGGAGTTGTTTTGGCCCTTGACAGGCACCATAGAAAAAGTAGGTTGGAAAATCACAACATAGATAGGAGAGGCAGGGTGGAACAGAGACAGATTGAGCCAGCTGCCCAAGAAGAAGCATGTAAGGAACACAGGTGAGCCACGGACCATCTGGTGACAGATTAATGAGAATGGGTTGAGTTAAGATGTAAGAGCTAGTTAGCAATGTGCCTGAGCCATAGGCCAAACAGCATGAAGCCAATATCAGTGTTTTAGTCATTTTTGGGGCCTGATAAGCTGCGGGCAGCTAAGGGGTCTGGTGCACCAGATCTGCGGGTCTAGACCTATGGCCGCAACGGAGCCAAGAAAACTCATTGTAACAGAATAATTCTTCAAAGAAGAATATGTGTGTGTGTGTGTGTGTGTGTGTGTGTGTGTGTGTGTGTGTGTGTGTGTGTGTGTGTGTGTTGTGTGTGTATGTATATTCCACATAAAAATAGAAAAAAAAACAAAAATAAATAGGATTTGATATCTTAATGCACAGCACACACAAACCCCTCTTTTAGTAATTTGATAATTCTCTCTGTTTGAAACTCAGGGGATGCCTATAATTTAAACCTTTCCTTTTCAGATCTTTCATTTGTAAATATAAAATAAGTTAACAAATTAATTTTATTAATAAGAAAAGAATGATATGACATGATACATAAAGGTGTGTGGTTTCAACAGAATGAGTTATATTTCTGCTTTTGAGAGAATGCAGGCCTTCAGTAGAGAAGGAGTGGGGTATGAGACAAGGAAACTCTGCTCTATGTACTTTATTACTCAGTATCATAGTCTACAGGGAAAGCTTTGTCCCAAACAACTAAGATACTTATTTTCAAAGTAGCACTCTTGTTTTTTTGTTTATTTTTTCTTTTTACTTAGAGAAACTTTTTAATGATAAGATGAAATGTAGGAGTTGGACATTAAGGAGTGATGTTTTAACATGACTGTTACCTGACAATCAGAATATTAGTTAGGGTTTATTTGATTTCTAGAATGATTTTGTAATGATTAAAATAATTTTGCTAACAATATAATGCTTGAATTTATAACAAATATTCTGGTAATATATCTTAAGTGCTATGAATAGACGGTTCTTTTGGTAGTTCAATATCTCTCTCTCATAAATGGAGAGTGGAGTCCTGCCACACAGGCATCCTGAACTGAGCATTTCCAGTAAAAATATAGGTATTTTTACTTTCTAAGACAACAACTGTTTCAACACATAAATATTTTATGATATATCTGAAAGGAACAGGAGTAAGAACAGTTAAATTTAAAGTTAAATTTAAAGAATTCAGAACATACTTTCAGCCTAATTAAGTTATATTAGAAAATGAACTTGTGAGAATAGTCTGAAAAAATAAACATCAGATTTTGGTTAGCAATATCATTTTTGAATATGTTCCATTCTAGTTGCCAATTAACTTACTTTTATGAAGATTATTTATAAAGCAATTAAATAATATTATATTCACAGTGACATTTAAAAGCCAACTGTTGCCAGATTTTTGTATGTTGAACCATCTCTGCATCTCTGGAATAAAGCCCACTTGATCATGATGGATGATCTTTTCTGAACCTATTCCTTATGCTGGATTGTCTAGCTCAGCCTGAATATAAGGGAAAGTGCTTGGTTTAACAACAGCCTGATACGCCATGCTTTGCTCATGCCCATGGAGGCCTTACCCTTTCTTAGTGGCTAAGGAGGAGGTGTATATGGGGAGGTAGAGAGGGAAACTGAGGGGAGAAAAGTGGAGGAGATGAATGAGTTTGAAGTCAAGATGTAAAATAAATAAATTAATTAAATAGTAAAAACTTAAATGGTTTCATTTGTATAACATTTATAGTAAATATTCTATTTTTAAAATATTTTTTTGGAAAATTTATACAATATATTCTGATTACAGTTTTCCCTCTCATATTTCACCTCAGGTCCTCCTGATCACCTCACCCATCCAGCTCCACAACTTCTTTCTCTTTTTAAAAAAATCAAACATGCAAAAAAAAAAAGACCAAGGATTTTTATGAAGTAAAAAAACCCAAAAAACTACAAGAAATACACGTATAAGCAGATGGAAATATGCACAACCAGAATTCATAAAAACACAAATCCTGAGACCTTAATGTATAAACAAAATGCCAATAGGACAAAAAAATTGCCCCCCAAAAGCAATATGAGTTTAAAAAAAACATATATTTATATCTACAAAACCACAACTGAATTCAGTTTTTTGGCTATCTAATGCTAATCATTGGTTGCCCTTATGTGTTTTTCATATACCTCCCCTGTGAGATTACATTGGAGAAAACAGATATTTCATTTGCAAGCAGTTGTCAATAGAAGATAGATACTTAGTTAGGGATGGGAGAGCATGCTCAGTTCTATTTCTCTGGTCTAGAATCCAATCTTTCTTGAACCTAGTCAGGCCCTGTGTGCATGCTCCCACAGACCAATATTGTGAGTTCATACATGCATCCGTCCAGTTGTGTCTAGAAGGCACTGTTGCCATGTTTTAATTGCTGTTAGCCTGGTGTGGCTTAAAGACAACAACAACAAAAACTGAGAACAGTCCCCATAGACTCATATATATGGATATTTAGACCTCAGCCGGTAGAAGTGTTTGGAAAGGATTAGAAGCTGTAGCTTTCTTGGGGAGGTATGTCACTGGTTGGGGTGAGCTTTAGGTTTTTAAAATGTGAGAACAATTTTCTTTGTCCCTCTGTGTTGTGTATTAAGATGTGAGTTCTTAGCTTTTCCTTTTCTTCACCATAATGGGTACTCTGAAACCCCAAGCCTGATTAAATGTTTTATTTCGTAAGTTGATTTGGTCATGGTATTTTATTATGGCAATAAAAAAGTAATTAAGACTGAAGTTGTTATCAAGCAGTGGAATATTATTGTGATAAACCACAGCAGTTTTGGAGAAATATGAATGACTTTGCACCAGGAAAATGGTTGAATGTTGTAATCAAGGCTTAATGGAACATCCTTGTAGGATTTTGGAAGACAGTGGAACTGAAAGAAATGTAGATTATGGACAGATAAAAAGGGTTCAGAGGAGAATAAAACAGCAAGTGATCTGTAGTAAAGTATTTTCTCATAATATTTTATACATTTGTAAGAATGTGGCTGCAATTTTATCTTTGTCCTAAGAATTTGCATAAGGCTAAATTGAAAGACCAATTTCTTTGTGACAGACATTTCAAACAGCCTAACATGGACTTTGTTCTAGAACTGTAATATTAGATGCTGTGGCATTGTGGGGGGAGATATGTCACTGGAAACAGTCTTTGAGGTTTAAAAATTCTTGTGTGATTACTAGTATCTCTGTCTCAGGCTCAATAAGAGTCATCATCTGTTCCTTGTTCTTCCCTCAAGAAATCTAATCCTCTGAAACAGTAAGCTCAATTAAAGCTTTCTCTTATACTTTGTTTTAGTCATGGTGTTCTGCCTCAACAAGATAAAAATAACTAAGTCACAGAAACTTGCTGCTAAATTTTGATTTACAATGCTTGTCTTTCATTTTATTCACATTTGGGAACAGAAGCTATCCTTCTTTTAAAGCAGGGAGCATAGGGTTTTATAGTGAGTTTGTCTTTTCTAAAGCAGTAAAATTATATCATTTGTCACAACCACCTATAAATGTTAGATGTCCACAATGAAATGATAATGTTATAATTTAGATACGGGTAATAAAGGAAGTATGCTTTCTGCAACTTGGAGATCCAAGTTAATGCTGTATAGAATATGCATCTCTGTATCTGTAAAACAGAAATACTAGTTATTTATGTTTGTATAGTTTAAAAGAATCCCCAATGTTCACCATTTGCTAAGAAAATGTACCTGTATTGTTCTGAAATATGTAATTTCAATAGATTATAAGGTTGGGTGCCAGGCTATAATCAAACTTAATTCAGGGTCTCCTGTGACTTTGAATATAACCATTGGCATATAATTGGTTATGATTCTTTATATTTGGGGTATGTGGTTGACTTAAAATAATATGCTGATATAAATTTGATCTATAAAAGAAGATTGCAGGCATAGGCATAAATTTTTACTATTCTGCTGAAGAGATTTTATTTTCAGAATTAAATGGTGAGTTTCTGCTATTACCACCAGAGTGGATTCCTATCTTCCAGAGAAGCCCCAATAGATCATTTACAATCACACTTTTGATGTATAAATTGTAACTAATATTTGTTTAAATATATATAATTGTATCCATTTTCTTCTAAAATATAGCAAAAGTCTCTAATTACTTAAAATTACTAGCATTAAATGTCTCAGTTGAATATTTTACTTCTTTTCTGTGGTAATAAAATCATGGAGGTTGTGGAGAAGAAAATAAAGCAAACCATGCATTTTTTTCTATCTATTTTTTTCTATTTTTTTCTACCAGACTGGGAACTGCTTTTCTAACACAGACAAAACAAGCTGCATATGCAACAGCATTTTTTATCTCGATCTCTTGTTTCAAAATAGTTCTTCCCAAACTTTGTCAGATCCCAGATTAGAAATTTATAGTAATCTTTAAAATCTTACCTCTCATAGCGTCTCTTACATACAGTTTATTACCAGTGACCTTGTCTTCACTTTTGAAATACCTTTGCATTCTACCATTTCCTTAATTTTTGTAACAATCACAAGTCTGTGTCACAGATTTATGAAACTTCAGCTTCTGAGTGCAATCAAAAAAATTCAGCCAATTTCACAGGGCCCTACCCAGGTCCTTTGTTATCATTTTCATACCACTCTTCTGTTTTCATTCTTGAATAGTACTATGTCTCTTGGACTAAGCTCCCTTTAGAGCCTTTGGGATGCAACTGAATCACCTGTGTCTTTCTGTCCAACTCATCTTCTGTTGTTCTCTTCATTCCAATTTTGTTGCACTTATAAGAAAGATGTTGAGTATGTCTTGTTTTATTCTTTCCCAAGGGCTGTGCATATACTTGTACTTACAAGCATTATTTTTTACCTTCTCAGCTATCTTTTACACACACACACACACACACACACACACACACACACACACACACACATACACATAAAGTAAGGAGCTGAGGCATCTGCAGAATGCAAGTCAAATAATGTATTCCTTCTTTATCTTTCTAACCAATGTATCCACTTGGGATTTTTTATTTCATCCTGAAATAATAATTGTTTCACATTTGTGTAATTACTTAGCTAATATCTGTGTCTGACATTAAACTGAATTTCTGTGTAGGCATATGTGGGTTAATAAGCTCATTATTTTATTCTCTTTCTTTAACAAAGTGTCTTCTACCTAGCTGAATATTGATTTCATGGATAATTATTTGAGTAAAAGAGTAAAGGAATGAGTATTTTTTGAAAGATTGGTAACTTTAGAGATAAAATAATTAGTAAATAAGAGAAGCAGGCCAACTAAATTTGAAGGTTCCAATCTAATGGAGAAAAATACTACTCAAGTCAATTGTAATCCAAATTTTATAGTAACAATAAAGCAAGGGAATACTGAACAAACTCTAGTTAGTATATAATAAAAACCTGGAGTCAGATCCTGAGGAAAATCTGGAATATCAGAGAGGAAAAAGACCACAGTCAATCCTCACACAACCAACTTCTCAGTCCAAACAGGGTAAATACTCTCTTCAAGAGTCCTCACCTTGGCTTGTCACTTCTATGGAATGCCAGAATCTCAACCTTCTCCTGTCTTAAATATATTCCCTACCCAGTTGTTTTACTTCTGGGTTCAACTCTATATCATTTTCCTAGTGTTAGGGTTAAAGTATGAGGTACTACTGCTTTGCTGTTAGTCTTTGAACTCACAGAAATACAGAAATATCTCAATCTTCTATGTAATGGGATTAAATCTGTGGGTCACCACTCTCTGATCTCGGTGGCTTGACTGTGGATGATTCTGTTCTCTGATATTCCAGGCTGATTTTTATTAAATATACAATATATCAGGAGAAGATTCATGTATGGGATATTTTCTAAATCTCAAGAACTGTACCATGTTTTTAACTTGTAAGAAATTCAACCCACAATTTCAAAAGCATCTGTAATGTAAGAAGATTTCAATGTTCCCAGTTTCTGCGATATATTTGTCACTCATGGCATAGTTATCTGAATAAAAATTACCTTTTTCTGAAGCAGAGAAGACAGATTTTTAATAAGTACATGAGAAAAATTTTTGAGATGTAGGCAATGGAAACTTCTTGCTTGATGTTTCTATTAATCCCTTATAGCAGAAGGACTATATATTTTTCAATAGCTAGTCTTACCTTCTCTACTACTGGGGTTAAAATTATTAGAATAAGATGACAGAATGAATGGGAAGTGTTAAATGCTAGGTTTGCATGCCTTGGAGTTCTAGAGAAAAATGAGAAGAGACTCCTGTCTACCAAATTAGAAGACCACTGCTATCTGATGACTGTAAAGATCTGAAAAGGAGTAAGGTGTCCTGCCATCTGATAGTGTCATGAATGCAGTAAAGTCACAGAACCCAATTCTATTTTCATGTAGAGTGTGAAAACAGAAATGGCTGTGTCATATATTTGTTCAAGCAATGTTTGTATCAAGTCAAACGGCAATACCTACAAGACCTTCTAACAATGGAAGTGTGTTACAATGTGGTTTCTTGGTCCAGAGCAGCCAGAGGCCCAGACTCACAGACCCTGCAGTCACAGACCTCTTAGCCACCCACTGCTGTTCAGGCCCCAGAAATGATTCAGACACTTATATTAATTTCATGCTGTTTGTCCTATGGCTCAGGCACATTGCTAGTTTGTTCTTACATATTAAACCAACCCATTTCTATTAATCTTTCTTGCCACGTGGCCCATGGCTTACCTGTGGTCTTTACATGTTGTTCCTTTTGGCTTCTGGCTCCTTTTGTCTCTGACTCCACCCCTGCTCTTCCTGCCTATTCTGATTCCTCCTCCTACCTATTCTGATTCCTCCACCTAGTTTTTCTATGGTGCCTGTCATGGGCCAAAACAGGTACTTTATTTAAAGATTGCTATTTACAGCATACAGAAAGGCATTCCCACATCAGAAATGGCTTTTGTCTATATGATACATACTTGACCACTTATGTACCCAAGCAAAATAAAATATTTGCAATTAAATTTCTTCTTGGAAATTAATAATATAATATTACATTGTGATTTAGTTCAAGTAAAAATTCTAGTTTTCAGATGCTAAAAATTTATCCTATTCTATGTGAGGGTATTGTCTCCATGTCTATTGTAGTGAGCTGATAGAAAAATCTACTGTGACTGGTAAATTTTCATTTCAGACTCTGAATACCACTGAAGAATACATCTTAGGATTCTCCTCTCAATGGGTTGCAACTGTGGAAGGTTATATTCTTTTTCCTTTCTGTCATGAATTTATGGTTTCTCTGCAGGTTAGTTTTATGTCAGATGGACAGAAGCTTGAATCATTGGGAATGGTAAACATGGCTGAAACAATGCTTTATCTACATGACCTTAAGGCAAGATTATAGGAAATTTTAATTATTGATTGAACCTAACCCATTATGGGTGACACTACCCCTGGGAAGGTGGTTCTAGGATGTACATGAAAGCAGGCTCAGCAAGCCCTGGAGAACAAGCTAGTGATCAGCATTTCTCCATGATTGCTGCTTCAATTTCTGCCACCAGGTTTTTTTCCCCTGACTTCTTCCCTTTGTGAAGAAATGTGACCTGAGAACGGTAAAATGAAATAAACTCCTTTCTCCCAAAGTTGCTTTAGGTCGTGTAGTTTTATCACAACAATAGAAACCAAAGTAAAGTAGTTGTTCTTAGTCTCCTTTCTTTCTTGTTTCTTCCTGTCCACTCTTTCCAATGTCACTGTAAGCAACCCTGTTGGCAGAGTGGCAGGAACTGAGACAAGAGATTATCTTGGTGCAGTAATGTCCTGCAGTCTTTCTCATCTTTCTAGCTTGTGGGCTAAGACAAATTGTGTTAGGGTGGCAGCAATGGATACTCTGTATCTTCATGGCCATGTCCTATTCGGTTCAGAGCCGAAGGTTCTTGCTGTAGTTTCTTCTCTGCCCCAGGTTAAATCCCATTAGCTTATATGTGGAAATTCGATGTAATAAACTGTGTTTGCAGTAGAAACAGATAATTTCACTTTCCTTTGGAATATTTCAAATGTTAAAAGTTTTAGAATACTAGAGATTTTATAATCTGTAATTATAATTCACAATAATTTTAAATTGTTTATGTGCTGAACAATTAAAGAGAAAACTATTCACATTATGTTTCATATGAATAGTATTCTGAATACCTCACTCATCATAATACCAAGATGAAAAAAAAATACCTGAAAGTCACTTACCAGGAAACACTAAAATAAAAGGTATGCTCTATATGCATAAAAATGAAATATCTAGCTGCTTTTATATTTAAACAGTTCCTTTGTAGCAGTGGGGTTTCTTGGTCCCAGGTGGCCAGAGGTCCAGACTCACAGACCTGCAGCCCTTAGCCACCTGCCGCTGCTCAGGCTCCCAGAAATGACTCAGATGCTTATATTAACTTCGTGCTGTTTGGCCTATGGCTTAGGCACATGGCTATCTAGCTCTTACATCTTAACTCAACCCATTTTCACTAATTTGTCTGCCACATGGCCCGTGGCTCACCTGTGTTCCTTACATGTTGCTCCTTTGGGCTTCTGGCTCAGTCTGCCTGACTCCATCCTGCTTCTCTACTTTTTCTGTGGTGCCTGTCATGGGCCAAAACAGCTCCTTTATTTAAAGATTGATATTCATAGCATACAGAAAGACATTCTCATATCAGTTCCTTATTAGGTGTATTTTAGGATTTAAATAGAAGGACAGATGACTACATTATAAATCTAATTTGTGGTTACTATTTGTTTTGTTTCTGACTCTACTGTTAATGTGAGACAAATAATAAAGCCCTAAAAAGAATTATCACTGCATTTTCTCAACTATTTTCCACTGTATTCACTCCATTTTGATATTCAACAGTTTAAAATAATACTGAATGAATACCATAAGCTATGCATTCACTGAGTTACTAACAAAATTTATATTTTATGAATAATTTTGAGAAGACAGAAAATCAAAGAAAATACAAGAAAGAAGAGAAGAAAGTTAGGAGAGGAAAGAGCACACAGAGAGTAAAATATATTGATAACTGGGATTAGGCAGAGATACCCTTAAAAGGATAGGAGTTTGAGTATTGACTGAATAATGTTTTCTAGTACTTAGAAGAAATGTATCTTTATGGATGCATTTAGCAGGTGAACTATATTACTCACATGCAAACAGATTTTGAACAAAATTTCATAGGATTATAAGGCAAATTTCTTAAAAAGAGCCAGATGCAATGCAGCTTCTAGGAAAACTGTAATCTTACTGATCATGGAAGAACAAGCATTTATTTTATATTTTATATTCTCAGAGAAACTAAAAACTATATAGCTTTTCCTTAAAATAGAAGGAAAAGGATAATAACTTTGAGGAACTTCATATTTTTGTGTATTGTAGAGAACAAATTTTCCACATAAGCACTTCTTGGAAGTAAGATAATGGTTTCAGCTCACAAAGTTACATTAGAATAATATTTAATGTGGTTTTTCTCTTAACTTACAGGTTTAGATGCATTTTAAAACTTGATATTATTAAAAGCAGACCATGCTGTGCTTCTAAAGTGAAATATTTTGTCTAATTTACCATTTTCTTCTTTTTAAGAGTTTTTTTTTTCATTTTACCCATCACCCCCTCTTTCCTTCTCTCCCATTTTTTCAGTACCTCCCCACCTCTCCCTACCCCACACCCATCCACTCTTAAAAGATGGTAAGGCTACCCTTGAGAAGTCAATTCAGGCTAGTATACCAAGTTGAGGCAGGACCCAGCCATCCTGCCTGTATTAAGGCTGAGAAAGGCATCCCCCCCATAGAGAGTTGGCTATTAAAAGCAAGTTTATATACTCAAAGATGATATATGGTCCCATAGCCAGAGTCCCACTAATGGACTGATCTACACAGCTTTTCTCTCATTCAGAGGGCCTGGTTTGGTCCTTTGCATGCTCTCCAGCTGTCAAGCCAGTGTTCATGAGCTTTCATTACCTCAGGTCAGTTGACTCTTTGGTTTTCTCCATTGTACTCCTGACCCTCCTCTTCTTCCTCTAGTCATTCTTCCCTTTATTCAACTGAACTCCAGGAGTTCAGCCTAGTGCTGGGCTGTGAGTATCTGTATCTGATCCCATTAGTCATTGTACTTAGGTTCTATGGACAAGAAGGGAAGTCACCAATGTGACTACAGGGGAAGTCTAGTTCAGGGTCCCTCCCAGCATTGCTAGTCTTAGGTGGGACCTCCTTGTGTGTTCGTATGAATTTCTCTAGCACCAGATTTCTCACAAAATCCAAGATGGCTCACTCTATCAAATTATTTCTTTTATTGTTAACCCGCTCTCTCCGTCCCTCAACTTGGCCATCTTGACCATGAGATACCATATTATATTTGTCAGAATGACTAAGATCAAAACCCCTCATGACAGTCTTTGTTGGAGAGAATGTGGAGAAAGAAGATGGTGAAAATGTAAACTTACACAGATACTCTGGAAATAAGTGTGGGAAAACTGAAATTAGCCTACCTTAGGACCCAACAATACCTTTCTTGAGCATATACTCAAAAGATTTTCAACCACATCACAAGTACACATACATGCTCAGCTATGTTCATAACCACATTGTCCATAATAGCCAGAACCTGAAAATAACCTAGATTCCCCTCAACTGAAGAACGGATATAGAAATTGTGGTATATCTAAATAGTGGAGTACTACTCAGTAGTAAAAAAAAAAATGGCATGATGAAATTTGCAAACAAATGGATGGAACTAGGAAAAAAATCATCCTAAGTGCGGTAATCCAGACACAGAAAGACAAACTCAAATATATTCACTCTTAAGTGAATAATAAACAAATAGCAAAGGAGGAACAGGCTAAATTCCAAAACCAGCAGAAGCTATGTAAAGAGGAGGACCCTACGAGGACTACACATGAATTGTCTCAGGGATGGGAAATAGTTAGTTAATATCCCTGGATAAACTGGGAGGAAGGTGTAGAGGGGAAAGGATGGGAGTAGAAACATAAGGGTTTCAAATTTAACTTTTAAATATGTATCACTGTCATCTTCATAAATTTATGTTAAGGCTATAAAAATATACTGATTTTCTTGATAATTAAGCCAAGTGTTCTTGAATATTTTACAAGTATATTTGATGAATTCTAGTGAAAGAACCTCTTTATGTTCCTCATATGCTGGCCTAGATCCTATGTACAATTTCTGCTTGGAGGATGTAGTTTCTCTTTACCATTTTTCAAGACACATTTGGTGATAAATATACGGTTTGCTTTCATAAGTAATAAAATGCTATGTGACTATTACTAAATTATGTTGGATTTAACCATGATTTGTTCTTTTTTTTTCACTTTTGGGCAAAAAGAGGCAGCTGACTATTTAGCATGGAGGTAGCACATTTTTCTTCTTGAAGATGTGTGGTGGCCCATGTTTCTAATCCCAGAACTCAAGAGGCAGTAACAAGAAGAAAACAAGTTTGAAGATATTCACACATGCATACTCTGTCTCAGCAAAGAGAGAGAAACAAGAGGAAAAATAAAAAGTAATAATCAGAAGGACAACAAATTTTTAATAAAGACTTGGGCTCTTTTTGAATGATTTTGTCTTTGTTGAACAGAATCTTATTGCTTTAACAGTGGCTATATAGATGATGTCTTTGTACCCTTTGAAGTATAAGGAAAAATATAATGAGCTATATACACTTCAAGGTAGCAAGATTAAATTTGTATATGTTAATCTGAATGGGATTGAATCGGGAAACAACTAAGTATAAAGATGAATATAAAAGATAGTATGTTGTCACTGAAGAAAAATCTATCTTTGACATCAGCCAAATCTTTAAGTTTTACAATTGTTACTTGGTGAAATTAATTTTAGGGCTTTGTTGGTAACCTAGTTGAACTTGTTATTTCTGGTAAGAAACACTGTGACCAAAGGCAAGTTGAAGAAGAAAGGGCTTGTGTGGCTTACATTTCTACTTCATTGAAAGAATGTGGGGCAGGAACTCAAACAAGAAAGAAGTTTGGAGACAGGGGCTAATTCAGAGGCCATAGAGGTATGCTGCTCACTGAGTTGTTCCCTATGATTTGTTCAGTTTGCTTTGTTATAGAACCTAGGATAACCAGTTCAAGGTTGACACCACATATAATGTGCTGAGGCCCCCCCCCCCCGATCATTCACTAATGAAGAAAATGTATACTTTTAGATCATTTAGATCCTATAGAGGCATGGCATCAGATTTAAATTGATTAAATTGATTTCAGATACCTGTAGCTTATGCCAAATTGACATAAAATTAAGTAGGACAATTGGTAGCAGGGTTTAATAATAGATACCTAATACTATTACTGCAACAAATATGCAGCATTTGTGGTATATTTCAGAGCGAATATTTTTACAAGAATGGTGTGTGTGTGTGTGTGTGTGTGTGTGTGTGTGTGTGTGTGTGTATGAGAGAGAGAGAGAGAGAGAGAGAGAGAGAGAGAGGGAGAGAGAGAGAGAGAGAGAGAGAGAGAGAGAGATAGTAAGAGGTTTCTTGCCCAGACTTCCAGACTTTTGGGCCTAACCTCACGGTTTAGACCTGCATACCCATAAACCCTCAGAGACACACAGATTTTTACAATAATTTTAGGCTGATCAGCCGTAGGCCCAGGCATATAACTTGCTAACTCTTTACCCTTAATCTAACCCATGACTCTTATCCTGTTCAGCCATGCCGCTTACTACCTTTCCTCAGAGCAGCATAGTTGTTCTCTGCTTCTTCTGGCTTCTCTTTGGCATTCTGCCCTGTTCTTTCTGTTCCTAGAGTTTTCTTAGTCTGGTATCCCCGCCCACACTTCCTGTACAATCAGTACTTTTTTTTATTAAACCAGTGGGTGGAACAATTATTTACAATGGAACAACATAATCCCCCTATACTAAGAATCTCTGTCACCTCTTATTGAAAGATGCTTGTATTACTTCAGATAAATCTCTACTTGCTCATCATTTTGTTCTAATGCAGACAAAAGAGAAGTGATTAATGGTTACTTATCTTTCTATTGAGAAAAGCAGCTGAAAAATAATTTTCTTTATGCAAGATTGTCATATCTCGTACCATACCTGACAGGTACATGACTGGTTTATGTAAAGAGCTCTGTATTAAGAGCTAGTCCCTAATATCATACTGTGTGAATATGTAAGAGCATAGGGAAGACTTTTGCCTCTTTCTTTGCTGGAATTTAACATATGATTCTCTCATACATGATTCATTTTTCTCTGTATAACTTCAAAATTTATCCTCATTATTTCTCTGAATACTTATTGCTGCAGCTGGAGTGCTAACAAGATTCTCAATTTCATGTCACCTATAATATGACAGTTATATTGTTGACTGCAAATGATTTTTCCCTACAAATAAACAGGCACAAATGCCTGCTCTCCTTTATTTCAACAGAGTAGAACTGCATCATCAAGAATTCCACCAGATGCATAAAGGCTGGAACATGAAGGATCCAACTACATGAATCTCCTCCCCTAAAAGTTAGTGTTTAAGTATGTCAAGCTTAACATCTTTAGTAGCAGATATGTGATAATTTGGAAGATAGATGGATTGCTTTATTTGAGAAGTGTAATGATTAGAAAATGAGGGTCTATGTAACTAAGTAGAAACTTGAGGCAATATCTCATTCAAGGGAATTGTAAATTTTAAATAGTCACTTTGATTATTTATTTTATGTTTATAAATTATATCAAACAGGAAGTATTATTTTAATTTTAGATTTTTGCCTAGTGGGCAACAAAGAATATGTTTGAACCATTTCTATATTATAATTAAACAGTAAGAAAGAATTATCTAGTGTTATGGTTATAGATAAGTATAAGTAAGCTCTAAATTATCTGGTCTTAATCCACTTCTTGATTTATTTTATCATAATAACTATTCTATTTTTGTACATGGGAAATTAAATTTTAAGACCAGAATGTTTATATTTTGTCCCATATTGTAAATAGTTTCATTAATTGATTTTGTAAGAGCTGATCAGTTGTTTTTCTTTAAAGCTAAGGCTGAAGAAGTAAATTCAATTTTTCTATGTTTTAGAAATGAAGGCCAAAGATAAAGTACAATTAATAAACATGCATAATTTTATTCTCTGAAAATCTGTTCTAATTATCTTATTCAGTGAAAACACACACACATGTTCATGCACCTTAAAACAGATACACATACATGAATATGTCAAACCATGCTTTAAAATATAAAATATAATCTAAACATGTAAATATTTTTAAATAATAGCCTTAAGAAGCTCTACCATATATTTTCTATATTAATTGAGATATAACTTCAATTTTTGTTATAAATTGATAAGCAAATTGTATGTTACAGGCTTTCTTATTTATGAATCATTTAAAAATTAAGTAAACCATTATTTTAAAGGAAACTTATGTTTTCATAACATCATAATTATTGACTCTAAGATGTAGCTCCCGGGGTTATCCAGAGACCACTTATTCACCCATTCATTTGTTGTCTTACTTACTCAGTAATATTCAATCAACAATCTAATTTGAATATCATTTTATGAATTCTGAAAAGTTTTATAAATTTATTGAGTACAAATAAATTGATGTCTTATTTTATCTCTAAATATCTTTAGGGAATGGGACACACAAGTAGGATTTTTAAACCATTGTGTCATTGTGATTTTATGGGAGAGTGGATAAAATGCACCCAGCCAAGCTTGGGAAAGAATAGAAAAGGCTTTCTGATGAGGATTTTACTGAACAAAGTGTTAAAGGCTAAGTGGCTATCAGCCAAGTGAAGTGAGTATGGTTTACAGTGATTATGTTCCAGAATGATGGAACACGTCTACCAAAGATAAAGGTAAGACAGAGGACTGAATGTTGATACTCTGAAGTTCCGAATACTTTAATGAGACACTGTAGAAAGAAGAGGAAAGGAGGAGGCCATGCCAAATGGCTTTAACTAGCACAGCTAAAAACCACAGATGCAACTCATAAGAGAGTGATTTTCATGCTTCGGAAACAAGTTGTGACATATTTTCTTCTATAAGAATATAAATTCTCTGCCATGACTGACATTTCTTTGCCTCTCTGACTAGAAGAAAGGAGGATGTATAGCCTGAAGCTTACCAGGAGTGTGTATTATAGTCTGAGTTCTTGAAAAACAGTTACTCTTCACTTTTCCTGGAAAAAAATAATAAGTGTGACTATGTGGTCTGGGCAGCACTAGAAGGCAATTTCCCTTGGTTGTCAATGTAGCAACCTTTCTATTAACTATTTCATGTGTTACTTTATGGTGTACATAGTCACACACTAACAAATTAATCTTAGGAATCAGATGCAGCCCTCAGTGGTAGAGTCTAGACTGTCAGATATACTTTTAGATAATTAGTATCATGTCTTACAGGAAAATATTTTCATAGGACCCAGAGGCAAACTTCCTTTTTCTGTTTCCTCCCTCACCAGACAGAGTCAGAAAACTGTAGTTAACTTTAAAATAATTTGACTGTGAAAGTCCTTAGGGTAAGAGGAAAGTACCAGTAGTAATTAACATCTTAATTACCTAAGATGTACATACAATAAATTCTGGATATAGAATTGCCAAAGAAACATTAAATGAAATGGAAGCTTCTCCAAGTTGCTGCTCTTCCCCAGGGAGATCTACCCTCTTGAGTTGGCAGAATGATTGCCTTCTGCCTTCTGTATGGGCTAATCTTCAGAAAATGGTGATTAAGGCTCATAGTTGTTTTATTTACATTCAAAAGAATTATATATGGTTAAAAGCAATGTTTGCCTTAAAAGCTAATAATTTTTCCCATGAACATGTAACTTTCAACATTTTAAAATATCTGTAGGTCATACACTGATTCTTAAATCTTCAGAAACAGAAAACAATATATAAAATTAGTTACTTTTGTGTGACAAGGTAACTTACTGGAACGTAAAACTTTAAGTGTATGGAGTCCATCCAATTATTATTTTTTTGTTCAATTTTTGGAAGAATCCCATAAATATCCAATTTTATGAACCATTTTTCCTCTTTGTATCAGGAGTTATTTCAAGGCTAAGCCATAGATGCTAGCCATTTTTAGCACAGCACATATCTCAGTTTTCCTAAGACAATTAGAGAATAGCAGGTGCTGTCAGGGAGCTGCCTGAAGCTCTTCAGATCTTTAAGTCAGCTGTGTGCACACTGCCCAATGTGACTTTTGTCCAAATCATTAGCCCTTGTGTCTGATGGTAGAATGTCAGCACTGAAGCTCCTGTGACACACTTTCACTGGATATAGAGAGCTGGAAGTGACTCCCAATCTCTGTTCTTTTGGAAATTTTATAAACCAATGACACAGTAAAGGCAATTTTAAAAATCAAATTAAAACCCACTATTACAGAATTTTCTTAGATAGAATCACCATATAATGGAGGATACAATGCCCCAATTAGAATTTTATGCTACCAAGTATAATTCAATGTCAGGAGAGTGATGATGTTGTTTAATCATTACCCAAAGGGGTTTCATAAACTCTCAAATGTCACTGGCTAGCACTAAAGCTAGTGGTTACTCTCTGCAACCAGATGGTAAGGTGCTATTACTGAACACATAGCTTACTATGTAGCTTAATATGGACAAATCATCTGGTGCCCAGCTAGAAGCTTCACTCCTCCTAAAAAAAAATTCATGGTACCAAAGGTATTGTGCATGCTACCTAAAGAAAAAGTAATCACATGACCCAGTTATAAATTATGCTGCTGTGGAACATTACCTAAAGATGTGTTACATTCTTTTATGCTATGGAATATTTGTTTAATTATGCAAAGATGCATTATATTCTTTAATTTATAGGTGCATATTCTGTAACTATGTAAAACTGTCGTACTTTGCCTGTCTAAAATACCTGATTAGTCTAATAAAGAGCTGAATGGGAAATAGATAGGCAGGTCAGAGAAATAGGTGTAGCCGACATACAAGGTGAATAAATAAAAGGAGAAACCTAAAGAATAAGAGAAAGAATAGTTAGGAATGAGAAGAAGAGAGGAAGAAGCCAGGGGCCAACCACTCAACCACCCAGCCACTCAGCCACCTAGCCACCTAGCTACCTAGTCACCCAGATACACAGCCAGACATGAAGTAAGAAGAAAAGAAAGACATATAGAATAAAGAAAGGTGGGAACTCAGAGGTAAAATGTAAAGAGAAATGGAATTTCTTTTTTTTTTTTTGCCACACAAAATTTTATTCAGGGGAGTTGCTGAGGGATAGAAAAGGAGAGGGGGAAGAGAGAGAGAGTAGGGGGAGGAGAGACAGAGACACAGAGAGAGACAAAAAGAGAAAATGGGATGATTTAAGTTAGAAAAGCTGGCTATAAACAACACAAGAAAAGACTAGGCATTCACAAGTAAGAATAAGTCTCCATGTGTTTATTTGGTAGCTTGCAGGTAGGCCTCCAAGAAATTATTTTAAAATGTAACTAAACTATTCAACCTACAACCTTATCTTTCCTGCAAGTTGTATTGGTAAAATAATGACACAAATATTATGGCAATAATAAAACATTATTTCATTGTATTTAGGTTCACCCTATGACATATGACACATACTTGACACTGCTAATATGCCCAGGTACTTGCAAATAGATTGGTCATAAGTTTAGGGAATACCTGATATCACTATTCTGCTAAAGTATCTGTCTGTCTATCACTTAGATAGATATAAATTATATAGAAGGTGTAAATAATATAGATATAGATGTTATATACTTAACCTAAGATAGTAGTCTTTCATTTTATAATAGTCAGACTCTTCTTTGATTTGCCTACATTGGACAATTTTGCTTTGTTTCTTTACTTTTACACTTATCTGTCCTATTCTAAGATATTTTAGGGAATACAACTACATAAATCACTTTAATACAAATAAAGGTCATTTTCTGAAGAGTCTAATCTGATATAGCCAAGGATACCTATCATCTTCTCATAAATATTAATAACTCCTCCTCAAATATTTTTGAATAAAAATTCTACTCATTATAGCTCTTCTGAGAGCATGATTTATTGAAGACATTATGCTATGTTTACAGGTATGTAACAGAGATAAATACTGCATATGAAAGGGAAAATTGGCAAAGTGATGATAAAGAAAAGGTTTTGCTAGAAGTAATCCTTGTATCAGGCCTGGCATTTGTAAAATAAGTGGGAGTGATAAACCAAGTCCTTACAACACATGAAGGTATTGTAGGACATTGACTGGTTACTGTGAATGAAGGGGTTGTGCTATAACCAAGAGTTTTTGTTTTTTTTTAAAGCCACTTGACTAAATCTGTTTCACGAATAGTGGGTGAACGCCCAAGATATTAAGGCTAAATAGCTTCCAACAAGTTTCTTGTCAGCAAATTGGAACTTACATTGAGAAGAAACTTCTACACATGGTCTTGACCTGAGTATAGGTTACCTTATCAATGATCACTCTTAAATTTACTCATATTAGGGAATGAAAATAAATAATATTTTATTTTATTTAAATATAAATATAAATATAAAAAATTAAATATAAATATAAACTTTTATTGGTATCTCCAAGTTTATAGCAATAATTATATCCTTTTAATTGAATTTCAAAGGTAAGTCAGTAATTTTTAGCTTCCTTCTCAAGTTTTAAATAGCCAACATACTCAAAGTGGATAGTACACAAGCTATAAATTTATAAAAAAAAATATGGAATTGAAGTTATTTATAGAAGTGAGCTATGCATAGTATAACCTGAATATAGCTAGCTTTGAAAGTAGCCCAAAAATTTAAGGCATAGAAATGTTTGTGTAGATATTTAGGCTTTCAAAATAAATATAATCAAATTACAAATACTATGCTGTCTTGCATTATAACATTATAAAAATTATATATGTTGGTGGGGGTATACCTGAAAAAACTAGAAAGATGGAGAATATATATGATTAAAATAAAACATTTCTTTAACAGTTTCAAACAAAATATTAAAAAATAAAAGAATCCAAGGTCAAATGAAATTAATCTTTATTTAGTAAAATATGAATTCAGTTGCATGAATAGACTTATATAAATAAAGAACACATTTCCAATTGATTTAAATAAAATATATGGGATGGCTTGGATAGAAAAAAGAAATGATATAATTATAACATATTTTCAAACAAAATAATTTTAAAAGAAAAATATAGTTTTTATCAGTTTTTAAGCCAAATTAGTACCCTGTATTCTTAATATTTAAATGCATTCAATATTCTACAGTCAATATTTTCTCAATGAAGTAATAAAATTGAAAGGTTAGAGGCATGATGGACAGTCTTTATTCTAATTTTAGGCATATGACACTTAAAGCTAATGGAAAACATCATTCTTGGCCATAGCGAATGAGTCCTACCAACATAATGAATTGCCAGTATCAGCTAGGAAACCATATTGAATGTCAAGGGATACACTATTCAGTTTCAGTGTTTGATTGTTCAAATAAATATTTAATGAAAATATTATTAGACTATTCAGCTGAGTGAAATAACCTGATGGTACAAATAGCTAAAGAAGCAGACTTAGTATTCACTAAATGAAGTGGCACAATAATTTATTTTGCATATTATATGACTCTTCTGAGAGGTTTTGTACTTTTACACTTTTTAGCAGTGTTTAAAGGGCATCATTACTGACATAAGTATAGGACTTTAAGGTGTTTTTATGGTTCATGAAAATGTAGAATACATTTTACAGGGAGGCAGAAGACCATCTTCTATAACTTTCTTAGGAGATATAAAGTAACTCTTAATCTGAAGTGTGGGTTTCTTTTAATATAGCATTACTGAGTTGTGACATAAATGTTAACTTTCTTCTACATAAAATTACACAGATAATTTCTCAAGAGTAGAGATTAAATAATTAAACATATAAGTAACAAAACACTTGAAACACTGTTGAGAGTTTTGAATTTCCATAAAAACATGTGGATTATCTAGTTTGAGTCATATATATTTTAAAATGCTATTTTAGCATTCAATCTGGAAGAAAATTTAGAAGCAGTTTTTAGAAAAGTTTTACAAAGTTATGATATGTCTATATGCATTATATATGTATATTTGATAATATAAGGATCATATAAATGTATGAAGTAAATAAATTATAATAAAAAGAAAAATATATTTTAAAAACATAATCTGATAATGAGCAAATAGAAAATGATACCACTTTTATAAGAGAAAAATGAGGCAATACTAGAGAGTATTATGTATGTGCAAGTTTGTACATTTTACCCCCATTTATAAAAAAGATCTGTCTCATTTCTTTTTCTTTTCTTTCATCTTTAGAAAATTAATTTATTTAATATATGAGTGTTCTATCTGCATCTACAACATCAGGTCCAATTATATAGATGGTTGTGCATCACCATGTTTTGGCTTGGAATTGAACTTGAGACTTCTGAAAGAGCAGTCAGTGCTCCAACCACTTAGTCATCTCTTTACTTTAATCTCATATTTATTAAAGATGGTACATTATAAACATTTTCAAAACTTATCTTTGTTCTCAGGTTTTGTTGGGAAACCAAGGCAGTGAATGCACTTACAGAGGTTTAAGAAAACTGCATAATGAGAATAATAATGATGTTAATGCTTCAGTTTCTGATGTCAGCAGCTTGTGATGTAAGTGCGCTATTCAGCAAGATGGGTATAAAAAGAAATGGAAAGAAGACTGTCCTGCCAGTTAGGAAAACTATTTGCAGAGGAGTATACATGATGGACAAATGTGACAAGCCTATTATGTAGAGGAAAAATAGAGCAAGAATGTCTCCTTTCCATAAGCCTCACTGTATAATTCAATTTAGAAAGCAAAGTCTAGAAAATCTGCACAGAAAACTATCAGACATTCAAAGAAAAACTAATAACAATACTCCTCAAACTGTTCTATACAATAGAAACTGTAGAAACATTGCCAAACTCTTTTTATGAGGTTACAATCACCTGATATCTAAGATACTCAAAGATGCTACAAAGATAAAGAATTACAGGCCAATCTCCCTCATGAACATTGATGCAAAAATACTCAATAAAATACTGGCAAACCAAATTCAACAACATACCAAAAAAAAAAAAAAAAAAAAAAAAAAACTTCCACCATGATCAAGTAGGCTTCATCTCAAAAATACAAGGATGTTTCAATATTGAAAAACTGTCAATGACATTCATCATATAAACAACCCGAAAGAAAGAAAAACACACGATCATCTCCTAATTTGCTGAAAAGTCTCTGACAAAATGCAACAATTCTTCATGATAAAAGTCCTGGAAAGATCAGGAATACAGGAAAAAATACCTAAACATAAAAAGGCAATGTACAGCAAGCTGACAGCCAACATCGAACTAAAAGGAGAGAAACTCAAAGCAATCCCACTAAAATCAGGATCAAGACAAGGCTCTTCTCTCTGGACATGTCTATTCAACAGAATTCTAAAAGTTTTAGCTAAAGCAATAAAGAACAAAAGGAAATTAAGAGGATACAAATTGGAAAGGAAGAAGTCAAATGATCGATTTTTGTAGATGATATAATTGTATACATAAGTGAACACCAAATTCTACCAGGAACCGTCTACAGCTTATAATCACTTTCAGCAATGTAGCAGGGTTCAAGACTAACTGAAAAAATTCAATAACTCTCCTATACACAGATGATAAAAGGGTTGAAAAAGAGATAAGGAAAACATCACCTTTTAAAGTAGCTGCAAATGGCATTGATTATCTTGTGGTGACTCTAACTAAAGAGTTTTCAGACCTGTTTGACAAAAACTTTAAATCATTGAATATGGAAATTGAATAAGATATCAGAAAATGGAAAGATCTTCCATGCTCCTAGATAGGTAGGATCAACATAGTAAAAATGGTGAATTTTACCAAAAGCAATCTATAGATTTAATACAATCTTCATCAAAAACCTAACATAGACCTTGAAAGAATAATACTCAACTTTATATGGAATAATAGGAAACACATGATTGCCAAATCAATCCTGTTCAATAAAAGGAAAATAGGAGACATGACCACCCCTGACTTCAAACTATAAAAATAGCTTGATACTGGCATAAAAATAGACTTGTGTATCAATGGAAATGAATCCAAGACCCTGACCTTAATCCCCATATCTATGAACACCTGATTTTTGACAAAGAGGCCAAAAATATACAATAAAAAAGATAGTATTTTCAACAAACAGTGCTGGCATAACTATATAGTAGTATGTAGAATGAAAATTTATCCATATCTATTACTCATCTCAAAACTCAAACCCAAGTGGGTTAAAGATCTCAGTATAAATCCAACTATACTGAACTTGATAGAAAAGAAAGTGGGAAATAGCTTTCAATGCATTAGCACAGGTGACCACTTCCTAAATATAACACTAGTAGCACAGACACTAAGAACAACAATTAAATAGGACCTCCTAAAACTGAGAAGCTTCTGTAAGGCAAAAGCTTCAATAAGACAAAACGACAATCTACAGAATGTGAAAAACCGTTACCAACCATACATCTGACAAAGAGATGAATTTTAAAATATCAGGATAACTTAAGAAATTAGAAGCCAAATTCCCAAATAATCCAATTAAAAATTGAGCTTCAGAGTTAAATATGGAATTTTCAACAGATAAATTACAAATGGCTAAAAGGCACTTAAAAATTGCTCAAGACCTCTACCCATCAGAGAAATTAAATCAAAACAACTTTGAAATACCATCTTACACCTGTCAAAATGGCTAAGATCAAAAACACAGATGACAGCCTATTCTGAAGAGGATGCAGAGCAATGAAAACACTTCTCCATTGTTTGTGAGAGTGTAAACTTGTACAGCCACTGTGGAATGCAGTATGATGGTTGTTCCAAAACACTCCTCCATTGCTGGTAGGAGTATAAACTTGTACAGCTATTTTGGAAAGCAGTATGGAGGTTCCTCAGAAAACTGGTAATCAATCTCCCCAATGATAAGCAATATCACTATTAGGCGTATAACCGAAGGATGCACATACTTACCCTAAGGACATTAGCTCAACTATGTTCATAGCACTACTTATAATAGACAGAACCTTGAAACAACATTGATGCTCTCAACTGAAGAATGGATTAATAAATTGTGATACATTAACTCAATGACTAATATACTACTCTGTGGTGGGATTCAGAAGTCAGCTGATACAGTCTGAAGATGCTTATCCAGGGTCCTGGGTTCCTGAAGGGAGAGTGGCCAACCCCATTCATAAAAGGTTGCTGTCTGGGATCTTGGGGTCCTGTTGTCTCTCTCTTTTTTTTTTTTGTTCTCTGACTGGGAATCAAACCCATGCCGTAGTGGTGAGAGCACTGAATCTTAACCACTAGACTGAGTTCAGCCATGTGAAGATGGAAAATGGACACAAAATCTATATTTTGGGTATTATTGTGTTTTTTTAATTTTTAAACTATTAGTGAGCTAACTATAGAAAGACAATGCATTGTAAAGGATGCTAAGTTAAACAAGAATATACATTTTAAAGGTATTTAGATTTTGAAATTTGTGTGTAAGGATTTATTGCTTTGGAAAAGTTTTGCTTTTGTTTCCACAGACGATGAGAATCTATGCATGACTTCCAGGCAAATATGGTTTCATCAACCAAGACCTCCTGAAAAAAATTCTCTGATGGCCATATCAGCTTCAGGGCTGCAGACTATGATCCAGTCTCAAGAACCCATGAGATTTTTCACACCCATAATCAACAGAAAGTAGTAATGGAAAACTATGGCCATGTTCCCAAAATATTGTTTCTAAATGTTTGTTTTCATTATAAATGGTTCATGGTCATAGTCAATCTCTTTCTAAGAAGAAAAAAGGGGATATGGTATATCAATGATTTTTTTAAAAAAAGTTAGATTATTGAATTTAATTAGATCAGGAAATCAGCTGTTAATCTCAAAATGCTTTACATTGATATAGATTTTGGTTTATTGATATAAATTTAAGGTCAATTCTCTTATGCTGTATGTATTTTTCTACTCTTGTTTAAGATATAATGTTTATATAACTGATTTAAAATTGTAATGTATAATTAACAAATGCATGTTAGTTAGATTTTTAGGTATACAAAGATATAATTCAATAAGATAGATAACCTTCAAACACTTCTAAGATCTACAGAATATGGTATTTAAAATGTTTTAAGAACTTAGACTTTTCTGGACAGTGAGACAGGTCTGCTCCTGGCAGCACTAATTTACCTCAAGAGAAAAACGGGCATTGAAGAAACTCTATATGGAGTCTATTTGTGACATTGGCTAGCTAATGGACATGAACCTGTTCTTATATTAACTGCTTGACAGTATGCAGTTAGAAGTGGACATGCAGGTTACATAGGAAGGTGACCTCTGAACTTTGGCAGAAAAAGCTGAGATGGTCATTCAAGTTCCTGCTTTTCAGAAAAAACTGACAGACATTTTTCAGGACTTGAGATGACCTGATTGATGAACTGTACCAGAATGGACAGAGAAGATTTCCTGCTTTACTGAAATGAAAAGAGACTCTGGGCCTGTAGGCTGAAGATGGATGCCCCAACTTTATAAAGAAAATTTTGGTGACTGTCCAGGCAGAAGGGTCATCTCTGTCATTTCTAGATTTTGAAAGTCGCTTGCACTTCCGGTTTACTTGGGTGAATATATCCTTCTGTGGTTAGTGATGTAGTTGTAAATTAGATAGTTATAGGTACAGTTTTTCTTCATCATTCAAAAGGTATATTGCATATGAAACTTTAGATTCATAAAGATAAGGTAGATGATAAGAATATTTTCTTTAATTTTGCTAAAAACAAATAGACTAGATATTATAACTGTAATTCTTACTTGATGGTTATTTTGTTATATGTAATTTTGCTATGTTAAAATTGAAAACTTTTTTTTTGATTAGATAGAAAGGGTGAAGTGATGTGGGAATGCATTTCTGTATGCTGTGAATCTCAATCTTTAAATAAAGGAGCTGTTTAGGGCCATGACAGGCACCATAGAAGAAGTAGGATGAGAAATCAGAACATAGGTAAGAGAAGTAGGGCAGAGTCAGACAGATTGAGCAAGCCACCCAAGGAGCAACATGTAAGGAACACAGGTGAATCACAGGCCATGTGGCAGACAGATTAATAGAAATGGGTTGATTTAAGATGTAAGAGCTATATAGCAATATACCTGAGCCATAGGCCAAGCAACATAAAGTTAATATAAGCATCTGAGTCATTCCTAGGGGCCTGAGCAGCAGCAGGAACAGTTAGTGGGTCTGGCATGCAGGTCTGTGGGTCTGGGCCTCTGGTCTCTCGGGACCAAGAAACCCTACTACTACAAGGGGGAGAACAGATAAATAAATAAAGAAACCCCATTGCAACAGTTTGTAGTCAGGGTTTTGAGATGTTCCTTCCTCATCAAACCTGATCATCTTCTACCTTGAATGAATCCACAAACTTTTGCTCTCTATGGCAACAAAATTATAACCTCTTCCCCAGAGCAGCACATCTTTTGACTTTAATTCAGAAATCAAGAAAATTTAAAAATATATATGTTAGTTAATCTATCAGTTTCTATAATACAATGTATCTTAGAATCTGTTCTGTTTTCCTCATCAAAGAATTTAAGGGCAACATAATAGCATACAGAGTCCAGTCTCTCTGTATATTTTTCATCTTTATATAGTATTTTATATTACTTCACTTCTTTTTTAAAGGACTTTATTTTATATTTTTAAAAATATGTATTTATTTCTTATTTTCTCTCCCAAGCCTTTATAAATTTTTAAACATGCTATAACCTATTTAGAAGGTTTTTTGTTATGTTTGTTTTGTTTTAGTTAGGTTTTTTTTTTTTTTTTTTTTTTTTGCTCTTATCTATTGTCTGAATATTTCTTTACTGAGCAACTGTCTGTATGAGCAAGATCTTAAACTCACTATGCATGCAGTATTGTGGTAAGGCTCCTGTTGGCAGTTCAAGTAACAGGCAGAGCTTGGAGAAGCCTCTCTGTACTGTGGCCTATGTGAGAACCCTGTTACATGTCTTAGATCATGGTGATTGGCAGCTGGCTCTATCCTGAAGGCAGTAGCCAGGAGATGTATCTCTATACTGTGGCCAGTATAAGATACATTAGATTAGGAAACTGTCTTTGGTTCTGTATTTGTATGTTTAAAATATGATAATACATTTCACATTTAATAAAAACTAGTCTGAAATATCAGAGAGATCTACCCACAGTCAATCCAGGAGGATCAGAGAGTGGTGATTTATACCTTTTTTCCCAACACAGGGAATATCTGAGAGTGGTGACCACTCCCCACTGGGAGTTGTGATCTATGTCCTTAATCACAGCAGATCTGAATTTGAAGCCAGTTTAGTTTACAGTGGAATTTTCAGTGGTGGTGCCAAGCCTTTAATCCCATAACTCCAGAGACAGAGGAGATCTTTCTGTTTTTCTGTGAGTTCAAAGCTAACTACCAAATAGTAAGCCCATGCCTTTCTTAACTTTAACTTGGATGTGAAACAACTGAGCAAAGAAGGTATTTGAGGCAGGCATAGAAAGACAGATTAAGGCAGTAGAAGCCATGAGGATCAAGACTGCGGAAACTGGAAGACATCAGGTGAGATTTGACTGTGGTGTTTCCTCTCTTTGATATCTCAGCCTTTCCTAGATATCTTGTCCTGAGTTTCCTTTATTCATGCAACATTAAAACATTTTTAAAGCTTCCTTAGGTATTATGTGTATATAAGTGCTGAGTGTTTGGGCCATTTGTAGGTGGATTTATTTTCACAGCCTGCACTGGTGCCTTTGGGTTAATTACAGTCAAACTGAAAGGAGTAGAAAGGAAGAAATCAAAACAAAAAGTCTATTGTAGATTAGGGCATTAGAAGTCTCATAAAAGGTTGCAATTTGGAATAATTATCAACAAGGTAAAGTGTAGTCTTCAGTTTGTTAATTAAGGAAGACAGTCTTTGTTGATGTTGACCCCATTAAGTAGCACTATTAAAAATGACTTTAAAGTATTAAAATGCAATATTGACACACACACTCATAAAGTATACAAATATATATTTAGTCCAGTTTTCCTGAGTTATTGCCCCTAACTCTTTTTATTATTAATTTCAACTGAAATTTTTAATATTGATCTCTGTCTCTCCTAAACATAATAGAACCAGAACAGAATTTTGTACAAGGAGTGAGATGTGACTGGGATGGAACCGTCCATATTGTTTTGGGGGAAAATTGTGAAAGTGCTTTGAATGTTGAGCTAGGAAAGTCACTGATGCTCTTCAAGGAGCTTAGAAGACAATAATGAGAAAAATTTACTTAATGGAGACCTCACTTGTGAAGTTTCAAACCGACAAAAGACTCTATCAGGACCATTCCGTTGATGGTTAGTATTAAAAATATGTGTTTGCTGATCATCTAGAACTAAATAATCAGATGTATTTAAAAAGAGATCAACATTATTAAAATGAAAACTCCTAGGAAAATCTATGTTGTTTAGATTGGTTGACTAAATTGACTATATTTAATAACAAAAATGTGTCATTACGGCCATTAGGGTCAGAACACAAAACGGACAGTTGAATTCAGCAATTTGTACTAATCTTCCATGAAGTTCTAGTTTTGAAGGCAGGAAGGAGGGGTCATGGAAAGTGACTGATTCATGTGCCACTATGTGCCAGTGACATAGCCTACAAAGAGAGGTCAAAAGAGGCCATTGGTGAGGATGCAATATCAGATCTAGTTGAGACCACTGGGTATTGTCAATGTCAGGACCTTGTAAGCAGAGAAGTAGGTGTTGAGTGGAGCTTGTCTGAGTATTCAAGACAAAGTTTTTGTGTTGCAAATGATAGAGATAGTGAAGCAGAATACTAAAACCTATTGGCATTCAAAAGTTTGTCTTATATATCAAACATTAAACAATTTATAGTGTTAAATTTTGAATCTGATTTGACTATTGTACCTTGCTTCTTCCCCTTTTGAACAAACAAATTAAAAAGTACACAGATTCTTTTTATTTTTTTTTATTTTACAGGCAGCCATAGTTAGGATACTTCATGGTTTTTAAGTGTTGGAAGTCTTAAAGACTATGGAAATTTTAATTTACAAGGTCTATTAACTATTAACGTTAGATCTTGGAGATTAATCCTGAAATGAGAGGATAACGTATAGCAGTCATGTGTTTATATGTTAAATTGACTAGGGTTATTGTGTCTCAATGATATAACTTAGTGTTAACCTACATGAAAGAATCTTAGTTTAGAGTTGCCTTTATCAGACTGCCCTTTGAGAGATTTTTTGATTAAGGATTGATGTGGAAAATATCAGCTCATTGTAGGTAGTATTTTCATTAGGTACATGAGGTAGGTGAGTCTGAGCTGTGTAAGAAGCTAGTGGAGAATGCCATGGAGTGAGTACAATGATATTCCTCCATGGCTTTGTTTCTGCTTGAGTTCTGTCTGTAATTCCTTGGTGATGGATTGTGACCTGAAAGTGTAAGACAAACAACCCTTTCCTTTACAAGTAGTTTTAGGTCAGAGAGTGTATGTTTGTTTCTATGCCAAGAAAAAAAAATAATGTAGGTTAATCTTTGTAACATTTTCTTCTGTAATACAATTATGTGTCTGGGGTAAATGTCCTGAGATGATGAGCCTACTATTTGGTGTTATTAAAGGAATTGAACTGAAGATTTTTAATGAAAATCAATATACTGAATTCCAGGTAAGAGCTCATAATTTGTTTCTGTAAAGGAATATAAAACTCAGACTGGACACTGTAGCTCAATATGTAAACTTAAAAACTACAATCCTGTAATATAGATTAGGATCAATATAGATTAGTGAATAGTTTGGTTCAAAGAATAAAAAATACAAATAGTATGTGTCTAGTATTTGGATATTAATTTTGACACAGCAGATTTTATGAGAGTTATTATTTTATTTCATCTCAAGGAACTCAGAAATAGAATTCTAAATGTACAGTGTCATGGTCTTCTCTATTTCCACTGAATAAATAAACTTAAGAAATAACAGCACAAACTCAGTCACATATATTAAGGGCTGCTGTGATAGCAAAGGTCATAGAATTAAAAATGATCTCATTTAAAGCAGAACATGCTGATTCTGCTTCTGCATGGTTATTGAATAATAGAATTCACTTGTCCACTGTGACTTTTATGCCTTTGAAGCTTAAGCCAACAGAATGAATCAGATACATTTCAAGGCTCTTCTCTGTCATATAACTCTTCAATATTGATTCAATATATTTTAAAAAGCATAATTCAAAAATCAGGAGGTAGAGACTTATGTAGAATTGTTGTGAATACAAATTATTTCTGCTGTATTTACGGATGTGGATGGATAGTGGATACTGAGCTTTGAATTTCTTCTTTTGGCAAATTTTTACTAAGAAGAATACTGAATTTCAAAATATATTAAACTTTCTGATAGTTTTATTTTATTATATTTACAAGCCTTGAAAAAATGAAAGAAATTTTGATGTACTTCATTAAGAATCAGTATATCTGAGATAACAACAAGCAACTTCATTTTTATAGCTACATAAATCTTGTTTATTATCAGTAGTCAAAATATTTATTCATTTGTTTTATTTGAGTGATTTTCAGGTCATAATGATCTTTTCATTTAAAAATGTAATGAAAATTGAACTCTGAATAAAAGGCTCTGTGTGGTAAGGTTGGGACAATTCCATATATACTTTATACTCTTATCACAAATGCTCCCAAAACATAGGGTTTTTAGCACCGGTTGTGTGGGGAGATACAATTTACTAGGAGCACAATGAAAGAAATTGTAAACTATACATTTTACTGTATTAAATCAATTTCCATCTTCTTTTAAAAGAACTGTTTGCCTTATACTTTTATGGCAATGGCATTTTCCTTTTGAATAAACATAATGAAAAGAATGATGATAATACCTGATACCAGAATACTGATATGTGAAATTAAACATTCCTTATGGTAGAAATTAAAAAGTATCACCATTTTCACCTATAAATGTTGGGATATCTCTATATATCAAACTTAATACGATTAGAAAAATCAGGGAATGGAGTATGGATTACATCAGTAAAATCCTATCATGCACACAGACTTGGTACTCATTTATAAATGGAAGCAGCAGTCATACTGTACTTATTTTTGCTACTTTTGACTGCCAGTACTTTCACCACTGAAAGATCATCTTGAATTCTTTAGCAGCACTCTCTCTGGTGTGTTGCATCATTGCCACCTGAAGTTGTTTCCAGTAGATGATGAATTAGGTAGCAAATCTAACATGGGCTGTCTTGTCATTGCAACTGTGATTGCTGTACTGATGGACATTATGAAAACTTGCATTAGTTTAAGGCATGAAAAAATATTGTTTATTTTTAAGAAAAGTAAAATTTAATTAACAACAGGAAACTGATGTATATGTACAAAGAGATCTATAAGTAAATACAATTTTAATTTTAAAATCCTATGAAATTTGTTTATATATAACACAAAAATTATAAAAGTATTTTCCTTACTAAAAAGGATAAGATGTCGTAATTGCAGATTTTATTAGTTTACCTAATTTAATAGATTTCAAATTTGCTTTCTACCTCTTTATTCTGAGTTATATTTTTGCTCCATTTGACTTTTTAAGTGTTGATGCATTACTTAGCATCACAAAAAGTTAATTCTGAACAGCCAGGGCGTGGTTGTAGAGTGTTCATGTCCATCTCATTACCTTGGTATTTCAGAAATTCTGGCACCCCCTCTATAAGTTTTTGTTTTTGATTTTCCTGAAGACTTTGGATTTGTGTATTGATTGTTTCCTGCTGTTCTGTACTTATGTGTATTCATTTATATATTATATATGTATATCTGTGCATTTTAGTAGGTGCATGTATTTGTGCAGATACACATGCAGTTATGTGTGTGTGTCATTAGGTTGATGTCAAGAATCTTTCCCATGCTTTTAACTTTTTCATTGAGACTTGGTCTCTCAATTTATTCCAAAGTTCCTTTAGATTCTAGTCTACCGTTCTACCTTTGGAGTCAATATTGGAATTATAATGAGCCTCCATGCCTACCTGCATTTGTGTGGTTCCAGGAGATCAGAAGTCCAGTTCTCATACTTATATAATAAACATTTTGCCCACTCAGTCATCAACACAGCCCTGATTTGTTTTTTCCTGATTGTTCTAAGTATGAAAACTGGATACAGCTCTTGTTTTCCCTTAACACTTTAGATGGGATACCCAGTTCTGCTTTATTTTCTTTGATCTGCCCTACCGGTGTCTGCCTGGAATCCTCAGGTGAGTACAAAGTTCTTAGTAGTTAAAATACAACAGCATTGACAAATATTGACTTTAAAAATAAATATCTAGCAGAATTTTAAAACAAATCTCTTAGAAAAACAATTTAACTGCTTAAAAGGGAAGCTATCATTTAAAATATGATTATACTCAAATGTGAGTGTCCCTCTATATTTCAGAGGGATGAGAAATCCACCACAGAGTTGCCCATATTACATTGGCATTTCTGATTTTAAATTCAGAGAGATGCAGATGCCTACAAGTAAGAAAGCTGAGAAAGAGATAGCTTTGTTATTGCAGTGACAATTTCTACTTCACAGTTTTAATTAAAACAGATGTCTTATGTGAAAAATCTTTTATTTGCGTAGAATACATGATGGAAATGAAGGCTTTCATTCTCTGACAAGCCTGTGTTGACCTGGAAGATGAGGCCAAGCTACCCAAGCTTCATTTTCCTCTTTTGAAATTTCAAACATTTCATTTTAAAGTGCTTTTTGCAGTGTCTCTTCAGCTCGACTTTCTGTATAGATTTTCACATGACAAATAAATCGTGAGGAAAGAATTGAGGATGACGACTGTTCAGGCCATGATTTCTACTCTAGAGTCTGCCAAGACTCCTTTCTGGGAGGGGCAGTAGTGTTTCTAGAAGCCTCTCCATGAAGCCTTAGAGTCTATTGGGCTGACTCAAGACTGAGCTCATCTCCCAGCTAATTTTAGGTGCATAATATCCTGTACGATGTGGCATTTAAATCTAAAACATTCCTTCGGTTTTATTTTCAATATGAGATTGTTATTGATTATTTAGTGAAATTTATTTTTTTTAGGTTTTCCCAACTCACTGGTTATTTGGAAGAATTATGCTGTTTGCCTGTATGAACAACTCATCTCCTTGGATGATAAGAAATGATACCCATCTTCCTGATTTTAGGTTCCTTTCTTTTGCTTAGATTCATCAGTCTTACTCAAGTGTCCAGAAGAAGCATTTTCTTTTCTTCTTTTTGATTCCCATCACACCCATATGTCACCACTTTCAATGCAAAAATGCTGAGTGGCATTCCTATTTTATTTCCTTGTGATCACAAAATGTGACCTTTCATAAAAAATAAATATTCCCACTCTTCCAACTACTGATTGATAAACCTAGCTTTTTAACAGGAAGTCATGCAGTAGCCTCATGCAATGTTTAGATTCTTTTCTGTATTGCTTTTCTGACTTTGTATATACTTTGTATATATTATACAGAGATGTTTTGTACTTTAATTGATTTAGGTATGATACATAATATTTACAAAGTTATAAATATACATAAATTTATATATTTTGTTGAGACAAAGTTGAAGAAAATCATCGAAGTTTTCTTTTGGAGGGAAAAAAGAAAATCACAAGCATTACATAAAACAGTGAATGCCCAATCATGAACATGAACTAGAATGAACTAATTTTGAATAAATATTTTTGAATTATTGTAACTTTAATGTTAAAAAATATCAAGATATTCAGTACACAGTTGTGTTTAAGAAGGCTTTCCATTCATAGACATTTGAAGAAAAATAAGAAAAGTTTATGTCGTGATTATAAACATCACTGGCAATAAAATAATTACAGTGACAAAACTAACAATAACTTTATGCCCCTTGTAGGAAGGCAAAGAATGATGGAAGAATTTCCCAGGGGTCTTTTCTCAATGTGTAGAGACAATAGATTTCCTACATAAGAAATTGATGACTCTACTATTATTATATTAAAAATATGAATTGCTAATTTTAAGTGATCAAATTTATTCATTTTCTTGAATATCTTTTGCCACAGAATTAGAAATTATTCAAATTTAAAACTTATTTAAATTTAAACAGAAATAAAAAATTGTCATAATACTTATCAACAGCAACTGATATTTAATATTAGATATTCTACGTATTCTAAATAAATGTGCATGTTTGAGTTGAATAATTTAGATGTTTTCAGACTAGCTAGAGATGTGGTATACAGGAAGTCCTGTAAAAATGTGTTTGTGAGATATGTATGCAATATTCTCCATATTTAGAATATGTAACTCCATAAAGATGCATATCACTGAAAAACTATTGCATACAGAAAAAAATATCTAACATTAATGCTGTACCTTATTTATAGATACTACATCCAAAATTCACTGATTCCATTTCCAAGATACATATTGGCTTGTTATTGGTGATTTTCCTAAGGAATTTCTTTGTTTAACAGGCCCACACCCATTCTAAAATTCTCACATCCATGAATGACTAACTGAAATGATTCTTCAGAGGCCTGAGCCTCTTGCCTCAAGGTGGAGAGGTGTTGTGTGATTCAGGTGTTGCTTGCTTCAGGTATGCTGTGCAGTTCCTCAAAAGACAGACTGAGGCAATTCTCCTGCCCAAGCCTTGCATGGGTGTCCTGAACTTCATCCTGCTCTGCTCACCTATTTGAGAGCTCTCCCTCTAAAGCCATTTTCCAAGGAGCCCAGGGAAAGATTTTATAAGCACTGAGTACGGTGGGTAAATCAGAGTTTAAAGCCAGAAATTGAGAAGAGTGTGACTGGCTAGACAGAGCCTGAATCCCAAGTGTTGAAACTCCTCAGAAACAAATTCTCCACTGTTTTGGACAAGACTCTGGAAGAGGAATTTGTTCTTTTTCAAATGTGGCTAGTAGGGCTGCATTCTGAGAGCTTTAGTAGTTGAGATGTACCTTTGATGGTTTATCTGATATGACTGTGCTTCAAGATCTTCTGGCCATGTGTTCAAACATCATCCAACAGGACCAGCATCTGAAATAACACAGAATTTGAATCTGGATCCCGTCCAGAACCTGTATTATGCTTGCTCTACTGCTTTGGATGTTATACCTCTGACTTGGTGATCTATGGATGGACTCTGCTATGTTTTTGGCACTTAGTGCTCTTGCATTTTGTTGAGTATACCCCATAGTCTAAAGTTGTCTATCAGGTGAATATATTTAAGGGCTGAAACACACAATTACCAAACATTTATGTGTTTCCTCATTTGAGTTTCATCTTATATAGTTCATTTCGTTTTCATCAATATAGCTCATTTTTCTCACTGATCATACTGATGTGACTATTTCTGGAATGCTTACATGTTTGTTTGTAAAAATACAGGTTACCATTCCAAATTTTCTTCTGTATAGTGATCTGAAAAATTTTTGTGTTTCTCAAATACCTTCTAAGACATAAATAAATGCCTTTTGAAAATTTTCTAAGGATTCCTTTTATAGAATTACCAGGACTTTGATATTTGTGATTATAGGCTTTGGGATTTTAGAATTTAAGAATTTTCTTCTTCTGTGATTTAAATACTCAGGATTAAGAATATTCATTAATAGAAACTGACCATGTATAAATGTATCTTAAAAATATGCATGATGCATCTCTCTATGTTGATGCAGACAGACAATATTTAGCTGTTCTTAAATTCCACACTGTGTTAGGATCACTAAGAAATGCTTCAATTTTTTTGAACTTCAAAATGTGCATTAAGGTCCAACAATCCCATGTCTAATGAGGTCCTATGTGATGCTGATGTGTGTTAGGGACCACATTTTATCATCCTTGCAGTACATTATAATGTTTGAAGTTATACAGAAATATTGAACACCCAGCATAGATAGTTTTGCTATATACTAGGAAAGAATAATCATATTTAGGTAGATGGAAAGGTCTGCAAAATATTTGCCACCAAGATACCTTCTAATTTAAAAGAATTCTGTTTATGAGAAGCTCTTTTGCTTTACTAAGCTTTGGCAGAAATTGGGATGTGCATATTTATGGAAAGAGCTGGGCCTGAATTTAATCACTTTGCATTAAAAAGAGATGAGGTATTAAAAGATTTTAGGAATAAATAGAGTGGAGAGGGGCCAGGGAGAATTCATGCAGAGAAGAGAAAGGAGGCAACGCTAAATCTCCAGTCATGGCAAGTGTAGGGTGGGCCTTAGGAAAAGAAAAAATGTATTAGGGATTTTTAAGCAATTAGCTTTGGCTATTCAAGACTATGAATAATTAAAATTGCCTTGAGGTGTGAGAAGCTTCTGTCCTCATGGAAAGCAGCACAGACTGGTCCCAAGTAATGGAGAATGAGGGCAAACTGACATTTGCTAGAGAGGTCTTCTACAATATAATTAAAATAATATTAGATTTTGTATTCTATTCCAGCCAACATCATGATGCATATTTCTGTTAAATTTTCACACCTGGGATATAGAAACACTTGAAGTTGTCAATTGATCAGAAAGTGGAACGATGTAACAGCTTAGGGGCAAATGAGTCAGGAAAAAAACAAGCATTTCTTGAGATGATGGAAAATGAAGAAGCTCCCATGTTTACAGAGACATATTCAAATTAAGGTCATGTTATCTGGACAATTCCCTGTTCTCATTAATTCCCAGATTTATTCATCTTTGTTAGAATGACAGAGGACTGACATTACTAGCTAATTAAGTAAGGAAAAAGAAAAGTATTTTGCAAAAACAGAGTAGTAAATAATACAGAGATCTTTGTATTATTTTAATAAAAACTTTCACCTGTCTTTTCTAATTTTATAAATATTTTACAACTAGAAATTGATAGGTTTATCTATACATTTTAAAGTGTATAATGGCAAACTGCAAAGTATCTTGGGAGCCCTGTTTGCCTCTAGATGCTCACATCCATCTCATGTTAAAATGAATGAAAAGCCTTATTCTGTATCTTAAAAATTGTTATGTATCATTGTGTTTTGACTTCCTGGTTTTATGCTGTGGATAAGCCTCATATAAACAACAAATTCTTGAAATTACTGGCTTTCATACAAATAAATCATATTATACCTTCATGGGTTCATTTGTTCCAGACACCTTATTTGATGCCATCTTATAGTTAGTGTTTAGGTATTTTAAAACTACTGCCTTTAATCATAACAAACTCCATGGCATAGACTGTAACATTTGCCTTAGTTGTTTCATGTTTCTACAATAGTTTTAAGTATAATGAGAAAGATTTTTGAAAGTTGCCACATTCAGATTCAAATTCACTACTGGCAACTCCTTTGATATAAGTACAAGAGTCTCTGACAGCCAGCTCATTTGACTGCGATAGGAACTGAAAATATATGTTCTAATCACTTTAATTTTAGGATCCAATATTATATTAGTATTTATTTTTGCAATTTTATCCTGATGTTTTCAACTTTTGTCATAATTACTAGTATTTTAATATTTTTAACCCATAGATTATTGAGCTTCAACATTAGTATTGAATTAATGAGATGTTTAAACTTAATTACAAATACAAACACGAACCATGTATGACATAAAATACAATCAGGTCTCTCAGCTTCTCGATTTCAGGGTCCATATTAAAATCAGTTGACATAGATATTTTATTTTATGTTTTGATTTTGCCTGCCCAAATCTCTCTATGTTTTCTCTGTGTCTTGACTGAAGTAAATGATTATATTAATTATACATAAAGTTTTCAAACACTTAAAGCATGCATATATCATAATTTAATTCTTTTTATTATCAAAATTCATAAATTTTTAGGCTATGTTAAATGGGTTTCTACTTATATAATTTGGAATATAACAACATCTACAGTCACAATATTATTTTTAAAACAGCTTGGGGATATTTTAAAATAGTATAATTTTTTTATGTCATTTTAAATTTTAGTTTCTCAAAAATTTAGTTCACCCATGATATTAAACTAGATTATTCTATATTTTTATTCAGTATCCATTGTCTTTCAGCACTCATATTTTTAAGGTTATTCCAAGTTATTTCACTTTAAACCCTCATGCAAATATTTTCTGCTCACATCTTTTGTAGTATTCATTGACTACATACATAGACACACATGCATGCGCACACACAGGTGCACACACATGATATATACTCAAGTTCTTTTTCTATGTAATATTTAATGATTTATTTCTAACAAACCCAAAATGAAGATTTTTTCATATCAGCTTACTTTTCTTCTCATTATTTTATGTAATTGTTCTATGTGTGTGTACATTCAAGTACATTCTCCTATCATCTGCTTTTCTTCCCTTTTTCATTTTCCTGATTTCTCAATTTATACAGTCCTGAAGCAATTATAATATACACCACACATAGATTTTCTCCTGACCTATTCTTTCTTTACTTCTGTGGACGTGTATTTTTGAGATCAGATCTTGAATTACAATTACATTATTTATATAAGTATTTTTTATAGACCTTCCTTGCATTAGGCATTCATATAAAACACCTCTGCTGCCCTGGGTTGAGAAATTTGCATTTTTCAACTGTCTGGTTCCTACTATAACAGAAAGTAGGTCTTCTTTTCCCAGAGTCCTGTTTTTTTTTTTTTTTTTTTTTTTTTTCCTATTGCATTCTGCTCTGTGTTTCCAATGTTATTTTATTTTCCTTTACAAGCCTCAACATAGAGGATAACAGAGCTCACAGGTCCCTTTCTTTGTATGGTGGTATCCCCTTTGCAGAAACTTGAGCTTTTGTGTATGATGGGTACTGACATTGAGAGGGGAATGTGGCTGTGCACCTCCAACTGCTCCTCCCACCTAACTGCCTGGAGACCTACAAATTGCTAATGCAGAGAATGTGAGGCTTCTGTAAAAGTAAGTAAAAATCTCTATGTGTTTGGGTAATGAGTTTTATCTTATTTATTATTTATGTATTTATTTTTAAACCGATAAAGTCTCACTTTGTTTGCCTAGTCTAGCCTTTATTTCTTGAATTCAGAATCTCCTACTACCTCAGCCTCCAGAGTAGTAGGAACAACAGACATGTTGTTTTCAATCTATTCTCCTGTATTAAAGAAGCAGAATAGTGGTCTGAGGAGTCCATCAGTTCAGGGAACTAAAAAATAATAGATATGCCAAAGTGTCTAAAGCAAGGAAAAGTGTGTTATAAAGAAAGCTGGATAATGCAAGAAAATAACACAGTTCAATATATCTAAATCCCCAGCCCTATCTCTCTCTATCTCTATCTATCTATCTATCTATCTATCTATCTATCTATCTATCTATCATCTATCTATCATCTATCTATCTATCAATCTATCTCGATCTATCTATCATCTATCTCTCTACCTCTCATCTATCTATTGTCTATCAATCATCTATCATTTTTCAATAATCTATCAATCAGTAATCTATCATCTATCTATCAATCATGTATCTATCTGCCATCTATTTACCTATCATTGACTTTGAGATAGATTCCCATGTACCCCATGGTTACTTGCACTCACTGTTAAGTACAAACTTCAGCTTGTTGTCCTCTTACCTCCACATCTAAGATTTTCTAACTTGGCAGTTGGTGACCACCACACTCAGTTAATTGAGTACTAGGAACGGGAACAGGCCTTTGAGCACATTATACAAACTCTCAAATGAGCTACATCCCCAGCCCAAATGCCAGCTACATTTACAAAATTTTACCATGCATACAAGTACAAGGATACACAATTAATTTATAATAGTTTCCTATTTTATGTAAAAAGCAAACTCCTTTCCTAGACATTTAACATCCTATACAATGTTACTACTCATCAGCCTCCCTGGCCACACCCATGCAACTTACTCTCTCTCTTTATCTATCTGACAGTACTACATCTTTCCCCTTTTCTCCACAATATCAAAAAAAGTATCACACTGGAGGACATTTCCAGCAGTTGGTGTGTCTGTTAGGAATTTTTCTCATGTTGATATTTGTATGTCTGTTATGCTATGGCTGTGCAAGGAGGCATTGCCTGTATCTTTGGAACTATTCAACATTTCTCCCTACTAGTATCCAGCAGTCTTTTCATTCACAGTTCTTTCCTATTAATATTCACTTTTGCTTTATTATAGTTTCATTTTTATCATTCCTATTAGTATCAGTTTCATTAGGATAGATATCATATCTATCTTATTTGTTAATGTTTTCATAAGAAAAATTGAAATTTACAGTATGAAAAAAGAAACTCAACAATATTTGTTATGACTTGTATAAATTCATATTCCTCTCTTAAATAAGCTGTGGAATCAGAATTGCACAAAATCTCAAAGGTTAGAAGACAGCCATGACTTCAGTCAGGAGCAGGACATGGCTCGGCGGAATTAAGATGGTATTAAGAAAAACAGCAATAATTTAGATTAAGGCATGAAATATTTCTTTAAATTACTAGTGGATATGCAGAAATTATACTTTGAGTGTAGACTGGAATAACTAGGAAGAGAGCCAGATTTTTAGCATAAATTTTGTTTTTGGAAAACTTTGTATGCACAGAAGAAAACTATTTTTCAGTATTAGTGATTTTCAGGATACAACAAGGGATGGTGATAATGATAGTGACAGCGATAGTGTGTGTGGGTCCCTGCAAGTGTCACAGCTGACAGTGAGACTTCAAGAATGTAACTCTGCATGACTTAATTATTCATGCTGGTCCAAAATTCTGGAGTCTGACACCAATCAGCTTACTTTTTTTTTTTTTTTTTTTTTTTTACATATTTTATCAGGGTAAATCTTTGTGGAAAAGTTTCTTCATGACAGTTATCACAACAAAGCTTAACGCGTGACTACACCAAAACTCCCATACAAAGTATATGTCTTCTTCAGAGCACCTGTGAGCTCTTCCACAGGAATGGGTTATATTGACTGAAAGACTTCTGAGTCTGGACTGGGGGTATAAGGATGATCCCTATTTACAGATAAATAATGATCAGAATAATAACAAACATATTAGCAAACTCTTTCACAAATTACATGAGACCCTTTCAAGAGGATGGACTCTATTGATTGGGAAACAATGCTCAGACATCTGGGGAATTTGGCTTTAAGTTTTCTCCTTAGAAAAGCAAAAGATCATCAGGTTATTAAACAACATCTACTCCAGCCTTCAGGGAGAATGGGTGCCAATTTCCTCTGTTGAAGAAAAAGCCTGCATATTAAAAATTTTGTTATCTATTAGCATGTGGATTTCCTGCCATCTACAACAGTGACAGTGATTTGTAAAAATTTAAAAGTAATAAAATTAAATTTTAGAAATAAATGAACAGCATGTCAATTTTAATACTGCATTTGTTTAGGTGCCACATTAATACACTTGGACTTAACTAAGATAACAAAAATAGGCAAAAACAGAGACTAACAAGTAGTAAATGAGTGGTAAAGCATACTTTATGATAGTTGAAAACTTTCTGAAGAGCCAAAAATTTATTTATTTGTTCTCCCCTTTGTAGTAGTGGGGTTTCTTGGCCCCGAGCGGCCAGAGGCCCAGACCCACAGACTTGCTACGCCAGACCGCTTAGCTGCCTGCCCACTGCTCAGGCCCCTAGAAATGACTCAGACGCTTATGTTAACTTTATGCTGGGTGGCCTATGGCTCAGGCACATTGTTAGCTAGCTCTTACATCTTAAATCAACCCATTTCTGTTAATCTGTCAGCCACAGGGCCCATGGCTCACCTGTGTTCCTTGCATGTTGCGCCTTGGGCGGTTTGCTCGATCTGCCTGACTCCGCCCTTCTTTTCCTACCTATGTTCTGATTTCTCCTCCTACTTCTTCTATGGTGCTTGTCATGGCCCAAAACAGCTCCTTTATTTAAAGATTGATATTCACAGCATACAGAAAGGCATTCCCACATCACCCCCTCTCATTTTGATATGTGATTATATGTAGTAAAATGGGCAATTGAAATGGAAATGAGCAATCAAACTGGAAATGAAAACATCCTCATATAATCAACACAGCAATTTAAATATAAGGCATTTTTATCACCAAAAAAAAGTTCATGAGGCTTATTCTAAACGATTAGCCACCAGAAAAGCAGGCATTGGACTTGTTTGGGCAATTCATGAAACTGAAACTAAGTGAATCTTAACTTATTTGTGTCTGGCTTGTGAGTGCATCTAAATTCTTATAGTAAGGTCAGTCTGTAGGTGAGGCTTTGTCTCTCTCTGCCCATTATTTTCTAATAATTCACTTAGTTTTGCCCCTCTAGCAGTTGCACACAGTTCAGATGAACTGGATAGCTGGGACATCAACAGGGGCAGTAAAAATCATGACTGCCCTTCAACTGAAGTAAGGCTCTGGTAATTTTTAAGGATTTTTTCATTTACACATGAGCACTATGTATATTTATGGGTACAGTATGAATGTTTCCACTCATATGCGTATTGTATAAATAATTCTTTAATTAACATAGCCATCATCTGAAACATGTTTCATTTCTTTTTGATGAGGACATTAAAAATACTTTCTTCTATCTCTTTTAAAATGTATAGTGCACTGCTATTCCACAATAGTTATGTGTGGAAATATTTTTAAATGTAATCACTTACAAAATTAGATAAGCAAAAAAGTCCAATAACAATTAATATGCAAAGATTTCCTACATACATAATTTTATTACAAAGACATATAAAGGAAACTTTTTGAAAATGTTCAGAGTTTGTACAACAGGCTCTTAAGAATAACATAATAACCACAAAGTCGTGTCCACGTGAAAAAGGAAAACAATAAGAATTTCCTGAAAATTATAAGGAAGGTCTTCTATGAACTGATGGAAATCATATTCCAGTAAGAAAGAACTTACTGTAAAAATGTCATTTTTCCTTCAATTACTCTGTAAAGCCGTTCTGGACTTTATGAGAATGTTAAATAGTGTAACATGTACCTGAAGTGAAAAGATGCAACAAGAGCTTGCATGTTGAAGAGAATAGAAGGGTATGCAAAAATTGCAATTTATAATATTTAATCTGTGATTATATGTTCAAAGGTCTGAGAGAACATCATCTCCCTGTGATCTGTGCAGAAGTAATATAAAATATGGGCTTTTACTCTGTAATTTAAGAATTATGTTACCTTACCAACAAATTCAAGTGGATACTTTGACCTGATTAAAACTTGAATAATCTCTAACTATTATTGTAGGAAATGTAAACATTTTGATCATTATTATTTTCTGTTTGGATCAACATTCATTACTGCCTAATCAGTGCTGAGTATTCCCCTGGAGCCAGCTGTCTGCATTTGTGGCATCCTCTCAGTGTCTATGTATGTCTCAGTGTCTAAGCCTGACATAGGATGTACATGCTATCTCACTTACTTATAAAATCTTGGAAACTTTTGAAAGAAACAGAGGATGTCATTGTAGTTACAAGAAGCTGAAAGGAAAGAAAAAAGAGGAAATGAGATGTTGGTCAAAGTATGCAATACGTAGAGTAAGTTGAAACAATTTTTGGTGTCCTTTTGCACAGAGCTGACTATAGTTAGTAATAGTGCACTATACATTTTAAAACAGACAGGAGAAAGTATCTGTAATGTTGAATTTAGCATATAGTGTATTTAGAGTTTAACTGAACTTTTATTCAACTCAAACAGTTCACTTTTGAGTCACATAAAAGTTTCAGTTAGTTGTTTTTATGAAATATAACATTATTTAATTTGTAGGATGGCTATTAATCTGCTACATGTCTAAAAAGATCTTTAGATTCCTCTCACACTGAACAACTGTCAAGGAAGCTAAATGTTCTGTGATAGCCCAATGTTTCCCTAGACTCAGTCAACCATGACAGCAAAGGAGAAAAATCTAGTCCAGGCAAACATTCTCAACTGGGCCATGTCTTAACTAAAAGAAACAAATCATCACGTTTCCTTATATTTGATAGGAAGCAATGTAGTTTCCTCAGTTAAAGAAACATTTCAGGAAAACTCTGAATTTATCTAAAACAAAATAATATACATGGACCAGGTAAAGATTTTTGCATGCATTATTATTTATCAATTATATCATGCTTTAGATATTAATATAAATATACTATTTTTATTCAAAGCTTGAGGATATATAATGCTACATACAGCAATTTCCAGTATTTTATCTATGATATTATATTGTGAGCCTATTATAACATTTATTATCATGTTAATGAAATAAATTTCATTTGATTGTAAGCAGAAGTACTTAGAACACTCATACATGACTCATCATTTTGTGAGATGGTTGATAATAGACATGAAGGGAGAAATTTCTGAGGAATTGTGTGATCTTTGTAAATTGACACTTTTTTTTAAAATTAGACACAGAATCAGAAGATCAGAAACCTGGTTTATATTTTTCATATTAATTGCTTATTAAATGAATGGGTTTGTTCTTTTCTGTACCAATAATTGACCCCCTGACTTATGTTTAAATCTTTGTTTTTTAAAAAAAATTATTTCAGGAAATTATATATTGTATACAAACAATTTTCTTATGGACTAATAACTGACATGTTTAGTTCTGATTTTGAATAAATATCATACACATACTTTAAAGACATAAAATCTAAAAACCTTACTGTAACAGTTTTGCAAGACATATCAGTTTCTTTATGGGGGAATAAAGTCGAAAACCAATGTGCAGGCAGTGAATGCATTTGCTGCATCTAGATTTATTCTACTGACAGAATGCATGTATATAAAAATACTTGCAAATATTTTTTACATATCTATCTGTATCCCTATGATTTCTACTATTTCTATTTCTCCTATATTATACCATGGAACAGCTCTCATTTTGTTATGTATGATCTTCTTCCCAGAGGACTTTCCTTTCAGACATTCTTTAATTGTTCAATTCTGGTATAAAATATTAGTGATTTAAAAACCTCTCTCTTGTAAACTTCATATAATAAATATATCAACTAGATTACCATGTATGCTGCAAAAGGTACTGTGGAGCTTATAACACAGGACAGTGTTTAGAGAATGATGTTGATGCTAGATGGTTTCACTTTGGTTGTCACAAATACCACTCATTTCTAATATATAATATACACACATATATATTCATTTATTCATTTCTAGTAAATAATAGATGTATGTATTTGGACTAGCATCATCTTTTACTGTCATAATTCAATAATGTTGCTTCTTATGTTGGAAATACATGAGTTGGAATATATATATATATATATTTATATATATAGTATATATAACATATATATTTTATATATAATATATAGCATATGTCATATATATTATATATTATATATAACATATATAACATATATATAGTATATATAATATATATTTTTTTCTGCTCCTTGCCCCATAGCCACCATGTTGTCCTGTTAAATACTGGATGAAGTAATTGTAGCTTTGTTTCTTGAATGAATGCTTTATGCTTCCCCTATGATTCTGCCTTTCTTTCTTTTGTTGTTTTGTTCTCATAAAAAACAAAAATGTCCTCTCATTACATAGACAGTGGCAATTTTATTGTAAGTTAAACACTTTCGGTGAAATTACAGAGATGCTTTGAGCTTTTGGATAGTGTTAACATTTACCACAGAGAATATACTTTTTCATCTGGATGGCAGATGACATGTCTAATTAATACAACTAGCATTTGAAATGATCACAACTGGGCTTTACTCCCTGGCTTATTTCCAGTACAGCTTTAATTATATTTTGTAGACATTTAGATTCCCAAGCCCCCGTTATGTACCAGAACTTTCAGTCATTGGCAGATCTGATTTTTATTTTGTTTGTTTCCCTACTCTCCATCTCATGACGAAGTTCTTCTGGCTTTTCAATCTCTCAGTAACAGCTCTTGAGTCACCAGTCAACAAGGGTGGAAAAGCAATATTCAGTGCGATATTTACAGCACTGACTTCACGTTTCTCTAAAATTGGCTTTTATAAAATTCTGTTACCCATTATTCATAATATGATTTTAAAATATCTATCTACGTTTTTCGACTATTTCAAAGTAATATTGTTGCAGAAAATCTACTCCCATGAAGCCTGTACCTCAAGATTATTTCTTGGGCTTTAGTGTTCTACCTTTGTAATGACTAGTTTTTCTTTCCCTAAACAACTCTCACTTACTCAGAAGTACTTGGATCTCTTGAATTTTTATGCATAGAAATCTAATGCTGGATTTATGTGGGGAGGAGGTTCGTTATTAGTACCTTTTTGCCCTTAAAATGTAAGACTTCTAATGTCCAATTGACATGATTTGACAAAATGCATTAGAAAAATATCACTCATGTTTCTTCTTTATTGAATCCAACTTCACCGGATTTGGATCCAACGAACTTTTGCATTCTGCAAAATTATCCATAATTGGAAGACGTCTTTCCCATGTATCTATAGCTACACTCTGTCCATACATACAGAGTTTTTCTTAAAACCTTTTTCAATTTATAACTTTTTTATTTCTTAGTATGGAAAAGTCTTAAATTTAACTATTTCATAGAATTGTGCTTGTTTTTCAATTTCAAACATCTTTTTAATTTTTATTTTAACTTCTATTAAATTTTGTTTAGTGAATTTCTTATTTTAAATGATTCTTAAACATAATTCTTTCATTGAGTTAAATACAGATATATGCAGAATATTCAAAATCATTGAGAATAAGAAATATTCTGAAACATTATGTGTCCATTATATTTCACTTCATATATTTTAAGGAGCTTATACACATGTGTATTTCTATTTTATAGAAGTATGTATTATTATATTCAGTGAAACTTCTACAATTACTATCTTTAAAATGAAGGGTTTTTTCCTTCATCACTTTAATACTCTGGTGACGTCTATCCAATTTCTTGTACTCCTGTTTTAATATGTTTAAATATTTCAGTCTTATCAGATCAAGCCAGAAATGTTCAGTTTCCTCATATCATTTTATTGCTAATTTAAATGTACTGTGGCCTGTTGGAAATAAATAGAAGAGAATATTGTGTTGGCCTTGTGTTAATTAGCATTTTTCACTGTTTGTTTTAAAGTATTATTGTGGCCATTTAAAATACTGTTTAAGCTTCTGCAGAGTCAACGTGAATGCCCAAAGATGCTGAAAAGAGATGCATCAGGCATTCTTCAACTTATATTAATGTTTTAAAGTGAAATGTTCCCAAATTTTCTTACATTCATTTTCATTTAATGTCTTTTCCTGTTAGAGTAATAAAACAGATTTCTCATTCCCTCATATGTTATTTTTATATATTTCTGGCAGAAATAACAATCTATAATTTATGCTTTCCTGTTTATATATATATAAATGATCACCTTGTAAACTTTTAAAAAGCAATTAAAGGGAATTTTCAGATTACAAATTATTTGGTGCATTTAAATGAGCAAATCTGGGGACATTCTAACATTCAAAGAGGAGTAAAATAAATACAGGTGAGAGGAGAGTATCTGAAATAGTCATGAGAAATCATATTATTAACTATCTACCTTTGAAGAAATACCTACCTCATGTAAGTCTGTGTATAAATATCCATATATAGTTTAAATAAAATCCTCCTATATGGATTAATAACCCCCCCACACACACACATAAGGCACGAAAAACCCTCCTTTGATATCTTGGTCAGGGTTGTTTGAGATACTCCCCAAATATTTCAGCATATTGCTATTATATCCAGAGGTGGAAAATAGATTCCTATTACTGAAGACAACATGCATTTCAGAAACATGGCTCAGAGGCTCCCGAGCTGAGAAATAGCACTAAGCAATATTTTTTGAACTACAACAAAGACTACCATGGATCTGTAATCCAAGAGTTCAGTAGTGGTAAACATTCATATGCAGTAACAAACAGCTCTCTAACTGAACTTGAGACCTTCTCAACAAGAGGGAAATGACACTGGAAAGTCGTGGATAGTACAGGAGACCTTATAATGGCCACTTTAATAATGCTGTCTACTCTAGTATCCTAAACATCCATCTTTATGCTAACAGACCTGTGTAGTTTTCAGTCTGCATCAAAGACCACCTCTTGACAATAAATGGAGATCATTATATAAAAACAACATCCAATAAAAATGTAAATTAATGGAGTCCATCCCAAAAAGATACATCTACAAAACCATTCCTGCAACTAAGACTCAGGGAATTATGGAAGAGGAAGCAGAAAGTGATAAAATCCTGAGACTCAGGAAGTCTGCTGTGAGATTTCATTTTCTAGCATTGTATGAAGCTTTGCTCCTAAAGTCCTGTCCAAATTACTGCTTAATCATAATATGGTAAATACTAGAACAATACACTTGCTAAAATGAAAAGGGGAAGTTCAAGGGACCTTAAACCCAAACAAAGAACTTCAGGCTACTACGAAATTCTGTGAGGGAGAGAAATTATCTTTGTCAAAGAAGATCACAACTGGATATCCAATATATCATAGTCAGGCCTGAAAACATAGACATAGGTAATGCTATACTTAAAGAGTAGGTTGTAGTTAAGTATTTAGAAATATATACATACAGATATATATGTGTGTGTAACAACAAGTGACAGGAGGTTGTGTAATTGTTATACTTTCTGAACTTAAAGAAATAACTTTTAAAAATTATACAAATAAACTTACAGTAGAAACAAAGTATATAGTTATGTATTTTCAATTATCATATTATTCACTCTTTATACACTGCTTATTCACTCTTTATACATTGCTTTTGCATTGCTTGAAAGTGTAATAACAAAGAAAAATTGGATACTATTTGCAGGAGGAAATAGTTGTGATCAACTCTATGCTTATGATATCAGCCATTTTCCTTTATGCTTACTGAAAAATAAAATTTGTATATTCTTCATTCTGTCTAAGCTTCCAGTATTTATCAATGCTAATGATAAAGTGAAATGTTTCCAGATTTTCTCCCATTACCACATGTATTGAGTATAAATAAAAGCGGAAAAATAAATATAAATTTAATTACTTATTTTTAACATTCCAACTGTCTTCTTATTTAAATCATATGTTTTGCTGCTCAGATACTTTATGGCTGAGTTGAGAAATTAATACTCTCAATGTGTACCTACAGGGAAGGTTATTAGCTCTTCCTTCTCAGTTTGTCTAACATTCACAGCCAATGTCCTTCTGTTTTTATTTGTACTTTTATTGCTTTCTCCTAGACTTTGAAATCGGCCTCATGTAATTGCTGAGGAACTAAATCTGAGTTTTGATTTGCTATTGTCTAGTACTGACTATATTCCATTTAAATGCATTCACCCCCAGATACTCTATAACTTAGTGAGGCTTATACACCTCCTACCACAAAATATTTGCTATTGATGCACATTGCAGTGCCTGTACTAGACTTAAGAAGAAGAGTAAGTTAGGAAGTATCAGTTTTAATCCCAACCAGGTTGGGATTTAACAATATCACAATTTATCAATGATTGTGTACACTAAAATTTGAATTACACTGTCATATAATCACAAGTGGCAGATAGTGACAGACAGCCACAGGCTCATGTTAGACTCTGTCAATTATGACATTAAAAAACTGAGACATGCATGCTTAAATTCAAACATTTGAATACCTGAATGTATTAATGCATACTAATTAATAGTAAAAAAAAAAAAAAAAAGCTTAGGAATTGCATCTTGGTGTTTGTTTATTTCTATGGAAATAATTTACAGGTATATATTTTTTCTACTTTAGATATTAGACATATCTGAATTATTCTGTCAGGAGGTATCAATGAATTTACAAATTATGGCAGGTAAAATTACTTTTTAGTCAATCAAGTGGATTTTCATTCAACTTTTAATAATTTTTATTTATCATATTAACTTAAAAACTAAATTCATTCATGTAGAATTGACAGATGTTTCACTAATACTAATCTACCAAAAGTGACTCCAAGATGTAAGAATCAGACTATATATAAGATAGTATACATCATGATATTAGTAGAATGCAAATTAATTTTTGAGAGAAAATAATCTATAAAAACACATAATACTAATTCTAGAGATAAGAGCAGATAATAGCTGTATCAATTTTTGTGTGTGTGTGCTAAATAGTGGTTTTCCTTCATATCTATGTATAACTTATTTTTGTAATTTGAATTTTGATTATGTACTTGGTCGAAATGGCTAAATCTTCATGCCACATAGCTCTATTACATTATGTATTGAAACTTTGGATTTGCCCACAGTAGTCCCTCTCTACATATTAAATTTTTGCTGACTTTCCTATAATTCCTTGCTCAGGGTCTCAGTCTGTGGTTGTTTGAATAAAAATGGCCACCACAAATTCTTATATTTAAATGCTTGGTTCATAGTTGATGGAGTCCTTAGTGAGGCTTAGGAAATGTGGCCATGTAGAAGTGGTATCACTGGGAATACATGCTTTGAGTTTTCAAAATATCATATATGTCTCACTCTCATTTTCTGCCTTGTGCCTATGGATCAACCATAAGCTTTCAGCTACTGTTCCAGTGTCATGCTTATCTGATTACTGCCATTCTCCTTGTTTTGATGACCACACTTAGCCTATGGAACAATGAGCAAGCTCCCCATTAAATGCTTTCTTTTATAAGTTACGTTCATTGTGGTATCTTTTTATAGCATTAGAAAATCAACTGAGATATAAGATACAGTCGTTTCCAGAATGGCCTTTCTAATTTGTACATTCTACTTTTGGTATCTATGAAGACTTTTTGAATTTTCTTGCACCACATGTTCTGTAGTATATTATATACAATATTAAAATATTAGCACAGCATTTCTTCCTTTAGTTTTCCAAATAAATTTTTGCTTTACAACTGGATAAAGTATGTTCGCAATTTCTGAGGTTTTGGAACTTTATTGAATCTTGGGCTTGCATTTGAAATGTGGTTAATGAATTCAGTTCAAGATAGAGATTGTGTGAAAGGTTATTTTCTGCTTCTTGAAAGACATAAAACATTTGAAAGTTATTGTACTACAATTGATAGATACACTGTTGGTGACTCTTGCATTATATCTGCCCTTAATTTTACAGTCTAATGTAATCAGAGTTGTTTACATAGACTTTGAAGGCTAAGGTAATGTGGTTTCTAATTATTTTTTCAACTTTGTTTTTTATTCTTCCCACCAAAAATCTCTGTGCATATAAATATGAGATCCTTGGCATTTACTGAACACATTATGAGGATTACTGAAGTCCCATCTATAAGAGTCACACATCTTTCTAACAAAAATACATTTTATTATATTCTTCATCAAATGTTACTTTCACTCAAACATCCTAAGGCTATGAATGTTGGCTCATACTTACAATCTTAACACTTGGTACCTTGAGGAAAAGGGATCACTATTCTAGAAGACAAATATATATTGCCTCTTAAATTTATTCAACAAATATTTGTAGAATACTCTATTAATGTTTGTCTGTTGCTGTGATGGACTACAATAACCAAGTACAGCTTGGGTAAGAAATGGTTTATTTTATTTTATTTATTTATTTTTACAGTTTATGGTTCATCTTTAAGGGAACCCAAAGCAGAAATTCAAGGAAGATAGTCTATGTCTGTGTAGAAGCCACTAAGGAAAGCTTACTGGCTTTCCCCCCTTATTTCACCTGTCTTTATCACGCATCCTATGCCCATTTGACCAGGAATAGCATTGTCAACAGTGTGTGAATTCCTCCTACATCAATTATAAACTAATAAAGTCTCATACAGACATGCCCAGAGGCTAATCTGAGGTAGGAAATTTATCAATTGACGTTCTTCCATCCTTGGTCTGTAAAGTAGATAACTAAGTTTAACCATCACATAATCATTATGTGATTGGGCAAAACAAAGAAAAATTTCAGTCATTGTGAGACACAGTGTAGTATACAGTAAATGATTGCAGTGATTGAAATGAAAAATTAGCGCAATAAGCTCAGGTATTTGAACACTTAATCCTATTGCTTAGGGAATTTGTGAAACCTTTAGGATATACGGTCTTTCTGGAGGAAGCATATTACTGTGGATGAGTTTTAAGCCTTATGTCACTTATGGTTTTCTTTATCTATTTTCTGATAGATAATTATTTTGCAACCATGGTTTCCATTTGGTATTTCTTCTTCTGAAAGTATCAGCCCAAAGACACTTAGCTTTTGCTCATGATATTCCATCACAGCAATGAAAAGTAACTAATATAAAATTTGTATCAAGAACAAGATAAGTCTATGGTGAACTTGAACTTTTTAAAAGGGGTTTTCAATGCTGTAAGCAGAGGATAATTAACCACTTTAACTGAAGTGTTTCATGTGACACTTTAGAAAGAATCCGACTATGTTCTGTTCATATCCTGAGAATTAACGTGATGTAGAAGTTAAAATAAATGAACTACTTTATCTGATGCAGAAAATTTAGATAGCATAATGCTGAGTCTGTGAAATTGTTATTACTAATAGCTTTTATGTAAATCTAAAATTAAAAAGAGCAAGCAAGCCAAAAATAAATACAAATATGCAGTTTAGAAAAAATAACACTAGAAAGATTGATGTTTTAAACAGGGCATGTGTTGGAAGAGATGCTAATTGCTCTGGAGATTATAGATACTAAGGAGAGGACTGCTGGTGTGTAGTGAAACAATAGGTAGGACCTTCTTGGGGCAAGATGATTCAGCTAAGTTTCCAACTAATGAAAGGAGAAGGCTTGATGACTATGTGCCCCTATAAATACTTTTCTTTATTATACAAAAACTGCTGTAAATGTGGTCGAAGGGGGTTGAGAATACATCCAATGTTAAGCAAAGAAGAACAAGGACTTAGCAGTGTTATCAATAAAAATAGGAGCAATAAAAAATACAAGAATGAAGAGTGCATTGATTCTTCCTTTCAGTTTCTAGAACGCTGGTGAGGCAAGAAATTGTTAGCATTTCAGGAATGCTTCCAAGAAGACTATAAAAGTTCATTTAATGGAAATTTGAATGTGAAGCCATGAAACTATAAAAGTGAAGCTTTGGTTATAATGGAGAAACTGCATTTATGAGACACATAGAGGTATACACATAGAAGTGTTGCAAGTGCAATATTGTTATTTAAGTTACAGAAAATCAAAACTCTAGGAATAGTTTCACAAGCTTTATCAACTGTAATGTCAAGATTTTAGCCTTGCCAGAGAATTTATGACCAACAAAGACTGGAAGAATAGATAAAACTAAGGATGATTCTTGTTTCTCCAGAGTCTTCAAGATCAAAGGACCTGGCTAGTTACTCGATTATTGGTTTTACTATTCATCTGAGCAAAACTTACTGGCTTATTCACCTGGTTTAAACTGTATCACACGGAATTCCAAATCTTCCCAGATAACAGGAGTAGCCTGAGTCAGCACTCAACACATAATGAAAAAGGAAAAACTGACCTTAGCTTTTATGACAAAAGCACTAATGTGTTATAATAATTTTGTTGAATACTAACATTTAAGTATAAATAGTTTCTGGTTGAATGTCTATCAAAGATGTTGATGAGATTTTCATACTGATTTAATCACTAATGCTGTTGGCAGACTCATGGCTTTTCCTGACAGTTTTATAGATATCAGAGCTTTTAGTTTATTTGTACAACTTCACACTAAAACATGTGCTCTTCCATACTTATAGCAGTAGAAACTTGTCAGTTAATCTAGCACAGAAAATATTAAATTTGTCTTTCACTCTTGCGTGCCAAATGTCATTTCTAAATTCCTTTGTCCAAAATTGGTGAGACAGTTTTTAGACATTTGTCTCTTGCCCAATGATGCTTTCATAATTTCTAACTGTATGCTAAAACGTAGCTACACAGTTACAGAGCTTCATGGAAGTTGTTGAGCTATATGAATTTCGAGATGGCCAACTTTGGCATCCTTCCTTGAAAAGAGGAAAAACACACACTCATCTGTCTGCAAACACGCAAAACCCTCAATTCTACTTGTTATTTCAAGTTTTAAACTAGATGTTCCTATCAGTAAATGTTTAAGATATTGCATATGTTCAAACTTACTAGATGGACATTATGAAATTCTTTAGCAACTGAACTATAAAATATTTTAATTTATATTCACAAAAATGTTAAAAATAGGTTGATCAAAACTTTTTCTACAATTTGTGTGTGTGTGTGTGTTTGTGTGTGAATGCACACAATGACACACTTGACAGTAAGCATCCTTAACTACCATCACATTTTGTTGGACCCTCAATCAAAATCTTATATTAAAATGCACAATCAGTTTCAAATGTTTTCGCATAACCTGAAAGAATACATTTTAGGTTTGCTGATCACCTAAAATCAACTATGTTTATGAGGTTTCTGGCCTGAACTTTCTGACCTAATCTCGAGGTTTGGACCTGCAGACCTTCAAACCAAATCGGCAGTCCCACAGAGACACACAGATGCTTACATTAATTTTATGCTGATTTACCTAGGGCCTAAGCATATAACTTGCTAACTTTTTACTCTTAAACTAACCCATGACTCTTATCCTGTTCAGTCATGTGGCTCGGTACCTTTTCTCAGAGCAGCATAGTTGTCCTCCCCCACTTCTGGCTTGTCTGGTGTCTCTGTGGCATCTCTGCCCTGTTGTTCCTGTTCTCAGAGTTTTCTTAGTCTGCTAGTCCTGCTCATGCTTTCTGTCTGTCTTTGGCCAATCAACGTTTTTATTAAACCAGTGGGTGGGACAATTATTTACAATATAACATAATTCAACTTCACAACTATCATATTTTGTTTTTATCCTGTACTGTATGCTTTGTTGTTTTGTATTTCTACCAAATCAGATTCATGGATTCTTGGCTCTGAATTTCAGGTTATTTATTCTCACTGAAAACTTGTCACAAAGTTGATTGGTATAAAGGAACTTTTCTAATGGTCTTGACTCATTACAATGTGAAGGGAAAACTCAAATGGGAATCTCAAGAAGACGACCGTGTTTACACATTGTTTTTTCTGATGCTTTTTCCAAAGGAATGTCAAAAAAGTCATGTTTGATACTTTTTAAATTCAAAAACAACAACCTAAAATATATGGCAATATTTGTCTGTATTGAAACAAATGACAGATAAACATCAGAGTGTTGATTTATATTCTAATAAATATTAATTTTGGACTGGTGCCTTGTAAGTAAAACTCCGCCTACAAAACATTGTCATCCTTCCTTCCTTCCTTCCTTCCTTCCTTCCTTCCTTCCTTCCTTCCTTCCTTCCTTCCTTCCTTCCTTCCTTCCTTCCTTCCTTCTTTCTATTTAAAAATATTTTTCCCATGTATCCCCTGTTCACCCTCCCTTCCCTCGTCCCATCCTCCCAGTCCTTGCTGAGTCTCCTTCTACCCCATTTCCCCATCCTTTACCCAAGGAGTGCAAGGAGTCTCAAGGTGGGACAGTACAGTACAGTGTCTTCATTTGAGGTAGGTCTGATTCCCTCATTCCAATATTAAGATTGGGTTAGATGTTCCTCTGTAGGAAATGGGCTCCAAGATGTCAGTCCATGCACAGGAGCACAGTCTGATACTACTCCACAAAGTTCCACATACTCTCCATGGTAATTGACTGTCATGTACCTTTGGAGGGTTTAGTTCCGTTTCTTGATGGTTCCCAAGTAGATGTTTATGATTCTGTGAGCTCCCATAAGGTCCAGCCAGCCATCTCTGTGGAAGTCTTCATAATGCCTATTTATTTATTCATATAGAATCTCCTTTCTCTATCTTTAGCTGGATCATGAACTTGACCTGGTAATTAGCTATGGATCTCTGCCTCTGCCTGTATTCATTGCTGAGTGTAGGTTCTATCAAACTTACCGTGGTCACTCGTTTGATTATAGGGGAAATTCTGTTTAGGTAATATATCCACTATTGGTTGGAGTCCTAGCCAGAAACATCCTTTGGGTTCTTGGTGGGTTCCATAGCTCCTGGCCTTGTTGGAGGTTTCCATAGCACCAACCCTATATTGGCTTCTTCTATCAAGATATACTTCTTTTTCTCTCCCTTTGTTGCTCTGCTCACTCAAACATCTCCTCTCACAATTTGTTACTTCCTCTCCTTGGTCACTACCCATTATGATTCTAATTTGCTGAGGAGATCTTCTCTATTTTCTCTTTCTAGAGGAATCTCTGGATATTTCTCTTAAGTTTCTTCTGATCCCAAGTTGTTCAGGGTTTGTGATTTACAGCTTTGGTATTCTTTGCTTTTTGTCTAAAATCCACTTATGAGTTAGTATATCCCATGCCTACATTTCTGAGCATGTAATACTTCGCTCAGGAGGATATTCTCCAAATCCATCCATATGCCTGAAAATTTTAGGATGTCATTTTTTTTTTTCTGCTGGGTATTATTCCATTGTGTAAATATGCCACAGTTTGTTAATCCATTCTTCAGTTGAGAGGCATCTAGGTTGTTTCCGGGTACTTGCTATTATAAATAATCTTGCTGTGAACATACTTGGGATAATGATGCCTTTGGGGTAAGAAGATGCATCCTCTGGGTATATGCTCAATAGTGATATTGCTGATAATTGGAGAGATTGACTTCCAGTTTTTTGGAACCATCATACTGCATTCCACAGTGGCTGTACAAGTTTACACTCTCATAAACAATGGAGAAGTGTTTTCATTGCTCTGCATCCTCTCCAGCATAGGCTGTCATCTGTGTTTTTGATCTTATTCATTTTGAGAGGTATAAGGTGGTATCTCAAAGTTGTTTGCATTTCTCTGATGGCTAAAGATGTTGAGTGATTTTTTTAAGTGCCTTTCAGTCATTTGTTAAGAATTCCCCTTTTAACTCTGAACCCCATTTTTAATTGGGTTATATGTGTTTTGGCAGTCTATTTTCTTGAATTTTAGAGATCAATTCTCTGTCAGGTATAGGATTGGTGAAAATATTTTTCTATTCTGTAGGCTGTCATGTTGTCTTATTGACTATGTCCTTCTCCTTACAGAAGCATCTCAGCTTCAGGAGGACCCATTTATTGATTGTTGTTCTTAGTGTCTGTGCTACTGGTGATATATTTGGAAATTGGTCACCTATGCTAATGTGTTGAAGGTTATTTTTCACTTTATTTTCTATCAAATTCAGTGTATCTGGGTTTATGTTGATGTCTTTGGTCCACTTGGATTTGAGTTTTGTGCTGGGTGATAGGTATGGATCTATTTGCATTCTTCTACATACATACTACCATCCAGTTATGCCAACACCATTTGTTGAAGACACTGTCCATTGTATATTTTTGACATTTTTGTCAAAAATTAGGTGTTCATAGGTATGTGGGTTAAAATCAGGTATTTGATTTGATTTCATTGACCCACAAGCCTGTTTTTATGCCAGTATCAAACTGTTTTAATTACTGTAGCTTGATCATGGTGGATGACTTTTTTTTTGATATGTTGTTGTACTTGTTTTGACAGAATTTTATTGAATATATTTGTGTCAATGTTAATAAGGGAGATTGGTCTGTAATTCTCTTTCTTGCATCTTTGAGTTGCTTTGGTGTTAGAGTGATTGTGGCCTCATAAAAAGAGGTTGGCAATGTTCCTTCAGTTTCTATTGTATGTTTTTTTTTCCCCTTTGACCACTCTTAGTAACAGCTTCAAATTCCTTGGGGGGGGGATATTTCTGTTTATGGCATTTATCTGATTTTGATTTAATTTTGATAAATGGTACCTGTCCAGAATCTATCCATTCCTTTTAGCTTTTCCATTGTAATGGAGTAGAGAGTTTCAAAGTATGACATGATAATTCTCTGAATATCCTAGGTGTTTGTTGTTATCTCCCCTTTTTCATTATTGATTTTATTAATGTGGAGGATACTCTATCTCTCTGCTTTTTGTTTATGTTGGAAAAAGATTTATCTATCTTGTTGATTTTCTCAAAGAATCAACTATTTGATACATAGATTCAATTGTACTGATTTCAGCCCTAAGTTTGATTATTTCCTGCCATCTATTCCCTCTAGATGAGTTAGTTTCTAATTGTTCTACAGCCCTCAGTTGTTCTGTTAATTCTCTTCTTTGAGATATCTCTAGGTTTTTGATATAGGCATTTAGGGCTATGAGTTTTCCTCTTAACACTGCTTTCATTATATCCCATAAGTTTAGATATGTTGTGGATTCATTTTCACTGAATTCTAGGAAGACTCTGATTTTTTTCTTAACTTCTCCTTTGAAGAAGACGTGGTTTGATTGAGAAATTTTTGGTTTCCATGAGTTTGTAGGCTCTCTGTGAACTTTGTTGTTGTTGAACTCTAACTTTAGATGATGGTGGTCTGATATGATACAAGGAGTTATTGCCATTTTTTTGTATCTATTGATATTTTCGTTATGACTAAGTATGTGGCCAATTTTAGAGAAAGTTCCATGGGGTGCTGAGAACAAGGTATGTTCCTTTGTATTTGGGTGGAAAGTTTTGTATATGTCTATTAATTCCATTTGAGTCATGACATCTTTTAGATCCCTTATTTCTCTGTTGAGTTTCTGTCTGTTGACCTATCTAAAGGTGAAAGTAGAGAATTGAATTCTCCCACTATTAATGTGTGGCATTTGATGTGATATTTAAGCTTTAGTAGTGTTTCTTTTACAAATATAGGTACCCTTGTGTAGAGGGTATAAATATTCAGGATTGAGACTTCATTTTTGTGGATTTTTCTGAGATGAATGAGTAATATCTGTCTTGATCTCTTTTGATTGATTTTAGTTTATAGACTATTTTGTTAGATATTAGAATGGCTTCATTAGCTTATTTCTCAGGGCCATTTGATTGGAAAGTCTTTGCCCAATCCTTTACTCTAAGCCTGTGTCTCTCTTTAAAGTCAAGGTGTGTCTCTTGTTTTCTTCAGAAGAATGGATTCTGAATTTGTATCCATTGTGCTAGGGTGTGTCTTTATACAGGTAAATTGAGTCCATTGATATTAAGGGATATCAATAACCAATGGTTGTTACTTCCTGTTATTTTTGGTTGGGGTGTATGTGTGTGTGTGTGTGTGTGTGTGTGTGTGTGTGTTTCCCTTCTTTGGGTTTTCTTTCTTTGGTATTATACATTGCTTGTGGTTTCACAGGTGTATCTGGTTTCCTTAGGTTGGAGTTTTCTCTCTGGTATGTTCTTTATGGACATATTTATGGATAGGTGTTGTTTAAATTTATTTTTTTTTTTATAAAATATCTTGTTTACTCCATCTATGGTGATCAACAGTTTTGCTGGTTATAGTAGTCTGGGTTGGCAGCCATGTTCATTTAGTGTCTGTATAACATCTGACCAGGACCTTCTTGCTTCCATTGTTTCCATTGAGTAATCTGGTATTATTCTGATGGGTCTGCATTCACAGTTAATTTGGCCTATTTCCTTTGCAGCTCTTAATATTTTTTCTTTGTTCTATAGACTTAATGGCTTGATTATTATGTGGCGAATAAACCTTTTTTGGGGGGGAGGTCTAGTCTATTTGGTGTTCTGTAAGCTTCTTGTATCTTTATAGGTATTTTCTTCTTTAGGCTGGAAAAGTTTTCTACTATAATTTTGTTGAATGTGTCTTCTGTAACTTAGACATTGTATTCTTATTCAATTCTGATTATTCTTAGGTTTTGGTCTTTTAATGGTATCCCAAATTTGCTAGACATTTTGTATTAAGAGTTTTTTTTTTTTTTTCATTTAGTGTCTTCTTTGACTGATGTTTCTATTCATTCCCACTATTGAATCTTCCACTCCAGAGATTCTCTCTTCCATCACTTGCATTCTGTTGTTGATGTTTGCATCTGTAGTTCTGGTTTATTCCTTCAGGTTTTTTTAATTCCAGCATTGCCTTGGTTTGTGTCTTCTTCATTGCTTCTATTTAAATTTTTAATTATGGAATATTTCCTTCACCTGTTTGTTTTCTTTTCTTGTTTTTCTTTATTTTTTTTCTGGGATTTGGTAATTTCTTTTAGTTTTTTTGTTTATATTTATTTCTATTTCTTTAAGGGAACTTTTAATGTCCTCTTTTAAGTCTTCTATTATCTTCATTAAGTTGTGTTTATGGTTGTTTCCTTCATTTTCCTCTTCATTGCTATGCCCAGGTCTTGATGTTGTAGAACTATCAACTTCCTCTGGTGGCTTCTTACTTTTTTATATATTGTTATATGTAATCTTTCATTGGCATCTTTCCATTGCTTCCTTGTTTATTCTTCATCAGCTACTAGTTGTCTCTTAGTCATTTGTGGAGCAGGGGTCTGTGGATCTCCAGTTGTTGAGGTAGTCACTAGGATTATCCTGTGATGGTGCAGTTTGGAGTGGGGTGCGGTCTGGCTCATCTCTGCTTGGCTTTAGAGTCAGTGTGGCACTAACTTCTTAGTTGTTTGTGGTCCAGGGTGCTGTGAGTCTCCAGTCATTGCCTAAGGAAAGCATTTTTAAGTCTATATGTATGCTTTGGTTTCAATTCAGGATTATTTGGAGATAAGATTAATAACTTTTCTCCTAATTCCTTCTCACCCTTAGATACAAGTGATGTGAAAAGCCTAATATATAAGTATCAAACATTCTATCTTGTTTTTATAAATTATATGAATAAAAATAACTTATGATTAGTTTCCACATTATCTGTTCATTTCATTCAATTTCATTTACATTTTCTAACTTCTGTTCACTCTCTATATAAAATTTTATCAGGTTTATTTATATTCTATAATCTATGTAGATAAAAGCTGGCAAATTAAACATATTAAAAATAAGTTTGCAGCCAATAAAACCATAGATTTTTTTTACCTACAGTGGTGCCCTTCCTGTAAAATATGCTAGTACAATGGTGGCACAGTACTTGTTGTAATAAACAAAAATACTGCATTTGACATAAGACCAACTCCACCAGATAGAACCCATATCCACCACTGTTCAGTTGACCAAGATACCAAAACTTGATAGCTCAGGGATCTAAGGTATAATCAAATAATACAATCTACAAAGAAAAAAATTGCAAAAATTACTTCTAATGATAATCTTCCATATTCCTAGAATACTCCATTCCTCATTCAACCATTTTCAGAGAAGTTTATTTCTATATCAGATGGCAACAAATATAAGACCCACAGCCAGGCATTATGTAATATAAGAAACTCTCTTAGTCAAAGTTCTATTGCTGTGAAGAGACACCATTACCACAGCAGCTCTTATAAAAGAGAACATTTAACTTGAGCTGGTTTACAGTTCAGTGCTTTAGTACATTATCATTATGGCTGGAAGCATGGCAGTATGCAGGCAGAGATAGTGAAGAGGAGTCAATGGTCCTATAACTAGATCAGCAGATAACTGGAAAGACAGAGACACTAGACCTGGCTTGAACATTTGAAACCTCAATGCATGTCCCCAGTGACACACTTCCTCATACAAGGCCACACCCCCTTGGGGTGTAGTACCACTGCCTAGGAACCTATGAGAGCCATTTTCATTCAATTTACCACATTCTATTCCTTGGTCCATTGGCTTATAGCCATATCACAATGAAAAAAATGCATTAAATTCATAGTCTATTATAGTCTCAATATTGTTTAAAAGTCCAAAATTGAAAATCTCTTTGAGACTCATGGCAATCTCTTAACTGTAACCCCCCTGTAAAATCAAAATAGAAAAGAAAATCACATATGCCCAGCACACAATTGTAGGAGGAGTTTTATTTACAAGGCACCATTCCAAGATAAATATTTATTAGAATATAAATCAACACTCACAATATTAGTAACAGCTTATAGTGGCACCTGAACAGGGACTGGTGTATCTGAGCGATGGACGAGTGATGGAGGAGCGATGGACGGATGACGGATTCCGATCCTGTCTCTCCAGCAGCCAGGAACCAGGAAGAGCCCTGCTCATGTCCCAGAAGCCACTTATCAATGGGGTTGGCCACACCCCCTCCAGGTTGGCCACACCCCCTCCAGGAGCCTGGGACCCTGGATCCCACAACACACAATTGCATAGAATGTGCTTCACCAATCCAAAAGGAGGAAAAGAAACACATTGAGGAAACACTGGATCAAAGCAAGACTGAAAACCCGCTGAGCAAGTTTGAAATTCTGTATCTCCACATCTGATGTCAAAGTATTCTTCAGATCTCCAAGTCCTTTCAGCTTGATTGACTGCAACACATTTCTTTTTCTTGAACTGATTCTATCCCTTGTTAGCAGCTTTCTTTGGTAGGTTTCTCAGATTCAAACCACCACAGAGAACTTGGAACACACAGGTCTAAATGGGATATCCCCATCAAATCTCTCCACGTAGAGTTTAGGAACCCCAGAGAAAGGAGAAAGAAAGAGCATAAAAAGCCAGGGAGGATGGAAGACATCAGGAGAATAAATTTCTCTAAATCAATTGAACAAAACTTATATGAACTCATTGAGACTGAAGTAACAAGCACGTGGCCTACATTGGTCAATGCCATGACCTCTGCATATATATTCTAGCTTATAAATAAATATATTGAGCATATATATAAATTATAATTTAGTTTAGTATTTTTCTGGAACTCTTGAATGTGCTAATGATGGATCTCTGATACTTATACCTTCTATTTGGGTCTCTTTTCCTTCTGCTGTTGTGCCTTGTTCAAATTCTATACAGTATCTTGTTTTCTCTCATTATATTGCATTTGTTATGTTGTCACCTCTTAGAAGCCTGCTCTTTTCAAATGAAAGACAGTAAGGAAGTTGATCAAAATGGGAGGAGATTGGGGATAATGATGAGAAAAGTAGAGGGACTAGAATCTGGATATATTGTAAGAGAAAAAAATCTATTTTAAATAAAAGGCAGGGGAGTCCCCAGGATGAAACTACACCTTACACTGAAACTTTCATGAGGCTGATTTCATAAGGACTTGTTGCACTGAGGTTTTCTGGTCCTGGGCGGGCAGAGGTCCAGACCCACAGACCTACAGCCCTAGACCTCTTAGCTGCCTGATCAGGTCCCCAAAATGATTCAGACACATATATTAAGTTCATGCTGTTTGGCCTATGGCTCAGGCACATTACTAGCTAGCTCTTACATCTTAACTTAACCCATTCTCATTAATCTGTCTGTCACATGGCCCATGGCTCACCTGTGTTCCTTACATGCTTCTTGTTGGGCAGCTGCCTCAGTCTGTCTGACTCCACCTTGCTTCTCCTACGTATGTTGTGATTTCCCCTCCTACTTTTTCTATGGTGGTTGTCATGGGCCAAAACAGCTCCTTTATTTAAAGATTGATATTCACAGCATACAGAAAGACATTCTTACATCATTCATCAGTCACTTCTCCTTGAGTCCTGAAGAATGTCTGACAATTTTCTCTACAAAGCAGGAAACTGAATAACCAACTTGGCTTGTTCTGTCAAAGTTCAGAGGTCATCTTCCTATGGAATATGCATGTCCAGTTGAAACAGCATACTGTCAAGCAGTCAATATAAAAACAGGTTCATGTTCAGTGGCTAACTACTACCACAAAGAAACTAATCTCCATATGGAGTTTCTTCGAAGCCCATTTTTCTCTTGATGTAAATTGGTGCTGCCAGGAGCAGACCTGTCTCACTGTCCAGAAAAGTCTAAGTTCTGAAAACATTTTAAATGCCATATTCTGTTGGTCTTAGAAGTGCTTGAGATTGTCTATCTAATTGAATTCTATCTTTGTATACCTAAAAATCTAACTAACATGCATTTCTTAGTTATATATTACAATATTAAATGAGTTACATAAACACCATATCTTAAACAAGAGTAAAAAAATACATACAGCATAAGAGAATTGACCTTAAATTTATATCAATAAACCAAAATCCATACCAATGTAAAACATTTTGAGATTAACAGCTTATTTCTTGATCTAAGTAAATTCAATAATCTAATTTTTTAAAAAAAGCATTCATATACCATATCCCCTTTTTCTTCTTAGAAAGAAATTAACTATGCCCATTAACCATTTATAATGAAAATTAACATTAAAAAACAATATTTTGGGAATTTGGGCATAGTTTTCTATTACTACTTCCTGCTGATTATGGGGTGTTGAAAATCTCATGGGTTCTTGAGAGTAGATCATAGTCTGCAGCTCTGAAATTGATATGGTCACCTCTTCCCATCAGAGATTTTTTTCAGACAGTCTTGGTTGATGAAACCATATTTGCCTGGAAGCAATCCACAGGTTCTTATCTTCTGTAGAAACAAAAGCAGAACTCTTCCAAAGCAATAAATCCTTAGACACAAATTTCAAAATCAGAATACCTTTAAAATAATATTCTTGTTTAACTTAGCAATTTTTGCAATCCATTGTCTTTCTGCAGTTAGCTTATTAATAGTTAAAAAATTAAAAGAATATACAATAATAACAAAAATCCAGATTTTGTGTCTATTTTCCATCTTTATGTGGCTTACTATATTTTTATTACTCTATTTCTCTTTTTAAAGACTTTCTCTACCTTCTTTTTTTCTCTCTGAACCTATGTACCTTTGACTCACATTGTAATGCATTTACATGTTTTTTCCAATCTGAATCTGTTTTATTGTGAATACGAATACTTAATCATGTTCCAACCAGAAGAGCTTTTACAATACTCATACTCTCTTAAAGAGCCATATAGTTTTTGCAGATAAAGTTGAACCAGTAAGTTCTCTTAAAGGAACCACATCTCTGTTCGCCGCCAGCAAACAAAGCAGAAACATGAAAATGCTGCTACTATGAAACCGTCTTTGTTTCCTTTTTGTTCAAAATAAACAGAAACCTTAAATCAATCACATGCTACCAAGTCTTCTGTGAGACTTCAGGAACCAGCCTGGTTATAGCTTACACTGCCTGCTGCCAGTCTCCTAGCGCCATTTTGAATGTGGCCCGAACACCACACTATCTGTACAATTATGTGCTTCAAATACACAATCTAGAAGCTGATTTGGCTCAGTTTCTGTGCTAAAACCCTTTTTAAACTTTCTCAGGCTTTAAGTGGATATCTGGCCCACATTTTGATGTCATCTGTTGCAAATAAGGTTTCTTGGTCCAGGGCAGCCAGAGGCCCAGACCCACAGACCTGCAGCCCTAGATCCATTAGCTGCCTGCAGCTGATCAGGCCCCCAGAAATGACTCAATTCCAGATGGCTTTACCCAGTACTCTGAGAATGGTTATAGATGTATATAGTCAGTCCATTAGGATCTAACCATTGTTTTACCTTTTACAGGATCTCAAAGAGATACCATCGCCTTTAAGTCAGGAGGAGGCAACCTTATGGAAAGCTACGTTCCCTTTCCTGATAAGTTTTGTCCTCTGAGGGTTGTGGGTAATTATTATTCTGCTAGAATAGTTATAAGTTAAAATTGGGTTGAGGGTGGAACAATAATATAGCTTCAGGGATCTCTTTTAAAGAAGATAATAAATAGAATAGATAAAGGTAGATTGTTCTACTTACCTATAAACAATTATTAGCCAAATATATAAGGTAAGCCAAAGACAATTTGCACTGGCATAGATATTTGTAAACTGATACAAATATGAATGTGAAACCATTCTATATGTTTGATTGAGACAATTTTTACATGGGTACAAAGTTAAATCTGAAATTGTTTTATATGTCCAAAGCAACTTGTACATTGATATAAAACTGAATCAGTAACTTATATAAAATTGACTCTGTAGCTTTTATATTTTACATACGCTTCTACCTCTGTTTAAAATATTTGCACATTATTGTCATGTCCACTATACAATTGCTACCTCCATTTAACTATACTAGACATAATGTATGATTTCAGTAGTTATGATATATGCATAAGATGTTTTATATACCTCTGTTTGGATGATATATATCTATATACATGTCTAAAATACTGTTGCCATTTTTCAAGGTATATATACCTCTGGCTAGTGTTTGATAGTCATACTAAAAGTTATTGCTCAGAGTTTGTACACCCCTTTATAGGTAACCTAATTTTACAGTACAGTTTTCAATCCTTAGGATGATTAAAAACTGCAGTCAACATTACTTAAATTGCCATGTCACAGTCATCTCTCAGATAAACATTAGAATACCATAGATAGACAGGAGTCTTCAACCATTTCATTGACCCTGAGAATATGGCATTTAACATTTGTTATTCAGAATTCGGCCATGAGAGGCCTGGTGTCACTGTTCCTTAACTGAAATGGTGTTAAACACCAAGGACACTCCTTTGGAGTTTGTCCTTCTGGCTGAGAATGGCCAGTTGGATAAAGAACTTCCCTTACCTTGACTGCTGACAGTACACTCATGATGTTCAATCTGGATGAACAAGATGATGGATAGAGACTGAGAAATCCTGCCTGGACAGGATAAGACAGTCTCTCCTAAAATGGCCTGCTTACGAAAAGACCTGTTCAATATCATAGGCCTGTAGCCAAAGCGATGGATGCTCCAGTGGCGCACAAAACCATAGGTGATTGTCAAAGTAGCTGTGTCGCTGTCCTCTCCCAAATTTTGGAAGTTATTACTCCCATGTGCTTCTGACTTTCAGGTGATATATTTTCCTTCTCAGGTCTTGAAGGGGTTGAAGAATAGGTATTTAAGGTTACTACCTATTATCCCTTAGTGAGGAACATTCAGGTATTGGATTTTCACTTTCCCAGATGAGCAGTTATGAAGTAATTTATACACCCTACCATCTACTAATATTCTAGAAATATATGATGTACTTTGTATATGTTAGTTTTGGGTTGTAGTTTGTGTTTTACCCTCTCCTAGATACCACCACATAATAATTCCTGTTGTAGTGAGTTCTCTCGGGTCCCGTACGCCAGAGGTCCCGGACCCACAGATCTGTCGCCCGGACTGCTTTTCTGCCCGCCGCCCGAGTCCCCAGAAACGACTCAGACGCTTCTATTTACTTCATGCTGTTTGGCCTATGGCTCAGGCACATTGCTAGCTAGCTCTTACATCTTAAATCAACCCATCTCTATTAATCCGTGGCCCACGTGGGCCCGGCCCGTAGCTCACCCGTGTTCTTTACATGTTGTTCTTTTCGCGGCTCGCTCGATCTGCCTGACTCCACCCTGCTTCTCCCACCTAAGCTCTGATTCTCCTCCCACTTTTTCTATGGTGCCCGCCATGACCCAACACAGCACTTTTATTTAAAGTTTAAAGTTTAGAACTTTCTTTCTTAGTTAGACAAAAGGGGGAGATGTGGTGGAATTCAGGTGTCAGTTGATAAAGTCAGAAGACACTTATCCAGGGTCCTGGGCTCCTGAGTGGGGAGTGGCCAGCCCCATTCAAGAGGAGCCTCTGGGATCTTGGGGGCCCCATTTGCTTGCCTGCTGGAGTGAATGGTTCGGCATCCATCGTCCATCACATGGATAATCTGATCTCTCAGGTACCTATATAAGCTGTTACCTGTATCATGGGTGTTGGTTTATATTCCAATAAATATTAATCTTGGATTAGTATAATTAAAAAGAGATTTGCACCTTCAAAGACTTTGAAAATTGTAGAGAACTTGGAATGTTGTAGATCTAGATATAATTACAATTAATCTTGTTCAATCTTTAGTCTCTTAATAGCTATTTCTTGTTCATCACTTTTCATAGACCAATGCATTGTAACTAATAGGGAACATGTTTTAGAATATATTAGCCTATCAGATTACCAGTTTCAACAAGCCAAAAGTCTAAGTATGTCAGTACTTTGCATCTGAGGCTTATATCAGATATTTCCCCACCAATCTTATGATCACATCAATTAAATTAAAAATATCTTGATTATATATATATGTATCTTCATTACTGTTATATATACACATATATGTTTTATATATATGTGTGTGTATATAATCTTGGTTATTATAAAGTTTCATGAAACAATGAAATCTAAGTAATCTAATGATAAGTTATATCATGCCATAATTTATAAAATTAGTAACAAGTGTACCCTGCTTCCAACCAAAGCTTAATTTTAGCCAAAAAAATGGTTTAGAGCCATGTGTTCAGTAGAAATTGCTACTGTGAAATAAATAAAATCAGCATTGTCCTATATGAGTGTGGTAGTAATATTTGGCTACTATGCTAAAAAAAAAAAAAAAAGGTAAGTAACCAAAACTCAAAGTTACTTAGTTTTGTTGAATTTGTGTTTATATTTAAATATTAAATTTTCATCAGTGACTACCTTTACAGAGAAAGTAGGATTGTCCTGCTTTGATATATTGCAAGCTATTTTCCTTGCTTTTTTAAAATGGTGAATATAAAATTTTAAATGTTAAGTGTTTAAATCATGCTCAAATGAGTACTTTGTGAGGCAATTGTACATGTTTCTAAAGGACAAGTTAGTACAATGCCTTACAATAAGGCAGCTTTATCTATTTGGCACTTGATATGGAAGAAGTCTTTTGTAATTAGGCACAGACACCACTTCCATGCTCATCAGCAAAATGTGGCTTTAAAAGGCACTGAATATAGAAGGTCAGAGGAAAAGCAAATGCCTTTACTCCAACTGATTTAGTCAGAAATGAGGAAATGGCTTGGAAGTGTTGATGTCATGCACTTCTATTTAGTCATTGTGAAGATATTTTACAAACTCTGTAATCTTAATCTAATAAAGTGTAGTTCTGTCTGTCTTTTGGATTTATTAAGAGAATGAATTTTTTAATCTAAATTCTGCTTTATTTGACTTTTGTTAGAATTTGGATTTAGAATATGCGAAGAGTAAGCTGTGAATATACTATATTACTTTTGGTTAACAAGGAAGTAGTTATGGCCTATGGCAAGACAGCTTAAAGGAAGGAAATCCAAATGATCGTAAAGGAAAAGGGCTGAGCTAAGAGATGCTGCGTGCTTGCCACGCAGAAACCAAGAGCAAGGTTTAATGGGACACAGGTAAACCCACAGAGCTGTGTGGCAAGACATAGATTAGTAGAAATGCATGGAGGTAAATTTTAAGAACTAGTTAGTAATGAGTCTGAGCCATAGGCCAAAGAGTTTGTAATTAATATAAGCCTCTGAGTAATTATTTCATATGTGGTGGGAGAGATTCCTCTGGACTGGTGGGTCAGAAAACTTAGGGCAATAGTCAGTCTTGAGTGACTCTTCTGAACTTTTGCCCTTCTATTTGATTTCCTATCAGTTGGAATCCTGTGAGAACTCAGAACAGGTTCTGAGAAAAAGACTTTCTTTCTCCCCTTCACAGTCAGGTCAATGAGAAAATTCTGGCTGTTTGAAGCTAGCCTATCTTTACTAGAAATATTTTAGCCTCTCAAGCCTTACATCATGATATACAAATCCAGTGCCTCAAGAAATATGACTGCAATCCTATTAGAGTCTCATCTTTTTTTCTGTCTTCTTCACAATTCTGATTAGCCCTGGTAACCACCGGCTTCCTTTCTTGGATAACCTTGGCATCTCTGGTGTTCTCACATTCTTTCTCATGAGAAAATGCAATTTAAGCAACAACTGCTCTAAGGTCTTTTTTTTTCAGAAAGGAACAAAACACAGCATAATCTCTTTTACTTCAGTTTGACTTCAAGGATTTTACAATAAAATAGCTACATAAATATTTTTATTAAACAATCACTAAGTAAAAATTATAACCAACTGAAGAATGATTTCATCTTGAAACTTAAATATCTATAATATTTGATCAAATATGCTCAATTTGTTATTTCACACTATAATTAAACATAAGTGAGTTCATGTATGAATCCCAGGTTTGCATGGGTAAATGGATTCATGTGGGTTTTCTATTATTCCCAGTTATATTCAATATTTCTTAAATGTGAATAGAGAATCAGGAAAGATCATATCTGACACAAAGCATTTTAAAAGTATAATTAACTCATAAGAACTTCGAGAACCATGGAAATGTTATAATGTTGCCAAGCCCATAGCCTGATTTCAGTATCTCTTTTGCTAATTCAAGTCCCTGTAATAACCATTCTTTACACACATATTTAAGTCAACATCATTGTGACAAACTAGCAAATCACTTTGGAATGCAATAGTTGACCAAACTAGCTTCAACCAACGAACATCAATAACCACAAAAGGCTGAGAATGTCATCAAATAATACCTCACACCGTTAACAGATTCCCCAGACCCCTTCTTTAAATCTTATCTAACATTTCCACCAATAAAGACAACTTGATTTGGTATTTCTCTATTCTTGTCATTCTTTATCAGATTGTCATCATCTTAGAAAATGAAAATTGAAGAAGCCTAAATCTATGTTCCTAGGCCATGTTCATTTATACATTACACACTCAAATAATATGTTTATATTATGTTTAACAGGTTCTATATTTTCTTAACTTGTATCTGAGAAACCCAGAATATAAGTGATTTTTATTTGTCAGGTAATAAGCTCTCTTTATAAATAATATTAGGAAAATTCAAATACATGGTTATTTGTGGGATTTCCTGAATTCATTTGGCTCTCTTAACATATAAAATTTTGGAGGAGTATTGTTACTTCACATGAGTTTTACCTTCAGATTTAATGAATTTATTATATTATGAACTTACACTATCATTCATTTCCTGTTTCTCTGCCTTTATTTAAGTTGACACTTTGATCAAAGGTGGCAAAGCATGTAATTATAGCCAGATGTAAAAATGTCACATGCTATTTCAAAGTCTTCTCACAGTTGGAAATTTTTCTGATTATCTGGTTCCACCAAGAGAATTAAAATTCAGTGTGCCTGACATTACAGCATGTTTTAACAAGAGCACAATTACATTTATACCCTGTTAAAGTATAGGGTTGGCTTGTGAGAATTGTTAGACAAGTCCACAGAGGATACGAGCTGTCACCAAGCATCAGCATGCACAGGAGGGTAAATGAAGGTAGTTGTTTTTTCTTTTATGAAAGTCACTAATTGCATTTTGTTTTAAGATAGGTGTCTCTATGCCTGGAGCAAGCCCAGAGAATGTAAGAAAAGTCAGTGTATTTTCAAATTATATGGTGAAATCCATTACTTTCTGTAAAATAAGAATAGTAGCTATTTCTCTTACAAGAATTCTAGGCCATATACACTAGCTCACAATCATGAAAAATGAGACATTTTAAAAATATGTCTTCAGAATCACAAGCTTCATTTTTCTAAACAAGGAGAAAATGTCCTTTGTGTGCATCTATTCTTATAGAAAAACATATTGATTGAACATCTACTTCATACCAGGGTATTTATTAGGCTATGGAGTAAAAGAAACACAAAGGTATATTCTTACTTTGAAAGACTTCTCTGGCCAGCAGACAAGACAGGAATATAGAGTAATATTTCCATAGTGAGAAAACAAATAAGAGAGATAATTATAACATAAAGAAAATAGGTATTTCCTTACTGTGTTTCAAACAAAGCACTTAGGTATAATTCAACTGAAAGAAAATTGTCTAGAAAACTACAATCACTTTTAGTAATGTTATCATTCGAAGAAGCTGAACGTTGAGCTAATCCCTCTACTTATAATTCTTCCAGTTAACGCATCTGTCTTCTAAATTCAGGAATCCTATTCATTAATATTAGAGATATCGTCAACAACAAAAGGAAAGGGAAGCTACTGTGGTTTGATTGACATCAAATACTTATTTCTAATGTGAAAATTAGTATCTAAAATAAAGGCACATAACATAGCAGGGAAACTAAAGAGAAGAGGTAAAGAAGTTGGCTGGGGTGTTTTAGCATCACTTGGGCAGGAAGTGGGAAGCATACAGAAGTCTTCTTGCTTTGTCCTGTTTTGAGGATAACAGCCCAGCAGTCCTCATTCATCTACATGTATGCTCAGTATCAGTAAAGGACTTATTTTAAAATGTTATAGCCTTTACATTTGTTTGTAACTTCAGTACCACAAAGAGAGGCTTCCACTTATAAAAACTGAGGTCAATAATCACTTTACAAGTTTGGCCAAAAGTTTCAAACCATTTTGTCCTCTGTTAAGCTTTTGGTTAGAGCTCCGTGGTTAGAGGCTGGCCAAGTGTGGTGGCTAAACATGATGCTCAATCTGATTGGATATGGAATCAACTAAAAGACTTATCTTTGGGCATTTTCTGGTAGAATTAACAGAGAAGGGATGAGTCTTCCCCACAGAGTGGGAAGCCCCTTCATGCAGTGGCTCTGATACAAACAGGTCTGAAGGAAAATCCGAAAATCCTCCTATGCCTGCCCGTACCATTTGCTGGTGAGTGAATCCACTCTGCTGCCATCTGCTAACTTGAGGATGTGCTTCTTTTTGCCTGCTAATTTAATGGAAAACTAAAACTGTTCCAGGATTTACATTCTAGAATGGGAATTTCTGAGGTATCCAGACCCATGAACTGAGCGGGATTCTCAGTCTTTCCAGTGTTTCCTATAGTCATTGTTGGACTACACTACATGTATTGTACAAGCCAATATGATAAATGTCCTTTGTAATGTATTTTCAGTTTTGTTTCTTCGTAGAATCCTGACTAATACATCACCTGTTCCAAATTCCACCTTCTCATTTGTTTGCTCTTGAGTTTCCCCAATCGTTCTTGTTAGTTCAATTGAGTAAATCTGCCCTTTCATATAAAGAACTGACTCTTGTAATTAATTGACCAATAGTGCATTTTTTTTTCTAAAATCACCACTAGGATCTAACAACAAATGAGAAAATACTGAAATATCATTGTTAACAGAATCATTTTGGAATAGTTTGAGAATAAATACTCCATGTCTCTGATCACTCTTTATTCTCACAGAGAAAACCAAATAATTGTAATTCAGTCAATGAAAAAAGAAAAAAAAAACATAATCTTAAAAACAGTGAAAAGGGAAACTAAAGATTATTATGAGAGATTTCAACTAAAACAATCAACACGAAATAGAAAAATTTACTTGGATAGTAAATAGTGACTTGAAATTTTACAGAAAACATGTACTTAGTTGGTCTCATATTTTCTAAATTTACGTATACCTAAAAATGTGAAATAAATTTATGCTGAACAAGTCTTAATTAATGGACACGGTCAACACTGTTAATGATACAAGGAAAAGTAACTAATAAGTACTCTTTAGAGGAGGGTGGGAAACGGTGGTCAGGAGGTACTGTATGAGAGAAGACTGAAAGTTTAAACAACAGTAGTGTCAAGTTCCCTGAAGACAACAGAGACATAGTATTTTGACTGGAGAAACGTGAGAACGAACAGGCAAACATGGAGGGAGAGTGTAGGGTGTTCTGCCACAACATAAGAGGTAAAATAAATAAATAAATAAAGGATAAATGGAAAGAAGTCAGCCAATCAAAAAATATGGAAGCTACATGCAACATTTTTAGCTTTGACAACAACCACGTTATCATTACACAAGATGCTTTGGGGGAACTGAATGAGAGAATTCTATACTTTTATAATTGTTTTGTAAATAGAAAACAGGTTGAAAGTAGGAGTCTGACAAATTTATCACATTCCAATAATGAAACACCAGGGAAGTCAATGAAATCAGTGGAACAAAATGAATAAATTGGAGAAACTTAGATGCAGAAACAGGCCAGTCAAACAACAAATAAAAGAAATATATTCACGTGGATTAAAAAATAAATGGTTTTACTTTACATGCAGAGTTATCCTGAATTTTTCAATCTTAAGGAAGTAAAAAAGTATAACCAATCACATTTACTATTTGATAGATTAACTTATATATGTATGTCTTGTCATACAATTTAAAATTTAAGAAAATTTGATTTAAAGTTTGACAAAGTAAACTAGTATATTTAAAATACAAAACTACAGTAAAATTGGAAGCATGATATTGGTATAAAAATCCAGAAAAAAATTAAATTCTGGCTCTAAAGACAGAACCTAATCCTAAGAAATACCCAGTGATTAAAAAGATATGTAGACAAACTATAAGAGCTAGATTTATTAAGCCTTATTTAAAATAGTAGGAAAATGTTTAAAAAGCTTATGTGAAGTAAGATATTCTACCTTAGATCTAATACATTAAAATCGTAAATGAAAACTTGTTAACATTTAATGTTTGTGATTTTTGCCCTTTTCCTCTTTTCTTCCTCCCTTTTATCATAATTATTTTCCAATTTGATAGAATATGTTGTTTAGTTTTAATGAAATTGGTTTAGTCTGTTATGTCTATTTTTAAATTTCGACATTTTATATAAAAGAGTATTTATTTACATGGTAAATATTTAGAAAATACAATCAGAGGACAATAACTTGATGCTCTTCTATTTAGGATACCGTTGTTCCTTTTTTTCCCTGAAACATATTAGATTTCAATTAAATATTTTATCTTTTATTTTTTAACAAATTCTATTAAAATTAGATTTCTTACTACATTCGTAAAGAGAAGTAAAAATTAATTACATAGAAGCATCTGCTGTTAGGATATTTCTTCCACTCATACCATAGCTGGATGATGTTTAAGTTGTGCATTCTGTAAAGTATAAGGACAAGGACAGACCTTACCTAGTCCTCTTAACTATATTGCAAGGATAGTCTTTACTCTAGTTCTAATACCTTGATATTCATTTCTCAAAGTAGGTTTTAGTATCTAAATTTGTTATATTAAGAATACCTGTGTTCTGACTCTGATTACTTAGCCAATCTTTAAGAAGCTTGTTTATTGATTATTTTACGTCCTCATAAAAATCACCATCAATGATATAGCCTTATCTAGCTTCCATTTTTGTTCAAATCTTGCCTACTAGTTTTAAAGCCATTTTCACATGTTCTGGATTATGTTATTTCTTTGATGTGAGAAATAAGATTAATATTAAACTATAGCCAGGCATGGTGGTACACACCTTTAATCTCATCACTTATGAGGCACAGGGATCTCTGAATTTGTGGCCAGCCTGGTTTATATAGTAAGTTCCAGGACAGCCAGGGCTATTGCACAGAGAAAATTTATCTCAAAGTAAACCAAAAAACACATTATAATTATTAGTTTTCACAATATTTTCTGTATCTAAAAGTATATGTTTTAAATTATATATAAGTTGTGTATAATATTTACACTGTTAACTACTTTTGCCACAAAATTGAATTACTTCTTAGTTTGTTTATCCTTTAATCATTGAAGACTTCTCTTTAACATATTTTAAAGTATATATATTGTCAATAAATCTTCCTATATCTCTGAAGATCTTTGTTTCTCTTCATCTGTGGGGCTTTTATTGAAGAAATGTGGCCTGTCTGACCCATGATACAAAGTCCCACAGAAACATAGAAGTTTTTATTAATTACATGCTGCTTGGCTAAGGCTTATTGCTAGCTAACTCTTGAATCTTAATCCATTTTCATTAATCTGTCTTGGTATGTGTGTGGCATGTGGCTTACCTGTTTCTTTACAACTTGCTTCTTTATGGCTGGACTATGTCTTTTTCTGACTCTGTCTTCCTTTCCCTTTTTCTATGCTCAAATTTTCCTCCTACTTATAAGATGCCTTGCCATAGATTAAAACAGTTCCTTTATTTACCGATGATACTCACAGTATACAGAAAGACATCCCATATCAGAGAAACATTCTGAGCTAACAGACTCTTCATTTCACTGCTTTCTGTACAGTGAAAAGGGCACTTCACTTTTGTCTGGAATTTTGCTGGCTCTGAGAAGAAATTAGCCACTAATCACAGTTTATTCTTGTGCATGATGAATCATTTTTTCTCTTGCTGATTTCAGAAGAATTTTAGCTTAGTCTCATATAGTGATGTCTGTAATGTGTACTTGTGTAAATGTGTATGTTTCTTCATGATCTGTTAGGTTTACTTGGCTTGTCAGTTGTCTCAAATTTTAATTTTAAGTTTGTATAGTTTTAAGTCTTTTCCTTTTTCATAAAGTTATTTTGCTTTCATTCTTTGGCTTCAATCACTTGTACATATGATTGGGTAGTCATCACATACTTGGAGGATACTTTGTATCAATTATGTTTATTTTCAGATTGGATACCAGTGAAATCAATTCATCTTCAGGGGCTTCTTCCCAATATTTGTTTATAAAATATTAAATGTTCACTTAGGTTATTTCTTTCCTCTTTAAAATATGTGCTTATTTTTATACGTAATTTGATTGCATATTCTTGGGTTACCCACATTCTTATACTTTCTTAACATAGCTTCTAAAAATTGCTTTATTGAGCTTTTTCTTAGAGCCAGAATTTTCAAACTGTTTGAATGGTTTCTGCTGACTATCACATGAATGTTTTTACATAATTTACATTTTTTGTTGCTCTTCAAGTTGCATCATTTACATAGTTAACAATTGGATGTGTTAGGTAGTCTAGACAACCCACTCTCAATTCTGAAGTACATGAAGTCTCTACTAAATCTTTGGAAATCTTATTTTTTCTCTATGTTCTAGAGGTTGCTTCTGCATTAACATATTTCAGTATCACCTAGAATTTGTACTCAGGCATTAGGAGCCCTGAAGATTTCTGCTTGCTGTTCTTAGAAACATTTTTAGTTAGAGGGCTCATTAACAGATAGAACAGCTCTCAATTCTCTTTTGGCACTTGGTCTAAACTGTCTCTTGGGGTTGTCCCTGTGTGTACATGAAACCTACATGTGATTTTACCAGGGATAAACCAAGATGTACTTCATGCTTCTAATGCTTATGTACTCCTATGATTTCCTGGTAGGATATATATTAGGTCCACTCTTTACACTAATGGGGGCACAGTCCAAAGCAGTTCCTGTCAGGTTTTTACCTCCATTAACAAGATGGCCTGGCTTATGCATTTGCATTCTAGAAAATCAAAGCAGCAGTGTGTGAAGTGTAGCTCTTAACTTTCTATGGTGATTGCTGTTCTAACCCAGCTGGACTTTGGGTGTAAAAGCAGCCCCTACACATACAGCTCCCTCTGTTTCATAATGTTCTAATACTATTCTGAGGGTGGTGGCTTCCCTACTTTTTATATGTAGCTAGGTCTTCCCAGAGCTATATTTGCCATTATCCTAATTTTGGAGCTGATGGGGATATTTACCAGCATATTTGTTAATCATACTTTTTTTTTTTTTAAATCATCTAGTGGGAATTTTTTGTAGTCTCTCACATCTCTTGCTATTGTCATCTTACTGTATAGTCCTTATTGCTAAATGCATTTTACTATGTCATGATAATGAGATAACATTTTTGCTGCCATCTGAATACATGAGGAGCAGAAGCTTCTCACAGCACATACTCAAGTTCTAAAATAGATGCCAATTACATATTAAATCCAATGACAGAAAACATTATCCTTGGTTATTCCATTGCAGAACACTAAAAAATATGTAAATGAATAAATCCTACATATGGATCCAGTGCAAACTGGAAGGCAAAATGGAGATTTACCTACAGGAAGAAAGGGGAGAAATAAAAGACAGGCACAGATAACAACTTCTTTAAGAGATATGGCTGCATTTGGACAAAAGTTTTACAGTTCTTTCTGTTGCTGTTTGATATCATAAAAGTATAGAATCCTAAGTCATTTTGACATGGCTGTTCTTATAAATGAATATGAACATTGTGTTTGCCTTGTAAAGCATAATGTACTTGGCAAGTGGTGAGTCTTTGTTAAGTTTTTAAAGATTTAGGCCTGAGAATAGTCAAGTTTTGTAAGAAAATGCTCTTCTTGAGTAAAATTAATTGTATAGTATATGTTTTTTCTTTACTGAAAGGGATTATAGAAAATCAAATTTACCAACGCATTATTAAACCTGAATCATGACAAAACTATGGCTAGTAAATGAGTGCACTAGGTACACTGTTTTCTCATTTCCAATGAGCCACTGAAAAGTAGTACATGGCTGAATCTGAAGCCAGCACAGGACAGTTTAATCAAGCGTTCCCTTTCCTTTGCCAGGAAGCCTTCTAGCCATGGGTCTTTTCTGCTGAAAATGTGTCCAGATTTGATTTACATTTGATACTTGCTGAAAAGTGTTTCCTCTAGAGTGGGATCAAAAGTGAGCACTGCTAGCACTAAGGATTGAGTTTCTTTTCATTTTAACTAGAAAATTACCTTAAGATTATAAGATGATTAGCAGTTATCGTGTGCTGCGCATTGTGCTGATGTTGCTTTCTTTGCTTTCTTCCCTTATTTTGCTGTGAGCATTCAAAATGAGGCATCCCAGTTGGAGTATACCAGCCTCCCTTTTAAAGCATTTGATCATCACTTAATTTACTAAGTTTTCCTAAAGAAATGAATATAGTAAAATTAAAAGAACTGTACATCTCAACATAGATATTAAAATAAAATTATTTTTTACAAATATTTATTTCATAAAAGAGATACATATAGTAAGAGGTTTCTGACCTGTCCATGCCAGCAGTTCAAGCAAAGCTCTCCCACCTGCTGTCCTGCAGCTGCTTATAAAACAATTATTCAGAGACTTATTTAATTACAAACTGTTTGGCTTATGACTCAGGCACATACTTGTTAGCACTTGCAACTTAAATGATCCCATTTCTATTAATTAGTGTTATTGCCATGTGGTTCATGGCTTACCCGTGTTGTTTTTACATCTTGCTTCCTTGGGTGGCACCTCGAAGTGTTTCCTATGGCTCTGTCCTCCTTCCCTTCATCTATGCTTGACACTCCCACTTGCCTTTAAACTGCTTTGCCACAAGCAAAATCCATTTATTTATTATCCAGTGGTAATTTACTGTGTTCGGGAAGACATTTCATATCAGGTACATTTTTTTTCAAATTTTTTTTGTCTGAAATCTTCCAAAAACTATAACCTAAAATTGATTCTTTAAAGAAAGAAAATGTGCATGTATTTATTTAGTCTCTCTCTCTGTGTCTCTGTCTCTCTCTGTGTATGTGTGTGTGTATCTCTGTGTGTGTTGGTTAATATGCATCATAGCACATGTACAGATGTCAAAAGACAACTTTCAGGAATTGGTTCTCCTCTTCCAGCATGTGAGTACTAAAAAACAAAAACATGTCATCAAGGTTGACAATAAACACTTTTAAGCTCTGAGCCTCCTCACTTGTACTCTAATATTAATTAGTTTGTTCAAATCAAATTAAATATCTTTTCATAAAATATCTTTAATTATAACATATACTTTCTGATATTCTGAGTTAGATGATTTAAAAATAGAGTGTGTAAAGTCAACAAGAGAAGCAAAATTCCTGATAATAAAATTCTCAGCAATCAAAAATGTGTCCAAATAAAAAAAAAACAATACAACAACAAAAATAATACAAAACAAAGAAACAAAAACAAGGAGGAAACAAAATCATTTATCATTTATTATCATTATTCTTGGATTTTTCAAAACTATATCTAATATTTTATACAAGTTGGAGCAAAACTCAAAGCGATTCTCCCACCTCAGTTTCTCACATGCTGACAGGTTTGACTTACCACTCCTTGCCCAGAATATAATTTCCAAAGTTTTTAAATTAGTAAATGAAACAAAGTCTAACACATAGTGAGGTCAACTTTCCTGGTTTTCTCTCTTGCATTGTGGTTAAAAGCTAAATCACTGAGAAATATTTGTTGACCCTTTGTTCTACTACCTCTACTGTGCTTATAACAGTTACATTATAGCTTCACTATATGCATGTTAATTACTGTGTCATATTAAATTTGTCCTAATATCCTACAATGTCCTATTTCATGACCATTGGTGGTGATGTCTGACATTATGCTGGGAAGATGATATGCAATGGAGGAATGAAAAGATAAGTAGATGAGTGGAAGATAACTTTCTTCACTCTACCACAACAAAATTCCTAATAATTAGAAGGGAAATTAAAATAAATTATGTGTTAGTCTTTAAAAAATAAAGCTCAGAAAATATGTTCTCATATGAACAGCCTGAGATATCTAAGGTTCTTGTTAAACCAGCCTGGGCATTATCAATTGTCAAAAAAATCATGTGAAAAAACTTGAGAACCAATACTCACATTTGGCTTACTAGATATTATTAAAAGCCAACAATTGGACAAAACAGAAAAATCTGGATAGAAAATGTTTAGAGCTATTTTCAAGGAATTTAAGGTGTCAGATTAATATGATGGATCAAATCAGAATAGGAATGTAGATACTGAAGTTAAAGTATATATGTGCATTGTACAGATTATTTAGTTAAATCTACAGATAAAATAAGTAGATAGGTCAACAGTTCATGATAAGGTGAAGATACTCACTGATACAAATCTGTATAATAAATATTGCTACTGGTTTTTGTAAACAATGAATATAAATAATTAAAAATAAGATATATAAGAATTAGACTTGACATAAAGCTAAGACAAAAAGTTTCATCCATGAGGTAGAAAATTGTCTGATTCTCATGGAAAATATTTGGCTGAAACATATGTATAACCATTAAGCTAATAGTAAAAGATATAGATGCTATATTTTAGGAGGACACAAATTTTATGTAAGTTCAAGGCATAAATATCTAATAATTAATGTCTCTCTGTTAATTAAATGCACATTAGAAGAAAAAATATCAATCTGCAAAATATTTAGCAAGAATATATAAATAGTATACATTTAACATGATAATATAAAGCATATAATGCTATGGAAGGAAGTTGTGATAATTAGTGTTTCTTTAATCCTTAGAATATTGTTGATCTGGATATAAAATTGATTTTCTATCATCAAAATAGAAATAAAATCAATTTTATTGATCAAAAATAAATAATCATGGTCATAATAAATAAAAATTTATTTTATTGCAACTGTATATGAGAAAAATTACAGCCATCCATCTACTTAGTTATGCAATTAAAAAAACTTCAGGCATCTTCTTACCTACTTAACCCACCCACTGTGTATGTGCCACTTTACTTTAGATTCTGTTCTTAATCCTATCTTTACTTCGATGTATCTTACAAAAAGAGGAAAAAATAGCCATCTTACAAAAGAGGAAAAAATAGCCATCATAGGTCTTATCAATTTAAAAATATTAAATAAAATAATGATGCTCATCTGGATTTTGTGTTAATGAAATGAACTGTTCTCATCTCAATCTCATTAAATTATATATAACAATAACTTTTAATATAAAGTGTTTGTGAAAGACAAATATGTAGAGTATAGCTAGTTATTACTCTCTCTCTTACAGATATCAAATGTCAATAACAAGTTCACTAGTGATGGGGAGATGCTGCTCATCTTCCCCTTCTGTGCTGGAGTTTGTTTGGCTTGAGCTTACACAAATCTTGTAAATACTGTCACAATCTGTGCGATAAACTATGCAGCTGTGCTCTTGAGTCTGGAAAACTCAATTTCCTTGCTGTCACACACATCTAGCTCTTAGAATCCCTCTGTACCCTCTTCTTTAAAGATCTTCAAAGGGAGAAAATATACAAAATTAGTAATTTTTCACTCTCTGCTAGAGTATATGGCCTATCTAGCCACAGATTCTTGCCCCTTTAATAGTGATCAATATGAGTTCCTTCTTATGTAGTGGGTCCCATAGCCATTCAGAAAATAATTGGCTAATTAAAATTTTGAATATTGAGGTATTGAGTCCTATTTTACTCATTAGTTTGTGAAAATTGCCTTGATCTAAAAAAAAAGTGGTAATTAGAATATTTAAAATTAAAATGTAATAAAACACCTCTGTAGTTTCAAACCCTAGTGAAGATGCCCAAGAGTTGTTTTAGCTGACAAATCTCACTTGCCAGATTCCTCAATAAGACAATCCTGATTATGTCCATAGACATATCACAATGTCACAAATTGAAATTGTTTCAAGTGCTTACCATAATTAATGGCCCCTAATTTTGCTTAAATGTATGATTTGCATTGTTTCATATGCCCACTCAGTATTTTGGTTTGCATAAAGTGTTTTGATAATCAGGGTGACAGGGAACTTGTGTCTAAGACATTGATTAGATCAGCATTTTAAGGCATATTGATGGAAGATTCTTTAAAATGAGCTTTGATTCATTTAGATGAGAAAGTCACTCATATAATAAAGGATTCTTTAAAGCTTCTTGAAAGTTAGGCTCTAATACATAACATGATGCCCCTAATTCTTCACAAATTGCAAAGGAAATGTTATGTTTTCATCCTACATGCATATTCATTTGCAAAAGTTTTATATGACTACTATATGACAAATAAAATCTCTGATACATATTTTAATCTTATTTAAATACTTTTTAATTTTGTCAAAATGCTAATCTACTTGTTCCATAGAATACAGATACAGCATTGAGTTATACCTCATTCAACAAAGTTTAAGTAGTTCTTCACATTTGAGAAGTTTTTTTTAACAATTGGAGGATGCTTTACAAAGTGTATCCATCCTTGTGATAATCTTGACTTAATGTTTCTTACATTTGTAGTTAGACATAGCTTTTACAACATTGGTCTAACAATGTCTGTGATTTGTAGTGTTGTATATTATTACTTCATTGAATTAAAAGGTATTTTTACTTATTCAAAACTATAGAATAGTAAAAATGATATTCATAATCCAAATTAAAAAGTCAAAATAATAATATAATCATTTAATTTTGGATAAGAATGGTAATAGTATAATCCCTGTATTTATAATTTGGCTTCTGCATTGAAGTAAACAATATGGTTAAATAGGAAAAGAATATATCTGTCAAAAATGTATTTTATATTTTCCATATTCAAATTATTTAACTCAAGAAACCAGAGCCCCAAAACCTAAATAACCCCATTAAAAATTGAGTTCAGAGCTAAAAAGGGAATTTTCAACAGAAGAATTACAATTGGATGAAAGGCACTTAAAAATAACTCAACATCTTCAGCCAACAGAGGAATGCAAATCAAAACAACATTGAGATACCACCTTATACCTTTCAGAATGGCTAAATTCAAAAACATAGATGACAGCCTATGCTGGTGAGGATATGGAACAAGGGGAACACATCTCCATTGTTGGTGGAGTGTATGTAAACTTTACAGCCACTCTGGTATGCAGTATGGTGGTTACTCAGAAAACTGGGAATCAATCTCCCCCAGGATCCAGCAATAACACTATTGGGCATATACCCAAAGGATGCACATTTGTACTCCAAAGGCATTAGCTCTATTATGTTCATAGCAGCATTATTCATAATAGCAAGAACCTGGAAACAACCTTGATGCCCCTCAACTGAAGAATAGATTAAAAACAGTGGTACATCTACACGATGGAGTACTAGTCAACAGAAAAAAAATAAAAAGACAGCCTAAAATTTTCAGACAAATGGATGAACTTGGAGAATATCCTCCTTAGTGAGGTATCATAAGCTCAGAAAGATAGACATGGGATATATTCACTTATAGGTAGATTTTAGACAAAAAGCAAAGTATATCCAAGCTGCAAATCACAGTCGCTGAATATTTTAGGAATAGAAGGAACTTAAGAGAGACATCCAGAGATTTCCCTAAGGAGAGAAAATTAGAAGATCACCTTAGCAATTTGGGGTCACAATGGGTTGTGACCAAAAAGATTTGGGAACAAATCTTGAAAGAAGGAGGTGGTTGAGTGGGAGGAGTAAAAAGGGATACTTCAACAGAGGAAGCCAATGTGGGGTTGGAAAGAGATTGAGTGCTAGGGAAATGTTCAGAAACTCGTAGCATGTCCCTTGCCAAGTCTCCAAACAATGGTAGCAGGAGTGACTAAATGGGACTTCCCCTTTAATCAAATGAGAAAACACCCTAGGTGTGATTGCAGAACCTATATCCAACAGGGAGTGAAGATGAAAGTGGAGATCCATGGCTGAGCACTGGACAGTGTTTCTGGTCCATCTGAGAGCAGGGGAGGAGAGTCTGTATGGGCTGGGTGATAGGGATTATGTGGAAGGTTCTCAAGGTGATGGCTGGCTGGAGTTCTGGGGAGCTCACTGAATCGGGAATTGCCACTAGAGATCCATCAGGAGAAGGAGTTTGGTCCTCTGAGGGTGGATGGCTTCAATGACCATGAGTGTGGATGGCTTCAATGACCATGAGTGTGTGGAGCCATGATGGGTGGAATCAGACTATGCTCTTGTTCATGGGCTGGCATCTTGGAGCCCATTCCTTATAGAGGAACACCCAACCGAGCACTGACGTTAGGATGAGTGAATGGGACTTGCCTTGCAGAGCTGGACTGGCCCACCTTGGGACTCCTAGTCCTTTTGGGAGAAGGGATGGGAGGATGGGGAAAAGTGAGGCTGAGTGCTGCTGGGAGGGACTGGGAGAAAGAGGGGAGAAGGAGCAGGGGGATACATTGATGGAGGCATCTTTTTAATGAAAATAAAATAAAATAAAAATAAGTTTCTGTGGACAGGTGGAAAGTAGCAATCAGACACTTGGTATTCTTCCAAATACTACACTACACTAATAGAATTACAGTTTTACAGCAAATGCTACAACCTCTTGTTTGACAATCAGAGAATTAAAATTGTACACCGAATAGTGCTTGGGATCAGATGGAAGAGTTTTTTTCAATTAGCATCCAGCTGTATGATAGGAGGTACTTTAGTTGAAGTCAAGTCAGACATTAACATGTAATTAACAGTTTTGGATTTTTAATAATATTAATTTAATGAAGATGATCTTTAATATTTTCTATAGAATAATGGATAATTTTTCTGAAAATAAGAAAATGATTAATCTTTATTCACTGAGGGAGTTGTAGAGAGAAAACTTATAATCAGTAAAAAGAAAAGCATTTCCTCTTCTAACTGAAGGCCTAAATATTTTTTGAGACTCAATAAACCACATGTATTATAAAAAGTAAAAGTCTCATTTTAATTACTTCATAGAAATAAGAACTTCTTATATATTTGGTCTAAATAAAATTCTAATAGCAGTCAGTTTTCTTTTTATAAATAATAAAATTAATTATTTTGTAATGGGCTTAAGGTTTAGCTAATTTATCATTCAAACAATTTATTATTCAAACAAATTACATGTACATGCTGAGCATAAACTCTAGACTGACATGATGGAACCAGAGACATCTTCTCATCTTATCACCCACTCTTTAATGTTTCTGCCTTAGAAAATAAGAGGTTTCGTGTTGTGGAATACTAGTTTAGGACATGTTACATTTGTTTATACTGTAATACACTGCTTAATGATACAAATATGAGCTGCAGTCTTTTATTTTGCATTTGTTAAATATAACAAATATAAGCTATGATACTTATCCTGATAAGCTATGTTACTTATCCTGGCTAAAAAAACCTAAAGAGCTAAAGAGCCAATAGGAAGTAAGAGAATGAACAGGCATAGATGCCAGTCAGAGATCCATAGCAGGAGAAATCTAGGCTGAGGTGAAGAAAGAGGGGTGAGAAAAGAAGAGAGGAGGAAGTCTAAGGCCGGCCACCCAGCCAGACAGTCACCCAGCCACACAGCCACCCAGCTACCCAGCCACACAGCCACATAGCCACACAGCCACTCAACCACCCAGCCACCCAGTCACACAACCACCCAGCCACCCAGCACCCAGTCACACAACCACCCAGCCACCCAGCCAGACAGCCACACAGCCACACAGCCACTCAGCCACCCAGCCACCCAGTCACACAACCACCCAGCCACACAGCCACACAGTCACCCAGCCACACAGCCACACAGTCACACAGCCACCCAGCCACACAGTCACACAGCCACACAGCCACCCAGCAATACAGTCACACAATCACACAGCCACCCAGGCACACAGCCACCCAGCCACCCAGCCACCCAGCCACACAGCCACACAGCCACACAGCCACATAGCCACCCAGTCACCAGTCAGTTTGGGCATAAGGAGGAAAGACAAATATATAGAATAAAGAAAGGTTAAAAGCCCAAAGGCAAAACATAGTTAAACAGTAACAGGGTAGTTTAAGTTAGAAAATTTGGTTAGAAGCTAGGTGGTAGGCCCCTAAAAAAAAGGAAAAAAAAGAATCCTATAGCTTGGCACTCAATGTGGGGCTTGAATAAACATGTAAGGTCTTTGAAAGGTAAAAGAAAAAGGCTAGTGACAATAAGATACACCCTTTTTAAAGAGTCTCTGCACTTAAAGAGCCATTTTCACACTAAGTAGAAGCAAACAACTAAGTGAAAAATGTCTGCCTCTAGCCGACTGGCCTTCCATAGCCGGGAGGTTGAATGCACTTCTTGGTCTCCTGGCTCTGACTGGCCTGGGCCTGCAAGCTTAAGGTTGGCACTCCAAGACAGAGAACTGGGCAGAGCCAGCCATCATGCTGCTGCCGAGGTCCTAGCCTACCAGTTTAGCAGCTTATAGGCTCATGTGGTGAAAAAGATAGGAAATATACAGAAAAAAAAAAAAAAAAGAACAGCCTGGCAAACAAACCCAAACAACAAAAATCCTCTAAACAGATTGCAGTGTATTTGAAAATGTGCTTAGACTTAAGAAAAAAAAGAGAGAGAGAGAAATAATTTACAGTTTTAGAAAGAAATAATTTTGAAATAATACAGTCTTTAAAGAGAGACAAAATGTAATATAAAAGTAAAACGCCATAAAAAGATTAAAATTACACAGGAAGTCTAGATTCTATATAGTATCTTATTGATATTTTGTTTGCTGATAAGCAGACAGTTCCTTTAAGACATGGGATTGAAAGAGCACTGCTAAAATCAACCAGCTTATATATTTAGAAATGTCTTGACTTTAAAATGGAAGCCAAAAAATGTATTTGTCTAATGGAAGTAAAAAGTGCTTTGGGGAAGAGGTTATACCTTTGTTTCTAACCACTGCCCTTATCTGCTCCTCAGAAAGCACAAAGCCCTCCAATGGGGAGTCAGCAAAGTCTGGCATATCAAGTTGAGACAGGACCCAGCCTCTCCTCCCTGTGTCCAAGCTGAAGAAGGTATCCTTCTACAGGGAATGGGCTCCAAAAAAAAGCCAGCTCATCGACTAGGGTTAAATCCTGGTCCCACTGCCAGAGTTTCAACTAATTGCCCAACCCACACAACTGTTATTGACATTCAGAGGGCCTAGTTAGGTCTCATGAAGGTTCCCCAGCTGTCGTTTCAGAGTTAGTGAGCCTCTAATAGCTCAAGTCAGCTGTCTCTGTGGAGTTTTCCCCTCATGATCTTGATCCATTTGTTCATGTTATCTCTCCTCCTTCTTTTTTACTAGACTGGGAGCCCTACCTGTGCTTATCTGGGGATCTCTAGATTAAAGTTCTATGATGACAATTAGGGTGGCCATAAATCTGATTACTGGGAAGGCTAGTTCAGGCACCCTCTCCACTACTGCTTGGAACCTCAGCTGAGGAGATCCTTGCGGATTCCTGAGAATTTTTCTGGAACCCAGTTTCTCTCCGACTCCAAAATGGTTCCTTCTGTTAAGATGTCTATTTCAAGTTGCTCTCCCTTTCTTTCCTTCCCCCAACTCTACCTTCTCATTCCCTCATGTTCTCTTTCCATCTTCTCCTCCCCTCCCTCATGCTTCCAATTTACCCAGGAAATATTATCTATTTCCCATTCCCAGGAAGGAGAATAGATGACTCTTTAATGGCTCTTCTTAACTAGCCTCTCTGGGGTTGTGGATTTTAGCCTGACTTTCTTGTTTTATGTCTAATATCCATTTATGAGTGAGTACATACCATGTTTTTTTCTAGGTCTGGGCTACCTTACACAGGAAGATTTTTTTTTCTAGTTCCATAAATTTGTCTGCAAATTTTAAGATTTTTTTTTTTAATTCATTCTTCTTCTGGGGACATCTGGGTTGCTTCTGGTTTTTAGGTTATTATGAAAAATGCTGCTGTGAACATAGTCGAACAAATGTCTGATGTGGGAATGACTTTCTGTATACTGTGAATAGCAATCTTTAAATAAAGGAGCTGTTTGGCCCATTACAGGCACCATAGAAAAAGTAAGAGGAGGAATCAGAATAGGTAGGAGGAGCAGGGCGGAGTCAGAGAGAGAAGGAGCCAGAAGCCCAAAGAAGCAACATGTAAGAAACTCAGGTGAGCCATGGGCCACATGGCAGGAAAGATTAAAGGAAATGGGTTGAGTTCAGATGTAAGAGCTAATTAGCAATGTGCCTGAGCCATAGGCCAAACAGCAGTGGGCGGCTAAGTGGTCTGGTGGGGCAGGGTCTGGGCCTCTGGCTACACGGGCCAAAAAAAAAAAAAAAACACATTGTAACAAATGTCCTTGGTGTAAGAATGTGTATCTTTTGGTATATGCCAAAGAGTAGTAGTGTTGAATCATGAGGTATATTGATTGCTAGTTTTCAGAAAAAAAAAAAACAAAAAAAAACAAAAAAAAACAAAAAAAAAAAAACTGTCATATTGATTTCCAGAGCGGCTGTAAAAGTTACACTTGCACCAGCAATAGAGGAATATTCCTCTTACTCCACATAGGCTGTCATCAATGTTTTGAGCACATCCTTTCTGACTGTTGTAAGATGGGGTATCTTGGAGCTGTTTTGCTTTGCATTTCCCTCATTGCTAAAGATGATGAACACTTCTATAAATGTCTTCATATATTTGATATTCTGTTGAGAGTTCTTTGTTTAGATCAGTAGCCCATTTTAAAATTGGATTATGTGGTATTTTGATGTCTAATTTCTTGAGTTCTTTATATATTTTAGAGATCAGGCCTCTATCAAATGTAGGGTTGGTAAAGAACTTTTCCATTATGAAGGCTGCCTTTTTGCCTTACTGACTCTGTTCTTTGCCTTACAAAGGCTTCTCAGTTTCAGGAAATCCAGTTTATTAATTTTTGTTCTTGATGTCTGTGTTAATTGTATAATAAAAAGTGATTTCCTGTGCTAATGCATTCAAGACTATTTACCACTTTCTTTTCTATCAGGTTTAGTGTAACTGGGTTTACAATGAGGTCTTTGACCCACTTGGACTTGAGTTTTATGCAGGGTTATAGATATGTATCTATTTGTATTCTACTACATGTCACCATCTGGCTATGCTAGCACTATTTGCTAAAAATGCTTTTTTTTAAGAAAAATCTCATTTTTTGACTTCTTTGTCAAAAATCAAGTGTTCACTGGTGTGTGAGCTGGTGTCATGGTCTTCTGTCAAGTTCCATTGACACAAATGTCTGTTTTTATGCCAATGCCAACTTGTTTTTTATAATTATAGCACTATAATAAAACGTAAAGTCAATTATGGTGACGCCTCCAGAAGTTACATTATTATACAGGATTATTATGGCAATCCTGGGTTGTTTGTAATTCCATATGAATTTGAGTATTATTCATCTGAGGTCTGTAAAGAATTGTGTTAGGATATTGATGGGGATTACATTAAATCTATAGATTCTTTTTGGTAAGATTGTAATATTTACTGTGTTGATCCTACTTCTTCAAAAGCATGGGAGATCTTTTAACTTTCTGATATCTTCTTCAACTTTCTTCTTCAATAACTTAAAATTTCTGTCATGCAGGCCTTTTACTTGTTTGGTTTCTGTTACTTGTGGCTATTGTAAAGAGTGATGTTTTATGATATTTTTCAGCCTGTTTGTCATTTGTACATAAGGGAGCTATTTTTTTGTTAATCTTTTATTCTGACATATTGTTGAAGTTGTTTATCAGCTATAGGAGTTCTCTGTTAAAATTACTGTGGTCACTTTTGTATACTATCATATCATCTGAAAATAGCAAAAGTTATTTTTCTTTAAAATTTGTCTCACCCTTATCTCCTTTTGTCCTCTTATTGCTTCAGCTAAAACTTAGAGAAATATATTAAATAGATAAGGGGAGAGAGGGAAGACTTGTTTTGTTCCTGACTTTAGTGGGATTGCTTTGAGTTTTTCTCCATTTTGTTTGACATTAGCTGTTGGCTTGTTGTATATTACCTTTATTATGTTTAGGTATTTCCCCTGTATTCCTGGTCTCTCCAAGACTTTTATCACGAAGAAGAGTTGGATCTTGTCAAAGGCTTCTTCAGCATCTAGGGAGATGATCAAGTGTTTTTTTCTTTCTTTCAGGTTATTTATATGATGAGTGACATTGACAGTTTTTCATATGTTGAAACATCTTTGTATCTCTGGGACGAAGCCTAATTAATCATGGTGGATGATTTTTGTCTTCTTCTTCTTCTTCTTCTTCTTCTTCTTCTTCTTCTTCTTCTTCTTCTTCTTCTTCTTCTTCTTCTTCTTCTTCTTCTTCTTCTTCTCCTTCTCCTTCTCCTCCTCCTCCTCCTCCTCCTTCTTCTTCTTCTTCTTTGTTGTCATCTCCTCCTCCTCCTCCTCCTCCTTCTTGATACATTGTTGAATTCAGTTTGCCAGTATTTTATTGAGTATTTTTGCATCTATGTTCATGGGAGAGATTTGTGTGTAATTCTATTTCTTGGTTGCATCTTTGTGTAGCTTGGGTATCAGAGAGATTGTAGCCTCATAAAAAGAATTTAATAATGTTCCATTTGTTTCTATTATATGGATAAATTTGAGGAGTATTGGTGTTAGTTCTTTGTTGAATGTCTGGTAGAATTCTGCACTGAAACTATCCCTGGGCTCTTTTTGCCTGTGAGACTTAATAAAAGCTTCAATTTCCTCGTGAGTTATAGGTCTATTTAGGTCATTTATTTGCTCTTAATTTAATTTTGGTAACTGTCTAGAAAGCTGTCTATTTCTTTTAGGTTTTTCAATTTAATGGAGTATAGGTTTTCAAGATATGACTTAATGATTCTCTGGATTTCCTGGGTGACTGTTGTCATGTCCTCCTTTCCATTGGTGTAAGTGTGATATTGAAGTGTGCGGGGTTTGATGTGAGGTTTAATCTTTAGTGGTGTTTCTTTTACATATGTAGGTGCCCTTATATTGGGAACATAAAAATTCAGGTTTGAGATTTCATCTTGGTGGATTTTTCTTGAGATGAATAAGTAATGCCTATCCTGGTCTCTTTTGATTGATTTTAGTTTAAAGTCTATTTTGTTAGATGTTAGGATGGCTACACCAGCTTGTTTCTTAGATCCATTTGATTGGAAAGTCTCTTCCCAACTCTTTACTCTAACCCAGTGACTTCCTTTGAAGTTGAGATGTGTTTATTGAATGCAGCAGAAGGATAGCTTCTGTTTTTGTATCCATTATGTTAGGGTGTGTCTTTTTATAGGTGAATTGAGTCTTTTGATATTAAGGAATAATTACCAGTGATTGTTATTTCCTGTTATTGTTGGTATGCTTGTTTCCCTTGTTTGAGTTTTCCTTCTATTGGATTATCTATTGATTGTGGCTTCAAGGGTGTATCTAGCTACTTTATGTTGGATTTTTCTTTCTAGTGTTTTCTGTTAATTTCTGCCTGCTTAGTAATTTAACCATCATATAAGTAATAAAAATATTATTAACTTTTGTAATATTTATTTTTGTTCTTTCTTCAAATACTATTTCATTTAAGAAAAAAATCAACTAACATGTTACCATTGTATTTGATTATCTCCTGTGTTTATATAATAAATAATTGCTGAACTTGCTTCTTGGAGTCCATTCCCTACAGAGGAACACATTTCTCAGCCTTGACACTGGGGTAGGGGCTTGATTCTACAACTGTGCATACCAGACTGCACTGACTCACCCTGAGAGTCCTTACCCTCTCTGAGGAATTGATGGGGGGATGGGGTGGGGAATATCTGGGCAGTGACTGGGAAGAGGGAAGAGAGGGGGAACAGTGATGAGCATATTTACAAAAATACATAAAAATAAAAGCCAAAAAATACTTATAAAATGGGCCTTAAATTTAAGGAAAACATTTTGAATAAATGAAAAAAGTAAAAATATTTCACTGTTGAAGGAAAAATAATCACCAAATGTGTGAAGTTCTGAGTGAATGTTGTGGACATGAACAGATCTTGCCACAGACTTTTAGCTCAGACCCTGGAAAAATGGCAAAGTCAGAAGAATGAGAAAGGCTTCCTCTGGTCTAAGTGTCAGTTTTGATAGTGTATGCAGAAAATGTTGGACATAAAGTTCCCACCACCACCACTATATTTACAACCGAAGACTGCTCTCCTATAGGCACAATCCCTACCAAGATTTTCTAAACCTGTCCCCTTGACCTAGCTGTATATTATAAAACCTGTTCCCTGACTTATCTGTAACTTGGCCATACTTGCCTGTAAGCAAATAACCTCATTTTTCTATTTAACTGTATACAATTTGCATGCTCACTTTCAGGAATGTTATTGCTTCTATGTTAGAGACCTTAGTGCATTTGATCTAAGCATTTATGCTTATGGTGTCCATGCACTTAAATAAATGGTTATTTTGAGGAAGATTTCCTCTGTGTAGCTTTAAAGTCTGAACTGAAACTTGCTCTGCAGACCAGGCTGGCCTCAAACTCAAGGAGCCCTGCCTGCCTTTGTGTCTCAAGTGCTGGGATTAGAGGTATGTGCCATGACTGCCCAGCCATGTATTTATTTTTACTCCATTCCATCACAGCCTCTAGTCAGACTGGTTTCTGGAGCTGTGTAAGGTCTATACTGCTCAGAAGAGGGCCTTCCTTTAGGTGTGGTTTCAAATGGTCTGCCAAAGGTCTCTGAAAACCTAGTGAAGTTGCTGGGGTTTTAGGACTCCAAGTGTTGTTTACCCTTGACTACAGCTGTAAGTGTATTTCCTCCCCTTGACTGTGCATTTTGTGTGCTTTCTTCCTTGTGGCTACTAAGTAAAAAGTCTGTTTAGAGGCTTTCACTGTTCTTGACTCCTGTTTGATGCCAAATATAAGCCTAGCTTACTTCAGCATGGCTTCCATACATGGGCTCAAAGGCCACTTTTCCAGTGAGAACTTATTTAACTGTACTATTAAAAGACACTTCAATTTATTCCCCCTTTTATTCATTTTTTTCTTTTCTTTATGACACTTTTTTCTTTTCTTTATGAAACTTTTATTAGTTTATTTGCTTAGATATCTAGTATCTCTGTTATTCAAGAAATGGGAGTTCTACGTGGCAAGAAGAACTGCCTCACTGTGGTCCCCACTCTGGAAATCCTACAGGATTTGAAAATAATTAGGTAGCTGTCAAACAAATATCATTATATTAGCAGTTGAAATAATTCTCTCATCTTGTCTCTACCTTACCAAAGGTGGAAACAAACTTCACAAATTTTAAATTCAGTTCATACTATGCAGTATATTTTCCAACTTCTAAAAAATATCACAATTTTAAAAGCAATGACCCCTTTGGTAGAATTAATATCACATTAATTACATATTTTATAGCAAGATTGCATACCAGAAGAGGAAATTGCCATCAAATAAGAAAATGAAAGAAACAAATCTTATAGCTCCATTTCTCAAACACCCCCCCAAAATTTTCTCTATTTTTAAATACTATGTGGTTAGATTCAGTTAATTAATGAATATATAAATATATTATTATATGCTTTCTCATTAGTAATATTGAAGAGTGAGGGATCAGACATGGGAGCTTACACACCACACGCTAGGCCAGAGCTACATTAATAAACTGCAATCCCAGCCCGCATTCTCATTCCTAATTAGAGGGTTTACTCTGAAATTTAGCTGCAAAGGCAGTCATATTTTCATTATATTCCCACACCATATTTTCTTTTATTTCAAGAATTGGGTTTTACTCCTACAGCCAATTTCTAACTAGTCATAGTTCTTAAACAAATTTTATTTAAATCCCTCATGCTCTTATAAGATTAAGCACAGCTTGACTTGACCACCTATGTGCCTGAATATGCATGACATACAAGTTAATAAAATCCTGATGAGTGATATTTTAGATTCTAAATATATTTAACACGATGGATGACTGTACACCTGCCTGTGAATCACATGGAAGCATAATCTTAATATTGGCAAAGGTGAAAAGAAAAGTTATGGTCTTATGCTAATACTGTGTATTTGATGGCTCTTCTGGGAAATAACTATAATAAGATAAAGCTAAAGACTGCAGAAGACAGTCCACTACAATGAATGATTCCAAGTATAAAAAAAAAACTTTTCTTTTAATTGATGAAATAGAAAACTTCAAAAGTAAGTTAAAGATTTTATGTCACAATTATATTTGATAGAAAATTAGTGAATAACTAGCAAAGAAATGTAGGAATTTGACATTTTTAGAAAGCTTGCAACTTATTCTTTATAGGATACAGTATAAGTTGTTGAAAGTAAGAAACAACTTAAATTATTTGAGCATCCTAGAGATGTAATTTTTATACTGGAGTTAGCAGAACACAGATGTCTTTTCTGATATTGACACCACAAAACAATGAATTCTACATGTTGATTATTTTCATGTGTGGGATTATGCAAATATTTTTAAGCAATACAAAACTGAACACAAAATTTGAAATTGGCAAAGTATGCAATTGTCTTTCTCACTAAGATGCTAGAGATCTAGAAATAAAGACATAATAAAAGACATCTGAACATTCTTACTGGCCAGTAGCTGATAGCCACACTGCTGAGGATGCTATGGAGCAGCACTAGGCAATAAGAGTAAGAATTTAACGGCTTAGTTTTGTTTACTTTGATAAAACAAAATCTTTGAGACATATCCTTAATTCAGCTAGTTTAGTCATCTTTTTGGAAGTTTTATTGTAATTTGCTTGTTTATATCTGCATATGTGTATGGGTACATATGTCACAGCTAGTAGAAGGTGAAGTACAGGAGTTGTTATTTTTTTCCCCTTGGTGGTTCTTGGAGATTGATCTGAGGCCTCAGCTTCCTGACAGGTGCAATCTCACCATGCCTATCTTTGGTCTTAAATAAATAAATAAAGTTTTTAAAACTCCAAAAATAGAGTGAACTTGTAACTTTGGTCATTTAAGTCCATTTCACATGCTTTCCTCATATGTTGGGTTTTTCTTTATGTCACCTCATCAGTATTGCAGGTAGTCAGAATCACCGTGGAAGTCTGGTCTAGGCATGTGGACAAATAAAATGCTATTTCATAGCACTTAGTAAATAATTACACATGCTAGAATCAGCTGATTTAGAATAATTTTCTAAGAAAAACTTTGCCAAAGTATTCTTCAAAATAAATCATTAGATTATGGTACGAAATACCTAAGGATATAGACTCATAGATGGTATGGACTCAGTATATAATAATAAATATTTTTGGAATTAATTACTTGCATGTAATTTAGAAAGTGCTGACAATATTTGAATGACAGTCCTCTAATAATGTACTTGTCATTTTCTATTCTATTCTTCTTTGCCTCTTCCTCCTTCCACTTTCATCTCTCTCTCTCTCTCTCTCTCTCTCTCTCTCTCTCTCTCTCTCTCTCTCTCTCTCTCTCTCTCTCTCGGTTTTGTTTTGTAACCATAGCTGACCTGGAACTCCAGGTTTTCAAGGGCTGCTTGAAAACTGGAAAGGGGATGTGTAGATGTTGATGTGAGCAATTGTGAGTAGTCCATCATAGGTGCTGTCAATCAATTCTGATCCTCTGCATGATTCACCCTTAACAACCAAGTCCGCTATCCAGCCCCATTTAGATTATTTTAAAATGTCTCTAAATTTATGGTACTGAATAATTATTATTCATGTATTTCCTCAAAATAGAAACACACAAAAATGCTAATAATTATAATATAAATAAGATAATAAAGCAATAATATATTTACATTTTTCAATGGTATTTTGGACATAACTTTAATGGACTAAATTAAACAACATACAAGAGTAATATATTAAAATATATTTTAATATTTTGTGACAAAATCTTAACAATATGATCATGTTTTACTAAAACAACAGCCTAAATCACTAGTTAGTGTTTAGAACTAAATTGAAATTTGTATAAATTTCTATAGTGGCAGGAGAGAAAAGGATTTTTCTTTTCATATTTGTTACCTGTTTTCTGACTCATTTTCCACTTGAGACATGTGAATTTTTAATTAAGTCTTCATTTGCCTATTTAGAGGATCAATAAATTTTGGCATATGGAAATTATCCCATAAATTGTTGAGGACATAACCCTGATATAATGTAGACTACTTTATCCTTTCCCACAATATCTCCAGTAACCAAAATTATAAAACTATGTTTTTATGATCTTCTTAATGAACAAGATTCAAGGTCAGTCATTTAATAACATGCCTAGAGAAACTTCTCTTTTTACATGACCTTGTTTCAATGAGACTTCACTTCAATTACACATACACAAAAAAAGACTAAGAGTTCCTATATGAAGATTTAAGAGAGGAGTGCAACAGACCTTGATTTTATTTGTTTTGGAAAGTATCATGATTCTTTCTCTTGCAATTCTCTAAAATTATTTTTATGTACCTTTGCAGGTTTCAAAAATACACAATATTTATATATATATACAATATAATATAATTATACAATATAATATATATACAATATACAATATAATATATATATATATATATATATATTGATAGAACCAAAAGAAAAGTACAGTTTCTATTTTAAACACTAAGAAAATAAAAACAAAATGTATCATTTTTTCGGACCTTATTATTCCGAGATATTTTTCATCCACCAACTACATATGAAAAATTTCAAAATACATTAGTACTTGAAAACAAAATCTCCACTCCTCAGAGACGCTGATGTAGTGTTGTTTATCATTAGATTATTTTTGTTTCTACCAGCTGAGATCAATCATTCCCAATCTATTTGCATTTTCAATCCTTTTTTTTAATAATTAGCAATTCTCTTTCACAGTCGGCACTTCATCCTATTTCACAGCATCAACATTAATTTACAGTGTAGCTTGGGCTATTATTCAGAAGGAAACATTATTGGAAATTCCACTTAGCAAAAAGCTTCATTTAAAAGTCAATTTAGCCAAATAGAAAAATAGAAAAATTAACTGTAATGTGTTTTAAAAATCCATTCTATTAAATGTTGATGCCATCATCTGGAAAAGTAAAATCTTGTTAAGTCTATATAGAATTATCTAAAGACTACATTAATTGTACTTACTTTATAAAGAGTAACAGCTTTTTAAAAGGTTTAGGTATTTTATTTTATGTGTGTGAACATAGTGTTTGCACGCATATTTGTGTATTACATGGCAAATTGGAAAACAAGGTTTTTTTTGTATTTTCAGATCTAAGTTGAAGTTGTACTATATGAAGTTAAACAGAGGAGACTTTTATTCAAAGCTGGTGCAAACTGGATGAATGAACCCACTCTTTCTTTTACAATTAACATGATAGGAAGTTCTTCCATGCTCTAAATGTGCTAGTGAAATTACACTGGATAATACTTTGGAGTGAAGTCTATAGATTGAATGGACAAAAAAAAATATGAGTGAGCTATGAAATGAGTTGGTGCTGATTTTGCTAATAATCCACCTGAAATGGAAAGTTGTTTATCTTATTTAATGCAAAATCCATTTTTTTTCCCATAGAGGTAAGGGGTCGGGATGTTTTTCCCTTAGTGATTATAGTTCAAAGAGATGGATTCATATTTTTCTGAAAGCCATTTTCTGGATGCAAAGATTTCTATAGGCTGACAAAATGATTAAAATGTTTTAAAGGCATAGAGCAATTATTCATAATAGTTAGTGTTTCTCCTCATGTAAAATTCTAAAACAGAGCAGTAGAGGATTTATAATGAGGAAACATAACACAGGGTCTTCTTGCTCTTTCATTACAGATCTTCTTACTCCTCCTAATTATGCAATAGACTCCAAAAGGAATCTTCTTTTTCAAAGTAAAGAATCTCTGAAGTTGATCTTGTTTGGTGGTCAGTATGCTAAGGACACAGAGATATCGAATAAATTCAATCAATTAAATTAGTGGTTTATCCATTATGACACAAGTGATTTGATTCGATAGACAAGGCTTCTCAGGTCAACTATTAACAACAAAAAGCTGTACTTGGCTCTCCACTTACAACTTGCTTCTGGGCTCTCAGGAGCAGAACCAGTGTTCAGAATGCTTGCTCTGTAAACATGAGACCCTAAGTTGGATCCCCAGCACTGGGACAGAGGCGCAAAGCAGTCACAAACACTAAACATTGGAAGAAAATAACCAACTAAAATAACTGTCTCTATGTTAGACATAATGTGTATTATACTATAATACTATATTCCCAATGGTTGCTAAATTATAATCTAGTTTACAGACATACATATGTATATTCAGAATCAAATATGGTTGAATTTTAGATGTAACTATTAGTAACAAATAAAACATAGTCAATTCTTGGTTTTATCCATCAATATAAAGAATCTGCCAAGTCTAACTTTAAGTTCCTTTAAAAGGAGACATTAAATTACATTAGTCTCATTATTCTATTCCTATTTTCCTTCTTACGTAGCCTCATCTGTAATCACGGCATAAACAGTTACTTATTAAATAATGATGTTTTCATCTCTTTTCCAGGAGTATCTGCTGATCAGTACCAACATATTCCACTGTCAATAGACTTTTGAATTAGCATTTCCAAGAACCTCGCACCCTAGTGTTCCAAAATATAAAGTAACGCCATCGTCTATACAACTGCTCGGGACAAAACGACCAGAGGCCCTTTATATTTTCTCCACAGGATATTGTGTTTCAGTCCCTCAAGTATTCTCAGTCAAGTCTCTCTCTCTCTCTCTCTCTCTCTCTCTCTCTCTCTCTCTCTTCTCTCTCTCTCTCTCTCTCTCTCTGCCTCTTGGTATTTTTTTTAATCTCTTTCTGGCTTTTGTTCATCTACTTCTTCCTAGAGCTTTCAAAGACAGTTTTCATCCCTTTAACAATCTGCTTCATCCAGAGTCATTCAATACAGCAAGAACTCAAAAGTTACAGGTAGTATTTACAACCTTATGCTACTACCTTTTTTTGATAAAGTGCTATGGGTTTCTAGCTTTGTTTTTCCTGTTGCTGTAATAAACACTGGCAGCAACACAACATAACATAAAAAATATAAACATGTGTTTAATTGAACATACATTTCTAGAGAGTTAGTAGAGTCCATGATGTCACAATGGAGACATAGTTGAGGAAAACAGCTGAGTTTACATCTCAAACCTCAACCAGTATGCAGAGAAGACACACACATCTTTTAAAACCTTGAAGACTGCCCTCAGCAATAAATCTTGTTAAACAAGGCCAAGGATCATAATTGTTCTGAAATAGTTCCAACAACTAGGCACTGCGTATTCAAATATATGAACCTATGGCCATTCTTTTTTCAAACTGCCTCAGTTACTGATAGAAATTTCAGAACCTCCGTATGTCAGCACAGTTAAAAGCCTGTGCTCATTAAATTATAAAAATCACCACCCCACAATTCTGTAAAATGGTTGGAGCTTTTTCCATCTGTTCTTTGCATCTTCTATGTTTCTATTCTGTCCTCTGTTTTTGGGGTTTTTTTTTTTTTTTGTGAATTTGTGCTAAACACAACATCTAAATATCTAGGCACTTCTTATGCCCCTCCAAAAATTATCTGTTAAGTGTCATTGCTTAACTTTTCATTTCATGCTAAACCTTTACATGTTTGATTTCCAAAGCCCAACTATACAGTAATTCTTCAAGTCTTGCTATATAGAATAAAATTCCTGTACTACAACACTGACTAAATGACAAACGTCTTTAGCAGCTGTGTTCAGATTTACATACTTGACACTAGCTAGCTGCTATACATATTATGTCCTTTTTTTCAGCTCTGATTATGACACTGAGTTTTAACACCCACTGTAGGTTGCTACATGTGAAATCACCTGGCCCTTCATATCTCAGAAATCTGGGCTCAATGTTATCATAATATAAATCTACAAAATGCAGAGGGTAGATATGTGTATTAAATAAGTTGGTCCATGGCAGGTGCTTACAGTGGAGATTGGCCTTGGATAGCACCAAGGTCTGTAAATGTTTCTTACATACATATCATTAAAAGCATGTTTAATAAAATGGGATTATTAAAGTTCCCATCTCAACATTAAATTTTATATACTTTTTTAATGTCAGAATTCATTGTTTTATATAATATAGTGACTAGTAGAGGAGAAATTTTTAAGTTTCTGGACTAAAATATTGAGTTTGTTGGCCTCTCATTGGCTCAATAACTGGTTTTATCTAGTAACAGAATAAAGTTATATGGAATGTCACCTCTGTTCCAGTTATGTGAGAACACTGTTAAAATAATGATGCATGGGGAACAATGCTTTGGGGAATTGTTACAGAGGCTCCAGAAAAAAGGGGGGGGGGGCAGAAGGCCTTTTACTTCAAATGCATGTGTTCCCTGGATTGTTCTTGGGCATGATTGTATGCCTCCTGTGGCAAACACTTGCACTTATTCTTGTTGGATCGTAGCCATAGAACCCAGAAACGAGAAAGGATATGGTCACTGTACCCTGAATCTGGATATAGCCTTCTACCTTGATTTTTGTGCATTCCCAGATATAATCTATAATACATGCCAAACATTTATGTTTAAATTGATCTGTCCTAGGAAGGTTCTGGGAAAGGACAGATCCATTAATATTTAGTATGCACTCACTGACATTTATTTACAAGTTTTCCTGATCATGTTATCCTAACCTCAACCTTCCTTGGATCACTGCTTTATACTAAGTATAAATGTACCCTGAAACTAAAGTTTTCTACAGAATTACATTGAATTGCATCATAATCTACCCCATTCTTCTAGGTCCTCAGATTCTGGGTCTCTAGGACACAGATTTGCATATCTCATCCAAGGTTGACATAGTTTTTCCCTGGTGTAAACACATTCACGAGGTTAAAAGAATCTCTTTCATTAGGGGATCATGGCTGATATAACTGATATTAATATAAGCACCATGATCAAGCTGGAACTGTTCACAGTGGTCTACTTATATCAACTCCTAACAAAGAAGTATAATTAAACCCAGAGTTAGAAAGACATGTTCATGACTGATGTAACTATAGAATTATTTAGGAAATTTGATAGACTATAGGAATGTTTATAAAACAAAAATAATGTTGGGAGCAGAAAGATGACAAAGTGTTTAAGAGTACTTGTTCTTTCAGAGGCTCTGTCTTCAGTTACAATCAACCATGTAACAGCTCACCTCTGTTTATAACTTCTGTTCCGGGATATCCAAAACCCTGTCTGATGACTGTGGGAATGAGGCATATATAAAGACAAAACACTTACTGCATAAAATAAAATAGAGAGGAACAACTAAAATAAATAAATTAAACACTGGCTTAAAATATTTTGCATCATTTAATATTTTCTAAAGGTATATATTCATATAGAAACCAATAAAAATTCTATTGATTAATAATTCTTAATATTTATGATTTGAGGTACTTAAGACAGATACAGAGATCACTTTTTCATTTTTTAAAACAATAGTTTCAGTATTCAAATATTTTATTTTTCTTAATTCATATCTTAAGTTTAAGAAGGAATTTGACTCTACTCTCCATACTGTCACTTATTCTGAATTACAAATCAAGTTTTAGCACATACAATGTTTTCTGATTTCCTTTGTCTTTGGGAAGAGAGAGCCATGAAGAAAAGAAAGCAGAGACTTTCTTTATTAGAGAAATTTTACAATAATGACCCTAAAATACTTAATTTTAATTGTTAATTTGATGCTCCAACACTTCAGCCTGGCACCCTGTGACTTTTCCTGTGACTAGGGCCTAAATTTGACCAACTAGGCGTCTCTTATTTTTGTGAACTTGATTTACATGTCTCCTATTTTAATATCAGGGCATGCACAATTTCAAACATTGTGCCTTTATCTCCTGTTCCATTTTGTGTATGTCTACACTACTGAAAGTAGACAAGAAAACACCATTCTAGATAAGCCTTTACTGAGAATTTAGTTAAATGCCAGGGAAAACATTACAGGAGGGTATCTCTGGCCAACTAAGCAAATACACCAAAAAAAACTTGCTTATATAGCCAGAATAATGGTGCTTGTAGCATCAAAGCAAACTTCACATTAAAAAATAAAGTTTGTGTTTACAGCAATCACAGCAGTGAACCTGTAGCATCAATCACATTTGTCCCTCTGCCAGGCCACAAGGTAGGTAGAATTTTCCTTCAGAGTTTTTAATAGAAGTGTTGAATATTCACTGAGCCTTCTGAGACAAAATCATCAGACACAAACTGATGTAAACTGCTTTGGCACAGGCTGTATCATGAGGGGTTGAGAAAATTAGTAGAATTTTTGGGTAGTTTGCCTAATGTATTCAAAATGGCTTGTGTTGTAAGGCTAGTTCATCTTGACAGTCCTTTTGCTCAAGATAGCCATCACAATGAAGAAGACTGTAAAAGCTGTCATTGTAGACCAACTGCCACATTCTTCGCAGTTTCTGATATTCAGGAAAAATATTAGAACACTCATATAAGCACTTAGAAATGTGTTAGTAAAACTAATAATAATTTCAATAAATTATAAATGTTTTAGTTATGATTTGACCCATCCTGAGATTTAAAGTACAGGTAGATATCTTTGTCTGACTCCTTCTGAACACTTACATTATCCAAATACTGCACAAAAGACCTTCATGTATACTTTCTTATTTCCATATTAATGTAACTCTGAGGATAGGTTTCTTCATTTCATCATCATTCTTTCATATCTTTAAATTTTTCCAAAAAAAACCCCCAATATTTCTATTAAGGATATTTCTTGCCTGAGTAGCATCTACTTACTCCAGACACACTGCTGGGTAAATAAGAGGTGAAAAACTTTTTAATAATACTGGTTCACAAATGGAAAAATCTTTGGATAATCTGTATGTTTCATATATATTTAAATTTGTCAAGCATGTTATAGTTACAGCCCCAGCAAATATTGACAGATTGCTGCATATTTGTATTGCTGCTTTGGTTCAGTTGGGCATATACTGACTGGCGTTTAATAAGCAACCTTTAGCTACTGGACTTCCAGGTGTTACTAGTTGAAGCACTGTGACAAGGCATATTTATTTTTCTCAGTCTTCAAATAATCAATATAGGTTTTATTTAAGTTGAAGGAGTTTAGTTACATGGCTTGCCCATTATTGTTAATTTTTAAATTTTGGAAATTCAAATAGAAAGCTGGTTGCTTTTATTATTGCTGTTATTACTGTAGTCTTCCTAGAATTTGTAACTATTTTGAGGATTTTTTTTACATTTTTAGATACTCAAGCTTATCTAATTTTCATAATGAATTCTAATTTAATAATTAAAATATTAAGTAGATTATTCCTGTATTAATTTTCTGCAAATATATAAGTTGATTACTTCTTTACAGTGAACAATTTTCCTCAAGAAAATATAATTTCTATTACTGGGATAACAGTAAATGCCTGATATGGGCTTGTCACATCTGAATATTTAGATTATCCTGTACAAGTCACTTACAATTTGTCAAAATTACCATGAATCATATCTTTGGGCATCTTAGAAAGTTTCTCTTTCTCTTGAAGGTATGAGCTGTGCAAACTCAGTAGTGAAACTGATTTTGTGAGCCAATAAAAATTCCCATGTAAGAGGATGTCAAAATTGGGATTTCAATTTAGGCCACAAAAACAGTAATTGCCAGGAGAGGTGCCAAGTCAATATTCTAAAGGAAATGGAAAGTTTTGGATCCAAGATACCCAGAACTCTCCAGGCAACAGTCCAATGAGGGTATCAGATTTTGTAAGATTTTGAAAAGAAAAAGATTTCTAAAGTTTTGTTTGCACTTCAGCTTTATACATTTTGTGTGGAGATAGGCTCTGTCTTTCTCTGTCTCTCTCTGTCTCTATCTATCTTTATCTCTGTGTGTATTTGTTTATAGCTTTTAACATGGCCTGAACAAGGATGAAATATTAATATCTGGTACAGAATATTTCTTTCATCTAAACTAAGAATGTTACTAATTGGCAACATGAACCTGGGAGAAAGGATCCTAAAACGGAGGCAGACTCAAAGCTTGGTAATATCCAATTTTATTCAGGATATCAGATAATTTTTATTTTGAAGGTTAAGCAAGGTCATGAGAAAATTAACATGAGTTTAGACTGGCTACAGTCACGAGGTCAACTAGTGCTTAGAAACAATTTTTAATAACAAATGTCATATGATGCATAATCTGAAGCAAACCTACTCCTATTTACTACATATGGGAGGCACATGAAAGTACATCCAAAAATGGTAAGAGACTCTTGCCTTGTTTACATGGAGGTTTCTCACAGACTCTAAACAATTCTCACACAGCTTCTTTCAGCCAGCCTGTTCTGGCATGAGACCTCAGTTTTCATTTGTTTGTTTTAACTTGAGGTAATTTTGCACCAGTGTTTGGTGATCATTTTTAATCTCTACTTTTTATATTAGTGGTACAGGGAAGATGATCCAGAGGCTGTAAAATTCCACAGCCGGTGTTTACAATCTCTAACCATATTGATAGGAGTCGATTGAAAGAGTTAGCAGAGAATTCACTGTGCTTGCCACTGTTTTATCTAGTCGGCTAATAACCTTTCCTTTCAAATATAATTTAAATTTGAAAGTCTGTTTGTTCTCTTATCTCAGTTTTAAAATCTCAATGTAATGTTCACTTCAAGCTTCAGGTTTTAGTTTTCATGACTATGACTAAAACTTGATCTGAAAAGTCTTAAGAGAACAAGGATGTAATGTACTCTGAGGTTTGAGAGGACACAGACCATCATGGAGAAAATATGAGGCATTTATCACACAAAATTTAGAGTCAGGAAGCCAAGAGATGTGAGTTCTTGTCCCCATATATTATATATATTTTCTATTTACCCAACTTAAAACCCCAGTTGAGGAGCCTTGACAGTAGCTTTTAGGGCAGGTCTTTGCTCTTCAGTTAAATCTCTAGAAATGTTTTCTCAGATGAACGGAAAGGTAGCACCCAGCTGATTCCATATCTAGCCAAGTTGACAATCAAGATTAAATATCACAGCTAACTAGTTTTGTATTTCATGCTTCAGATGATAATGAAAGGTCACTGAAAATATAATAAAACCGGTTTAAAAGGACTGTGGTGTTAAAATGACAAATCTTCTGGGAAACCGCATCCTACCAGGGTGTCCTGTTCTGTAATTGAAACATCACTAAAATGTACTTCTTAAGGATAAAGGAATCAATATTTTTAGTAGCTTGTTTTTTTAAAACATAATTAGGTAGAGGAATGGAGAGAGAGAGAATTTTAATGTATTATGTTGGACTCTTGAATTAAAGTAATGTTGTTCTTCAAAAGGAATTGAAAAAAAGAAAAAAAAGGAGTTCAGATCAGACCTGAGATTTCACAAACAAGCTAAGAAATAAAGTAAAGCTTTGCATCTAGCATCAGTTCTATTATATATGAACACAGCATCTCAGTTAATCCTGAAGGCAATGTAATCATTGCAGATGGAGTTTGTTGTCAGGGAGGGCATTCATTTACACAACAGCTGCATAAAAATGGGCTGGCTGAGGAATCAAAAAGAAAGTAGAGCAAATGGTAGAAGAATGACCTTTTATAAGTCCTCTGGAAGACCAGAGGGAGAAACTTTCCTGTATGTATGAAGAAGCAAAATAAATGAAAAATAGAGTAAATCAAATAGTTATATTGAATGAGAAAAAATGAGGAAGAAAGGACAAGAAGCTAAGGCAATCACAGGGATGTCATAAAGGCAAGGCAGTGAGTTGAGGTAATTATTGACTGAGGTTAATTTCCCACCAGTTCATATAATAAAGGGAATAAAGGGAAGACTGATGCCAGCATGAGGCTGAGTTCTCATCTCACTGATCATGTCACTCACTCAAAAGTTCTTTTAACAGCCTGCTGTCAGTTTTTATATGGGTCACCATTGTTCCTAATGAATGGACAGAAGAAATACACAGCAATATAAACAATGCTATCCTTATACAAATATGTGGTCATCATAACATCCTCTCACAGAAGAGAACCTAACTGAGAGCAGGAATCTAGGAAGCTGTGGAGTCTGCCTGAGTAATAAAAATGAATGAGCTATTGACATCTGCATACCATTAATTTTGAGAAACAGCATCAAATAAATTCAGGACATTTAATGTTTTCTATTGAACGCCTAGTTTTTGTAGTTGGGTCATGTGGAAATGGAAATGCATTCTTTCTCTCATGACCCTGTCTCCATCATTTCATTTCATGTCAATAGTTTGGCCTAAGTGTGGGCAGAAGATGACGAAGGGCTGCAAAGCTGAGATGAGTAGTGTTTACACAGTTACTGATCACATTATAAAGAGCTTAGGCAAAACAGAAGTTAGAATCCAGTACTAAAATTCCACAGCAGCTTATTTGTACAGTTAAGCTATCTATGTGATTTTTGTCTCTTATTATCCCATGTAACTGAGTACATACTCATAACAAGGCTATAAGAAAATCTAGGGGTTTTTTTGAAACAAGTATATTTGCTAGGGCTTGTAACAGATTTAGTTTGTAGAATTATCTACTTTATACCAAATTAGTGAATATCTAAAGAAAAAAAATCATTGTTTAGAAAACTAAGACATTTTTTTGCTATTCCTTCTGTGTTTATTTTCAACATCATGCTATTGGCTTTCTAAAGCCATTTTCTTATTATTCTCAATTGTAAAGTTTGTTTACTAGAAAAAAGTCAAAACAACATAGAAATACACTGTTCTCAGAAGCTTTACCTTCTTTAGCTTTCCTCTTGCATATTCTGTTATGGTGTTTTCATGGAGGCTTGAAAGCCAGGAATTTCAAATTGGAACTTAGATGCTGACAGGCTTGCCACTTGCTGACTACAACTGTCATGATCTTGACCTTCAAACACTATCCATGCTCCCTCTCCTTTCCATGCTTGCCCTTGCTGGATCAACCTTGGAGACTATCCATGCCCCCTCTTGCCATGCTTACCCATGCTGGGTTGCCCCTGGAGATTATCCATGCCCCTGCTTCCATGCTTGCCTTTACTGGATCTTTTTCAATTCATTTGCATGTAACCAAAGCTGCTGAGTGGACAGGAGCATGTTGTGTCCAGAAGACAGCAATTAAACATTCTCTATGCAATTGCTCCTTATTTTTGTCCACAAACCCTCAGCATTCCCTAGGACTAAGAGGGAGGTAGTTAATATAGATTATCTACTTGTCTGAGGACTAATGGCTACTTGTTTTAGTATTTGACAACTTAAACTAATCAGCTCTTCATTATCCACTATAAATTCTCTCTCTCTGTCTCTGTCTCCCCCCCCCCCCATATACACATGCCTCAACAACTCTATGGGCATAAAACATAAATATTAAGAAAGTAGTTTGACATCACAGCCATTTAGTAAAACAAATGAGTTTAGTTCTTCACTAGGAGTAATACTTATTTTAATTTCTAAGTGTGCATGTTATATACACATGTGTGATGTCCACAGAAGCCAGAGGAGGGCATCATCGAATATCCTGGAGCTGCTGTTACAGTCAGTTTTGAGACACCTGATATTCGTGCAGTGATCTGAATTACATACTTTATATGGTCAACAATCATCTTTATCTTTTGAGCCATTTCTCCAGAACCACCTGGTTCCAATTAAAATAGCACTATTTATATCTTATATAGAAGGAGCTTCTGCTTAATGGTAAAATGTAACTTATACAATTTAAAAGAAATACCCTGCTTAAAAATCACTATTCTCCATGAGCTTCATTGCTACTACTACAGCAAACTTTAGAATTTAATTCTTCTAGAAATTTAAAGAAGCAAAGGTAAATGTCAGCCCATCAGTGACTCAAATACCATGTCAGAGGATGGAAGCAGTACTAGTACATAACGTAACAGTGCCAGGGATTCTGAGAAATGATGAAAACTTTCCCTACCTTGATTCTGATCATAGTTACATTTCTTGCACTTGTCAGAACTCAATGCATCACACAACTTGAGTGTAATTTTGTAATTTTACATTAAATTTTAATGTATGTAAATTGTATCTCAGACCAATTAAATTATGATGTAGATTTGGACATTCAAAGTTTTAGGAAAAGAGTAAAGATTGATTCATTAGCCATTTATATTTTGGTCTATTATCTCTGGTCTGCTGGGTTTATTTTTTGAGATGACTTGAAATAATAAATAAAAATATTAAATACCAACATTTATGTTTAGTTAATACCGCATGAATTTCTCAAAAAAGAGAGAGAGAGAGAGAGAGAGAGAGAGAGAGAGAGAGAGAGAGAGAGAGAGAGAGAGAGAGAGAAAACAAAAGTAAAAGCACCTGTAAAAACAAAGCTCAGTTTTACAATGCTATGCTGTAGAATCTGGGAATCTAGGTCTTTTCCATAGAGTTCCTTTTCTTGTTTTCTGATTTTTATTTTTATTCATAGGATTTATCTTCTCCTTAATTATCTTCTTTAGGTTGTTAGATTTAACAAAAAAGGATCAGGGAAACTTATTAATCATGATTTTCAGGCAAACCAGCAATAATATCGTATTTGATACTGTATGAGTATATTTATATCAAATTCTGGTATCAGAAATTAAAATTTGACTGTGTTTTATATTTATTAAGCCACTCTCTTTTTTTTTGAATTCTGGAATGCTGGTTAATGATATTTTCCTTAAATTTGATCAAGTATGCTACTTGTGCTGCTATTATTTTTAATGGCTGTCTTTACTTTACTGATCTAATACATCAACTTTATTGAAAAGGAAATTTTTTTCTAATAAGTGTGTTTTGATTTTTAGGCTTTCAGATTGGTTAGTAATGTAATCTGATGTATTCACATATACTCATTTTCCCTTTTAAGAAGAAATCCAGTTCTAAGATTCAAAAATAACTGAAATTAAATTAGCTTTATATTTTATGCATCAATTTGAAAATAATATCAATATTAAATTGTACATAAAACTATGGACTTTGCTCTCATATTTTTTATTACTGAGATTATTTTTGATTTATTCATATTTACATTTAAGAAGCTCTTTTGGAGATGAGGCATCAAAAGTGGTCATGGTTAAAACCCTATAGAATCTGTCTGATTCCTGGTGAATTGATTTGTTTTGTTAATAGTTGGACATATTTTAATTTTTTGCTTGGTAATAATTAACTTTTGGAGTATTTTTTCTACATGGAAATATATATTTGACCTTTAAAACTTCAGAATAGGAAGTAATCTTCATATTCTTTGGCAAAGTAAGCATCTTTCCTGCCTTTACTCATTTGTCTACTGTGAAATCTTCATCACTAGCTTTGATATTATTCAGCTATTCCCTGTATAAAGTCCTTGGATTACTTAATTGTGATTCTCACAGCATTTATAATTCAATATCTCCTATGTTTCATTGGATTACCTGTCAATGTTTTCTAACAGTTTGGTTTCAGAGTTTCCAATTTTTTGAATTTATTGGTGTCTTATCTAAGGTCAAATATATGATTACTTATTTTAAATACTTATTGGATACTATAAAACCTTATTCTTTTATTGAAAGGTCAAAACTTAGACATGCAATTACTATATAATCTTTAATATTTAGCTCAATTCAGATATTTCATGTATTATTCTATTTAGTTATTAAAGTTTGAGGAATTTTAATCTTCACTGAGTTATATCATTCAATTCATAGGATAATAACATATAATGATATTCTTTCATAATGTTTTTCCTTTATTATATTATTTTATTTTTGATATATATTTCTTTTCATTGAAAATAATTTTTCATATAACATATTTGAATCATAATTTACCCCTCCCCTATCTACTTCCATTCTCTCACTCATTTCCCCACCTAGCTCTATAACCTATGAAAACATTTTAACGTTAATGAATATCTTTAATATGTTAAGTGGGGATGGTGTAATATGAAGTTTAAATTATTTATGAAAAAAGAATAGAATTATAATTTTAAAAAGTTTATGATTTACAGTTAGTAAAAATTATGCCCGAGACTACAGCCCAGACCAGAGTGACTAAAACCTCCAAGACTGGAGCATCATGTACATTTCACCACACCAAGTCAATATTTGCTCACTGAGAGCTTTTGGGTCTCTTTCAAAGGTTTGCAATTGTTAAAGCTAATTCTTGCCTTTAAGTTTTGCATAAATAAAATGGATTCTTCATTTCCTGATTTTATTTAATAAAAAAATAAAAGTTTGATAAACGCTTTCTAGAAGTCCTTACTGTATAATGAGATGAGTGTGTGTTATACATAAATATGCACATAGATTTTTATAAGTATCCATCTACATATATGAAACTGAAAAAGCATTTACACTGACATTGTGACCCTATCCTTTTCTTCTCTGCCCCTACTTCATTCTTGAAAGTTCTATTTCTCATCATCCTGTTAATTTACATGGCTACTCAATTCAGAATGCAGAATAAAGTGTTTTCAGAATTGCTAACTCTTACCTTATAGGAAACAAATATCTCAAGTAGATAACAGACCATTTTCTTAATAACTCCATTTACTTCACTGTCCACGTAAATCAGAATCTTTCTTCTTCACTTGATGTAATTGTTTTACACATCCATCTGTACATTATCCTTGAAACACAGCAAAAGAAGTTTATTTAGTTTTTGCTCTGTACATTCTCTGTATAAGAATAAAAATGACACTAGGGAATAATATGTTTGTGAGAATAAATGCTATAACAATTTGAGACCTTGCATTTAAAATTACTCATAGCATTTCTTCTCACTACTTTTTCTTCCTTCTCTTACAGCTTCATTTAGTCCGACATCATACATCATATTCAGTCCACCTTTTTCTCTCTTCTTCCCCAACTCCCTTCCCTCTTTTATTCTCACTATATTTTACCTCTTATGCCAATTCTCAAGTTAATTTAAAGACCTAAACACATTTTTAAAAAGTGTACTGTAAAATTTGAAAAGACTTTGTGGTGGTCTAAAGGAAAGGGCACACAAAGGGAGTGGCACTTTTAGGAGGTGGCTTTGTTGTAGGAAATGTGTCAAGGTGGGGGTGGGCTTTGAGGTCTCCTTGGCTCAAGCTGTTCCCAGTGGCACAGTCTGCTTCCTATTCTCTGCATATCAACATGCAGCGTCTCCTTCTTTAGCACCGTGTCTGCCTGTGTGCCTGTCTAAAACTGTAAGCTGCGAACTCAATTAAATATTTTTCTTTATAATAGTTGTCATGGTCATGGTGCCTCTTCACAACAATAGAAATCCTAATTAAGGAAGACTTCATTTGCTATATTTTCATTGTTGTATTCTATTGATCATGCTGTGTAATTTGAATTCATAGCTTTATACAATAAAAATTGTTTCCAAAACTTTAATTTCTGTCTTGTCCTTTGACCCTTACATTCCTATATTTCTGTTTCTATTATGTCATTTTTTTTTAATTTCATGCCTGAGTATCTACACAAAACCATGAGCAAGGCTTTTCAATGTTAATTTTTTAAAAAAATATTTTTTGTGTGTTTCTGTGTGTTATATAGGTGGTCAGTATGAAGAAGTTCCTTTTTGAGCATTGTTTTGGTACTGTGTAAAAATGATTAAAGCAATAAATTATTCTAATCCAAAAGACAGCTACTAATCTCAAAATATTTTAAATTAATATAATTTTTTAGTTTATTAATACAAAATTAAAATAAATTTTGTTATACTATAGATTTTTCTACTCTTGTTTAAGTATGATGTTTATATAACTAATTTAAAGTTATAATATATAATTGAAAATACAAATTAATAGTCATCTATGATAGCTAAGCTTATAATCATATTAATTACATTTTTAATTATACAAAGATATATTCAATTAAGCAGATAATCTTCAAACAATTCAAAGACCTACAAAATATGTCATTTAAAATATTTTTAAATATTCAGGCTTTTCTAGACAGTGAGACATGTCTGCTCCTGGCAGCACCAATCTACTTCAAGGGAATAATGGGCATCTAAGAAACTTCATGTAGTGTTTACTTTCTTTGTGGCAACAGTTAGCTACTAGACAAAAACAACAAACACAGAGACAAACAAACAAAAAAACCAAACCTGTTCTTATATCAACTGCTTGACAATATACTATATAAACTAGACATACAAGCTCGATAAAAATATGACCTTTAAACTTTGGCTAAACAAGCCAAGATAGTCCTTCAAGTTACTCTTTCAAAAAAAAAATAGCTAGATATTCTTCAAAACACACAGAAAAGCGATTGACAAACTACACCAAAATAGACAAAGCAGTCTTTTAAATTTTCTGCTTCACTTAAAAATATGCCAGAGACTTTATGCCTATAAGCTAAAGACAGATGCCCCAACATTATAAGAACTTTAAGTGACTGTCCAAACAGACAGGTGTCATTTCTCTTTCATTTCTAGAATTTAAGTTACTTTCACTTCCTGTTTACTTAAGTATTATTATATCCTTCTGTGATCTTTAATATAGTTAAAGATTAAATAATTATAAATATAGTTTGTCTTAGTTATTATAAAAATATATTAAATATAAAACCTTTGACTCACAAAAATAAAATAAATGGTAAAATATTTTCTTTAATTTTGTTAAATAAAATAACATTATAGCTATAATTATTACTTGATAACTAATTTCAATATATAATTTTACTATATTAAAATTATAACTTCTGTTCTTAATTAGGCAAAAATGATATAAAATGTTTTTATGCTAAAAATAGAAGACTTTTAAGGCGTATGTCAGACATCATAAAACTAAACAAACAAACAAAAAAATCCAAACATAAATTTAAGAAAAAGGACAAAGTCAAACAAAAACACTATTCAGCCACCCAAAATCAACATATAAAATAAAACAAATGAGATACAGGCCCCATGACAAAACAAATTAATAAAAATAAATTAAATTAAAATAAAACATCTCACTAACAATATGCCTAAGACATAGGCCAAACAAGATAAAATTAATGTAAGCATCTATGTGTTCCTTTAAGACTTTAAGATTACCAGTCCAAATAATGACAACAGAGAAATCCAAACCATAAGCCTAGGCCGACCAAAAACATCATGTTACATGTGTAATTTGAATTCATAATCTTACACAATAAAAATTATTCCCAAAACTTTAATTTATGTCTTGTCCTTTGACCCTTTCATATATGGTTGTTTCTATTATATCATTTTTAATTTCATGCCTGAACATACAAAACGAGTGGGGCTTTCCAATTTTAATTTTTTAAAAATATTTTTGTGTGTGTATAGGTGGCCAGTGTGAAGAAGTCCTGTTGCACGAATTATGGTTGTGTTAAAGGAAACTCAGAGCCAGATATCAGGCAAAGGCTGGAATATCAAAGAGAGGAATCGCCAAAGTCAAATCTCACCCATTTATCTTACAGCTTCCTCAGCCTTGTTCCCAATGGCTCTACTGCATTAATCTGTATTTCTATGCCTGCCTTAAGTACATTCTTCACTCAGTTGTTGCACATCCAGGTTAAGATTAAAGGCTGCTACTACTATTTGGTAGTTAGCCTAGAACTCACCTAAACACAAAAAAATCCCCTGTCTCTGGAGTTATGGGATTAAAGGTCTGGCACCACCACTGTCTGCCTGGGAGCCTGGAACACCCTCGGTACACCAAGTTGACCTCATACTCAGATCTACTGGGATTAAAGACTTAGGTCACCAGTCCTGATTTTTCTTTATGCTGGGATGAAAGGTGTGAGTTACCACTCTCTGATCCTCCTGGATTGACTGTGAGTAGATCCCTACTCTTATATTCCAGGCTTGTTTTATTAAATATAGAACATATCACCACAAAATCCCTCCTTCTAGCCTTGCTTTGGGGCTGTATGGTCATTTGTCTGATGGAGGCATTTCTCAAGACAAGAGTAGATTTGAACAAGAAATGTAAAGTTAATGGATGCCTTTTTGGAGGAGTACAGAGAAAATTGCTAAAAGGACTTCTGTGTGCTCACATTTTTTAATTTTGGTACCATGCATTTCTCATCTTGTCTATTTTGGATGTGATATCTTTTTTTTTTATTTCACTTTTCCATCCACTCTTCCATTTCCATTCAGAGAAGGGCTGGCCTCCCTTGGATAGGGACAAAACACGGTATATCACATTTTAGTAATACTTTTTCTGGTCTCTTTCTTTAGGAAAAGCTACTTTTTTTTTTTCCTTTTTAAATTAAATTGCATTAACTATTTGAGAGCAGAGACAGACACACCTGCTTCAAACATGAAGGTTCAAGGGGAGGTTCCTATCCCTTTTCATTTTTATACTTTTATTACTTTATAGGAAGTGCCAGATGATGATTTCATCTTCTAATCCTCAGGAGCATAGAACGATACATGTGGTAGCATGGTTTGCTCATGGGATGGTGAGGATAGGGGAAGGGGGGGCTGCAGCATAATAATAGCATGTGAGTGGGCTGGAGTTCAGAAGAGCCAGAAGAAAGTTTTCTCTTTGAGTTTTATCTCATTATTTAGTCCCATCCTTCCAGGAAATGAGTTCTGGTTAGCATTTTGAATATCAATATCCTGGGCTTCACCATCTGCAGTTAGTCTTAGGACTCCACTCACCAGTCATTTGCTACTTTCCTGTGTGAGTTAAGTTCACAGACAATCCTGCTCCTGCTAAGCACATTGGAGGGTGCCTTGCAGAGAGGTCTCAGGAGAAAATTAAAAGAAAGAAAAATTTAGGGATAATTCAATGTGAAAACAGAGGGAGTCTCTCTCCTTGTACTTAATTAGAATTTGTTGAAATGCATAGTTACATGGTTGGAATGGTGAGCTGAGCATAGCAGTTTTCAGGACTAGGCTTTGAGTACATGCCTGCAACCACCTAAGAACTCAAAGCAAATGTGAAATGATTGCCAATGTGAGATTTCCTCAAGGAGGAAGAGGAGGAAAGAGAAGAGGGGGAGAGAGAGAGAGAGAGAGAGAGAGAGAGAGAGAGAGAGAGAGAGAGAGAGAGAGAGAGAGGGAGGGAGGGAGGGAGGGAGGGAGGGAGGGAGGGAGGGAGGGAGGGAGGGAGGGAGAGAGAGAGAGAGAGAGAGAGAGAGAGAGAGAGAGAGATTTTCAAATACTTAAGTTGTTTGAAAAGAAAACAATTTTCTAATTGAAAAATCCTGTATCTTCATAGGCAAAAAGCATTTATTTCAGAACATGTGTTTTGGATTTCCGTTCCTCTACTCACACTTCCTCCCTACCTGCCCTTCCATCTGATCTGGGTCCACTCCCTTTCTGTCTCTCTTTGGGAGGAAAAAAAAAGGCTTTTTAATAAAATAAAAATAAAACAAAACCAAAGAAGTTGGACTAGAGCAAAAAAAAAAAAAAAAAAATGGAAAGAGTCATAGAAGAGGCACAAAGAACAGATACAGACTCAGAGACCCACTTGTTACACATTCAGGAATTTCATCAAAACACAGAACCACAACCATAATATAGGCATCCCTCTACCTTAAAATAAATTAAATAAAATAATAAATAAAGAGAAAAATAAAGCATTTCTTTGATCAGTGCCACTGCAGTAAATTCTCATTTTGTAGATAATCAACTGAGAATATGCTGTTTGGAGATTGTCACTTTTTGCCCAAGTCTGCAGCTTCTGTTTCACATTCTAATTTCTAACAACAGAAAGACCTAGTTCTGGACTACATTATAAACTTCAAAGTGCTTGAAATACTTCTTTTCACTTTTTATTTAAAGATGCTTTATGACATATATGGCATAAATGTTTCAATAATTTGACAAAAGTAGCGGTTATAGCAATGGGCATATCGCAAGCAAGCACACCAATGTCTGATTCCTGTCAATCTAGAGATTTAATAAGTATTATTATTGGTGACTATGTTAATGATAAAGACATTTATTCTAGAGTAGTTGAATATGTTAAATACCAGGTTTTTTTTAATTCTATGTATCTTAGAAAAGAAGTGAATTTGAAAATTAGTATATTTCCTTAGGGATCAGTTAGTTGATCTACAATAAATTAGTCTTTGTTAAGTACATAATGATGTATTAAGGTACAAGATAAAAAAATGTTTATGACTTCCACACAATACACAAATTTTTAAAGTAGTTATAATTCGGTGATAAGACAGGTGTTCAGATATATTTTTTAATTTTTGAGTCTTGACTAATCATGAGATTATTGATCTTGTTGACTAAAACATACAATCAAATCTTTTGTAAAATAAAAACTTGTAACTTGGTTTACCCTTGAAAACTCAACAGCATTGGATTTGGAATTAGATACTTTATCTTTTCTTTTGTGAACTGTTTTTCCTTCTGCTGTATACCACTAGATATGCATGTCAATCAAAATGTCAAATCTACTCACCATCAATGGCTGGGAAGAGATCTACAACAAACCTCCAGTGTTTTCTAAAGTACTGGGGAAAAGAACTTTAGATTATTGTTGCTCAACATAGAAGTAAATTTTCCCCTCTCTGCAGCGGAATAGTTTGCATCATGTGCTGAAGAGAAGCAGATTGTGGACAGTGCTTAAACTCCTAGTCCAAGTTATACTTGAGGTTATACAATTAAACAGTATATGATTATTATGATTTATATATATTTCTGCAGTCTCTAACTGAATGTATTCTCATTAATCTTTAATTAACTAATAGTATATCAGTACAAAAGCAAATGTCAATTCATATAAAGCTGGTTTTATATATTTATAAATTTAAAGTGGAATGCAAAATGATACTCATCCAAAAATTTATGTTAGAATAATATCATCACTGGATAGTAATGAGGTTTTGTTCTTGTGGCAGGTTTTAGATAAAGCTTTATAAACATTACTTACTATAGCCTCTTATATAAAATAAAAATCTTTATTTTGTTTTTTAAAATTATTTAACATATTATATACAAAAATTTCAAATGTAGATATTAATAAGACATAATATAGTATTTTTGCCCTAAATTGTTTTAAACATAAACATGTAGTAGGTGGTTTCTGGACTTGACTTTTGGGCCTTAACTCAAGGTTTAGACCTGCAGACCCCCAGATTCACAGAGACACACAGATGTTTACGATAATTTTCAGCTGATCGGCCTAAGGCCCAAGCATAAAACTTGCTAGCTCTTTACCCTTAAACTAACCCATGTCTCTTATCTTGTTCAGCCATGTGGCTGGGTAACTTTCTTAGAGCAGCATAGTTTTCCTCTGCTTCTTCTGGCTTCTCTCTGGCCTTCTGCTCTGTGCTTCCTGTTCTCAAAGTTTTCTTAGTCTGATAGCCCTGCCCACACTTCCTGCCTGCCTTTGGACAATCAGTGCTTTTTATTAAACCAGTGGGTGAGACAATTATTTATAATGTAACAACACAATGCCCTACATAAACATTAATTAAATATTAAGTAATAGAAAATTGCAGTTTTCTTTCTAAACACTTTTACTTATATATTCACAAATGTTAAAATTCATCTTTATTTATAAAATTCTCACAAAGTTTGTATATGCTTGCTATTGTGTGTATCTACTTACAGAGATAGATATTTGAAGGATTTTTAACTTAAAACAAATTTAGGTAAATTTTAAATAGTTCCTAATAATATTTTGAGATAATTCTTTAGAAAGTTTGTGACTTAACAAATAAACAAATTGGTTGAGTGCTTGTTTATACTTTTATAAAATTGTGATATATAATTTTATTTCCTTGGGACTTGATGTGAACATTTATAATTATTTTAAGATTCTTCTTATTCATTAAAAAAATCAAATGTAAATATCCTTTTAGAAGATTGAGAATTTCATTATGCATTTTTCACATAAAGACTAACTCTGGTAGTATATGTGAATTATGTAATAGGTAGATAGATTTCTATGCATATAATTAAAAATAATCATATCCTTATATGCTTCATATATGTTCATAAGGCGTATAGGTTTATGACTAGTTTATACTTTAATTGATTATATTATTGTCTTAGTTAGTGTTTGTTACTGTTGTTATGATGAAACACCAGGGCCAAAGTAAGTTGGGAAAGTATTTATTTGGATTGCACTTTCACATTATAGGCTATCATTGAAGAAATTTAGGACATATACTTGATCATGGCAGGAACCTGGAGGCAGGAGCTGGTGCAGGGGACATAGAATAATGCTGCTTTTTCTGGCCTTCTTTCTTATAGAACCTAGAACCACCAATCAAGGGGTTTCAACATCCACAGTAGGCTGGGCCTTTCCACATCAATCACTGATTAAGAAAATGCACTAGAGATGGGTCTTATTAAGACATTTATCAATCGAGTTTTATTCCTCTTTGATGACTTTAGCCTGTATTGAAATAAATCTAGATAATAGAACTATGAATCATTAGTAAATGCATAAAATAGTCATATAATAAAAGTAGAGTGGCTTCTACATATTAAAATAGAAGAATAACACTAACTAGTGGTGGAAAATAAGAGAAAATATCTATATGATTGCTGGAGTTAGTTCAAAAGAACTTAGAACAATAACGAGGTACCTGGGCTCTTGTCTTTCTTTCATCAATAAAGTGAGGCACAAGGGCGTCACAGTTTAGCAGGACTATCATTGCGCTTGTAATTTCACCACTCAAGAGATTAAGGTTAAGAGGGCTCTGAGTTAAAGTCAGAGCTATTCTACAGTATATATTCAAAGCCACCTTTAAAAAATAATAATAAACACAGACTCTGGGGAGCCTCATTACAAGAGGTGAATTTCCTTCCTCCCAACCAGCCAGCCAGGCCAGCCTCCAAGTCTGGGCAATAGGGCACAAACTGTGACCCCCAACTCCATCAGAGCTCCAGCTTCAGGTAAGCAGGCAGGAGCTCTGTGGGCATGCCTGATTATTAAGATCCCTCATCGGACCCTGTAGTCTACAAGACCCACTTCATTCCCCAAATACATCTATCCTCTTAAGACCTCAACTGCTTTCTGAGACACAGACTTTACTGGCTTTAATTTTGCCAAGAGCTTTGATTATGCCAAGAGCACCTATTAAACTAAGAAAAACTCCCTGAAACACAGCCAATACTTGTCTTGACTGTAGGAAGAAATGAATAGATGCCACTAGAAAACATTAAAACAATATGGCACCACTAGAACCAATGGTCTTATAGGATAAAGGCCTCAATATTTCAATGAAAAGAAACAGAGAAAAACAACCTGGAAAATAGCTTTATTAAGATGATAGAAGCTTTTAAAGAGGAAATTGAAGAAGAATGAAAAACTCCATTGAGGAAATAGAGGAAAAGATAAAACAAAAATTTTAATATATCAATAAAACCTTTAAAGAAAGACAAGAAAACCAAGAAAAAGCAATCATTTTTTATTTTCTTTTGGTGAAGGAAACAGTTAAAGACCTGAAAATTGAAATAGACACCATAAAGAAGATACAAACTGAAGTGATTCTGGAAATGGAAAATCTTAACAAACCGAGACTAGAGAATGCAAGCATAATCAAGAGAATGCAAGAGATAGAAGAAAGAATCTCTGCATGGAAAATAAAATAGAGGAAATAGATGCCTCAGTCAAAAAATAAAAATAAAATAGTAAAGGTAAAAAAAAGAAATCATAGGACAAAACATCCAGGCAATATGAGACACCATGAAAAGACCAAAGCTAAGAATAATAGAAATACAAAGAGAACAATACTACCTCAAATGTAGTAAAAAATATATTCAACAAAGTCATAGAAAAAACCCGTTCCAATCTAAAAAAGGAAATGCCTGTGAGGATACAAGAAGCTTTTAGAACACCAAATAGACTGGAACCCCTTTAAATGTCTGCTCATCACATAATAATCAAAACACTAAACATGCAGAATAAAAAAAAAAAGAATATTAAGTGCCGCAAAGAAGAAAAGGCCAAGAAACTTATAAAGGCAGCCCCAGGAAAATAACACACAAGTTCTCAGTGGAGACTGTGAAAGCCAGAAGTACTGAAAAGATATCATACAGACACTAAAGCACCACAATTCCAGCCCAGACTACTATACCTAGCAAAACTCTCAATCACTATAGAGTAAAAAGATATTCTATGACAAAGCCAGATTTAAAAAAAATACCTACCTACAAAGCCTTTCCTATAGGAAGCACTAGAAGGAAAATTCCAACCTAAGGAAGTTAAATGCACCCAGGAAAAAATAAACACACAGTTAAAAAAAAATCCAAAGTAGGGAAACACACACACATGCACGCATGTGCTACCACCACCAAAAAATTACAGGAATAAATAATCACGTCATTTATATTCCATAATAAAAATGGGTTCAATTTCCCTATAAAAGATATAGGCTAAGGGAATGGATATATGAACATGATTCATTCTATTCCTATACACAAGAGACACATTTCAACTACATAAAGAGGCACTGCCACATAATAAAGACTTGAGAAAAGACTTTGCAATTAAATGGAATTAAGAAGTAAGCTGGTGTAGTTATCCTATTATCTAACAAAATAGATTTCAAACTAAAATTAAACAAAAGAGATATAAAAGGTCATTACATATTCATCCCAAGAAAAATCCATCAGGATGTAATCTCAACTCTAAACATTTATGATCCAAATATAAGATCATGCACATATGTATACGAAACATTGCTAAATCTTAAATCTCAAATCAAACCCGACATTCTAATTGTAGGAGTCCTCGACATTTCACTGTCACCAATGAACTCTACCAAACAGAAACTCAACAGAGAAATAAGGGATCTAACAGATGTTATGACTCAAATCGACTTAATGGGTATATACAGAATTTTCCACCCAAACACAAAGAAGTATACTTTCTTTTCCACATTCCCTAGAACCTTCTCTAAAATTGACCACATGCTGGTCACAGATAAAATAGTAATACAAAAAAAAATTGAAATAACCTTTGTGTCCTATCAAACCATTATGGCATAAAGTTAAGAGTTCAACAACAACACAAACTTCTTTACAGAAAGCCTATAACCATGGACACTGAACAGCAGAACCTCTTCTGGATCAAGAAAGAAATAAAAATAAAATTAAAGACTTCCTAGAATTCCATGCAAATAAATTCACAACATACCTAAACTTACGGGACACGGTGAAAGCAATACTGAAGGAAAGTGTTGTGGAGAGTAGGTATTGTCACTTTGACATGGAGACATGGCCATTAGGCCTTGAAGCTTTAGTATTTGGGGCATGGATACAGGGCCAGTTTAAGATACAGCATATGTATTCACCAGCCTTGTTTGTTTTGTTTTGTTATGCTCTTAGATAAAGGACCTGACTTGCTATGAAGTCCCATTGACCATCCAGCATTTCAGGAACATCAATCAGAATGTTTCATGTTTGTATCATTGACTCTCCCTTCTGAAACTCTTTAATATACACTAATCCTTCCTTATTAGTGATTATTAATTAAGATATTAATAAATGTCATAACATTAGAATTTGGGGAAATCTCACATAAGTGACTAAATAACACACCTGAAAACTTTAGAAAGAAAAGAAGTAAACTTATCCCAAATGAGTAGAAGGGCAGGAAATAGTTAAGATCAAACTCAATAAATTTGACACAAAGAATCAATGTAAGAAAGAGTTGGTTCTTTGAGAAAATCAACAAGATAGACAAAATAAACCAAAAGGCAGAGAGAGAATACTCAAATTATCAAAATCAGATATGAAAGAGGACACATAACAACAAACACTAAGGAGATACAGAAAATCAATAGTTCATACTTGGAAGAACTGTAATCCCTTAAACTAGAAAACCTAAAAGAAATTGACAATTTTCTGGATAATTGCCATTTACCAAAATTAAATCAAGACCAGATAAATGACTTAAATATAACTATTACCCCTAAGATATTCAAAGAAGTTATTAAAAGTCTACAATCCAAAAAGGCCCAAGACCAGACAGTTTCAACACAGAATTATACCAGAATTTCAAAGAACCAATACCAAAACTCCTCAAATTTTTGTTGACAATAAAAATACCAAAACTTTTTTTTCTGAGGCTAGAGTCAATTTTGATACCAAAACCACACAAAAATGTGAAATATATATAAAAAATATAGTCCAATCTCCCTCATGAACATTGATTCAAAAATACTCAATGAAATATTGGCAAACCAAATTCAAGAGAATATATATAAAAAAAAAATATCCACTATGATCAAGCCGACTTATCCCAGAGATATAGGGATGGTTCAACTTACAAAACACACTCAATGCCATACATCATATAAACAATATAAAAGAAAAGAACCACTTGATCATATCATTAAATGCTGAGAAATCTTTTGAGAAAATCCACCACTGCTTCATGATAGAGGTCTTGGAGAGATCAGAAATACAAGGAACATACCTAAACATAATAAAGGCAATATACATCAAGGCAACAGCCAACATCAAAATAGAAAGAAACTCAAAGTAATTCTGCTAAAATAGGGAACAAAACAAGGCTGTCTATTCTCTCCATATCTATTTAATATAGTACTCAAAGTTTTAGCAAGAATGATAAGAAACTAAAAGGAGATCAAGGTCATATAAATTGGAAAGGAAGAAGTCAAACATTCTCGGTTTGCAGATGATATAATGCTAGATATAAGTGACACTAAAAAGTCTACCATGGACCTCCTACAGCTGATAAACGTCTTCATCAATTTAACAGAATATAAGATTAACTAAAAAAAAAAAAAAAATCAATAGCCCTCCTATACACAAATGATACTAGGGCTGAAAAAGGAATCATGGAAACATCACAATTTACAATAGCCATTAACATTATCAAATAATAATAATATCAAATTCTTTATCCAAAGAAGTGAAAGGCCTGTACAACAAGAACTTTGTCATTGAAAAAATGAAGAAAATATCATAAAATAGAAATATCTCTCATGATCTTGAGTAGGTAGGATCAACATAGCAGAAATGGTAATCCTACCAAAAGCAATCTACACATTCCATATAATCTCTATCAAATTGTCAACACAATTCTTCACAGACTTCAAAAGGACAATGTTCTACTTCATATGGAAAAACAAATAACCCAGAGTAGCTAGAACAATCCTGTTCAATAAAAGAACTGGAGACATCACCACCCCTGACTACAGCTCTACTATGGAGCTACAGTAATAAAATCAGTCTGGTATTGGTATAAAAACAGACATGTGGATCAACAGAATTGAATGGAAAACACTGACATTAATTCACACACTTGAGTTTTGATAAAGAAGCCAAATACATACAATGGAAAAAAGAAAGCACGTTTAACAAGTGGTGCTGGCATAACTGAATGGTAGCATGTTTAAAAATACAATTAGATTCGTATCTGTCTCCCTGCACAAAACTCAAGTCTAAGTGGATTGAAGACCTCAACATAAACCAGCTACACTGAACTTGAGAGAAAAGAAAGTGGGAAGTGCCCTTGAACACAAGAACACTTTCTAAATATAACACTATTGGCACAGACACTGAAAGCAACCATTGTTAAATGGAACCTCTTGAAACTGAGAAGCTTCTATAAAGCAAAGGACACAGTGAATAAGACAAAAAGGTTACAGAATGAGAAAAGATCTTCACCAACCCTACATCTGACAGATGGCTGATCTCTAATATATATATATATATATATATATATATATATATATATATATATATATATATATATATATATATATATATAAAACTCAAGAAATTAGAGATCAAAAAACAAAATAATCTAATTAAAAATAGTGTACAGAGCTTAATAGAGATTCTCAACAGAAGAATCGTAAATGGCTGAAAACCACTTAAAGAACTGCTCAACATCCTTAGTCATCAGAGAAAAACAAATAAAGCCAACTTTTATATACCATATTACACTCGATAGAAGGACTAAGATCAAAAAACACTGATGACATTTATGCTGGAGGGGATATGGAGCAAAGGGAACATTCCTACATTGCTGATGGGTTTGTATGCTGGTAGTCATGTTGTAAATTGTTGGTATTTTCTCAGAAAACTGGGAATCAACCTACCCAATGACCCAGCCATACCACTTTTGGGCATATACTCAATGGATGAATATTCTTACCCCAAAGATATCTGCTCAACTATGTTAATAGCAGCATGATTCATATTAGCCAGATAAAAAGCCCTAGATGCACCTTAACTGAAGAATGGACAAAAAAAAAATGTGATACATTTACATAATGCAGTATTACTCAACAGTAAAATAAATGACTTCCTGAAATTTTCAGGTAAATGGATAAAACTGGAAAAAAAAAATCATTCTAAGTGAGGTAAAACAGACCAAGAAATAGAAACATGGTCTGTATTAACCCACAAGTGGATTTTAGATGTAAAGTAAAAGATAACCAGGCTACAAGTCACAACTCCTGAGCAGCTAAGAAGCATGAAGGAACCTAAGAGTAACATTTCTGGACCTCCATGGGAAAGGAAAATAGAGATCTTCCAAATAAATTGGGACTATATGTGGGAGGGTGTATGGGAACATGGGAAGAGAACATGAGGAAATAAATTGGTTGAGATGGGGTTGGGACAGAGGAGAGGACCAAAGAAGCAGATATCCTGATAGAGGGAGGCATTAGGGTGGGATTAGAGAGAAAATTGCTGCTAAGGAAATACCCAAGAACCAACAAAGATGATCAAGACTTCAAACAATAGTGGATAGAGTTAAACCTACCTACTCCTATAATCAAATTGATTACCATTAACCCTAATTGTAATTATAGAACCTTCATCCAGAAACTGATGGAAGCAAATGCAGAGATCCACAGTTAAACACTGGATTGAGCTCCCAGTCCAGTTGAAGTGAGGGAGGAAAGATTATGTGAGCAAAGGAGTCAGGATAATGAAGAGGAAACACACAGAGATGGCTGATCTGAGCTATTTGGAGCTTACTGCAAACTGGGGAACCTGCATGGGACCGTGAATGTCCCTCTGAATGTTGATGACAGTTGAATGGCAGTTTATGTGACTTCTGACAGTGGGACTAGAATTTATTCTTAGTGCATGATGTGCATTGTAGGAGCCTATGATCTATAAAGAAACAACTTTCACAGTTTTGATACTGTGGGCGGGGGGAGTGGTTGTACCTCTACTGGATATGCCAGGCTGTATTGCCTTGGGAATCCTTACCCTCTCTGAGGAATGGTTGGGCTGATGGGGTGGGGGAAAGCTGGGGGATGACTCGAAGGGGAGATGGAGGGGGAACATTCTTTTTAAATAAGAAAAAAAAAAAACCTCTTTATCAGTTTAGGTCATTGGTTTATTTAACATATTTAGATGTGAATGTGAGTCTGAATGTGTCAGCACACGTCAGTTGTGAAATTTCACTTTTAACTCAGTGGAGTATACATATTGCCCAAATTCAGAAGGGGTGAACTATTTTCCTGGCTTTGGGCCGCTCCTTGCATTGTGCGACATTAGAGGAAGCAAGTTGCAAGATAATTGTAACAAGAAGACTATGGCAGCACTTCTGGAGGAGTGAGAACCTGGGCAAACATGTTACTTAAATTTCGAAGATCTTGTAAATAAGTTTAATTTCAGAGGGACTTTTAGATTAACATTTTCTTAGACAATAAATTTTCTGAACCAATTAGCACGTTTAGGTTTAGTGTACATCGTTAGAAATGACAAAGGGATCATATGGGTTAAAGATGACATGGAAGAGAGAAAGAAACTTGAGGAAAAAAAGGAAAGCATATATTTCTCCAGAGTATTAAAAGTTTTGAAAAAAAATCATAACATTTGATATCACATGTCAATATCCTGTAAAATAATTTTTTAAGTAAATAAGTAAATAAGACCTGGTGGCAGTGGCATATGCTTCTCATCCCAGCACTCAGAAAGGCAGAGGCAGAAGGATCTCTGAGTTTATGGCCAGCCTGGTCTCCAGAGAGAATTCTAGGTTAGCCAGGACTAAACAGGTATATCATATCTTAAAACACACAAGTAAAGAAACAACTACTAATAACAAAACCTCAAAAATTTAAAACTTTTCATCAGATTAATGCTTTAAGAACTGTAATTTAGAACTAACCTATTCACATGTGGCAACTCTCTTCTCTAAAATGAAATTGGCACCACAGGTGGTGGCACTCTGTGCGTAGGCTCCTCAATAAATAAAACTAAAACTGGGGTTAGTCAATGAAGATCTCCAAAGATTTGAAGGGTTGTTCTGGTGATAAATGCAAGGAACAGTCTTGACTATGCTATAGTAAGAAATGGTGCGTGTCATAAAGACTTCCTGTAGCAATTCTGTCACTCAAATTTTAGCAAGAAAGAAACAAAGTAGCGAAAAGTATGTAGAAATGTTTCATTACCTAACCTTTACATTGCCATGGATGCTGTTACAGAATTGTCATTGTTGTGGCTTGAGACTTATTTTTGGATAATTTCTAGTCTTTGAACACAATACACTATATTGGAATTAGTTGATCACTTCTACTATTAAAAGAAACCCAATTTATTTCTAAATGTTTTCATGTAATGATCTCAACATACAGAAAAAGTAGAAGAGAAGGCAAGTACTGTGCTGATAGCTCTTCAGAGCAGCGCAAAAGGTATGTACCATAGACCCACAGGTATTGCTATGAGCTCTATGAGATGAAAAGAAAGTATAATGAAAAAAAGAAAAAAGAAAAAACAACCTAGAACAGACACAGACCAAAAAGAAACTGAGACATTGATATTAAAGAATAACCAAACTAAAAGGATTAAGTATTCTCAGAATTTTTTTTTAAATGAAAAATTTGCCATGAGTACCAGCAAGATGGCTTAGCTGGCATAAGTTTCTGCCACCAAGCCTGATGACCTACATTTGATTCACAAAACCCACATAGTGAGAGGAGAGAACTGATTCCCAAATGTTGTTCTCAGACTTCCACATGCATGTCAGACATACACATGCACCAGTACAGACACATGTGTACACATGCACAGGTAAAATAGAAAAATAAAAAAAAAATCTAATACCATTTTTAAATGACAAAAATTACTAACACTCTAAATACAATGAAGTTGAATTTCTATAGTTAAAAGATATAGCAGCTATTTAGAATATAGTAAGATTTAACTGATGTGGGAATGTCTTTCTGTATGCTGTGAATATCAATCTTTAAATAAAGGAGCTGTTTTGGCCCATGACAGGCACCATAGAAAAAGTTGGAGGAAGAATCAGAATAGGTAGGAGGAGAAGGGCGGAGTCAGAGAAAGAAGGAGCCAGAAACCCAAAGGAGCAACATGTAAAGAACACAGGTGAGCAATGGGCCACGTGGCAAGAAAGATTAATAGAAATGGGTTGATTTAAGATGTAAGAGCAAACTAGCAATGTGCCTGAGCCATAGGCCAAACAACATGAAGTTAATATAAGTATCTGAGTCATTTCTGGGAACCTGAACAGCAGCAGGCAGCTATGAGGTCTAGGGCTACAGGGTCTGTGAGTCTGGGCCTCTGGAGGCCTGGGGCCAAGAAAACACAATGTAGCATTTAACATCAAAATCAATAGATAGGAGAGGAAGTAATAAGGTAGTTAAATAAAAATATTTAGGTCATAGGATAAATTGAAGTTAAATATTGAGAAAATAAAACACTTAGGAGCAGTGAAAAAAATCAATGTGTTAATGAAGAATATCTATATAGACCTATGTAATAAAAAAGAAAACACAGAAATATCCCACAGAGCAACAATCATTTTTATCTTAAGAAAGTTGTTGAAAACATGAGCTGGAGAAAATGCACCAGTGAACATATATGGATATATATTACCACAATGGCTTCTAACAAAAACTTTGTTCTGAATGCTCCTTAAATTCAACAGAGCTCTAAAGTGAAATCAAAATGAGGCATACCACAGTAAGATCAGTAATTCATGATAAAGATTATGAAAAAAGATGATTGAAAATAATCAGAGAAATGATTTATTAATCACTTGAATCTTTAGTCAATAAAAATTAAAGGTTTAAAAACACAGAGAAGGAAAGATGTTTTTTAGGATAGGAATGAAAAATTAATGATAGAAAACTAAATAAGAAAGTTCAAACTTAAGAATATATTTAGAAGAAAAATGAATGTTCATACTTTAAGCAAAAAATGTAATAATGAAATTATTCAAAAATATATAACATTCACATATATACATCAACTGTATAGATAAATATAGTATGTCAAAAGAGCTGCATTTCTTTAGTAGCAGTGCCATTATATTATTGAAAAGAACTAACAAATTTTAATATTAGATTTTGTGCTATTAGTGTAAGGACTCATGCTTTGACTAAATTCAGAAAGGAAAAAAAAAAAAAACTCTATAAAGGTTGTTAAATGTCTGTAGAGTCCATTCAGTATATGAAGCTACAAAGCAAATAACTATTGATTTTAAACACACATACATACATGTACATACATGAAACAAGAATAGACTATTCTTCAGTGTTTGCAGTGATCAATAAACATGGGAAAATATACTTAAACTCTTGGAAGTCAAATCTTCAATGGCATCCCTCTAAAGCAGTCAGCAGAATGAATGAGGAAAAAATAGTATGAGGAACAGAAAGAATTAGTGAGAAAGTCCAGCAGGGCATGCTCCTGAGAAGTCCTATAATGGGTGAAAAATGTATGCAGTGACCATTGTGCTGGAAGCTTATATGTTTTGTGAACAAAAATCAGTGTGCTGGATAGATGACCAAGAGCAGATTGTGTGGGCTCTCTTCATTGCTGAAAATGTTGCTAGCAGTCATAAACTGGTTTCTATTCACATTCAAACAGATGTGTTTTGTTTTATGGAATTAAATAATCTGTAATGAAATGAGATAGCAGATTTTGTAGTACTAAATTCCATCACAGAATGTCACAAAATCAGTGTTGAACAAGTTTAGTTAGGACAAAAGCATGCCATGTGAAATACCATGATTGACTCCAGCGTGGTTTTTAAACACATCCAGAAACACACAGATGATTGAAAGGATAGTCTAAATGTCCCTCTCATTTACAACTTGTTAATGACCTGCTGAGCAGCAGCCTTAGGCGATCTTTCACTTTTACTAAGTCAGTCATTAAGAAAAGAAACTGTAAATGACCAGCAGGAAGTAAATTGCCCTTAGTTAAAAATGAAAATGTGTTAACTTCATTTGACTAATAAATTTACTTTTGGCACTGAGCCACAAAATAGAAAACAGCTACAATTCCTGCTGTGAACTTCAAGTGGGAAAAACAAATACTATGTCTTGTGATGCTTCTGGATGTGAAATGTCTGAACTCTGACAACCATACATTTCAAAAGGCCAGAATCTCCTTTTTCATTGGCAGATTAAATAGATTTTTGCTTTTGTTCATCAGAAGAACTCTTGAAACGATAACAGTACACAAAGAAATGTGCCTCTATGTTTTGACAATTTCCTAATACCAGGTATGTGAACTAAATTCCATATTGACTGTGAATGTTGGGTTATGTGCACTGCACTACAGTTAATATACATGAGGGAATGCTCTATTTCTTTTCTCTGCTCTTAGCTTTTGAATCTGATTTGCTGAGGAAAGATATGTCCCACACTCTTGTTTTTCTACTTTCTTATGTATCCACAGGGTACTACTTATTTCAGGAGTTTGCCTGCAATTTACCTTTTATTTTTACCCAATAAAATATAATAACAATATATTTCATGATCATCATGATCATGCTTTTGTGACAGTAATCTAGAAAAGATTTAAAGGTATAATTTATTTTTGTATTCATATAAGACACAAAGCCTGTTGTATTAGAGAGATCAGAAAATATTTGTTCACTATATTCAGTGGAAACTACATATGTTCTCTGTTCAGAGTCATTTTTTTTCCGGTCTTATAACTACATATTAGTCTAAATTTACAGTGACCGATGTTTATCTCATTTATTTTGTGAATATCTATGTAAATATGCATGTTTGAGTGGGTAAAGGTATGTGCCCATATATGTAAATCTAAACACTTGTGTTTCTGGAAGTCAAAAGATAACATTAGCTATATTTCCTCAGGATTCTTTCATCTTGTTTTAACTAGAGCCCCAAAACCTAAATAACCCAATTAAAAACTGGGGTTCAGAGCTAAAGAGGGAATTCTCAACAAAGAATTACAAGTGGCTGAAAGGCACTTAAAAATTTGTTCAACATTTTTAGCCATCAGAGAAATGCAAATCAAAACAACTTTGAGATACCACCTTACACCTGTCAGAATGGTTAAGCTCAAAAACTTAGATGACAGCCTATGCTAGAGAGGATACAGAACAAGGGGAACACTCCTCCATTGTTGGTGGGAGTGTAAACTTGTACTGCCACTCTGGAATACAGTACGGCTAGTCCTCAGAGAAGTGGGAATATCCTCCTGAGTGAGGTATCACAAGCCCAGAAAGATAGATATGGGATGTACTCATTCATAAGTGGATTTTAGACAAAAAGCAAAGAATACCCAAATTGCAAACCACAATCCCTGAACATCTTGGGATTAGAAGGAATTTAAGAAAAACATCCAGAGATTCTCCTACTAAGAGAAATTAGAGAAGATCATCTTAGCAAATTGGGGTCGTTACGGGTTGCAACCAAGAAGAGTTAGGAACAAATCTTGAAAGAAGGAGATGGTTGAGAGAGAGAAGCAAAAAGAGAGAGAGAAAGAGATAGATATCATGATAGAGGAAGCCAATGTGGAGTTGGAAAGAGACTGAGTGCTAGGGAAATGACCAGGAACTCTCAAGATGTCTCTGGCCAAGTCTCTAAACAGTGGTGGAGAGGGTGCCTAAATGACTCCCCTATAATCAAATGAGTAAACACCCTAGTTATCATTGCAGAACCTACATCTAACATGGAATGGAGGCAGATGCAGAGATCCATGGCTGAGCACTGGCTAGAGATCCTGGTCCAGCTGAAAGCAGAGTAGGAGTCTGTATGAGCAAGGGAATAGGGATTACGAGGAAGGTTCTCATGTGATGTCTGGCTGGAACTCTGAGGAGCTCACTGAATTGGGAATTGTTACTGGAGATCCATCTGAGAGGGGGAAGCTGTGCCCTCTGGGGTTGGGAGACTTTTAACTGGCATGAACAGTTTATGGAGCCAACGGGGGTGGTATCACTATTTTCCTTTTCATGGGCTGGCACCTTGGAGCCCATTCCCTGTAGAGGAACACTCTACCTACTATTGACTTTGGGATGAATGAGTTACACTTTCCTGGAGTTTATGTGTGCTGGGCTGGCCCACCTTGGGACTTCTAAGCCCTTTTTGTGGGAGGAGTTTTGTTCTGGTTCTTACAAATTTGGCTAGGTTGGCAGGCCACCCAGTCCTTGAGATCCTCCTGCCTGAGCTTTCCCAGTGTTAGAATTATAAGCACATAAATATGATTTTTTTAAAAAACTGGTTCTGGAGATGGGACTCAACTGTCCTCCCTGACTGGCAAACATTTTCCCAATGGAGCTCTGTCTCAGTGCTACAGTCTTAAAGTAGTAATGTAGATTGAAAGGCTGATTAGTGGGATCATAGTAACTTTACAGAAATGCTTTAAGGAGTGACTTAAGATCTTTGATTAATCTGATAGTTATTATTTCATAAATTCTTTTCCTTCTTTATCAGAGTTTATTAAGTACTCTGTTCTAGGAAACCTGCTGAGAAATGTAGTTGATTTATCTTTTCCCAACAACATCACAGACCTTAGTTTTACTATTTTCTCTCTATATTGTAGATGGACACAAATGGAAACTTAGAGGATACATAGTTGAGCTACACAGAAGGAAGCAGTAAGAGTGAGCAGTAATTATCATTTGACAGACTCAGTTATGTACCCAATCTACTGTCAGTACTCTGGGTGGCCAAAGACAATACTTGTAATAGCTTCTGCTAGATTTTTTAAAACAATATACATGTGTGAAAACCTCTGAAAGATATTTTATCAGACATGAAGAATTCTACATGATTCTTGTTCTCATAACATCAATCATATCAGAATGTTTTATTTCATAACAGTGCAGTGACACTTGAAATATATTAAGGGAACAGAAAAGTGCTCAAAAAACCATAAATATTGGTGGTTTCAAATTGTGGTCATGAATGAAATCATGTTAGAAATTTATAGTATAATGAAATGAGTTCAGTGTTAGCATCTTCGGCCCCTTTTTAACAAATTACTTGATAGGTAGATTTGAAATTATGATGTTGTGGGTCATAGTTAAAGGATTTATAAATAAGTATTTGAAAAATAGGCCCTTCATGAAACTTTGACTTAAGTAAACATGAATTTTTATTTTGTATTGTTTCTTCTTAAAGCAACTCTTATGATGACAAAATATGATATGTGTATTTTATAGTAGAAAATCCTCAAAAAAATCAGTTAAACCTGACATAGGCTGTGCAGTCAAGTATTTTATCTTTAAATATAGTTTCCCAAAGCAGAACTGTAGTATGAGGTTTCTGGCCCGGACTTTCAGGCCTAACCTCAAGGTCTAGGCCCGCAGACCTGCAGACCCGCTGTCCCACAGAGACACACAGATGCTTTCATTAGTTTTTGGCTGATCAGCCACAGGCTCAGGCATATCACTTGCTAGCTCTCTGTCCTTCATCTAACCCATGTCTCTTGTTCAGCCATGTGGCTTGGTACCTTTATTTAGAGCAGCATGGTTGTCCTCTGCTTCTTCCGGGCCTCTCCCTGGTGCTCTCTCTGGAATTCTGCTCTCAGAGATTTTTCCTAGTCTGGTAGCCCCACCTACACTTCCTGCCTGCCTTTGGCCAATCAGCTCTTTTTATTAAACCAGTGGGTGGGACAATTATTTAAAATGAAACAACACAACCTCCCACACAGAACATTATTCTGAACTTATGAAGCTCTACCTAAGTAACACTATATTTAAAATTATGCCATTCCCAGTTGCGATGTAGCACATTGACACATCTCTTTGGTGCTGATGCTCAGAAACAGGAAATATAAAATCACATCTTTGCAAGGAATCACCTGGTGGTCCACCTCTTCTCAGTCCCATCTGCAGACATTCATATGATGCTGTAAGACAAACTGTATTTCTTATCATCTGAAAATTCCATGGGATGAAATGACTCAAATTCTTTGGTGCACTTGTGCAATCTTAGAATGCTTTGTCTGCACATTGCAGGACTTTTACAATTCAGGAAAGATTAGTTAGATCAAAATGGGATTTGAGAACTCTATCAGAACATCCCAGTAAGATACAAGGAAAACCAAGCATGATTTTAGAATGTTACTGAGTGACAACATAACACTCTTGTTCTAGAAATTGTGTGGAATATTCTCTGGTTGTAAGACAGTTTGTGCATTTAATTTCATCACTGATTTTGCCTGTTTATCATTTCCTTAACTGTGCTTGAGGTATTAGTTGGATTCACTCTCATTCTTTTGTTTTTGGTTTAGGAGTCATATTCAAGCAGAGTTTGTGGTGATTTAATAAAGTTTCAGAAGTTTTGGAGATATCAGAGGGAATCTACCCACAGTCTATGTGGGGGGTTAGTAAAAGCTCCAGAAGTCCCAGAGCTCTAACCACAGTCAGTCTAGGAAAGTCAGAGAATGGTGATTCAAACCTTTAATCCCAGCACAGGGAGTATCCTGGGAGTGGTGACCTACACCCTTAATCCCAACTGAGTCAAGGTCACTTCAGATTATAGAAGGAATTCCAGGCTCCCAAGCAGGTGTGGTGGGGCCACGCCTTAATTACCACAAGAATACTTAAGTCAGGATTCAAACACAGAGAAAGCCATTCCAAGGGAATCAAGGCTGAGGAAGCTGTAAGACAGCTGGGTAAGATTTGACTGTGGTGTTTATTCCCTCTAGTATCTCCAACTTCTTCAGAGATCTATCCCCAAGTCTTATTATTTCGTGCGACAAGAGTTGACAGACTGAGACCAAGAAACTTTGCATAAGTGCTTTCTTCCAGTACACTTTCAGTTTTTGGTGTTAAGCATAAAATTTTACTCATAGCATAACAAAAGATATAAAAGTTCAGCACCTTTTCTGAATCTTGGACACATTACAGTGATAATTGGCCAAAATACATGGAATTATTTCTGATTTTCAGGCTCCCTCCCACTAGTGTCATCATTTTCTTAATGCCTGTGTCATATTACTTGAATCACTATAGCTTCTGAGTATATTTGTAGAAGTGGGGATGTGATGCTCTTAGTCTTTTGTTTGTCTTGTTCATTTTCCGTTATGTGTTCTTTTTTGAGATAATAAAATACAACACAGTTTATAAAGATACACATTTGTGTTGGAAAAGATAAACAAACAGAAAGAAAAAAAAAGCCCAAGAAAAGGCATAAGAATTACAGATTCATTCTTCTGCATGCTCAGGAATCTCATCGAAAGCCTAAATATTTAGAAGACCTGGTACAGACCCATGAAGGCCTGGTGCATGTTTTGATAATGTTGATTTAGAAGACCTGGGTTTCTTGGTGTCCTCCATGCCCTCTGTTCTTACACTCTTACTGCTTACTCTTCCATGGTGTTCCTTGAGGCCACATAGGAAGGAATTAATAGAGACATCCCATTTAGGGCTGAGTGTTTCAAGGTCTCTCACTTACTGCAATTGTCTGCCTGTGGGTTTGTGTATCTGCTCCCATGTATGATAGTCCAGCAAGGCCCCGGTCTATGAGAGTCATTTTATTGCTATTTTTTAAAATTATATATATATTAGAGCAGAAGTATTTGGTTTTACCGTAAGATCCTGAGCTATCTTGTCTCAGGTTTTCACTTTCAAAACCATTGTCAAATATGGGGTTTGATCTCATGTAGTAGGTTTTAAGTCAAATCAGTTATTGGTTGATTATTCCCAGAAACTTTGTGCCACAGCTGCCATAGCTTATCTGGAAGGCTTGATACCAGTGTAAATCTCAGAAGTATGGCTACCTTGTTTTTAATTTTCTTTTTGGGTATTATACATAATGCCATCTTGTGTCAAATAAACTAGCATATAGGGAGTGAAAAGTCTATGAAGGAAAGCTTAACTTTTGCAGGCAAAGACAGATTTCTGTACCTTTTATGATTCCATACACATTTCCAACTGTGATTTTATTTCTGTGAAAGCACAATTAAAACATCAATAGATATTTTATTGAATATACAGATATCCTTGTATTTAACAATATTCAATCAGTCCAATAAGTTATAACAAAATAGCATAAATTATATTCAATTTGTTATTGATATTACAATTGATTCTTTTTATTGAATTTTCAACATAATTTTTAAGTATTTCCTGCTCATAAGCTAAAAGATTATTAATTCTTAAGTATGAATATCCTGGCATGATGAAAAATTCTATGACTTATAGAACAAGTTTGTCTCCTGAATTCCAAATTCAAATCTTCAAGTGTCTTTGACTTCTCTAATCTGTCTCAGACACATCAAAGACATGAGGCCCTTGACTATTTCTCTACCTTCATCTTCTCACCTCCTTCCATCTTATTCTGTCACATGAGTCCATTGACAGGTGTTCTCAGTCCAAACACTATATTTATAGAATAAGACTAAGCACATACATTTTCTCACATATATTTTTATTTTTATTCTAATATTTAACCTATAAATATCTTTATGCCCCCTTTTTAACTGAAATGTTCCCTGAGTTTTAGAATCAAGTGTTGTATTATAGATGTATCTGTTGGGGCCAGGCTTCCCATAGTCCAACAACTTCTGAACTATGAGCTGTTTTGGTTTCCTGATTGTCTATGTCTACTGTATAGAGAACCTTCTTTGATGAGGGGTCAAAGCTACACTAACCTAAAGATAAGACATAAAGATAAGTTTTAGAATGCAGATTTAAATTATTTTATAATAAGGATTTCTTTTGCATCCTATGACCTCATTAGCCCTGAGTAGAATCCTCAGTATCATTTTACTCTCAGGTGTAACATGCTTACCCAAATTATACAAATCAGTTCACTTCTGCAGATTTTATTCTTTACCCAGTTTCAGGTTAGAGTACAGAAGTCTTGACTTCTTTCAAAGATGAACCAACTCTCAAACTGGTTCTGCCTGATAATGACCATCCTGATCATAAATCTAGGATTCCATATTATTAATTTCATGCTCCTGAGCACCTTATGGTGAGTCAAATTTTGCTTTTCTTAGGCAACCTGGGCCAAGTAATTGGTAACCAAATACACTTGCATGTAGATTTAATACATAAAGTAGGATAAGTGCTGTCCTCATCTCCTCAGTGACGGTGGCTTCCTTCAATAACAATTGAGCACCGTTATGAGGCAGGAGAATGCCACATTTTAGAGTAATTATTCTCATTTACTTAATCCAGGATGGGAAAACCTATATGAGTAAATATTTGCCCTCTGTCTATTTGTTCCAATTCTAAGTTTAGGTTACATCATTTTTCATGATGATTTTCTATTCCTTTATATTATAGTTTTCTTCTGTCTGTATGTGTACTTGAAATTTGAACCCATACAAACATTGATGTATAATTTATTACCAACTTTACATCCATGTTAAAGTATGTACTGGAACTATTGAAACAAATACTTATCAATGTAAGAAGATAGAAGGGATCAAAAGGTTAAAACAGCTAATATTTTCCATCTGTTTTTCTTTTACAAGTACTGCTCTGGGAGTTTAATCATTAGAAATGTATTATTGGTAGATAAATATTTTGATGGAATCCCAGACAGATTCTGAAATTTTAAATGGAATAAACTGAGGTGCAAGGCATCTTATCACAAGTTGTAAATATATAAAATATACTTATTAATAAAGGAAATTATAACATTACTATAGAAATCTAGAAAATTCACAATATTTCTTTGCTACATTTATATAAATGTAGACAATACATGTTTGCATGACGAAAAATAAAGTTAATTGCATAAAAATCAAACAAGGACTGTAAACAAAAATTGTTGGAATAAATAGAACCACTCTTAGGAAGGTTATTTTTTGAAGGTGTTGAAACATCCTACATAATTTATTGACTGAATGTCATATGCTCAAACATTTGAAACATGCTCTGGTTTGATCATTGCTCAACATAATATACAATTAAAACTGTTAATTTAAACCAGATGTTTTATTATTATGAAGGTCTGGTGGCAACCTGCATAAGAACATGGAAAACATAGTATTTTTCCATATTGCTAATTGTTGATAAGTATTCTACCTCAATAATGACCTGAATTTAAAAACAGCAATTACAAAAGCTATTTTGAATACATCGTTTTATTGTCACATGATAAGCACCCAACTCTTTTTAAAAAATACATGGCACAATCAAAATACAATTTTCTTTAGAATATAATTCAGAGTAAAAATTTGCAATTTTAGAAAACGTATACAGCATAATTACATTTATGTGAATCAAAATGATATCAAGATAGGAGCAACAATTCATGCATGCATACAATCCATAACCACATAGTCAGAGGCAGGAGAATAAAATGTTAAAATTTTATATTAAAAGTATATGAAGCTATTTAAAATGTACCATGGACACATATTTAATTTGGATTCATCAAGATAAGCAAAGATAAACATAGGAGATAAACTTGGACATTATTTTCTATAATTATCCTTAAAATCAACTTGATGCAACTAAACATATGAATGCATTTATTTACATTTTATTGTTTGTTGATTGTCTACAACTAAATTTTTCTTAAAAAAATATCAAATGGGAAAGGTTGGAGGAAGGATAGGAAAAGGATAGATTATGTAATTATTTAATTTCAAAAGATAAAAATAATTGTGTACTGCAATAAAACCTATAATTGTGGGGATATTTTCAATTATAATAAAAAACATTTGGAGATATCAGAGGGATCTACCCACAGTCAGTCTAGGAGGATCAGGCAGTGGTAACTCACACCTTTAATATCCCAAGAGTGGTGACCTATGCCCTTAATCCAATCTTATTTTGAAGTCACCTTAGTTTACAGAAGGAGTTCCAGGCTCCCAGGCAGGCAGTGGTGGTGTCACGCCTTAACAGAGTGAAGAAAAGTATTTAAGGCAAGCATAGAAAGACAGAGAGGCAGAAGAAACTGGAAGGAGTGAGGCTGAGGAAGCTAGAAGACAGCTGGGTGAGATCTTACTGTAGTTTTTCTTCTCTGATATCTCTGCCTTTCCAGGAGATTTGGCCCTAAGTTTCCTTTATTCATGCAACATATACTCATTAATCTTTTATGCTTACAATTCCTTGTTTTCTTCACAATTTATAATTTAGTTTGTTTTTTGAGTGCTACTTTTGACATTCCATGAAAATAACATAACATAAGTCTCAGTAGAAAGTGTATTGCTTGTTTCATATAGTAGAAGATTTTCAAGGTTCATCCATGATATAGCAATAGGAAAACATATCCTATTATATGGACAGCCATATCTGTATCCATTCAAACATCTGGGCTATTTCTATTTTATCTATTATTAGTAATTCTTGCTTTCACATGCAGACAGTAATGTAGAAGTGTCATGTGCACATATTCTCTTAATTTTCATGTGTATATACGTACAAATATAGTTGTTTGCAATACCTCTGTTGCAGTTTCCTCTGAGTACTGAATCCAGAACAACTTCAAGGCTGCTGACTGAAATAATCTAGCCTCACAGACCACTCCACTCAGGGCTTGTCCATAATCATAAATTTTTATGAGTCTTCATAAGATTACCAGTGCCCCCAAGCAGTAGAAAATAGTCTAGAGAATAATGCCTATATTACCCCAAAATGGATTATGGATATTTGTCTTTATTTAGAGAGTTGGTTACAAATTGTTATGAATAATGGTCAGTTAAAAAAATATACAAAGAGATTAGATTTGGGGTTCCTATTTTAATATGAAGAGGGAAAATGTGAAATAATGTTTTTTACACCATAAAAATTTGCCAATGGTATAAGTTTAATAAATTAATAATTGACAAGTACTCAGGCAGAAAATAGAGGTGTGGTTACTTGACTGGGAGAATTCTGGGAAGAGCAAGGGCGTAGGAGATGCCAGAAGAAGCAAGATGAGAATGCTTCACTGAGAAAAGGTACCAATCCATGTGGTACCTAAACAAGATTTATGGGCTAGGGTAAATGTAAGAGCTAGTTAGTAATATGCTTGGGCTACTACTGTTCCAGCAGGTACTAGAATAATAAGCCTCTGAGTCAATTATTTGGAAAGCAGTTGCTGTGTATTTGAGAGTTTCTACAAGAACTGAAACTACTGACTAGAACTTTCAACTCCAATTTTCTAATCAGATAATCAAGATTACATTGGGCAAGATGGCTTGACAATTAAAAGTACCTGTCATACAACTGTGATGACCAAAGTTTAATCTGCAGAAACCATAGTGACATGACACAACCAACTCTTATAATTTGTTCTATGAGCTCCATGTATCCTCCATGGTACATGCTGGGCCCCCACTTACACACAAACAAATATCACACACATAATAAACCACTACTAATAATAACCATGAGTCCCTCCCAAGCATGTACAAGGTTCATCACCTCTGTTCATTCTGGATCTCATCCAGTGTGCAGAGGTTTATTTCCAAGGTGATTCTAGATTTTATTTAGACAAGTCAGACTATTTATGTAGACATCCAGCAGAGAGTTCAGTCTTTATTTCTTTTACATCCATAAATATGAAAATGAAATTAGTCATTTGTCATAAGTCATTTGGAGTCATTGTTTCTATAAGTTATGGAACAATATGTCATGTCTGGAAGTATGATGGAAGAAAGATGATCAACTCCTGTAGAAAGCAGATGAGAGGTAAAGACCAGGGACAAAACACCATTTAAAATCATGTTCATAGAGATTCATTTGGTATAGCAAGAAGGCAAATTCTAAAGTCCCTAATATAGTGCCACCTATTGAAGGCCAAGTGTTCAACATGAACATGTGTGGAGCATTTCGTATTCCAACCATAACAAATTTTCACTTAAGAATCACTTAGATTCTTCTCCTTTGATTCTTTAGTTATTCTATATTTCATAGTTATTATTTTTAGTTTTAGTGTTTATTGTTCATATGTACATGTTCACATTGGTGGTTACATGCATGAATGTATGTAGGTATCTTTTATCTATCATCTTCTACTTTGTTTCATGTGACAATGTCTCTCAGTAAATCTGGAACTCAACAACTAGCTTACAATGGATGGCCAAGGAGTCCTAAAGATCCATTTATCTCTACCTTTTCTCTCCCTAACCCAGAGTTGGAGTTATAGATATGTGATGTCTAACATATTAATAATGTGGGTCACAGTGAAGTTTTTAGGTGTACTTAAGTATCTTTTATTGACAGAGCTATTTTCTCATCCCCTTTTGGGTTATTATTATTATTATCATCATCATCATCATCATCATCATCATCATCATCATCATTATTATTATTATTATTATTATTATTATTATTAATTTGATTTTTCCAGACAAGGATTCTCTGAATGTAGTCTCGGATTCCTGAAACTTGTTTTGTAGACTAGGCTGGACTTAAAACACACACAGAACCACTTACATCTGCCTTCCTAGTGCTAGCATTAAAGGACAACATTACTATCAACCCACAGCTATTCTGTTTTTACAACAGTTTTCAGACTAAATCAAAATTGAATAGAAAAAAGATTTTCCGTATGACCTCTGTACACATATTGCACTGTCTTTTCAAATGTCAGTATCCATACAAAGTGGTACATGGTTTACACTAACGAACCTTAACTGAAACATTAATATATCCCAGAGGTCGTTAGTTTTCTTATTATTCCTACTTGACAGAACACTATTGAGTTTGTTTGTTTCTTTGTTTGATTTTTGCCAAATTTACAATTCACGGTAGGCACAATAATAGCACCATATAGAAGACTATTTCTGATTTATAAATTCTCTGTACTACACCTCTGTCTCTGGCCCCACAAATTATTCTTCAGTCTTTATAGTTTTGTCTCTTTCATAATATTAAATAGTCGGAATCATACAGTTGATAGCTTCCTTTCACACTGTGAAATCTGGTTGCAGCCTTTTCCCATGAACTGGTGACTCTTTCTTTCCAGTTCCACATTTTTGACACAATCTTCTTTATCCTTTACTCTGAGATGCACTTTACACTCTCACCAATCATGAACGTAAACCAACAAAACACAGAAGATGCTTCCGACTCCCCACGAGAGACAAGAATCATCCCCTTTGCATTCTCTGATTAATCCAGCTTCTTGAACTGTGTACACCAGTCTTTATGTTCTCACTTCCAGGCTTCTTTCATCGTACAGTGAAATCAAGCTTTGATTCACATATGTCCATAGTATCCATTCCCAGTGGGAAAACACACTAATAATTTTCCTGTGACATGTATAAGAATAAAATACAAATTTTGTTCTACGTTTCCTCCTGGTTTTACTTGCTAACAAAGCTTTTTCTTCTTTTGATCTTATTCAATAAAGTGAAGAAGAAAGACACCACTATAGATAGTGTCAGTTAGTAGTTATATTTATACCTATGAATTATGGGATAGTATAAACAAGTGACTTTTGCTTTACGTGACACATGTTTAACTAAAACAAGTGCATATAGAAATCTTGTCTTTATTTTCAGTGTATGCAAAATAAGAACATGACTCCTATATGAACAAGATTCGGCTCACAAAATGCGTAGATTAAGAAAAAATTTCACTTACGTAGTCTCATATAAATAAAGATCTTTGCATTAATATTTACTTATTTCTGTTTGTTTGTAAAGATGTATTGCCCAAATGTATGTCAGTGCATCACTTGTGTGCATTCCTCACAGAGGCCAGAAGAGGCCAGTGAATCCCTTGTAACTAGAGTTATAGTGGCTTTGAGAAAGCATGTGGGTACTTGAAATCAAACACTGGTCATCTGCAAGATCATTCAGTGTGCTTCACTGATGAGTCATTTCTCCTGCTACAAATACACAGTTTTGTATTAGTATTTCTATTGTCTTTCTAAAAGCCTTCTAGAGCATATAGTGGAATCACAATTGTATGTCTATACATTATCTTATTAGACTTTATCTGAATCCTCCTGACCATACTCTTTCCAGATTTAGTAGAATGTTCTATTTCTAGACACTGTGAAAATGGTTAAGATTCAGTGGTGGTTCTATTTTAACAAAATGTTTTCTTCCCTAATGCTGTTTTCCATTTATAATGCAAGGAAACTATATAAATATCTATCTATCTATCTATCTATCTATCTATCTATCTATCTATCTATCTATCTATTTATCTATCTTCTATCTATTTACATTGCATGTATAGTCATATAGTCTTATAAAGGACTAGAACATATTTCCTTTAGTTTAGAATGAATTTTCAACATACTTTATGTACTAAGAATATCAGAAAATAATATAATAATTTTCTAAGTGTGCATTATATTTTTGGTACAAGTTTTGAAAAAAGTGCAGAATTTCTTTGAAAATAATAAATGACAGTAAATGTAAGGTATTATTTCCAAAAAGAGTTAGCAACAGTAACAATTATGTTAATATTATTAGGAGGAGTAAATAAAGGTGAGTAAACAATGCCTACTGTCCTAAGGTACTTGCAATATGGATATCTAATTACCACAAATAGAAATGAATGCAGCTGCAAGTTGCATGTATTAAAAATGATGATCTAAATAATGTGTTTGATGCTAGTTATATTGTGTTACTATCTTTATTTCATCTACGCAAATTACTAGCAATCATTAAGCAATTCATAAGCATTGGCTAAACAGTCCACAGACTCCTCCAGCATTTAAAAAGCTTGCTTTATTTGATCACTTAGATTTTATGTACTTTATGCAAAACTTGGTATGTTCATTTATTCAATTCTTTATTTGTCTGACATTTGTGTGTATAATGTAAATATTAAGCTAACATGATGTGTGTAAAGTCTGGGCATTCAATTGTAATGCAGAAGTAATCTGTAAAAAAAAAAAAAAAAAACATGGTTATTCTGTATAAGAGTAGTCACAGGAATAGGAAACTATGGCAAAACCCTGGCAAAATGAAAATATGACACTTGAAGAAAAAACCAAAAAAATCAAAAAATAAAGAAGTAAACTTAAAAAATATTGTTATTAAGTAGGAAGTCTAAAAATGAAATTAGAAATTTAGTTGAGTTTCACTTTATACTGGTTATATATGGCTAATACAATCCTTCCTCCCTCTCTTAAGCAGGATCTCCCCAACTCAACCTAATGTTTGTTTGGGTTTCTATCAGTTTCTATCAGGTAAAGCCTTTCTGAAGATAATTGGACCAGGCACCAATCTATGAGAAAAGCAGAATATCATTAGGAATCTTTTCATTGACTTTTTTTGTTTGTGTTTAAATGGTATTTAGTTCTGTCCTAGATCTCTGTGCTATCCCACTTCTCGGTCCTGATCCTCCAGGCTGTGTCAGAGGTGAGTTCCTTCTCATGGTATGGGGTCCCAAGCTGGACATATCGTGTGTTTATTGGACACTCCTATGATTTCTGTGCCAACTTTACCCCAGCTCATCTTGTAGGTAGGGAAAAATTGTAGTTCAATGTATTTGTGGCTTGGTTGATGTTCCAAACCCTTCACTGGAAGTCTTTCCTCTTTAAAAGAGATAGTTGATTCAGGCTCTGTATCCTCCATTGCTAGTTGTCTATCCCAGTATTGTAGCCCTCCTTCCTCCCCCAACCTTATCTTTCCTGTTCCCATCCTTACCCCCCATTCAGACCCCACCCTCACATTCACTATTCTATTTCTCTTTTACAGTGAAATTCATGCTCTTCCTCCCCTAAGCCCTTCTTGTTACCTACCTCTCTAGGTATATGGAGTATAGCATGATTTTCCCACACTTTATGGTAAAATTCCACCTATAAAGTGAATACATCCCATGCCTGTCTTTCTGCATCTGGGTTTCCTCACAAGGGTGATCTTTCTAGTTCCATCTAGTTCCAATTGCCAGTAAATGTTATGATGTAATTGTTTTTAACATCTGACTATTATTTCATTGTACAAATGTATCACATTTTAAACACATATATATTATTCACAACTGAATTTTGACAGTTTTGGTTATTACAAGTAAAGCTGCATATGAACATAGTGTACAAATGTCCTTGCAGTATGGTTGAACATCTTTGAGTATATACCCGAGTGATATAGCTTGGTCCTGAGGTAGACAGTTTTCTAGTTTTCTGAGAAACCACTATAATAACTTTCAAAGTGGCCTGTATGTTTGCGTTCTCACCAGCAATGAAGGAGTGTTCTTGCCTCCAGAATGAGCTGTCACCTGTCCTTTTAATCTTCACAATTCCAACAGGTGATAAAATGGAATCTTAGAGTCAATTTGATCTAAATTATCTGATGGCTAAGGATTTTGAACATTTCATTAAGTTATTTGTGGCCATTTGAGATTTTTCTGATGACAATTCTCTCTTTAGAACTGTACTACATTTTAATTGAATTATTTGATTAGTTAATAAGTAACTTCTAGCATTCTTTATGGTTTTTTTTTTTTTTGAACATTAGCCCACTGTCAGATATGGGACGAATGAAGACTATTTTCCCACTTTATAGGCTGCTATTTTGTCATTTGACAGTGTACTTTGCCCCTTTCAGAAGCTTTTCTGTTTCACTAGGCCCCATTGATTGATTGTTAATCTTAGTGTCTGCATTATTGGTGTTCTATTCAGGACGTCGTCTCTTGTGACAATGCATTCAAGGTTATTCCCAATTTTTCTTCTATTAGCTTTAGTGTATCCTGTTTTGTGTTGAGCTTTTAAATCCAGTTGGACTCCACTTTCACACAGGGTGATAAATATGGATCTTTGGACATTCTTCTACATGCCAACATCTAATTATATCGACACAATTTTTTGAAGATGCTTTATTTCTACCATTGTATAATTGGATTCTTTGTTAACAATAAAATGTCCATAAGTGTGTATATTTACTTTCGTGTCTTTAATTTGATTCCAGTGATCAACCTATCTGTACTTATGCCAGTACCATGTGGATTTTATTACTCTATAGTACAGCTTGAAATGAGGGTTGGTGGTACTTCTGAAATTTCCTTTATTGTACAGGATTGTTTTGCTATCCAGGGTATTTTGAGTTATTTTTTTAATGTATCTGGGTATTATTTCTCAAGAACTGTAAATATTTGTGTTGGAATTTTGAAGAAATTGCATTCAATATATACTTTGTGTATGGTAAGATGATCATTTTTACTATATGTATGGGTATGGGAGATCTTTTCATTTTTGAGGTCTTTCCCAATTTTTTTCTTTAACACTTGAAATTCTCTTTACTTTCTTGGTTAAAATTCACCAGTGTATTTTATATTATTTATGGCTATTGTGAAGAATGTTGTTTCCTGATTTCTTTCTCAGATCATCTAACCTTTATATAAAGGAGGGCCACTGGTTGTTTTATTTTATTTTATTTTTTTAGTTAATTTTATAGTAAGCCACTTTCATAAAGATGTTTATCACCTATAGGGGTTTCATGGTAGATTTTTTAAGGGATAAATTAAGTATACTATAATATCCTCTGCAAATAGCTGAACTTTGATTTTTTTCTATTTAAAATTTTATCCCCTTGATCTCCATATTTTTCATTATTTCTCCAGTTAAATTTCCAATAATATATTGAAGGAATGTGGTGAGAGTAGAGTCTTGTCTTCTCCCTAATTTTAGCGGTTGCTTTAAGATTCTCTTTATGTAATTTTTTGTTTGTCGTATATTGCTCTCATTATTTTAGGAATGTTTATTGTATCCCTGATCTCTCCCAGACTTTTATCATAAAGGGGTGTTGATTTTTGTCGACATTTTTTTCAGCATCTAATGTGATGATAATGATGTTTTTTTAACTTTTATTATTTTTACTTTTTTATTTATAGGTTTTAAAAACATACCCACCATTGTTTCCCCTTCCTCCTCTCTTTGTAGTCATCCTCCAGCTCCCTTCTACTTTATCTTCCCATCCATTCCTCAGAGAGAGTAAGGACTCTCATGGTAAATCAATGAAGTCTGACATATCCAGTTAAGGTAGGACCAAGTTCCTCCACTCAAGATCCAGCCTGAGCAAGATGTTCCTTTACAGGAAATGGGCTCCAAGAAGCTATTTCATGTACTAGGAATAAATTATGGTTCCACTGCCAGAAGGCCCACACACTGTATATACCATTCAACTGTCATCCACATTCAGAGGGTTTAATTCAGTCCCATGCAGGTTCCTGAGCTGTCACTATAGAGTCAGTAAACTCCCCATAGGTGATGTAAGACAGACCAAGAAAGATAAACATGATATGTACTTGTTTCTTCTGTTTCTAACTGGTGGAATAATTTTAAAAGTATTGGTCTTAACTATTCTTTGAAAGCTTGATAGAATTCTGTGCTAAAACAATCGGGCTGTAGACTATTTACTTACTTATTTTGTATTGGAGACTTATGTTTACTTGAAGGTCATAGGACAATTTAAATTTGTTATTTAATCTTGCTTTAAACTTGGCAAGCTGTATGTATAAAAAAAATGCCCAATATAGGTTTTATACCTAATGAATATCCTGATTTCCTGTTGTTATGCTCCACTATTTTTTTCTTTATTGTGTTAATTTGTATGTTTTCTCTTTGACTTTTACTTTAAATAATAATTTATCTATCTTGTTGACTTTCCTAAAGAACCAATTCTTTGCTTTATTGATTCATTATATTATTCCTTGTTTCCATTTTTTTTGATTCTAGCTCTTAGTTTGAATATTTTCTACTCTTCTGGAGTATGCTTGTTTCTTCTTGTTCTAGAGATTTCAGACATGCTGTAAGTAGTGCAAGACTGTACCAAACACCTTAGAAAGGCCCTAGTGCTATGACATCCCTTATAGAACCACAGTCACTGTGTCTCATAAGCTTGGGAATGTATTGCATTCATTTTCACTAAATTCTAAAAAGTCTTTAATTTCTTTCTGATTTTTTTCCTTGTTATTGTGGTAATTCAGTTGTTAAGTTTCTATAAGTTTGTAGGCTTTTCTTTCTGCTGCTATTGAAAACCAGTTTTAATCCATGGTGGTCTGATAGGACACCAGAGTTATTTCTATATTTTCTTGTATCTGTTGACACTTGCTTTGTGACCTGAGTATATGGTCCATTTTGGAGGAGTTTCCATGAGGTGCTGAGACGAGGTATATTCTTTTGTAGTTGAGTGAAATGTTTTATAGAAATCATTTATTCATAATACGTATTAGTTCCATCATTTCTGTTTAGTTTCTTTCTAGATGTCTTGCCTATTATAAGAATTAGGTGAAGTCACTCATTATTAATGAGTGGGGTTCAATGTGTGATTTAAGATTTAGTGGTGTTTATTTTACAAATGAGGGTGCCCTTGTATTTAGGCATATATGTTAAGAATTGAGACTTCATTTTGCTAGATTTTTCCTTAGATATCCTTCCCCTTCACTTTTGATTAATCATTGGTTTTAAGTCTAGATATGTTTTTAGATATAAGGATATCTACACCAAATTGCTTTTGGGTTCTTCTAATTGGAAAATCTTTTTTAACTCTTTACTCTGAAGTAATGTCCCTCTTTGATTTTGAGGTATATTTCTTGCATGCAGCACAATGATGAATCCTATTTTTATATTCATTCCATTAGCCTGTGTTGTTTTGTTGGCAAATTGAGTCAATTGATATTGGGAGATATTAATGATTATTAATTTCTGTTAATTTGCTGTTAATTTTTGGGTTTTTTTTGTGTGTTTGTCTTTACCTTCTTTGGGTTTTTCTGGTGTGAGATTCCCTATTTCCGGCTGTTTCATGGGTATAGATAACACACTTGAATTAGAATTTTCCTTCTAGTACCTTTTGTAAGAATGGATTTGTGAATAAATATTGTTTAAATTAAAATTTGTCACAAAATACCTTAGTTTCTCTCTCTATGGTGATTGAAGGTTTTGCTGCATATTAGTCTGTATTGGTATCTGTGATCTCTTACAAGAAATCTGTCCTGGCTATTCTGCCTTTAGACTTTCCACTGAGAAGCAAGATATAATTTTAATAGACCTGCCTTTATATGTTACTTGTTTTTTTTTCTTCTTGACTTTATTATCCTTTCTTCTTCTTATGTATTTTTAATGTTTTGATTATCATGATTAAGCTATTTCTCCTATTAGATCTTCGACACCTAAGATTCTTTCTTCCATCTCTTGTATTCTGTTGGTGATGCTTCCATTTGTCATTCTTATTTGCTATCTCAGATTATCCATTTTTTGAGTTCCCCCAATTTTTTTCTTTATTGCTTCTATTTTGGTTTTCAGGTTTGGAACAATTTCCTTTACCTATTTGCTTTTTCTTGGCTTTCTTAAAATTCTTTAAGGGATTTATTGATTTCCTCCAACTTTTTTGTTGTTCTTTCCACAATTTCGTTAAGGGAGTTTTTCTTTTCCTCTTTAAGAATCTCTGTCATTGTTAAGTTAGTTCAAATTTAACTTTTTTGTTTTAGCCTTGTTATAATGTTCAGCTCTTGCTATCCTAGAATAACTGGACTCTGGTGGTCCCACATGGACCTGGCTGGTAACCTAAAGTTTTCTGATGTTAGTTTATTTTTTCAATGACCTTTAGACATCTGTGTTTGGTATAATTATATCTAGGTCCTAATTCCTGAGTTTGTTTTTATTTTATAGGTGTTTTGTTCTTTTATTTGCTTCCTTTATGATCTTCCAATTTTGAAGGCCAGTGTTAGCTCTGATGAAATAGGGAATCTTTGTTCAAGTTGAGGGCCAGGGTTTCTCACTAGAGTGGCCTTCATGTGAACAGTGGGAGTCCACCTGGGTAGGGAAATGGCCCTGAAAAGTTTCTTAAAGAATAGTTTCTTTTCTTCTTTTTATTTTCTATTATAATTTTCTGTTGCTCATTGGAATATTTTTATTGCATTTAATTGATTAAAATGCATTGTGTTGAATTGGAAACAAACTGTATATTAGTTTTATGTTCAGTAACCCCAAAGCATATTGATTTTCTTCTATTCATTCATTCTGTTAGAAAGTTGCCATGAATTCAAAATATCTTAAGGATGGTCAGAAGATAAACCAAAAAAGAACCGTACTGAAAAAAAAAAGTTGAAAGTGTTACTTTAGCTCATGGGGGCAGTAGAAATCAAAGATATTTGATAGTTAAGTAGGTAGTACAGCTCTAAGACAGCATCATGCCAAGATGTGACATACTGTAGTGCTGTAGGTGCCATTTTTACTTGATGACTGTTTAGTATAAATAAATATTTAAAAATAATAAATTTCATTTTTATAGGAAAAAAATAGATGTGTTTTATTCAATAACTCAGACAATCTCCAAAGAAATGTAGATGTAAACAGATTGGAGATGTTGCTCATTGACTCTCCAGTCTATTGGAAGAAAAAGCCTTAACTTAGACAGATATTCTCTTAAGTGACATGTTATTTTAAAATTTACTTATTTTTCCTACTTTCAAGCGTGTGTGTGTGTGTGTGTGTGTGTGTGTGTGTGTGTGTGTGTGTGTGTGTTACAAATGGTTTTCTGGTCCCTGGGAGGCCAGAGGTCCAGACCCACATACCTGCCACCCCAGACACCTTAGTTGTCCACCGCTGATTTGGCCCCCAAAATGATTCATGTGTGTGTGTGTGTATGTGTGTGTGTGTGTGTGTGTGTGTGTCTGTCTGTCTGTCTGTCTGTCTGTCTCTGTGTGTGTGTGTTTGTGTGTTTATAGAGAAATAAAAAAATGGATGTCCTGGAGCTGGGTTCACAGATAGTTATGAGCTGCAACACAGTCATAGGAAGCTGAACTACAACCTCTGTAAGAGCTCTTAGCCTTGGAGTCAATTCCAGTCCCAAAATATACATAACATTTTAATAGGATATAACAGACAGTATATATTAGGAGATTATGTTGTTACATTGTAAATAATTGTCCGACCCACTGGTTTAATAAAAAGCTCTGATTGGCCAAAGGCAGACAGGAAGTGTGGGTAGGGCTACCAGATTAAGAAAACTCTGAGAACAGGAAGCACAAAGCAGAATGCCAGAGAGAAGCCAGAAGGCGAAGACGACAACTATGCTGCTCTAAGAAAAGGTACCCAGTCACATTGCTGAACAAGATAAGAGACATGTGTTAGTTTAAGGGTAAAGAGTTAGCAAGTTATATGCCTGGGACTTAGGCCGATCAGCCTAAAACTGTTTTAAGCATCTGTGTGTCTCTGCACGTCTGTGGGTCTAAACCTTATGGTTAGGTCTGAAAGTCTGGGTCAGAAACCATCTACTACATATCAGTGATAGATAAGACTTCATTTTAAAATACACAGGATGAGGTAATGACATACAGATATCAGGGGAGTTGCTTTTTTGTCTATTTTCTAGCCTATTGCTTCTCTTTGACTGAGTATATTAAAAAAAAAATAAAACCTATATAATTGAGATGCAGTTTTGTTGAAGTTATTCAAAGTTAACTAAGCATCAATTTAGATATAATATGTTTATAACATCTCCTTGAAGCAACAGTTTTGGAAGCAATGTGCTAACAATAGATACAGACACACAGCACAGCAGAGGAAAGAAGTGTACTGATAGTACACATAGATACATAGCACAGTAGAAGGAACAGAGAGGCCATAATCAGGCACTCATGGACTGATTCTCACAGTAATCCAAAGGCCAGAAAATAAAAAAGAAAGTTAGTCTCAGAAATGTTGCTTTACTGTTTGCCACTGACATGAGGAAGAAGAGAGGAACCTCCTTCGATTGTATTACCATAAGAGACTTCAATTCAAAAGAGAAACTGAAACTAGATGCAAAATAGAATAGCATACACATTTTGAATGACAATAGAGAAGAAAATGTTCATAACTTAAGGTTTGCCAAAGAGTTCTTAGGTATGGAAAAAACAAAGAAACACCTAGATTTAAAACAATTTAAAAACACAATTGGATGTTGCACTAATGAATGAGACTCAGGGATAGATCTCTGAAGAAGTTGGAGATACTAGAGGGAATAAACACCACAGTCAGATCTTATACAGTTGTCCTCCAGCTTCCTCAGACTTACTTCCCTTGGAATGGCTTCCCTCTGTGTTTCTATCCTGTCTTAAGTACTCTTTAGGTAATTAAGGCATGCCCACACCACACCTGCTTGGGAGCCTGGAATTCCTTCTATAATCTGAAGTGACCTTGACTCAGTTGGGATTAAGGGTATAGGTCACCACTCCCAGGATACTCCCTGTGCTGGGATTAAAGGTTTGAATCACCATTCTCTGATTCTCCTAGACTGACTGTGGTTAAAGCTCTGGGACTTCTGGAGCTTTTACTAACCCCCCACATAGACTGTGGGTAGATTCCCTCTGATATCTCCAAAATTTCTGAAACTTTTATTGAATCCCCACAATTTGACTTTATTAAAATACAAAATAAAACAAATCAGAACTAATCAAAAATAGTATAAAAAGTTTAGGTAGAGACTAGAAGAAAATATATGCAAACTACATAACATACAAAAGACTTGTATTCAGGATATATATTTAAATGTTCTAAATTTCTCAAAACATTGTAAAAACAGGGAGGGTCAAATAAAATTAGCTAAAAGAATTAAGTAGATTTTTTTAAAGGAAGGTTAGTAAGTAAAAGCAATAAGTACATACATTTAACATCATTAATTATTAGGAAAATCTCATGCAAAACTATAATGAGATGTTAATGCATTTTTTACTAGAAGACCATAAATTAAAATTAAAATTGAAAGTGGCTAAAAATATAGCTAATGGTATTTCCTACAAAGCTGCAAAACAATAGAAACTCACACTATTGGTAAGAATTCAAAGGTAGCAACAAGAACATCCAAAGTCTAACATTACCTTCCAGGTCACTTACAAATCCATTTTCTTTTATGTATGACTTTAACTTTTAATCCAACAGGCACAGTTCCCCAGAGATTACAGTTTCTGTTGGGAGGGAACATGATTTACAACTCTTCTCTTTTACTCAGAGGTTTATTTCTTCAACCCTGGGGTCAATCAAAAAGTATTGCTGTGCAAAATAATTGTAAATTTTTTATGTGGTTTAAATTGGTGATAATTAACTTCTCTTTAAGCTAAATAAGTCATAATTAAGTAAAAATACTATAAAAATCTACAGGCATCCAAAGCAAGTTAAACTGGCCACCCAATACTTCCTTTTCTGAATATTAAGTGAATTACCTGAACAATATAGTATATGCTAGAACTTTATACCTGAAATATCTAGAGCAGAATAAGAATTGCTTTAGTATCAGGCAGGTAAATGATTGATTTGGTTGCTTAATTCATAAGCTATCATATCACTTGGGGCAGCAAAGGAAAAGCCAGACTGATTACTTTTGTCACTTCAGGCTCGGTGGAATCATGGGGAGGCCTCTAGAGGAGAACTGCCCAGATGATGAATTAAGACCTCTACCCTCAGGGATACATGTAGTTTCCAGGAATTTTCCCATCTCTAATTATCTGTTCTGTGTTTATTTATAATTTTTTTTAGAAAAGGTTAAGAGACAATCTCCTTAGTGATGTTACAAGAAGGAGTCAAAGAAACTAACAACACAGATGCAAGTAATTGAACTTTTAGTAAGTTGCATAAAAGCAACAATAACAAGCATAAGCTGAATGGTGTGTTTATTAAGAAAGGGTATTGAGCAGCAGGCAGGAAGGAGCTTTGAAATGAGCATTTTCTGGATAACTCCCATGCTCTCAAAGGGAAGACATGTTAAATTTAAAGTGCTTGTTTCTATTTCTCAATACATTTAATAAAATTAGAGAATATGCTCAGAAAAAAATCTGTATTATCAGCATTTTTTTAAAAAAATCTGAATTTTCTACTAAGTTCCATTGTGCTCACAAGTTACTGTGGATGACATTTTCCTCACAACAGGAACATTTATCTTCAAGGAAAAATGTATATTCTGACAAATACCTAGAAAACATTAGAATTGAAGAAATTCTGTTATCTGTTAAGGTTACAAATAAAAACTCATGAATTCTGTGTTAAATATAAATGGACTGGTTTTAGATAAGATACACAGACATCTAACCTACAACACTAGTGGCCAATGAAGACTTACATTCAATGCATGGGCAAGGGCTAGAATATCAGTATATTTCAATAGCCAAGTTATAGTAATGAAATATAAATTTAGAAGGTCAGCTAGAAAACATCAGCCAAGTGCTCACTTCGGAAGCACATATACTAAAAGTGTAACGATATGGAGAAGAATATCAGCCAGAGTAAAGAAGAAAGAAACTCTTTATAGACTATCTCTTTTGCTGTTTAAACCTACACTATGAAAAAAAAATAAAAAAATCTGCTGTTGCAGGATGCTAACAATAATGGGTATATCATTGAAGAGAATTAAACTTGAGAAATGGTTATTTTATTTGCTTGTGGCTTATTTCTCATGGCTTCATATGTTGGAATGTCATTTCTAGTGTTTATTATTAAGAGGGTGAAAATTTAATCCAGTTTAGTTTTTAGAGATAGAGATAAGACCTTTAAGAAATTACTGGGTTCACATAAAGTCATTAGGGTAGAGCCTTCGTGACAGAATACTAGTAGTGTAGTAAGAAGAGGAAAGACAGGCAAATATGTTTTTTACTCTCTTGGAAGACCAACCATTCAGCTCCCAAATAAGTCACCATTAAAAAAATATTATAATTGTCCAGCCTTTGCTTAGGTTATTTCTTGCCAGCTTTTCTTATGCTTAAATTATCCTGTCTATCTTTTGCTCCTGTGGTCTTTTCTTTTCTATTCCTATATACTTTTCTTTTCTTCTCACACTGTTGCTATTTGTGTAGTTAGGAGGCTGGTACCTAGAGCCCTCTTACTTCTTTAGATTTTCTTCCTTCCCAGATATCTCCATCTATTTATACTCTCTACCTGTCAGCCACACCTATCTTTTTTCCAGACTCTCTTCTGGTTATTCATCTTTTTATTAGACCATCAGGTGTTTTAGACAGGCACAGTAACACAGCTTCATACAGTTAAGCAAATAAAACATAAACAAAAGTAAGACACCTTAAATTCATATTCCACAATATAGACACACACACACACACACACACACACACACACACACACACACACACACACACACACACACACACATCCTTCTTTTATGCCATGGGTTGCCTTAGTATTTTACCAACAGAAATGATCTTGCCATACATATCTATCTCTTCAGCTTTGGACCATGGACCAAAGTTTAGTTAGTTGTTTATTATTTTGTTCTTTGTTGATAATTCCCTAATTATTTGTATGTGGTGGATCATTCTGCAAATTAACTTCAGCACAATCTTTCTAGAAATAGCCTACTTTGGTTGTTATTCATTGTTGCTAATAACCCTACTTAGATCCACAGTGCAGCTTCTGAGTCCCTTACAAGCTCTACTTCCAGTGTGTGTTCCATTTCAAATCCCTAACTCTTCTTCATTGGGTCTCAGAGAATTCTGTTATCACATTTCAAACTGATTCTTTAGGTTGAACTTCCTGAGACCCCTCCAAACTGTCCTCTTGTGAGAAAAAAACAAAAGCAAAACACTCTGTCCATTTTAGTGACCTTCTTGTTGCTTGCTCCTTTCTGTAGGACTTTGTCTAATATGTGCTTTAGCAATAGACAGACAAATGAAAAGGAAGATAATGGACTACCTAACCTGTCATTCTTATAAACTCATGACTCTCTTTTCCTTGTTTTTCTGCTTTTATTACCATGTTTCCTGTTCAATTAAAACAGCGGCAACAACAAGGCTTTTTCTAGTAACAATGCCTCAAAAATGTGAGTTCTTATCCTGGTTCATGGCTCTAGAAGCTGAAGATAAATTTTGTTATGTTTCAGAGGATAAATTGAAGTTATAAAAGAAAATAAGTAGAAATGTTAAAAATAAAATTGAATAACTCATCAATATCATAAAATAGGTTAACTATAGAATGAAGTTAATAAATGAAAAAGCCAAAGGTATTGGAGCCTGATTATTGGATGAGCTGCTTTTTTTTTTTTATCACTGTGACCTGACTAGAAGGAATTATTAAAGGAATAAATATTAATTTGGCTCATAATTTTAGAATTCAGTTTATTGCATAAGGACCTGCACTGGTGGCTCCTCACTGGTGTGTGGCATCATGCTCATGTATTAGCAGACCAAGGAACAGAGACAGACTTGAAGGGAAGCAGATCTATGCTATGTACCCTCAAACTTGACTTCCCAGTCAGTGACCCAATTCCTTCCTCTTGGACCAACCTATCTCCTTAAGTCCCCAAACATAACAAAAATATCCCAACCTACAGAAAATAAAGGGTTTTCCTTTAGAGAACAATTTACAATGTAAACCATTATGTAGAGCAGCAGATTTTACTTATTCATTATGTATCTGGAATTAATACATTTAAGATATAAGTATCTACCTAGGATGATATCAGATATTAAACTCTATATGAACCAAAAAATTCTAAGGAGTCATCATGAATACCATGGAGCAACTAGTTATTTATCTCTGCAAATGCGACTATATATTTTGTTATTTTTGCTATAGTTTTCTATATACCATCCTATATATCAAAAACTGATTAAGACAAAGTTAAAATATGCATATTCCATGAATAATTCTGATTTGTGGAAATGGCATTTCTTCCTGGCTTATCTGTATAGTTGAAGAATAAATTATCAGAGTCAACATAGGACTGAAATGGTAGCAAATTTTCTTGCACTTGTCAGAACCTTGACTAATTTGTAAAGCTTAGGATGGATTGTTGTTCTTTTCAAAAAGTTATATTATTCATTTTCTACAGACTTTAATTTTATTGCAGATTTTCTTCATTAAATAATTAGGTTGTCTTGAATTCTAACAAATTATTCATATATAATTCTTTCCACCATTTGATCTGTCTTTAAAAGTTGGATCCTACTTTCAAGGGTCTTTGCTATCCCTTTCCATGCCCTTTAAAACACGTGGATGAAATGGCCAGCATCCCTTTGCCTCCTTGTCTGTTGCCTTTCTTTGCTTCTCTCTCATACCTCTCATTAGTTCTTTCTATTTTCATACCCAGTTTGACTTTTTAATTTTATTTCATTCAAAAAACTGTCATCTCCATAAACATATCCCCCTTCTCTTCCTCCCCTTCTCCCTCCCAATCCCTTCCAGCCAGCCCTCAGCCTCACCCCTTCCCATCCACCCATCCTCTCCCCCAAAAGGGCGAGAAGTCTAAAGGTGGGTGAGCCCAGCACAGCACATCCAATCCAAGCAAGTCCCAAAGTCAATGCTGCATTGGGTGTTCCTCAGCAGGGAATGGGCACCAAGGTGCCAACCCATGAGTAGAAAAACAGTAAGAGTTAGCTATAACCTCTATTCATAATCAAAGGACTAAAATAATTAGAATAATTTATCAATAAGAAAGTTGAATAGTTATAAAAACCAATAAATTACTAATACATGCTAGAATCTATTGATTTATGTGCTTCTTAACTTGGAAATATACTGTATATTCTGATCATAGTTCAACCGCATTCATCTTCCCTGAGACCCTATTTAGCCATCAAACTTTGTGCCTTTTTGTTGTTGTAGAAAACAAACAGTAAAATGAGAAACACGGAACAGACATATCATAAGAGAGCAAAACATAGAAAAATTAAAAAAGAAAAAGTTCAAGGGGCACATTCACACATAGAGACATATGCCCACCCCCCAAAAAAAATCATAAAGATATAAAGTCAGAAACCTTATCTGTGAGAAAAGGACTAGTCAGGTGAAAAGGGCCAAGACAAAGTATTATGAGACCTAAAAAATGCTAGGAAAGTACTACGGTGTTTACTTTGAATTGGTTATATACTTCAGATCTTGGGACTTTTCCTTTAGTGTGATTTGTATATGCAGTGAGTATATGTTGGAAAAATTAATAGTTTTTCACTAGGATTGTCAGTGGTCAATAGTTTCTTGGTTAGGGATGGGAAATCCTGTTCACTTCTCCATCTCTGTGCTGGGAACGTACTTAGCTTGGACCTATGCAATTTCTGTGCATGCTCCCATAGTCTCTATGAGTTCATACGTGTGCAGTCTCTGTTGTGTCTAGAAGGCTTTATTCCCTTGGTTTCTTCCATGCTCATTCTTTAATTCTTTCTATTTCCTTCTTTACAAAGTTATTTGAGCCCTGAAGGGAGAGGTTTTGTGGAGAAATCCCATTTAGCGTTGTATTCACTCCATGCACATTGTCTGTTTCTTACTTGTTCCCATCTACTGCAGTTAAAAGATTCTGGAATGATGATTAAGCAAGATACTGATCTATGGTCTATCTTGTTCCAGTTCATTGACTACCTGATCAGTACCTAGTGTGTTTTTCAAGTCAAGAAGAGAGCATTAAATATAATTCAATAGTGGTTTATAAATACCACAAATATTATGCTAATATTGCACAGCTAAATCATGTAGGAAGGTCATCATTGCAGATCAAAGAGGTTATAGATATGTTGGTGATTATCTTTACCTTTCTCTTCTGATAGCATTCAGAGTACTTTCCAAGAGTGTGAACACTATTCAGTAGTCGTGAAAGCTCTAGTAGTACACCATTTTGATATTTTCATAGTCAACAAGACATCTACGTAGGTGTAGTTCTCAGTAATATGCCTTTACCTTAAATTTATGGAGAGGAATCAATAGCTTTGGCAATAGCCTGAGTTCTTTGGGGGTTCCTATGGGGTATCTTTGGCAAACAACTCAATTGGACATTACTTATTCCTGGCACTAAAGGTTTCATTTGGTGGCAAAAATGTATAGTTCATGCTTTGTCTTCTTATTATTTAATGATTCCATTTAGCTTTTGTATGTGTGTGTGTGTGTGTGTGTGTGTGTGTGTGTGTGTGTGTGTGTGTGTGTGGCATGCACATGCATATTATTAAGTTTCTACTATAGCAGGTTTGGCTATGGTCTCAGATGACTTATAGTGTGTTGTCCATCCCCAGTTTCCCTCCCTTATGCCATTCTTCTTTCCCTCTCTGTTTAATCCTTCCATTTTAGTTTCTTCCTCTGTATCTCCATAATTTTATTCTATTTCCTTTTACTCAGGCAATTTTTTCTTCCTATGTAGTTCTTTACTCTAGATCTAATGTGATATGCCTAAAAAGGTTAACATCTACATATAATCCAATTCCTATAGTATTCGTCCATTTGTGTATGGGTTACATCACTCAGGATAATTCTTTGCTAACTTAATTAATTTACATAAAAATTTTATGATTATATTTTTTAAACTATTGAGTAATACTTCCTTGTAAAAAGTGCCACATTTTCTTCATCCATTCACCTGCTCATGGACATTTAAGCTCTTTTCAATTTCTAGATGTTATAAACAGAGCATTAATGAATACAGTTAGGTAAGTATATTTGTGATAGCAGGAAGCATTCTTCAAATATGTGATTAAGAGTGCTATAGGCAGATCTTGAGGTATATGGAGTTTGATCTTCCTGGAAACTGGCACCTTGATTTCCATTGTGGCTATACAAGTGTACACTCCCACTAGTAACAGATGAGACTTCCCCTACCTAGCATTCTCACCATCTTGAACTGTCATTTGCTTTACAGATCTTGGTCATTCTGACTGATGTTAGATAAAAATCTCAAATTGGTTTTTGATTTACATTTCGGTGGTAATTAAGATGTATAGCTTTTTTTTTTTACACTTTTTTTAAACTTGTGCTTTATCTCATGAAAACTCAATATTTAGGTCTGCATTTGATTGTAAATTTTAGGTTATTTGTTTTCTAAGTTTCATTTTTTTTTCATTTATTTCAGGTATTAGCTCTCTTTAGATGGGTAATTGGTAAAGATTTTTTTTTCCATTCAGTAGCCTTCTGTTTTATCCAAATTATGATTCCCTTTGCTTAATAGAATGCTTTTAGTTTAATGAGTTTCAATTTACTAAATATTCTTTTTAGTGCCTATGTTAATGTTGCTCTATTCAGAAAGTCCTTTCCTGTTCCAGTGAGTTCAAGGCTAGTCTCTGTTTTCTCTTCTATCACATTCAAATAATCTGATTTTAGTTGAAGATTTTGAACAATTTGGAACTGAGTTTTGTACAAGGTAATATGTATCTATATTGATTCTTCTATATGAAAACTTTCCATTCCATCAGCATAATTTGTTGAAGATGCTGTCTTTTATTTTCTAGTGCATTTATGGCTTCTTCATCAAAGAACAGAGGTTCACAGCTATGTAGACTTATGTCTTTGATTCTATTAACCAATGTGTCTGTTTTCATGTCATAATCATGATGTTTTTTGGATTGGTTTGGTTTGGTTACTTTAGCTCTATGATTTGAGGTCAGAGATGTTAAAACTCCCAGCTGTTCTTTTACTATTTATTATTGTTTTAGTGACCTTGGGGTTTTTATAAAAAGTTGAAAATAATCCTATTAAGTCCTGTAATAATTTATGTTAAAATTCTGATGAGAATTTCATTGAATCTGCAGAATTCTTTTTGTAGCACAGCCATTTCCACTGTGTTAATCTTATTGATCTGTGAGCAGAGGAGATCCATCTTCTGATATCTTTTTCAATTTCTTTCTTCAATACATCAAAGGTTTTCTTTCTTTCTGCTTTGTTAAAATTATTTCTGAGGGTACAGTGGAAACTACTGCTTCCTTGTTGCTTGTTTGTTTATCAGTCTGTCTGTCATTTGCATGTAGGAAGAATACCAAATTTTGTGGGTTAATTTTAGAGCCTGCTACCTTTGCTGAAAGTATTTATCAGCTGTAAGAGTTTACTGTTGTTTTTAAAGTAACTTGTATATGTAACCATATCATCTGCAAATAAGAAACATTCTTTTAGTTTTTCTTCAGGTTGAGGTTGGTTGTGGCCTTACTGTAAATCTTACTATGTTGAGTTACATTCCCTGTTTCCCTAATCTAAGACCTTTTTTTTTAAAAAAAAAAATCTTGAAAGGGTGTTTGGTTTTATCAAAGTCCTTTTCTGCTTCTAATGAGGTGGTAATATCGTTTTTGCTTATGTGGTAGATTACAATTATCAATTTACATATGTTAAATCATCCCTGCATTCCTTGATTATCAAGGATTATCTTTTTGATGTATTATTGATTTGGTTTGCATACATTTTATTGAGAAATTTGGCTTCTGTGTTTGTAAGGGAAATTGATCTGTGTCTTTCCTTGTTGGATCTTAGTGTTACTTAGATATCAGAGTAATTGGTGCCTTTAAAAAAATTGGATGAATTTTTTTTGACAAAAAATTTGAGTAATATTTGTCTAACTTTTCTTTGAATATCTGGTTGAATCTAAATTCTGTGCTGAATCTTTCTGTCTCTGTTTTTTTTTTCATTTGTTTGTTGTTTGCTTTTTAGTTGAAAGACTTAGTTACTGAGTATATTTTGCTAGAGATATGTGTTTGTTAAAACTGCTTAAATGTTATTGATTTAAATTTTAAGTCATGTAGATTAAGAAAGTTATACATTTTGTTTGTTTTACAATTTTTTTCTATAGATTTTTAAAGAAATACAGAATATCTGTATTTCTTGAGTGTCTATTTTTATGTCCCCATGTTTGTCTCTAGTTTCTTTTGTTTAAAAACTCTTCTCTATGTCTTTGAGTTAAAGATACAAATATATCAGTTTTATTTTCTCAAAGTACCAGTTCATACCACTGATTCTTGGTGTTGATATTTTTGCTTATGTTTTAATTTTTTCGACCCTGAGTTTGATTATTTCCTGTCATCTACCTCTTTTGACTGCTAGCTCTTAATTTTGTTCTTGATGTGGCTTTCAACTTACCTAAGGCTGTAATCCTTTAATAAAGTTTCTACATTGTGGTTACCCCAAATCATAAAATTGTTTTCTTTTCTACTTCATAACTATAATTTTGCCAGTCTCATGAATCATAATGTAAATATTTGATATGCAAGTTATCTGATGAGTCATCAATCACCAAAGGGGTCATGACTTATAGGTTGAAAACCAGTGTTCTAGGCATTTATTAAGTTGTTTATATGAGAGATTTATTTAGGAACTTATTGCTATGAATTTGCTTTAGAACCACCTTCATTGTGTCTCATTGTTTTAAGTATGTTTTGTTTTTATTATCATTCAATTCTAAGTGTTTTACATTTCTTTCTTAATTTTTTTCTCCACCTGTTTTTTATTCAGTGGTGAGTTTAATTTCATGCATTTGTAAACTTTCTGTTGTTTCTATTGCTGTTGATATCCAACCTCAATCTGTGGTGGTACTCTTTCAATGTTCTTACATAAGTTGAGACCTTTTTGTGTCCATATATAAATAAGATTTGGAGAAAGTGCCATAAGAATGTATATTCTATTGTGTTTGCATAAAGTTCTGCTAAATATTGACTGGCTCCATTTGGCTTATGACAACCATTTAGCTTCAGTAGTTTAGTTTTTGTCTATGTGTCTTATCTTTAGTTGAGACTGGGTGGTGAAGTCACCTACTCTCACTGTGTAGAGTTTAATGTAATTATAGTTGTAGTGTTTCTTTAATGAACTTGGTTGCCCATGTGTTTGTTGTATACATGTTTAGAACTGCAATGTCCTCTCAGTGGCTTTTTTCATTGATGAATATGTAGTGTCCTTTTCTACTTCTTCCAATTAGCTTTGGTTTGAAGTCTCTTTTGTCAGATATTAAAATTGCTGCACTGGCTTTCTTCTTTGATTCATTTGTTACCATCTGAATAAATATCTTCTTATTTTATCTGTTCTTTTACCGATGAAATCTGTATCCTTGAAAGTAAGGTTTGTTTTTTAATTCAGGAGAAAGATAGATCTTATTTTAGAATCAAATCTGTTAGTCTCTGTTTTTTAATGGGAGTTTGAGACCATTATTTTTGACAGCTATCAGCGATCAGTGTTTGTTGACACCTATTATTTTCTTGTTATAATGTATATTATCTCCCCCTATCGTCAACTTGATTTTCCTGTCTGAGAACACATATTCCTTGGTTTTTCTTGAGTGTGGTTAAGCTCTTCAGATGGAAATGTTCCTGATAAGCCTTTTATCAAAGTAGATTTGTAGTTAGTTACTATTTAAATTTGGTTTTTATCATGAACCATTTTTTTCTCCATCTAATGTGACTAATAATTTTTACTGGGTATTATAGTATAAGTTGGCATCTGAGATCTAATTGGGTTCAAATAAAATCAACCCAGGCTCTTATGGATTGTGTTTTGCTGTGGTGCTTAGGTATCTGGGGTTAGAATGATTGTGATTCCAGGTGTTTATATTTGGTCCTGTCTGTATCTGGTGAGTATTTCTTTCCTTAGTTTCTTTTTTTTTTTCTTTATCTTAAGAAAATGTGGAATCTGTGTTTTGACTGATAAGGAATAATTCTGTAGTCTGTGTATTTCAGAGAGGAATCCGGGAAGGGTATGAGAAAAGACTGAGAGATATTTCAGGAAGATCTAAGGTTAATCCTCTTTACATTTAGATGTAAATGTAAATACTCAACAGGAACTTGAAGTGTGGTAGGAATCAAAGATTCTACAAGTCATTTAAGGCAATATAAATAATTGTCTGTAGAGACAAGGATGAAAAAGCAATGGTTTTCCTGGTTGTGAACTGAGAGTTGAAGTCTCCAGTGAATGGAATTGAGATTAGAGGAGGAGTGTTGCAATGAGATTTTTGGTCTTGGGTGGCCAGAGGTCTATATCTATAAGTCCTGTTGTCTTAGACTCTTTAGCTGCCCGCTGTTGCTTAGGCCTTAAAAATTATTTAAAAGGTCTAGCAGAAGTATAGTCAGTCATACATGGGGCTTTGGGAAAGAAAGTATAATAACAGCCTAGAAAGCAAACAGAAAATAAGATGTGAAAAAAAGTAAGAGCAAAGTTTCAAGGCTTCTTGAGTATTTAAGGATAGTAATTTATTTATTTATTGTGTTACCATGGGAAGTGATTTTGAATGCTTCCTCAGATGTGGTAGTGATCATAGACTGATTTCATATGTGTTTCTTTATGCTTCAAAGCCTTTGACCTCTATTTTCTTGAAGCATTTACCTTTTAAAACTTGTCATTATAAATTCTTTTCCTATCCCTTTGATATATAAGGTCTTTTAGAAAATGCCTACTGCAATCCAGGCTGACTGTGTAGCAAGCTTTTCCTGGGCCACCAACCAGCTATCAGATCCTGATACAGAGATTTGTTATTAGTTACAAATGTTCTGCTTTATCTTAAACTTTGTCTGTCTAGCTCTTATAGTTTAATTTAGCCTGTTTCTCTTTATCTACATTTTGCCTGGAATCCTTCTACCTCCTTTCCTTCTGTATGCCTTACTTTCTTGCATCTTGTGTCTATGCTTGGTGGTTGTCTGTCTGACTCCAGACATCTTTTCTCTCTTTTCCCCTATTTTTCTTCTTTCTTCTTTCTCTAGCATAGAACTTTCTCCTACTTATTCTCTCTGCTCACGAGCCCAGTCCATTCCTCAACTGTCTAGCTATTCACTGTTTAGTGTTTTATTAGAATAATTAGGTGCCTTATGCAGGGAAAGCAACACATCTTTACATTGTTAAACAAATACAAGGTAAACAAATGTAACCCATATTCAGGTAGTTAAATTAATATTCCACAAGAGACCTGTCTCAGGTAACTGGAAACTCTACTTCTAAAATATAAACAAAGAAGATGCCATGGGAAAATACAAGACACTTAACATAGATAAGATTTCATTCCAGGATGTCAGAATGTTTTCTGCCATGAGGATATAATAATGTTGACCTTTCCTTCAATCAAAAGCATTAGCAAATGAAGGTGGCCTTGCATTTCAGAAAACTTTATAGAACATTAGGTTAGGCACAGGATGAGCTTGGCATCTCCTTAATATTGAAGGTTCATTAAATAAAGTTATCATTACTCTTATCTCTTTGCCAATGTGGATTTTCAGTTTAATGGCCAACTGTGAAACTACAATAGAGAGTTTGAAGTGGTCCTTTGAGAAAAGAACTCTCAAGGGAAGTTTCATCTAAGATGTAATAAATTAGAAGTGAGTATGGGGGTCCTTAAGAAGAAAGTGGTATCTAAATAATTATGAAGTAAAGAGAAAATCCCAATGAAACTAGAGTGAGAAGATGCTGTGTTGCCTGGTGTGAGTCTACTAAGTGAAGTTCACCCAACACAAAGTCTAAGATAATCCTAAAAATCTAAGTTACTTTTAAATCAAATGAAGACTTCAAAAATGTTGGCCAAATGAAACAATGAGAGTTGACATGGCTCACTCTATGTTTGTGATCATTAAGTGCTCTAGACATAATATGAAAACTGGTGAATGTTTGTCTGATGATTCAGTATAGAAAAGCCAGGCAGATAGAACAAAGGACACAGTAGCTTTAGATGTGTAGCAGTAGAAATGAAGAGACAGGGAGTTAATGAGCCCAAATAGAAAAGTCTGAATAAATGAGATGGAAGAAATTGAGGAGAGCAAGAGATACTTCTCAGACTTGTGATGCATATGAGCAAAACACTGTTCAGTGAGGAGAGCTCTGCAGGAGTCTGGGCAAGTGGCCAGGCTACAGTGGTGTAGCCTTACAGAGAGGAAAGATTTACTGTTAGAAGAAGACCTCTAAACAAAAGAGAGGATTTAGGTGTGATGGTGCATACCTATAAGCTCAGCTTTTAGGAGGTAGTGAGAGGGGAGAAATCAAGAGTTAAATGTCATTCTTAGCTGCATCAGAGGCCTTAGACCACTCTGCTTTACATGAAATTGAGTCTCTATAAAAAAAAATGTCTTAGCAATAATTGGATATCTTCATGACATCACTGCAAGACTAGCAAAGGCATTGGACAAAACAAAGCAAAAATAATTCTTTGTCCCTAAAATACATACATTGCAAACAAGATGTTTTAAGATCTTTATTCATTAATTAATTTGTGCATTCATTCATTTATTAATAAAAAAGTCTATTGGGATCTACTATCAAGAAGCTCACATTTACAATATGATAGTCATGTAATACTTTTATGTGGAACTAAATCTACTCTATATATTTCATATTTCAATGTAGCTTAAAAAAGAAAAAAAATAACTGCTGACTATAAGATTTGGGCTTTCAGACACTTGTCACTTAAAATCCCATTTCAAAATGATAAATTTGTATTCTGCTTCAATATATCACTCTCCTTAACTTAGAAAATGTAATTTTATTCCAGGTACATAGCCCACTCTGTAGCCTAACAATCTCTTGAAATCAGTGTAGCAAAAAGATTGAGATTAGTGAATACTCAGAAAGTTTCATCACTTCAGAATGTAGAGAACCTCTTTTCCATTGGCCAATTCTACACAATGTTTATGTATCCACTTAGTGTAATGTTTTGAATGCAAAGCTAGCTTAACTGAGAAATAAGACCATGATGTCTGTACAAATACCCTCAAGGAAGCCTTTTTCAGACTATTCCATACTTGAGTTACTTTTAAAGCATGACGAATATTTCACTTCTCCCATGAATACCATTTAACATTATTTGAATTAACACTCTCCCCCTTAGATCCTATAGCTCCTAACATTTAACTACCTTGTTGATTGGCTAATTTATCTTCCAGTAATGTTCTTAGCATGCACACTTGACAGACTATTACCTTACTTGTAAATGGATTACTTGATGTTTTAAAGTCAAAAGTCATTTGACAGAACATGACCTATAACTAAATAAACAATTTAAAAGCCATATGCCAACCCACTCTGCTAGTCTATTGATTTCCAGTTAGTGCCTAGTGACATGTAAAAAGAGTTTTAAAAGTAGCTCTTTTGCCCTAGTGAGGATCAGTGTGGCATAGGAAACACAGAAATGTGTTTTTTTCAGGCAGACCATGGGTTGGAAAACCTATTGTTTCTTCTCTACAGTACACTGCAGCTCATACTGTACTGTTATTGTTAGTTTTGGTATAATGTTTGTAAACTATTATTAACAAGACGAAGGAAATCTCAATAAGTAGATAAAATCAATAATAAAATTAAAGCTGAACACTTACATTGGCATTTTCAGATTCAGTAGTTTCTGAATGAAAATCTAACAACAAAAAATGGGGTTCCTGATAAGTCTAAGTCTATATCATCACAGTGACTAATTGAGTTTTCCATGAGCGAAAAAGAATTATAGCTGAGGATGCTCTATTCTTTAAAGACTTCAAAACTCTTTCTTATCTACCTGGCCTGCATTTATACAAATTTGAGACAAGTTCTTGCTTAATATCCCAGACTGACCTCTAATCTCTATTCTCCTGTCTGAGCCTCAAAAGTGCTGAATTTCAGGAGGATGTCATCATGCTAAACGCAACTGATTTTAATTAAACTAGAAAAACATCATTGGATTGACACACAAAGGTTAAGTATACCATCACTGACATATATGGAGACATGTCTGAAACTTACAACACACACACACACACACACACACACACACACACACACACACACATACACACAGACAAAGGTTAGAGAGAAAAATCAGATTAAAAACCAATCATGACAAAAAAAATAATTTATACTTTATAGTCTAAGGAAATAATCCAAGTTGCAGTTAAACTTAGTTTTCCATAAAATATTTTGACTGTTTAATTATTTTTTTCATCTTTAATTATGTTTCCAGAACCTTAGAATGGGTAGTATTCTTTAGACACTGAGCCCTCAACAGTTAGCACCCTCAGCTCCTAAAGAGTCAAAGAATTTCTGCATTCCATATGGGCCATTGTAAATGATGGCCCCTCTGTTTAAGACTGAGAGCAGCCTTTGTTTCTGGGCAAAAGTATAAACATAGAAAAGGGAATTTATCTCCATGTGCATGTGAACTTAGTTAATGAACAATAGTACATACTCTAAGACCTCTTCAGCAATGGGTGTTTTACTGAGTTTAAATTACCATGCATGAATTCCCATCTCTGAAGTGAAATCAGAAAGCAGTTAATTATGTTCATAATAGTTACTCCAGTATTGCATTAGGAGATACATCTTTTACTGGCAGGTTGGTCTAGTTCACAGGGCTCTTGGCGGTATAAGGTTGGTGATGCATTTTTTTCCTCTGCAATGTACATAGCTAATAACGGGGCAAATTGATGATCACCTCAATTGCCATTATAGAATATGAAGATCCCAGCTCAGCTCCATCCACAATTTTCTATAGTTTTCAAACATGGAATGTAGTGCCTTTAGCAAGATGGTCTTCTCAATTAGCTTTAGTAGGCATCATACAAAAAAGCAAGGCTTTATATTTTACAAGGAGTATCAGTGGCCTGCCTGTCAGACACTCATATAATCCAAAGGTATGACATTTGGATTTTATTTGAAAACCCAGTTTTCAGCAGCACTTTGATCCAGTTGTGCAAGATATCTCACTTTTCAATGCTTTTGTTTAATGTATAAAGTAATGAGTTTCCAAATGTCTGCTTTAAACTATTTTTTAATTTAATTTTTTAAAAAATGCCAATCACTGTTTCCCATTCTTCTCCTGCCAGTAATTCCCAGCTTCCTCCCATGCATGGCATCTACACATCCATTACTCAGAGATAGTAAGGACTCCCAGGGTGAGTCAATACAGTCTGGCACATCTAGTTGAAGAACGACCAAGCCTCTTCTCCAGTATGTAGGATGAGCAAGGTGTTCTGTACGAAATGGGCTCAACGAGGCTAATTCATGCACTAGTTATAAATTCTGGTCCCACTGCCAGAGGCCCCACAAACTCATGCCATTAGATAGTCATCCACATTCAGAGGACTTAGTTTATTCCCATACAGGTTTTCCAGCTGTCAGTTCAGACTTAGTGAGTTCCTAATAGCTCAGGTCAGCTGTCTCTGTGGATTTACTCAACATGATCTTCACCTCTTTGCTCATAAAATCTTTCTCCCTCTCTTTAACTCAATTGGAAGCTGGACTCAGTGTTTAGCTCTGGAACTTTCCATCAACTTCCAACCACTGCTGGAAAAAGGCTCTATAATGACAATTGGAGTGATCAATTTGTTTATAGGAGAAGTCCAGTGTAGGTACCCTCTTCAATATAACATGGAGTCTTATCTAGAGTCATCATTGTGTGATCTTGGGTACTTCCCCAGTACCGGATTTCTCTGTAACCCCACAATGGCTCCCTATATCTTAATATCTATTTTGTTGTTCTCTCTCTGTGTCTCCCAAACCCAGTCATCTCAATCCCTTATGTTTTCTTCTCACCTCTGTTTGTCCCCTCCCCACATGGTACCAATTTGCTCAAGAGATCCCATCTATTTCCCCTTTCAAGGTGGATACATGGATGTCTTTCTTAGGTTCCTCTTTGTTACCTAGCTGCTCAGAGATTGTGAATTGTAGTCTTGCTGTCTTTTGCTTTACATCTAAAATCCATTTAAAGAATTGCTCAACATCCTTAGCTATCAAGAAAATGCAAATCAAAGCAACTCTGAAATTCCATCTTATACCTGTCAGAATGATATAAAAGCAAACCAAAAAAAAAAAAAAAAACAAAAAAAAAAACAAACCAAAAAAAAAAAAAAAACAAAAAACAAAAAAACAAAAAACAAACCTGAGGACAGTCTATGCTGGAGGGGTTGTAGAATAAGGGGAATACTCCTTCATTACTGGTAGGAAAGTACTTATACAGTCACTTTGGAAATCAGTATGTCAGTTTCTCAGAAAACTGGTAATCAGTTTACCTAAGATCTAGCAATACCACTTTTGGGTATATACTCAAATAATGCATATTCTTACCATGAGGACATAAGTTCAACTATGTTCATGGAAGTATTATTCATAATAGCCAGAAAATGGAAACTACCTAGATGTCCCTCACTGAAGAATGGATTTTAAAATGTTGTACATTTATATAATGAAATACTATTTAGCAGAAAATAATGACATCTTAAAATTTGCAGGCAACTGGATAGAACTAAAAATATCATCTTGAATTCTCACACACAGAAATATAAACATGACATTTACTCATTTATAGTTGGATTTTTGACATAAAGCAAAGGATATCCAAATATATTTTTTCTACCTTTTGTTTCTGTTACTTTCTCTCTTCTCCATTATCTCTTTATTTTACAAGTCATCTCTGCTTACATCTTTTCATTCTTTTCTTTGAAGAGTGTAGGAAGAATATAAGCACTGGAAGGTAGGCTGAGGATTAATAAATGCCATCTTCTGGGCATGTCAATGTGGCTATAATTGCCTGTACTGTATGATAAGGCTGTATCTATGGGCTGTCAATCAAGCTTCTGGGAGGGACTCAAGAACCTTACCTTTCCTTCATAGTAGCTCAACTCTTGGGCGCTAATAGGTTATGAGTTAGACTCAGCCATTGTTTTCTGTTATATCACCACTAGTGGGTTCAACATAATCCTGTGAGTCGTTCCAAACCCATGATCACACATAAGGCCCTGGTCAAATCCCAGTTGATTAAAAAGAAGAAATAAAGGGGTGACAGATATTTTTATTGTGAATTCTGGTGGTTTGCAAGAAAATGGCCCCTTTAGGTAATGAACTATTAGAAAGTTTAGTTTTGTTTAAGTCAGTAAGCCTTGATAGAGAGACTGTGTCAGTATGAAGGAGAGTTTTGAGGCCTCATAGATGTTCAAGCCATGTTCAATGGTTCAATCTACTTCCTATTGTTTGTGGATCAACATGTACCAGCTCCTTCTCTAGCACCATGTCTTCCTGCATACTTCCCACCATAATAATGGTGGATTAAACCTCGGAACTGTAAGCCACTGCTATTAGATGTTTTCCTTTATAAGATCTGTCATAGTCATGGTGTCTCTTTATAGGAGTAGAAAGCAAGAGAAAAGCTGGTACCAGGGAGAGGGTTTCTGCTGTGATAAGCCTAATTGTGGTTTTGCTTGAAGGTCCATGAAACTCTGAATTAGAAAAGCAGTTGAATGCTTTAAGAGCCGCTTAATGGACCATCATAATAAGATCATAGATGAGAGTGCTGAGGGGAATTTGAATTGTGGGTGTATGGATCAAGAGGTTTCAGAGGAGAAGAATGTTAACATATTGCCTGAAGACCAGGCTTATGATATTTTGGTGAAGAATGTGACTACTTTTTCCTCTTGTCTGAAGAGTAGTCCTGAGGTTGAAGTTAAAAAAAAAATTGAATTAATTTCATTGGCAAAGGATATTGTAAATTAGCCTGGTGATCTATTGTATTAGTGTTAGCACTAATGAAGATATATAATGAAAAGGAGCAAGCTGAGTAAGAAAAAAAAATTGCAGAGAAAAGGAGCACCAGAAAGGAGAATAGAGCTAAGTCCTATACTGAAGGGGAAAAAAAAAAAAAAAAACAAAACAAAACAAAAAAAAAAAACAGAATAATAATGGAATAAAGTGAGTGATGACCTTAGAACAAGATTCTACCCAACTAAGATTCCAACTTGAAAAAAGAAATTTAAAAAAGCTTTGGGATGGATATGGTGGCAAAAACTTTTAATCCTAGCACTCAGAAGGCAGAGGCTGAGATACCTCTGAGTTTGAGGTCAGCCTCCTCTACAGAGCAAATTCCAGAAGAGCCAAGCTCAGGAAATGAAGGAAACCATGGAAAACAGAAAGCTGATAAAGACACAAATGAATAAGGGGGCAAGGTTCCAACCCTAGAAAGCAGCAAATGTTGGCAGCTTCAGCCATGTGGTTCTGGATTTAGAGTCAAGGATGGATGAGAGGCAGTGTGCAATCCTCTCTGTAAAAGAGGTTTGGCTTTGTTAGAGTCAGTATTACCTGGTTAAAGGAAGTGTCACTGTGGAGGCAGGCTTTGATGTCTTTTATGCTCCAGCTTCATCTCTAGTACTGTGTCATCCTACGGGTTGTCTTGCTTCCTGTCATGATGATAATGGACTAAGTAAACCTCTGAACTATAAGCCACCACAATAAGTTTTTCTTTACAGTGATTTATGTGATTATGGTATCTCATCACATAAGTAGAAACCCCGACTAAAGTGAGGAGGTTCCAAAGAGTGGTGAGACATAAAAGTCTGTGAGTGTTAGTAGTAATTGTTTTTCATAATATGCATATACTGTTATCAAAGAAGAATTTTTAATAAAACTTATTTTTAAAATAGTTTGAACCAACTAAACCAATCAAAATCCAAGATGCTGTCATAAAGCATTATTAGATTTGACACTGGAAGATGAAAGAAACCATCTACTGTTTCTGTCTTTTTCTAGCAGCTAGTGGAACATTTCCAACCATTGGAAGAGAGAGTTGCTATAGCTTTGAAGTGGTCTGTACAGTGCTTCGTGAAGGAATATAATTTTGTTCCATGCCAGTAGTCAACATTGTAAGATATTGATTATGTAAATCATGAAAACATTCTAAATTCTTTTTCAAAAGGCAAAGAAAATATTGACATGAAATGTAAATTTCTGTCCACATGTAGGGTGAGGAAACTGCTTCGCACATACCTAGTACTCCTCACCTCAGCTACTGTGGAAAACATTTTAACCTCACTTTCCAGGTTACTATGTCCCCAGAGAATGCATTCATTCCTTTTATTCAATGTAGCCATGCTGCCCTGAGTATTTCTGCTTCTCTTTTACCACTTAAAATAAATTTCCATGCATTTAAATAGTGTTTCTTGCTTCCAGTATTTAGAAAATTATAGTCTTAATATGAATTTTACTCATGTGGAAAGAGTCTAATGTGAAAACGATAATCAACTTAACCTAACCTATATTATTGAAACAGATCCATAGATTGAAACTGTCCCATTTGCAGAGAAACAAATTATCTTCATTGTTTACAAGCCACTCTCTCACAGAGAAAACTTGAATGAAAAATAATTAAGAAAATATGAATAGTTTCTTTTTGTTGTCAATTTGACATTAACCATCAATATAGTATCTCAACTGAGAGATTATACAGTTCTGATTGACCTAGGACATTGTGAGCTATTATCTTGATTAGTGATTGATGTGGGAGGCTCTAGCCTCTTGTGGGTATCATTATCCCTGCACAGGTCATTCTGGGTTGTATAAGGAAGCTGACTGAACACAAGCTGGAGGGAAAAAAAGAACTTGGATTTCTTTCCGTGGCTTCTACTTGAGTTCCTGCCTTGGCTTTCATGATGACAGACTATACTCTGTAAACAAAATAATCCTTTACTTAGTGTTGTTTTTATTTATGGTATTTACTACAACAATAGAGATAAAAATAAAACAGAAATTTATTTAGCTAGTGCACTATATTTACAAGTTTCAGCGTTGTTAGTTGCCATTGAGTTAGTTACCATTATCAATTTAATTGGGACATTTGATGCTTTGTGTAGGCAGAGTATTTCTGATATACCAACCTGCTCACAAATTATTACACAGAGACTTAATATTAATTATATATGCCTGTCTGATAGCTTTGACTTGTTACTAATAAGCTCTTGCAACTTAAATTAACCCTTATTTCTTATGTTCTTCTATGTAGTGGTACCTTTTTTCAGCATGGGCTGTTTATCTTGCTTCTCTCTATAGCTCCTGATGTCTCCTCATGAGTTTGTTGCTCTTATCTGCAGCATTTTCTATTTGACTCTTCTCTTAACCTACTTCTGCCTAACTATTGGCTGTTTCTCCCATTTAAAATCTTGGCAAAGACCTGTCTTCATAGTACACAAAACTGTTATTGAATAACGACTTAGGGTATTTTAACACACAATTTAGTTTGTTATATAATTTATATACAATCGTAGAAAATATTGATAGTTCTAATAAACTAAACTTCACTACTACATTGCACTGTGTTCATGACATAGAATGATTCCTCTTTTTCCTTTTTGTGTTTTCTTTTTATCTTTAGTTTTGTGACGAGTTCCAATCTGTAATCAAAGCTATCCTTGGGAACCACTGTATTACAAATTGAATCCAAACTTGTGCCTCATTCTCTGAATTAGAGGTATGCACACACACTTAGCATGATGAAGAGCCTTTTAGTAATTTCTAAACTATTAATGCACTAATCAGTTTTTCTTTCTTTATGTTTATCCCTCTAACTAGTACGTATTCCCCAACCTAACTTCACCAGAAGTAGACATTTTTTCCCATGGTTCATTTCTAGGGATAACTAGGAAAAGAAGCTGAGATATGCAAATAAAGACAAGAATGTTATCTCTAATATTTTATTAAGATTCCAGAAGGAACTAAAACTGCCATTGAATACTGAGCATGCTCATTACCTACAAAGAGAAGACATTCACAAATAATCCCAGGTTCCACTGAAGAAACTCCCTATGAACCAGTATGTAGCCAAGTAAAACTCAGAGGCAAGGCAGCAGGTGGCCACCAGAGCAGAAACTAGGGAGATTTAGCTTTACTTTGATAACTTCCTCACTGGAGATGCAACTAGAAAATTAGTAGTATTTTCTCTGTTTGTAAAGGAAAATGAGTGATGAGAAAAAATTATGTAAATAAAGATACTATGAAGATTAGTTTTTACTGAGAAATATAAAAACTGCTTTCAAAAGTATCTAAGCCTCTGAGACTACTTACTTATTATTAAACTCTCAACTCCTTCATTTACAAATGAAGTGATTTTAAAAAGACAGCCTAACTTAATTTATTTAATATGGCTGACTCAATTTATATCTGCTTTCTTATACATGGTAACTGTATTCCTTTCCAAAGCTGATGAAATTTCATAGTGTATATATTCCACATCTTACTACCAATTAATCTATTTCTTTTGTTTGGGGATGTCCATGTGACCTTATTGGACAACTCAATTGAACAAAGCCTGTCCCTCTACAGGAATCTGCCTGGCTACAAGAGAGGGCCAGTTCAAATTCCCTATCCACTATAACTAAAACATCTCAGTAGGATAACCTTCATAGATTCCAGGCATTTCCCAGTGCACTAGGTTTCCATTCTAGGACATACTTACAGCTGTCTCCACATTTACTCTCTCCCTCCATTTCATAACCACCCATTCATCCTTTTTCCTTTCCAGCCCACTCATAAATTTGTTCTACTTTTTCTTCCCAAGGGAATCCATTAGTCCATTCTAGCCTTCTCCTCCCTACCTAATAATCTTCTTTCTAGGTTTATGGATTTTATCTTCATTACCATTTACTTAATGGGTACCATACACTTATAAATGAATACATAACAAATTTGTTAATCAGGTCTGGGTTATCTCATTCAGAGTAATTTTTTCCTAGTTCTACTCCTTTGCCTGAATTTTTTATGATTTCATCTTTTAACAACTGAGTAATAATTCATTGTGTGATATACCATATTTTATTTATTCATTTATCTGTTGAGAGAAATCTAGTTTATTTTCAGCTTTGAATGTTAAGAAGAAATCCACAATGAACATGGCTGAGCAAATGTTGAAGGATGGACCACCCACTGGGTTTATGGCCAATGGTGGTATAACTAGGTTTTGAAATAGATTTATTCCCAATTTTCTGAATAACTGCCATACTGATTTTTTTCTATTTTCAAACACTTTTTTATTTAAAAATATTTCCATACCCACTACTGCTCCCTCCTTCATCCCGTCTTCTAGTCCTCTCCAAAACTCTACTCTCCCTACTGACTCCCCTTTATTCCCCTAAAAGGACTAAGAATCTCAGTGTGATGCATTTCAGTCTCTCACATTCAGCTGGGGTAGGACAGAGTCAATCCCCAAGTATCAAGGCTGAGAAAACTGTTTCCCCTCTAGGCAAGGGCTCTGAGAAGCTAGTTCATGAACCTGGGATAGACTTTGTTTTGAGAACAAGAGGATCCAGAAATTTCAACTGTCATCTACATTCAGAAGGTCGAGATCTGTTCCCTGAAAGTTTGCCAGCTGTTATCTTAAAGTCTGCAAGCTCCAAACAGCACAAGACAGCCTACTCCATGGGTCTCCTATCATGATCGCTATCCCTCCTCTAATGTAATCTTTCCTCCATCTCTTCAGCTGCAACTGTAGCTCAACCCAGTGTTTTAGATATAGACTTCTGCATTTGCCTCTGTTAGCTACTGGATGAAGGTTCTATAATGTCAATTAAGGTTGTCATTCATATACTAGGGAAAGGCCAGTGAAGGCATCCTCTCTACTATTGCTTGGAGTCCTGGCTGAGCTGATCTTGTCGGTTTTGGGGTGTTCCTTATTACCAGGTTGCTCTTTGGTCCTACAATGGCTCCATCTATCAGGAAATCTACTTCTTTGCAGCCCCTCTATGTTGCATCCACCATCTCATTCTCTTATGTTTTCTTCTCACCTTATCTTGCTCCATCCACTATAATATCACAATTTTCTCAGGAGATTTTTACTTCCCTTCCCAGGGAGATATATGGAAGTCTCTCTTAACTTTTTCCTGTTACTGTTGGGATGTAGATTGTAGCCTTGTTATTCTTTGCTTTACACCTAAAATCTACTTATGAGTGAGTACATTCCACGTCTATCTTTCTGGGCCTGTGTTTCCTCACTCAGAACCATCAATAATTAATATTATCTCGGGGGAAATAATTGGAAAAAATATTTAGCAAATGTACCTGAGATGCAAGCTAGTATAGCTATGCGCATATCAATAAAATAAAGATTGAATCAATATTAATCAAAACAACCCAGATGCTCTTCAACAGAAGAATGGCCTAACACGTTGTGGATGGATGGGTTGATCTGGTGGGGAAGGCTGAGGAGGACTGGAGGGACTTGGTGGAAGAAAAAAGGGTAGAGCAGTTGTAGGTATAGAAAACAAAATTCTTTTTAAATATACAATAAAAATTTGGAGCTCTGTGAAAAGACCAAATGTAAGAACAATAGGAATAAAAGAAGGAACAGAAGCACAGCTCAAATGCCAAGAAAATATTTTTAACAAACTCAGAGAATAAAAATTTTTAACCTAAATATAAAGAACCCTATAAAGATTAAAGAGTCAGTTTGGTCTGGAACATATAGTTGAAGTAGGTCCAAGTCACTCATCCCAGTATCAAGCCTCAGTAAGGTGTTACTCTGTAGGGAGTGGGATCTGAGATGTCAGGTCATGCACCAGGAATATATTCTGATCCTACTGCAAGAGGCTCCAGAAATGGCCCACACCATTTACCTGTCATCTACATTTGAAGGGTTTAGTTTCTTTCCATGAAGTTTCCTCAGTGATTATTTCAGTCAGTGAGCTCCCAATAGTTTCCATCAGCTATCTCTGAGGGGTTCTTCTTCATGATCCTGATCCTTTTGCTCATATTCTCTTTCCTCTTTCTCACTTTAGCTGAACCTGGAGCTTGACCCAGTGCTTAGCTATGAATTTCTGTTTCTGTCTCTATCCATTTCTAGATTAAGGTTCTACAGTGTCAAGTAGAGTGGGCATTCATATGTCCTGTTTAGGCACCCTCTCTACCATTTCTTGGAGTCCTAGCCAGGGATATCCTATGGGTTCTTGGAGCTTTCCTTAGCATAAGGTTTCTTTCTAGCCCCATAGTGTCTCCCTCTATCAAGATATTCATTGCTTTCTTCTATCTCTGTTGCTCCTCTCATTCAACCATCCTCTTCTCTGATGATTTGTTCCCACCTCTCCTTGCTTGCTACCCATTATGATCCCAATTTACTCAGGAGATCTTCTCTAATTCCCCTTCCAAAGGCCATCCCTGGATGTCTCTCTTAAGTTCCTCCTGTTACCTAGCTGTTCAGAGGTTGTGATGTGCAGTCTAGATACCCATTGCTTTAAATCTAAAATCCATTTGTAAGTAAGTCATACCATGTCTATATTTGTGGGCATGTGTTACCTCACTCAAAATGATACTCTCCAAATCCATCCATTTGCCTGCAAATTTTAGGATTCTATTTTATTTTTAGTGCTTAGTAGTGCTCCATTGTGTAAATGTACCACAACTTGTTAATACATTCTTTATTTGAGGGGCATCTAGGTTGTTTTCAGGTTCTGGTTATTATGAATAATGCTACTATGAAGATAATTGAGCAACTGCCCTTGGGTGAAGCATGTGCCTCCTTTGGGTATATGCCCAAAAGTGGTATTGCTGGATCATTGTGGAGATTAAATCCCAGATTTTGAGGAATCACCATACTAATTTGCAAAGTGGCTGTACATGTTTACACTCCCACCATCAATGGAGGAGTGTACCCCTTGCTCCACATTATCTCCAACATAGGCTGTCATCTATGTTTTTAAAATTAGCAATTCTGACAGATGTAAGATAGTATCTCAAAGTTGTTTAGATTTGTAATTCTCTGATGGCTAAGGATGTTGAGCAATTCTTTAAGTGTCTATCAGCCATTTGTAATTTCTCTGTTGAGAATACCCCTTTAACTCTGAACCCCATTTTTAATTAGATTATTATTATTATTATTATTATTATTATTATTATTATTATTATTATTTCAGATTCTAGTTTTTGCAATCTCTATATAGGCATCAGTCTGCTTTCATATGTAGGATTGGTGACAATTTTTTCCCATTCTGTAGGCTATCGCTTGTTTTACTGACCATGTACTTTGCCTTACATAAGCTTCTCAATTTCAGGAGGTCCAATTTATTAAATGTTGTGCCATTGTTATATTTAGGAAGTGCTCACCTGTGCCAATGTGCTTAAGGGTAAAATCCACTTTCTTTTTTGTTAAGTTCATTGTAACTGGTTTATGTTAAGGTCTTTAAACTACTTGGATTTGAATTTTGTGCAGGGTGTAGATATGAATCTTAAAGTCTTTTTATATACTACCATTCAGTAATGACAGCACCATATGTTGAAGATAACTATCTTTTTTCTATTTTATATTTTTGGCATCTTTTTCAAAAATCAGTTGTTCCCAGGTTTGATTACATTGATCCACAAGTCTGTTTTTATGCCTGTGCCAGGCTGCTTTTATTATTGTACCTCTATAGAATAGCTTGAAGTCAGGAAATGTGATCCTTCCTGAAGTTCTATCACTGAACAGGATTTTTTTTGACAATCCTAGGTTTCGTGTTATTCCATGTGAAGTCAAGTATTTTTCTTTCAAGGTCAGTAAATAAGAATGTGTTGGGAATTTGATGGGAATTGCATTGAATCTGTAGATTGCTTTTTGTAAGATTGTCATTTTTACTCTGTTGATCTTACTTATCCAGGAACATAAAGATCTTTCCGTTTTCTGATATCTTCTTCAATATTTTTTCAATGACTTAAAGTTCTTGTCAAAAGGTCTGTCACTTCTTTGGTTAAAGTTACCTTCAAAATATTTAATGCCATTTAAAGTTATTATAAAGGGTGATGTGTCCCCGATTTCTTTTTTCAGCTCTTTAATCATTTGTTTATAAGAGGACTATTGATTTTTTTGAGTTAATCTTGTATCCTGCTACATTGCTCAAGGTGTTTATCATCTGTAGGAGTTACTGGTAGAATTTGGGGGAGGAGTCATTTATGTACATTATCATATGATCTGCAAATAAAGATAGTTTGACTTTTTTCTTTCCAATTTGTATCCCCTTAATCTTCTTCTGTTCTCTTATTGTTTTAGGTAAATCTTTGAGAAATATAATGAATATATACATATGGAGAAAGAGAACAGCCTTGTCTTGTTCCATATTTTAGTGCAATTGATTTGAGTATTATTGTTCTCTGCAGGAATTTTATCATGAAGGAATGTTGGATTTTGTCAAAGGCATTTTTTAAGTCTAAGGAGATGATCTTGTAGCTTTTATCTTTCAGGTTGTTTGTGTGATGGATTGAAAGTTTTTTGTATATTGAACTACCTGTTCATCTCTGGGATGAAGCCTACATGATCATGGTGGATGATTTTTTTTTAACGTTCTTGAATTCTGTTGGCATTATTATATTGACTATTTTTGTATTAATGTTTATGATGGATATTGGTCTGTAATTCTCTTTCTTTGTTGAATCATTGAGTTGCATGGGCATCAGGCTGACTGTAGCCTGATTTAAAAAATGTAGGCAGTGTTCCTTTGGTTTCTATTGTATGAAACAATTTAAGGAGTATTGGTATCAATTCTTTCTTGAATTTCTTGTATAATTTTGCACTGAAACCATTTTACCATGTGATTTTTTGCTTGGGAGACTTAATAGTAGCTTTCATTTCCTTGGGGATTATAGGTCTGTTTAGGTCATTTATCTAGTCTTTATTTAATTTTGATAAGTGGTATCTGTCTAATAAACTGTCCGTTTCTTTTAGAGTTTCCAATTTTGTGGATTTTATGTTTTTAAAGTATGACCTAATGTTTCTCTGAATGTCCTGGATGTCTGTTGTTATTCCCCCCCCCCTTCTGATTCTATTAATTCATATTCTCTCTCTCTCTGCCTTTTGGTTAGTTTAAATACGGGTTTGTCTATCTTGTTAACTTTCTCAAAGTACCAACTCGTTGTTTCATTTATTCCTTGTATTGTTGTCTTTGTTTCTATTTTATTGATTTCAGCCCTGAGTTTATTTCCTGCCTTCTGCTTCTTCTAGGTGAGTTTCTAATTTTTCTAAAGTTTTTAGTTGTGATGTTGAGTCTCTTGTGTGACATTTCTGTTTTTTTTTTTTAAGTAGACATCTAGTGTTATGAATTTTCCTTAGCACTTCATTCATTGTGTCCCATAAGTTTTGTTTTGTTTTGTGCTGTGGATTCATTTTCATTGAATTCTATGAAGTTTTTGATTTCTTTCTTTATGTCTTCCTTCACCCAGTGGTGGATCTATTGAGATTAGTTCAGTTTCTATGATATTGTAGGCTTTCTGTTGTTGAAGTCTAACTTTAGACCATGGGGGTCTGATAGAATACAAGAAGTTATTCCCACTTTTTGTATCTATTGATATTTGTTTATGAGTAAGTATGTGGTCATTTTTTGAGAAAATTCCATGGGATATTGAGAAAAAGGTATATTCCTTTGTGTTTGGGTAGAAAGTTATATATGTACCTATTAAATTCTTTTGGGTTATAACATCTATTTTATCCCTTATTTCCCTGTTTGAGTTTATGTCTGGTAGACCTATCCATTGGTGAGAGTAGGGCACTGAAGTCTCTTACCATTAATGTGTGGGGTTTGGTAGTGTTTGTTTTACATATTTACGTGCCTTTGTGTTGAGAGCATTATTGATCAGGATTGAGACTTCATCTTGGTGGATTTTTTCCTGAGTAAGTAAGTAATGTCTGTCCTGGTCTTTTTGCTTGATTTTAATGTGAAGTATATTTTGTTAGATATTAGGATGGGTAAACTAGCTTGTTTCTTAGGTCCATTTTATTGGAAATTCTTTTCTCAAATCTTTACACAAGTCCAGTGTCTGTCTTTGAAGTTGAGGTCTATCTCTTTTATATTAGCCCATGTCTTATTACAGGTGAATTGAGTCCATTGATATTAAGGAGTGTTAATGACCAGTGATTGTTATTTTCTGTTATTATTGGTGCTTGTGCCTATGTGTTTCCCTTCTTTGGGTTTTACTTCTGTGGGACTATCTCTTGCTTGTGGCTTCCTAGGTTTATTTTGCTTTCTTAGGTTGGAATTTTCCACTACTGGATTCTGTAAGACTAAAATCTAGTTTCATTGTGGAATATATTGTTTATTCCATATTTAGTGATTAATAATTTTGCTGGGTATAGTAGTCTTGGCTGCCAGCCATAGTCTTTTAGTGTCATATAACATCTCACTAGGAACTTCTGGCTTTCATTTTTTTCCATTGAGTTGTTGTTCTGATGGTCTCCTTTTAAAGGTAACTTTTTTTTCCTTTGCAGATTTAGTATTTTTTTTCAGTATTCTGTAAGTATAGTGACTTGATTATTGTGTGGTGAGTAGAATTTTGGGTAAATCAAGTTGTTTTTTTGTTCTGTAAGATTCTTGTATCATTATCTGCATTTCTTTATTTAGATTGAGAAAGTTTTCTTCTATGATTTTGTTGAATATATTTTCTGTGCTTTCGAGCTAATATTCTTCTTCAATATCAATTACTCTTAGGTTTGGTCTTTTCATGGTGTCCCATATTTCCTCAAACATTTGTGTTGTCTTTTTTTGGTTTTAGTGAATTCATATTTATACTATTGAATCTACCACAGCAGAGATTCTCTCTTCCATTTCTTGCATTCTGTTGGTTATGCTTGCAACTCTCATTCTGGTTCATTTCTTTATATTTACTATTTCCAGTATTGTCTTTGTTTGTGTCCTCGTTACTGCCTCTATTTAAAATTTTCAAATCTTGGAATGTTTTCTTCACCTGTTTGATTGTTTTTTTTTTCTTCTTCTTTTTTTTTTAGCTTTTTATTTTCTCTCAGGGGCTTGTTTATGTCTTCCAATTTTTGTTTGTCTTTTCCTCTATTTCTTTAAGGGGATTTTTTACATTCTTTTTCAAGGCTTCTGTTAACTTTTAAAGTTGTTTTTAAGGTTGTTTTCTGCTTCTTCTGCATTGCCATACTCAGTTCTTGTTATAACACCTCCAGATTCTGGTGGTGCTATGTTGTTCTTTATGTTGTTGTATGTATTTGTGCACTGCTGTCTGCCCATTGCTTCCTCAAATTACTGCAGGATTTGTCTGTATCTCAAGGAGCTGATCTTGGTGCAATCTGCTTTATATGTGTCCATGTTTCAGGAAGCCTTTTTTGTTCCACTCCATGGTCTTGGTTCACTTGGAGGTAGTGTCTTCTGCATTACAGTGGCCCCTCTAAATCAAATAAGTGCTGATGCACTGTGGGTCTCATGTGGCCACTTTTGATCCAGTAGATGCTGAGGAACTGAAGATCTTAGGTAGCTGCTCTTGATCCAATAGGAACTGAGGAACTCATGGTCTGATGTGTGCAGAGAATCTGTGGGTTTCAAGTTACCACTGAGATCATGGGGAAATGGGGTGTGTTGGAGGATGGGGCAGTTTTGTAGCTAGAGCTATCTAGTGAACTGAATTTTACTGGGCCTCTGGCCTACAGGGTTTTTCCTGCTGGCCTGCATTTAAGGAAGAGATGAAGTGTGGGTGCATTTCCAAGAGTTGTGTCCCAGGGCCAGGGTCTTGGAGATCTGCCTGGGCTGGGTGAAGTGTCACTTTTATGTTATTTTCAGTGCTTGAGATTATTTCTTCATCTTTTGTATCTGTTGGTGCAGCTTATATTTGTGTTTTCTGTTTGAATCTAAATGTTTCATTTTCATAGTTCCCTCAGTTCAAATTTTCTTTATTTCTTCTATTTTAATTTTTCAGGTCTTGAAAAACTTTGTTCATTGTTTTTCAGATGTTTGCATCTTTGTGGCTTTCTTTAAGGGATTTATTTACTTCTGCAAACTGTTAGTGATTTCCTGATTCATTTAAGGGGTTTATTTATTTTTTCTTCAAGAAAAAATGTTATCTTCATAATTGGTTTTAGGGTATTTTATTTCTGCTTCAGCTATCTTGTAATATTCTGGGCCTGCTATGATTGCATGCTAAGGTATAGAGGAGACATATTACTCTGTCTGTTACTAGTTGTGTTGTCTAGGCATTAGAGTTTAAGATATTATAGGTCTCTGTATGATTTCTGGGTTTCTCTTTGAGAGACTGATGTTTTGTTCCTTGATGCTAGTTTTGGAGACTTGCATACAGTGACATGGACAGAGAGTGCTTAGAGGGGGATTGTCTGTGAGATTCATAGAAGATGTGGGCATACATGAATGGGTTATGCAGGTGTTTTCACCAGAAGAGAATGAGGAATTGTGTCTATGAGTGAACAGAGATGGGAGTAGAGCAATGGAGTAGAGGGCAGAGAAGAAAAGAGGAGAGGAGGGATGTGAGAACGTCTTTCTGTGTGCTGTGAATATCAATCTTTAAATAAAGGAGATCTTTTGACTCTTGGTGAGCACCATAGAAGAAGTAGGTGGGGAATCAAAATATGTAGGAAAAGAAGGCCAGAGTCACAGACAGATCAAGCCATCAGCCTGAAAGAAGAAAAATGTAAGGAACACAGGTGAACCACAGGCCACTTTGCAGACAGATTAATGACAATGGGTTGAGTTAAGATGAAGGAGCTAGCTAGTAATGTGCCTGAGCCATAACTAAACAGCATAAACTTAATATAAGCATCTGAGTCATTTTGGGGTCCTTATCAGTGGCGGGTGACTAAGGGCTTTGGGGTAGAAGATCTGAGGTCATGGACCCCTGATCTGACAGGCTGGAAACCTAAAACCTTATTATAAAGATGGCATCCGAACATGGGCTGGATACCCACATAAAGCCTAAGAAAGATTATAAAGAGTTCTAGAGCACAGAAAGCAAAGCAGACTTCAAATTGTGTATCTGAAGTGGGTCCTTTTACAGAGATTGTATGGCATCTAGTCCACAGGCAAAGTGGCACAGACTGGCAGCCAGGAACATAAGCTGCAACCATGGCAGTTCCTGAAGTCTCACAGAACATGCAGTAGCATGTGATTGATTTAAGGTTTCTGTTTATATTAAAGAAAAGAGGAACAGAGTTAAAAACAGCTTTTTGGTAGCAGCATTTCTTAGGGCTGTTCTGTTTGCTGTTGGTGAACAGAGATGCGGCTCCTTTAAGAGAAATTTCTGATTCAGCTTTCCTGCAAAAACTGTGTGGCCCTTGAAGACAGTGCAAGTATTTTAAAAGCTTTTCTGATTGGAAAATGATTAAGGATTCACAATAAAAGAGATTCAGATGGGAAAAAGCCCAGTTAACAAGTTATATTGTGTGTAAAATGTACATAGGCTTCAGAGAGACAAGAACAAGGGTTGAATAAGTCCCTAAAAAAAGGAGAAATAGACTAATAAAAATATAATAAGTCACATAAAAATGTAAAATATGCACAGAATCTGTATTATTGTTGTTATTGTGTTTTCTTTTAATTTTTTAATTGTTAATGAGATAATTGCAAAAAGACAATGGATTTCAAAGCCTTCTAAGTTAAACAAGAGTACATATTTCAAAAGTATCAACTTTGAAATTTGGGTCTAAGGATATGTTGCTTTGGAAGAATTCTGCTTTTGTTTCCACAGAATATGAGAACCTGTGGATTGCTTCCAGGCTCTTATGGTTTCATCAACCAAGACCACCTAAAATTCTCTGATGAGAAGAGATGGTCACATCAGTTTCAGGGCTTCAGACTAAGATGACCCAGTCTCAAGAACATGTAAGATTGCCCATGCCTCTTAATCATCAGGAAGTAGTAATGGAAAACTACATCCAAATTCTCAAAATATTGTTTATAAATGGTTAATGCTCATAGTTAATCTCTTTCTAAGAAGAAAAAGGGGATATGAAATATGAGTGATTTTACAAAATTAGATTACTGAATTTACTTTGATCAGAAAATCAGCTGTTCATTTCAAAATTTGATAATCGATTAAGTTACTATTCCAACTGATCCCAGCTGACCTACAAAAACAAGCAGTACTACAAATGTCTTTAACCATTTGAATTCTACCTTTGTGATGGGTTTTAAGATTGCTTTCAGACTCTGTTATTTGCTGCCATCAGCAAATGGTACACGTGCATATTTTTTTCTCAGTTGTAGAGTAGAATAGTACATAATTTAACCTTACAACTATATATTACTTAAAATTGTCCATGTTGATCATATAGGAAATTATGGCAAGTAAGGTTGACTGTTACACTATTCTCTTAATAGCAGATTAAACCAAAAAGAGTATTCAGTAAGATAGAAAGCTATGTTGGGATATCCAAGTTTGTTATCAGCTCTGGCTGTAAGGTCAAACAAAAGTTTCAGCCTTTTAGAATATAAGGATGCTTTCATTGTCTTGAATTGCCAAAAAGTTTTAACTTTATAGCCCCAAAGCTGCTTAAAGCAGAATTGTTTTGGTGTCTTGTAACCTGCCACAAACTCTTTGTCTCCTTACAATGCATATCCCATGCTGTAATATTCTTCTTTTGTGTTGTTATCCCTGGCTGGTACCTGGCTAACCTGTTTAAGACACCTTATTTCTTCATCCCTGGAAACATACAGTGTAGGCTACTATATTATGTCCTTGTTTCTAGAAAATCATGGACAAAAATAAAACTCTACATTTTCTCTAATGCATCAGTGAAGCTAGTATTTATCTCAACTAACCATCTAGATTCATTAACTCAGTAGAGAAGAAGGTACTTTCAAAACTGTTTGAAAAACAAAATAGAAGGTATTTTTATTTATGATTGGTATTTTTTAGTTATCTGTAGACTGCTTGGGCCTCCCTTAGTAGCCTAGGATAGACTCAGATTCACACCAATCTTCCTGACTTTACATCTCAGGTACCAGATTCCTGGGATTACTTGAATGGCTGTGGATGAATAAGATTTAGTTAATTTATCATGCAAACTACCACCAATATCTGTGGGCATGTTTTCTTGTGAAAATGTGCATGTCTTTTATAAGTGGAAAAATCCAAAATGTGTCCCAATTACTTTTTTACTGATTGCTTGCAGGCTTTGGGTACTTGTAAAAATTTTAGGAAGGATGTGAAGGAAAGTCTGGCATAAATGTCTTGCTTTCTCTCTAATTCAGGTCACTTTATAGCTAACATTTCAATTACCTTTTAAAATAAGATGGCAGTCTATCTTGTACAGGAGACAAGTGACTACCTCATGATATAAACTTAAATTTTATTTTCAAATGGAAATTCCAGAAATGTAAAAGTGCCAAAAACAAAACAGAATAATCGAAATAACTATTTCTTATTCCATAGAATTCAGGAGATACAATGTATTCTCAGGAAATTCCACAGTCCTGTGTCTGGAATGAATACATCTAGTGCATCTTGCTTTTGTTCTTCCTTCTCTTAACTCATGTGCACATGTAGACGGATATGCAGAGAAAACTATGTCCAAGTGGAATGAACAACTTTTATTTTACTGTACAATAAAGAATGCATATGCCATTGTTGCTACTGCCTGTATTATTCCAGTGCATTGAAAAAAATATGATTGCTATTACATAATCACAATATCCCTGTATGTACTTATAGATAAGATTGGATGGGTAAGGATGATGGAAGAGTAAGAATCATTTCACCTTTGTCTCAAGATCTTTTAGTGTGCTCTTTACATGGATTAAGAATATATTTTATATCAAGTAAATACGGGAGGCTAATCTGAGTAGTGCTACTGACTCAGTTAATTTTTCTTGACTGTATATAGTTAATTTCTATTTTAAGAATATAATAAAGACTTTATAAGTACTCATCAAAGGGAAATGAGATATGGTACTAAAGAACAAAATAAAATAGATAATATGTAATAGACATTATCCAAGTTCTTTGAAACAACCTAATAATAAACAACATCATGTCACTTAGTAACTCTTAATTATTTTTTTTTAAAACATATGAGATATACTTACATACCTGCTTGTCTAGGTGCAAACTAAAAGCATACCATTTCTCTATGTCACCAGTCCACTACCAACCTGGGAGAGGAGTATTTATGATCTACTTCACTCCTTTCTGTTTACTTGCTTACTGCTTTATTGATTGTTACATCCCCTCCTTGCCATAATGTTGACAATTGTGTGGTGCCAGCAAAAATCACAGCAGATGAGTAGGCTGGACTTCAATTTTCTAGTGATTAACTTTTCTCAGTGCAATTTTCATGGATATTGACTTTCTTCACTGGTCAGAGAATTTTAGGCTGTTAAAGTTGTCACTTTTGTTCAGCTTTTACCTCATCTATTTTGTTTTTGCAACCCAACAAATGCATTATTATTATTAATAACAGAAACAACATACTGAGTGCTTGGAAATCAAAGTCCTCTAGCCCATATGGCTGCTCATAAGGTCACAGAAGTTCTTGTATCTGACTCTCCTCAAACTTTTCTGCATATAGGACCACAGATCCAAAGTCCTTTATTTAAGATTATTTTCCCTGAAATATATTTGAGAAAGGTTATAAGTCTAATTAGCATCTCCAGTGAATTTCACAACTTAAATTCCAGTACTCCTTGACTATTATTTTTCTACACTGTATAGGCTCCGTCACTCAGCCAGGGCCAGCACACTCTGCCCCTTTAGCTATATTGACAAATATGAATCATAGTATTTTAGTCCATGTCAGTTGTCTCTCTTTTATCTCATTCTTTGCCTTATCATCTACACTCTGCCTTCCCGCTGTTTTGCAAAGCTGCAGCTTTGCTGTCACAGTTTAGATTTTTTTTTCCTCAATGATTTTAATAAAATCTTGGTTCTCCGTTTTGTTGTGTCAGGAGGTATTCTAGTGACATAGCCTTTAATTGATGGCTATTGGGTCTTAGATCGTTCAGTGCCTTACTGTGAAGGACATGAGTTTCATGAGACTCAAGATAGAGCTTATTATAGTTAATTTTTAACTGGAAGCTTATCTATATTGAGATACATCCAAAATATTAGGATATTAGGATATTAGGGAGTGCCTGAGAGGACTGAAGGCAGAAGTTGTCTTAAAATACACCAATCAAAGATTAATATTTATTGAGATATAAGCCAACACTCACAATACAGGTAATAGCTTATATAGGCGCCTATATTTAGCCTAGACTGGATTATCAATGCAATGGATGATGGATGCCGAACCAGTCTCTCCAGCAGTCAGCAACCAAAAACCAGGACCCCCAAGATCCCAGCAGCCCCTTTTGAATGAGGTTGGCCACTCTCCCTTCAGGAACTGGGGACCCTGGATAAGTGTCTTTGGATCTTATCAGCTGACACCTGAGTCCCACCACATTGACATAAGTGATGATTCTAATGAGTAAGTTAATATTCTTGATAAATTTATAATTTTAATAACCTATTGGGAGTTCATGGGACTACTAGAGATGGAGCCTATTTAGAGGCAATAGGTTACTGGAAATATTCAAGGGAGTTGTGTCTTATTTTGAACCTTTTTTGTCACTCCAAGAACAAATATGACCATTTGCTGGAGGCCAGTAAAAATATACAGTTGATGACAGTTGATAGTACAGGTGTTGATGCACCAGATTAATAACTCCCTGTTGGAGGAACTCCATTTATGCAAAGTTATGTGGGACCACAGATTCTCAACACTTGCTTCTGTATACTTTTTCTTGTGCCCCACTACATTTCTTTCCTAAAAACAGATATGAGAGTTTTCTCAGTTTCCACACAAACAGCTGTGGATGGTCAAGAAGATAATTTCTGCTTAAACTGTATAATTTTGATGAATAGAGATAATACTAGACTATTTTGTAGCTAAGAATGACATAAAAATCACAATATCCTCAAATAAAAAGATATTTTTACCATCAGCTGACATAAGGTCTCAAAGTAATTCTCAAACTAGTTTCCCCTGCAGAGAAAACATAAGGACAAGTTTCCAAGTATCTGTTTGTTGTGCCAAGGTCAAGCACAAAATAAATGTAGTAGACATAATTCTCTCAGCAATTCACTCTCTGCACGTATTCATACATATTTAGTAAACTAATTATGAGCATTACTCACTGACTGTTCTATGTGACATCCCTAGCCTGAGAGAAACTGTGTGATCAGAATGGTTCTCTTTCTTATTGTTTATACAAGAAATACTATGTAACCCTAAGAATGTTACTCATAGTTGTCCAAATTTTTTTCTGTGAGAGAAATGTGAAGAAATGTATCTGTTTGTAGAGAAATTTGTGTAGGAGATACATATATAGAAAAGAAATTTAGAGAGGGGTAGAGAAATGTGTATGAAGAGAGAGGGATGTCTGTGTGGTTAGAGAGCTGTGTAGATGAGATCTATAGCTATATAGAAGATGTCGCGTGCACCCTCGCCCGAAAGGACGCAACACCAGGCTCTTTTTTCAGTGGTTTATTCAGGACCTTGAAACTTCTGCTGCTTCTCCCACTGGGGAAAACCCGCCCCCAGCTAAATATCCTCTAGACTGCTAGTCACGGGGCGCCACATGGGCCATGCCAATAGATCCAGGTGCACGGAAGCAAGCCACACCTGGAAGCAAGCCACTAGCTTAGCCTTAGCCAAATGAGTTGTTTATCTCAGAGAGCTCTCAGGTGGAAGGTAGAAGGTGGAAGCCAGCATCATCTTTAAGGTGTGGCCACGCAGCTCTCTACAAGAAAAAGTATGTGGCTTTGAAGAGAATGTGGCTGTATGGAGAGGGATGTGGCTGTCTAGAGAGATAAGGCTATGTGAAAACAGATTTTCAGAGAGGATTTTTAAAGATGAAGTAAAAGAGAAAGTTACCATTAGAAAGTGTGTGTTTCCTTATGCCCTCATGAAAAAGATGATTTTGCATAACCAGGGTAAGGTCTTGGAGCTGGCTATTTCAAGGGCTGCTCATAATCTTTCTTCATCTATGGTATGTATTTTGCTTCACAGTGTCTCCCTCTTGTACATACTCATAGTACTATGATGTCTTTGGCCATCTCTGATGCTGTAATACCTTTGTTAGAGTTAAAGTCTGATTTATTCCCTTTAACATTTAGCACTATGAAAAACAATATACCCACAAACAAACCAAACAACTCTTTTGTGTATAAAATGCTTAGCCTCAGTATTTTCCTAGTAGTACTAGAAACCAGACTCCATACAGCAATATAATTGTAGCTGCTATTTTGTTTTGGTTTGTAAACAACCAAGACCATTTCTTCCAAATGATTTTTATCAAAATACTTCCCTTAATTTTAACCCATAAAATAAAATCTGTGTCAAATTAAAATTATAATAATTTTAGTCTCATGAATGCTAATGAATTTTTTCCTGTGGTACAATGAACATAGGATTGAGAGAAAATGATTTATATTGTGCTTCCCCCCCCCCAAAAAAAAACTATTCTTCTATCTCTTGTCAATTGTGGAATAAATTGCTTAGAAATCAGAAATAAGAAAGTGTTTCCTTTTCTATCTCTACTAATTATGTCTTGTCATCTAACTAAAAGACAGGATAGTATTGAAATAGTCAATAAAATATGCATCGTAGATACTATGGCCACCAACTAGCAAGAAAGATGCTGTGCTGTGCGGGGAATAGTTGCTTACAAATTTTGCTCCCACATAATTGTGAAGTCATAATACCATTCATATCACATATTATTCTTTACATAATTTTTTTCTCGATTAAAAAATATCAAGCTGTTTTTGTTTATTTTGATTTTTTGAGAGGGAAGAGGAGTAACAAATCACATGAGAGTAGTGGGCTTGGAGGAAAATCTGGGAGGAATTAGAGGAAAGGAAAGAACATGGCAAAATTTAGCATCTGAAAATATTTAATGAAAAAATCCTAAAGAAAATTGCATCTACATGACTTATAGTGGCCATTTTCTTAATATTGCTTATATGCTAACCCAGCTTAACTGTATATTACTAATCCTGTATTAATCACTGAAAATAGTAATGGATTTTAAGATAATTTTTAATATATAATTTAAATTTGTGTTTAATTGTAAATTTCTTACAATGTATTTTGAACTTATTATTTCCTTTCCCCCCCAGCTTGTTTCATATCCTTATTTACTCCCCTATTAATCCAATTCCTTGTTTTCCCCACCTGCCCTTTTAAAATATCTCAAGTTTATTTTGTATTGTCCAACTACTTCTGGGCATGGTACCTACCCCTTGATTATACAGTTTTCCACCATGTCTTCTATGTAGATCTATGAGCCTTGACAGCAGAGTAATGAGGGAGGGTGAGTAAACCAAAGTCTTTTATTTTTTGCATATTTATCTAATTGCAATGTACAGCAAGATGTTTCTTTGATAATAGTAGAATGAGACACTGACTTCCATTGAATAAAATAAGAGAAGGGGTTTTGTGCTAGGACTGATGGTCTATTTAGTTGCATATTCTTGGTCTCACTTACCATGACAGATGTGAGGTTCATATCATGAAGCAGACCTTAAAGCCAATTTTAAAAGTGGTTGGTTACTACCATACTGTGGGTATTACATACATACACAAAATGATAATGCCTATGTGCATGTATTTTGTTTTCAGGGAAGCTATTATCAAAATACAAACTGTTCTTGAATTTTCTTTACTATTATCAATAATACCTGCAAACTTATACGTTACTATATAACTACCTATTGATTTTAATTCTTCTATATTTTTTCACTGTGTAATTATACATTTTATTTTACTTTTTCCTAAAAATATGGAATTTGTTTAAAATTGTAGTTCTTGCTCATATTTTATTAGACACACACATACACTTTCCCTGAAATAGAAAAAAGTAATAAAGGAGTTCTGAATATTAAAATTTTAAACAAAATAGCTGTCTAAGTTCACTTACCCACCTTCAGGGCACAACTGTATCTGGTTTTCTATCTACTTATCTATGCTTCATATTCTAAAGCTTTAAAAAATGTTGATGACATAGTAGGTTAGATAAATAACTTTGGCTGTTTTATGAACATGTTGCCTATACAGATTAGACAATTTTAATGACTTTTTTATTCATTCATCAAGTTTCTTGTTAATTCTTGTTACTGTCTAAATCCCTTTAACATATTTTTGAATGAATTGTCTCTTCAGTTTGTGGTGATTTAAATCAATGCCCTATCATGTAGTCGATTTTATTTGTGGGATTTTCCATTCTCATTATTTGTTTAAAATTCTCCCATGAAGAATTTTATCATAATTATTATATTTATCTTTTGAGTGTTGTAGTAAAAAGCATTTTCTACTTAATATCAATGGTTATCTTATATTTTCTTTTTATAAATTAAAATAATTCTGATTATGTTAAAACTGATTTATTTGTTAAGTGTATAGAAAATGCCTTTCAATAATTTAATAAATTGTCCCTTTAAAATCAAGTTATACTATTGTAGCTGTTACATATAGTATATATTAATCAATTATTCACAGAAACTATAAACAAAATTATTTATGTAATAATTTTATTGTGATTCTACATAGATAAAAATATTGTTATTTTCATACATTTGTGTATTATTTTAGCTTTCTTTTGTTAGCATATCAAAGCTAAAAATTTAAATGTATTTAGGGTGAATATATTAAGTGCAGGGAAAGAAGAGTGATTTTGTTAGCTTCATTATTTATGAAATGCATATATGGCTCTTTGACAGATAACTTCATGATAGCTTTATTTTAGCGTCACACTTTAAAGTAAAAATGTTTGTTCTCTGTTGGAGTTCCCATTATAAAGACATGTGCTAGGACATTTAATTTTTCCTTTGGATATTCATATGCCATTAGAAGTCTTCTTTTTAGCATATGCACTGTATTCATTCTTGACTCCCTCATCAAATATTTTCTGGTAATGACTGCTTCACTATTATGCCAACTCATTCCTGAATAATATATATTGGTAGTGTCTTTAGCATGCTTATAATATTTTATATTTTTTCATATTTAAATTTAAACAATGATTTTTCCCAAAGGGCTGGCTCAATTTAGAAGGGTAATGACATTTAGAAACTGAAATTTTAGGGTTTTTATATTCATTGATACTCTGATATATTTATCCCAATGCTAATTATGTATACAGACCCAATATTAAATCCATATCCTTCTCCATCATCATCACCATCATCATCAATGTCTTCACTATTGTATTAACATTTCTTTAAAACATTATCATGAACTGCTATTGACTTTTTCAGATTCCATTCTATACACAAAGCTGACTCAAAGAGTTTGATTTTCAATATCAGTAACCCATATCTTCTGTAATGAGAAACCTGACTCCTATTACCCTTAACATATATAACCCATTTAAAAAAATCTACTTTTGAAATTTCTGTTCTTCTAAGTATAAACATATGTTCATATATATTTCCATTGCATTTCAATCTACACTTTTAGGGAAATCTTAGAAGCATACACATACACCCCCGCACACCAATGCCTGGTTTCTACCATCAAAACATACAAAATATTTATAGTAAAAATGTCATTTCATTAATCATTTGATCCACACACACCTCTTCTTAACACAATTTTACTGTTTCTGAATTTGCCCCTTGTTTTTCTTTGAACATTAAACAAGTTAACATATGAATATGTTCTTATGTGTATCTTTCATGTCTTACAAAAAGAATGTGGATGTGTCACACTAAGCTGACCCACCTTGGGACTTCTAGCACTTTTAGGGGAGGAGATGGAGGAGTCCTGAGTGAGGAGTCTGAAGACCAATTGGAAGGTATTGGGAGGAGTGAAAGGAGGGGGAGCAGGGGGTACGTGGATAGAAAAAAGACTCATAAAAAAATAATAAAATGTAAAAAAAGTAAAACATATATTCTGAAAAAATTATATTAAAAAGTTGAAAAATATGACTTAGACACAACGAAATTCCATTCTATAATGGTTCTTCTGTATTATATTTGTACTATCAATGTAGTAAGAGGTTTCTGGCCTGGGCTTTCTGGCCTAGCCTCAAGGTTTAGGCCCTGCAGACTCACAGACCTGCAGAGACACATAGATGCTTAAAATAGTTTTAGGCTGAATGGCCTAAGGTCCAGGCATATCATCACTTGTTAACCCTTTACCCTTTATCTAACTCATGACTCCTATTATGTTCAGCCATGTGATTTGGTACCTTTTCTCAGAGCAGCATAGTTGTCCTCTGCTTCTTCTGGATTCTCTCTGGCATTCTGCTTTGGGCTTCCTGTTCTCGGCATTTTCTTAGTCTGGTATTCCCACCCACACTTCCTGTCTGCCTTTGGCCAATCAGCGCATTATATAAAACAAGTGGGTGGGACAATTATTTACAATGGAACAACATAATCTCCCACATATCAATGTGTCAGAGACTCCTCTTCACTATGATATCTCTACCAAATCATATTTTAAAACATTTGCTTTTGCATCTTGGTTAGTCTTCCAGGAAAACATCAAACCTCATTGTGGTTAAATGTGTTTTCCTTACTAAGTTAAGGTGAATATTTTTTTTATGTTTAAATAATATAAAATTCCCTTTAAAATTATTTTAGTTAGTCATTTATTTAATGTTTTTAAAATTGTATCATTTTTTTCCTTAAAAATAGGATTTTGTTATATTGTGATATGTGCTACAAATGTCTTACAAAGTTGTTTTTCCTCTCAATAAATCTATAATTTTCAGGTTTTCCAATACAATTTTTTTAAAAACTTATCTTCAACTAATTATCTTGATTTTGTTTGTATCTCTAGATTTCTACTCATAGTTACAGTGTAAGGTTAAAGAGGTTAGACATGTTTTCTTCTTATATATTTGAATACTGTTTTGTAAGTTATTAGGAATATATTATAAGATCATTGTGAAATAGCAATCTAATTATATCTTTTCCCGAACATCTACTAAACCTTTTCCTAGTACTGCTTTCTAAACCATCTCTCTCTACTTTTAGTAATATTTTCATTTTATTGTTTATTAAATTTGTCTGTTTGTCACTCTCTAAATCTTTTCCATGTGTCTTTCTGTCTATCCAAACTGAATTGTTCATACAGAATATAATACTTAATATTAGTGGTTCTCAAGTTTCCTAAGCTGCAGTCCTTTAATGTGGTTCCACATGTTGAGGTGTCCCTCAACCATAAATTTATTTTTACTGATACTTCATAGCTATAAATTTATTACTTTTATGACTAATGTAGATATATTTGTTTTCTGGTAGTCTGACCCTTGTAAAAGGGTTGTTTGACTCCAAAAGAGCCATGACTCACAAGTTAAGAACTACTATTTTATATTTAAATGGAGATTTACATCTCTACTTTCCCCAGTTCTATGTAGCTTTTATAATTTTGTTTTAGATAGGCTCATATTTTTCTTATTCCTCATGATCTATGCATCAATTTTTCTTCCTTTCTGATATTTCTATATAGGTTGATAGGTTGTAGAAGATCCATACATTTACAACATTGAACAAATTAACATGTTCATAATACTGAGTCATCTAAGAAAGTTTTGCATTTGTTTAATATTTTGAATGTTTCACGGACATTTGTTGCATGTTTGCTTGTATACGTGCAACTAAATGTATGCATGTCTACATGAACAAGTAAGTATGTGCAAACATGCACAGGTCACAGGACAACCTCTACTGCCATTCTTCTGATATCATAGCAAGCAGTTTACTAATTACACTGCCACCTCAGTCCCTAAATATTCCTTATAATAGTATGAACCCATTTTATATACTTTAAAATACTTTATCGTCTTATATACTATAATAAATGGTGCTTTTGTTACAGCTTCGTAAAAATTTATTTGTCAATAGTATATATTTATTAGTTCACTTCTTTAAGGATGATTTTTTTTCCAAACAAATAGGTCAAAATATATTATTCTATTAATGTTTTAATATAGTATTTAAAATCCAATAGTGAGTTGTCTTGCCTACCCATTTGTTTTCTCTCTTTCTCTATTTTGTCTTATTTTCATTATAAAGTACAAAAGTTGCCCTGTTTTCCTTTAATGCTCATGTTTGCAGCACTGAAATCTAGTTTTGATGAGCATACACTATCTTTATTAGCATATTTATGTAAATATTTGAGGAGGTGGTTCTTCAATTTATTTTACTACTTCATGAAATTGGTCACTTGAAAATTCTAGAACTAGCAACAATAAATTCCAAGGACTAGTATAAAATCTCATGTAGTCAATATTTTTATGTAGACTTTTCAATTTTATTACAGTGAAGTTTATAGCATACTCCCATACTCCATTAATTTTTGTTGATTTAAAAGTTCTTTCACCACACATAATTTGTGTGTGTGTGTGTGTGTGTGTGTGTGTTCTTACTAATGACCGAGTATCTAGCTTTCATTTTGAATTGAAAAACAAAGGAGAATTTTGAGTTATTTAATAATTCCATAGTTTTATATTATTTAATGTGTACATTTGTTTTGAACAATGAGATTCTGGAAAATAAAACAGCATATTCCCATAAAACTAAAATTCAATTGTGCTAAAGAACAACTCTTTCTACTTTCTATTCAGTGGATATATTAAATAACTAAAGAGAAATTGTTTTCTATTTCAAGAAATTATTTTAATCATAATCCATGTGCTTTACTAAAGAGTTGGCAAACAAATCAAGATCTATCTTACTCTTTTATTATGGATTTTATATTTTACAGAATTTATTGTCAAGGCATGAGATACTGTGTGACAGAGATTAGTGATGTTGTAGAAGGTCACATAACTACTTTAACTACAGCATATGAATATATATACATATATATTCATATATATATTCAGTCCTGGCTGATATTTATGAACAGATAAATAAATATATAAGTAAACAATTTTCCACAAACAAAACACCAACCAAATAGGCTTTTTAATGCAAAAACATTTTATCCAAACACCCTAGCTTTCTTTCTTTTTCAGGATAAACATGGCCACATATATCATTCAAAGAAAATAGGAAATTTTCTCTTACTTTGCTGTATAATAGTTTGCTTTACACACACACACACACACACACACACACACACGAGAAAGAGACTCATATACACATCTTTATGATGTTTATACATATTTTTATACATACATTATGTATGTAAATGTATATGTAGGGGGTGTGAATATTTGCCCACATGATTAAAGATACTGTTATCTGCAAGGTGGAGGTCCTGGAAATTGTAGTTTGCATTTTATTTTTTGGCCCTGAATGAACATAAATTTATAGGGTAGGGGATGTGTTGCTTCAATACCTGTTTTCAAAGACTTAAGACTAAGAAACTGGAGCACCCATAATATTCCAAGACATTAAAAGCTGGATTAATAAATTAATTTTGCCTTTTTCACCTTTCTGTTCTACTGAGAATAATCTTCAATGGATTGGATGCTAATCATCGATAAGAGTCAGGAACTGTTCCTTTCTCTTAAATACTACTTTTTTAGGAACTAAAGACATATTCAGAAAGAACCTTTGATCACCTTTCTTTGTAGAATGAGCAGTGAAATTGACACACAAAATTACACATCAGACATATATCATAAACTCAACAAAATTCTGAATTATTTTACTTCTATTGCATATCATACACAATTTAATAACTTTGAAATTTAGAAATTTATTTATATTCACTAAGCTCAAACTAACTAGTAGCTTTCAAATAGAAAACTGACAGAAAGTCTATGAAATTTAAAAAAAAAATGTGTCCAGTGAATTTTATTTCACCCTGTACTAGTAAGAATCTAGAAATGTGTTTTATGGCACATCTATATAATTACACTTCACAGCCATTTCATTTTGGGCTTGTGTTCAAGTAATAAAGACTTTTGTTGTTTATGGGTCCAGAGACTCATTTTCAAAATAGAATTGATTCATTCAAATAAAACGTTCCTTAAAATGAAATAGCAAAAAGTATAGAAATTTGGAACATAGGAAATAGATATATATTGTTTCATTTTACTTAGAAAGCTCCACATTTTATTTCCAACATTTCTTTCTTTCTTTCCTCTGAAGAGGAATTAATTTACAGTACTCAATTTAATCCAATGTACCAAGTAGCCAAGTGTTTCAGACAATAGTCTACTATATAAACAGAAGTGCATAGTAATTGTCCTTGGAAGTTGCAAGGGAAATGTATCATAACAAAGGAAAATTCATTATTCTTCCACAGTCTTAATAATGTGAATATATCTCAGCTGCACTTTAAACCATATAAGTAAAGTACCATTCCGCAGGGTTAACATCTTTACACTTAGTAAATAATTCAAGGTCTAAAACAGTCTAAATTTAATTAAACAATATGTTATAATTACATAATGTAATGTAATGGTGGTGCTTTAAATTTTTTTCAGCTAAAACTTGGTTTTTATATGGTTAAGAATCTATTATAATCCTTGTTCTCCTTTTCTGAAGAATTCCTCGAACTCTGGCTAATTGTCTGTGGGTCTCTGCATCTGTTTCCATCAGCTACATGATGAAGCCTTTCTGATGAGTTGAGCTAGGCTTCATTCTATTAGTTAGCAATAACTTCATTAATTTTCTTTTCTCTTTGTGTATGTGTGTGTGTGTCCAAGTTATCAAGTTATGTTTTGTTCTGTTCTAGGTTTCCGGCGTATCTCGTCTTTGGGTAAGCTGTATATTAGGGTATGGTCTCTAGCTCTGCCGGTCTCTAGCTCTGCCAGTCATTAGTTGGTCACTCCCACAATTTCTGTACCATCTTTGCACTGGTCTATTCTAGAGACAAGACAAATTGTAGGTAAATGGGTTTGTGGCTATGGTCGTGTCCCAGTCTCTCTCCTGGAAGTCTCTCCTGGTTATAGAAGATAGCCCATCAGTCGCTGTATTTCGCAATGGTAAGACTTTTAGCTGGGTTCACCATAATAGATTTCTGGAAGATTTCATCGATCTAGATTTTTAGCTGATCCCAAAGATACTCCCAGATTCCAGTTGTCTCTTCTGGACTCTCTTCCTCCATCCTCTCCCACTGGATCTCTTATGTTCCCATCTTTTTATCCCCTTCGAGGCCCTTCCCCCATCCACTGGCAGTCTCCATTCGCTTTCCCCATTCATGGTGATGTCTCCCACTTGAATTCTCCTTGTTACTTAGCTTGCCTGGGTTTTGAGGTTGTAGCATGCCCAGCAGGGTTAAAGGTACCACAAAAACAAACAAACAAGCAAACAAACAAAAAAAAAACAAATCCCACAAAACCAGAACCAAATAACCTGGGTTCAAAGGGGCACACAGAGACTGAATTCACAATCATGGAGCCCTCATGGGACTGACCCAGGCGTGGTGTATGTTAATGTGTAACTTGATCTTCGTGTGAGCCTCCTGATAGTGAGAGCACAGGCTGTCTCTGACTGTGTTACCTGCTTTGGGCACAACTGTTCCTGCTGGATTGCCTCATCAGGCCTTAATAGAAGAGTAGGTTTCTAGTCTCACTACAACTTGCTATACTATGGCCGGCTGATATTCATGAGATGCCTGCGTATCTATGAAGGGAAAGAGTGGAGAAGGAGAGGATGTACGCAGGGGAAAACTGGGAAGAGGGTAGGGAAAGGAAACTTTGGTTGGGATGTAAAAACATGCAAAAACAAAACAAAATGAGGAATATAGTATGAAACAAATAAAATAAACAAGACAGTTTTTTTGGCAAAGAAATGAATTGCAGAAAGAGTGAAACAAGAAGAACAAAAACAAAACCCAGAAGCAGATATGGGTATAATATTCCGATAATACACAGGCTCTTGTTCTCCCTATCATCCGTTTTTCAGTGTGTGTGTGTGTGTGTGTAGACATGTTGATATGCATTTTGGGACTTATGTGCTTGTATGTGTAGTGCACAGAAACATGGAGACTGACGTTGGGAATCTTCCTCCCCAGCTTATTCATTGTGGTTGGGTTTCAGAATCAAACGGAGTTCACAGATATGATTAGTATTGCTAGTCTGCTTGCTCTAGGGAATTCTCCATCTCCACTTTCTGACACTGAAATGATAGGCAGACAGTTAATTTCATTCATAATTACTATGGGTTTCTGAACATATGAACCACAGTGGTTGCCTGAGCGTGGAAAGTACCTTAATTACTAAGCCTCTCCTCTTTTCATATTATTTTTTTATTTCTGTGAATATATTTTTTGTTCATTCAATTAAACTAACATAGCATTATGTATTTCCTTTTCAGAATTGTCTCAGCATTTTCTGTGTTATCAAGTATTTAATCCAAGTAATTTTACTATAAAGTAAACAAAAATGAACACCACTAAATGTACTAATACTACATGGAGAAAATTAATTGAGAAGTTAGAAGTTACTGCATTTATAAAGCATACAAAATGAATAGTTCTTCACCCTCCTGGAAGGCTTCAAATGCTATGAAGACAGCTGATAATATTTCCAGATAAGATTTGTTATTGTTTCTTTATTGCATCTCGTCACTCACAGCACAAAAATTACGTGTACTGCGTTTGTTAAAAAAAGTGAACTATATCGTTACCAGTATCTGCTTAATGACCTGTGAAAAGATCCAAGTCCTCTGGTGGGAAAATTTTGCTGGTTACTCAGATCTTCTAGCTTCAGTTATCTCTGTTGTTCTTACAGATTTTCTCCTTTGTAAGTCTCAGAGAGATCTCATGTTACGGTCTTTCACAGTGACATTTCTCTTTAGTAATGGCCCTTGCTTTAAGTTTTAAAATGTTAGTTACTGTGAATTATATTATGGGTATTGTTTTTTATGAAAATGCCAAAGCATAAAGTGCAATAGGCATTGTTATTCAGTGAAACTGATTACTCTCTCTGAAAAGGTCTCATTAGGCACCTTAACATGCCATACTGCCACAGAAGGGTCTCTCTAACTTTCTCTCTGAGAAGGAATTACACCTTCTCTTTTCAAAAATGTGTGAGTATTGAATGGCCTGTGAAGCATTCTCATAAATAGTAATCTGCATCTTGTTAGCCTCAGGCAAACTAGGTGATTTTATTTTAAGTTTTATGCCATTCCCATGAATATGAAAATAATGGAACTTCATAGAGATATTGTGAGATTTATTTTAAATTTATGTTGAGTTTCATGTCCAAGTCTAATAAAAATATGCATAGGAATCATAGCCATGCTTATTTGTATTATCAAACCTTTATCTCAATAGGAAAAGAGAATCTGGGCTCTATGTCTCACACAGAAAGTTATTTTAGGAGTAATAACAATAATTTTTATCTTACAATAAGAAGACCCAGGGCTGAGCCTTGACAATATTAAGAATGACACCTATCTGGGGAAAGTGGTAATCCTACTTAGAAGTTTGATTTATTTTCCTTTGTCAAACTAATAAGCAAGCATTGACTAAAAATACCATTGACTTCAAGTAATTTCTAGAAATTCCAAATGTGAGTGAACTTAAAATAAAATGCTCTGAGAGGTTAAGATACTAGTATAATGGGAGGTGCTGCCCAAAGTGAGACCAAAGGAGCAGAGAATGGAGGAGTGACGTAGAGGAAAGGATACTGTGCAAACACTAGAGGACATTCACTCCATGATCAATAAACCGACTCACAAGAAAATGAAAGAATGAAATATGTGTCTGGGAGCCTGTCAGGAACCACAGATATTACATGCATACTTCCAACCTAGAAATCAGCCCAGGAGCTAGCAATATCAGTGGTAATTGGAGGCTTATTGGGCATGCAGAATCTCTAAGAATTAGGAATGCTCAATTGATTAATACACATTATAATTTTATTATGCTGATTTGAGCATCTGTCATAATCTAGGAAAGCCTTTTCCTAATAGACACCTAATATAACTAAATATATGAAGAAAGTGTGGACTATAAGGCTTGATACAGGATTTTATTCTCTGGTCTTTAGAGCCTGATATATACAACTCATTAAACATAGATCTTTCTACTAGCGTCTATGCCTAGTGGCTGAAATTTTAAAATAAGTAAATAATTTTAACCTTAATATTCTTAATTTATTTTAATTTATTCTATTTTACTTACTTAATGGGTATATTTATATATATAAAATTTTATGTGCATTCATGTGTGTGTATGTGTTTGCATGTATATTTGTACACATGTATATAGGTCACAGGATGAGGCTTATTGCCTTTCTCTATTGTCCTCATCTTCTTTTTGAAATAGGATCTGTTTTACTGAACCTGGGGCTTACAGTTTTGGCTAGACAGGGTTTCCAGATAGTGAGAGGGTTTCTCCTGCCTCTATTTCTCAGCTCTGAGGTTATAGCACCTCACAACTACATTTTCTACATGGGTACTAAGTATCTGCACTTAGCTCCTTGTGTCTGCACAATAGACATGTAACCACTAGCTGTCTCTCCAGTCCTTATCTCTAACTAAAATGTAAAATATCCTCATATGTTTACATCTGCCCATGTACTCTAATTTTTTAATATTCTTCCTCATAATGAATAATCACCTCTTTATTTATTGCTAACTTTTCAAAAAAGTTCTCTAGGAGTCCAGAGGTAAAATGGAAGTTCCAAAGCAGTCAGGAACTATTTTTAGAGCACAGGAAGCTTACCATGTAAGTCCACTGGATACCAAAGACCCAAAGTCTATAAATTGTTTATATAATTGTAAAATCACAGAGAAAAGTAATGCCCAATTCATATAAAAATTATTCCCCCAGTATTCTTAACTATCTAGCCTTTGAATCAATTGTCTTTAGACACTTTTCTTTCTTCAGTAGTTCTTACTGTAGTTTATTCTGAAACAATGAAATATATTTCAAGGAGTAGAGCCAGACATAGCTGGAGTCTTCAGCAAAATATCTTGTATTACTTCATTTATCTCATGAACCTGCATAACAGTTAGAAATGAGTTAGAAATGTAAGATTCCTATTCAAATAATTTTAATAGTTATATTATGTAGTTTCTTTGCTACATGATTATTATCAGCATAATTTAAACAGGTTTACTTAGCATCATATTTAAAATCCAAGTATAAATCATTAAAAATGTGATTAAAGTTAGGTGTATTGAAGGTTGGAATAAAATGGATTCTGCTTTCATATTTATGTTTCAGAAAAATTTGCTGGTCTATAAATAAGTATATAAACTTCTTTAGCTCCAATATTTCATATGACAATCTTAGAATTGCTGTACCCTTCATTTATTGTTTTATATGTGAGCAAACAGAAGAACTTTACAGGATGAAATTGGCTTTTTAGGTAGAGGGAGTTCCAACTAAGAAATCAAATGTTCTCATGTCAAAGTAGTATTATTTCTTCTCTTTCACATATGATCTGGAAGTATTAATCATATGGAATACAAGAATTTGAACATTTAGATTCATACTACAAAACCAGGATCTTAAAGGTATGATGGATTTTAAGGTGCAAAAGATCACTAATGCACAAGCATTTAAATATATAAATTGGATATAATAATACCTTTTTTATTTAAGCTTTTAAGTAGCCCAAGCTTCTAACATTAATAGTTATCAAGTATCTAGTAGCTAGAGCAATTAATGTGGAGTACTTGGCAACTTTATTTAAAAATTCTGAATCTCAGATGTGCATGTCTTTTTGCCCTTGGTGTCATAGGAAGCAAATGTGAGTGTTAATTTGTACCTGGTACATTTTTCTAGTTACTCATACTGTTTTAGTGCACACAAAATAATTTGGAGTCGAATTCATGTTATAAAGCAAAACTATGTGCAATTGTTCTGGCTATTAGTTGAAGAACAAATAGACACAAGGCTAGCAAATTACCTTTGCTCTCTTACTTTCATTTTCTCAATTATAAAATGAGACTCATGGCTATTTCATAGTTTGAAATATTTCAAAGAGCAGTGTGAGTATTTTCTGAAAAACTGCCAAAGAAAGATACATAAGAGACCAGGTTCTATGACTTAAGTTTAATACTTAACATTCTGAAGATTACATTTAGATATTCCAGGGAAATGTTTTAAGCAATTGGGTTTTTTTTTTTTTAATGACTTTGTTATAAGTTAGAAAGTAGTCTCTTTCTTAGTCTGAATAAGGAAAGATAAAAAATTCATTCATAGTAGCTGCTTATGGTGTGACATTTTATTGACTATGGACTTCCTGAAATTAATTATGATGTTCTATACGTAAATAAGTAAAACTTTATTTGAAGTAATCTTTCTTGCCTAAGAACTTTGCCTTTAACTCATACTAAAATTTGTGAAATATTCCATGAGGCAATTTACATTTAGTTTTAGATTCAGTATATTTAGTGTGATTGATAGGGAACCATCATGGGTTTGTGTATCAAGTATAGTTTTCAAAGCAAGCTAAAGCTTCAAAGGCAGAATACTGAGATGTTATTAGCGTAGAGCAAATGCATTATCCAGCAGAAGAGAAAATAGAATATGTTAATGACATTAGTATACTAGGATTTTATTTTACCACCTATGCAGAGCACATGTCAGATTTAATATCTCCCTCAGTATTATGTAAGATTCATCCAACTAGTTGATATATTTACCTGCCAGCCAGCAATGAAAATGTGCACTATTTCATATTGTATATGCTTAGGTTTTATTTTTAAACATATTAAATTGAAAAAAAAGCATTTTACTTTTTAGTATTTATTCAACAAAAATAAACTGGAATTGAAGTAAAGTATAAATATAAAAGCAAAAATTGTGGGACACTTTTAGGCAGATGCTATGTAACATCAAGAGTTCAATCAAATTTGATTTAAAAATTGTCCCTTTGTTTCTACCAAACTTCAAATATTTCTGTCAGAATAAAGAAGGATGTTGTGAAGACTGAAATATGTTTTCTCGTTTCTTTGGGAACATTATGAAACTCAGAGGACAGTAATTTCAGTCTGGAGAGGTACCTGTCAGAGTGGCATCTGGCTTAGGAAAAGAAGGTTTATTTGTTTCAAGGATTGTGCTTTTTAAACATATACAGAAAACAAGTTTATAGACAGTGTTTTTTGATGCTACAAGCCTTTAAAAAAAATTTTTCTGTACCCTCTACTGCTCCCTCTCCTGCCCCTTCCTCCAGTCCCCCCCCCCCCCCCCCCGGTTCCCCCTTTCAATCCCCAGAAAAGGCAAGGATTGCCAAGCTGAGTCACTTCAGTCTGGCATATTCAGCTAAGGTAAGACCAAGTCCATCCCCCAAATATCAAGAGTGATAAAGATGTTTTCCAACTAGGCATGGACTTCCAGAAGCCAGTTCATGAACCTGGGATAGATTCTGGTCCGAGTGCAAGAGGCTCTAGAAACTGCCCATGCCTTTAGACTGTCATCTACATCAGAGGGTCTGCATTCATTATATAAAGGTTCATCAGTTGTTATTTCAAAGTTTGCAAGACTTTGAACAAGCACAGAACAGCCTACTCCATGGGTCTTCCCATCATGGTCCTGATCTCTCTGTTCATGCAATTGCTTCTCCCTCTCTTCAGCTGGACCAGTCACTCAGCCTGATATTTAGTTATGGATCTCTGTATCTACCTATATCCATCCATCCACGATGGATGAAGGTTCTACAATGGCAATTATGTTGGTCATTCATAAGCCAGTTTAGACATACTCTCCACTAATTTTTGGATTTTTAGTTGAGCTTATGTTGTGGAATCTTCGACTTAGTTTCTCTCTAATCCCACAATGGCTCCTTCTATCCATTTCTTTTCTCTTGTTCTCTGTTGATCTCCCCAAACTCTTTCTCACCTCTACTTAACCCTCACCCCCATAGTACAGTCACAACTTTCTAAGGGTATCTTTTCTATTTCCCCTTCCAGGGGGGAGGGGGGCATCTATGGATGTTTCTCTTAACTTTCTCTTGTTACCTAGCTGCTGAGGAGGGTGGGGTCAATTGCAGCCTGTTTTATTTTATTTTTATTTATTTATTTAGTTAGTTAGTTATTTATTTTTTGCTTTATATCTAAAATCTACTTATGAGTGAGTACATATTGTCTATATTTCTGGGTCTGTGTTACCTCACTCAGGATTATACTCTCCAAGTCCATCCATTTGCCTTCAAATTTCTTGATGTCATTTTTTTTTTCCTGCTGAGTACTGCTGATTAGAACTTCACTGTGCTAATGTACCACAAGTTTTTAATCCATTCTTCAGCTGAGCTGCAAAATTAAATCAAGACCAGATAAATAACCTTAATAGACCTATAACCTCCAAAGAAATAAAAACTTTATTGAAAGCCTCCAAAGCCAGAAAAACAAAAACAAACAAACAAAAACTAGGTCCAGAAGGATTCATTACAGAATTCTAGCAGATTTTAAAGGAAGAACTCATTCCAATACTTCTCAAATTGTGCCACACAATGGAAACAGAAGGAACATTGCCGAATTCTTTTTCTGAGGCTATGGTCACCCTGATCCCTAAGCCACACAAAGATGCTACAAAGAAAAGGAATTGCAGATGTAACACATCTTATGTGCTCCCTTTATAGTTTAAATGTTTATTTGCAAAGTTTTCTTTACAAAGAGTGTTTTTTTGGTTTTTTTTTTTCCATCTTGGTGCTTCATATTTAATTAAACAAAATTACATACAAAAGTTTTTAATTAATTTAATCCAGAAAGAATTTCATTGAGAATCAATTTTATTTATATTAGGATGATGGGAATAAGAAAGAAACTCACGATATTAATTCACACTCAAGGAAGTCAACTGATAATAGACATGAATGAGCACTTGTCTTATTTTTCCTGACTCTTTAGTTGCAGCCCATTATGACTCCAATTTGCTAAGGTGATCTTCTCTACTTTCTCTTCTTTGGGGAGTCTCTAGATTTTCTAGCTCACTCTGACAGAGAGTTGTGGAGGCAAGAATAGGCATGAATGATTTCATGGATATCCAGCCTGTAAAAATTGTAATTGTTGATCAATGTGGAGATGAATAAACCATCTCAATATGGAGAAAATATTTTCATATTAGAGAAATATGTTTCAGGCTAGTTGTATATTTTCCCCACATAATTATCTAAAAATAGTAGAGAGGGATACAAATGTGTAAGTTAGAAAAAAAAATACTATGAATGGTGTTACCTAGAAATGCATGTTTCTAATTAAATTGTAAAAATAAAATCCAGAGCAGATTTTACTACAGACTTTATCTAACATATTAATGACATGTCTTGCTGCACTTACGACAGCAGGTTACAGATACTCTTAGGACCATATGGGGAAAACTAAGCAGTTTCTTTTTATTATTCTAAAGGTTATCTACTAAATAGGCCAATTAAAAGTCTTATACATAAATTCTACTGCCTCTTTTTTTTTTTTTTTTTTTTTTTAGCTAAATGAGCCTACATGACTGTAAAAACCTGAAAGGTAAAACACCACTGGAAATATATATGCTTTTGTTCTCAGAACCTGTTTTCCTACTCTGTAACAACAAATGCAGTGGTAGGTCACGGCTTTGGCAAAAAGAACATGTTTGAGGTCACTTTGAAGATGATCATATGATTTTAAGATATCTTAGAAAACACAGGCAAACAGAAAAAATAATCTTTCATCCACAGAAGTTGATAACAAATGTTTTTGCATATTCTAGCATTCTCTCATTTTTAATGCACTGTCTTTTACACTTTTCATAGTTTTCTTCATCTGAATAAAATCTTATATATGAAATCGCCATGGTTAAGGGACGCAGGATTTTGATACCTGCTGCCAAGACTGAGAATCTAAGTTAAATGATTTCAATCCACATAGTGGGTGGAGATTCTCACCTCAACAGTACACATGTACAATGTGGCTCACATAAAAGTGCATGCATGGGCACAAAATAAACAAAAATTTAAAAAAGAATTATGGATATCAGGCACAAGTTCATGAGGAATTTAGGATTGGTAAGGATTGCTGATGGTCTCATTAACAGCAGTGCTTTCAGTTCGCTGGGAGTTCTTGAGGACAAAGGCAAGTCAATGGTCACTGGTACATTTGCAGTAAAATGTTGCTTGCATGCTTAGTCTGGATTTTCAGAGAAGATATATATGCTAGCTAGGATGTTACACAGTTTATGAATTCTTCAGACTGCCACTCCCTAAACATACAGGTGTAAATTAGTTTTCATATAAATTGCTAAGAAATATTTTGCAAGCATTTTAACTTTATATTTGCTACAAATGCTATGTGACTGAATTCTTCTTTGCCCATTTGAAAACTGTCAATTATCACGACTTTAATTTTGAAGATGAAGTTCTAACACTTCCGTCCACAGGATACATGCTTAGAAGAGCAGCATGGTTTGGCCACACTTCCTTAGCAAGTGTCTGACTCTGAGCCATTATGTCCACATTGCTATTCTGGACACAAAGAACTTATATTTTTAATATTCTCCTTTCCTCTTTGGGGTTGGGCATTCCAAAGTTTTGTCTCTGATTTATCCTTTCATATTTATCTGTTTATTGATTTTATTTCCTCATTTAATAGCAAAGATCTTGTACCAAATTTATTACTTTTTGTGATGACAATAAAGTAATGAGCTAAAAGCACTCAGATTTAAATAACTCTTGGGCTTTTCACCTCTTTCTAATGAAGTTTTCATAAACAAACAGTACATAATCAAATGCATTTTAGTACAAATTTCAAAGTTAATAGAATAAAATATTGTTTAGGTTTTCATGTATGCATAATAAGAATGTGTTACACAGACTTACAAGTGCTATGTCTTCCCATGGTTATTTTGTAACATAGGCTGACATTTTAGGGGACATTCTACACTCATTTATTTCACTTAAGACAATTCTGGAAATGAAGGTGGACTGACCTTGTACTGTTTTGCATTCTCTTTCCTGCAAACCATATCCAAACTATGTATATAATTTATTTGAAGAAAAATGTTTCTAATTTCATGACACTCACTGTACTATTTTTTTATTACATTTTAAAAGCTACAAATAATATGCCATGGCCTGCTTCATTTTCATTTAAAATGTCACTTTTACTATTTAAGAATTAAAATTAAATCCCTTTCTAATTGATACCACTTGTACATACTTTGGAGTATACAATGATATTTTAGTAAATATTTGCAATGGGACATGATGATTATATCAGAATAATTAACATGTTATTTCCTTAAACTCAGCATGTTTTTAAATTTTGACTTCTTCAGGTTCTTTATAAAATATAAATCTATTGAGTTGTAGTACATTCTTTTAAACGATGATACCCTACTATGCAGCCAAGACTATTGTTTTTCCTTAAAGCCTTGATCTTCATTGCCAAGTCTGTATCATCCTGGTGAAGATGAATCAGCAGCCTGTAGAATGCTCTCGGGAGTCTTTGGATATGTGTTCACTGACAATTTCTATTTAAGAAGACACTCTATTTATAAAATGTGTGTATGTGTGTGTGCATGTGTGTGCATGTTTGTGTGTGTGTGTGTGTGTGTGTGTGTGTGTGTGTGTGTGTGTGTGTGTATGTATGTAAGTGTGTGTGTCTATCTTCAGATAATGTAAGTCACCATTCTTCTTTGTGCTAAACTTAATAAGATAAGCAGAGCCTGTTCTTTGGAGATGAAATACTACGTTAGAAATAGGACATTAACAAGAAAACAATGCAACCCTCGTCTGAAACGTCTTTAGTGACTCAATCTTATATTGTATTATGCTAATAGTACCAAGCAGATGCTACAGGTAAGCAGCTGTTTACTATGGACTGCTGAAGGGAACACTAAAGATGCTTTTGAAATAAGCATCAACATACATGGATGAGGGGAGTGCATCTATTTTAGCTATTTTAAATATAGCCTTCTTGGGAACAGCTGTTTAGTTTAGTTGTTAGAAGATTTTCTTTTCTTTTTCTTTCTTTTCTTTTTTCTGTGAAATCCAACTATGGTTCACCATAATCCCAGAAGGAGTTATATGTAATTTTTATTCTTTGAAAAACTCCAGGGGCAATGACATAAGTGTCTGAGCATCTCACAAATAATTACACACATTTGGCAAAAACAATTCTCACTTACTTTAGTGTTAAGAAAAAAATTATAACTCAGGGCACATGTAATGACCTTCCTACTGTCAACTCTTTGTGCACAATATAATTGGATAAAAGAATTTAGGCTCTTAAACTCTGTGATTAATACCCTATTACACATCTCCTAAGCCTGTACTTGTTTCTTAAACAAAGTGTCAAGTTTTCTTAGTTAAGTGCATGAAAGTGTGAAATCAATGCATACATAGCCTGATGGTTTATTTATATATTTGACTGTTCTTTTCATCTTGATTTAGATATTTTTCCTATAATTTTATAAATGTCACTGATATTTATCAATATTATGATAACTGTAAGGTCTTTATTTATCTGCAAACATTTTCCAACATGATAAAGCATCATAAAAATTGTGGCACAACAAAAAATTAAAAGGTTTAAGTTCTTCTTTTGTAATTTCAAAATTTTACTTACAATAAAACAACAATTTAGGAAGAGGCAAATAGGAAATAACATTTGACAACCACAACAGTAATAGATAAATAATATCCAGAGTTACAAATTAGAGAGTGAAGTTTCCTAAGAAGCTGAATGTTTTCTATGTTCTTAGAAGGTGCTTATAGATGATGAACACCAAATGATGGCCATGCTTACTAATCACCCCACAGATGCTACCTTTATTATACAATTAGGATTAAAATTATCAATAAAGTGGCAAATAAGTATCCTATACCTCCTAATAAATACCAACCCAAAACCATGACACTTCTTCTTTCATTTCCTTGTTAAATGTTAAATCCAGGCTTTAAAATAAAAGGCCATAATCATGAAACATGCAAAGCACATGATGGAAAGCATAGTAATCTTTTAGGAATTAAAAGTATTTTAAAAGAATGCCACTAAATGCAATGCTCTGTGATGGCTTTGTTGGGCTGGTTAGTTTCTGACAACCTGACAGAAACTAGAGTCACCAGGAAAAACAGAATCTCAATTGAGAATTGTCCATCAGATTTACTTGAGGGCATGTCTGTGGGATATTTTGCTTGATTAGTCATTTATTTAGGAAGAACAAATTGGCTGTGGACACTGTCACACCTGGACATGGTGATTCTGGATGTTTAAAAAATTCAAGGCTTCATATAGAAATGCATAACTACAAATACTGGATTTTGTGAGAAAAAGAACAGTTCTTCCAAGGGATGAAATTCCTAGTGATTATCCACACAAAGTACAAGCAACACTAAATAGACCTAGAAGGTTGAATTTATTTGTTTATATAAAAATGTATTTATTATGTATTTTTCACTATAATAATTGACTAAAAGTAACACTGAATTTTAAAATAAATGTGTTGTAGGGGGGATAAACATCAGAGTAATCAGAGGGAGAAGATAAAGGGCACAGATGATTCAAATACAGTAAGCATGTATAAAATTTAAAGTAAATAAATGAATAAAGCATTCTAAGTAAGCCAAGGAAAGCAAGCCAGTAATCTGTATTCATTTGTGGTCTTCATTACAGTTTCTGCATCAATATTTCCTCTTTGAGATCATTCTCTGGGTTCCCTTGATGAGGATGTAATAAACACTTAATTTCCCCAGTTGCCTTTTTGTCATGGTGTTTTAACACAGTAAAAAGAATAAATAAAAAGAAGCATTGTTCAGGAAAAAATATGTACCAGGTATGCAAATAATTTCTTTCAAGGGGTTCTAAAGATTTGTATAAGTATGTAAATATACAGAAAATGAAAACATAATGGAACCCAATCCTACCCATTGCTGCCCTAATGTCAGACCAGCAAATAAGACTTTTGTGGGTTGGTATCCCCTATTAAAACCCCAGTTTTGTAGCACCCTACAATCTACAGGACTCAATCAACTGTTCAAACCCATCAATCACTCTGGGACCTCAGTGACTACATGAAACACAGACTTTTTGACTCTCTGAAACACAGACTTTGCTGGCCTCTCCTGGATTAAAAGGTGGGAGACACTTCACCCAGCCCAACCTCAGAGCCCAGTCTCTAGGATCATAGACAGCACCTTACTCCAAACCATTGCTACCTTAATCTCAGACAGAAAGGAAGACTATTGCCTATTAATAACCTTAGTTTGTTGAATCATCCAATCTACAAGACACATCCAATGCCTCAAACCCATTCATCACCCTGAGACATTAGTGTCACACGAATAAATGAGACTCAGGGAGATACTAGAGGGAATAAACACCACAGTCAGATCTTACCCAGCTGTCTTCCAGTTTCCTCAGCCTTGCTTCCCTTGGAATGGCTTCCCTCTCTGTCTCTATCCTGTCTTAAGTACCCTTTGATAAATTAAGGCGTGGCCCCACCACTGCCTGCTTGGGAGCCTGGAAAACCTTCTGTAATCTAAAGTGACCTTGACTCAGTTGGGATTAAGGATGCAGGTCACCACTCCCAGGATACTCCCTGTGCTGGGATTAAAGCTTTGAATCACCACTCTCTGATTCTCCTAGACTGACTGTGGTTAAAGCTCTGGGACTTCTGGAGCTTTTACTAACCCCCACATAGACTGTGGGTAGATTCCCTCTGATCTCTCCAAACTTCTGAAACTTTATTGAATCCCCACAATCAGCAGCTCCCTAAGTCCAAGACTTTCCTAGATCTTATTGAATCAATAACTCCTATTGGGCTAAGAGCAAGTCCTGAAGACACAGAAACAGCCAGCTCCTACTGAAACAAGAACAGCTTGTTATGATACAGGATATGCCAACCCTTAGTGGACCAAAAGTTCAGATTGAACCAAGAGAGAGACTCTTAAGACACAGCCAGAGAAGATCATCTGCTTTAGACTCCAACAAATCTTGCACTTATCTGAGGAATCAAGGGCAAATGTTAGTGCAAAAATACACATAACAACATAAAGAACAATAACACTACCAGAATCTATTGGTTCTATAACAACAAGTCATAAATATTCTTATATAAAAGAAGCAGAACTTTATGAAGAAAATAGCAGCCTTTAAAATGGAAATGAAAGTTACCTTAAGTAAATAGAAAAAAATAAAAACAAAAAATTGGATGAGATTACTAAAACCATTAATAAAAATAAAGAAAACCAAGAACACCAAGAATAAATAATCAAATAAGTGAAGATAACAGTTCAAGACTTAAAAAATGAGCAGAAGCAATAAAGACACAAACTGAGGGAATGCTGGAAATGGAAATAAGTCTAAATAAACAAATGTAAGCATAACCAACAGAATGCAAGAGATGGAAGAGAGAAACTCTCACATGGAGTATTTTATAGAAGAAATAAATACATGAGTCAAAGAAATCACTAAAACCAAAAAAGTCATAGCAAAATGTTCAGGAAATTTGGAACACCAGAAAAAGATCAAATGAAATGATAAGAGGAAAGGAGGAAAAATATATCCTAATACTGTACACAAAGAGAAAAATTCTGTAACAGAAATAAAGGACATAAATAAATAAAGATTATTGTATCTTTGGCTTTCAAAAATGATAATTCACAGTTCAAAAGAATAGTTAGGACATTAAAAGAAATGTCACCATCCTTGAAGGATTGGATTAAAAATACAATTAATATGGAATCAAATAACTATGATGATAGTTGGATAGGAGAGGTTATTTCAAAGATTTAAAAAATCAAAATATTAAGTATTATATCTGTGGAAAGCAAGGCCCTTTAAAAAGGGATTATAGACAAGACATTTAAGAAATAATGTCTTTGCTAAGAATATCACCATCAGAATATTGCTGCACATTGCAGAAGGGTGTGGAAAAAGCAGGTATTGGACCAATGAGTAAAGATCAACAAGAGACAGGCAAGGTAACTTTTTGCCTTTGAGAATGGAGTTGGCAGACTTGTGAGTTCAAAAATAAATTCATTAGGAACTGTCTCAACTGCAAAAAGAAGAGTATGCAAACAAAAAATTATAACATAAATAGAATATCCCCAACTAGAACAATCTCAAAAGTTGTAACAAGCTTCAGTGAGAAAACTAAAAGAAAAAAATAGTTGGGACTTTTCAAACCCAATGGAAGATATAGAACCACAAATCCCAAAACTCATAGAGTACCAAGGAAGATAAATATAAAATTATGTGCAATAGCCTTATAAAACTTTTTAGATAGAAGCTAAAAATAATCTGTGGTGATGTATAAATAATAAAATTTGACTTCAATATCAGGAGTGTCAATCACAGAGCAAAGCCATGAAGGTCATGCAATACTGACCCATACTTTCAATCTTAGCTTTAGAAATGTGGAAAGAATAAGTTAAAATTACTGAGCCAAATAAGAGAAAGGAGGGTTTTCAGCTTTCCCAGATGTTTCCTTGGTAGACTGAGGAGAGGGAAGTTGGAATTGGAAAATTTATAGAGAGAAGCCTGGGGATTTGGCTGATAAGTGGCTGTGATTTCTTTATCTCTCTGATATTTTTGCTTTTCACCCAACATCTGGCTCTCGGTTTTTATTATAATATCAAATAGAATTTGTGAAATACTTGGTGTTTAGCTTTTGGTTCCTGAATTTCCAAAAACAAAAAAAATCCCAAAAAACTCTGCCAGCCCAAACTGCATGTGACTGCTATCCCTACCCAGCTGGTAGTGTTCTGTTTGGATTTAGCTTCTCAGCTTAGGCAGAACTTACCCCATGTATTTCTGTCCTACTTCCATTTCGGTGAGTTTTTCAGACAATGGCACAATGGCTTCACTCTCCTGGTAGGGTTTCTTTCTTTCTTTCTTTTTTTTTTTTCCTGGACCACCTTTTTTGTGATGCTATCTTATTGGGTAGATGCCCCATTTTATGGCAATAAAAATTATCATAAACAATAAGTTTGCTGAGTCAACAGGTATTTCTTAAAAAGAGGAATTTATTTACAGCAATAGAGAAATTTTCCCACATTAAAAATGGAAAATATCTATTATGATGAAAGGTGTTTGGTCTTTGTTTGATATTATTCTAGAGAAATTGAAACTAGAACCACTAAAGGAGAAGATAAGTAATGTAGGTAGGACCATCATAATGTTTATAATAAAAGTTATTTGTTTGATTATTTCTATTTTTCCATAAAAAGTTAGTTGATATGAGTGCCAAGATAAAAGTATTAGAAAAGCTTGTTAAAACAGAACAGAGATATTTATACCCTGACCAAGGAAATCAAAGAACTAATCTCAACATTGCCTTAGACAATTACAGAGAAACAGCCTAAAGTTCTCAAGAAGTCAAGCTTAGTATATCCAGTAACTTACAGGAATTGCCAAATGACAAAAAAATGCAAAATCTAACTAGACTCTGGCACAAATGTTAGATTTTAAAAGATTCAAGAAGGCAATAGTCACTTATGATATTTACTTGCCATTTGTAAAACAAATATTAAACTCTTAGCAAAAGTGTAACTGAATTATCCCTAAAGATTGGACAGATATGATTATGGTTATCTTGGGAGCTAGGGCACAGGCAAAATGGAAGACATGGTAGAATATAAAGCTAAAATAGTAGAATAAATAAGTATGGATAACAGATTTGAAATATTACAATATTTCAAAAATTGAAATATTGAAATATTTCTTGGGGAGGAAGGATTGTTGCACGAATAAATGAAACTCAGGGATAGATCTCTGAGAAAGTTAGAGATATTAGAGAGAGTAAACACCACAGTCAGATCTTACCCACTTGTCTTCCAGCTTTCTCAGCCTGGCTTCTCTTGGCCTCTTCTAACCTTCTGTCTTTATATGCCTGCCTTAAATACTCTCTTGTTAAGTTGAGGCATGGCCTCACCACTGCCTGCCTGGAAGCCTGGAACTCCTGTAAACTAAAATGACTTTAAACTCAGTCCCTGCGCTTGGATTAAAGGTATGAATCACCACTCTCTGATCCTCCTAGACTGACTGTGGTTAAATCCCTTTTATATCTCTGAAAGTTTTGGAGCTTTTATTAAATCCCCACAGAGGATATACTAATCTAGAAAGACAATCTTTTATAATAACTATACCCTGAATTTATGATGAATGGCAATATTCAATGCTGGGATAGAATTGAAGAAATAGGAAAGAAAATTGAATCCTTTTACCAAAACTATCCAAGGACCAACAGAAACCTTCATAGATTTTTATTTTTATTTTTTTACAAATATTTACTTCAGCATTAATTAGAATAGTACCAGTTCAGAAACTAGGCAAATGATTATTGTATCTTTGGCTTTCAAAAATGATAATTCACAGTTCAAAAGAATAGTTGGGACATTAAAAGAAATGTCACCATCCTTGAAGGATTGGATTTAAAATACAATTAATATGGAATCAAATAACTATGATGATAGTTGGATAGGAGAGGTTTTTTCAAAGATTTAAAAAATCAAAATATTAAGTATTATATCTGTGGAAAGCAAAGCCCTTTAAAAAGGGATTATAGACAAGACATTTAAGAAATAATGTCTTTGCTAAGAATATCACCATCAGAATATTGCTGCACATTGCAGAAGGGTGTGGAAAAAGCAGGTATTGGACCAATGAGTAAAGATCAACAAGAGACAGGCAAGGTAACTTTTTGCCTTTGAGAAATGTCTTGAGGGGGCTTCTGCAGTTCATTTTTATCAAACACAGTTGATCTTCATCTTGTCATCATAGAGTATGCCTTTCCAGAGCAATAAAAGAACTTAGAATCTATTTAATAACAAAAACAAAACAAAAATATACTGCTCTGGATAATAAAACAGCTATAGGAAAGAGAACAAAAAAAATTCAGGAAAAACTTTAAAGTCACTATTTTGGCAAACTTTAATAAGTAAACAAGAGCAAAAATTAAAAATAAATGATGTTGTCATTGAAGGTTTGGTAAACACTGGGGAGGATGTAACAATAATTTCACCTGAATCTTGGCATCCAAATTGGCTCCTTCAGGAGGTAAAGTTTATCTTATGGAAATTGGAGCTTTATCTCAGGTAAAATTTTTTTTTTTAAAAAAGTGCAAGATAGCTTAAATGTATAGGGCCGGAAAGAGTGAGAAGAAATTAAAGTTTTATGTGGCTAACATTGCTATGAATTTATGGGAATAAGATGTATTACAACAATGGAATACTCAGATTACATTTCTCCAATCAAAGAAATGAACCATAAACTAATATATGTTTCTGGGGAAAAATATTAGAAGGTACTACGAGAAAACCTTAGCAAACATTCATGTTGTATGAAAACAAGGCAAATCAACTGTTGAACTTTCAAAGGCATCCACAGCACTACCTTAAAAAATTCTTAACAGATAAGCCTTTATGGATCAAGAAATAGCCTTTATAATGATAGTAATAGATTTAAAAGAAACTCTTAACATAGTCACTGACTCTTAGTATGCAGAAAACATTGTTTTACACATTGAAACTGCTGACTTTATTCCGGATGAGTCATAACTAACTTCATTGTTTATTCTTTTACAAGGAATAATCAGAAATAGGAATTATCCCATAGATTATCATACATACAATCTCATATGGGTCTATCAGGCCTATAGCAGATAAATTACTAATAGAAAGTGTGCTAGAAGACTTGGAGTCTCATAAAATCATCATGCCAATAGCAAAATTTAGAAAAGGATTTCTCTATCACTTGGCAACAAGCCAAAAAAATGTAAATATGTCCTGCCTGCTAGTTCTATAACAAAACATCATTACTGGCAGGAAATCATTCTAAATGTGTATATAGAAATAAAATTTGGCAGACAGATGTGTTTTATTTTACATAATTTGAAAATTAAAATTGTGAATCATACAAATATTACCATGATTTAAATAGGCAACAGTTTTGAGTTCAGAAAAACCTGATGATGCAGTCACACAGTTGTGAGAAGTTATGGTCATCATAGAAATACCTGTACAGATTAAGACTGGTAATGATGCAGCATATGTCTCTAGTAAACTGTAATACTTTTTTGCTTATTATAAAATAAAGAGTTTAACAGGAATCCCATATAATCCCACAGGACAAAAAGTCATATAGAGGTCAAATCAAAATCTAAAATAAGCTGAAAGGGGTAAAATTACCTCATAGACTACATAATGGTTTATTAGCTTCAAATTTTCTCAGTGCTAATGAAAAAGAAACAACAGCTATGGAAAGACATTGAACTGTAGAAAAACTGACCTAAATCAGCCTGTCTATTTCAAAAATGTGCTGACCTCAACATGGAAACCAAGATATGTGCTAAGTTCAGGAAAGTGTTTCACTTTTGTTTCTGCAGGTGAAGAAAAGCTATGGATGCAATCAAAATTAATAAAGACTCAATTTGAACAAGAGAAAATTATTGATAATGAGAAATGATGGTTCACCCATTGACATTTGTATAAGTTGTAAGGAAAAAAAAATCACCAAATGAGGATTGTGGCAGGCTTTTGTTTTTATCTTTACAGAAAACTAGAAATAACCATGTTCAAGAAGTCAAAAGACCAGTAACATCTAAATATCTAAAGCAGAGGGGAAGGCTATTCAGAAAAGATTTACCAGCAAAGAAATATTGGGTCTATTGGTATTAAAATACACTACAGGGTAAAAATCTCATTACCTAACATCTTGGTCTTCTTATTTCTTAGAGAAGAAGAAGTCCCAATTCAATTATAAACTAATGCTGCCTTTTGAGTTGCAGAGTGGCTCTTTTCTTCTTGAGCTCATGCATGCTTATTAAAGGAAAACGTAAAATCTCTGTATTATAGCAAAAAAGCCACCTAATATGGAACAAAGAAAACTAAAATTAAGGGAATATTATATTGCTACTAATCTTATATGAATGCTCATATAAAAATTTATAAGATTATATACAGTTTTTAAACATTTTGCAATATTTATCATTAGATAAAATTCTAAAAAATTGTAGAAGAAAGCTTTATATAACTTCCTCTACATTGTTTTGGGTCTCTTATTGGTTCTGTGCAGTGAACCATGACAATGTCTAACTGAAACATTTGAGGTCTCCAAGTGGAAGATGGAGCCCCACAACAATGATTTTACATTGACTATGACAATGCCATTACACTAACAAACACCAAGCAATGATCAGATTTGGACTGCAAACTTCTCAAGACAATGTTGAGGTGACTAGCTGGGGTGAATTAGCTTCACAGACTACTCTAGCCAGGACTTGAAAAATCCTGCACTTTCCTGTTATACAGAGATTTGTCAACGAATAATTGAGATACTTATTTCAGGACTTGACAATTAACAAACTTTTTTGCTTTTCAGGATCCCCTAAAGTAGCCATTGCCCCCAGACAACAAGAAGAAAATTTAAAAATATGACACACACATTCATAAGAGGTTGGTTGGTTAATTTTTGATCTTTCAATGGGTTATAAATAATTGTCATTATTTAGGTTCATTGGTTATAAATTGCTTTTGATTGTGATTAAGCAAAAAGATGAACAAAGGATATAAGTTTCAAGGTTCTTAATTGAAAAAAGAAAAAGAGAAATATGGATGCAGATATGATAGAATAAAAGGTAGATTAATATTGAATCTATGCTGGCAAATAGGGAATGTAAAGATAGAATATTGAATCTACTTTTTTTTTAAAAAAAAAACTAGTTTTAAATATTTCACATTAGATTGGATTTTTATATATTGTAAACAAATCCTCTATATTGATACAAAATTGAGATTAATTTTGTTACTGCACACATTTCTTTTTTTTTCTGGATATTGTACCTATATAGTTCATCTAACATTGTAATAAAAATTGTTAGTCTTTGAAAGTTATTATTACCAACTCTTTAGTACATAATTAAGTGCAAGTTAGTTGTTAGACATTAGACTCAAACTTACAGTCATATTACCTATGTTATCAAGGTCAAACAAATATATTTTAGATAGACAGGTCATCTTTAAACACTTCAGAGATATACAGAATATGTCATTTAAAATATTTTAATTATATATGTTCTTTATGTTCTTCTTCTTTTTTAATGACAATGATACATGCCAACTCCTGGCAACACATCTACTTCAGAGAAGACTGTGGGAATTGAATAAGCTACATATGAAGTTGATCTTCTTTGTGGCAAAAGTTAGCCACTGGGCAATAAAGTGCCCTTGTCTCAAATTCTGACAATATGATGTTTAAATAGACTAGCAAAGCACATTAAAAAAACAAAACAAAACAAACAAACAAACAAAAAAAAACAGAAAACTGCTGATCCTTGCCAGAAAAAGGTAGGAAGATCTCTAAGAATATCCTTCTTCACAGAGAAATCTGTCAGATATGCTAGGCCTGTAGGCTAAAAATGGATGCCCCAATACTGTTAAAAAAAAACAAACAAATAAAAAAAACAAAACAAATAAATAAAAAAAAACAAAACAATAAAAAAAACCCAAAATCTAGTGATACTCCAGACAGCTAGTTATTTCATTATTTACATTTTAAGGAAGTTGTTTACTCAGATAATATTATCTCCTTCCTGTGTCCCTGAGAGAGCTGAAGATGAAATACTTATAATTTTAATTTTCTAGTGACAGCTTTATAAAGAAATGAGTGAGAGAGAAAGATTCAGAAGCAGCGCTCTTGCTTTAAGTCAGGCTTGATACCAAAGCTCAGAAGAGGCTGTGGCTTTCAAGGTTAGCAAGGAGGATACAGGCATTTGTGCATTCTTAGAAGCAACCAGCTAATCTGAGGACTCTTGAAGATAGCATTTACCCTGCTCAGCCTGAGAAGATGGCTAGGTAAGAAATGACTGGGTATGTTTCCTCTCTTTGCTATTCTAGCTTTCCCCAATATCTGGATCTGGGTGTTTATTATATACTAACTAGAATTTATGCAATAGTTGAATACTATCTCCAGACTCATATTTGTTTCTTTAAACCATATAACATATTTTGGAAAAATTGTATGTGCCCATGAGGGCCTTTATATAAAAGTTTAACTGAGTACCAAAGGTTCTCCAGGGAAAATTGGCTGTGTCATTTTATAAGCTGGGACCCAGAATGAAACAAGAAGGTATATAATATTCTTTTTTCTTGCCTCAGGTGCCATGTGACCAGCCACCACTATCTTGGCATGTGTATATATATATTAAAAATAAAACCATTCTTACATCATATATTCTTATGTATAAAAATATGCAAGAATTTATGGACTTTTCCTGAGTTTAATCAACATATAATAACAAAATAAATAAAAGTTGATTGTGCTTCTTTATCTCTCTGATGAATAAATAAAATTTAAAATAGATACTATAACAACATATATAATTATGCCAAATATGAAATATGTATGACTGTAACAAAATATTTTACTAGTTGTGATACTTGGACTAATTGGTCAATATCTAAATAAAGAGAAACTGAATTCTTTGAAGTTTAAATAATATAAAATTTTTATTCTTTTCTATTCTATAGGTTATTTTACACTTAATTGAAACTAAGACAAGCTATTTGTGTTATTGAAAACCACTTTCTAAAGTTTCTGCAAAGTATTCAAAGGTTCAAAAGACTCATACTTTGAAAAATTCCCCATGAGAGCCATGGTTCAATATTGGCAGCTATATAAATAATATTTTATAATATTTAAATGCACATATGAAAGAAACTCACATGAGTTTATGCAGAAATTATTGAATTAATGAAATATAGTGTGAGAAAAATAGGCATTGTCTGTGCAAAAAGACTCAATAATTATTTTAATACTTTCTTGGCTTTTGAAATTATAATCTATTTATAATTTCTTATTCAATTTCTTCTCTTTAAACCTTCTTAGGTGTCTCTGTTTTCATTTTATCTTTATTTCCACTTTTTCTTCAAATGCAGCTACATATATGCGTGCATATTTATGCATATGTATTTTTTAAGGCCTGACCAATTGGTATTGGATAACCAAATGAGGATTCTTCCATAGAGAATATTGTTTGTTTAACTTTCAGAATTTCTTGGTTGCCTTAATTTATATGTATAGAATTGATTCCTTGAGGTTTTCCCTTTCTATATTAGCATATCAATTGATATCATGCTTGTTCAACTCATGTTTAGGCAGCCATGTTGATGATACTTAATGGGTAGTATCTTGATGAAGATAATATATTCTATAAACACAATATTACATCAAACTCCCTGATCCTCTGGCCTTATAATCTTTCCATCCACTTCTTCCACTATAAACTTTAGATGCAAACATTGTGTAGTAGATTAACTCACTGGGACTAAATTCAGTAGCTAAGAGTTTTTGAATTATTGTGTTTTTCCTAAATTGTCTCTATCTGTTGCAAAGAGAAATTCCCTTGATGAAAGAAGAAATACTTGTCTTTGAGCATAAGCATAAATATTTTGAATGGGATTAGAGATTAGGCAAATTTAGTAAAGAGGTGATTGTTTTTCCTCTGAGATCCATGAATTCATTGGCCCTGTGTATTGGTCATGTTTTCCTTGCCAGACATGACTTCCTTCTTGCTGAACAGGTCCACTTTGAGAGCCTATATTACTGCCGAGCTATGCATGCCACTATTACACCCTTAGATTTAGTGTGCCTTGCTGGCCACTGTTTTGAAATTTCATATTTTTGTAGATACCTAATGTATTACAAGTTCATTAAATGTATTATGGTTTTATAAGATGATAATTCACAAATACTGCAGTAAAGAAATTTGATTACTACTACTAATGTATTACTCAAGGATCCTGAAAGTAACAGACTAAATATCTGTGTACATATATAAAAGGAATTCATTACAATAACTTACAAGTTGTGGCTAACAATGGCTAACTCTGGACGGAAATTATAAGAATCTAATAGGTGCTCAGTCCAAATACATATGGTATTTAGTGTATTCTGGAATCCAAAAGAAGTAGGCTCATATGCCAGTGATATAACTTTCTATCAAGGTAAGAACAAGCAAGTAGAAAGTAAAATATTCTGTTTTTCATGTATTTATAAAGGATTCTAGCAGAAAGTATGGTACAGATTAAAGGTTGATTTTCAAAATTCAAATGATCTGGAGTAAAAGTGTGGCTTCTTACCTTAAGATTGGAATTAAAAGCATGTCTTGTGATCTCAAAGATCCAGATTAGAAGATCTTTCTGTTAGTTTTGCACATGAGATGAAGACATACACATTGTCAGGTGTCAGACAAGAGTTTATTCAGGGAAGTTGATGAGAGAAAGAGAGGAGAAAAAGAGGGTAAGTGGAGGGAGAGAAAGAACTTTCATGTGTTGGCTCCTTTTAAGAGAGTGGGTGTGCAGTTTTATGTAGCCATTCCTAGGGGCATTTGCTTTGTACATGGTGTTCTGCAGTGACATGTTGGGTTTATCACATGGGGACTATTATGTGCCAGGAATCATTACACTTTCTACTTAGTATTAAGGAAAATTCCCTCACAAGTGTGCCCTGTATTTACAGGTTTTAGGTAATGCTGATATAGTCCAGTTAATGACCAAAAATAGCCATCCAACTATCATTCTGGGCTATTTTAAAAGTTAGCATTGATAGTAACAAGTCTCTTTTGGTAATATGTGTATCTGCTACAGGGTGCAGAATATTACAGTTTACCTTCAGAAGCTTAGAACTCTTGTCTAATAATGAGCAAAATAACAGAAAAATTCCAATTTGGTATAGTCTGAAAAATAGCTCAAACAAAAATATCTACTAATATATTAGTCATAAAGACATATAGAACCATGACTATTAAATGCAATAAAGTACCCAGGTAGCACCAAGTGACAGAGAAGGGGATTTATAAAAATGCTAAGAATATATGATAATGGATCAACATGAATCTATTTTAAGTATGGAAGCCATTTTATTTTAAGAGTAGAACAAGTTCATTTCTATTTGTTTCAAAATCTAAGCAGACTATGTTTTAAACTGTTTCAGAAATTTGACATGAGATTTTTTTTTCTTCTAGTCTCAGTGGAAACATCTTTGTTTTCTGTCTCCTGCACTGAAAAGTACCTTGTGCGAGCACTCAACTTCCACCATGCTCTAGAAACTCAAGATTGAAATATTTGAGGTAGCTGCATGTTCTTGGCTATTGTTAAACTCTTTGCTTACTCACCCCTGAAACTGCCAACTAGAATGTAATTTTTCTGTGTTCTTTGTCTTTAAAAACTCCCAGTCATATATATATTCTGGATAGCTCGGTGAGAAGTGTTTCTTTCCAGGCAGTCACCAGCCCACTTAATAAAGACCTTTGGTCATGCTGTGTGGTCTCTGGGCTTTCACTCTATAGCATATAAAATTTAATTCACACCTTGAATATACCTTGATAGTAAGATGTTCTTCTAAATAATTTAAAATTTTCAGATGACTTCCTGCCTAACCTAAATTCCTCTGGAAATTCTCCAAAACCTTGAAAACACTCTTACTATATAAACCCCACCTTTCCTATGATATATGCTATTATTTTCAAAGCCTGATTTAGGAAGATAGTCCTGCTGACAGAAAATAAATCTTGCTTGATTTGACCAAATAATTTGGATGATGGTCTTTGCTCTTAATCAGTGGCTTATTAATGATTATTGTGTGGACTACAAGTAAACCAATAAAGTCCATTAGTTGTAAAACAAAGTCTACAAAATACAGTATCAACCTGGGTTATTTAGGAATTTCCATGGTTCCTCCTCAGCCAACAACTCAAAGGAATGTAACCCATTACCACCACTGCAAGCCTTACCTGGTTACAATTGGCCACTTCAGATTATATATCATCCTCCTTACTAGGCTCACACTCATAGAGTGCAGGAAATTTCCACTTCAATAGGTCCCCACACCACCTGCCAAATGTCCCCCAATTTTATCTGTCTCTCTCCGCAGTCTCTCCCTCCAGCTCCACTACCTGATCTCTCCCACTCATGTGTCTACTTGTACCCAGGGTGCTTCCAGAACCTATTCTATTTTTCTTTTCTAGGTCTATTTTTTATGCTTACTCCTATACCCCTACCCTTTTCCTAAACTCTCTATATCTGTGTATTATACCTGATTATAATTTACTTAATAACTCAAAACCACTTATTAATCAATACATATCACATTTGTTAATCTGAGTCACCTCACACAGGATGATTTCTTCTAGTTGCATTCATTTGCCTACAAATTTCATGATGTCATTTCTTAAGACTCCCAGGAATATCTCATTATATAAATATACAACATTTTATTTATCCATATTTTTTAGTTGAGGGACATCTAGGTGATTTTAAATAAAGCCTCAGTTAACACAGATGAGCAAATTTCCTTCTGCTAGGATAAATCATCCTTTGAGTATCTGCCTAAGAGTGATATAGCTAGGTCTTATACTTTAATTTTTCAACTCATGTGTAGGGCAACTGGCATGATGAGTAAGAAAAATGCTGATAAGGTTTTAGAAAAATGTTCTCACATGAGATTAATATGGGAATTGTGAACTTAGATGCAGACTGCAGTCAAACAATAATGAAGGCAGATTCTTGAAGAAAGTTGTAGCTTTGGAATGTATATAAAATAATGGAGGGGTCTGGATAAATCTATGTCTTGCATGAGGGAAAACAAAAGTTTGCTGCTAAGTGGGGAAGGTCAAAGGGTAAAAAAGCAAACAAACAAATCAACAAAATGCAGCAATGCTTTACTCAGGGTGAGAATTTTTATTTTCCTTAGCTTTCCTAAAATAGAATTTTCAAATATAGCTGCAAACAACTTTTAGAAAATCAATACAAAATGTGCAATTATTATCATTAAAGAAATTAAGTTGAATAGAGAAACAGAATGCAATAGTTAACAAATATGGGAAACTGTTGAGGTTACTCTAAAGAGAAAGATAATGCCATATTTATAAAAAAAAAATGAATTGTCAAAGCAAGTAAGTGAGAATTAAGTTACTACCTTTAATAGGCTTCCTAGGAAACTAGATTTCACACAAGTTATGGAAAGATTGTTGAAGAATCCGTGAAACATGTACAGAGTTATATTGTGAGTACAGAGTAAAGCTATGATAACACAGATGATGAACAGGTCTTATTTGTAGATGATTGTTTCTTTTCTGCTGGTCAGTTCCTGAATAACTTCTCAGAAGCTTATATTACTTATAAATTCCCAGCCATTAGCTCAGGCTTGTTACTATCTACCTCATGTACTTTAAGCTAACCCATATTTCTATTTATGCTTTGCCATATGGCTTATTATTACATGTCCTACTTGCTTGAATGCTAGCTTGCAACTTTATTCATTCTGTCCTTCTTTATCCCATAATACTCCTAGTCTGGACACTTCCCTGTATTTTTTGCATGTCTATTGCAAAACAGCATTTTGTTAAGTCAATTCAAGTGTCAAGTCTTTGCAGGGTATAACAACATTATCCCACAGCATGTGCCATTCCTGACTTCAGAGAAAAGAGTTTCCTCACAAACATAATTGGTGTAAGTGAAGTGACAAGTAGAGATTTTTTGATGAAAACTACAGGTGACCAAGCGTTAACCGCAGATATTCATTCTCCATAAAGCATTTAGTTAAGGACTCTGAGGTCAAGTATATATCAATTAGATTCTGAAGTATGGTCTTTTAGTCAAAAATTTTGCAACAAATTTCAGAAAACTAAAAGTCATTAATGGTATATGTAGTTTTTAAATTCAACTTACAGGAGAGATTAGTAGACACTTTCCAAAGCTCACCAACAAATTAAATGCAGAAATACATTTTAATGATTTTTCCCAGATAATTTATATATCTCTCTTATTTCCAGGGATGTAAGAGTTAAGAAAATTAAAGTCTATTCTTTGGCACTTTTACATTCTGACAAGCCATTTTATTTATCTGAACAAATACATAGAGGTTATTTAATTTCACCCTGACAGTTATAATGTCTGATCCCAGCAAGATTCACCTTCTTAAACAATGTTATTGTATATGTAAACATGGCCTTTTGAATCTGTGTGTTTCACATGGGTTCAAAAAACTATGGATGGAGAATAGCAGTAATAAACATGTACATATTTGTTTTAATCATTCTCCCCCAAACAATTTAGTAAAATAGTTACTTATATAGCAGTTTCATGTTTATAAATAAACAAGAAATGACTTAAGGTTTCTAGGAGATTTGCATAAGTAATTCACAAATATTTTGAATATAAGAGACTGAAATATTCACAGATATTAATACCTCATAGAAACTGTTTACCATTGATGTTTTACCAGAGGGACAACTGTATTTAAATGGTAGCCACATAGCAGTCATCCTCAGCATTTTGTGATAATGTTTCAATTCCCCCTATTGTATATAATGGATGCAGATTTTCAAACCTTTTGGAATCTAAATAATCATTATTGCCATGGTCATAGACTTTCCTGATCTTCAGTTTATCCATGTAACTATTCAATGTCTTTTTGAATTACTTTTTAATGTTAGCTTGTATTAAATATTTCATTGGTTTGTGTGATACCTGTTGACTACTATTGTTAATTTAAACTTTGATTACAGAATATGGGCTGTTCCTTGTATCTTGTGGGATATTAGCTTTATTTAATAAATTAATATTGTTTCTATTCCTAGAATAATTCTTTTTGTATTTATTTATTGAGACAGTTTCTCTATATCGCCTTTGCTTAGAACTATCTTTGTAAATTAGACTCTCCTGAAACTTACAAGTAGAAAAATTTGTGTGGTGTGCTGTTTGTGCTGTTGCAGGGAGCTGAGCAGAGAATATGTCCAAGCTAAGAAACTACACCATGGTCACTGTATAAATATTTAAACAGCTGGCTAAGAAGTGAGTGGCACCCCGAACCTCAGAACAAGCACAGACCCATGGTCTCTGAACATGGCCCTGGGACACAGCCTTTGACACTCCAACTACATCCAGCTCTGCCCTAAACCAAAGAAAGCTAGGAGAGTCACCTAAGCTCAATCCCCAGCAAAACACAGCTAGAAGTCATCCCACAGGCCAAACCCTGCCAAAGCTGCAATCTACTTCATCACATACTTACAACTAGAGACCCCAAAGCCTTCTGGTCCACAGCTGACTAAGACCAAACTATGAGCCAACTAAGAACTAACTAAGAATGCCCCCTGGAACAACTGGAAACACATAGTCTCTGGGCCAACAACTGACTAAGAGCTAAGTAAGAGCTGACTAAGAGTGAAGCAAGGAAGCAATGGGGAGATTCCAGTACAAGAATACATATAACAATATAAATAACAAGACACCACCAGAGGAGCTGGTGGTTCTACAACATCAAGACCTGATCAAAGCAATGAAGAGTAAACAGAGGAAAATGACCTTAAAAACTTTATGAAGATAATAGAAACTTTAAAAGAGGATATAAAGATTTCCCTTATAGAAATAAAAAATATAAAAAAAAAAATTGGAAGAGACTAACAAGTAACTAAAAGAAAATAAAAAAGAAAAAACCAAACAGGTGACAGGAACATTCCAGGAATTAAAAATTGAAGTAGAAGCAATAAGGAAAGCAAAAACTGAGGTGAAGCTGGAAATAGAAAACAAGGAAATGAACTGGAACTACAGATGCAAGCATAACTGACAGAATGCTAGAGATGGAAGAAAGAATCTCTGGAGTGGACAATTCAATATTGGAAACAGATATGTCAGTTAATGAAAACCATAAACCAAAAAAGTCTTACCATAATATGTCTAGGAATTCTGGGACACCTTGGAAAGACCAAAACTAAGAATTACTGGAATCAAAGAAGGAGAAGAATACCACCTCAAATGCACAGAAAATATATTCAACAAGATAGAAGAAATCCCAACCTAAAGGAGTTAATGCCTATAAAAATACAAGAAGCTTACAGAACACCAAAGAGTCTAGAACCCCCCCAAAAATGTGCTTTCCACATAACAATCAAACCACTAAACTTACAGAACAAAGAAAAAAATACTAAGAGTGTGAAAATAGAAAATTCTAAAATCCTGTTTGCTTCTCTTTCCCTCTCATGTCACGGTAGCTTGCTCAGGGCAAAGAGTTTCGGCTCCATTGCTTCATAGTAATGTAGTGGCAGTTTGTTCAAGGCCCAGGTTCTGGGAAAAGCTTTGTTCATAAGATTTATAGCACCTTGCTCCCTGAGTTCTGAGAATCCCCCCTGGAGCAGCTTGACCTCCTGGAGCTCATGCATCATGCTCACCATCTCTCCAGCAGGACCACCTGAGACAATAGCAAGCAGTCAAGCATTCTTCATCATGGCAACCTTGCAACTTCCTTACCTCACCACACTCCCCCTCCCAAATCAAAGTGTAGTATAAAAATTCTATCCTAAAAGCATTCGGGGCTCTTGGCCTCTCAGTGCCTTGAGTCCACTCATGAGTGAAATTAAACTTTTTCTTTTTATCTTGCAAGAAATCTGGGTCCGAGGTCTTTTTCTTTATTTCAACCGGTAACAAGAGGTGCAAAGGAAAAGGCCAAATTACCTATAAAGGCAGACCCATCAGAACAACATCTGACTATTCAATGGAAACAATGAAAGTAAGAAGGTCCTGGTCAGATGTTATAGAAACACTAAAAAAACCATGGCTGCAAATCCAGACTACTATACCCAGCAGAAGTATCAATCACCATAGATGGAGTAAACAAGATACTTCATGACAAAACCAGATTTAAACAATACATATCCACACATGTGGCCATACAGAAAGCACTAGAGGGAAAACTACAACCTAAGGAAACAAGATACACCTATGAAACCACAAGCAATTAATAATCCAATAATCCCACAGAGGAATCCCAAAGAAGGAAAATACACATATTCTTCCATCAGAAATAACAGGAAATAACAATCATTGGCCATTAATATTCATTAATATCAATGAACTCAATTCACCTTTAAAAGAAATACTCTAATATGATGGATACAAAACAGAAGCCATTATTCTGCTGGATAAATGATACTCACCTAAATTTCAAACACAAACACAGGCTCAGAGTAAGGATTGAGAAAAGATTTTCTAATCAAATGGTCCTAAGAAACATCCTAATATCTATAAAAATAGACTTCAAATTAAAATCAATCAAAAGAGACCAGCACAGATACTAGTTATTCATCTCAAGAAATAGCCACTAAGAAAGATGAAATCTTAATCCTGAATATTTGTGCTCCCAATAAAATGGCATCAACGTAAGTATAATAAATACTACTAAATCTTAAGCCTCATAAGAAATACCACAAACTAATAGTGAGAGGCTTCAATACTCCATTTTCACCCTTGGATAGGTCAATCAGACAGAAACCCAACAGAGAAAAAGAGATCTAAGAGATACTATGACCCAAATGGACTTGATAAATAAATACAGAAATATTCCAACCAAGTAAGTAATTTACATATTTCTCAGGACCCTAGGGAAATTTTTCTAAAATTGTGACCACATACTTGGTCATAAAGCAAGCATCAATAGATACAGACAAATTGGTGTAGTATATGGTTTCTGATCCAGACTTTCAGTCCTAGCCTCAAGGTTTAGGCCCGCAGACCCACAGACCCGCAGAGACACACAGATGCTTATAATAGTCTTAGGCTGATCAGCCTAAGGCTCAGGCATACAACTTGCTTACTCTTTACACCTTAATCTAACCCATGACTCTTGTTCAGCCATGTGGCTCGGTACCTTTTCTGAGAGCAGCCTAGTTGTCCTCTACTTCTTCTGGCTTCTCTCAGGCATTCTGCTCTGTGCTTCCAGTTCCTAGAGTCTTCTAGTCTGTTAGCCCCACCCACACTTCTTGTCTGTCTTTGGCGAATCAGCACTTTTTATTAAATCAGTGGGTGGGACAATTATTTACAGTGGAACAACATAATCTCCCAGAAATCAAAATAACTCATTGTATCATATCAGACCACCATGGCCTAAAGTTAAAGTTCAACAGCAACAAAATCACAGCAAGCCTACAAATAAATGGAAACAGAACATTTATCAATTGACATCTGGGTCAAGGAGGAAGTTAAAAAACAAAGACTTCCTAGAGTTTAATGAAAATGAATCCAAAACATACCCAAATTTATGTGATACAAAGAAAGCAGTATTAAGAGGAAAAACTCATAGTACTAGATGCCTATATGAAAAGGAGAGAAAAATCTCACACAAGAGACATAACCAAACAACTGAAGGCTTTAAATAGTTAGAAGCAAACTCACCAAGGAGGTTTAAATGGCAGGAAAAAAAATCAAACTTAGTAATGAAATCAATAAAATAGAAACAAATAGAACAATACAAAAATAAAGGAATCAAAGTGTTGGTTCTTTGAGAAATTCATCAAGATAGATAAACCCTTCTCCAAACTAACCCAAAAGCAATGATTGAGTATTCAAATTAACAGAATTAAAAAGGAAAATGGGGACATAAAAAATATAAATATATATCTGTTTAATATAGTAAATATAATATTTTAATATAATTTATTATAATAAATATAATAAAGACAACATACAGCAAGCTGACAGCCAACATCAATAGTTCCTGAACCAAGATATAAGCAAAGAGCTTTATATAGTAGATTTAAGGTTTCTGTTAATAAGGACAAAAAGGGAACAGAATCAAAGATGGCTTTTTAGTTTTGATGTTTTCATGGATCAGCTTTGTTTGCCCAAGGCGAACTGAGGCTTGACTTTTTGAAGAGAAGCTTCCTGATTCAGCCTTAAAGGCAAAACACTTGTGAGTTTTTTAAGAGGCCCTGCTGCCTAATACTTAAATGGAGTTAATGAGCAGCAGATGGCAAAGATTTACTTGGTAATTATATGGACACTAAATTCCCCAGAGTACCTGGGTTAAAAAGATAAACTCTATGAAATTAGACTTGGAACTGGATGGAGCCATCCACCAATCCTACCAACTTTGAATCCTGGCAGATTAAAAGGTGTTTTCAGAAACAGAAAGAAATAGAATAATCTGGGTAGAGTCAATCACCCTAGGCTAGCAAAGGTGTGATCAGGAACAGAAAAAGTTAAGAAATAAATATACAGTAAAGACAGTTTTTTTTTTTTAAAGTCTAAGTGGTTTATAATGTTTTGAAAATATATATACATATACTTAGAGAAAGAAAAGAAAAGGTAGAGAAAGTCCTTAAAAAAGAAATAGAGTAAAATAGACAAATAAATAAAAATAAACCTTGGAAAATACAAAGAGTGTCTGGATACTGTATATTATTGTCTTATCTTTAAGCTTCTTGACTGAAAATGACTTTGGAAAAGCTGTTAAAAGATAGTTGATTATAAATGCTGTTGGTTTAATTCAACCTATGTATTTTATAAATGAGTTGACTTTAAATTGAAATCCAAAATTGTGCTACTTTGGAGAAGAGGTTTTTTTTTTTTTTTTTTTTTTTTTTTTTTTTTTTTTTTTTTTTTTTTTTTTTTTTTTTTTTTTTTTTCTCACAGAAAATGAGAGGCTGTGGGTTTATTCCTGAATAAAGAACATAAAGATGGATAGAGGAAGACCCCCTGAAAAATCTCCAATGGAAATAGATGGCCTAGATGACTCAGCATTTCAGAGCACCTCTGTTGAAGTTTCCCGAGCTCTGTATTCAGAACAATTTCAAGGAGACTGGTTAAGATGACCCAGCCTTATAGATTACTCCACTAAAGACTTGTCCATAATCCTACATTTTTCTTTGGATTCCTATGGGATTGCCAGCAGGAAGTAGCCTAGAGAACAATGTCTACATTCCCAAAACACGGATTATGATGTTTGTGTTTATTTACAGTGTTGTTTATAAGTTGTTATAGATAAGAGGGGGGAAAGAATATTAGATGTGGAGTTCTTTTTGTTTTAAAAAGAGAAAAGGGAATATGTGGGAGATTATGCTGTTTCATTGTAAATAATTGTCCCACCCACTGGTTTAATAAAAAGCGCAGATTGGCCAAAGGCAGGCAGGAAGTATGGGTGGGGCTACCAAAATAAGAAAATTCTGAAAACAGGAAGCACAGAGCAGAATGCCAGAGAGAAGCCAGAAGAAGCAGAGGACAAATATGCCGCTCTGAGAAAAAGGTAGCGAAGTCCATAGTTCCTAATGGAGAAAAGCTAAAAGCAATCCAATTGAAATAAGGAACAAGACAAGGTTGTTCTTTCTCTCCTTATCTTATCAATAGTTTTGGAAATTTTAGCTAAAGTGATAAGAGAACAAAAGTAAGTTAAGGGGGTACAAATTGGAAAGGAACAAGTCAAACTGTATTTGCAGATTATATGATATATATATATACATACATATGATACATATATACATAAGTATACATATGATATATATATATATATACATAAGTGACCCCCAAAATTCTACTAGGGAACTTCTACAGCTGATAAGCACCTTTAGCAATGTAGCAGGGTGCAAGATCAACTCAAAAAAAAAAAAAATCAATAGCCCTCCTATAAACTAAAGATAAAATGGCTGAAAAGGAAATAAGGGAAATATCACCCATTATAATAGCTACAAATATCATTTAATATCTTGGTGTAACTCTAACCAAAGAAGTAGCAGACCTGTTTGACAAATCTTTAAGTCACTGGAGAAAGAAACTCCAGAGGATATCAGAAAATGAAAAAATCTCCATGTTCCTTGATAGGTACGATCAAACTATTAAAATGACAATTTTACCAAAAGCAATCTTCAGATTCAATGCAATCCCCAACAAAATTCCAATCCAATTTATTACAGATCTTAAAAGAGCAATCCTCAACTTTATGTGGAATAACAGAAAATCCAGGATTGGTAAAATAATCCTGCTAAACAAAATAATTTTAATAATCCTTGACTTCAAGCTATACTACAGAGCTACAGTAATGAAAACAGCTTGATACTGGCATAAAAACAGACTTGTGCATCACTGGAATAAAGTCAATGACCCTGACATTAACCCACATGTTATAATAAGGTTTTTGGTCACAGAGCTAGAGGTCTAAACCCATAGAACTGCCACCCCAGACACCTTAACCACCCACTGCTGCTTAGCCCCCCCAAAAAATGATTTAGACGCTTATATTAACTTTAAGCTGTTTTGGTGGGAGGAGCAGCTGGCTCCATCTGTCTCTGACTCTGCCCTTCTCCTACCTATGCTCTGATTTCCCCTCCTACTTTTGAAAATATTTAAAATTATTAAAAAACATAAAATTATTTAAAATTATTAAAAATATACAAAAATTATTTTAAAAACATAAAAAATACAAATGAGCCATGAGCCGTGTGACAAATTAATAAATAAAAACAGACAAAATAATAAAAAAGCTAACTAACAATATGCCTAAGCCATAGGCCAAACAACATAAACTTAATATAAACATCTAAGTCATTTATAAAGACCAAAACAACTATGGGTGTATGAAGTCTAAAATGACAAGTCTAAAGTCTAAACTTCTAGCCACTCAGGACCAAAAAAACCTATTTATAACACCTACACACCTATGAACACCTTATTTTTGACAAAGAGGCCAAAATTATTGAGTGGTAAAAGATAATGTCTTCAACAAATGGTTTTGGCATATCTTGACGGTAGTATGTAGAAAAATGCAAATAGATACAAACCTATTACCCTGAAAAAAACTCATATGTTCAAGAGGAACAAAGACCTCAACATAAACCAGTTACACTGAAGTTGATAGAAAAGAAAGTGTGAAATACCCTTCATTACATTGGCACAGGTGACCACTTCCTAAATATAACACCAGTATCACAGACTCTAAGAACAATAATCAATAAGTGGGACCCCTTAAACTGAGAAGCTTCTGTAAGCAAAGGACACAGTCAATAAAACAAAACAACAACCTACAGAATGGGAAAAGATCTTCATCAACCCTACATCTGATAAAGGATTGGTCTCTAAAATATATAGGGAACTCAAGAAACTAGAGCCCCCAAACCTAAATAACCCAATTAAAATATGGGGTTCGTAGCTAAAAAGAAAACTCTCAACAGAAAAATTATAAATGGCTGAAAGTTGCTTAAAAATTGCTCAACATTTTAAGCTATGAAAGAAATGTAAATGAAAACAGCTTTGAGACACCACCTTACACCTGTCTAATAGCTAAAATCAAAAACACAGATGACAAGTCTATGCTGGAGAAGATGTGGAGCAAGGGGAACACTCCTCAATTGCTGTTGGGAGTGTAAACTTGTACAGCTATTCTGGTATGGCAGTTCCTCAGAAAGCTTGGAATCAATCTCCCCAAGGATCCAGAAATACCACTATTTGGCATAAACCCAAAGGCTGCACATATATACCACAATTAGCTCAACTACATTTATAGCATCATTATTTGTAAAAGCAAGAACCTGGAAATAACCTAGATGCCCCTCAACTGCTCAAATAAAAATTGAATTAATAACAAATTGTGGTAAATATTGGCAATGGAGTATGCTCAAAAAAAAAAAAATTGCGGGCAAATGGATGGAGTTTGGAGAATATCCTCCTGAGCAAGGTATTACAATCCCAGAAGGATAGGCATGGGATGTACTCACTTATAAGTGGACTTTAGACAAAAAGCAGTGAATACTCAAGCTGCAAACAACAACCCCTGAACAATTTGGGATCAGAGGAACTTAAGAGAGATATCCAGAGATTCCCCTAGGAAGAGAAAATAGAGAATATCTCCTTAGCAAATTGGGATCATAACAGGTTGCAATCAAGAAGAGATGTAAACAAATCACAATATAATTTCATGGTTTAGTGAAGCAACAAAGAGGAAAAAAAAGAGATGGATATCTTGACAAAGGAAGCCATTGAAGTTTTTTTTTGGGGGGGGGAACAACCAAATTTTAAAGAAAACTCCAAGAACTCACAAGATGTTCCTAGTTATGTCTCCAACCAATAGTAGAGGTGGTGCCTAAATGGAATCAAATGAATAACCACCTTAAGTCTTTACAAATCCTACATTCAACAGTGAACAGAGGTGGAGACAGAAATCCATGGCTGATCCCTGGGATGAGCTACTGGCCCAGCTGAGAGCAGAGGAGGAGAGTCTGTATGAGCAAGGAGATGGATATTATGGGGAAAATTCCCACGTTGATGGTTGGCTGGAGCTCTGGGGAGCTCACTGAATCAAGATCAACCACTGGGGAACCATCAGGAAAAGGAGATAGGCCCTCTAAGGTTTGGCTTCTGTTGACTGGCATGAGCAATTTGTAGAGTCTGGAGGTGTGGTATTAGACTATGTTCCTGTTTGTGGGCTGGCACCTTGGAACCCACTCCCTGCAGAGGAACCCCTAACCCAGTCTTGATAATTGGATGAGGAAATTGGACTTGCCTGGAGTGGAAGTGGCATGCTGACTGACCCTCCTTGGGACTTCTTGCCCTTTTGGGGTGGAGGAGGGGTTGAAGGCTTAGTGGGAGGGATTGAAAGGAGCGAAGGGAGGGAGAGTAGGAGGATACATGGAAAAATACTTTTTTTAAGATAAAAAAGAAAGGTGAAAAAGAAGACCACGTTGGCTAACTGAGTAATGCCAGGCATCCATGCATGCAGGCACATGCTAATATACAAGGGAACCACACATGACCCACCATGGGTCACATGGTGGTAGTGATGGAGGCCTACCATCAACACACAGGCAGGCATGCAATGACAAAGGCTCAAGCCTCTGATATCCAAGCACCTTTATTTAGAATCTATATCAAAGTGTGATATTTTAAACAAAACTTTTTTTTTTTTTGGATGAAGCTGAAAAGCATGCAGACAGCCTCTGTGTGGTGGTGGTACATATCGTTTAATCCCAGCACTTAGGAGGCAGAGGTAGGCAAAATTTTGAGTTAGAGGTCAACCTAAAGAGTGAAAGGACAGCTAGGACTACACAGATAAACTCTGTCTTGAAAAACAAACAAAAATGTGTGCAGTCAAGCCATTTCTTGATCCCTGATAGCCCACTGCATAGATCTTCCATGATGAAGTATCTGTTGATTGTAATGATATAATATTCAACATGACCTGAGTGTTCAGCTACCTGCTCCTGATGCCATGCATGCCAACAGTTGCTATTCTGTCCCTAAAATTATGTATTCTAACACATTAGAACTCTAAGTCTAAATAAACTCTTCTATTGAAAAAAAGTAAGATTCCATTAATCATTTCACAGATTGACAAGATATATTCTAGAGCTTACACTAATATCCCATGCTAATTTTATAATTTGTAAAATAAAGTTTTGTGAAATAAAAAAAAGATCTAAAATATACTAAACCTTATATAAAGCATGTCAAATTAAAGCTTTTATAAAACTCTAAATAAATAAATAAATACTTAATTTTTTCAAGAAAAAAAAAAAAAAAAAAAAAAAAAACCTCACAGATATCCATCTGTGTCTGCCTCCCAAATGCTGGGATTAAAGGTATGCACCAATACATCTGGATTAGTACTTCCCTTTATACTTCAGTAATGAAATGCTTTTCTGAGATGATGTCAAAATACAGATATATTTATACACATGCACACAACTGCAGCCATGTTGTTTTTTAGACAGATGGAAAATGTTGACTAAAATAATATCACTTTCCAATGTTAATTGAGCTGAGATCTCACTGTATAATGAGCTTCCATTTTCAAAAAGTCTGCTGTGTAAGGTGTTTTTTGTACTGTGCATTTTAGATTAGATTCTAATTGGAACATAGTCTGCTGCCTTAAAAAGTACAATTATCACCCTTTAAAAGAACAACAGAAGTCACTGAGTGATCTGAAAGACAAAAATCATCTTCATCTAAAAACAGTGTCTCCTGCATCTGACTTGGGTCCATGTGATGAGGAAAAGACACAGATAGAAATTGCTTTTGTTCTTATATTTCTGTGACTTTGATGATAGAAAGACTTTCTTGAAAGCACAATATTTTTTCATATTTCCATTTTTTATATTTTTTGCCATTTGAAAGTGTTTCTTTTTTCAATTAATTTTCTTCATGCTTTTAGGATATGTAATGTGTGTGTGCACGTGTATGTGTGTGTGTGTGTGTGTGTGTGTGTATGAGTTGTGCAGTTTGTACTACATTGTACTATTTTTGAAAAATAATTTAAATAATGCAAACAAGAAAGAAAAACACGTTTTCAAGAAATTAATTAATAAGAACAATTTATTTTCTATACTAAAATTCTGTTCAATATACAGTTATAAATTACTATATTGTGTCTGAACTTCTGTATTAAAAAGAGGCAGGTCAGGGGTGTCTTCTTTATAAATTATATTAGAAATTATAAGTGAAATATATGTCATAAGGTTGCTAATCAATAAAGTAAGATTATAATGAAACACCTTGATGATCAACTGGTAGAAGTGTCATTATTAATCTTTGGTTGCTTTTGACAAAAACTCTAATATAAGGGAGCCTAATATAGCCAGTTTCTGAACTTTTAAAAGAAATATTTTAAAACAAATAAATATTCTCCATGCCTCATCCTTAAGATATTAACCTTGATTGATATATTTCCACATATACAAAATTGTTACTTTTTAATTAAGTTAAAACAAGAAGTATAACCTGTTTAACATAGACATTTTGGCTACTAATAAAACTAGCCAAATATATTTAAGATATTTTTTATTTAAACATATTTCAAGCATTAATTGCATAACAAAATATAGAAAGTGAGTTTAGTTAATAATTATGAAGCTAGACACATCTTACATAAAAATCAGTGCATTGATATATTACCTGTATATGTGATAATTTCTACAGAAATTTCAATTAAAAAGCTAAGTATAAGAGAACTATAGAGTACTGTATAGACAACTTATTTATGTACTAATATAATTATAATGAACATTTTCCCATAAATGAGATATTTAATATCTCTCATTCAGTCTACAAAATTCAGTCATCTGATTAATTTTAGACTACGTAAAGAGATATTTTTCACTAAATAAACTTAAATTATTTTATACAATTTTAAAGCATACACAGAGCTCATAATACAAGTTTCCATGCACACTTCACCAACCAAGAAAGTCATGAATGTGTGACCAGTTTTTTAAATCTTGTGTTATGTTCACTTTTATTTCAATAATTCATATTTCTTATTCAGGAAATAAAATTTTATGACAAAGATGATACAAAGTAATTTCTAAAATTATAGCTGAATGATCCTGTTTATCTAACATGCAAAGATCATAAGCATTTATCTGTGTCATGTGAAATTTGAGCTAACCTGAATTTTATATTATGTTCAAAGAAGGCTAGCCTTAATTAGATTCAAGAAAGTTTAAAAAATGTAAGACATTTTACTACTCTGTTGTCTCCTAATTCAATATGAGTTTCTAAGAAGATATTCATTCCCCTGTATCAGAATTTTGTAGACATTTCCTTCACAAATAGTAATATGGGTATAAGTTTATATAATAATGGAATTCCAGTAACTGAACACCAATACAGAATAAATAATATGTACATTTCCTGACCTTGATGTTTTTTTAATAATTACATCACTTTTGATGTCTATAATAAATTTGCTTTCTTGAAGAATTACTTGTCAATTATGTACTCCAAAATATATTGTTTGGTTTTCCATAGTTTTTAAGTATTATTTGAAAGCTGCTATTAATGGTGGACTTTGGAGCCATTCTAAGTCTTGGACTTGAATATTAATTATAGCATTGGTCTTGTATAGGGTTGATGGGAGTCTGAGCAAGAATTTTTCTGGAATACATGCACAGAAATATTTTTTTAATACAAAAACGATTCTCATTTTTAATTTCACCAAGTGGGTTTAAATTTATGTAAAATATGATTTTCCAATTTATACTCTCACACACTATGTGACAGTTCCTACAGCACAGTTTCCAAAACCAGCAATGGAATAAATGTTTATAGCTCTCCTAGTCTAATTACCTGAATAATAATCTAGTATTTTCAATTTTGTATTTCTCCTATTCAAACAAATTTAACACACCTTAATATTTTTATATGTTGTATTGTGTGCGCTAGCTATCATACAAAATAAAGAATATTCATATGTAGATGGTTGAAAATCTTTTCAGTTGTAAAAATTCTCCATGTATATGAATTTCCATTTTACACAATACAATCTAAGAAATTTTCATTGAAATTTTTAATGTGACTTTTATGGATAAAGAACTGTAAGCATTTCTCTGATGGCTAAAGATGTTGAACAACTTTTTATGTGTCTTTCAGACATTTATAATTCTTCTGTTAAGAATTCCCTATTTATCTCTGATCCCCATTTTTTAATTGGGTTATTTAGGTCTTTGGGCTCTAGTTTCTTGAGTTCTCTCTATATTTTCATGATCAATTCTCCGTTTGAAGTAGGGCTGGTGAGGATCATTTCCCATTCTGTAGGCTGCCATTTTATCTCATTGGCTGTGTCCTTTGCCTTACAGAAGCTTCTCCGTTTCAGGAGGTCCCACTTATTGATTGTTGTTCTTAGTAGCTCTGTGCTACTGGTGTTATATAGCAAGAGGCTAGATAGATTGCTTAAAAGTTAAGAACATTGTTGCTTTTGCAGTGGATCTGAGTTTGGTTCCCAGCATTTTTATGAAGTCCAGGGAAACTTCTGCTATTAGTTTTCACATAGCTACAGACAGTCATATATACACACATCTTAGAATATTTTAAAATACTTTGAATTTTTTACCTTTTAAATATTAAAAATAAAACTTTAAACACACCATTTTTTTTTATGAGTGTTGCACACACATGCCTACTTTAATAATGACCAAGGCAGGACCTCATGCATGGACAAGCATTCTGTGGTCAAACCTTATTCCCCAATTGTTTTCTTTAACATTTCATTTGAGCTAATGTCTCACTACATTGACCTAAGCTAATTTTTTAATGCATTTTTTTAAAGCTAACTTTGTAGTGCTAGTTGACTGAGAATTTGAAATTACCGCTTCCTGAGGAAGAACTGTATGCTTGTAACACCAAATCCAACTTTATTTCTTCTTTAATTAATTATTTCCTAACATGTTTATTTCTTTCATTAACCAGGCCTTAGAACTGCCTAGACAGCTATTGATTATTGCAGGTTATAATGTCATGTTGGTAATTTTTGTGGTTTGCAAGAACCATTGCTGGGCAGGACTATTGGTTGCTTTTCTCTCTTGAAACCTTGCATGGTAACTCTAGTAATTTGAAAGCTCATCCTTATATAGAAGGCTCCCAGTGAGAACCACTTCAGAGTCTGAAGGTCCTGTGTGTAAAATACATAGTTTCTTTCACAATACAGACTTATTGTCCTTTGGGACCCATCCAATAGCAACGATAACAGCCTATACTTTTTTTTTTTTTGGCAGGGCGGTGAGGGGAGAGTATCTTGAACATTTCTGACTGACAATTCAAAAACAGGCTTCTTTTTGTTATTGGAGGTTTTCTTAGATGATATATGGCTCTTCGGGGATCATTGGCACTATATATTTATATGTGTAAATAAGTATGGGTATTTAATTTTAGATAAATAATAAGATTCTTTATGACTTATTAATACATTCTTAATATTAATTTATTCTTCCCTTTTTTTCAATATTTTTCTCCCTTCCTTTCCTAATTAAAAACTCAATTGCATTTTTCCAAATATCGCCTGAAATACTCTTGTACTGTGCTATTCTCTTGTTTCTTCCCCATACACAAACATATTATGGTCCATTTTTACTTTCATGGTTTCTAGTTTTTACAATTACTATAGGTTACTTAATCAATAAGAACATATGGAATTAGAAACTACAGATGAGACAGATCATGAAATGTTTGTCTTTTTAAATTCTGTGTTATCTCACTCAACATGACATTTTCTAGTTCCTTGCATTTACCCTAAATTTATAGATTTTATCTTCCTCAGCAAGCATTGTTCCTAATAGCATTCTAAAAAACTATTCTTAGATCCATAAGTAAGTATTGTTCTCACCCCTCATTAAGGAAACACTTTTTACAACAGGCTGAAACAATTACAGATAACCGCAACTACTCAAAATGCAGAGAACAAATGACTGTGTAGCGTCAGCCTCAGTAGACACAACCAGAGCACAAGCTGTGCACCTGAGGCTCAGAGATCACACTGGAAAAGAGGACACATGTTTATAAATTTGTAAGAGAAAGACAAATGGGGATGTTTCTGTAAAATTTCATTTCCTAGAAGTATCCAAAAAGCTATATGCATGAAGAAATCAACAATGTGGCTGCCTAATTTAAATTGGAACAGGGACAATACCAATAAGTGTACTTAATCTCCTAAGGTCCCAACCCTGGATAAGGAACTACAGACAACTAAGGAATGCTGAGAACAAGAGAAATAGCCATCCTCAGGAAAGAGGAAAGAACTCCTAGCTTTTTTATCCAATACCAAGTGCTAGTAACATTATAAGGAATCAGTAGGTTGTGTTTGAGTTTGTGCACAAGTATATTAAAATAAATTGAGGCCATAAATTTTAGGAAAAAGCAATAGAGTTCATGGTATGGGTTGGAAGGTAAAAGTAAAAAATAAATAGAAGAGCTTCTGTAATTATACTTTAATATCAAAACAAAATTAAATTATATATTTTAAAGAATTAATAAAAATATTTTATTTAAATGTCTTAAGCACATTTACCTACATTTACTTCTTTAAAAAATCCTGTTATTAATGTTTACATATTTTTGTTATCAAGATTTGTCTTTGTAACAATATCCCTGCTTAAATATTTTGTATTGAGTTTGTTTTCTAGAATCAAAGATTTTTCCATATTTGTTGGATTAAATTTTCTCAGACAAATAGGTTTCTCTCTGTATCTCCTGTATTTTTCATTGTAATTTTATAGAAAAATATTTATGTAAAAATAACATTTTGCCTTAACCAGTTCCAAAACAGAGAGCTGTTAACATACCAATTTAGGTAGATGTACACTATATTATGGTTCAGTGAATGACTAGTTATGAATAGCCTGGTGCTGTTGTACACTTCTCCACATCTAGCCAGTTTGTCAAGATATCTTCTAAAGTGCTTTTTACTAGTGTACATTCTCAAGACATACTATAGATGGGTGAGAGAGTACATTTTCTCTCACATTTCATGTGAGAGGTAAAAATAGAAATATATTGTATTACTTGAGTAAAACTTCTCACTTCAACCATCATTGAAATGAAAATATTTCAAATGGCTTACAGGTAGCTTCCATTAAATTTGAGAGAGTCATAGGCTTAGGGAAAAAATAAAATTAACAAAATATATCTTAATTGAAAATTGAACCCAAAAAATTAAAATTAATGTGGCTTTGTCACATAGAACCAACATTAAGAAAACATATCAGAAGCCTATTAAAATTTAAAAACAATCAAATGAAACACATTATAAAGGTTTGATAGATATTGGTGGAAAATTAAGACCGAACTCAGGTCATCAAACTTTTATTAATATAAGGCAACAAATAATTGCTTGCATGTACCTTGCAAATACTCTGAAATTATTTATTTCTAACATCTTGTTGGGGAGTGATATGTAGGGCACCCTGCAAGCACTAATCTAATCTGATAAATTCAAGAATATTGCCTAGGCTCTTATCTGCTTTGGTAAAAAAAAAAAAAAAAAAAAAAGGTCAGTGTTTGGGACTTTTTGGACTTTATAAATACCTAAGATGTGAGTTGCATATTTGTGGCATGAGGTGACTTTCGTTAATATTCCAATTCATGGTGAACTGAGTCTTCCTTTGAGGGTATTTTCACACAAAAAAATAATGTCAAAACAATAATACATATGATATTACATCACATATTTTGAGGAAGTGTACATGGAACTATTTTGTGTATCAATGTTTATAAATTCATAGGCTTCTGGGTTATGTGATACAATATGTATAGTTCAGGGGTGACCACTGCATACTAACTGAAGATTTTTGTCAAGATCCTGGAAGAGAGTTTACATGCATTAATATTCACAAGATAGCCTGTCATTGACTCATGGACAATGAGACAAATGATTCTGTGGGTCAAAGCACACTAAGCAGGACTCCATGCTTAATGCATTCTCCCAATGACCTCTATTCCCAAGAAACAATATTGTGTGTCTCACATGGGAATAACACATGCACATATTGTATTTGTATTTCACATAAAGAAATAGTCTAGAGAATTCCAATATTTTAGAAGATTGTTTGAAACTTCCATTGCTTTTGTCAAAAGGGGTCTGTTACCTTCATGTTTATAGAATATCAAAGCTGAAGCAGATTTCTCTATAATATGAAAAGAGTAGTAAAAATTATTCTTGCACTAATCCTGAGCATTGTCTTGGTAAAGTAACTGAGTAGGTCATTGATTATAAAATGAATGATGAGTGTTCTGTATTTTTAAAAAAATGAGTTATTAAGTATTTGGAGACCAGAATGGCAAGAGGCTATAACATGGATCATAAGTGTTCTATAATACGTATTCATGCTATTAATCCATACCCTTAAACCTGGTAATACTATGTAGGCAGAGTTTCTCTTAAAATGCACCAATCCAAGATTAATATTTATTAAAATATAAACCAACACTCACGATACAGATAACAGCTTATATTGGTGCCTGATGGACTGGATTACCGAGTGGTAGATGGTGGATGCCAAACCGGTCTTTCCAACAGTCAGGAACCAGGAAACGGGCCTTCCCAGAGTCCCAGCAACCTGAATGGGGTTGGCCATTTCCCCTTCAGGAGCCTGGGACCCTGGATAAGCACCTTCAGACCTTATCAGCTGACACCTGAATCCCACCACAATACTACTTTACAATATTTACAAGAATCCTAGAAAAAAACTGTGGAGCTATATGATTATTGATGGAAAGATTTCGTGCTAGCACTTGCCACGCTAATATTTGTATATTAATAATACATATGACTTCTATACATATTGTTTCTTTCCTGTGAAAGATGGGTGTATCCATGAAAAACGGATAAGTGAGAAGTACTCTACCATGAACAACATGGTTGGTTACCAGGAGTGAAACAGAGTTCTGAGCTTAAAAAGGGGATCGATCGAGGTGAAGACAGCCAGATGAACACCAGCTTCCATTTCTCTGTGTTTCCTAATTCAGGATACAATAGCTTCACACGAATGCTGGCATTACTCTCTACCATGATGGACAGTGTTTTTGACTAAATCATAAACTTAAATAAATACTTCCTTTCAAATGCTTTGGTAGTTAACATGGCACAGTAACAATCAATATAAACAATCCTGAAGGTTATATATGGCTTCAAGCTAGTTTTAACTGAGCTCAAAAATTTTATTCATAATTATTTCCTTTTAAACATTTATTCAATTTTTTTGGTAAATGAAATAAATAAATAGAGGATGGGTTGGGCGGAGTATACCTTTAATATCAGTACTCAAAAGGCAAAGGTAAAGTGAATCTGAGTTCTAGGCAAGCCTAATTGAAATAGTGAGTCTCTCTCTCTCTCTCTCTCTCCCTTTCTCTCTCTCTCCCCCTTCTCTCTCTACCTCTTCCTCTCTCTTTCTCCCTCTCTCTCTATATATGTAGATATATATAGGATAGATGAATAAATATCATCTATCTTTAACTAAAAATAATGTCATTAAGCAACATGGTGATTATTTTAATCTAACTCTTTCTGAATCCTAGTTAATAATTATAAATACTACAAAGCTTAGGAGAATGTACATCTAGCATATTTTATTAAGTTTTATCTATTAGTATACTGTATAAAGTTGCCTATCATTCTTTGAGTTGGGTTCAGACCATGTGGGCTTTTCCCTATCAAATCTGAAATTCATTGTTTTCCTTGTTTAGATAAACTTTGCGTAGTCATAAGATTCTATAGGTATCTTTTTAAGGTATCAGGGGAAAAAAATCTCATAACAAACCCCTGTAATCTCTGATTTTTCCAATCTTTCGAAATGTGACTAATAACTGAACCACTAACAAGAAATGATGTTTTTATTTAATAATTTAAATGATCAGCCAATACAGAACATAGTTTTACTTATTGTCAGAGGGCCTCACTGCAGTTGTGACAGCTTCTTCCCTTGTGTTAAAACCACAGTTAAGCTGTTATTCATGGCTTCTGCACCAGGCCGCATATGGAGCAGAAAATTATTTAGGAATTCCTTGAAAGTATGTAATTTGAAGCCAAAAGAACTTCTACAGCAGTTTTTTTTTTTTTCAACTAATTGTTCTTTTAAATGAATCATTTTATTTACTGTATTTATATCAATATTTAACCTTGCTAAGATGGTTGGTTTCATTTTCATGAAAACTATTTCTTTATTTTTAGAAATAATACAAGAACATCTGAATGTTTATGTGCCTCTGTACAGAAAACAATAATGGAGTTACAGATAATTACATTCATATATGTGTATGTGTGTTTGTGTGTGCATGTGCATGTGTGTGTGAATGCATATGTTCTATACATTTATGGAAATAGATGATACATAGATGTATTGTATACAGTAAACTTGTAATTACTCTGTATTTTGTTTTCTCTGATATATATAGGAACTAACTGATCTGGAATAATGTATTGGGTAACAACTTAGGGGAATTGCTGTGGGATGCCATGTTTTTCAAACTGTTTCCAAGGATAAGAAAAGGTCTAGAATTGTAAATAACTTGCTTAATAGCTACCTGGTGTGAGCTGTGATGCAGTACTCATCCCACAGATAATTTTCTCTTCACCTTAAGCAAGATGTTAAATGTTTTCAGATAGCAATTTTGTACTGTTTTATTGATGTTAACAGAACAGTTATAGCTGTTTCTGGCTACCTTTATTGCCCTTTGATGGCTCACTCACATAACATACATGTCTGGCTATCAAAATACCATTGATTAAAACATCATCTTCAGATGATAAAATTGGTAATACAATTGAATGACAGATTTGAAAGCATCTATCTTCAAAATTCTCTCAAACATATGGCAAATATACCACTGTTTACATTCCTTAAATGAATGCTACAGATGGTAAGAAATTATTTTATCACTTTAGTAGGAAAATCCCACAGAATTTTTACAAAGGCACTTTTATTTTTATTGCAAGAAAATATATTCAGTAATTTAGCTACCAAGCATTCTTTTGCCTTCCAAATTGTATATTGGGAGCATATGGGAAAGATATCTAACGAGCAAACTTTCAGTTTCCTCTTTATGTTGCCTTAAATTTATTAGGTAGTAAAAATAATTAGGGATGAGAAAAATGCATAAATGTGTTTGTTTTTTTAGGGAGAAATAATAATAATTCTTTAAGGTATTTTAAGTAATTTACTCATTTATTTAAAACATATAGTTAAAGTATTGGTTAAAAGAAAACTTTTAAATGTCATATGTTAACTTTCTGAAGAATGTCACTTTAATATATTAATCCTTCCACTACACATTAATTTTATACAGATTGTAATAAAACAATGATGCTGTAACAGAATGCTTTAAATAATAAGAAAAATATATAAATTAAACAAACATTTGAAGTGAAAATTTAAATACTTTATTTTAATTATATATAACATAGTATCATGTTACTAGAAAATAATCCATTTAATTCTGTTCTTCTAATAGAAAACAACTACTCTCAAGCGGCAAAGATGACTTAGTGGTTAAGATCATTTATTGTTCTTATATAGAACACAGTTTCCTTCAAAGCACGCACTTATAGTGGTGCACAGCTGCATGAAATTCTAACTCTAGGGAAGCCTAATAGCTCCCTTTAGACTCTACAGGCACTGGAGTTTTAAACCTCAATTGAAAAATTAAGAATTTTTGCTACCTCACTCAGGATGATACTCTCTAGATCCATCTATTTGCCTGCAAATTTCAGAATGTCATTTTTTTTTGTTTACTGCTGAGTATTCCATTTTCTACTCACTCATAAGTGGATTTTATACATAAAGCAAAGTATAACCAGGCTACAATCCACAAACCCTGAGCAGCTAGGTAACAGGAGGAACTTAAAACAGGTATCCATGGATCCCCCTGGGAAGGAGAAATGAAGATCTCCTGAGTAAATTGAGGACATATTGGAGAGAAAGCAAGGGGAGAGGGAGGAGATTATGAGAAGGTGGGATGGTTGAGTGGTAGAAGCAAAAGAGAGAGACAGCAAAGAAATGGATATCTTGATAAAGGGAGCTATTGTGGAATTAGAGAGAAACCCGGTGTTACGGAAACACCTGAGAACCCACAAGATATCCATGGCTAGGACTCTAAGCAATAGTAGAGAGGGTGCCTAAACAGGACTTCCGCTATGATCACATGAATGACCACCTTAATTGTCACTATAGAACCTTCATCCAGCAACTGATGCAGGCAGAAGCAGAGATCCATAGCTAAGCACAACGTTGAGCCCTGGTTGAGCTGAAGAGGTGGGGGGGGGGGATATGAGTAAAGGAATCAGGACCATGAGAAGGAGACCCACAAAAATGGCTGCCCTCAGGTATTGGGAGCTCACTGGCTCTGAAATAACAGCCAAGCAAACTTCACAGAAAGAAACTAAATCCCCGGAATGTAGATGACAGTCAAACAGTCGGGCAGTTTGTAGAGCCTCTTGCAATAGGACCAGAGTTTATTATTAGTGCATTAACTGGCTTCTTGGAGCCCATTCCCTACAGAGGAACACCTAACCCAGCCTTGACACTGGGGGGAAAGGACTAGGACCTACCTCAGCTGGATATGCCAGACTGAACTGACTCATCTTGGGATTCCTTGCCCTCTCTGGAGACTGAACAACTGGGAGGAGAGGAGAGAGGGGAATAAGTGGTGGCTCTGGGAATAAAACTTTTTTAAGTAAAAAAAATTACTTAAAATAAAAATACATGAGGACACAAAAAAAGCAGGTGGGAAAAAAGCAGGGCATGCTTGCACCTATATGCACAGCACAGTGGAGGTATAGAAGGTATAGGACATCTAGTGCTTGCTGGACACCAGTTTGGGTAGGGTTCAGAGATATTCTGTGTCAAGGATATGGGGCAGACAGTTTAGACTGCTATCTTTTGGCTTCCACCTGATTATAGAAGCATTTATCGACATACAGTATTACATATACATGCAGGCAGACACATAGCCAGAGACCTACACACACAATTGAAAATTTAAAAAAAATATTAATCAATGAAGAAATGGGTTTCTTTATAATCAAATATATTTTGTAAATTTTTTCTTAAGAGTAAAACTGTAATAATTCTTCTAGGAGGATTTCTTGTCAACCTGAAATTATATTTCTATTTTTCTGATTAATAATAAATCTTGGGCTAGCAAGACATCTCAGTGAGTAAACACATATTCAGTCCAGCTTGAACTGAATTTTATCTCAAGGAAACCGATAGTGGCATGGGACAACATACTCAGCATGATGTCCTCTGGCCTTACCATGTTTTCTATGGCATGCTTGAAACACATATGCAAATTACAAAATAAAGTCATTGTAATTAAATAAAAATAGTGATTTAATATGTACAATTTTTATTTAAAAATAAATTAACCTATTTAAAATATTCTTGTTTTTTGTATAGTCTTTTGAACTATCTATGACTTGTCTCAAGGTTTCTCTGTTGTGAAGAACTGGTTCTCTAGATCATCCAATTGTATGATAAAGTGTAATATATGATACTTGTGTTAGCTACCAAGAGGTGAGGCTTTAAGTTTGGTTGTTTGGCTACATGATCTTTAATCTGTACACATAAAAATTATTATTAGAATTAAAAATCTATTATTTTCATGGAAACAATGTAGAAGTTGAAATGAATGATATAACTCAAAAATTCTAAATATACTACATTATTGCAAATAATTTAAACAAATAATTTACTTTGTTACATAGTGTTTCCAGTGGCTTAACAGAAATAACAGAAGGCAAATGCCTCAGTGAGTTCAAACTAAAAACATTCCAAACAAACAAACAAAAAACACCTGATTATTTTGCACATATGCTTTAAATCCTTTAACTATTAATCATCTTAAATGCCTCTAATTTCATCAGATATTTTAACTCTTACAAAAACTGTGTTAGTAACACGAGAATATTATCATAATTTTGGTAGCTTGATATTGCATTTGTTTTACTATTACTGGATATTAATTTCTGTTGTGTAGTTAAATTCATGAGGTGGCATACTTTTCATTCTAATATTGTTGCTTATACCCAGAGAAGTTGAGATTGGAATCCTACCAATGTTTCCACATATCTGTGCCTAATCTTGTTTTATTCACTGTAGCAAGGAAATGAAACCAGTCTACATATCCATTAAAAGACTAATGCATAATAAAAAGTTCTACATGCATGCTGTAGAATTTTATTCAACCATAAAGAGAAGTAAAATTTTATTTTTTTACATGAACGGATTTAGAAATTAGTATATTAAATGATACAACACAACCCCAATTCAGAAAACAAAATAGCACATATTGTATGTTATATGTGAATACTAGCTTTAAAATTTTGTATTTGTTCATATATGTATGTATGAGTGTAGTTATAGGCACAAGAAAGATATTGATAAAGATAATGAGAGAAAATATAAATCATATTGACAAAAATAAAGTATTCATGAACATGCCATAAGGAAGCCTATTATTTTATATGTTAATTAAAATAAATAGAAAACATGAACTATCAATAATAAAGTTTTAAAAAATAGTAAATTATAAAAATCACTTCTGATATATTAGCTGAGAGCAGACTTATAATTAGAAAACTATCACTGACTTCTATCTATAGATGGACAAACTGACTCAGTGAAATGACCAATTTGCTTCCTCAGTTTCATTATAACATGAAAGATGCAGCCAGAATAAAATTTTTCTGTAATTCCAATACTCATTTTATACCAAGAATTCCTTGTAAATATAGAAATTTATTGAGCAGAAATTATAATTATTATGTGCATATTATCACTTTAACAAATATTATCAGAGAATATTCGTTTTCCTGTCTCATAAAATATAGCAACTTCATTATTCTGCAACAGTTACTACCTAATAAATATGTGTTTCCCATATACTACCCTAGTGAAGATTGGAATTATTGTGTCTGTTCAGTCATTTATTTAATTATATTTAAAAGGAGTGTATGATAAAAAGAGTATTAGAATTACGGGATGAAATTTTTGGAATGACTGTTTTGTATTTATTTTAGGTCATTATACCAGCTTTGGTTATAAAAGCATTGAAGCTCCAGTGGAGTTAATGCTCTTAAATTACTACTTGTGTCTGATAATATTTGATAACTCATCATAGTAAATAATGCTTATAATCACATCTATTATTTAAATCAATATTCTAAATTATTTTAGTCACAAAAAATAATTAAATATCTTTATTTAACTAAAATTTTGCCATTTGTATCTGAACTACCAATGATATTTGTTACATGGTTACAAATTTCTCTTTTATAAAATGTATAGAAATCAGTCTTTATTTTAATAACTAGGTATTCTTAGAGCTCAAATTTACTCACACATTCAAATACCTTGTCAATCATTTTAACAGGAAAAGAAAACCTAAAATATGGCAAAGATCAAATATTATCTGATCTTTATTTTCAAACATCAGGGAGTATCCATTAATTTTGTCTTTGTTGTCAAAAGACATGCTACTTCTGTAACTGTCATTCCACAGTGTAAGAAAAGTTTCATTGTGGCGGGATTAAGGTGTCAGCCGATAAGGTCAGAAGACACTTCAGGGACCCTGGAGGGGGTGTGGCCCTGTTATGTTTACCACCTTAGGTAGAGTATCTCCAGTACCATAATATCACTTCAGGGGTTGACCTGAACTGTTCTGAGCATAGGATGCATCACTACCCTTTTCCAGTATTGCAATGCAGTCCTCCCATTCTTTTATTTTGGATATTACAGGTTCCCATTCCTGGATTTTGGATACTACCGGTTTCCACTCTTGAAGTTTAGATACTATTGATTTTTCTAGAGCTTGAGTGTCCCGATGAAGCAGTCCTTCCAAAGACCTCAGCGAGCCAGCAATTTTTTGATCCACATCATTAACATAATTAATGATTTTCTTGTTCTTGTCATTAATGTAGTCAACAAGTTTCTTCTTTTCATCATTTACATTGAGCCTATACTTCTCTTGTACAGTGTTATCCTTATCTACAGAGGAAGCCTTATCTGAGAGCTTGTTGTAACCAATTTCCAGAGTATCCATCCTTTTTGCCATTTTAGTGTTTGACAGTTCCACGTCATATACCTTGGAGAGCAACTGTTGATTTACATTTTGCACCTGTTTAACCTCATCTGCCACTGTAGAGTTCGATAGTTCCATAATACATAATCTGGACAATAATTGTTGGTTTCCATTTGACAACTCTGTCATCATCCTCTTATTTTGAAACATAAAATAGAGAAATAAGCCAAAAAATAGTAGGACTGGAGTATTGAATCCTTCAAGATATTCATTTAAAAATTTATCAACCACCATGGCAAAATATGACCTATACTCTTCAAAAGAATAATAGTCAGCCATTGCATCAATTCAGATGTAATTACGCCATTTAGTCCACAGGTGTCACAGTAGCGTTGAATTCCCTGCCCACTGTATGGTAGATGCAGAGACTCTCAGCAGCAGGAAGCTGCGGGCTGAAAACCGAGCACTGCAGCGGGCTGAAAACCGAGCGCTGTAGCAGGCTGAAAGTAGAGCCAGGTGCTGTGGCAGGCCGGCGAGTTGAAAACCGTGCCTGCGCACTGAGCTGAAAGCTCTCCTTTGTGCACTGAGCCAAAATCTGGCATCTGCAAACTGAGCCGAAATCTCACGTTTGTGCACTGAGCAGAAATCTCGCGCTTGCGCACTGAGCCGGAAACCCTCGCCTGCACACTGGACCAGCTGGCTGGAAACCGGCTAGAGACAGGGAGCTTTAAGCCCAAGTGAACAGTCTGTATATCCCCTTCCCTCTTACAGTTTAGGGCATAGGGCCGAGGACGTTGGGCGCCAGATGTAGACGGAGTTTTACTTTTAAGGCACCAGTCCAAAATTAATATTTATTAGGATATAAATTAACACTAACGATATTAGTAACAGCTTATAGTGGCTCTTGAACAAGGACTGGCGTATCCAAGTGATAGACGAGCGATGGACACACGATGGAAGGACGATGGATTCCGCTTCTGTCTGTCCAGCAGCCAGCAGCCAGGAACCAGGAAGAGAGCTCCTCTTGTCCCAGCAGCCACTTATCAATGGGGTTGGCCACACCCCCTCCAGGTTGGCCACACCCTCTCCAGGGTCCCGGAAGTGTCTTCTGACCTTATCAGCTGACACCTTAAGAGCAATTAATAAGGTGATTCAACCTATGGGCTCCTTACAATCTGGTATTCTCCTGCCTTCTCTGCTACCTGAAGGATGGCCTATTGCAGTTATTGATTTGAAGGATTGTATTTTTACCATACCTTTACAGGAACAGGACAAAGAGAAATTTGCTTTCACAGTGCCTACTCTTAATAATTCAGGACCAGCTAAGAGGTAGCAATGGAGAGTCCTTCCCCAAGGAATGTTGAATAGTCCCACCTTATGCCAATATTTTGTACAACAACCACTAGAAATACTGCACAAGCGCTTCCCTCAATCTATCATTCACCATTATATGGATGGTATTTTGTTGGCAGACCCAAACCCAAAGACATTAAAAACATTGTTTGAAGAACTAAAGAAAATATTGCCTAATTGGGGACTACAAATTGCTCCAGAAAAAGTACAGAGGGGAGATTTTATCAATTATTTAGGATATAAAATAGGTTTACAAAAAATTAGGCCACAAAAGGTAAAATTATATAGAGATAAATTGAAGACTCTTAATGATTTTCAAAAGTTATTAGGAGATATTCCTCATATATGGCCCATGATTGGTATAAAAATCTATGAGCTAGTTAATTTGTTCAAGACTTTGGACGGTGACAAGGATTTAAACAGTACAAGAGAATTATCTGTTGAGGCTGAGAAAGAATTAGAGTTGGTGGAAAAGAAACTTCAAGAAGCACATGTGGATCATGTGGATCCAGACCTGGATTGAATACTTGTTATTTTACCCACTAGATAATCTCTAACAGGAATCTTAATGCAAAGAGAAAGCATAATATTAGAATGGATATTTCTGCCACATAGGCCAAGCAAGAAGATGAAGACATATATTGAAAAAAATTCTGATCTGATTTTTAAAGGTAAATTAAGACTCCGCCAATTGACTGGAAAGGACCCTGCAGAAATTTTCATGCCTTTGACTAATGAATAAATTGATCAGTTATGGGCAGACAGTGAACCTTGGCAAAAGGCTTGTAGTGACTTTTTAGGAGAGATTAATAATAAATATCCTCGAAACAAGAGAATTCAATTCATAAAGGAAACTAATTGGATCTTTCCTCATGTGGTACAGGATAAACCCATTTCTGGAGCCCCCACCTTTTATATTGATGCGAACAATTTAGGAAAGGCTGGCTACAAGTCTGAAGACTTAATTAAGGTGGCTCAGAGCCCTTAAAACTCTGTCCAGAAGTCAGAACTATATGCAATTATTATGGTGTTGTTGGATTTCACAGAGCCTCTCAATGAAATTACTGACTCTCAATATGCAGAAAGAATTGTTTTACATATTGAAACTGCTGACTTCATTCCTGATGATACAGACTTGACCTTACTATTCATACAACTATAGGATATCATCAGAGGTAGGATACATCCTATGTACATAACACATATCAGGGCACACACGGGTCTCCCAGGCCCTCTAGCGCAGGGTAATGATGAAATAGATCGGTTGCTGATAGGAAATGTGCTAGAGGCCACAGAATATCATAAGGAACATCATGTTAACAGCAACGGATTAAAGAAGAGTTTTTCCATCACTTGGAATGAAGCAAACGAAATAGTAAGGAATTGCAACACTTGCTCTTTCTATAACCAACCGTCTTTACCTGCTCGAAGTAATCCTAAAGGTACACAGAGAAATGAGATATGGTAAATGGATGTGTTTCATTGCCCAGAATTTGGAAAGATGAAATATGTACATCATACTATTGATACTTACTCTGGAATGCAATGGGCGACTACTCTGAGTTCTGAAAATGCTGACGCTGTACTAACTCACCTTTTGGAAACAATGGCCATAATGGGAATTCCCACTCAGATTAAGACTGACAATGCTCCAGCCTACATTTCCAGAAAAATGAAGATAAATTTTGGATACTATAAAATAAGCATATTACGGGGCTACCACACAATCCCACAGGACAGGCAGTTGTGGAGAGATCTTACCGCACGTTGAAAGAGATGCTTTATAAACAGAAGAAAGAAATGAGAAAACCCAGGGAGAGGTTGCACAGTGCCTTATTGACTTTAAATTTTTGTAAGGCTGATGAAAAGGGAACATCAGCTGCTGAGAGACATCAGGTGATAGAGAAATCCTCTGATTTAAATCAACCCATCTACTTCAAAGATGTGTTGACTTCTGAGTGGAAGGCGGGATATGTGCTTCTATGGGGTAGGGGTTTCGCTTTTGTTTCAACAGGGAAAGAAAAGATATGGGTACCTACAAAACTAATAAAAGTCCGCTTTGAAAAGGAATCCCTTCCTGAGGAGGAGAAGTAATTGCTCACCCCTGATATGACAAATGGATACAAGGTAAGGAAAACACATTTAACAAACCTGGGGCAGGGTCTCAGTTTTGTCTTTACAGGAAAATGGATACAACTGTTTTCAAGACTAATTACTCTCCTGTAATAGAAGACAGACTGATGATTAAGGAGTGTACATGATGGACTATGAGACCAACTAATACACATATGCACATCTGGGTAATCTTTCAATATTTACTGCTTTACATCTTGCATCTACACCTCAAAAAAAAAAAAAAAAAGAATGAGTGGTCCTGATTTGACTATTAATAGGGCTGGATTTGGATTCGGAGCAAGTGGCTTTCTCCCTCTCTAAACCCAAGCATATTGGTTAAGAAAATGTGAAGTATTCTGTCTCATATCAGAAAAGCCACCTGGTGTGAGACAGAAGACAGAATATTTAGGGACCAATATTATTGTGACTTCATCTTAAACCTCGTTTCTTTCTGTTTCTGTACCTTTCAAACATCCTGTCTGCATACAATCTCCTAAAGTTATAGAAGATATTAATATCTTTTTTGAGTATCAACAATGCTTAAATCTTCCATTGTAAATAACATTTCCTCCTATCAGCTATCTACAAAGAATCTGGAACTGAGATGGGGCCCCCAACGCAACAGCTCCTACTAGTGAAACAAGAATAAAAGAGAGAGTATGAGAGAGAGAGTAAGAGACAGGTAGACAGACAGACAGAGGCAAAATTAGAAAAATCAAGAACCTGGTGCGCACCAATCAATGATTGTTTTCAGAAAATAGACTATTCAAAAATGGCTACAAGATAGCTCTCCATGATAATCCTCCAGATCACACTTCTAATTAGAATTGCAGATGGAGTTAACCACTATTCTGAGAATGGTTATAAATGTATATAGTCAGTCGATTAAGATCTAACCATTGTTTTAGCTTTTACATGATCCCAAAGAGATGCCATCACCCTTATGTCAGCAGGAAGCAACCTTATGAAAGACTACACCCCCTTTCCCAATAAGTTTTGTGTTCTGAGGGTTTTGAGTAATTCTTATTCTGTTAGAATAGGTTTAAGTGAAAATTGGGTGGAGGACAGAACTATAGTATAGCCTCAAAGATCTCTTTTGAAGAAGAGAAAGGGGATTGATAGGATACATAAAGGTAGATTGTTCTGCCTACCTATACACCATTTTAGCTAATGTATGGGCTAAGTTAAAGACAATTTGCATTGGCATAGGTATTTGTATATTGATACAAATGTGAAAACATTTTCTATGTTTAATTGTGATAATTTACACATTTGTACAAAGTTCAATCTGAAATTACTTCATATAATCAAAGCAACTTGTATTTCTATATAAATCTGAATCTGTAACTATTATGTAAAATTGAATCTGTAATTGCTATATATGCTTCTATCTCTCTTTAAAATATTTGCACATTATTGTCATGTACACTATGCAATTCCTACCTTCATTTAACTATACTAGATATAATGTATGATTGCATTAGTTATGATATATGTACAAGATGTTTTATAGACCTCTGTTTAGATGATATATATGTATATACATGTCTACAATGCTGTGGCCACTTTACATAGTAATATACCCCTGGCTAATGTTTGACAGTCATACTAAAAGTCATTGTTCAGGGATTGTACACCCCTTATATAGGTATTCTAATTTTTAGTACAGGGTTTATTCCTTAAGACGATAAAAACTACTGTCAACATTACTTAAGGTACCATATCCCAGTCATCTCAGATACAGGTTAGCATATCATAGATAGACAGAAATCTTCAACCATTTCATAGACCCAGAGAATATGGCATTTAACATTTGAAATTTGGCCATGAGAGGCACAATGACTCCTGGTGTCACTGCTCCTTTCCTGAGATGGTATGAGCATCGAGGATACTCCATTAGAGTTTGTCCTTTTGGCAGAGAATGGCCAGTTGAGTAAGGAACTGTCCTTACCTTGATTGCTGACAGTACACACATGGTGTCCAAGCTGGATGAACAAGTTGATGGATGGAGACTGACAAATCCTGCCTGGACAGGATAAGACAGTCCCTCCAAAATTGCCCTGCTTGTGAGAATTTGTCAGATACCATAGGCCTGTAGCCAATATGATAGATGCTCCAATGGTACACAAAACCAGAGGTGATTGTCCAGGTAGCTGTGTTGCTGTCCTCTCCCAAATTTTGGAAGCCACTACTTCCATATACTTCTGACTTTCAAGTGATATATCTTCCTTCTCAGGTCTTGAAGGGGTTGAAGAATAGGTATTTATGGTTACTAACTCATAATAATTCTTATTGTACATAGTCTTAGTTTTGAACCTTCTTAGTTAGACAAAAGGGGGAGATGTGGCAGGATTAAGGTGTCAGCCCATAAGGTCAGAAGACACTTCCGGGATCCTGGAGGGGGTGTGGCCAACCTGGAGGGTGTGTGGCCATCCCCATTGATAAGTGGTTGCTGGGACAAGAGGAGCTCTCTTCCTGGTTCCTTGCTGCTGGCTGCTGGACAGACAGAATTGGAATCCATCATCCTTCCATCACGTGTCCATCGCTCGTCCATCACTTGGATAGGCCAGTCCTTGTTCAAGTGCCACTATAAGCTGTTACTAATATTGTGAGTGTTAATTTATATCCTAATAAATATTAATTTTGGACTGGTGCCTTGAAAGTGAAACTCCGTCTACATTTCATTGCATTTATGAAGTTCTCAAAAACAAAGAAAAATTATAAAGAATAAAATTATAAAACTGTTCTTAACAAGTTTGAGACAAGTAAAATGTTCAAAGTACTTAAAACCACTTTTGGATTACAGAACTGTAATTGTTAAAAATGTTTTTTTCAATCTGTGTCTGGTTATTTACAACATTTATGCATACAGCACTAAGGTTTAGCTTTTTAGGGTAAAAACAATGTTGTAATGCACTTTATTCTTTCCCATGTTTCCTGATATGCTTTAATAATTCTCAGTATGAAAATTTGGTCAGAGGCTATGAATCTGAAAACAGCATTCTTAGCTTTCTCCAAGACTAAAGATTTTACATGTATAATGTGAAACCTTGTCTCAAAGTTAGATATGTGAGACTTCTGCATCTATTGTACCTATATCATATATCAGAGCTGGCTACTCATGAAAGCCTATATTTTAAAGGATTTTTAAAAGCTTTGTATCTCTTCTAACAAAGAAGATAGTGAAAAGGTGTTAAACATCTATTATTAAACTATCTACTGGTTATGTTTGAAAGGCAAGGCTGTATTATGATCACAACCACAGATACAAATAAAAAGCAAACAGGTGCAAACTAAAAAGGAACAGTTGTTAGAAACTGGGCTCCTTTAGAGTTACTTTGGTGTCATTGTGCCAACAGGAGAAAATTGGAGATGAATCACTCCCAGACCATTAATGGAAGCTTGCTTCTCCTTGCTTTTCATTGTGGCATTCTTAGGTTTGGCAAAGTGGTGGTGATTCATTATATATTCAAGTCACAACTTCACAAAACATTGCAGTCACAAGATGCCAATATTAAGAAGATATCGAAAGTTCAGAATAGAGTAAATATATTTTGTGAACAGTAGATACAGCTTTACATATGAATATCACCATAATAAAACACAATCCATCTGAATAATGTCTTTTCATTTAACTCACTTAACCTGATAAATGCTTCTACAAGAAGATGGTTTATATGGTCTTTTGGGTAAAAAGTAGAATTCTTGTAAGGCTCAATGCATTGCTAGGAAAGCCATAATTCCTTCTTTTTTTCTTTTGCTTTTGATCTTATGCAAGAGTCTGTTGTTGCAACATTTAGGCTTCACAAACAAGTCTGTTTTATAGGAAGCACTGGTAAAATTTTTAGAGAAGCCATACAGTTCATTTAAGAGCTTCTGAAGCTGAATATTTATTATATGTAATAATTCTGAGAATGCACTGTATGTGGACTTACCATAATATAAGCATGTACATCCATGATCGAATACAGTAGGCTAGAAATTACATATAAAATGTTGCTTTAAATATGAGTTAGGAAGACTTGGAGGCCTGAAGTCTTAGGGGAGTTTGTCAACTTAGCCTCATCATGATATATTTGAAGATGACAGGTATTTCAAAAATAGGATTCTATGTATAAATAAAAACCTTACACATATTCATAATCTCTGTTTTCCACAAAAATAATCACAAATAGAAAGTTTAAATATGGAAATGTATTCTTAGGTTTATTTTAGTTCTCAGGCTTTTAATAAACCAGCTACTTTCCATGTGCAAATTATTTGCTTGAATAGATCTTGATAGTCACCTTAGATTTGATGTTATCTAAATTAAATCTATTCGGCCTATTGTAAAACCAAGATTTCACACATGACTCACCTCTATTGTCTGAAATAATTTGGTCAAAAAAGCAAAATATGGTAAATTTTCTTATGTAAATACTTTTTTTACAGTGAGCATGCATTTGAAAATCATAAAGAGTAATTTTAAATATTTTAATAAGCCATTTGTTTGCTTCAGTGCATAATACAATTTTAGTGATAATCTGGTATATCAAAATAGAAAAGATTGATTAGCTCTTATTGACTTTTCTAGAGAAAATGAATATAATTGTATATGATTTTAATAAAGATTTAGCTTAGAAAAAATGTATGTCACTTCTTCCTTACTTTATTAAAATTTTATATGACCATGAGGATATTAAGCTATGCAGTGGAGCATAACTGATATTATAAATTACTTGTCATACTAATGGTCCAATTAATCAAAGAAAATGTCAGAAAAGTATGGAAGATTACTCCACAGGTTTGTAGTAAACAGATTTTCTAGTATAGGGATCTATAAAAATATGAGTACATCTTGCCAAACATCTTTCATTTTTTTTTCTGACTGATGAATGGCCCTTTTGTAGTTTATATTCATGGTTAATTTAACAAATAAAGGAACAAGCTAACAAATAGTAATACAAATACCTTTAGAACTGAATTAAATATGAACATTTTGAGTTGCTGCTAGTACACTCTACACTCTACACTCTCTGCATGGTATATAGACATTCAGAAATTTCCAGCAGTGATTCATAGTACACTAACCTAACCAAACACCTGCCAGTAAATCTCAGAGGAAAATCTGCTATAGAGCAATAAAATTTTGAAACTTTGCGCTGCTGCCATATTAATTAACTGCTTAATTATATATATATTTGCTATTTTAATTCAACTTTTATTATTTAACCTATCATGATACTTACTTAGCTATGTTTAAACTAGAGGACTATAAAAGTTACATTAAATGTTAGACTTTAGTATTTCTAAGTAAACAAATTATTGTTTTTAATCCCCTAATTTTGACATTCTGTTTCTTCATATTCTACTAATGGTTAGTCTCTGGTTATATATTTTCACAGTCATGGTATTCTTATTAGAATATACTGAAAATAATTTCCTCAATATTATAGCAGAGTATATAAAATTTAGTTTCACATTATGTCAGATAGTCTTACTTACATGATATTATTTGATAGATATGTGTCTGCCTCACAGATGTCACCAGAATATAATTTTATATGACAGATTTCACCACTTTATTAAATTATCTTCTGGGGGACAGATGTACTTTCTCAATCATAGGTAAATAAAATGGTAAGTTAAGGTAAATTGATAAAAAATTTGGGCAGAAGCATTTTTTTCATAGAGAGGAAATCTATATCCAGACACTGTGTCTCTCCCAGTAAGGGCAAAGTATAGTGTTTTTTTATGATGGCATGTCAGAACACTGTTCAAAAATAAAATTTTATGAGGATATTATTCAGTGCACATGATAAAAATCCAAAAAACAAAACCCAACAAAAACCAAATATGAGTCTTCTGACCTCAGTTTATTAAAGTATAGAATTGTTCTTGGAATGTGTTCTTATGCTCTTCTTAAATATAAGTGAGTTTACTTTAGCTGTTGTTAGTTCATGTTCCTCTGTGGAAACAGTATGTTTTGTCATATGTAAATTTTCCTTGAGGTTGTCAGGTAGCTTTTCTTAACCTAGGTGTATAAATTGTCTGATGCTCTGAATAAAGTTGGCTATTGCATGGAATTTTAGTCCACCTCATTTTAAGGCCTCAGTCTACTAACTCCCCACATTAGATTTGGGCAAATCTTTCATAGCTGGGAATTCTACTTTTTATTGTCTGTTCCTGTACTCCAAATATAATATGGGTCTATTCTGGGAAAGAAATAATTTTCATCCCAATAGTTTAAAGCAAAAAGAAACTGAATTTAAATTAGAAATTTAAGTCATAGAGATGATGGGGGAATGCTTTTCTGTATGCTATGAATAGCAATCTTTAAATAAAGGAGCTGTTTTGGCCCATGACAGGCACCATAGAAAAAGTAGTAGGAGGAATCAGAGTAGGTAAGAGGAGCAGGGCAGAGTCAGAGACAGACAGAGCCAGAAGCCCAAAAGAGCAACATGTAAAGAGCACAGGTAAGCCACGGGCCAAGTGGCAGACAGATTAATGGAAATGGGTTGAGTTAAGATGAAAAAGCAAGCCTTTTTGACCTTATGGCCACCTAATGAACAGATTTGGCTATCTATATCTTAGTGATGAGCAACCTCTCTGCTCCTCACATCCACTTAAGGCAGGGGATAAGGGCACCCCCAATGATGGGTACTGTGAAGGGGGCTAGGAGATGACCTAAGACAGGGTTCCCTCTGTTCTTTTTTAAATAAAAGGGAGTGAGATGTTGGGTGCTGGCTTACCCAGACCCATATACTCTGTGTCAGGATAAAAAAGCCTGGGCAAGGTCAGTGTCCTTTTGTTTACTTCTCTGATCTTTGTTTTGCAATCAGTAGTTTTCCTGTTATGATGAGGAGTCTTGCACCCGTTGCCAGAGAACACACTGACAGGCACAGGAACCAAGGGCAGGGAAACTTAAGGGGTATATAAGCTGGATAAATAAAGGAGAAGCAGCAGAAGCAACTGATCTCCCTGGATGATGGAATTGACTGTCTCTTGAGTGCTAATTTAACCCTGACGACCTTCTCCAGGCTAGGCTACACTAGGCCGGACACGGCAAGTAGAGTTTCCACCGATTTCCAGGTATGAAGGGTAATCAGACAGCGCTCACCTGTATATTGGACAGGGGGAGAATTGTGATATAAAAGGGTACGTACCATAGAAAATTCGAATTCAATGGTTCGACTGGCTTCCGAACTTAAGGAACTGTTATGCATACAAGGAACTGCAATTAAGTCTTGTACACACTCACTTTTGTTACTACAGTCGGAGACATTTGTCCTTGGTTCTTGATAGGGGGAGGATTTAATAGTCCTGATTGGGAACAGGTTAAGGCTGAATTACAGATGACTTTACAAGTTTTGCAAGGACCCTCTGAGCCTTATGCTGACTTTATTTCCCGGCTATTACAATTAGCAGGGAGAATTTTGGAGATGTAAGAGCAAGCTAGCAATGTGCCTAAAACCATAGGCCAAACAGCATGAAGTTAATATAAGCATCTGAGTCATTTCTGGGGCCTAAGCAGCAACAGGCAGCTAAGGGGTCTGGGGCTGTTGGTCTGTGTCTGGGCCTCTGGCTGCCCCGGACCGAGGAACTACATTGTAACACAGAGATTCAAAATTAAAATTGTTTTTCAGGTTAGACATAAAAGGTACAGAAATGTTAATGTCATGTATGAGGAATTTCAGATCTTTAGAGACCTTTATTTGTTTTCCCAAATTTTCCTGCGTAATCATCCACTATTATGGTCTTCTGTTTGGTGCAAATGCATTGAGGCATCACTTGTACTGTTACCTAGAACATTTTATGTATAATAATCCAGTCAGCATTATCTTAAACAGTAGTTTACTTACCATTGCATGTGATGAACTGCCAGTCAGTTTCATTTACCAATGATAAGTGCAAAAAAAAAAAAAAAAAGGATTCATTCATCTCTTAAAAGTTAATCAACTTGTATAACCAAGACTAAAAAGCCTGATCTCAGAGAGTCCATCATAAGACTCTTCCACCAACTCCTGCACCCTAATTCGATCTATATAAACTTTAATTGCAAAAACATAACCAGAAGGTGATATGTACAAAGAGATATTTTTAGGAAGGACAATAAATTTAAAGAGTTATTGCAAAGGTGTGATTTAAGGTGCTCTCAAAGAAAGCATCAAATCTGCACCAGACCCAGAAATATTGGTTAGAAGGTTCACATACAAGCTGAAGTTATATTCATAACTGGAATTTTTTCTTCATCTGAAAAAAGTTCTCACTGTTTTAAAGGTCCAATCAGAATCAAAAAAACTACACATATTTCTTAAACAATCTTCTTCAGTGAAATATAACAGTAATTTCAACCCAAAGAAAGCAATGTATCATAATATAGCTAAAAGTTATACCATAATGGGCATGGTGCTTTTAAGCTGTAACATAAAAGTATATATTTGCCATGGGCCTATGTAAACCTTCATAATTAGAATGTGAGCAATGAGAATGTCTTTCTACTAACTAATAAAGTAAGGTACTGCATTTTACTGAACACAGAAATCAGAATGAGGGGAATATTGTCACTTAAATGAGATCTGTCATACATCAAAGAACAGCTGTACTATGTAATCTTCAGTAAGACATTTTTGAAAAAGATTAAAAGCATCCCAAAGAAATTTGTCACATGCAGAGGTGTGATGCACAATGATGAATAACTATTCCTCTCTAAATCCTTCTCATTGATATTTTCAAATTGCAAAGGATATTGTTCCAAATTCTAATATATAATTAAGATCCATTTGATTTAAAGTGTTTAAAACCACTAAAAAGGACATTTTATAATTTGTTATAGTTTATCCAGGGCCTTTAGTCACAGGACATACTATCTTTAGCTCAACTCCACCGTACAAATCTATGAAAGTATATATAACATGTGATATTAGAGAATCAAAAGGTTGTTGAACACTTCAGCCTCCTACACATTCATCAGACACTTCATTTTCCTGTGGTGTTGATAACTGAACTAGTGTGGCTTAAGATAAAATATTCCTATGAATCATGCAATGGTAATGTTATCCCAATGATACCCTTCATTACCATTCTTGTCAAGAGACCAGTGTTTTTTATAAGGTAATAAAAGGCTTAGGTACCAGATCCATTTTTTATAATACCTATTTCTAGCCATGTAACTGAATGCCAAAGACAGAGTACTAATTACTTCCCAAATGTAACTTTCCTGGTCAGAGAGTTGTTTCTGTCTACATAATTGACTCAAGTGTTTACTTCTGAGAAAGGTTTCCTTGTTTTCCGGCAAATAAAGCCCAGCTAACAAGGTTTGAATTCCCAATCAAACTGAAGTATATTTCCCACTAAATTGATGGCAAAAATACTTTCCTTTTATACAAGTATGTTATTCATATAAATTATATGTGATTTACAAATATAATCAAAACTTTTCTACAGAGTCATATTTCTAGACATCAAGTTAATAAAAGGAAACAAAATATTTCAGATCATTTTATATAGGTTCCTACATGAAAAAATCTAGTAAAGTAATGATTTACTTGGCTCTTTAGTCATAGAAAATAAAAACTAGCTATTTCCAACATAAATGACACATAAGGTCTTTGAAGATGATCTTCAAAATATAAAGATGAATTCTTTAATCATGGCATTCTCAAACTTACTTAAGTTGACCTTCTTCACACCATTCCTCCTTGCTATCTTCTATTACCATCCATGTATTATTTTAATGTTTTATTCATTTTACATATCAACCTCAGATCTCTCTATTATCCCTCCTACAGTTTCCCCACTAGCCTCTGTGCCCTCATCTCTGATAGGGTAAAATGTCTTTCTATATGTTGTGAATAAAGGACTGTTTTGGCCATAGACGACACCGTAGAGGTAGGCAGAGAAATCAGAGTGTAGGTATGAGAGAGATGGTGGAGTCAGAGTCAGATTGAGCCTGCTGCCAAAGGAGCAACATGTAAGGAACACAGATGAGCCATGGGCCATGTGGCAGATAGATTAATGGAAATGAGTTGAGTTAAGGTGAAAGAGCTAGCTAGCAATGTGCCTCAGCCATAGGCCAAACAACATGAACTTAATATGTGTCTGAGTCATTTGGGGGGCCTAAACAGCAGGAGGCAGCTAAGTGCTCTGGGACTGCAAGTCTGTGGGTCTGGATCTTTGGTGGGTTGGGGCAAAAAAAAAAATAACTCATTTTAACAGGGTAAGGCTCCCATAGGGAGTCAGCAAAACCTGGTACATTTAGTCGGGGCAGTATCACGGTCTTTCCTTCTGCATCAAGGTTGAGCTAGGCCTTCCACCATAGCTAACAGGCTTCAAAATGTCAGCTCATGCTCCAAGGATAGCTCCTGAGCCCACTCAGACCAAGCTATACAACTGTCTCCTGTCTGCAGAATCCTAGTCCAGTCCCATTCAGGCTCCACAACTGTTTGTTTAAAAATTAGGGAGTTCCCACGAGCTTGGTTCAGTTGCCTCTATAGATTTCCCTGTCATTATCTTGACTCCCCCTTACTCATATAATTCCTCTTCCCTCTCTTTGACTGGAATCCTACACTTCTCTCAGTATCCCACATTCCATGTTCATATCAAGTATTTGATTGCCCTCCCTGCCTTGAAGCATTTTTTCCAATTATTTTAATATATCTATTTTTAATTTACTGACTTTGGTATTCACAAAGATCAGTAAATTCATGCAGTTCAAATGAAATATTGTGTTTTCTGAGCTTGTATTATTGCATAGATAATCATACTACCTTAAAATACTTTCTGCTGTTTTTCTGTTTTTAGTCTAACAGACTTTTGGCTGTTGATATTTGTATTATTTTAAAATGACTATATTATTCTTGGAAGAATGATATTGGAACTATATTCCTTTTTATTATTTATTTTTAAATTGTTCTATTTTATTTTTTTCTGAGATGGGTATTATTTTACATGTATCCAAGGCTGGCCTATAGCTCACTATGTATGATCATCTAACCTGAAAGTCATAAAAATCCTCCTGGCCCAAATTTTCTGATACAGGCATGAGCAATCACATTGCCTGAACCTTAAGCCTTTTGCATATGTTCCCTTTCATTCCAAAATCCCATCCTTTCACCTCATTCCATGACCCTGCCTCCATTCTCAAATACATAGTCTCATTTCCTGTCATTATTATTGCTACACTAAAATGTACACAAACACACACACACACATATGCACACATACATGTTTGCACAAGTATGTAAATGCATCCTGATGAAGGTATTTTTGTTGTTTTTGTTCCTACAGTTTCATGCCTGTGCATTTTGTATTGGATAAGCAACAATTGAACCTGTCCCTGGTAGAGATTAGCCATTAGTTGTCTGTAGTCCTATGTCCAAGGATGGGACTCTATGAGGTTTGTCTTCTCAATTCCATCTTACAATGTCTGTTAGTAATTCCATTGTCTCAGGTTTTTATATCCATCTATTGCTAGAGAAGACTTTTTATAGCAAATGTTGCCCTACCTGCAAAATATACAGGTCTGTGGTGGGACAAAGCTTATGAACAACTAATCAGTGTCTAATTTGACTTAGGGCCCACAACAAGACATGAAACCCATACCCAAAACCATTTGGGTAGCCTAGAGCCAAAGATAGCCCAGTAATCTATGGTAAAAGAAAATACTAGAATCCTAAAAAGAAAAAAAATAGTAACAAAATGATTTCTAACAATATTATGCTATATTCTGATCAGTACCATATTCATCAGATAAGCTTTCTCTTTCAACAGCAGATGGGAACAAATACAGAGACCCACAGCCAGATGTTATGCGAAGAATGAGAGACCTTGAGACACACAGTTCTAAATTGGATGTCCCTATCAAATTCATATTCATAGAGTTCAGGGAACCCCACAAAAGAAAAAGCAGAAAAAGCATAAAACCCAGAAAGAATGGAGAAGATCAGAAGTATGTTTCTCTTAATCAGCTGAGCAAAGCTAATAGGAACTCAGGGGGCTAAAGAAACAAGCAGAGAACCCACTCATCTCTCTGTACCGGGCTCTCTTTATATCTATTATAGTTTTCAGTTTAGTGTTTTTATGTGGTTTCTATGTAAGTCAATGAGTCAGTATCTGATTTTGTGTTTTATCTTGGGCTATTTTTCTTCTGTTGGCTTGCCTACTCCAATTTTAAAATTAGAGATTTTGCTCTACCTTATTATGTTTTATTTTGTTAATTTTTTTTTGTTGTTATCTTTTAGAAGTCTAGTTTGTGTCTAATGAGACACAGAAAGTGAGTAGATCCATAGAGGGGAGGCAGGAAAGAACTGGGAGGAACAGAGGAAGTATAAACTGTAATCAGGATATAGTGCATGAAAAAAAGTCTATTTTTAATAGGAGGGAAAGACTCCAAGGCACCATTTCCTTTCCTGTCATAAAGAAGTATTGGAATCTAATATCGAGTACTGTTTTCTATGATCATTTGACATTCACTGCCACTCTGAAGAAAGGAGAAAGGAAGGCAAACAGTATTCTGAGAGTAGTACTCACATAACAGGAAGGTAACCTAACCACTGCTACTTTAGATTATGAAAGGATATGCCAACACATTAAGTCCATAGTGTTGCATTTGTTTTAACATGAGAAATTTTCAAGTGAACTAGTGGAAAAATATTAATTTAGTAAATAGTTTTAAGAAAAGATACATTTTTCCAAAGTCACATCAATTCCTCTTTACCAATATGAATGATTTGCTTTGGCTTGTTCTTGGTGAATAACATTTCAAAATAATTGATTAAAATGAGTATTAATGCCGATATTTACTCCTATGTGACAATCCCTTTCAAAATGACATGTGGAAGATATAAAGAGGTGTTATAGCAACTCTTGATTGTAAGTTTATTTTAATTTTTGTTTGATCAGTTCTGTTAAACCTAAGTGCTTATACTTGCCTCAGTGGGAGGCTGCACAGCAGTTCTGCCCAAGAATGATGACGCTTATATGAATCCTGATATAATGTTTTACAAACCTTCCCAGTGTGTGTGTTTCTGTTTTCCTGGCAAATTTTACAAATTTCCAGTGTAACTTTGATATTTGACAGAGCAAAGGTTAAAAACACAAAGCAAAATTCACTGTCAGGTAAACTATCTTTTTCCCCTCAAAGATTTTTAAAGTTGTCTAAGTAAAGTTCAACAGAAGTTATTTTACTACTAATATAGGTGTTATTAGATCACTATATAATGAAATCAAACATAATCTGGTTTATGTAACATCATAATTGTGTGAGTAAGGCAGAAGTAGCAATTTGTTGTAGTTAAAAGTTAACTGTCTCAATGACTTGTTTCACAGAGCCTTAAATATGTGTGTGTGTGTGTATGTGTGTGTGTGTGTGTGTGTGTGTGTGTATGTGTGTGTGTGTTATGGTAGACTGAAAGTTTGTATCTTCTCCAGCAGTTTGAGGGCTTACATGAGTTTAATATTACACTAGTTGATTTTAATGCTATTGTGACAAAATGCCATGACCATGACTAGAAGCAACCTAATTATGAAATTTTATTTGGGCTTACAGTTCCAGAGTGAGAGTCCATAATAGCTGGTAAGTCATGGTATGGTACAGAAAAAGTAAGCAAAACAATGAAGTCACAATAACATATAAAAAGCACAGATAGGAAATGGGAAGTAAGCCAAGACTCTAAGCTCTCAATACCCACCAGCAGCAATATGTTGTTCCCATGGTAATCCTCTTATAAATGCTCAATAGCTTCTCAAGCAGAAGCACAGACTTGAGACCAACTGTTAGAACACATGAGCCATTGGGGGACATTTCTCATTTAAACCACCACAAGTTTCAATTCAAAGAGACACACCGGAGGTTCCTCTCCATTCTCTACCAAATGTAATTACAATAAGATGACTGCTCATGAGATGCTGAGTCTTTTGAATGTTGAGGCCTTACTTGTTTGGACTTTCCCAGACTTATTTTGGTTACATATAAATGACCCATTCTAAAGTATTTAATTATAGAAGTTGAGAATGACTAAGATACTAGGCTTTCCTCAGTAGTTATCCTTAACTAAAATTGATTTAGATACTATGGAATTTATCTTGAAAATTAAGAATCTCATAACCACCTACTGTTGACCCTTCCTCTCTACATCTATCTCTCACCACCATCCTTCACCACCCTGGCTCCATGTCTCAACTCCCAGCTCTCATAGGCATTTAGGCATTAGCAGGGAACCCACTAACTGAGGGATCTAGTGAAGCACATAGGCCAGATAAACATGTAGGTGATCTTCAGATTTTTGCTATTACACATTTACTCTGAATCCAATCTCCTAGTTTTATTTCCAGAAATGTAGCAAACCACCTGCTGTGGCCCATCCTCCTTCTCTGTCTCCATTCCCAGAGAACTAAGCAGATCCCAGTAGCATGCTCTGCTTTCCTTCCTGCAGTGGAAACATTCAATAAAATCCACTATATAATACATCTACATTCCTAAATATCAGATCCCAATACTTAGACACACACTCTATCAAGAAATCTTAATGGTCACACCTGGCAGGATGTCAGAAGCATTTCCTACCAGTTAACCAACAGTCATCACATTCTCCTTTAAAACATAGAGGGCAAAGAATACTAAAAAACTGAAGACCCACCTAAGGAACACAAGACCCAATGAAATTAAAGTCATCTTGAACTCAATTGCCTAGCACAATAGTATAAAAACACAATAATAATGTACAGGACAAAGTGTCTCTACTAGAACTCAACAACCTCACTAAAGTAGGTCTTGAGAAATATTATATAACAGAAGCACAGTACAGGGGCTTCAATAATATGTTAGAGGCCCTTAAAAAGGAAATAAATGAATCTATGAATAAATCTATATAAACACAAATCATTGAATCAAATGAAGAAAACAATTTAAGACTTAAAATTATTAAAAGAATCAGTAAATAAAAGCAACATGAGGAAACAATGGAAAAGTAAAATTTAGAAACTTAAACAGCTCCTTCAGAGACAATCCTCAGAAACAGAATACAAGAGATGGAAGAGAAAGTCTCAGACATTATAAACAAAAATAGAAGAAATGAATACCTTGGTAAAAGAAAATTATAAAGCTAATCTATTATACATATATATGTAAATATGTGTGTGTGTGTGTGTGTGTGTGTGTGTGTGTGTGTGTGTGTGTAATATATGTACTTTCATAGCATCCCAGATTTCCTGGATGTTTAGTCTAGTCTGGGACACTATGAAAATACAAAAATCTTTGAATATCAGAAAACGTGTAAGGAGAAGAAACACACATCGAGTACAAATAATTTTTTCTTCAAACTTGTTTAAGAAATTTCCTTAAACTTAAAGAAGGAGAAATCTATCACATTTAAGGAAAAATATGGAATATAAAATAAACTGCACTATAAAATAACTTTCTCAGAACACATAATAATCTAAATACTATCTATCCAGAACAAAAAGAGAGAATAGTGTACGGTACAAAGGAAAAAGACCAAGTTACATATAAAAGACTTATTACACTAAAACCTAACTTTTCATTTAAGACTCTAAAAGCCAGAAGAGCCTGGGAAGATGTTCTATAGACTCTGAGAGGCCACAGATAATTCACACTACTATACCAAGCAATCCTTATAATCACAATATATAGAGATAGAAATTCTGTGATAGAGCCAAATATAAGGAATATATATATATATATATATATATATATATATATATATATATATATATATATATATATATATATATATATATATATAAGTCTAGGCCTAAAAAATAATATTAGGAGGAAAAGTTTAACTTGAAGAGACTAACCACACACACACACACACACACACACACACACACACACACACACACACACACACAAAACCCCACAAGGGACAAACATCTGACCAGCAAATCAAGTTACCCCTCCCTCCTCTACTCTGCCCCATCTACTCCTTCTCTGTTTCTGTTCAGAAATGAGCAAGCATCCAATGAGTATCACCAAAGATGGCATATCAAGTTGAAATAAGTTTAAGCTCCTCCTCTTGTACTAAAGCAAGGAAAGGAATAGGTTCTCCAAAGGCAGACAAAGCATTAAAAACAGCCCTTCCTCCCACTGTTAGAAGTCCCACAAGTAGACAAAGATGCACAATTTTCTTAAATTTAGATAGCCTAGATTGACCCCATGCAGGCTCTCTGGTTGTCAGTTAAGACTCAATAAGCTCCCAAGAGCCAAGTTATTGTTTCTGTGGGTTTTCTTGTGATGTTCCTGACCCCTCTGTTTTATTATATACGATTCTTCCCTTCTCTCTACAGCAGGATTCCTGCAGCTCAGCCTATTTTGGGGCCATGGGTCTCTGCCTCTGTTTCTATCAGCTGATGGATGAAGTCTTTATGATGAAAATTGGAGTAGTCACCAATCTGTGAGTATAACAGAAAATTATTAGGCATTATTACTTTGAGATTGTTTTTCCAATTGTGTGGTTCTATATACTACATCTCTAGTATATCCAGTCTCTGGGTTCTGGTACTTCAGCCAGTGTCATGGTGATCTTACACTCATTGTATGGATGGATCATTCATTGGTTGACCTCTTTCACAATCTTTGTTCCACCAACACCCCTCCACACATACATAGACACACATTCTGCAGATGGGACAGGTGGAAGGTCAAAGGTTGTGTTGGGTTGGGTTCTCAAATCCTTCATTGGAAGTCTTGCCTGGTCACAGGAGATGGCCTGTGTAGATTAAATATCACCTATTGCTAAAATTCTTAGCTGGGGTCATCCTTGTTGGTTTTGGAAGTTTCTCTTGTATCAGGTTTCTGTTGGACCATCAAATGTCTCCTTTTCCAGTCATATCTTTCAATACTCATTCCCTCCATCAAACCCCCAACCCAATCCCTCATGTTCCCATCTCCACCCACACCTCCTGGTCTACCCATAAGATCCCTTCTATTTTTTTTTTCTCCCCAGGAGATCCATTCAACTTCCCTTGAGCCTTCCTTATTACCTAGCATTTATGGGCCTATGAACTGTAGCATGGTTATCCTTTACAGCTAATATCCACTAAAGAGTGATTAAATACTGTCTTTCTGGGTCTGTGTTATCTTATTCAAAACTTTTTAGAATCGAATGAAACACAATAAAGGTAGTTTTAAGAGACCATTTTATAGCAATAAAGATCAGCATAAAAGTTGGAGAGCTCGCTTATTGTTATCTTAATATAGCACCTGAAATCTCTATAACAAGAAAAAGAAGAAATAACACTAAAGTAGATGGCAAGAAATAATCAAACCGAGGGCTGAAATCAAAGGATTAGAAACAAACAAATACAAATTTCAAATAAACCAATGGAACAAATGATTGATTCTTGGAGAAAGTCAATAAGATTAAAAGAGCCTTAGTCTACTTAAATAAAAGTCAAAAGGAAAAACTATCAAAATTAATGAGACTAGAAATGAAAAGGTAGATATAACAATAGACACTGAAAAAAATCCAGATAATTATAAGGATGTATTTTAATAACATATACTCTACCAAGTTGGGAAATATTAAAAGGATATTTTCTTTATTTATATAAATATACAAAGATATTTATACAAAGATTAAATTAAGAAAAGATAAATAACTTAAATAGACCCAGAATCCCTAGCTCCACAGAAGCAGCAACTGAAATTTTCCCAATGGGGAAAAAAAAGCCCAAGGCCATATGGATTTAACACAAATTCTACCAACTTTCAAAGAATTGTTTCACAATATAGTAACAGAAGTAACAAAGTTTTATGAGGTCACAGTTACCCTGAGATCAAACCACATAAAGATTCAACAAAAAAGGAATTACAGATTAACTTCTCAATAAAATAACTTCAAATCTAATTCAAGAAAACATCTAAAATATCATCCACAATGATCAACTAAGCCTCATCCCAGAGGTGCAGGAATGGTTCAATGTGCAGAAAGTAATGTGTAATCTGCTGCATAAAAGTCTGAAGCACAAATATCACATGATTATCTCATTAATTACAGAAAACACCCTTGACAAGACTTCAGTACCTGTTCATGATGAAAGTATTAAATAGATTAAGTACACAATGTAATAAAAGCACTTTCATAGACAACATCATCTTATACAGAAGGAAACTCAAAATAATTCCATTAAAATCAATATTATGTATAGTATATATGTATATATGAATACTACTATAATATAAAACAATACAGCTTTTTAAATTCAATAATAAGACAATTGGTAGAGAACAAGGGGATACAAATTAGAAAAGAGTATATCTATGTATTTTTGTTTGCAGAAGTAATGGTGTAGCTCATGAGGGCTTTATCTATTATTAAAAAACAACAGTCTATTTTTCATATTCCTTTTAGAATATGTGTCAAATATTATAGTTCTTTGGGGTTATTGTTTTCAATGTTTTCTTAAGTAAAGCAAATCATTTGTCATGAATTGTTATTCATGCTAATGATTATAGGTGAAAGGAGGAGGATAATTTCATTTACAGAGTAGTCTCTTGAGAGTAATTACTTAGCTGAAATGAATGACTTTCATGTAATAATTCAAGTGAATCCTTTAAAAAAGGGTATTTTATACATGAAAATATTCATGTAAATACAATAACAAGTACTAACACGCAAAATTCATTTCTGTCAAACTATCAATAAAGAATAAAAATAATTATTTTTCTAATATATATTGAAATAGATATTTAAAATTTGGTTTAGTCATCAATTACTTGTAAAGGTTAAATAAATGTACATATGTACAAAAGCAAAAATTGTACTAATTGCAGATATACATGCTGTTTGTCTCTTCTCTTCCATTCTGTCTACTATTAAATACCATTATTCTCTTTATTGTTCACTATTATAGCTTTATTGTTCACTGTTATAGCTACTGTCTAATGTAATAACTTTCACATGTGTTGTATTTTTTTAAAAAATCCCCATAGTTCAGACACTTGAATACTTATGTCCCAGTTTCATGACAATTTGGGGAAATTTGCTTAGAAATTTGCTTAGAAAATATGGCTTTATAGGAAGAAGTATGTACTAAGATACACAATGGAGTTTCAAATATAAATGACATTTCATGCTCAGAGTTAACACTGTTTCCTATTTGAGATTTGCAATGTCATTTCCCAGCTATTACATATCAGCTCTAGCTGTCATGTCTGCTCTTGCTAACACCACAATATGGACCTTATTTAATCTCCTGAAACTGTAATCTCAAAACAATGCCTGTATTCTATAAATTGCTACGGTCATGATGTTTTATCACAGAGGAAAAGTAGAGAATTTGTTTCTTGATTGAAAAATTGCTGTGGAGAAAGAGAGAGACAGAAAGACAGTCAAAGAGAGACACAGAGAGAGATAGAGGCAGAGAGAGAAGAGAGTGAGACAAAGAGAAATTGGTGAAGGGAGGTGACAGGAGGGTTGAAATCCTTTAAGAGTTTTGGCCTTAAGATAAAACTATGAGCAGTCAGTACATTAAAAGTAGGGCCAAAAAAAAAAAAAAAAAAACCCTAAGTAAAAAAAAAAAAAAAAATTGCCAGTGCAGGGCCCCAGTATTCCATAACTAAGGATTTGAATTCAGCTCCTGGCAAAATGCACCTCTGAGCAGATCATGATCATTAGGCTTGACTTACATAACACACAAAGCATGAGGGTCTAGCTTATAGAGAAGGATGGAGGACCTAGCTGTAGCTAAGCAATGTAAAGTTTGCCAAAATAATCAAGAAAGATGAGATCTGCAGTAAAATAGGTCCAGATTGGGGGAAAAAAACTTTAAACATTCCAGTGTGTTATACATTGTGCATAAGCTTAGAAAGAATATTTATGGGTATAGACAGTCACAGAAAGAAGTAAATAGTTTAAAAAGCAATAAAATAAAATCTTTAAAGAAAGACTACAATAATAACATAAGAAAAGGCCACATAACAATGAGAGATCCACAATGAGTCAGAATCCTGTGTAGTTTTGTACTGATTTTGAATTTTTTGAATCCTGATGTGCAAACAACAGCTCTGACAGACAGAGGATTATGAACAGGACTGAAAAACTGAAGCAACCTAGATGCTTTAAGACCATATCACCTGTAAAATGTATTTATCAATGTAAGAAAAAAATGCTTTGAAGGAAAGGTTTTGCTCTTCCTCCAGGAAAAAAGAGGCTGTGTATTTGTTCTAAATTAGTATGTATCAGGTTTGATTAAAAGAGACCTCTTGAAACTTGACATGTTATAAATCAACAATATCCCTAGTCTTCCTAGGCTGTGGTCATAATCTCAGTTTTCTCAGGAACCCCTAAAATTTTTTGTCAACAGACAATAAGGATCAGTCTAGAGAAAATTATGCCCATGTTATCAATAAATACTGTGGGTTGCTATTGGTTATTTGGTGGATTACAGGTGTCTGCTACCATTTAGAACATAGAAATATATAAACATAGAATTAAAATATCTGTTAATTTCAGGTATTTATCATGCCATGGGTTTTGTTATATATAAGTTTAAAGTTAATTTACATTGTATATGTTTCTACTCTTGTTTTGGGTATTGTGCTTATGAAACTCATTTAAAAATACAATGTATAATTAAGAAGTGAGGTTAGTTGTTAATCTATAATAACCAAATTTAGTCACATTATGATGTGGGAATGCCTTAATGTATGTTATGAATATCAATCTTTAAATAAAGGAGCTGTATTGGGCCATGACAGGAACCATAGAAGAAGTAGGAGGAGAAATCACAGCATTGTTAGGAAAGGAAAGGCGGAGTCAGGCAGACTGAGCTGAAGCCCAAAGGAGCAACATGTAAGGAACACAGGTGAGCCACGGGCCACGTGGCAGACAGATTAACAGAAATGGGTTGATTTAAGATATAAAAGCTAGCTAGCAATGTGCCTGAGCCATAGGCCAAACATCATGAACTTAATATAAGCATCTGAGTCATTTCTGGGGGCCTGAGCCACAGCAGCTGGCAACTAATGGGTCTGACATGGCAGGTCTATGTGTCTGGGCCTCTGGCTGCCTGGGACCAAGAAACCCCACTACAACAACATTAGATATGTGTTTGAGTTTAAAAGGGTTTGTTTTAGATAGATGATTTTCAGACACTTCAAATACCTACAGAATGTGACATTTAGCTGTTTAATAACCCAAGGTTATTCATGACAATGAGACACATCTGGTTCGGGCAGCACTAATTAACTTCATAAAATAATGATGTGACATTGAAGAAATTCCATAGGAGTTTGCTTTCATTGTAGCAAGGTTATACATTTGGGTAAGAAACTGCCTTTTTCTTAACTTCTTGGTAGTTTGCTCTATATACTGCACATGCAGGACCCACAGGAAAGTGACTGCTGAACTTTACCAAAACAAGATGATAAGGTCCTCTATGGTTCCTGCTTTACTGAAAAACCTGCCAAATATTCTACAGGTCAGAGAGTAATGCAAACGATACACTTTGTCAATATGAGGCAGGACAGTTGATCAAAGTTCCTGCTTCACTGAAAAGTCTGCCAAATATTCTATGCTTGTAGGCTGACAATGGATGACAGTTGAAGCAATCATATGTCTCATTTCTATATTTTTGGAAGCTGCTTGTAATGCACTTCCTATTTACTCAAGTAATAGTACATCTGTCTCAGCTCTTTGATGGTATTAAAAATTAATAATTATAGTTTCAGATTTTCTTAGTTATGATAAATAGTAAATTAGGCATAAAAATTTGAAGACAGGATGGATGGTGGAATGTTTTTTATGAATTTGCTAAATACAAATGAACTGAATATTATAAATATATTTCTTACTTGATTCCTGTTTTTGTTCTATATAGTTATTATGTTAAAGTTATAACCTTTCATCTTTATTAGGTAAAAAAATGTTGTGGAATTTTATTTTAAGATGTGTTACATTTATTTATGTTATGAAATTTTGTTTTTATGGTGCAAAGATGTATTCCATTCTCTTATATTGCATATGTTCAACTTTGTGAAGCTGTGTGACTTTGTTTGTCTAAAATATATTATTAATCTAATAGAGCACTTAATGGCCAGTAGCTGGGCAGAGAGGGAATAGTCTGGGCTAATAGCAGGCAGAGAAAATTATTACAAGGGGAAAAAGAGGGATTGGGAAGCAAGAGAAGATCAAGAAACAGGAAGAGGACTTAAGGGAATAGCCACCCAACTACACATCAAGCCACAGAGAAAGAAGTAAATAAAAGTACACAGAAATAGAGAAAGGTAAAAGCCCAGAGATAAAAGGTAGACAGAATAATTTTTTTAAAAGCTGGCTAGAAACAAGCCTAGCCAAGGCCTAAGACCAGACATTCACAAGAATCAGACTCAATGTGTATGTTTATTTGGGAATTTGGTGGGGAGCTCCCAAAAGAGCTTAGAGTAAAAGTAAAAACAACCATTAAAAATCATGGTTATCAATTGATAATAGGTTCTGGGTTCAAAATAGGGTCTTGAGTTCATTTCTCTTCTTAGTAGTGGTATCGCATCTTGTGCAGACTCATTTAAGTCCTTTATATGCTTCTCCATAGTTTCTGTGAGTTCAGTCTGTACAGATGGACTGGGTGGTTTTGTGTGTCAAATGAGTCATCAGAAGAAGGAGCCCCAGCTGAGGAAATGCCTCTTTGATAACCAACTGTAAGACATTTTCTCATTTAGTGATCAATGTGGGTAGTGCCATCTTTTGGATACTGGTCCTGGTTTTACAAGAAGGTAGGCTCAGCAAGTCATGAGAAGCAAACCAGTGAGCAGCCCCCTTCATGGCCTCTGTTTTAGCTCCTGCTCTGGAGACCTGTTCTATTTGAGTCCTGTCCAGATTTTCTTCATTGAAAAACAACAATGCTGAAAACATGTAAACCAAATAAACCTTTCTTCCCAGCTCTTTGGCCATAGTGTTTCATAGAAGCAATAGAAACCACAAGTGAGACAGTAAATAAAAGATCATATTCATTGAAATATGTTAGAACCTATGGTCAAATCAACAAAAATAAAGTTTATAAATAATCTATAATAGACCTTCATTGAAATGCCTTATTTTTACAAAACAAATTCTGTATAGGGTATTTTTGGGTCTTACTAATTTGTCAAATATATGCTATTACATCAAAGTTAGAACTATGGAATATTAGATTAGGAAATGTTCAAAAGGAAGATGTCTGGAGGGAGACAGGAAAATACTGAGTGACCTGCAATAGAAGTTACCTGGCTAAGCCTCCATTTCTTAGTGATAAAAATAAGGGCCCAATGGTGGCTAAGAGAGAATAGCCTGAGAAAATTCTTAATTATCTAAAGAGCATAAGTAAGATTTATATATATATATATATATATATATATGTATAAGATTTTATGTATATGCTCTCTATATTTTTTATTATATATATTTATACATGAGTGTGTGTGACAGAAGAAGACTGTGGGTTAAGGCATCAATAGTGGTGGAATGTTTTATAATCCCTATGGATTTTATATCAATGCTGACACAATCATTAGATGACATTCAACATTCATAGAATTTTCAGTAATAATGTAGTAGTTACCTTAACCCTGTCCTTATGTAATTAACACCAGATCTGTAAAAATATCTGAACAATGGATAACTAGAAGCAATCTCTAACAATAATAAAATATAAGAAATTCAATATACTGAAATTAAGGCAACTTGAACAAAATAAAGAGAATTACTATCATGTGATCACTGGAAAATCATTGTCCAATTTAATCACTGGGACAAAAGGATCACTAAAAAATGACCCTATGGGAGAGAATAGCCATCAGTAAAAAGATAGAGGTGACATAGGAAAATAGGAAATAGATTTATGTCTGATTGACTAGAATTGACTAATATAATTTAATAAGTGGACCATCATTACAGCATATATTGTAAGTATTACGTGAAACTTTACAGAGTACTTTTATATATGTTATTTCTTAACAATTTCTGATACAGATATTCCCATTTTCATTTTACAATCTAGAATATATTGTATAAGAATCAGCCTCCTTAGAGTCATATCACATGTAAGTGGTCAGACTACTAGTTAAATTCTGGTCCTCAAGCTCCAAATTGCAGCACAATTTTCACAATAGCACAGAAAAATTGTACTGTAGTTAGATATATCAAAATTAAGGTGCTTGAAGCCAAAGATAAAAAACAATCTTGATATATCTGAAGAGATAAAATGACATATTATTACATAGAGAAAAACAATATGAATTATACTGAAAATTACATAAGTTTGAATCAGTGGAATAATATAAAAATAATTATTTTAAAAGAAGTATCAACCCAATTATTCTACATATATTGAAAATATTTTATTTGTGTTGTTTTATTTTAGGTAATTAAGAGAAAAATGAAACAAATTTTCTTACAGATTTCTGTGTGTAAAATGTGCCACAAAAGCATTAATTAGAAGAAAATAATTCCAGAGTTTATAAATTAGAAATTATAATAATCTCAAAAATTAAAAATACTTCTCTAATTGTATCAAATACATAAAAGTATGTGAAGTAAATATTAAAAAATGAAAACATTCACTGCTTATGTATCTAATATATATGACACCTGAAACAGAACTTGAAAGATGTTTCCATGGCCTCAAGCTATCGACATTTAAAGTGAAGCTAAGTAGTATTAAATTCCACTGAGTTTTAACGTTTGTGAAGACAGAGACTCAATATTCAATGAAAAGTAAAGGATCATTATATTGCATCCTAAGGGCATACTTTATATGCAATGCTTTGGCTAGACTGAAACTAAGTAGTATGAAACAAATATAGTATGATAAATATAAAAATATCTGAATGGAAAAAAACATACTGAATAAAATGCATATCTAATGTAGCCATTAACAAAGATATGACTTTTTAATAAAAAGTAACAGGAACAGGTGGGAGGATATAATAATTATAAATATCTTAGTATATGATAACAACATTCTAAATTTATAAAATGAAAGATAATAGGGAAACTAGTAAGCACAAGTGAACAAAGAAAAAAAAGAAAAATACCTAAATAAAGAGATAAATTTACCAGTTTACCATTACCAGTACTAATGGCATTTTGTAAATACCCAATAACTAAACAAACCCAACTTCCCCAGTATGTTCTGCATGTCAATCAAGAAAGGCCTCAAGCTGGGCTTCAATTTTTATTTTATTTTATCAGAATTCAATGAATAGTTGCAGAGTATCTTTTCTGACAACAAAGGATTCCCACTATAAATACATAGGAATAAGTCATCTAAGAAAGTCTCAGCTGAATTTGAGAGATCTTCTTCCTAAATGGCTATCAGACCAGTGATGACACAATAGAAGAAGTCAGATGGTCCCATGCACTAAACCAGAGGAACATGTATTTATTTACAAAAGTTTATGTAAGAAACATTTATATCCAAATCCACATTTTTAATTAACTATTAATAAAAAAATTACAGCCTAATATATATTGATGGAAGATTATTTTTAAAACTAATGAGCCTGGAAGGAGATAAAACTAAATGGAAAAATTATTTTAAACTACTTAATCTTTTCTATAGTATGAATCTTTCAAGCCTTCTATATTTCTCCACTGAAAAAAAGTATAAAATTATTTACATGTACTATTGCCTGACACGTCATTAGTAATTTGTATAATGCATGTTATATTTGTGGATATGTTATAGAATATCTGTTTTTTATAAAGCTTGGTTATGTTTTAAAAACATTCTCCTGTTATAAAAATGTGAAAAATCACAACTCTTTTCTTTTCTGTAAGTAGTCTGTTGGTAAAATGTTCTATACGTAAATGGATAACTGGAAATAGAAAGGGGAAAGAAAGAATAGAATAAATGAGAGAAAGAAGAAATAAAGAAAAGACGGAAGATAGGAAATATAAAGAAAAATGGGAGGGAGGGGAGAAAAGAGAAGGAAGAGGAAAAGGTGAGGGGAAGCAGAGAATATGAAATTGCTTGAGGAAAATGGGTCATCATTACTTAAGACATTAGATAATGAAAATATTTTAAATTATCTCTAATGTGGTATGTGGTGATACTAGTTTAGCATTTAAGAAAAAATGATAATTATTTTATATATAACAAAATTTCCTTTTAAAGTTTCTCCTGTTCATTTATTACCAACATTAAAACATTGTTTAATATTCCATAGTAAGCAATCTTATTTGGTTAATTGTTTTCTATTTTGCTTCTGAGGTCTTCTTATCCCTGAATTCTTTCCATCCTAATAAAACCATATTAAATATTTTTGTTAATTCTAAGGTCAGCCAACAGTGTTTTGTAGGATTGTGCCTATAATTAAACAAAATGAAGCTTGAATTATTATTTGAAAGATGTATTAGGCAGGTAATTATCCTATTTAAGGAATCATTTTGCACATTAGGCTTACACCACTTCTTTGTATTCCTTATTGATTTTTAAGGAATTGTTCTATAACAATGAACCTTTTCCTCACATAGTTTGAGGAAATTACCTACTCTGTAAATGAATATTCAGAGTTTATCTAAAAGTGGCTTACTTATTCATTACACACATATTTTACTGATGGAGGACCAAGGGGGCTCCTTTGTAAAGTTGGAAGATATCCTGGTATTTGCATTTAGGTTGCTAGTAGTATCTAAAAATTTAATTCTAAACTCTTTTTAACTTACTAAATTGATAATAACATTACAAATAAAGGAACACAACAAATGTGTTCTAAAATTTTGACTATTTTTTTCTTACAAGAAAATGAATGGAAAGTTGTTTCATCCCTGTCTCTTGATGTGCTTACCTCCTCATATCTATTCTCTCTTATCCAACAACAGTTTGTCTTTCTTATTCATCTTTAGGTTATCATATAAACAATCAATTCTACAGATATTTATTTGATATGAAATACTTACTGTGTATTTTCATGGGAAACTAGCCTATAAACACAAGCCTAAACACAAGACTTCAGAGTTGAGGAACTCTGAAGTCGGAGCACATATAAAAGTAACAGGCAAATATAACATGATAAAGTATCAACATATGTTATCCAAGAGCTTTTTTACTTATTTTTATTAGAATCATTTTTCTTGCAAATTGTAATATTTGGTTAAGATAGTACTGGTACATCAAAACCTAACAGTGTTCATAAATATGTAGTCAATACAGAAGTTAATGCAAATGCTCTGGTATTATATACAAGAATATATTGGTTTAGACCTTTTCATTTGTTGCGTGATAAAATTATTAGTACCTTTTCTGCATGCACATATTGTTGATGTGGGAATGCCTTTCTGTAGGCTGTGAATATCATTCTTTAAATAAAGGAGCTCTTTTGGGCCATGACAGGCACCATAGAAGAAGTAGGAGGAGAAATCAGAGCATAGGTAGGAGAAAAGGGGCAGAGTCAGGCAGACTGAGCTGAAGCCCAAAGGAGGAACATATAAGAAGCACAGGTGAGTGACAGGCCACTTGGCAGACAGGTTAATAGAAATGGGCTGATTTAAGATGTAAGAGCTAGCTAGCAATGTGCCTGAGCCATAGACCAAACAGCATAAAGTTAATATAATGAGTCTGAGTTATTTCTGGGGGCCTGAGTGGTAGCAGTGGGTGGCTAAGTGGTCTGGTGCGACAGGTCTGTGGGTCTGGGTCTCTGGCTGCCCAGGACCAAGAAACCCCATTGCAACATATTGTCTATCATCATCTTTACAGAAACAACACTCAGTTCCATGCTGCTGTGATACTTTGTACACTTATCAGAGCTCAACTGACTTGGAACTAAATCACTCATGAGATTGATGATCAAAGTGTTTCAAGTCAACATGTAATTGAATCTGAAATACTGTATAAGGCAATAATCTAACCATGATGGTTTTATTTACCTGGAAAGTATTCTGTGCCAAACCATCTGTTTTCCACTTAGCTCTACAAAGATAGTCAACCTGAGACAAAATTCTGCAAACCCACAAATAGTGAGTTCTAGCCATTAGTGCTTGTTGTCCCCCTGCTGACATCATCACACATCTCTACTACCCTCAAAATAAGGCTGCTCCAAGCTCCTACAGAATAGAAGCTGTTCTAATATTTTATTATTATTTATTACAAATGTAAATTTATATGAAGTGGAGTTTTAGAAAACCTAAAAATAATATGAATATATGGCTCTATGCCATAATTTTATTCATGAAAATTATTACGATTAAAATAAATATAATTTTTTAGGTTGAAAAATAAAAAACTTGAATTTTATGAATAAAAAGAAGCCAGAGCACTACAAATAAAAAATTTAAGAGTCTAATATAAGAAAAACGTACATGTTTTAAGAATTTTCTTTATAAAAACTATTGCTTTTGTATGTAAAGAGAGTTTTGTGTGGTTCAGACTGATTATCAGAATGTTCTAACATGTCTTTTTGTATGGAACCCAGAGCTTAATATTTGCTATACAAGCACACAACCAACAGAGCAATTTTCTTAATCTCACAACATTTCTTATTGAATGGGAGAAAAAAAAAGATATGATAACAACTAATGTTTAGTTTTTCATTTGAAACTATATTGAAGAATCTAAGTGAACACATCATAAAAGACAAAATCTTATGAAAGAAGTTATTTTTTACATAAAATAGAATTCAATTATATAGTATATGTAAGTTGATGTGGGAACTTCATTCTGAGACTATTTTCTAAAAAAACAATTTAAGGAAATTATCTCTAGCAATCTTCCAACTTTCTTAATTGGTGGCTATTTTTCTCTGTAAACTCTAGTCTGTGAACCATAGTGTCTCCCAAAGATACACACAGGCTCCTAGGTAGACAATGGCCTGCTCTGATATTTATTCCTTCTTAGCCTCTTGAAATGAATAGTTTTGTCCCCACTGTCAGTAAGATAAATCTCTTTACCATATTTACTAAAGTGCCTTTCAATTTGGTATATACTCAAAGACTGTAGAGTATAGTTATAAATAATTTACAACAAAAATACATGCTATTTTCCGTTCCCATTAAAATGTCAAAGTTTTATATTTGACTGTAGATGAATAAGATAGTACTAACATTCAAAACTCAGTTGTTCATTTTAAACATTTGTGACAATCTAATGACAGAAAAATGATTGCAGTAAGATAACAATTGGCTGGATGCTTCAGGAAAAAAATGATTCGAGCATTTTTCAGAAAGCCTTGGAAAAACAGAGGTCAAGCATGAAAAGCTGATAATAAGAAAGTAAAATAGTCCTTATTGGATTCATTATCTAGGCACAAAATCTCCTGTGAAAAGTCCTGTTAGCAATCAGTGAATACTGGCCTTTTCCCACAAATACATCTTCTGAGAACAACTATAGCTGTCTCACCTTGAGATAATAAAAAAAAAGCAAATGTAATGATAAGGAATTTTTTTAAGAAGATATTCTCACATGTATCTGTAACATATGAAGGTGATCTTAGAAATCTTAGCATATGGGAATAAGAATGGCTAATACGTTCTTTACACAAATGCACACATACACACTCCTTTATTGAAAATAGGTTTTTTTTAATCATAGAATACATCTTGTTTATAGTTTTCCCTCCCTATTCACTTTTAGCTCTGCCCCCTCCCTTCCTAACATCATCAACCTCTTTTCTGTCTGTCTTTAGAAAACACACAGGCTTTTCTGAGATAATAATAAAATAAATAAAACTAAAGTGAACATATCAGAATTGGACAAAACAAACAGGAGGAAAATAGCCCAGGAAAAGATACAAGATCAAGAACCATACTCACTCACGCAGGATCCCATAAAAACATTAAACTGGAAGTCATAATATTTAAAAAAAAAAAAACCATAGGGTAAAGGGAGGAGAAAAATAGTTAAAGAAAATTTAAGAAAAAATTTAATCATAATAATAAATTTAAAAGAAGGGAAAGAAATGAAACAAAATTATGAGACAAGCAACCTCAAAAGATGCTGTTGAATTCATTTCCTGTAGATCATCTACTGCTGAATATGCAGTCTACCTTTAAAGAGCAGTTTGTTTCACAGAAAGGCACCTTTCTTTTGTAAGTGGTTGTCAAGTGGAGATTAGTTTTGGTTAGGCATGATAGTTATGCATGTGTCCACTTCTCCTTTCTGCTCTAAGACACCATTTGGTGCCGATTTATCCAGACAGAATTCAAAATGCCTCAGTCTCTGTGAATTCATATATGTTTGATTATACTGATATAGGTTACTGAAGTGGAAATGCCTTTTTGTATGCTGTGAATCTCAGTCTATAAATAAAGGAGCTGTTTTGGCATTTGACAGGCACTGTAGAAAAAGTAGGCAGAGGAATCAGAATAGGTAGGACATGAAGGGCAGATTCAGGGGCAGATCGAGCAAGCCGCCCAAGGAGCAACATGTAAGGAACACAGGTGAGCCACGGGCCATGTGGCAGGGCAGATTAATAGAAATGGATTAATTTAAGATGTAAGAGCTAGCTAGCTATGTGCCTGAGCCATAGGCCAAACAGCATAAAGTTAATATATGCATCTGAGTCATTTCTGGGGGCCTGAGCAGCAGTGGCAGGTGACTAAGGCATCTGGTTTAGCAGGGTCTGGGCCTCTGGCCTGGGACAAAGAACCTGCACCACTGCAATAGATGGTGCTCAATGTGGGGCAAATTTCCATGACTGTGAGATTAAGAGTCTCATGCCTAGGTGGGCTGAATATGCACTTAAAGCCTGAGAAAGTTTAAAAAGGGTTCTAGTTCACAGAAACTGAGCCAAAGTAGCTTCCAAATTGTGTATCTGAAACAGGTCATTGTACAAGGCAAGCTCGGCATCTGGTCACATTCAAAATGGTGCCTGCGGACTGGCAGCAGGGAGTGTAAGATGCAACCAGACCCATTCCTGAAATCTCACAGAAGACTCAGTAGCATGTTATTGGTTTAAGGTTTCTGTTTATTTTGAGCAAAAAGGAAACAAAGACGGAAACTTAGCAGCAGCATTTTCTTCAGTCTGCTCTGTTTGCTGGCCACAAACAGAGAGGCAGTCCCTTTAAGAGAACTTACTGATTCAGCCTCCTCTGCAAAAACTATGTGCCAAGAGACTGAGAGTATTTTAAAAGGCTCTTCTAGTTAGAAAATGATTAAAGATTCACAATGAAACAGATTCAGATTTAAAAAAAAAAACACCTGTAAACAGTTTATAATGTGTGTAAAAGGTGCATAGTCTTTAGAGAAAAAAAGAGAGAAGGTACATAGTCTTCAGAGAGAAAAGAGAGAAGATAAAGTCTTTAAAAAGAGAAATAGAGTGATAAAAATATGATAAGCCACATAAAGATGGAAAATAAACACAAAATCTGGATTTTGGTTGTTATTGTGTTTTCTTTTAATTTCTTGACTGTTGATGAGCTAACTGTAGAAAGACAATGGATTGCAAATGCAAAGGCTACTAAGTTAAACAAGGATATATATTTTAAAGCTATTTTGACTTTGAAATTTGTGTCTAAGGATTTATTGCTTTGGAAGAGTTCTGCTTTTGTTTCTACAGAAGATGAGAACCTCTGGATTGCTTTGAGGCAAATATGGTTTCATCAACCAAGACCCCCTGAAAAAACTTCTGGTGGAAAGGGTTGTTTGTATCAGCTTCAGGGATACAGACTTTGATCCAGTCTCAAGAACTCATGAGATTTTCAATGTCCCTTGATCAGCAGGAAGTAGTAATGGAAAACTATGCCCAAATTTCCAAAATATTGCTTATGTTTGTTTTTATTATAAATGGTTAATGGTCATAGTTAATCTCTAAGAAGAAAAAGGGGATATGGTATGTGAATGGTTTTTTTTTTTTTAAATAGATTATTGAATTTACTTAGATCAGGAAATCAGCTGTTAATCTCAAAATTTTTTGCATTGGTATGGATTTGGTTTATTGATACAAATTTAAGGTCAATTCTCTTATGCTGTATGTATTCTACTCTTGTTTAAGATATGATGTTTATGTAACTGATTTAAATTTGTAATGTATAATTAAGAAATGCATGTTAGTTAGATCTTTAGGTATACAAAGATATAATTCAATTATATAGGTAATCAAAAACTTCTAAGACCTACAAAATATGGCATTTAAAATGTTTTAAGAACTTATACTTTACTGGACAGTTAGACAAGTCTGCTCCTGGCAGCACAAATTTACTTCAAGAGAAAAATGGGCATAGAAGAAACTCCATATGGAGATTAGTTTCTCTGTGGCATCGGTTAGCCACTGGACATGAACCAGTTTTTATATTGACTGCTTGACAGTATGCTGTTAAAACAGGACATGCAGGTTCCATAGGAAGGTGACCTCTGAACTTTGGCAGAACAAGCCAAGATGGTCATTCAAGTCCCTGCTTTGCAGAGAAAACTGTCAGACATTCTTCAGAACTAAAGGAGAAGCAACTGATGAATAGGCAGAGGAGATTTCCTGCTTCCTTAAATGACAAGAGACTCTGGGCCTGTAGGCTGAAGATGGATGCCCCAACTTTATAAAGGAACTTTGGGTGACTGTCCAGGCAGATAGGTGTCATCTCTGTCCTTTCTAGATTTTAGAAGTCGCTTGCACTTCTGGTTTACTTGGGTAAATATATCCTTCTGTGGTCTTTGATGTAGTTGAAGATTAGATAGTAATAGGCATAGTTTTTCTTAGTCATTTAAAAGGTATATTAGATATGAAACTTTAGATTCATAAGGATAAGGTAGATGATAGAGTATTTTCTTTAATTTTGCTAAATACAAATAGACTAGATATTGTAACTGTGGTTCTTGCTTGATACCTATTTTGTTATATGTAATTTTGCTATGTTAAAATTAAAACCTTCCTTTTTGGTTAGACAGAAAGGGGGAGGTGATGTGGAAATGTGGAAATATGTAAGGAACACAGGTGAGCCACGGGCCACATGGCAGACAGATTAATAGAAATGCGTTGATTTAAGATGTAAGAGCTAGCTAGCAATGTGCCTGCGCATTAGGTCAAACAGCATAAAGTTAATATAAGTGTCTGAGTCATTTCTGGGGCCCTGAGCAGCAGCAGCGGGCAGCTAAGAGTTCTGGAGCAGCAGGATCTGGGCCTCTGGCCACCCGGGACCAAGAAACCACACCATTGCAACAGGTTACCTTGGTATCTAAGTGTCTTACATTCACTTGGCTTTTACATGCTGTCTGATTCCTTGTACAAGAAGTTACTTAAGTCCTGAAGAAAGGGATTTAATGGAAACGTTCCATTTAGGGCTGAGTGTTCTATGGTCTTTTACTCTCTGCATAATGTATGGCTATGGGTCTTTGTATCTGTTCTCTTTATTGTAGGAGAAAGCTTCTCTGATTTTAGGTGAGCGAGATACTGATCTATATGTATAGTAGAATATCATTAGGAATAATTTATTGCTATATTTTGTATTGTTTTGGTCTGTTTGTTTTTGAACATTAGTGTGTAGTTTTACACTAGGTCCCTAGGCTATCTAGTCTCAGGTTCTCAGTTACCCAAACAGTTTTGCATATGAACTACATCTTATGGACTGCACTGTCAGTCAAATCAGATATTGGTTCTTATTCTCACAATTTCTGTGACACCAATGCATGTCACCAGTGCAGATCTCTGAAGCAGAACACCATTTTGGATCAAAAGTTTTATGGCTGGTTTGTTCTTTACTTTTCTCTGATGATAGCATGCAGAGTAACTTCCTATGCTAAAGACACTAGAATGTCTTTTAGTAGTAAAGGCTCTATGTAGGCACCACTAGCTTGGCTTCTTAATATTCAATGAGTTGTGTAGGTGTTGTCTTGACCAATACAGCCTTAGATTCTGTTTGTGGAAAGAAACCAATCACCTTGGCAATAACCTAGTTTGTTGGTTTTGTTTGTTTTGAAGTCCTCATGTGACCCATTTAGTCAACAATATAATTAGATGTGATCCAATCTGAGTACTAGAGGCTTCACTTGGTGACAAGAGAAGGCAAGTTTTGACACTATGCCCCATTACTGAGCAATTTCAATGAGATAGCCTTCATGTATGCATATAGTTTAGGAATCATTTAATGTTCTACAATTTCAAACTGCCATTCAAGTGGCCCTTAATTTTGCCTGTCTCTCTTCATGGCTCCTTCCTCACCCCCCTTTTTATCTCCCTCTCTACTTGTTCCTCTCTTCACAGTCTTTTCCATACCTATCTATAACTATTTTTCTATTTCCCTTTTCTAGGGAGATTTTTCCTATTCACTGCCCCTGCCTCTCGATCCCTTACACCCTATCTAACCTCTATGGTTCTACAGATTGTAGATTGGTTATCATTGACTATAACATCTAAGGCCAACATACAAACATATAAACTGTATTTATCCTTCTGCATCTGAGACAAGTCACTCAGGATTATTTTTTCTACATATTTACCTGCTAATGTCATTATTTCATTATTTTCAAAAGCTGAATAATATTCTGCTGTGTAAATCGACCACATTTTATTAATCCTTTTATCTTTTAAAGAACATAGAATCCTTCCTGTTTCTGGCCATTATAAATACAACAACAGTGAACATGTTTGAGTAAATATCCCTTTGGTAGAATTAATATCTTTTGAGTATATTCCTAAGACTACCACAACAGGATCTTGAGGTAAATTAATCTCCATGTTTCAGAGGAACCACCACACTTAGTTTTCTGACATATGAAGATGATATATGACTAGCAGCATCCTTAGCCATCAGGATAATGAAAATTGAAGCTAGTTGAGCAGATATCCTTGTTGAAGAATGGAATGTTTTTATGGTATGTGATCAAAAGGTGTATATCTTGCTCTTGAGGTTTAGATTGATTCCAAATTTGGGGAGAACTATCTTATTTATCTCCATAGTGGCTATATAAGTTTTTACTCTTACCAGCAATGGATGAGTATTTCTCTTATTCCACATCTGCAAGAAGGTGAACTGTCACTTGTGTTATTGATCTTAGCTATTCTGATAGATGCACTATGGGATCTTACAGTAGTTTTGATTTGTATCTCCCTGATGATCAAGTGTCATGAGCATTCTTTAAGTTTTTATGAGTTATTTGAGTTTCCCATTTGATAATTCCCTGTTTAAAACTGTACCCTATTCATAGTTGGATTTGGTAGCTAATTTTGTAAGTTATTTATCCATTTTTGATATTATTTCTGTATTGCTTGATAAGTGGGCAAAAAATGTTTTCCTATTTTATAGGTTGACAGTTTGTATCACAGTATCCTTTGCCTTGCAAAGGGTTTTAATTTTCATGAGGGTCATTCTATTAATTATTTATTGTAGTGTCTTTACTATCAGTGTTCTATTCAGAAAGTCTTCTATTATTTCAATTAATTTAAGGCTATTCTCCATCGTCTCCATTACCAGGTTCAGTGTTTTATTTTGAGGTCTTTAATCCAATTTTATTTGAGTGTTTCCCAGGGTGATAAATATGAATCTTTTTAAAAAATTCTTCTATACATAGGCATATACTTTCACCATCCCAACATGTTGAAAATGCTTTCTTTTCCCCATTGTGTATTTCTGGATTCTTTCTCAAAGTCAAAGTGTTCACATATGTGTCTATTTATGGCTAGAATACAAATTTCATTCTATTGATATCATGTTTGTTTTGTGTCAATACCATCCTGATTTTATTACTATAACCCTCTGGTACAAATTTAAATTAATACTGCTGAGATCTCTAGAAGTTTTTTATAGTTAAGAATATTTTTATCTATCCTGTGGTTTTTGCTTTTATTAATTTGTGTGTGTGTGTGTGTGTGTGTGTGTGTGTGTGTGTGTGTGTGTGTGTGTGTGTGTGTGATTTCCAAATAAGGTTGAGAATTATCTGTTGAAACATGTGAAAAATTGTGTTGGAATTTTGATGTGAATTGTATTGAATCTGTAGATTACTCTTTTGGTCTTATGGGCATTTACTGTGTTAATTCTAACAGTCCTTGACCAGTGAGAAGGGAAGTGTAGTGATATGTCATATATTTAATAAAATCAGTCTAGAGTATCAGAGGACAGAATCACCCAGAGTCAAGCCATGAAGGTCAGAGAATAGCATCCCACACCTTTAATCCAATCACTTGGAAAACAGAGATTTTTCTGGATATCTGTGAGTACAAGGCTTAACAGCCAAGCAGTGGTAGCATACACTTTCAATTCTAACTCTAGGATTATGATACAACGTTGAACCAGGATATCTTCTTCAATTTCTTTCTCAAAGAATTGAAGTTTTTGTCATACAGGTTTTTCGATTGCTTTATTTGAGCTACATCAAGATGTTTTATATTATTTGAAGGTATTGTGAAAGGTGTTGTTTTGCTGATTTCTTACTCAATATATTTATTTGTATCTAGAAGGGCTACTGATTTTTGTAAGTTAATTTTATATCCACCTCCAATGGGAAAAGTATCAGCTATAGGACATTTTTGATGGAATTTTTAATGCCACTATGTACACTCTCTGTACTCTCTGTATCATCTGCAAAAAAATAAAAAATAAAAAAATTGAATTTTGACTTCTTCCTTTCCAATTTTTATTCCCTGAATCTCTTTCCATTGTCTTGTTTCTGTACTTGAAGCTCCAAGTATTATAATGAATAGATTTGGAGAGAATAGACATTCATACATATCTTGTTCCTGATTCTAGTGGAATTGCTTTGAGAGTCTCTATTTAATTTCATAAATTATTATAAATTTAGCTTATTATTTTTAAGGTTTATCTCTAGTAACCCAGATCTCTAGAGAACTTTTACCAAGAATATTCTTGGATTTTGTCAATGAGATTATTATGTGTGGTTTTACGTTCATTTATTTGGTAGATTTAAATTATTGTTTTTTTTTATTGAAACATTCTTCCATCTCTGAGATGAAGCCCACTTTATCAAAATGGATGATATTTTTCATTTGTTCTTAGATTCAAGTATTTTATTGAGCATTTTGACATCTGTGTTTATGAAGGGAATTGGTATATATTTGTTGTTGTTGTTGTTTTTGGTTAGGTCTTTATGTAATTTGAATATCAGGGCATCTGTGGCCTTATCAAATTTATTTGACAATGTTTCTTATGTTTGTTTTTTAACTAAAATTAAGAGTATTGGTATTGGCACCTTTTCGAAAGTCTAGTGTAATTTTAAAGTAATATCATCTGGCATTAGGTCTTTTTGTGGGGTTGGAGACTTTCAATTATTGTTTCTATTAAGATGGGGTCTATAGATCTATTTAATTTGCTTATGTGATCTTTATTTAACTTTGGAAAGTGGTAACAAATAAGGTAATTGTATTTTATTTTCTTTTAAAATTTACAGTTAGATGGAGTATAAATTTTTATAATATGCCTTTATAATTCTGTGGATTTCCTCAATGTCTGATGTTATATCACCCCTTTTGTTTCTGATTTTGTTTATTTGAGTATTGTTTATATATATTTTACTTAGATGGGATCTTGTTGATTTTCCCAAAGAACCAACTCTGTTTTATTATATTGTTCACTTTGTTTCTATTTTATTTATTTAAGCCTTCAGTTTTATTTTTCTTGTCCTTTATTCCTCTTAGGTGTGACTACTTCATTTAGTTCTAGAGATTTCATGTGTGGTGTTGTGATGCTAGCATTATATTGCTCCTATTGTTGCTTGTTCATTTTCTATGTAGGTACTTAGCTCTGTGAACTTGCCTCTTAAAACCTTTCATCGTGTCCCCTATGTTTGTTTATGCTGAATATTCATTTACATTAAATTCTTCGAAAATCTTTATTTTTGTATTGGTCTATTTTTCATTCAGTAGAGAGTTGTTCAGTTTCTATGAGCTTCTATGCTTTCTGTTGTTTTGATGCTTTTGATATCCAACATTAATCTGTGATGCTCTAATAAGATACACCACGGAATTATTTCAATTTTCTTATATCATATAAGGGTTTGTGTGTGTGTGTGTGTGTGTGTGTGTGTGTGTGTGTGTGTGTGTGTCCAAGTATATTGCCATTTTTATATGACATTCTGTGAAATGCAGAGGAGAAGATAAATCCTTTTGTGTTGGCATCAAATGTTCTGAAAATAACTTCTAGGTCAGTCTGACTCATACTATCTGTTAATCACTGTATTTGTTTTGTTTCTGTATGGGTGACCTGTCTTTTGTTGACAGTGATGTAGTGAAGTCTCCCATGATGAGTTCGTGAGGGTCTTCATGCAACTTAAGCTGTAGTAGTATTTCTTTTATAAAATGGGTGCCCTGACTTCTGGAGTATGCATGTTAATAATTAACATGTAATCTTGGTGGGTTTTTCTTTGATTAATCTTTAAGTGTCCTACTTTCTCTTTTATGACTAGTATTGATTTACAGTATATTTTGTTAAATAGTAAAATGGCTACACAAGCTTGATTCTTGGGTACATTTGGCATGATATCTTTTTTTCTGATTCCCCCCATGAAGTAATATCTATTGTTAATTTTGGGGATTCAATAAAAGCTTCAGAAGTTTCGGAGATATCAGAGGGAATCTACCCACAGTCTATGTGGGGAGTTAAATAAAGCTCCAGAATTTCCAGAGCTCTAACCACAGTCAGTCTAGGAGACTCAGAGAGTGATGGTTCAAAGCACAGGGAGTATCCTGGGAGTGGTGACCTACCCCCTTAATCCCAACTGAGTTGAGGTCATTTTAGATTCCAGAAGGAATTCCAGGCTCCCAAGCAGACAGTGGTGGGGCCACACCTTAATTTGCCATAAGAGTATTTAAGACGAGGATAGAAAACCTGAGAAAAGGAAGCCAAGGGAAGCCAGGCTGAAGAAGCTGGAAGACAGCTGGGTAAGATCTGACTGTGGTTTTTATTCTCTCTAATATCTCAGACTTCCTCAGAGATCTATCCCTGAGCCTAATTTATTAATGCAACAGTTAATGTTGTAGAAGATTTCTCATATTCATAAAAGGAATAGATTATGGATCTGGTTTTGAATACATTCTGTTTATCTGTGAATTTTTATTGTGGGACTTATGTTGATTGATATCAGTTACCAAGGATTATTAATTCCTGTTATTTTGTTGTTGTTGGTGGTGGTGTGTGTGGGTGTTTCTCTTCTTTTGATTTGGCTGACCTGCGATTATTTTTTACCTGGGATTTCATGGTTATAGTTAGGCTCCTTAGATTGGAATTTGCCTCTTATCACCTTTTGTAGGAATAAATTTGGAGAAAATGTAATTTATATTGGTCTTTATCAAGTAATATGTTATATTCTCTACCTATGGATATTGAAAGTTTTCTGAGTATAGTAATCTGACTGGTAATTCTGGTCTCTTAGAGTTTATACCATATCTGTCAAGGCCTTTCTGACCTTTAGAGTCTTCACTGAGAAGACAGATGTAATTCAAATATATTTTTATAAATTATTTTTTCCTTGCATCTTTTAATTTTACTTTTTTCTGTATGTTTAGTGTTTGAATAATTTTCTGTCATATGGAACTTTTTTTCTGGTTCAATATCTTTGTATTATATATGATTAGGGATCTCCTTACTTAGGTTAAAATATTTTAGATTTTTTCTGAATTTGTTGAATATGTTTTCTAGGCCTTTTGGTTGGTTCTCTGAGTCTTCCTATATTTCTATTATTTTTAGGTTTACTATTTTCATAGTTTTGCAGATCTCCTAGATATTTTCCATCAATAATTTTTAGATATAACATCTTCTTTGATCGATGAATTTATTTCTTCTATTATATCTCAATCTTTAAGTTTCTTTCTTACATCTCTTGTATTCTGTTAGTGAAGTTTGCCTCTGTAGTTCATATATTCAAATTATTATTTTTTTTAAATACTAAAATTTCCTCAAGTGTTTTTTTTAAATTTTTTTATATACATTTCTAGGTTTTGAACAGTCCTCTTTGTTTCCTTCCACTGTTTGTGTTTTCCTGTTTCTTTGGAAATTCATTCATTTCTTTAATGACTTCTATCATATTCACAGATGATTTTTTCATGCTTCAGCTATGTTGTAATATTCAAGACTTGCTAGGTAGGAGATCTGGGCTCTAGTGGAGACCTGCTGTCCTAGATACTTGGGTTTTTGGGGTTTTGTCCAGGTGCTGATTTCTGGATTTGTCTTTGCTAAGTGGTAGTTTTCCTTGGTTTATGCTTCCTCTCTGGATTTTTGAGGAGTATGTTTCCTGTTAAAAAAATTTTTTACTTGATAATTATAAACACTGAGGTTCCAGGTAAATGATAAAATATGCTTCTGTGTATTTGTATTAGGATGCAACAATTAGGAATGGAGATAGGCTGGGGGTTGATGGGTTATATAGGAAGGAGGAAAGTAGGGTGTTCGATCATAATCTGCTTATTACATTTTCTTACAATGGGTGGAGACCATTAAAATAGTCACTCCAGGGAGTCTGCTATAGAACTGGGAATAAGACTGGGGATTGGAAATAGAGGAATAAAAAGAGGGAAGATCTTCAAACAGCCTTTCTGCTTCACTTCACTGGCGGGAGTGGTTTTAGGATTAACAGGAAGTGTCTGCTAATATTGGAGGCCAGGGGAATGAGAGAAGTGGAGAGTGAATTTAGGAAGAGAAAGTTCTCTAGAATCCATAGGAGATAGGAACAGAAAGTCTGGGAAGATGGCTACAGGTGTCTTGCTGCAGAACTAGTGATGAGAATTGGGTATTAAATCAGGACGGTCAGAAGAAGAAGAGATCTGCATGCATCCTCCCTTGTTTTCTAAAAGGCATATTTACTGGAAAATATTATTTTAAGGTATGTTACTTTTGTTTATGTTGCATTTGTTCAACTCTGTAAAGCTATGTTACTGTTCTTATCTAAAACACATGATGGTCTAAAGAAGAAATGAATGACCAATGAGGAGGCAGGAGAGAGAAGTAGATGAGATTTGTAAGAAGAGACACAGTAAGAATAATCTTGAAGGAGAAAAATGTAAGAACAAAGAGGGGAGAACACCAGGGCTAGGCACCCAGCTACACAGCCAGCCATGGAATAAAAGTTAAGGTAAGCATTCAGAAGTAAGAGAAGGTAAAATCCTAGAGGCAGAAGACAGATGATAATTTAAACTTAAGAAAAGTTGTCAAGAAACAAGCTAAGGCTGGGCATTCATGAGAACAATAAGCCTCAATGTAATTTATTTGGAGACTACATGGTAGGCCACTCAAAGAGCTAAAAGAGCACAAATATTCTAGTAGGACTAGAGTAAAAGAAAGACCAAAACACGTTTGTCATTTTCATATTAGGAAGGCTACTGATTTTTGAGATAAATTTGTATACAGATATTTTGTTAAAATTGTTTTTCAACTGTAGTTTGCCAGTGGACATTTTAGGCTCACTTATATATGTCATCATAAAACTTAAAGACACATTGAAGTATTTTTTTCCAATTTATATACCCTAGATTTACTTCAGTTTTCTTATTTTCTAAAAGGTCTCTAATTTCTTTCTTTGCCATGTTTTAATGAGTAGTGACTTGTTCAGTTTTCATGATTATGTTAGCTTTCCTTTGTTTCTATATAGCTTTAGTCTGTGGTGTTTAAACAGCATGCAGGGTATTATTTTAACATTTTGTGACTTTTAATATTTGCTTTTTTTGTCAAATATTTGATCAAATTTTGAGAAAGTTCCATAGGTTGTTAAGAAGAAAGTATATTTTTTATGTTTGACTAAAATGTTCTTTAAGATCTTATTAAGTCATTTAGTTCCAGTATTTTTCTATTTAGTTTTGTCTGGATGACCCATCTATTGATAAAATGGGGTACTGTTACAATAAGGTTTCTTGGTCCAGGGCGGCCAGAGGTCCAGACCCACAGACCTGCAGCCCCAGGCCCCTTAGCCGTCCATAGCTGCTCATGTCCCAAGAAATGACTCAGACAATAATATTAACTTCATGCTGTTTGGACTATGGGTCAGGCACATTTCTAGTTTGCTCCTTCATCTTAAGTCAATCCATACTCATTAATCTGTTTGCCATGTGGCCCATGGCTCACCTGTGCTCATTACATGTTTCTTCTTGGGCAGCTTGCTCGATCTGCCTCTGATTCTGCCCTTCCTTTCCTACCTATTCTGATTCCCCACCTATTTCTTCTATGATGCCTGTCATGAGCCAAAACAACTCCTGTGTTTAAAGATCGATATTCACAGCATACAGAAAGACATTCCCACATCAGGGTACCTCTTTCATATTCATAGAAGGTATCTTTAAAGTCTTTTTTGTGCTTCAGCTATATCACAATACTCTGCTGAGATAGTGTTGCTGGGATGTAGTGCATGCAATCTTTCCTGAATGTAACTGATTGTGATTTTATGCTGGTGTCCAAGCATCAAGGTTTGTGAAGATTGTAATTTGAGGCGATAATATCTGGTTTTTATTAATTGGGTGTTTTAATGCTTGGCTTCTTTTTTTCTATTTTTTGCTGTTGTTATTGTTGTGGTTCTTTTCAGAGACAGGTTTTCTTTGTATAACAGCTCTAGCCATTCTTCAACTCATTTTGTAGATCAGGCTGGCCTTGAACTCACAGAGATCCACTTGCATCTGCCTTCTGAGTGCATTAAAGACTTGCACTACCACTGCCCAGAGGCCTTTCTCGTTTTTTAAGATGGCTGTGTTTTCACTGGCAGAAGTTTTCCTGGGTTTATGATAGATGTTGTCACTGTACATTATGGGTCAAATGTATTCTTAAGCTGACACATAGGAGTAAGGATGGGCTATAAGCTAAGTTGGTGCAGTCCAGAGGAGGGAGAAAAATTCAGATTTCCACAAAGATCTTCTTAGTCCATTAGAAATGGGAGAATAAAATGAGGTGAGGCCACAGCCACTAGTCTCTTACAGAGGAGGCGATAAGCGTGAAGAGACTGGATATGGAGAGACCCAGGAATGGTTACCTGCTTACCTGCTGTGCTTGCATACATACTTCTCTTGACATGCTTCTTTGGTTCCCAGAAAATCACTACTTAAGCTGGGGGCTGGACTACGGAGATAGGGATGGAAGAAGGGTGGAGGGGAACTTCTTAGTTGTATGGAAGTAGGAGCTGAGAAGAGGTGGACACAGCAGGTGGTCCGCTGCAGAGATGAAGGTGATACTGGGGCATTAGATTTGGAAAAATGGAGGGAGAGATGAATATCTGCAGTTAGCCTGCCTTTTTCATTGGCAGGAGTCGCCTGTGAGCTCCCAGGGAATGTCTGCTGTGGTTGAGGGCTGGGAGAAAGCAATGAGTTGTGGTAAAGAAGATTAGAAGGAAGATTTGTGTGGCCCATTGGAGATGGGGCTAGAGAGGTAGGAAGCCACATCAGTCTGCCTGGAGGTGCTAATGTGGATGTGAAGGTCTTCAGTTAGCCTTCTCTGTTGGTCAGAATCCCTTTTGTTCTCTTTTTTACAGTGATCATTCCAAATGTCAACATCCCGTGCTAAGCTCCTAGAGCCTTCCCAGGATACTGTCTTTTCTGAAATCAGTTGAGTAATTGGAATTCAGAATATTTAAATAAAACATTACAAAGATAAAATGAAAGTTTCTTTAACTTTGACAAAAATATTGAAATCTTGTAGGTTCAAGAAATCTCTTAGGCTATCCTATATGTTTTCAAAGTCAAACTTATAATTATCAGTTCTGAAGCTTCCTTCATCAACATTTTCTTCTTAGAAAGTCTGTGATACTTTTGTTGCCTGAGATTAACCTTTTAAACTCTTCTTAATTGAGGAAAAATTTTACACAGTGTTCTTTTTACTTTACCAGTGAGTGAATAGAAAGAGAGTGTCACATGTGATCTTCAATATTTTGATTGTTTTCAGAAACATCATCTGTACTACCAAGACAGCCATGATTTTCTCCTGCATTCAGACATGACTTCTGGCAGGTAGACAAGTTAGACAGACATTAACTATGGAAGTTTGAAAGAAAATGCCACCTCACGTGGCTCAGGAAGTGGCACTATAATGAGGTTTGGCTTTGTTGGAGCAGGTTTGGTTTTGATGGAGAAAATGTGTTACTGGTGATGGACTTTGAGGTCTCATATGCTCAAGTCTGGCTAGTGTGTAACTGTCTTTTCCTGCTGAATGTATATCCAGAAATAGAAATCTCAACTGCCTTCCTAGAACCATGTCTGCCTGCACACCTCCATCGGTTCTTCCATGATGATAGTGGACTAACCCTCTGATACTTTAAGCCAGCCCCAATTATAGTTGTTTGCTTTTATTTATTTATTTTTTTCATAAGAGTTGCTATGGTCATAGTTGCTATGGTCTTTTCACAGCAATAAAACCCTAAGTAAAATACTGCCTAAATCTGGAAGTAGATGAATGAAAACATGGAAAACACTATATACTATATTTACTAGAGCATTTCTATACTTCCGGTCCATAGCTGTTTATTTTCTCATTGGCTCTTCATGATTTTAAGTTTCTATGTCAAGACCATAATGCAAGGAGATGTCTAATTCTGATGTTTCAGCACCTTCTATTTATTTTAAATAAATTTGTTTATTCTGAACTTGGGATGGATACACATGTACAGGGCAGATGATAATTTGTGAGAGTCAGCTCTCTCTTTCCACACATGAGTTCTGTGGTCGAAATTCATATAGTCAAGTCTCTTTAACCATGGAGTCATCTCACCTAACATGGAATCTGAATAAAACTTCACATGTGAATCTGTGGAAAAATTAGTCACACAAGCAGGTGAGAGACAAATAATTCACTTTGAAAGATGTCTATCAGAGAACGTTTTACTTTAATTTATGAAACTAAAGACTTTTTTTGCTGATAACAAATGTAACATGCTTGAAGGCTGTTTTAAAATGCTCACTTTCTTTTTTTTTTAAATTTTCTTTCTTCCCCTTTATATCTGTTGCTTTTCAATTTTAAAGGTCAGACTTTTAGTAGCATTTTTAGCTTATTTAAAAATATATTTTTGTTTTTATTCCCTAACAAACATTCATTGGTTTTAGTACATTTAATTCTATTTTCTTTCTCTCTCTATTCTTTACATTTGTGCTCATCTTAGATGTAAGTGAAATTTAGAAAAGTAGAAAGATACAGTATTAACATAGTAGAAGTAAATCAATAGCTTTTATATACAACAAAAAAACAGAACTGCCAAAAACAAAACCAGGAAAATTATCCTATTCTCTATATGTGAAGAAATCTATATAAGAATAAACCCCCTGAGGAAACAAATTCTACAAACAAGACATCAGAACACTGAAAAAATTAAAAAGACAACAGAAGAGGAAAAGACCTTCCATACCCATGAATTTCCAAATAATATTGAAAAAATGTCTATCTCACTGAAAGAAATCTGCAGATTGAATGCAAATCTCATCAAAATTCTAATAACATTCTTTATAAAACTATAAAAGATATTCCTAAGATTCACATGAATGCACAAAGAATCTGAAGACCAAACAGTTCTGAGCAGAAAAAATAACACTGCTATTTTTCAATACCTGATTTCAAATTATACTATAGAGATATAATTGCAAAAGCAGCTTATGTTTTCACAAAAATAGATTAGTAGATGAACAAAATATACAGAAGACTCAGAAATAACCTTACATAATCAGGGCTTCCTCATTTTTTAAAATATGTAGAATGTATATTGGAGAAAACTGAAAATATTCTTTATTTAAAAAGTTTCCGGAAATGCAAGAAATCCACATGCAAAATAATTAATCAAGACTCGCCTCTGGTACATTATAAAGAATCCATTAGAAATATATCAAAAGCCTTAATATAAGATCTGAAATTGATACTACTAGAAAAACAAATTAGAGAAAACTTCAATATATTTGTTTGGCACTAAATTTTTTTTATTTTCTGCTCTGGAGAAGAAACAGTCAGTGGAGTAAAGTAAAATCCTACAGAGCAGGGGAATACCTTCACCATCTTATACCACACACAAGGTTACTACACAGACTATAAAAATAGGAAAAGTGAAAAAGCCTTTCAAATTATCAATTATTAATTATATTAATAAATAAGGAGGCAATTCTAAAATGAAGATTTATAATTTCTACTAAATGTTAAAAAATAGTAGCTACTACCATCATGAGCTATCAGAAAAGGGCAAAATTAAAAAAAAAAATTAAGTCTGACAATATGATTTGCTTTAGAATGACTACTATGTATGTAGAAAACGAAAATACCCTGTACTGGAGAGGATATGTGGATGGGATCCCTATGTACTTGGAAATGCGAACTGGTACTTAAATTTTAAAATTAATCACAGGGTTTGTAAAAACTCTAAAGTTGAAACTCATGTGATTTATACCAATTTTGATTATATACTCAAATAATCTGCCTACCAAAAATAATTTTATATTTATTTTTATTGCTATACTATTTACTATAGACATGATGTGGAAGAAGCCTAAATTTTCTCCCACAGGAGAATTGACAGACAAAAATTGTATAAGCATAATTGATTTTTATTTGACTATAAAGAAAAATAAAATTACAAGAAATACAGAAAATGAATGGAACACTAGCTGTATTCAGAAAGATAAACATCTGACTTCCTTTTTGATGTAGAATGTAGATATGTAGATTTATATAGACACAAATGTGTAAATAAGTGTATATATGTTGCATATGTGTACTTTTTCTGTATTATGTATATGTGAGAGTACACAAAAGTGAAATGGGGAAATATGAGGCGATAAGGCAGTCAAATAGGTGGATGAGTATGGTAGAAGAGAAAAATAAAGGAATTTATGTATCATGCATGCAGAAGGAGTAAATATTTGGGGACAATAAATAAATGAAAAGGGCATATATGAAAGGGCAGGTGGTAGGGGCAAATAAGAAAAGATGAAAAATATGTATACATATGAACATAAATTTATCCACATATGCTATTATGTTATACGAAAAAGGGAATTAAAAATAATTAGCTTTCTTTTTTGACTGTTAACTGTTTTATTTGTTTTTTATTTTTATTTTTTTAAAAAGTCCCATACCTACTATTGTTCCCCTCTTACCCATCTTTCTGGTATTTTCCCAGATTTCCCCCACCTTATTCTCCTGCATCCATTTTTCAGAGAGAATAAGGACTCACAGGTTCAGTCAGTTAGTTCTGGCATATCCAGTTTAAGGAGGACCTATACCCTCCCCCCAGTATCAAGGATGAGTAAGGTGTTCCTCTGTAGGGAATGGGATCCCCTCCCCCCCAAAAAAAGTTTGTGCACCAGGAATGAACTCTTGTATTACTGGAAGAGGCTCCACAAACTATCCATGCCTATTGTCATCTACTTTCAGAGAACTCAGTTCAGGTGCGTGTGGGTTCTTCAGTTGTTATTTCAGTGTCAGTGAGCTCTAAATAGCTCTGGTCATCTGTCTCTGTGGATTTCCTCATGATCCTGATCGCTTTACTGATATAATCTCTCCCACCTCTCTTCAGATGGACCGTGAGCTTGATCCAGTGGTTAGCTATGAATCTCTGTATCTGCTTTCTACAGATTCTGGAAGAAGGTTCTATAGTTACAGAGTAGTCATTCATTTGATTATAGAAGAAGCCTGTTTATGAACCTTCTCCAATATTTCTTGGAGTCTTAGCTGGGCTCATCTTGTGAATGCTTGGGTTTTTCTCTAGCTTCATGTTCTCCCTAACCCCACAATGTCCCCCTCTATCAAAATATATATTTCTTTGTTCTCCACATCTGTTCCTCCCCCACTCAACCATCCCATTCTTTCATGTTCTCTTCTGACCTCCCCTTACTTTCTTCCCATATAATCTTAATTTACTCAGGAGGTCTCTATTTCCCTTCCCAGGGGGATCCATGGATGTCTCTCTTACGTCCTTCCTGTTACCTGGCTGCTCAGAGCTTATGAATTGTAGCCTTGTTATCCTTTGCTTTATGTCTAAAGTCCATGTAGGAGTGAGCACATACCACAATAACTTTTGTGGCTTTGTGTTAGTTCATTCATTTTTATATTTCCTAGATTCATCAATTTGTCTGCAAATTTCAGGATCTCATTCTTTTCTTACTGCTGAGTAGTACTCCACTGAAGAAATGAACTATATATTTTTAAAAGCTTTTCTTCAGTTGAGGAGCATCTAAATTGTTTCAAGTTATGGCTGTTTAGAATAATGCTTCCATGAACACAGTTGAGCAAATAGATTGTATGTTTGGGAGGGGGGTGTTATATGCCCAATAGTAGTATTGCTGGTTCACTAGGTAGATTGATTTCCACTTTTCTGAGAAACCACAAAACTGATTTAAAGGTAATTGTACACGTTTAAATTTACACTAGCAGTGGAGTTTCCTTGCTCCAATTCTTTCCAGCATAGACCTTCATATGTGTTTTTTATCTTAGCCATTCCAACAGATGTAAAATTGTATCTCAAAGTTGCTTTGATGGCATTTCCCTGATAACTATGAATGTTTAGCAATTAACTTTTAAAGCAGCAACAGAAGCAAAAAGAGAGAAAACAACAAGAACAGACAATAGTTCTTATATATCAACATTATACTTACAGTCTCAAAAATCATGTTTAAAAATTTACATGTGTGCCAGCACGTTTTAAATGATATATCCCAGAAAGCAGCTACCATAATTCTAAGAAATGCAAAAAATAAGGATTTGAACATTGTCATTTACTCAGACTTCAAGACATGAATTTAGACAAATAGTTCACCACAAAAATGACAGCAGATAAAAGAAATTATATGTGTACCACATGCCAAAGATAAGCTCCAAAGAGAAATGTAACAATAAAGGAACAGTACCTGTTAGGTATTTTGAAGGATTGTGGGGCAAGCAGACTCAGGCTCTTATTTGCTGCTTATTCTTACATGATGTCAGAATCCACAAGTTGCTCTGTGATTATCATATTTTTCCCAGTTAGTTATTGATGAAAACTTTTTAAAAAAGATTTATTTATTATGTATAAAGTGCACTGGCCAGAAGAAGGTAACGGTTCTCATTACAGGCGGCTGTGAGTCATCATGTGACTGCTGGAATTGAACTCAGGACCTCTGGAAATGCAGTCAATGATCTTAACCACTGAGCCTCCTCTCCAGATTTGATGCAAACTTAACCAATATTTAATGTTAAAATTCCTTAATATCCCTCAAGTGGGGGAAGATCCAAAGAGCTATTTATGTCTCAGCCATGGAAACTTGAACATATAATACTTCATTGGAACAAAACATACATCAAAATTATATGATTTCCAAATGCACTTGGCTTCTAACAAATCATTTTACAATGTGACACTATAGTACAAGGGACAAATATCACATCACATGGTGATTTCCAAGAACAACATCATTTCTTTTCACAAGTTGGCAAGAACTAAAGCATAAAAAATAAAAAAAAAATGATAGAAGTACAAAAGAGTTTTCTAGAAAATTTTCAAATTGCAATACCAAACAACAGAGTTAGCAGTAATTTTAAGATTTATATGAAATGAAATTTGTGGTTTAATTTTGCAATATTGATTATTAACGTTACAAGAGGCATAATTTAGGGGGGACCCAGCTTCCAGGCTTGACCCCACACTGTGGGAACAGATCTACCACACAAAGCCCTAGACCAGGTTTCAGACACTAATACTAAAACTTTATTAATTTTAATATTACCAAAGATTATTCTAACAATTTATGTTTATGACTAGATGGTATTGACTGTTTTTTATAATTATGTTAATTATAAAAACTTTGTTTTTTGCTTTGTTTTTTTAAATTAAGAACAATATTTGTGCATTAAAGAAGAAACTTCATTATAACCTTCTTTCAATTTATTACCTCTATTGGCAACTTCCAGTACCACAGATGAATCATTGAGTGATCAGATACTTATCTGTGAATTTTGTGGAACATGTATACACACCAGGGCAGGGCTGGCTCAGCTGTACTTCACTGTGACTTTTCCTAGATATCACACCTACTTACTCTGCAAGTGTGTTATCCAGTACTTCCTATGGATTTTGCTCTGTTGTATGCTTCCTCTCTAAGAGTTTATCCTAGAGTTTCCCCTCAACAACAACTTTTAGACTACCCATATCTTTCACAGATGCACATGCAGCAGAAAGTTCTTTGAAGGTTACACCCCACCAAACTGTCTACCATGTGGCCAGTTATCAAAACTGTGAGACTTTCCAAATGTGTATTTCTCAACTTATATTCTGAATGTGACTCCAACAGCATATCTACCCTCAGGTCAAGCAAATCTCTACTTCTACAGACTATCTTCAGCACTACTTTAAGATACACCCCAATATAACCTGTTCAGATCAAGCTGATATAAATATTAAGCTCCTCAGATGAACAATCTAGTCACATGTCCTTTCTAAGTCACTGTGTCAACATCTCATATTGGTGGATACATTTGGTTTGTGCATGTTGGAAATAACTCTTAAAAATCTGTCTTCATTGACAAACATCCAGATCCTAGAGGAAAGGGACATATTCTGGCATGGGACAAAAAGACTCTAGTATTCTGCAGAAATTGTCAAGGGGCAAAGGGTCTTGCCACCTTTTTATATTTGCTGATCAATCAGTAAAACCTCATATGAAAGATATTTCTGTCATTTTTGGAGTAATTTTTTGTACTTCTGATCATCAAACCAAGGATCTCCTCAATAGAATTAGAACTGTCACCAAACCTGCACCTGCTTGAAAGCTGAGAAGTAAATTATTTGAGGAGTATTGGCAGAAACTAGCTAGTTCTGTTTTCCTTAATTAAGCACTTAATTTATTACCTTAATTTTTTGTCTTCATAGCAAATGCACTGAAGTTGATTATTCAGTCTGAAAAAGAGAAGGTTGTATTTGCTCATAAATAACATCTAGATAGCAGAATAGAAGTCCAGGAAAAACGCAGTCCTTAAAATACATTTTAAAACTCTTTCATCAAAAGAAGTCACTGTTGAGAAAGCCCAGCATCCCTGCTACTGCCTGACATTTGACACTTTCTGAAATGATGCTAAGATAATTTGCTTTTTTGCTCAATCTGGCTTGACTACTAGAAGGATTTTTATAGTGCCCTTTTATGAAAAATACCTTGTACACTTCAGTAACTCCAATATGAATGAGCTTGACTCTTGGATATTAATGATTCATCGGTTCTTATCATGCTTTTTCTGACTGCTCTGGCTCTCAACTCACAAATATAAGGATTTCAAATACTGAGTCCAGATGTTCCCATGGGATAAGCAGGACAGGCAGAACCCAGGTGTGTTTAAGAATAAAGTTTTGTACCCTGCTACATTGCTAATGATGTTTATCAGCTGCAGGAGTTTCCTGGTAGACTTTTGGGGGTGACTTATGTATATTATCATATCATATGAAAATAGAGATAGTTTGACTTCTTCCTTTTTAATTTATATCCCCTTAATCTCCTTTTGTTCTTTTATTGCTTTAGGTAAAACTTTGAGATCTGTATTGATAGATAAGAGAACAGCCTTGTCCTGTTTCTGATTTTAGTGGGATTGCACTGAGTGTTTCTACATTTAGTTTGATGTCGGTTGTCAGCTTGCTATAAATTGCCTTTATTATATTTAGATATTTTCCCTGTATTACTGATCTCTCCAGGACTTTTATTATATGAAAGTGTTGGATTTTGTCAAAGGCTTTTTCATCATCTAAGCAGATGATCATGTTTATTTTTCCTTTCCAGTTGTTTATATGATGGTTGACATTAACAGTTTTCTATATGTTGATGAATTCCTACATCTTTGGGATCAAGCCTACTTGATCATGGTGGATATTTTTTTTGCTATATTTTTTAATTTGGAACTTCTACAGCTGATAAACACCTTCAGCCATGTAGAAGGGTACAAGATTAATTTTAAAAAGTCAATAGCCTTCCTATACACAAATGATAAAAGAGCTAAAGGAAAAATCAGGGAAGCATCGCCCTTTATAATAGCTGCAAATAGCATTAAATATCTTGGCGTAACTCTAGCCAAAGAAGTAGCAGACTTGTTTGACAAAAACTTTAAATCACTGAAGAATGGAAGTGAAGAGGATATCAGAAAATGGAAAGATCTCCCATGTTCCTTGATAGATAGGATCAACATAGTAAAAATGGCAATCTTAGCAAAAGCAATCTACAGATTTGATGTAATCTTCATTAAAGTCCCAAAACAATTCTTACAAATTTCAAAAGAACAATATTAACTTCATATGGAATAACAAAAATCCAGGATTTCCAGAATAATCTTTTTCAATAATAGAAGTTCAGGAGGCATCAACATCCCTGAGTTCAAGCTACTCTATAGAGCTACAGCAATAAAAACACCTTGGCACTGGCATTTTAAAAAAGACTTGTGCATCAATGGAATTGAATCAAAGAAACCTATCTTAATTTGCACACCTATTAACTCTATGAACACTTGATTTTTGACAAAGAGGCCAAAAATATACAATGGAAAAGTAATGGTGCTGCCATAACTGGATGATAGTACATAGAAGAATACAAATAGATCCATATCTATACCTTGTAAAAATCTTAAATCCAAGAGGATCAAAGACTTCAATATAAACCCAGCTACACTGAACTTGAAAGAAAAGAAAGTGGGAAATACCCTTCAACACACTGGCATAGGAGACCATTTTCTAAATATAACATCTGTAGTACAGACACTAAAAACAACAATTAATAAATGAGACCTCATTAAGTTGAGAAGCTTCTGTAAGGCAAATGACATGCCTGGCATCACTTGACTTCTTAGAACCTATTCCCTGCAGAGGAACACCTAACTCAGCCTTAATACTGGGATGAGAGACTTGGACCTACCTCAACTGGATATGCCAGACTGAACTGACTACCTTGGGACTGTTCCTTTTGGGGAACAGATAGGAAAATGGAATGGTGCTGAGGGAGGACTTGGAGGATCCAAGAGAAGGAAAGGGAGGGAGAGAAGTGGTAGATAAAACCTTTTTCAAAGAAAAAAAAACAATAAAACAAAACAGTTATATTTTTTGAAATTTTAATTTAAAAATGTATTTAGGACTATAGTCAGACTCTTTAGCAAAGTGTAGAAAGCAGTGGCATGTGGGGCACACATCCCTATTCTCTCCACTAGCATTTATGTGTGGACTGTTGCATATTTTTTGTACTTTTTAATTTATTCCTAACTCATATAATACATTCCAAAAAGCAAACTCCTATAATCACCCTTCCTCCTCTCTTCCTGCTTCTCCCTTTCCCTTCAGAAAAGAGCAGTCTTCCCAGTGGTAGGAACCAAACACTGCACAACAAGAGGCAATGAAATTTTACATAAAGCTCCATATCAACACCTACTAAGGCAAACTAGTAGGAGGAAAAAGTCCCATAAGCAGGCAAAAGAGAGATAACACTAATTTCATTTTTAGAGGTCTAACAAAAACCACAAGCTAAACAATTAAAACAGGCTTTCTGCATTATGTAGGTAATCCATAGCTTGTTAGTAATCCTCCCACAATTGTCACCATTTAGAGTTTGACCTTATGCCTGTCTTAAGATTCAAAAATGATTGAGAAGTCCCTGACAGTAGAAATTAATAAGAAGACCAAGTGGCATTAAATAAACAAGTAGCCAATCTATGCCATATTGAATGGCCATATATGCTCACTGAGGATGAGCTGTAAGCACTGCCAAGGACTATGACCTTATTCTATTTTCAAGTATGCATGAAGGTTATCACTAAATTTTTTCAAGTTATTCACAATTACATTTAAATTTTAATTTAGTTTTGCATACATATATGTTTATGAATGTATGTGTGCTTTAAAAATAATAGTAGCAAAGTGATAGACTTATTTTGTCCAGAATTTCAAAAAGTACTTAAAAACTGAGATACTGTCACCTAGATAGAAACTCAAATAGCAGAATAATTATCAGAGCTACACAATTTATGTAAACACACATCAATGCAGTGTTGGAAACTCATCATTTTTCTGGGGATATGCATTGTGTTGTGGCTACAGTATAGTTCTTGCAATTATTGAATACATATAGCTTTCATTTGTCTAAGGGCTAGAAAATCTGACAACTGAAAGAATAGATAAGAACAGCATTTCTATCACACTGTACGTCCATCACCATCTTCAGAGCTCTTGGAAAGGCAGCAAATATCTAATATCTATCTATGTTCTGACTTCTCTGAGTGAAGCTGAATAAGAAGTATGTGCTGTCTTCCACTTTATTTAGATTAGTTCTCATGACTAGACAGTGGATGGAGAGAGATGTGGGTGGCTGAGACACTAAAATTATTGATGAGTTGAAAAAGCAGGGAAATACATCTGGCTTATTCGCAGAAGTCTACCAAATCTGTCTAAATAAACTATAATTTATTTTCCATTTCATAAAACATATTTATTTATAATTTTTCATGCAATGTATTCTTTACATATTTTTAAAACTAAATATAAATCTATAAATCTGACTCTTATAAAATTGAAAAATTTTATTTAGTACAAAGAGGCACATTAATTTTTAAAAGTCAGAATCAATTGTATATATTGTATACAATTGTATTGATATATATTGTATATATATCAATTGTATATATATATATAGATAATTTATATATATATATCAATTGTATTTTTGTGCTGGACAATGAATCTAAATACCTTCTGAATGCTAAGCTTTATCACTTTCAGTTTTTGGAAATTTTAATTTTTGAATTTGAACTGCCATTGTGATTTTTGTAGCCATTGTTTGTGGTCTACGCATGCTTCTCCCTTCACTCTTGTAACAACCAATGTATGCAAGGAAGAAAGAAAGCCCCATAAAAGGGATGTGTAAGAATGGATACTACTACTCACAGCAACCCCTTCCCTGGACTTACAGTCTTGTGACTAGGTGTAGGAAGCACATGAAGGGGTTCACATCACAAGGCCTAAAGTGACCTGGAAGACTACCCATGCTATGCTGCTCTGAAAAAACAAAACAAACAAACAAAACAACAACAACAACAACAACAACAACAACAAAATCCTATGACCTGCAATGACATCTGAGAATATGTTGATGTCTGTCATTTAAGAGTATGTTGATATTCGTGGACCACAGTGCTGCTGCTGACCATTTCTGAATCCATGGTCCTATTGCATCAACTAGGTTGATGTCCGTGGCCTCTGTTAGCATGAAGGTCATGTTGATAATTAAAATTCAGGTTCTCACTAACTATAAAGGGCAAAGTGCTACATTTGCAGTGCTATGGATGACTGCAATCATTACAGTTAACAAAGAGAAACACAAAAAGCTTCTGTTGCTACCCCAGTCCCATAATAAAAAAAGTAATAGTTTAGACAGAAAGTCATTGAATAGAATATTTTTTAAAATGCGATAAAAATACAGAAGTGTAGCTCTTCACAATTGATAGTTTCTGGTGAGGGTGTGAGTAAAAAAAGACTCAGTTTTCTGTAAGGGCTGGAATCTATGAGTTTAATCATGCTCCACTGAGTATATGGACAACACATATAAAACTATTACTTTGTTTTTCTTTTTTTATATGTTCTTGTTTTGTTTTGTTTACATGTTTCTTTTCTTTTGGAGAGAGGGGTCACAGTGTTGGAGTATGGTGTTGTCCTAGAAGGACTTGTAAGTGAATCAATGAGTTCATGATGTAAAATTCTCAAATAATCAATAAAAATATGTTGAAAAAATATAAATGCGTTCAACATAGACCTTTTATTTTCAACAAGACCTCTCATTACATCAAGAGTATCTCTTGGACTAAGAGCAGCTCCCTTAAACACATGCAACACTTGTACTAATTGGAGGCATAGATGTGTATATAGCGGTGCAAGAATGCATTTAACAGCATAAAGAACAATATGTCACCACCAGAACCTGCTGTTCCACAACAGCAATATCTGAACATTCCAATCTAGAAGAAGCAGAAGAAAACAACCTTAAAAATAACTTTATAAAGATAATGAAAGCTTTTATAAATGACATTAGAGAAAAGAAAAAAATAAAAATAATTTTTGTAAAGAAATGTAGGAAGATACAAATTAAAAGTAATCAATAAATTCCTTAAAGAAAACCCAGAAAAAGCAATCAAATAGATTAAGAAAACAGTGCAAGATTTGAAAATTAAAATAGAGGCCATAAGAAAACACATACCAAAGTAATGCTGAAAATGAAAAATGTAAAGAAACAAACAGGAAGTACAGAAGTAAGCATAAACAACAGAATGCAAAATATGCAAGAGATGGAAGAGAGAATCTCTGGCATAGAAGATACAATAGAAGAAATAGATTTGTCAATCAAAAAAAAAAATATACCAAGGTTAAAAAAAAAAAAAAAATCACAAGACTTGTCCAGAAAATCATGGACACCATGAAAAGTGCAAAACTAAGAATAAAAGAAAAAGAATACCAGATCAAAGCCACAAAAATATATTTAGTAAAATAATAGAATTAAGCTTTACCAACTTAAAGAAGGAAAGGCCCATGAAGATACAAGAAGCTTACAGAACACAAAATAGACTAAACTCTCCAAAAGTCTCTTCTACTGACCCCATAATAATCAAACCACTAAAGATATACAATAAAGAATATTAAAAGTTGCAAACGAAAAAGGCCAAGTAACTTATAAAGGCAGACCAATCAGAATAACTTTTGATTCTCAATGGAGACTATGAAAGCTAAATGTCATGCAGACACTAAGAGTCCACAGATGTCAGCCAGCCCAGATTACTATATTTAGCAAACTCTCAATCACCATAGATTAAGCAAACAAGATATACTATGACAAAATCAGATTTAAACAATAGTTAGCCACAAATATAGCCCTAAGAATATACTAGTAGGCAAACTCCAACCTAAGGAAGTTAGATGACCCAAAAAAACAGAAGCAAAACATAAATCTATAGCAGGAAATCCCCGAAAAGGAAAACACACTACAACAAAAATATAATAGGAATACAATCACTAGTCATTAATCTCCCTTAACATCAATGGACTCAGATCTCCTATAAAAAGACACAGGCTAACAGAATGATTCAAAAACCATCATTCTTCCTTCTGCTACATACAGGAAATAAATACAGGAAAAACAGACACTACCTCAGAGCAGACAACTTCAAACAGACGCTACCTCAGAGCAGAAAGTTGGAAAAGACTTTTCAGTCAAAATTGACTTAAGAACCAAACCAGTATAGCAATCCTAATATTTAACAATATAGACTTCAAACTAAAATCAGTCAAAAGAGACCTTGAAAGTCATTACATATTTATCTAAGGAAAAATTTATAAAGACAAAATCTCAATCCTAAACATTTATGCCAAATTCAAAGGCACCACATATATAAAAGAAGTATTACTTAAGCCTAAATTATACATCAAATACCACACAGTTGGATATCACAACACTCAACTCCTACTAATGGACAGCTCTGTCAGAATAAAATTTAACAGAGAAATAAGGGACCTACCAGGTGTTATGCCTCAAACAGACTTAACAGATATACAAAGAACTTTCTACCCAAACACAAAGGAATATATTTCCTTCCTAACACCTCATGTAACCATCTCTAAAGTTGACCACATACTTGTTCATAAATCAAGTATGAGAAGACATCAAAAAGTGAAAATAACCTCCTGTATCTTGTGAGACCACCATGGTCTAAAGTTAGAGTTCAACAGGAAAACAAAATACAGAAAGCCTACAAACTCATGGAAACTGGATAACTTTTAACTGAACCACCAGAATTAAAGAAGAAGTAAAGAGAGATTTAGAGACTTCCTAGAATTCACTGAAAATGAACCCACAACCTAAACTTATGGGACAGAATGGAAGCAGTGCTAAGAGTAAGTAACAGTAGCATTTAGTGCATACATAAAGAATTCGGAGAAATATCAAACAAGAGATTTAACAGCACACCTGAAAACTCTGAACAAAAATACATGAACTCATCCAGAAAGTGTAGATGGCAGGATATAATTAAACTCAGGGCCGAAATCAATAAAATTGAAACAAAGAGAACAAACCAAAGAATCAATAAAACAAAGATTTGGTTCTTTGAAAAAGTAAACAAGATAAACAAAGCCTTATTCAAACTAATAAAAAGGCAGGGTGAGAAAATCAATTTAACAAAATCAAAAATGAAAACAGAAAGATAACAAAAGACCCAGTGGAAATCCACATCATCAGGCCATTTTTCAAAAATCTGTACTGCACAAAATTGGAAAACCTTAAGGAAATGGACAGTTTTTTGGACAGTTAACACTTACCAAAATTAAATCAAAAGTAGATACATGTCTTAAGTAGACATGTAAGACCTAAATAGGAGAAGTTATTTAAACTCCCAACCAAATAAGGTCACGAGTCCAGATGGTTTCAATGCAGAATTCTACCAGAATTCCAATTGTTTCACACAATACAAACAGGAGAAACATTTCTGATCTTTTATGAAGCTATAGTCACTCTTAGACAAAACACACAAAGATACAGCAAAAACAGAAAGTTACAGAACAATCTTTTTCATGAACATTGATACAAAAATACTCAATAAAATACTTGCAAAGTGAAATCCAAGAACACATCAAAAATCATCCACCCAGAGATACAGAGATGGTTCAATATACAAAATGCTGTCAGTGTCGTCCATCATATAAACAACTTGACAAAAAGAACCACATGATCATGTCATTAGATGCTGAAAGACTTTGACAAAATTCAGCACCCCTTCTTGATAATGGTTTTGGAGAGAACAGAGATACAAGGAATATATGCAAACATAATTAAGGCAATATAGAGCAAGGCCATGGATAACATCAAATTAAATGAAAATAAAAGTGATTCCACTAAAATCAAAAAGAAGGCAAGGCTGTCTACTCTCCCCTATCTATTTAATATAGCACTTCAAGTTCTAGCTAAAGGAATAAGACAATAAAACAAGATCAAAGGGATTCAAATTGAAAAGGAAGAAGTTAAACTTTTGCTATTTGCAGATGATATGATAATAAGTATAAGTGAAGCCAAATGTGTTACCAGGGAGCTCCTATAGCTGATAAACACTTCCATCAATGTGGCAGGATACTAGATTAAATCTAGAAAATCAATAGCCCTTCTATACACAAATTATAAAAGAGCTAAAAGAAATCAGAAGAACATCATCATATACAATAGCAACAAATAACATCAAAATATTTGGGTGACTCTAACCAAATAGGTGAAAGATCTATATGACAATAACTTCATGCCATTGCAGAAAAAATTAAAGAAGATACCAGAAAACGAAAAGAACTTTCATGTTCTTGGACAGATAGGATCAACATAGTATAAATGGCAATTTTACCAAAAGCAATCTGCAAATTCAATGCAATCTCCATCAAAATCTCAAAAAAATATTCATAGACCCAAAAGAATAATATTCAACTTTATATGGCAAAACAAATAACCCAAGATTGCCAAAACAATCCTGCTCAATATAAGAACTTCTAGAGACATCTCCATCCCTGACTTCCAGCTTTACTATAGAACCACTGTAATAAAAACTTATGGATCAACTGAATTGAACTGAAGACCTTGACTTTAATCCATACAAATATGGATGCTTGGTTTTGACAAAGAAACAAAAAACACACAGTAGAGGAAGGAAAACATCTTCAACAAACAGTGTTGGCATAACTGTATTACGGAATGCAGTAGATTGCAAATAGATCCATAAATATCACCCTTCACAAATCACAAATCCAAGTGGATCAAAGACCTAAACATATACTCAGTTTGATTAAAGCTGATAGAAGAGAAAGTTGGAAATAGCTTTGGAATCTTTAGCACAGGTGACTACTTCCTAAATATGATAGCATGATAGCAGTATCATAGAAACAGAGCTACAATTAGTAAATGTACCTTCCTGAAATTAAGAAGCTTCTTTAAGACAAATGACATGGTCAACAAGACAAAATGATGCTACAGAATGGGAAAAGATCTTCTCCAACCCTACATCTGACAGAAGGCAGATCTCTAAAATATATAAAGAACTCAAGAAACTAGATGACAAAAAACTAATCCAATTAAACAATGAGATACAAAGATAAGTAAAGAATTTTCAATAGAAAAATCTCAAATGGCTGAAACACATTTAAATAACTGTTCAACATCTTTAGCCATCTCTGAGATATCATCTTATATCTACTAGAATGGCTAAGATCATGAGCACCAATAAGCCTAAGCTGGGGACGATGGGGAGAAAGGAGAATACTCTTCCATTGCTCATGGGAATGTAAATTGTACAGACACTTTGGAAATCAGTATAACGTGTGAATTAAGGAATGAAGTATGGGGAAGCTAGGGAGCACTTAAAGAGTGGAGAGAGGGGCAATGGTGGTAAGTATATTTAAAAAATATTAAAGGAAAAAGAGAAATCAGACTGAGAAAGCCAGGGCAAGCAAGCTAGTAAACAGCACCGCTATATTTCCTTTGTATCAAATCTTACTTCCAGGATCCCTGTTTGAGGTCCTGGCCTGACTTTCTTATGTAATGAACAGCAATGTGGAAGTCTAATATGAATAAAGCCCTTTGCACATCGACTTGCTTTATAGTCATAGTGTTTCATCACAACTGTACAAATCCAATTAAGATATCTGCCTTCTTCCAGATTCAAGAATATAGAGCTAAAATTGGCTTCAGCCATTGCAGTTATTTCTTTTATCATTTGTAGTCAAATATGACTTTCATTTAAACCTGTTCTATTTTTTTTCTTACGCCTAGGTTACATATCACTAGTGTTTTGACTATAATAACAAATTTCCCATTGTTTAACAAAAGTCACTAAGTCCTAGCAGATATTAGCACATAATCTGCATTCCACTTTGTCTTCTTTCAATGATTTTAATTCTGAAAACTCATATGTGACAAATTCATTGCATCTTGATAAGCATCCTGTTTATAATATCCATGTAGACATATTTACTAAAATTAATATTTTTGATATTCTGATTGAGTGCAAATCTTTAATCTTTTAGAAAAGCAAAGAGAAGCTGTGCTTGTGCACATATGAGTTAGTCAGGGTTTACACTGTCTTTTTTCTTCAGAGAGCACAGCTTAGTCAGTTCAGAATGCTGTGACGATGTTGCCCTAGCCTTTAAGGCTTATGAAGATGAGGATTAATTTCCACAGCTCAGAAGGAAGTCCAGGTGTCAAAATGGACCAGTTTTGATGAGCTCTGATTTTCTTTTTACAGACTGTATACCTCTTACTATCAACATAGAAGATCAGAGAGACATAAATGCCCTTGAGATAGTTGTAAAGGCTATAATAGCATTCAAGAATATTGCCCACTCATCGTTTCATCTAATTTTAAAGTTCCCAAAGGCCTCAACATCTTGTGATGTCACACCAAAGCATATGTTATAACACAAACTTTCAGGATATGCAAAATTCTTTAGTATGTACACATATGTGAATAAATAATTGCATTTCTATTCATGTGTTGGAGTCTACCTGATTAAACTTTAATCATTATTTGTTATGATTTTTAGCTATAGGGTTTATTTTCATTACTCTGATCATTAGCATCTACAAAAGATACTCAGATTAGGTATTGAGGAGACCAAGCCCAGAATGACCAAGTTCTTCTAACAAATATAAAGATGCCCACAAAATTCTCTTTTGTAGTGTATTGCCTAATTATTGTGGGAGTCTGTAAGGGTACTCCTCTCTTTCAGAGAACTTGGCAATTTTCTTCATAAGAAAATAAAGTGATTATTGTAATTTTTTCTGTTGTTGCCATATTTATAGTTTTGTATTTTATTCTTCTGTACTCTTATATTTTTCCATAAAGCATTTCGCTTCTACTTTTTATAAAACTCTTTATTGTTTTCTAAAATAGACCAGTCAGACAGCACAAATTCAGAATTTAACTCCCAACATCTAAAGTTCCCAGAGTCACACTGTAAGCTCCCTTAGCTTTATGACTGCAAAGAGAGTCAGCAGAGTATAGATTCCTAATTTATTATAGTGATTTGAAGAGACAGATTGATTTGTTCAAGAGGTAGTTCCAGCTGGGACTCCACAGCCCAGATAGTTGAGTTTTTATCCAGATTTTCTACATTTTATCTGCTCCACCTTGTCTAAACTTCTGAAACTGCTGGTCTCATAAAACTGGCAACCTTTGTGGGATTTATATGAAAGTTAATGCTCTCTTTATGAATGCTTGCTCTTATAACTATATTTATTATATAAATAGTTAAATTAAGGGTTTATAAAATTTTGTCTTTTCATTGTTTTTCTTGGAATTTTTCTTTTTTGTTTCTTTTTCTTGTACTTCCTTCCATCCTGCCTACACCCTCCCTCATTTTCTTTCTACCTTTGAATTTTCTATAAAAATTTTCTTTTTAATTTGGTTATAATCACCACTTAAATATATGTCCCCAAGTCATACTATAATATTTTGTTTGTGATAAAATATTTAAACAAAGTAATACATATATATATATATATATATTATGTATGTTTTCATGACTTCATGCGTCCTTTTAATATTGTGTTTCAGGGTTGAGACATGCAGCTGAACATGTCTATAGTTAATTCAATTGAACTGTTACATAAATTTCAACGTTAAGACTAAATTATAATTTATAAGCTATTCTGTTAAAAAAAAGTCTTGGTGCTTTCTCCACACTCAGCTTGTTTCTCTTAGGTGACGTATATTTTATTATCAGCATTCTTACTACACTACTTAGCAAACATGTGTAAGTTTCTTTAATGTAGATCCAAAATTCTGAATTTCCTAGACTATTAAGTGAGGATTTTGACAACATACTTAGAAACTGTAAAAGTGTTTTCAAAAATGTCCTATCAAAATGTACTTGTATTGACAGGTCTGAAAAGCAGATGATATTTTAACTTTTTGCTAAAAGTTGGTAATATTTGATTTCTTAGCTATTGATAACTTCTGGGAGTCTCATTATAATTTAATTTGCATATACTTAAATATGAAATAGTTTTTAGATAAAATATTACATTTAAATTTGTCTAGCACTTTTAAATTAAGATAGTTTATAGTTGAATCTATCCAAACTGTGATCTTCCCTTAAAGTTTTATAACTGTTCACACAATAAGCTCTTGTCAATCAGAGAACAAATATTTAGTGACTACATGGTTGTGTCTTCCCTTCTTCACCCTTACAAATGCTTCTTCTTCCATAACTGCTATGTTTAAAATATAACCATCAACAAAATAACATTTGTTGGCAGAAACTTTGGGCAATACATAAGTCAGATTTTCAGTGAGGCAACAAAACACCAGACGATAAATTTCTAAGGCCCATTTGCTTTCCAGCTGATAGTGTGATGACAGATCATAAGGAGCTGTGGTGGTTTAAAACAAATGACCTCCATTGGAAGAAGTGGCATATAAGGAGGTGTGGCCTTGTTGATGTAGTTGTGGCCTTGTGGAGGAAGTGTGTCACTATGGAAGTGGACTTTGAGGACTCCTTTTCTCAGGCCCATCTTAGTGTGACACATAGTTGCTTCTGTTGCCTGAAGATCACCATGTAGACTTCTAAGCTCCATCTTCAGCACCATGTCTATCTTCATGCCTCCATGCCACCTGCCATGACAATAAGGCACTAAACCTCTGAATTAAAAGTGAGCAGCCACAATTACCATAATATCTCTTCACTGCAATGGAAACCCTACATAAGACAGAAGAAGTATAGGTAAAAATGAAGAAATTCACTCATTCACTCAAGGAAAACAAGCATGAAAAAAAAAAGACCAGGATATCACAATCCTTCTTAGTAAAGTGTGTCCTGAGGAAACTCACTAATACCCTATTCTTAACATTTTTTTAGTATCCTAAAGTTTAACTACAAATATTTAATGTGAGTTAAATGTGAATTAAACATACTTTGATTTGTAGTGTGTGTATGTGTGTGTGTTTGTGTGTGTGTGTGTGTGTGTGTGTGTGTGTGTGTGTGTGTACATTTGTATGAGAGATACTACCTGCATGCAGAGGCCAGGTGTACATTTGTATAAGTTATACTACCTGCATGCAGAGGCTAGGACAATTTGCAATGCTGGCTCTTGCCGTCTACCATAAGTATCCCAGAATAAAATTTAGGTCATAATGCTTAATGGCAAACACCTTTATCTTTGAGCAATCTGCCATCAAGTATTTAAGTATGATTTTTGTGGAAGGCACTCTAGAGTCACACTGTATTGATTATAAATGTAAGGTCCTCAAGATGGAGTTAACTTCTTTGGAAGAAAATTGATGCTAAGAGCTTCTTCTTCCCTCTCTCTCCCATGTCATTTTATTTCTACCCTGTGAGGATACAGCAGGAGTAATGTCTCATAGAAAGATTTATTTCATCATGGCTTTCCATGCATCCCAAACTGTAAGAAGTAAATACCTGCTGCTTACGCTGCTTTTTAAGTACCTTGCATCACAGTCTAATGCATATTTGTCTGCTGTGTTGACTTTGATTATGTATTATTTTCCAACTGATTATTTCTGAGATAATTTTTCCTCATGTTTTTTAACATACATAACCAAATGCCCTACTTTATAAACATATATATGCCCACTGAGCTATGATGCTATTCTATCACGTTTTAAAATTTCACATATATGAGTCAATTTTCAGCCTTGAGTCTATTTTATTGCAAATCTGTCCTTTGGAAGAGCTTAACTCTGACTCTTTTTTTTTTATGTTTTGAATAGTTTATTGTTCTATTCCTCCCTGTGTTTTACATATTAGTTATCCTTCTCTTTAAAATATCTATTTCTTGCCCTCAGGTTTGTAATATATATTTACAACTAATCTAACTTAGCCTTCATATCACACTACATGGTTCACGGTGTAGGCAGCATGCCTCATAAAAGAAAAGGCAAAAATTGAGAGAAAAAAGGCAAGAAAGAAAGAAGGAAAATTTAACCCCCCTTTCTCTTATATCATTAATGTAACCTTGCATGTAAGCATGCATAAGTATATATGCAATAATACATGGCAAAATATAATAATTTATGATAGTCTCTTTAAATATACTGTTATCTGTTAGGTAAATTAAGACCTAATTCATGGAATTCTGAAGAGCTTTATCTTGATTTGCTTGGACTTGTTTTCTTTATGCTTGTCCAAATTCCTCAGAAATGTGTTATTTTTCTTATGAAAAAACTAATTTAACATTTCCTGGAAGTCAAGTTGAGTATTAACAAATTTTTTAATGTTCTGAAAGAAATTCTTACTAGCCATTTCTGTTTGAATCAGATTCTGTGAGGGTGTAGAGTTCTAGCATGAAGCCTTGTTTGTGACTTCCTTCCTGAACATTAATTCTCTCGTTCAAATCTCTGGCAGGTTATAAGTTGTACCTGATCCTCTTTTAGGCAGTGTGAGTTGTTACATGTAGTTTTCTTTAAGATGTACTTTTTCATTCTGAATTTGTGAACATAACAACGTCAATTGTTGCTCATTTCAACATGTAGACTACTTGTTTTAAGTATCTGGATATACTTAGAATTTCAGCCATCATGTCAACTACTTTCCATGATCTTTATATTCCAGTATTTCTGTTAAACAAAATTCTACTTGTTGTAGTTACCTCATAGTTATAAGACCCAATTTTTATGGTCCCTATGCCTTTGTCTTTAGGAAGTCCTATTGCCATGTGTCCCAGGTCATTTGTGTGTTCTTTGCATATATTAAGTTTGCTAAAGAAAGTTCAGTATCCTTGTTATATTTGCATATGGCTATAGTGCTTTATTTTTATATTTACAAAGTTTGTGGTTTTTTGTGTTTAACATTTAATATGTCCTTTTTATCTTAGATGGCTATATCTAATGCATCATGTAAGAGCAGCTATATTTAATAGGACTTCATAGTGTTAAGGAAGAAAAGAGGCATCTAGAGTATTATGATTACAATTATGTCTGTCAACAATCCTGTGACTTGACCATGTGATTTTCACATGTAATTATTTTTTAAAAGGATTATATGTTTATATAATTCATGATGAAACATTTATCCTTTTTTACAATTTACTCCTTTATCATATAAACATATAAATAATGTCTGTATAATTATTCATTTTACTCTGAAAGTAAAATGGCCTTAAAACTTGCTTCTTAGGCTATCATAATTTAAGAATTTATACTATTTAGGATGTGCTTAAGGTCTCAAAGTGTTAATTTATGTTGACTACGAATACCTGTGGGAAAAAGTGTTTGTACATTGTAAGAATTTGTCACTGGTATGAGTTTAATAAAATGTTGATTTGTCAGTCGTCAAGTAGGAAGTAGAGATGGGGCAACCAGACTAGGAGAATCCTGGGAAGAGGAAAAGTTGCTGGCTCAGATAATCTAGCCTCACAGACTACTCCACTCAAGGCTTTATCATAATCCTAAGTGTTTGGGGGTTACCATGAAATTAGCAGTGACCACAATCAGTGGAAAGTCGTCTAGGAAACTATTCCCACATTCTCAAAAAAATGGATTATGAATGTTTGTCTTTTTTTAGAATGTTAGTTACAAGTTATTATGGATAATAATCAAGAAAAATGCTATGGAGAACATATAAGGGGTTCTTGTTCTATTGAGAAGAAAGGGAAACATGGAATAATTAATGCTCTTGTACACTGTTAAAAATTTGTCACTGTTATAGGTTTTATAAAATGCTGATTTATCAGTAGTCAAGAAGGAAGTAGAGGTGGGGTGACCATACTATAAGAATTCTCAGAAGAGGAAAAGCAAAGAGTCTCCATTGCCAGCCAGATTCAAAAGAAGCAGGATGATAAAGTTATACTGAAGAAAAGCACCAAGCCACATGGCTTAACATAGATAAGAATTATGAATTAAGTGTAAGATCTAGATATTAATATGCTTGAGCTACTGGCCTAGCAGTTACTATAATATTAAGCCTCCAAACCAGTTATTTGGGAAGAGTGGCTACTGGGTATTTGAGAACTTCTGACCAGGACAGAAACTTCCAACTATATTTTCCTACTTCTTAAAATTTATTCTTACTCCTCAATCTTTTATATTTTAATTAGCATTAAATCCTGTGTGTATTATTACCTATTGTTTATTAATCTAGTTGATAATATGGTATTTCTACACTATAAATTATTTTAATATTTTGGAGAGAAAGAGTACTATTAAAAATATGATTTAACCATTGTTATAAAAACATAATACACTAAAAGTAGTTTGTTATTTATGATATATGTGGTAATAAATGTTCATATGCTGAAATTTCATTTCTAGCTGGCAGTGCTAGTCATCTAGAGCACTCTGAACTAATCAATGTATGGACACAATCTCTTGATGGATATAAATTTGCCACCATTAGGAGGAGGAGCCTCACAGAATTTATGTTTTGAGGGTGTGCCCTAACAATATATAGCTTGCTACCATCCTTCTCTTTGTGTGTCCACTATACCAAAAGGAGACTAAGATAAAGCTTTGTGCTCTTCTGCAATAGTATTTTATCTTGCTATGGCACAGAAACAATGGATCAGACCAAGCCTAAGATAAAGCATTTGAAACCATGAATCAAACATGCTTTTTCCCTAATCTGTTTTAGTGAGATGGTTTGTTAAAAGAGAAAATCTAACTAGAACAGTGAACATAATCTTTGAATAATTTATATATTTGTCATAAAAAAGAATACAATATTTATATATTATTACAGAAATAATAATGCAGTATTAAATAAAGATTCTCACCCTATCCAAATACTCTAAATATTTTGTAGATTAATATATATCGTATATAGTTTAAAATAAAATATCTAAATTTAGAATTATATATTCAAATAAGCAAAATAAATGCAATGTCATGACTCCACAGATAGACTTAATAGTATTGAATGAGTGTTCTCATATGTACGTTTGATCACCTAGTGAATATTCAGTCACATTCGCCAAAGGAAAAGAAAGTTATGATTGAAAATAAGAATGACAAAACCTTCTTGTATTTAAAAAACATATATTATCTTTCAAGAAAGAAAAACCTAAAACTGTTGTTTTAGCTATTTTCTCTAATGGTAGTATTTTTAATTTAAAATAGTTTCTTAATCATTATAGTTTAAGATAATAGTGAATATTTACTACTAATAATAAATATTGAATTTTACTCCTTAAAAATATTATATAGAAAATTTAAAATTTTTAATGATAAATCTGTATAATTAAGAAACTAACTAATAAAACTGCAGGATAGAGTTAACAATCTCCCAAAAGTTTATAAGATAAGCTCAAATAATTGGCTATCCATGTTGAAGAATGAAGAATTCAGTCATTGGTTGTTCCACTTTATCCTAGTATGACTCTTTATCCATGTATATTTTGGAAGTACTAGTTGAACATAGTGGGGATTTTTTGCTTTGCTTTTAAAGAAATACAAAAATATAAAAGGGAGTTGAATGTGTATGATGTAGAAGTTGGAGGAACTAAGGGAGGAGTGAAGTTAATATAATTAAAACACATTGAATATGTGAAATTCTCAAAGAATATTATATTATAGAATAAATATACTTAAAATTAATTAATGGTTGTGTTTGTGTGCACTTATTAGATATCTACAAATATCCTTTCTCCTATTATAGTTAATTTCTTCCTAGAAATAAACTACATAATGAGACAATTTCAGAGAATTCTAATCTTATATTGTCTAATAGTCAGCATTTTATTATAAACTAGATAACTTAATGCAAGACTACTACGATCAAATCTTTGACCTCCAAAAATTTCTGAGAAAAAGATGTCCATACAAGTTAGTAAATATAAATTTGTTTAAGTGATAGTATATTGAGCATTATAGGGATGTTCAAAGGAAAAATTAATAAAGTCAATGGCTTCTTGAAAACATAGTATTAAACTTTTATATATATTACTAATTTTCTCACTCAATAAAGATTACATGACTGTTAACATAATATACACCAGTTGATAATAAAATTTAGAATCAAATGGACAGTCATAACTATGCCTACAGAACTGAACAGCTGACTATGAATCACTCAGGTTTGGCAGAGTGATATATTGATTATAGCTATAATGTTAATTAATGTAAGCCATTTCTGGTAAAACAGTTATTAATTAGAAACAAATTAAAGTGAGTTCTTAATTAAATTGAATAATTTAAATCTCAGTTTAATCCTGTTAAAGATAATTTTTAAAAATTACAAAAATTTTAAATAAATAAAGATTATAAATTTTGATGATAGTATATTGCTAGTCTGTAGATTTTGTGAATTAAATACAGAGATTAAATTCATATGAATCAGATATAGGAATTATTTAACAAAGAATATATGGTGTCCATTTTATAGACACTTAAATATTAAACTGAAATACCTCTTAAAACAAGTAAAGATAACCAGAAAAATGTCATCTAAAAAATAAAAATTTTAAGAAAGTATCAAATTTAAACACAAATAATGAAACCTACAAAATGTTGTTTTAAAAATATTTAGTAGAAAAGAATAATCTTATGAGGGAGGGAAGAATGATAATAAAATCTATTATCAACATAATAATATTGCTGGTTAAAATGGGGCAAAATTATTTTACCTAGTATGTCTTGGAAGTGAATAAAGCCATAAAAATGAAAGACAATAATTATACAGGCATAAATAAAATTTGAAGAAAATGATGAGTTGACAAATTTCACATACATATTATCAATTATCAATGTGATGTAGTTATTTTAACTGAGTTATGCATCAAAATTGTAATAAACTATGTGGTAAACTGAGGCAGAAACCTAGATTGAATCTAATCTTAAATAACTGTAAAATAAGACTATATTTCTTAATAGATGTTTAAAGACTTGGTCATACTAAAATGGTTGTTATGGTAGATAACTGATAATCTTAAAAGACAAGGGAATTTAGATATAGATGAAGACAACAACTTCTTATGTCCACAGAGAAATGTGTGAGCTTGAAGAATACAGCTCATTGATGACAACAGACTTAGAAAAAAATCAATTATGTCAATAGGCAGATCTTGGCCTTTATGACTCCAAAACATAAAATGCTGCTGTTGAAGTCATTCAGCCTGTGAAATTAAATTACAGTATTTTCATTAAACTAATATAGTCAATGCATTTTACCCAAAATGAACAACAATGGAGTAAGCAATAGTTTCCCTTGGGGGGACACATACAGATATACAAAAAGAAGCTAGGACTCTCCATGTTGTGTTGATTAAAATTGGATATAATATTGGGAAATTATTTTAGTTTTGGCAGAATTTAATTTAGAAATGTAGTTACATATGCATAAATAGATTAGTATTGACTTATACATTCTTTATCAGAAAAACAGGTCCAGAACAATTCATGTGCAATAATAACCAACCCTATGATCTGGATTCTAGCTATTAAACTATTTCCACACAAAATTAAACAGGGTTCTATGATAAGTTGTTGATCTTCTACATAAAAAATAACTGTGCCATATCTGCAGATAGAAAGATAAATAATAAAATAAAAAGGAAAGAATGCCGAAGTACAAAGTATCAATATACCTACATATATGTTTGATGGCATGAAAGAACCAAGTTAGATATCTACAATTGGCTAAAATTCAATTCATGCATAACAATCAGAGTAATTTTGTGTTCTGATGTAAAATGTTGTGACCTACACAAATGGAAGTAGCACAATAAAGTCTCTCATAGACTCTATTAAACAATAGTTGAAAATTATTTCTTTTGGTATGTTTTCTTAGATGGGGAAAAAGTTTTTATTTTCCATGAGTTCAACATTTTCCAATGAGCTGAATACAGGAAAAGGAGAAAGAGCAATTTTATAATAGAAAAATCTTAGAAAGACACCCCAGTTAATCAACTTGTTTTTCTTTCTTTAAGGAGATGAATTTCTCAGTTTCAGTCTATAGTATAAATTATATGAACTAGTTACCAAAACAATTAAAGTCATTAAAGAAAAAAAATGGGGGTCCCAGAGGGGTGGCTCAGCACCTGAGAACACTCACTACTACTGTAGTAGAAGACCCAGATTTATTTACTTTTTTTCTTATGGAGTAAGGCAGATAACAATTGTCTACAACTCTATGTAGTCAGAAGTTTCTCTCTCCTGCCCAGCCAGTCCCATGGCATTTAGTTCCAAATAATCACACAAAGCCTTATATTAATTATGAACTCTTTGACCTATGGCTCAGGTTTATTACTTACTAACTCTTAAACTAACCCATAATTTTTGTCCATATTATCCGTGTGGCCCAGAACCTCAGAATTTCATCTTTCTTTCTCTGAGTCTGGCAGATGACTGCTGTGCTCTCCCTCATTCCAGAATTCTCCTTATCTGGTCATTTTACCTATACTATCTATCTGCCTATTTTTCTAGGCAATCAACATTTTATTCAACCAATAGTTACAGTGACAAATATTTACAGTTTACAAGTGCATAGTACCAAAGAAATTGAAGTTTTAGTGGGTTCATCACCACCTTTTATCTCTATGGGCAACACATTCTTATGGTGCATAGATATATGAGCATGCAAAACACTATACACATAAAATCTAAAAATAAACAAAAAAAATAAGAATCTTAACTCCAGGAGAAGCCTAAACATGTTGAGAACCCAGATGCCATTTGACAATTTAGATGCAATCCTGCAACAGCAATTTTATATTATGGAAAATGAAAGAAATATGAATGAAATGTGGACTTCTTTCAACAATGATTTGTCCCAGCAATTCATTAAGTACAATGACCACTTTGTAGTGGCTTGACATGTTAATGGGGAAAACAAGTATTAGGTATATAGGGGATATTTTATAAATTTCCAGAAATATGAATCTATTCTAAAATATAGTTAAAATTTTGTAAAGAAAAGTTTTTAAAAAATCACCACAGAGAAACAAAGATTTTGCTAGAAGTACATAAGACTAGGAGGAAATCAGCAGGGTGTTTTCTTGTTTTAAGTATGAATAACTAATGTGGGATATCCTTTTGTATGCAGTAAATATACTTTAATACAATTTTTTAATAACAAAGGTTGTAGCACAAATAAAGGAAACTCAGGGATAGATCTCTGGGAAAGTTGGAGATATTAGAGGGAGAAAACACTACAATCAAATCTTACCCAGCTGTCTTCCAACTTCCTCAGCTTGGCTTATCCTGGCTTCTTCTGGCTCTCTGTCTTTCTACACCTGTCTTAAATACTCTCTTCACTCAGTAAAGACCTGGCCCCACCACTGCCCACCTGGGAGCCTGGAACTCCTTCTGTCAACTAAGATGAAAGCAAACTCAGTTTGGATTAAGGACTTAGATTAACAATTACTAGATACTCCCTGTGCTAGGATTAAAGGTGTGAATCTCCACTGTCAGATCCTCCTAGATTGACTCTACGTAGATTCCCTCTGATATCTTCAAACATTTTGCATATTTATTATATCTCCACATATCCCCTTTTGTGTCAAATATAAAAAAGACAGTTATAGCTAATATAAATCAAACTATATACACATATACAATAGGTATAATAATTATATACAATATATACAAACAATAAATGAGTAATGTCCAGTCCATTAACAATGGACAATTCAAAGAAAATATTTCATTAATTATCCTTTGATGAGTCCAAGGGATTATACCTAATTCACTTTCTTTCTAACTTGTCTTACCAACTAAAAACTATTATTTTGATGTCTCTTAAACTTATACACTTTAACTTCAAAGTTTCTTTTCTAAAACTGTCACTAGAAAACTATAACTCTAACTATCTCATCTTCAACTACCTCAGAGACTCAAGAAAAAAATAATATTTACCTGAGTAAACAGGAAGTGCAAACAGCTTCCAAATCTAGAAATGACAGAAATGACACCTATCTGCCTGGACAGTCACCCAAAGTTCCTTTATAAAGTTGGGGCATCCATTTTCAGCCTACAGGCCCAGAGTCTATTTTCATTTCAGTGAAGCAGGAAATCTGTTCTGCCCATTTTTGTATAGTTCAATCACTTCTCTTTGTGTCCTGAAGAATAACTGTCAGTTTTCTCTGAAAGGCAGGAACCTTAAGGACCATCTCAGCTTGTTCTGTCAAAGTTCAGAGGTTGCTTTCCCAGGGAACCTGCATATCCAGTTTAAACAGCATACTGTCAAGCTGTCAATACAAGAACAGGTTCTTTTCCAATAGCTAACCATTGACAGAAAGAAAGTAGACTCCATATCGAGTTTCTTCAATGACATTTTTTTCTCTTGAAGTAGATTTGTACTGCCAGGAGCCAACCTGTCTCACTGTCCAGAAAAGTCTAAGTTCTTAAAATATCTTAAATGCCATATTCTGTGAATATCTGAAGTATATCTAATATGACTATGTTTGAATATAATCTCTAACTACTAACTTACATTACTTTATATTCTAATTAGTTGGTATTAAAATTTTCATGGACTAGTAACTTGTACTACATTGTTAGGTGAACTGAATAAGTATACGTCCTTGAACAAATAGAGATATTTGTACAGTAACACAATAATCTCAATATATGCAATTTGTACACAATATACAAAAATCCAATCCAATGCAAAATATTTAAAGCTAGTAAATTCTTTTGAAGGAAGAATCCATAATATATCCTTATATCATATATATATATATATATACCCTTTTTATTTCTATTTTTTAAACACAAGTCTTGAATCTAATCATTCTTGTTTAACTTTTTTCTAACTATAACTATTAAAAATTTTTAACCAGTTAATGTAAAGAATGACAATCATCCATAACCCAGTGAACAACCAAAAACAACCCACCACAACTCTGGAGAATGTAGACACCATGTTCTTAAATTTACTTCCTGCTGTCTGGGGGCAAGGATATTTTTGGGGGATCCTGAAAATAAAACTTTGTTAAATGTCAAGTCCTGAAATAAGTAGCTATATCATTTGTTGTCCAGTCTTTGTATAACAGGAAAGTGAATGACTTGTCTCAAGTCCTGGCTATAGTATTCTGTGAAGCTGGATCATCTCAGAGAACTGCCTCGCAATTGTCCTGAGCAGTTTGTAGTCCAAACTGATCTTTGGTTGGTGTTTGTCAGCCTAGTGGCTTTGTCATAGCCCATGTGAAATCATCGTTGTGGGGCACCATCATCCTTTTGGATACTTCAAGTTCACAATTAGGCATTGTCATGAATCACTTCAGAAAACTGGTAAGAGACTAAAGCCCAACAATGTACAGGAAACTAAATATATAACTATTTACTCAGCATAGGATTAGTAACAATAAATAGTCCCTTATTTTTTTGTTATTCTTCTGTCCCATATCAAGTGGCTCTTCTAATATGATACAAAGAATTTGTATTTTCCTTTAACATGTATTCTTGAGTTTAGAGAAGGAGAGAGCAACACTCCAAATTTAAAACCAGATTTAAATTATAATTAAATGGGGACTTCACCTTTCAAAAATAAATTTGTGGAGGTTAAGCAAGGAGACTTTATCCTATGAAGTATACTGGTACCAATAGGTCCAATATTCTTTTGCTTGTAAAATATTCTGGAAAGCCTCCCTTTTGCTTTAGATGTCTAGAAGTCCAAGGTCTTTTAACTTCTTGAAGATGGGTGTTTCCATGTTTCTGTAATACAAAAACAAAAACCTTACCCCACCCTTTGTTTTTTTCTTACAACTAAGAATTGTAATATGGGTGGAGGATTTATCAATTCTAAGTTTCATGAAATTTCTCTGATTCAAATTGAGTTTTTATTAATTTTGATGGTATCCATCACTTTTCTTCTGGGGAAACAAAAGCAAAATCCATTCCCCAACGTAGCACATACCCTGGCTTCCATTCAGAGGTTAGTTCATCTTTGGAAATAAGCTGATTTAGTTCAGCTGTTTTTCTATAGTCCCATGCCTTTCAGCAGCTGTTGTTCCTTTCTTGTTAGCATTGAGAAAAATTCAAAGTTAATAAAGCTTTATGTAGTCTATTTTTGGGAGTCTTTGTTATTTCTTTCTGTTTGTTTAGCATAACCTTTAGAGTCCAATTTGAACTCTCTATGACTGCCTGCCCTGGAGGATTGTGTGGAATTCCTGTAATATGATTTATATTATAGTAAACAAAAAATTGTTGCATTTTACTAGAGACATATGCCAGAGCATTGTCAGTCTTAATTTGTACAGGTATTCCCATGATGGCCATAACGTCTAGCAAATGTGTGATTACAGAATCAGACTTTTCTGAACTCAAAGCAGTTGCCCATTGAAATCCAGACAATGTATCTATTGTATGACGGACATATCTTAATTTCCCAAATTCTGTAAAATGAAATACATCCATCTGCCAGATTTCATTTCTATGTATACCTTTAGGATTACTTCCTGATGACAATGGAGTTTGGTTATAGAAAGAACAGGTGGGACACCTTTTTACAATTTCGTTGGCTTGTTGCCAAGTGATAGAGAATTTTTTTTCAATCCTTTGCTATTGATGTGATGCTTCCTAAGAAATTCTGAGGCCTCTAGTACATTTCCTATTAATAATTTTTAAATCTCATCATTATCTTGTGTTAAAGGACCTGGCAGACCCATATGGGATTAAATGTGTGTTAAATAGAAGAGATGATTTCTATTCCTAATTATTTCTTGAAACTGAATAAATAAGTTAATTTGGACTCATCAATAATAAAATCAGCCATTTCAATGTGTAGAACAACTCTGCATACTGAGAGTAAGTGATTATGTTAAGAGGTTCAGTAAAGTCTATTAATACCATTACTATAGCATATCATTGTTACATTTGAACAGAATTATAAGGGCTTTGAGTACTTTAATTATATGTTTTGATTTGTAACCTGCTTTTCCTGATTTGTTTGCACTGGTATAAATTGGCTTATCTCATACAATATGAGGAAGAATCTAATTAGTTTTCTTTAGAAATTCAATCTTTTGCTTTGACGGTATTTGTTCTTGATATTTTCAAAAAAAAAAAATACTCTAGTCTCTTTGCCAGGGTTCACTTTCTACCAATAGTTTGTCAATTTCTTCATTAGTTAAAGGTACAAGAATTTCTACTGGGTCCATTCCTGTCAGTTGACGAAGTCTTAACCCTCCTTTAAAAATCAGTTCAGAAATCTTTTCCCCATGTGTCTTTAATTTCTTACTCAGTGTATGTGAAAGCAATATCCGTTCCAATATAACATTTTCCCTTTGCACTAAAATTCCTGTACGAGAATGCATAGAGGGCAAAATAACTGTAATGCAATTAAGGTCTGGATTTACATGATCTACATGTGCCTCCTGTAATTTCTTTTCCACTGAAGGCAATTCTTTCTCAGCTTTAGGTGACAATTCTCTCAGAATATTTAAGCCTTTGTCACCATTTAAGGTTTTGAACAAATTATCTAGTTCATCATTTTCAATTCCAATAATGGGTCATAAGTTGGCAATGTCTCCTAGTAGTTTTTGAAAATCATTAAATGTCTTCAATCTATCAATCCTGATTTGTACAATTTGGGGTCTGAATTTTGTTGGCCTATTTTAAGCCTAAATAATTAATGGAATCCCTCCTTTGTATTTTTTCTGTAGCAATATGTAATCTCCTAGCTGCCAAAATTCTTTTCACTTCTTCAAAAAAATTTTCTAAGGTATTGATATTTGAATTGTTAAACTAGATGTTGTCTATGTAATGATAAATTATAGATTGTGGGAATTTGTTACACATTTGTTCTATTGGCTTTTGTACAAAATACTGGCACAGAATAGGGCTATTTAGCATGCCCTAAGGGAAGACCCTTCACTTGTATCTCTTTACAAGCTGAGACTTACTATAAGTGGGCACTGTAAAGGCGATTTTTTTTTTTGTCTTATTCTTGTAAAGGTATTGTAAAAAAAAAAAAGCAGTCTTTTAAATCAATAACTGTAGGGATATTGTGTTGTTTCATGGTAAATAATTGTCCTACCCACTGGTTTAATAAAAAGCACTGATAGACCAAAGGCAGGCAGGAAGTGTGGGCAGGGCTACCAGACTAAAAACTCTGAGAAGAGGAAGCTGCAGCAGAATGCCAGAGAGAAGCTGAAAGAAGCAGAGGACAACTATGCTGCTCTAAAGAAAAGTACCCAGCCGCATGGCTGAACAAGAGACATGGGTTAAATGAAGGGTAAAGAGTTAGCAAGTGATATGCCTGAACCTTTGCTGATTAAGCCTAAAACTATTGAAAGCATCTGTGTGTGTCTATGGGACTGTGGGTCTGCGGGTCTGCAGGCCCAAACCTAGAGGTTAGGCCAGAAAATATGGGCTAGAAACCTCCGTACTACAAATAACTATAATAGACTATTCTATAGGTAACAGAGAAGGCAAAGGAATCCCAGATTGTAGAGAGCCCGTTGGTTGGATCATATTTTTTATCACCTTTAGGTATGTTATCATTCTCTACTTTCCAGATTTTTTTTAATAACAAATACAGGAGAATTCCAAGGGCTGGTGTATTCTATATGCAGAGCATTTAGCTGCTCCTCTATCAGCTGTTCTAAGGCCTGCAATTTCTCTTTTGTTAGAGGCCATTGATGAACCCATATAGGATTCTCTTTTAGCTATTCTATTGGTAGGGCTGTGGGTGGTTTGAAAGATCCAAAGCTATTTTCTCTTGTTTCTGTATAACCTGAATGGTCTGTGACTGTTTCTCATAATACCTTCTTATGTTTCTTTCGGAACCATGTGCTAGTTTATGGCTTATTTCTGTATTTGGAAGAATATTAATCTGTGTGTTCCACTGTTGTAGTAAATCTCATCCCCATAAATTTATAGCAATATCAGCCACATATGGCTTTAATACTCCTCTCTGTCCTTCTGGTCCTAAACACTCAAGCCATCTTGCACTCTGTTTTATTTGGGATATCAACCCAATACCTAAAATCTGAACATTTACCTTTTGAATGGGTCCATTTGGATGCAATGACTCTGGTGAAATTATGGATACATCCATGCCCGTGTCCAATAAATCTTCAATAACAACATCATTTATTTGTACTTTTAATTTTGGCTTTGTTCATTGATAGAAGTTTGCCAAAACATTCACTTTATAATTTTTCCTGATTTTTTTCTTCTTCTGTAGTTTTCTATCATTCCATATAGTATGCCTTTTTGATATAGACTTTAATTTTTAAAATTGTTTGTGAAGGTGCTTCTTCCACAATAGCAGGGTAAGACTGGATTGGATTTGAAATGGGGCTTTTGAAAGCCCCCTTGGGACATTTCCCAATGGCAGAAAGTTACCTTGTCTGTCCCTTGTTGATCTGTTGTGTGAATAAATGAAACTCAGAGATAGATCTCTGAGAGAGTCAGAGATATTAGAGAGTAAACATCACAGTCAGATCTTATCCAGCTGTCTTCCAGCTTCCTCAGCCTGACTTCTCTTGGCTTCCTCTCCATTCTGTCCTTCTATGGCCACCTTAAATACTCTCCTTACTTAGTTAAGGCATGGTCCCACCACTTCCTGCCTGGGAGCCTGGAACTCCTTCTGTAAACTAAGATGACCTCAAACTCAATTTGGATTAAGGGCGTAGGTCACCAATCCTGGGATACTCCTTGTTCTGGGATTAAAGGCATAAATCGCCACTGTCTGATCTTCCTAGACTGACTTTGGGTAGATTCCCTCTGATATCTCTGAAACTTCTGAATCTTTATTATGTCCCCACAAAAAGTGTTTGGGCCTATGGTAAGACAATTTAGAGGGAGGCTGGAAATCCAAGCAAAGATAGAGACAAAGAAGGGCAATGTCAAAGAGAAGCTGCAAGCTTTTTCCCAAAAATCAAAATGTAATGGAACACAGGTAAAAACAAAAAAATCAGGAGGCTATACAATAGATTAATAGAAATGGATTGAGTTATGTTTTAAGAGCTAGTTGGTAGTGACCCTGAGACATAGGCCAAACAGTTTATAATTAATAAGCCTTAGAGTAATTATTTTACAAGCAGATGCAGAACTACATGGAGGAGAGCTTTGTCTGGACCAAGGGATAGCAGATGGGATAGAAAAACATCAGACTACAAAGAACTGTTTGTCAAACATCACTTCTCCATTTAGCAAAAGCCCATGTTAAGAATAACCAGATGTTGAAAACTCTGTCAGGTGGAGTAAAAGGTAAGTCCAAAAGAAGCTCCATAAATCTCAGGGCTTAAAAAAAAAAATTTGAGTATTTAATTTTTGAATGTACATTGTTTCTAGTCGCATGTATTTATTAAAAAGAGTACATAGTAACACTTACTAATTGGGCATGTTTCTTTAAAGATATCAGTTAAATAGATCCATTACTTCTACATTTATTACTTACCTAATTATAACCTACTACCTGACAATTAGCAACCCAATGGAGAAAGAAATTATTCAACTTCATAGTGTGAGGGTACAGGCAAGAAAGACAGTGAAGTGGCTCATGGTATGGTAGCAGTGGCATAAAGCTGCTTGTTACAATATGGAGTTCTAGAAGCTAAATAAAAATAAAGTAATATGGCTGGAAGTGGAGCTGGTCTCTAACTCCACAAGACAAATCCTTAGCAAGCTGCTTCCTTTAGTAAGCTTCAAACTCCTAAAGGCTTTACAACACAAATAAATAGCGTCACTGTTGTGGCTAATTTTCAAACACACATGCCTATTATACATAACTAACTCAAATTATAGCAATTACCTATATTTTTAGACCAATTGCTTTAAGAAAGTGAGCTGTAAGACTTAGTTGAAATCTCACTTGATTAGAACAAAAAATGAAGTCAAATATATTGAAAAATGTATTTTTTCATATTTAATAACTTCAATTATGTAAATTAATTGACTAAACTAATATTTACCATGCATTAATTTTTAGGGTAAAAATATTTAAAATAAAAAAATGAATTCTATGTATACACCATATGTTCTTTTGAGTTAAAACAATCTTACGCCAAATATGTGAGCACATTTCTACTCTGAACTTGTCACAATCTGAAATATAAAGTTGCAGATATATTAGCAATCAGTTTCACATATTGTACTACAAATATATTTTGGAAGAATTCTGTGATATTAAAGTGAAGCACAACACTATAACACAAATTGAAGTTATAAAAAGATTATTCACTTTTACGAGCTCTAATTAATTTTGATAAAAATGTTGAGATATTCAGAGAAGGTGTGAATGCAAAGGCAAAGCTGCTTTTTGTGCTGAGAATATTTAATGATACAATGCTCAGACCTATACCATTTCTTAGGTTCAGAGATCACTGAAAAGGAACAGGCACTCTGAAATGCTGCCTTCTGGACATGGCTCCATCAATACAATTGTTTTCCCACTGGTTAGTGACTTTTACAATGAGCTTACAAAACACTCAGTTTATTTACACTTAATTGTGGATCATGTAGAGCTTCTTTGGACCTACTGCTCTCATTTAAACCATTGGCTATTGATAGATCTTCCTTGAAAGGGAGAACCATTGTTTTCATTTCTATATACATTACAGAACCAATGGATAGTTCCAGATTGATAGCAATCTAGAAGGTCCTAATTCTCCCTTAGGCCCTATAACTTCCCTACTAAATTGTTTGGACCATGTTTCAATAGAAGAGATGAACATTTTTCCTATGGAGCAAGTCTTAAATTCATTCCAGATATTATGGGTTACTTCTTTTAAAATTTTACATTCCAACAAGTTTTCCCTCCTTCCTCTCTTTCCAAACCCTCCACTTGTCCCACTTCTGTTTCCATCCAATTTGAATCCACTCCTTTCCATTTCTGCTCAGGAAAGATTAGATCTCCTATGCATATCAAATCGACTAAGTGCATTCCCATGTATTAAGGCTGGGTAAGACAACCCAGTATTAAGAGTAGGTAACAAAACTCAGGAAAAGACTCAGAAACAGCCCTGATACTAGTATTGAAAGTCCCATAAGATGACCAAGCTACACAACTGTACTACATATGCAGATTGCCTATGTCAGTCCTGTGCAGACTTCCTGGTTGTCTTCAGGACTTTATGAACACAGCTTAGTTGATTTTGCAGGGTTTTTTTGTGAGGTTTTTGAACCCCTGGCTTCTAAAATATTTTCTCCCTTTCTTTTGTAGGATTTCCTGAGCTTAGCCTAATGTTTGGTTGTTGGTCTGCATCTGTTTTTCTCAATTTTTTGGTGAAGCCTCTCTAATGACAATTGGCTATGCATCAATCAATGAGTATAGCAGAACAGTGTTAGTTTTTCCCTTCAGTACTATTTGGTTCTATCTGAAGTCTCCAGGCTGTCCAGTTTTTAGATCCTGGTCTTTTAGACAGTGTTGGGGTAGGTTTATCTCTTAAAATGGATTTTTGGCTAGACTAGTCATTGTTTAGCCACTTGATCAATTTGTAAGTCACCTTTATCCCAGCACCTCCCATAGCCAAACGTACTGCAAAGCTTATATGGCTGTGTTAATTTCCCATTTCCTCCTTTTGAAGTCTTTCCTGACCACAGCAGATATCCATTTTAGGCTACATATATGCTATTCCTCAGGGTTTAGATGAGGTCATTACTGTAGATTACTAGGAGATTTCCTTGTACCAGGTTTTTACCTGCCACTGAAATGCCCCCCTTTTCTGATGGTCTCTTTCAGGACTCTCCTACCCAACCCCAAAAATTCATCTCTCATGATCCCATTCTGCACACATACAGTGCATTCACAAAGTCTCTTATATTTTTATTTTTCAGAGTGATCCAGCCGTTCTTCCTTGAGCTTGCCTTCTTACCTACATTGTCAGGGTCAATGGGTTTCAGTATAGTTATCCTTTATTATACAGCTAATATTAATCTATGAATGAGAACATACCATGTTTGTCTTTCTGGGTATGGGTGATTTTTCACCCAAGATTATTTTTTTCTAGTTTTTAACCAATTAACCCAAATAATTACAATCATCCATAACCCACTGAAAGACCAAAAACCACCCACCCCACCTCTTGGGAATGTGAGTGCCATGTACATAAATTTATTTTCTGCTGTCTGGGTCAATGACATATTTAGGGAATCCTGAAAAGAAAAGTTTTGTTAATTGTCAGGTCCTGAAATAAGTACCTGTATCATTTGTTGTCCAGTCTCTGTACAACAGGAAAGTGTATGGTTTGTCTCAAGTCCTGCCTATAGTAGTCTGTGAAGCTGCTTCATCTCAGCAAGCTGCCTCGCAATTGTCCTGAGCAGTTTGTAGTCCAAATCTGATCTTTGGTTGGTGTTCAGCCTAATAGCTTTAGGATAGTCCATGTGAAATCATTGCTGTGGGGCTCCATCTTCCTTTTGGATACTTCAAGTTCACAAGTATGCATTGTCATAGATCACTGCAGAAAACCAATAAGAGACTAAAAACCAACACAATGTGCTAAATATATAACAATTTATTCAGCATAGGACTAGTAACAATAGAATAGTCCCTTATTTTTAGTTATTCTTCTGTCCTATATCAGGTGGCTCTTCTGATATGATACAGAGATTTTGTATTTTCCTTTAACAAGTATCCTTGAGTTTAGAGAATAAGAAAGCCACACTCCAATTCTAAAGCCAGCTTTAAATTATAATTAAACTGGGACTTAAACTTACCAAAAAAAAGTATATAGAGCTTAAGAAATGAGATTTTACCATATAGACTATACTGGTACCAATAGGACTGATATTCTTTTGCTTGTAATTTTTTCTAGATAGTCTCCCTTCTACTTTAGATGTGTAGATGTCCAAGGTCTTTTAACTTCTTAAAGATGGGTATTTCTACTTTTCTGTAAAGATGAAAACAAAAACCTTCCCCATCCTTTGTTTTTTCTTACAACATAAGAATTGTAATATGAGTGGAGGAGCTATCAATCTTAGTTTCATGAAATTTCTCTGATTCAAATCGAGTTTTTATTAATTTTGATGGTATCCATAACTTTTCTTCACCTGGGGAAACAGAAGCAAAACCCCTTCCTTAATGTAGCACATATCCTGGCTTCCATTCAGAGGGTAGTTCATCTTTGAAGTAGACAGAATGATTTAGTTCAGCTGTTTTTTCTATAGTCCAATGCCTTTCACTGCTGTTGTTCCTTTCTTGTTAGCATTAAAAAAATTCAAAGTTAATAAAGCATTATGTAGTCTATCTTTGGGAGTCTTTGTTATTTCTTTCTGTTTGTTTAGCATATCCTTTAGAGTCCAATTTGATCTCTCTATGATTGTTTGCCCTGTAGTAGGCTTTATAATATAATAAGCAAAAAATATGTTTCATTTAACTAGAGACATATGCCAGAGTATTGTCAATCTTATTTTTTACAGGTATTCCCATGATGACAATAACTTCTAGCAAATACGTGATTACAGAGTCAGCCTTTTCTGCTTCAAAGGCCATTGAAATTCTGAAAACTTATCTATTGTATGATGTGCATATGTTAATTTTCTAAATTCTGTAAAATGAAATATATCTATCTGCCAGATTTCATTTCTATGTATACCTTTAGGATTACTTCCTTCTGGCAACGGAGTTTGGTTATAGAAGGAACAGGTGGGACACCTTTTTACAATTTCTTTGGCTGGTTGTCAAGTGATAGAGAAATCTTTCTTTAACCATTTGTTATTGTCATGTTGCTTTTTTATGGAACTCTGAGGCCTCTAGTACATTTCCTATTAATAATTTATCAACAAACCAAATAATCCAATTTACATTATGGTACACATCTAAACAGATTTCTCTTCAGAGAAATCACAGATGGCTGAAAAACATTTAAAGAAATATTGAACATCCTTAGCTATCAAGGAAATAAAAATCAAAACAGCTCTGAGATCCAAACATCTAGCTGTCAGAATGGCTAAGATCAAGAAAACAAATTACAGTTCATGCTGGTGAGAATGTGGAGCAAGAAGAGAACTCCTCCATTTACAGTGTGAGCACAAACCTATACAGACACTTTGGAAATCACTGTGGTCATTCAAAGAAAACTGGGAATTTACCTGTCACAATACCCAACTTGACTACTCTGGAGCATACACCCAAAGGATACTCAGTCATTCAGCAAGGACACCTGCTTAACTATATTTATAGAAGCTTTATTCATAATAGCCAGAACCTGGAAGCAACCTAGTTGTTTCTCAACTGAAGAATGAAAATAATGTGATACATTTACACAATGGAGCATTATCCAGGTTAAAAAATAATAAGAAGAAGACTTCATGAAATTTGAAAGTTCCACTCAGTACCAGTATTTTTTACAAAAGCTAGTAGATTTCTGAGCCACTTTAATTATATGTTCTAATTTGTAACCTGTCCTTCCTGATTTGCTTGCATTGGTAAAAAATGTAGGGGCTCCAGAAATTGGCTTATCTCATACAATATGAGGAAGAATCTAATTAGTTTTCCTTAGAAATTCAATTCTTTTGCTTTGAGGATATTTGTTCTTAATATATCCCCAAAAAATTACTGCAGGCTTTTTGCCAGGATTCATTTCCTACCAATAATTGGTCAATTTCTTTATGGTTAAAAGTACAATAAATTCTGCTGCGTCCATTACTGTCAATTGATGAAGTCTTAATTTTCCTTTAAAATTCAGTTCAGAAATCTTTTCCACATATATCTTTAATTTCTTACTCAGTTTATATGGAAGAAATATCTATTCCAATATAACATTTTCCTTTTGCATTAAAAATTCTGAAGGAGAATGCTTAAAAGGCAAGAAAATTAGAATGCATTAAAAGTCAGAATCCACATGATCCACATGTGCATCCTGTAATTTCTTTTCCATCAAAGCTATTTCTTGCTCAGCTTCAGGTGACAATTCTCTTGGACTATTTAAGTACTTGTCACCACTTAAGGATTTGAACAGATTATCCAGTTCATCATGTTTAATTCCAATAGTGGGTCATAAATTGGCAATGCCTCCTAGTAATCCTTGAAAAATCATTAAGTGTCTTCAATCTATCTTGATTTGTATCTTTTAGGGTCTGATTTTTCTTTTGTTGATCTATTATAGCCTAAATAATTAATGGAGTCCCCTTCCTGATTCAGCCTTAGAAGTAAAACACTTGTGAGTCTTTTAAGAGGCCCTGCTACTTTATACTTAAAGGGAGTTAATGAGCAGCAGATGGCAAACCTTTACTTGATGATTATATGGACCCTATAATTCCCAGAGTACCTGGGTTAAAAAGATAAATTCTAAGAAATTAGACTAGGAGCTGGGTGGAGCCATCAACCCATCCTACCAACCTTGAATCCTGGCAGATAAAAGGAGTGTTCAGAACAGAAAGAAATAGAAGAATCTAGGTGGAGTCAATCACCCTAGACAAGCAAAGGTGTGGTCAGAGACAGAAAAAGTAAAGAAATAAATATACAGTAAAGACAGTTTTTTTTTTAAGTCTAAGTAGTTTAGAATGTATTGAAAATATGTATGCATAGGCTTAGATAAATAAAAGAAAAGGTAGAGAAAACCCTTAAAAATAGAGTAAAATAAATAAATAAATAAAATATAAGCCATGTAAAGATGGAAAATACAAACAGTGTCTGGATACTGTATATTATTGTCTTATCTTTAAGCTTCTTGACTGAAAATGAAATAGTAAAAGCTGCTAAAAGACGGTTGATTATAAATGTTGTTGTATTAAGTCAACCTATATATTTTGCAAATGAGTTGACTTTAAAATTGAAATACAAAGATATGCTACTTTGGAGAAGAGGTTTTTCTTTTTATTTCCACAGAAAATTATTGTCTGTGGATTTATTCCTGGATAAAAAGCAAAAAGTTTGATGGAGGAACACCCCCTAAAAAATCACCAATGGAAATGGATGATTTAGTATTTCAGATCATCTTTGTTGAAGTTTCCAGGTCTCTGTATCCAGAACAGTTTCAAGGAGACTGGCTGAGATGATCCAGTCTTACAGACTATTCCACTAAAGACTTTTGCATAGTCTTACATTTTTCTTTGATACCCATGAGATTGTCAGTGCCCCATACAGCAGGAAATAGCCTAAAGAATGAAGCCCACATTCCCAAAACACGGATTATGGATGTTTGTGTTTATTTACAGTGTTGTTTATAAGTTGTTATAGATGGGGGGGAGAATATTAGATTTGGAGTTCTTTTTTTTAAAAAAATAGAAAAGGGGATATGTAGGGGGATTAGGTTGTTCCATTTTAAATAATTGTCCATGCCTAGGAGTTTAATGAAAAGTGTTGATTAGCCAAAGGCAAACAGGAAGTGGGGGGGGGGGCTACCAGACTCTAGGAACAGGCAGAACATAGCGGAAGGCCACAGAGAAGCCAGAAGAAGCATAAGACAACTATCTGCTCTGAGAAAAGGTACCGAGCCACATGGCTGAACAGGATAAGAATCATGGGTTAGATTAAGGGTAAAGAGTTAGCAAGTAATATGCCTGGGCCTTAGGCTGATCAGCCTAAAAATATTGTAAGCATCTGTGTGCCTCTTCGGGTCTGTGGATCTGCGAGCCTAAACTTTGAGGCTAGGCCCAAAAGTCCAGGCCAGAATCCTCCTACTACAGGAAACTATAAAGATACATATTCAGGAGGAGGAGTAAAGAAAAATATGTATTAGAAGAAGATAAGAGAAACACCAGAACACTAGAATTAGTTTTGGCTTTTTATTGCACAATAGCGTTACTGTTCATTAAATAAATGATATATTTTTTCCATAAGTAGGACATAAATATTGTAATATATAAAAGTGATTAATTTTTTAAGAGATGGGAAATTTTATTACTTTAATCCACTTATTATACATTGTACAATATATTAAATTTACCATAATATAGCCAATAAAGATGTATAAATATTATGTCTCAATAAAAAAATGGTATGTTTGTCAAGCAACAGTGCCAGGTGTGAGAGATTTTATTATGAGTTGTTAGTCACAGACATTATCAACCAGAACTTGACAATACACTGATGCTGAAGACAACTCTTTGTCTAAGTTGGAAGCTAAAACCAAATTGAAAGCTTTCTCACTGCTGGTAAGTTTCCAAAATGCTGGAATGTTCTTTCAGACTTTTGTGGCAGATAAAGTGTAGAGTCTTACCCCATTATGATAGCTATCAACTACAATACCCACTGGATGGGAAACCTGTGCTTACTGATAAAATATTGTTGTGATTTATATTGAGGTTAACTATCCACTCTTGGATTGTATTTGAAGCCCGATCCACAGGAGAAAGTCTGTACCTGCTACACTACACTCAGGGCAAAGCCCATCATTTTGAAGATCATGAGGCCTAGGGAGTAAGTTGCTACTGTAGTTTAGCTAAATTGGAATGAAACAAATTGATAGCCCAAATATTTATATCAATGAACAAATGCTACTTTAATTCTGAATCTGAACAAGATTCTCTTTCTCTGAAGTGACTGATAGCAGATCCAGAGACTCATGGTTGTTCAAGATGCATATAGTATATGGTTATTGACTGCAGTCCTAAGCAGAAAATTTATGTCACTCTCTATTAGGACAAAAGAACATTGTGGAAGTCAGAATAGAAAGAATGTAAGAGCTGGAAGTTAAAGAGAAGGCCTGAAAAATGCTATCTTTATTACATGACACAGGCATTGCAAACATGATCTTAACAACAAGCTATGATTGCCCTTACTGGGCCTTCACAAGACCAGGTTTTGTCATGGACCATGAAAGAACACATGAGACCTTATTGTCCCCTGTTGAAGTATTAGAAACTGATGAATTCTTAGGAAATATCAGCTAGTGAGTCAGCTGTGTATCAAGTGGTATGCTAGGCTCTGAAGTTACTAACTCCTGGCCACGTATAATAAAATGAGGTTGCAAGTTCTGTTCCTTTACATATTTAGTAAACTTTGTTTTCTAATTAAAAGTCATGCCTAGAAAAATTACAGAGATTGTAGATTGTGGTCCAAAATGCTTTTCCTTAAAGATCAGTCATTTTTATTTTATAAGATAACTATTCTATTATAATACCCATCTCAACTGATGTTCTCAAAAGACTATTTCTCTCTCCCTCTCTTTTGTCTCCTTCTTGGCTATGTCAATAACTATCTATTTTTATGTGTACCCTCTGCATACTAGTTTATGCAGTTGCCATTCTGGGGTCAACTACAGACATAGAGAGGGATATATACAGAGATTTGTAGGATCTAGTTCTTCTTCCAAAGGAATTAGATTTACTCCTGGACTTGAGAACATTCTGGCTGCATTTACCATAGTCCCTACATTACAATCACAGAAAACAGTAGATTACTCTTTCTTTTCTTTTTTCTTTAAAAGGGTGTTTTTTTATTTAAAAAATGTCATTTTTATCAATATTCCCCCTCTCTCCCCTCCTCCTAATCTCTCCCAGTCAGCCTTCAGACTCACCCTTCCCCATCCACATATCCCCTCCAGCAAAAAGCGAGAAGTCCTAAGGTGGGTCAGCTCAGTATGGCACATACACTACAGGCAAGCCCACTTTTTTTAAATCCATATATCCTCTTGCTCACCTTCCCTTCCCTCCTCCCAATTCTTCTCAGTCCTCCCCCAGCCTCCCCACAATACATCCCCAAATCTTTTCCCCCCAAAGGGCAAGAAGTCACAAAGTGGGACAGTTCACTGTAGTTTATCTCTCCATTTGTGGTGGATCCAATTCCCTCATCCCAATATTAGAGCTGGGTTAGGTGTTCCTCTGCAGGGACTGGGCTCTGAGATGCCAGTTCATGCACATAGGAACATAGTCTGATCCTAATCCACAAGGTTCCACAAACTATCCATGCCAATCCACAGTCATCTACCTTTAGAGGGTTTATTTCCTTTTCCTGATGATTCCCCAGTGGCTTTTGGCTGTTTTTGATGAACTCCCCAGAGCCAGCCCACCATCTTTATGGGAGTCCTCCTCATACTCTCTATCCCTTTGCTCATGTAGACTGTCCTCTCTCTCTCTCTCTCTCTCTGGACTTAGAGCAACCTGGTTCTTAACTATGGATCTCTGCTTCTGCCTTTATTCATTGCTGGGTAAAGGTTCTATAATGACACTTAGAGTGGTCATTCATTTGATTACAGGGAAAGTCCTGTTTTGTTGTTTGTTTTTTGTTTTGTTTTGGGGGCTTTTGTTTTTTTCTTTATTTTATTTTATATTAAAAAAAAAAAGGCTTTATCCTTGTATCCTCCTGCTCCAACTCCCTTCCCCATTCTTAATCCCTCCCAGTCAGCCTTCAGTCTCCTTCCTCCTCACCCTATCCCCTCCCCCGCAAAGGCAAGAAATATCAAGGTGGGTCAGCTCAGTGTGGCACATACACTCCAGGCAAGTCTGATTTCCTCATCCCAAAACAAGTCTGGGTCATGTGTTCCTCTGCAGGCAATTGGCTCCAAGGTGCCAGCTCATGAACAGGAACACAGTCTGATACCACATCTTGTGCCAGCCCAGCAATAGAAACAGTCTAATCCTACCCCTTAAGGCTCCACATGCAATATCTCTCTTCCAACTTCATGACCTCTGTGAAGATTTGAATAGGAATGGACAACATAGAACACATAGATTCATTTGAATACTTGGCACATATGAAGTAGCACTATTAGGAGATATGGCCTTGACCAACAACTGGCAAATTCAAAGCCTCCTACCCCCAGGTAAATAAGAGGTGAATGCCACCCAGTCCCCAGGACAAGTGGAGAATGTTGTCTCTGAAGCCCAGCCTGGGGACACAGTCCCAGGCACCCCAACCACATATAGCTACTCCCTTGACCAAAAAATCAGGGAGAACCCAAGTGCAATTTTCAGCCAAACACAGCTGGAGGGACATCCCATGACCAAATCCTGTCTGAACTGGAAACTGTGTCATTGCACACCAGCAACTGGAGACCCCATAGGATCCTTGTCTACAGCCCACTAAGAGCAAACTAAGAGATGACTAAGAATGACCCCTGTGACAGCTTGAGATACTCAGCTCCTTGGCCTGCAGCCAACTAAGAGATTACTAAGAGCAACAACGTCTGCAACAACTAGAGACAAACAGCCCCCAGCCCACAATTGACTAAGACTGGCTAAAAGCCGACAAAGAGTAAATCAAGGAAGCAATATGCAGATGCTATTGTGAGGAAGCATATAATACAAAGAACAGCAAGACACCACCAAAAACTGGTAGTTCTATAACATCAAGACCTGAGTATTGCAATGAAGAAGAAACAGACGGAAATGACCTGAAAAACAACTTTATGAAGATGATAGAAGCGTTAAAAGAAATAAAGAAAATAAAACAAAATATTGTAAGAGTTTAATGAATCCATGAAAGAAAATAAATAAAAACAAGAAAAGGAAAACAAACAGGTGAAAGAAATATTCCAGCAATTAAAAATTAAAATAGAAGCAATAAAAAAGGCACGAAGTGGGGCAAAGCTAGAAAAAAAAAATGAAACAAACAGGAATGCAAACATATCAAACAGAATGCAAGAGACGGAAGAGAGAATCTCTGGAGTGGAAGATTCAATAGTGAAACTAGATACAATTGTCAAAGAAAACACTAAAACCAAAAAAGTTGTAACTCAAAATGTCCAGAAAATCTGGGACATCATGAAAAGACCAAACCTGAGAATAATTTGCATCAAAAAAGGAGAAGAATACCACCTCAAAGGCATAGAAAATATATTCAACAGAAACATGGAGGAAACTTTCCCAACATAACGAAGGAAATGGCTCTAAAAATACAAGAAACTTACAGAACAACAAATAGACTAGACCCCATAAAAAGTCTGCTCTCCACATGACAATCAAGACACTAAACAAAGAACAAAGAAAAAAATATGAAGAGCTTCAAAGAAAAAGGGCCAAATTACCTATGAAGGCAGACCCATAGAATAGCACACACCTATTCAGTGGAAACAATGAAAGCAAGAAGGTCCTGATCAGAAGATATACAGACACTAAAAGACCATGGCTGCCAACCTAGACTAATACATTCATCAGAATTATCAATAACTATAGATGGAGTAAACAAAACATTTCATAACAAAACCAGTTTTAAATAATACCTGTCCACAAATCTTGACTGACAGAAAGCACTAGAAGGAAAACTTAAATATAAGGAAACCGATACAACCATGAAACCAAAAGCAATCAATAATCTGACAGAAGAAAAACCCAAAGAAAATAAGTATATACATGCTACCACCAAAACTAACAGGAAATAACAATCATTGCTCATTAATATCCCTTAATATCAATGGACTCAATTCACCTATAAAAAGTTACATCATAACACAATGGATACAAAAACAGAAGCCATCCTTCTACTGCATAGAAGAAACACACCCCAACTTCAAAGTCAGACACAGGCTCAGAGTAAAAGTTGGGAAAAGACTTTGCAATCGAATGCTCCTAAGAAACAAGCTGGCCCTCCTAATAGCAAACAAAATAGACTTCAAACTAAAATCAATCAAAAGAGAACAGGATGGATATCATTTATACATTTCATTAAAAATCCACCAAGATGAAGTCTCAGTCCTGAATATGTATGCCCACAACAAAAAGCCATATACATATGTAAAAGAAACACTACTAAAGCTTAAACCTCACATCAAATACCACAAACTAATAGTGGGAAACTTTAATACTCAACTTTCATTCTTGGATAAGTCAATAGGACAGAATTTCAACAGAGAACTATAGGATATAGCAGATGTTATGACTCAAATGGACTTAATACAGAACCATCCACCCAAACACAAAGGAATATACATATTTCTGAACACCTGATGGGAATTTCTCTAAAATTGACCACATACTCAGTCATAAAGTAAACATCAAAAGATTAAAAAAAAAAAAAAGGAATAACCCCTCATATCATATCAGACCACCATGATCTTAATTTAGAATTCGACAACAACAAAAATCACAGAAAGCCTATAAATTCATGGAAAGTGAACATCTCTCAATTGAATCACCTCTGGATGAAAGAAAAAAGTTAAGAAAGAAATCAAAGATTTCCTAGAATTTAATATAAATGAGTTCACAACATACCCAAATTTTGAGTCACAATAAAAGCAGTATTAAGAGGAAACCTCATTGTACTAGATGCCTATATGAAAAACATGGAGAAATTTCACACAAGCAACTTAACAGCATAACTAAAGGTTTTAGAAAAATTTGAAGCAAACTCACCTAGAAGGAGTTAATGACAGGAAATAATAAAAATTAGGGCTGAATTCAATAAAATAGAAACAAAGAGAACAATATAAAGAATCAATGAATCAAAGAGTTGGTTTTTTGAAAAAGTCAACAAGATAGATAAGCCCTTCTCCAAGCTAACCAAAAAGAAGAGAGAGAGCATCAAATTAACAGAATCAGCAATGAAAATGCTGACATAACAAACACCCAGGAAATCCAGAGAATTATCAGGTCATACTTTGAAAAAATATATTCCACTTAAATGGAAAACTTAAAAGAAAGGAAAAGCTTCCTGGACAGGTATCACTTACCAAAATTAAGTCAATATCAGATAAATGATCTAAACAGACTTAAATCGCCAAAGGAAATTGAAGCTGTTATTTAATGTATCCCAAGTGAAAAAAGCCCAGGACCAGATGTTTTCAGTGCAGAATTCTACCAGACATTTTAAAAGGAGCTAATACCAATACTCTTCAACTGTTCCATACAATAGAAACATAAGGAACATTGCTAACCTCTTTTTATAAGGCCACAATCACCCTGAAACATAAGCCACTCAAAGATGCAACAAAGAAAGAAAATTACAGACAAATATCTCTCATGAAAACTGATTCAAAATTACTGAATAAAATTCTGGCAATCCAAATCCAACAACATAATCAAAAAAAATCCACTACAATCAAGTAATTGTCATCCAAGAAATGCAGGGATGGTCCTACATATGAAAACTGTGAATATCATCCAACATATTTAAAAACTGAAAGAAAAAAAACCACATGGTCATCTTATTAGACGCTGAAAAAGCCTTTCACAAAATCCAACACTCCTTCCTGATAAAAGTCCTGGAGGGATCAGGAATATAGGGAAAATACCTAAATATAATAAAGGCAATTTACAGCAAGCTGACAACCAATATATAACTAATTAGAGAAAAAAAAATTAATCGCACTAAAATCAGGTACAAGACAAGACTGTTCTCTCTCCCCTTATCTATTCAAAATAGTTCTCAAAGTTTTAGCTAAAGCAATAAGAGAACCAAAGGAGATTAAGGGGATACAAATTGGAAAGGAAGAAATAAAACTGTCTCTACTTGTAGATATGATCATATACATAAGTGACCCCAAATATCCTACTATTGAACTGCTACAGCAGATAAACACCTTCAACAATGTAGCAGGGTACAAGATCAACCTAAAATAATCAATGGCCCTCCTATAAAAGAAGAATAAAAGGGCTGAAAAGGAAATAAGGGAAATATGACCCTTTATAATAGCTGCAAACAGGATTAAATATCTTGGGGTAACTCTAACCAAAGAAGTAGCAGACCCATTTTACAAAAATTTTAAATAACTGAAGAAAAAATTTGAAGAGGATATCAGAAAATGGAGCTATCTCCCATGTTCCTGGAGGGAAACATCAAAATAATAAAATTGGCAATCTTACCAAAAGCAATCTACAGATTCAATGCAATCCCCATCAAAATCCCAACTCAGTTTTTTAACAGACCTTGAAAGCACAGTGCTCAATTTCATGTGGAATAACAGAAAACTTGGGATGGTGTTGCATGAATATAGGAAACTCAGAGCCAGATCTCTGGGAAAGTTGGAGATATCTGAGAAGAAACCCCACAGTCAGATCTCACCCAACTGTCTTCCAGCTTCCTCAGACTTTCTCCTTCTGGCTTCTTCTGCCTGCCTGTTTTTCAAAGCCCCCCTTAAATACTCCTTCATTCAGTTATGACATGGCCCCACCACTGCCTGCCTGGGAGTCTGGGACTCCTTCTGTAAATTAAGATGACCTGTAAATCAGATTAGATTAAGGGCGTAGGTCACCACTCCCAGGATATTCTCTGTTCTGGAATGATTAAAGGTGTGAGTAACTACTGTCTGACCTTCCTAGACTGACTGTGGATAGATCCATCTGATATCTCCAATGGTTTTTATTATATTACAAACTATCCCCACATACCCCCTTTTGTGTCAAATTAGAAAAAGAAAGTTATAGCTAATATAAGAAAAACCATATATAATTGGTACAATAATTATATACAATATATAAATCAATAAATGAGTAATGTTCAGTCCATTAATAATTGACAATTCAAAGAAAATATTTCATTAATTATCCTATTTTGATGAATACAAAGGATTATACCTAATTCACTTTCTTTCTAACTTGTAATAATAACTAAAAACTATTATTTTGGTGTCTTTTAAACTTACACACTTAACTTCAAAGTTTCTTTTCTAACACTGTCACTGGAAAATTATAACTGTAACTATCTCATCTTCAGCTACCTCAGAAACCTCCTGCTGCCTACAGATCAAGATGTAGAATTCTCTAGCAATATGTCTGCCTGCATGCATGCCACCATTTTCCACCATGATGAAATAGACTAAATCTCTGAAACTGTAAGCCAGCCCCAACTAAATATTTTTGTTTATAAGAGTTGCTATGGTCATGGTGGGTTTTGTGGTTGTTGTTTTTCACCAACTGTAACACAAATCAAAGCAATCTTCTTTACATTAATTCTTGCTGTACATATATATTTTGAAATTGAACATATTTAGTCTGTATCTTGATTCTTATATATGTGTTTTCAGGGCTAACAATTTGAAATTAGATTATCAATTGGTATACTTTGGAGAATACCCTTTCTCCCTCGTTCAGGATTTCTTGGTTGCCTTTGTTTATTTGTGTAAGTTTTGGGGCCCTGGGCTTTTTCCACACCCAGTTTAGCATACTTTTTGTTGTTGTCCTTGTTCAGGTCAGGCACTCACAATGGTGAGAATTTATGGATCTGTGGATATAGTTTCTGACACTCAGGAGAAACTGTCTTACAGAAAATATTCTGATTCTGGTTTTAAATTCTGGCTTCCTTTAAGTGGTTTAATTTATCCAGATTTTCCAAATATATTTATTTCACTTTCAGCTAAAAAAAAAAAAAAGAAAAAAAAAAGAAAAAAAAAAAAAAAAACTCAGTTGAAAATAAAGCCAAATTTTTAGTTGTAGTGTAATCAATGTGTCTAGAAGGGCTAGCCTTGTGCCAATTCACCTCACTGGTATTCTATCTATTACTATACTAAGACTTTTTCCAGAGATCTTAATCATGAATCCTGCTCATGACAGATTCAGCACATTTTTCCTTAAGGGACGCATTATTTCTCATTAGTTTTTCTTTTAACTTTAATTTTTTTGTTTTAAAAGTTATTTAAAATTGGTTTTCATAAATATATTTTTGTAATGACATTCTATATTTCAGAAATACTCCACAGATACCTTCATCTTCTTCCATAGGGTACATAGTGTTATAGTGGTTCTTATAAACATAACAATATGAAACAAGAGAATTAAAAATCTCTACAAAATTATGATCAATAGAACAGTTTTGAACTTTAATCACAAAAAAAATTCTAACTTTTGAGATAAATCCTTAGAACTTTTCTTATATTTGTTCTTCAAAACAGTGAACAATTTAAATATAAATATGTATTGTACATTTTATAGCTTCTAAGTATTGATTAAAGTATTGTATTCAAGGGAATAGATTACAGAAAATTAATACTTTTATCTTTTGACTTTTTTGCTAACTTCCAAAAATTATAACCTGTTAGAAAACAGTTAATGACAGGAATAATGTTAAGATATAGTCATGAACTATGCTTCACATATACAACATGCTATTGGTGATAAATCTTCTGACTGAGTTTAACTTTTATATGGCTTGTTTGGTCCCTGAATGTGAGACAATGAATCTTGCCAGAAAAAAAGAAATTTTCATTTGGGCATCTCTTATAGCTTTTACTTATTATTATAACTTTGCAAAATCCTCATTATTGTAATGGTCTTTAAAATATGACAATTTACTCTATAAAATATGTATTACAACCCCCACTTAGCTATCTGCAATATGACTGTCATTTAGTAGAATTAAAGTATAGGACACCTGGGATCTCTTTTAATTTTTAAAAAGGCTTCTTAAAAGCTATATACAACTCACTGATGTAAAACATTAAAAAAAATCATACAACAATAAAGATGAGAATGCCCAAATGAAGCCTTGGTGAAAAGGAATGGAGCTATATTATAGTCTCTTTTCTTAACTTCTTTAAAAATCCTTTTCAATTCTTTTCTTTTAAGATCTTTCCATCAGTTGTAGATTAAGATTTAGACCTGAAAGAAGATGGGTGACTGGTCAGATAAGGGATATCTGAAGGTCACAAGAAAGTGTAATGAAAGTGATTAAATTCAACATACATAATACATATTTAAGAAAATATAACATAACTCTTTGTTATGTGTAATTAATATATGATAATAAAACTATAAATTTTAATATTATGGTAAGATGCTGAATTTAGACATACTATGCCTGTTTCCAATAAAAAAATAGGAGTCAATATTATGATAAAATGCAGTTTGCTTCTTAAAAAGTGGGGCAAGTCACTGAGAGGTGAGAATTGCCATGTTGCTGTAAATGAGCAATGTGCTGACTCTGAAATAGTATGTTCAAGTCACACTATATAAGGTAGTTCTATAACATTTGTTTAAAGTCTATACTTTGATGTGGGAATGTCTTTCTTTATGCTGTTTATATCAATCTTTAAATAAAGAAGCTGTTTTGGTTCATGACAGGCACCATAGAAAAGGTAGGTGGGAAAATCAGAATAGGTAGGAGAGAAAAGGCCGAGTCAGACATAGACTGAGCCAGCCACCCAAGAAGCATTTAAGGAACACAGGTGAGCCATGGGCCATGTGGCAGACAGATTAATGAGAATGGGTTGATTTTAGACCAAACACCATGAACTTAATATAAGCAAGCGCCTGAGTCATATTTGGGGGGCCTGATCAGCTGCGGGCATTTAAGGAGTCTGGGGCTGCAGGTCTGTGGGTCTAACCTCTGGCCGCCGGGGGCCAAGAAACCTCACTGTAACAACACTTGGACAGTTATAATCTGAAAAAAAATTTTTATTTCAATTGGGGACTTTCTCAGGGTCTTGCTTCATTACATCTTATCATAAAAGAAAACACTGACTGCCTATTTTAAGTAGCAGTGTGAAAAGATAAGGCCAAAAATCCATTAGAGTGTCTTGGGCTATGTTAAGTTCTCTACGTGGGCATCACACTTATAAGAGAAACTGGAAATTGATGACCATGTTACAGTTTGTAAATTTAAAAAGAGAAATTATTTTTTCAACTATCATATTTTTAAACCAAAATATTCTGATTTGTGTTATCTTTTTAGAATTTCCTGTCAAAGAAAGATTTATTGGTGCTCACTATCTGTTTATAATGAAGAGAGACAGGAGGCATGGGTCTTTTCTGTCGCTTTGAATCTCTTAATCAGTCAGTGCTTCTAAAGTTGCACAACCAAAATTCCACTTTGATAGGGAATTATGAACATAGGCCTGAAGGAGAAACAGGAATCAGGAATGCCCCGATTTAAGAACATAGATACCCTATATCAGTTTGCCCTTCAAAAACAAGCAATGTTCAGAACCATTAATGCTATTTTAAACATGATTCTGTTTTAATATGTTCTGTCCCATTGTCTCTTTCCCCCATAATATTATGTTCTCTTATTGGCTCTTACATTTCAGTTAACAAATCTCTACTTACATAAATTAGCTTTCAAATGTAACTGCTAGCCAACTCAATTAAATGGCTTAATATTCTTTAGAGATAGAAACTACTGAGTGAAACTGTGTAGAAAAGTTTTTTTTTTTTCTGGGTATAAATACAGGCTCTAAATATTCTAATTTTTATCTGATACTTAACACTCCCAAATATCCTATATTTACTATTATTTCTGCATATTATAGATTTTTGGATATGTGTATATAATATAAAACCTTACTGCTCTGTAGTTGCCAACAGCATATGCTTATAAACATTGATATTGCCAAGCAATAAATTGTAATAAAAAGCACATACATTTGTGATGACTCTTTAAATCTATGGTATATGAACCAGAACTGGAAAGTTTAGGATCACAGGTCCTTGAAGGTTGCTGTAAATAGAGATTAATTTATAAACTTTTGAATACAAAGCTTACAAGATATCACACTTGAAAAGGTCTGAAAGGAGAGTGAGCTAAATCAGTTAGAATCTCACAACTGTGACTATTTTCTCTTCATTTATCACATTCACTAAGAATATGCGCAATGCATATAACAGAGAATAACCTTACTTATTTACAGATTTTATATTCCAGAAGCTACCTTTGCTTTCTTGAGTTTAGTCCCTGTCTGCAGGTTAATTTTCCTTGACACTTCTCTTTTGCCCAGCCTTGACTGTGCTCTTTCCTTTGGAACATAGGAACAGGAAAATCCATATAAATATTAAATTTTTTCTTTTTATTGATCACTGAATTAAAGCTGAAAAATTTTGTGCTTTATAGAACTACATTTACTTGACAAAACAGTTATGATTTTCATCCATGTAAAAAATATGTCTCTGAATACACAGCTTCATGGGACATTTTCACATGTGGCTCCTTTATTTCCTCTCCATTTACTGCCTTTGTTAGCCAACTTTAAATTGCTGAAGCTATTCTTTTCTGGGCCAGGTCATTTTCTTTTAACAGAAAAGGAAGTACTATAAAATCTATATGAATATTTCTAAATTGAATGAATAGTTTGACAGTCCAGATTGTGAACATAAAATGCACCATTTGAAAGAGAAGAAATTTAGGGCATGTTACTGTTTTCCTTCCTCATTTCAAGGATAGGTTACTAACTCTGAAACTTTACAAGGAATTTGTTCAATTACTTCAAACTTAAATGAAAGTTTTAGCTACAAATCAAAATGAGAAACAAACATATGTTAAATCACTTTATATGTAAATTACTTTACTGGATCATGCCTTGTAAATCTCACTACTTTTGGGCCAGAAATAGGATCATGAACTTGAACCTAGCCTGGATGATAGAAAACTCTGCCTTAGAAATAATAACGACAAAGAAAATGCTAGTTGACAGTGTAAAGGACACTATAAAGCTACTTACTTTCTTCAGCCAACACAGATGGAATAGATAGAATAATTAAGTGTATTAAATGCTCTCAGCAATCTTGACATGCAGCCAGGTATTATTTCCCATGGTCTGTACTTGCCTGCTCACCAGGTGGCAGTACAGCAGCACTCTCCCTAGAACGTCTTCAAAGAAAAAGGTATTGAAAAGGTATTTGCATGTAGCCTCCATAGAGCTGTTTGGGTTTTAAATTTTTTAAGTGCTACTTTGACAGCTTTAAAAAGCCTTGAATACCAATTTCCACAATTTCCTTCTGCTCTATGTGCTGGGCAGTTAGTTCTCTTTTCTAATTCTCTAAACAAGAAAAATTGAATACACACACACACACACACACACACACACACACACACACACACACACACACACACACACACATATATATATATATATATATATATTCTAGTGGGTCTTTGTTGTTTCACAGCCCCAAATAAGAACCTTTTCTATCATAGTAAAAGGTGCAGATTTTTTTTAAATAAAACAACTCTTCTCAATAATTGGATTAAGTAGGGTTTGCTACAGTTTCAACAAAAGCATATACCAGCAGACTACAGGCCCTAAGACAAGAATTCTGACATTTCATTTTTTCTTATCAAAACTTCTCCAGCTGTCATTCTGCCATCTGAGACTGGATTTGAGTTTACAAAGCTATTCCACTCTGTCAGGTCCTTTGTGTTCATACAATGTTCATTCTGGACTTCAACTGGGACAAAAGAACCAATTTCAACATTTGGTTTCCAATATCCAGACTTTATTATGTGTTAAAGGATGTCTGAATTCTACATTAAAGATGGAAATTCAGAGAGAAAAACCAAGAAGATTCTGTCATCTGAACCAATTCTAAATCATGAGAACAGGGCATCCCCTCAGTGCTGTAACTGGTATGATTTGGTCTCTGAGTTTAATAACATATAAAACTAAAATCTAAATTCTTTTTGCTGCAATTGGGAGTAGCTGTTTGAGGACATATCCTAATCATCTTTTCCTAGTGTGCTCTTATATTAGGGTCAATAATGGAGGACATTTTGTTCATCTAAATCTACAACGCAGAAGGTGACAATAGGGGAACACAGGCATGGGCACCTTCATGCAGGAATGGGTGCTAAATTATTGCTAAAGTTTCTTGAAAAGTTGACTACACAAAATCAGATGAAAACAAACAACCTTATCTGACCTGAAGAATAACCAGGGTTCTTTATAGGTCGACTTTAAGAATATAGAGAATTTAACTTCAAATTTTTGTCTGGTAGCTAACTCATTTTCACTTACAAACCACCTTCATGGACTTTATAAACTTAACCATTTATTTTATCTCAAGAAAGTGTAAACTTCATTGCTAGACTTGAAAATGGTATTTTCACAAACCATGTCAGGTGTTTTATGATACAATTTTTATTAACTTATCTATAATTATTTCATGTTTAGATTTGAACATTTTATAGAGTATGTTAAAATTAACATGCTCCAAAACTTGGAATGCAAGAATGTAAATTTCAAGTTAGTCTTCAGAGAGAATCTGTTTTATCCTGTTATAAGATATAGGATTATACCAAAATTAAAAATGTGTTATGAACTCTACATGTTATATTTAAATTTTATGTAGGTATATTTAGGATAAAATGCTTAGGTATTTTCAAATTTTTGAAAGATGTTTAATGAAAAGGAAAACATTCTATTTTCTTCTTTTATAATATTCTTAAGTAAACCTCCCAGTAAAATATTATAGAATATAACAAAAATAATGTTATTCAATTATGTTGTTCACTTTGTGGTCACTGTCATGAAATGTGCAAGGTAATGAATTTATAAAGAGAAAAGACTTATTTTAGTTGGTGGCTCTGGAGGTACAAGTTGAAGACAAATTGTTCTGTGCATCTCACAAGGTTTTTCTAGGAGTCTGTAGTGGAACAAACTACTCAAGTCACAACCACAGAAAAGAAGAAACTTGAGTGCTCCAGTCATCTTGATGGGCCTTTTCCTATCAGTCTAAGGCTTCCTATCAGACCTGTTGACCCTACAGTTGTACTTCCCTTTACTAACACAACCCTAAAGAAATATATCTAAGCACATGAACATATAAAGGTGATCTAACATTAAAACTATGACACATGATAAAAAATAAAGCAATTGCTTTTCAATTGCTATAAGTTTGTAAATAATCATGGTTTACCCATAAAGATGATTCAATTATATTTACAACTAGATCAATTTTAAATATTCCCTTGTCAATAGGTTAAAAATCATACTATTCTTTTAAGTATAGCAAAAATTTTGGAATCCCTAAAGTAGGCAGTACTGTGAATCAATTTAAAAACCAGTGCTCAGCCAAAGTACACTGCACTGGCAATTGAAGTTTAAAGTACTGGAAGGTGATTCTTTCCTAAAACTCTGTCCCTACAAGTAGAAACATCAAGACAGCATGTGAGAGGCCTGTTGAAGTCTAAAGAAATTAACAAGCAACAACTTAAAAGTCTCCTTCGCACTAACTGTCATGAAGAACAGTTAAATTTCTTATCAAGTCATGGACTCCAGCATTCCACTGTTCAATATAATGCTGGACCAAGCTAAGTCATGAGTACAAAAAGGAGATAAATATTTTCTCAATTCAACATAGTTGTCCCAGAAATTCATTGTAAAATTTATTGAAGTCACAAAGAAATATTTATTAGTTAAAGTTGCATTTATAGATGGGTCACATCTAAAAGCTATTATTCTATTACTTCCAGTTAGTGTTCTACTTTGTGTTTCATATACGGGATGAAAATAAAAAATAAAAAAGCTTACTAAAAATGAATCTTTTGTAAAATAATCAAATTATTTCTTTTCAATTTATGATGAACAATTTGTAATATTATAAAATATAAGAGTTGAATATAGTGATCCATTTATATATGAACCTATTTAAAGTTAATATATTTATGTCTTAAGTGAAAAAATAACATAATATCTTATCTTTTTCTTTCTTAGTGAGCTTACATTATAATTCTTCTTATAAATGTCTGGGACTTCATGAGGAAAAAAAAAAAAAAAGCACCTCATTTCATTACTTTTTATTACCTCCCGGGACAGATTTTCTATCAAATACTCTTGAAAACATAGACTTTCATGTGTGTATATGCATGTGTGTGTGTTCATCTAATTATAATTGACTTGTGTCACTATAAAATATGTAATGTATCAAGAATACCCAAATGTCTCACTCTAACCTCAATTAGTTCTGAATGCTTCTAAACAAATGTGTTGTCATTGGAAAGATATCAGCAAATGCCACAGAGCATGTGGAAAAGTAATCTTTATCTATGTGCTTGAGTGCTTTTATCATTTTTTTTACATTTGATTTAGGAAAAAAACAATAGCCCACTTCTTAAAAATAATTTTTTATTTAATCAAAAAGCTCAGTGTTACATTTATAGAATTACTTTACTCCACTATACTCCATCTCCTATTCTTGATCACACTTCTCAATTCTCCTCTTCTTCCTCTCTCCTCCTTTCTCCTTCCTCTCCATTTCACAGTAAAAGTCTTTAAAGTCATTAAATTATGTAAAACAACATCTAGCCAATTTTTTTTCTTTTGGAAAAATAAACCTAAGAATGTTATGACTTTGAATTATTTTAAATGAGTCTATTTTTACCACTTTAAAATGTATTTATATTTTTGGTGTAGAGATTTAAAGTTTTTTTTTTTTTTCAGAGTACTCACATATATATTCAAAAACTGTTTGGCAACTAGTCGTGGCAGGAATCCTCAGTAACAGCAGTGTCTAAAACTTAGAAAAGAGATGGTTACAGTCATTTGGTCTGATGTAAAGAACATGCAGCACTTTCACTGAAGCAAAAAGGTAGCTAAATGACAGCTATTCTACATAATACAGCATGAATACATAAAGGCAACTGCTAGAAACAGAAATCATTGCTGGAAAGCAACTAGGTGATGATCTTTCTATGTACAACAATAAATGGCATTTAAAAATTGGGATGCTCCTTTGCCACCAGTTTCTGTTATTACAATGAACACAGCTCAGTTAAATGATGCTAACAGCAGCAGAACTGCTGCTATGTCTTCACCACTAATATGAAAACCTGGGTTCACAGATTCCATTGCTATTATTGTGTGATAAGGACCAATATTGTGGCAATATGACAGTATCCTTAAAACATGATATCATTTTTTATTAAATTTCTATCTAATTATCTATCACATTTATCTACCTGTGTCCTCTTTCCAGATAACCATATAGACCAAGTCATATCTTTATGACAAAGGACAGTTCTGTGGGACTTGACTTCTGCAAACCTTCCCATGCTTCCTCATCTTTCATTGATCATTCTTACTACTTCTCTCTCAGAGTTATAGTTCAATAGGATTTTATGTTGCTATTCACAATTGTATACAGACAAATTACTTGTACAGTATTTCACATTCAACCTTGAATGGAAAATAACTTTGGGTACAATGTAACCGAAATGACTCCAATAGAACTAAAAATTGTTAAACATGATGAAAATGTCTGTAGCAATGCTACTATGATCTGTAATTGGGTATACATATTGGGTACTCTACTCTTGGCTGAAAGAATGGGGATCATATTAAAGAGAGAATAGTTCTGTAGAAGTATACTAAGTTAGTATAAAAAAGAAAATAAATGCCAGAGATAAATTTCTCACTTTCTGAATTCATACTACAAACTCATTTTATTTATAAAACAACACACATGATTCAAGGTCAACAGGATATTATCTTATTGACACTGATGTTCACTGTACATGATTACAGGGCTCTAATGGCTTATACAAGGTTAATGTTATCTCCAGGGTGTTGATTTCTTTTTCTGAATTACTTATGAGACTCTTCATTAAAATGCAGAGAAAACTGCCTAGAAATTTTTTTCCCTGAGGCGTCAATGAAGTTATACATGCACATAATCTAGTTGGTGATAGACATTAACAACATTGTATCTATTTCAGAATCATTTAAATAATATTCACAAATTAATTCTCTAGTCATGGGATTTTTTTCTCAATATAAAATAAAGAAAATAGTAAAATTGTAACAAGAAAACTAGGGAGACACTTGATTCCTAATAAAGAAGGTAATGACACACTTAGTAAACCTAATAAAAATACATATTTTATATTCTGAAAAGAAGGAAAAACTGCATTTATTCTATCTTAAATTTTTGATATGTTATTTTGAAGTGCATGAAAACACAGAAGGGTAATATTTCATTTTTTGTGAGACTGCTTTTCTTTCATAGAGTCCAATATGATCAAAATCATACTTTGAAGAAAGCAATTAAAATGAATTTGGCAGTAGCAACAAAATGATAAGAAACTGAAAATTCATGAGGTCTTCAGGAAATTAAAATTAGGTAATAAACTACCATCCTAAAGCTATTATCTTGAGGTTATAAAAATAAAATGTTTTAGTAAGAACCAGCAGTAGTGATAATATTAGAAAGGGCTCACTAAAGCTAGTTCTGGTTAAATAGGTCCCCCATAATAAAATAAAATTGCTAAATAACATCTATGATGCATAGGAATTTTTTTTCATTAAATTCCAATTGAACTAAAAACCATGAATTTAATGTAACAGCAATGACTTCAATGACTCAACTTGAAAATTCTTAAATGGAATACTGAGTACTTCTGTTCCATTCAGCTTTCTCTTTTTATGTTTTCCATGGCAATAAATGCTTGTTGCATATACATTACTTATTTCAGTTAGGTCAACATTTTTTAATCACCCTAATTTCTATTTTGCTTCTAATTGCTAGACACTATGAGATTTCTGACATGTTTTCCTAAGATAGTAGACTAGCATGGTCTTAATATGCCTACTCAAAGAAATCTAATTTTTTTTAATAGAAGGTAAGGAAAAACTATTTTAAGATGTGGGATGGAGCAAATGAATACAATGTACATTGACAGAAGGGTTCTTTGAGAAAAAGCATTAAGAAAAATGGTCAAACAATAGAGAAAGTTTTAGAATCTGCTCTCATGTTCATAGTACAAAAATAACCTGAGGTTTCTTCTCTTATTCTATTTATTTTCATTTGTTCAAAGTTCAAACTTTTCAACATTTTACATTTGGCTCCTTTTAATTAGAATAGAAAAAACTATTTACAACCGTGAATTGATCCCTGGCACTGTCTATACTCAGGGTCATTTTTATTTTTTATCATTTAATAATTTTATTATACTAAAGTGTCTCTTTGCTTGCTATACAAGCTTTTAATGACTGTGACATAAAGTTAGTTTAGAAATAGAAATTACTAAACAAATATAATGGTCACTTGAGTGTAAAATTGTTCTATTATTTGTTGTCTACATGTAAATGCCATTATGAAAGATGAAATAAATTTACTAACTTTGCCAAAGTGATTAAATGACTAGACTTCAGCCTATACCACCTGTAAACCTCATATTCTTTTAAAATTCACTGTGCTGTATGAGGTTTTTCAGTGACTAAATAGTTCTGTCAACCAAGGTTAAATATTTTCTCCCTTTGACAAAGTTTGGACAGGTTAAATTGCTTAATTTATTTTATCTTTAGCATAACATTATATAAACAAAAAGAGGAACTATCTATAATGAATTTAAAATATGAGGACTGTGAGAAAGAATCAGATTCAGAAATAAAAATTTTTTATTGGTGGTGAGTGAGATGAGGAAGATCTAGAATGAATTGGTGGAGAAGAAAATATGGTCAAGGTATACCATCTAAAATGTTTAAATTTAATATTATAAAAACCAAATAGGTAAAAACCAACATGGAATATATGCTTTCTATATTTCTAGCTAGGTTTTTATCTTGCTTAATTTTTCCAGATAACATATACTTCCAAAATTATTTTGCATACTTATTTACTTTGAAGTTGGAAACATTTTTTTCCTGATGGTTCACCTCAGATTTATAGAGTCCTACTGACTACCCTCTTGTTCATATTATCAAACAATCACTGTTCAAGTAACTTCACTTTCAAAATCTATTGAATTTGCACAGTTCTTTTCAGTTCCCTGGCTATATCATACCAGGATGGTATTTTTGTGTGATTACTTTAAATGCATACTAACATCCATGTATACAACTCCATAATCCCTCTCACAAGCAGACTAATACTGTTCTCATGTTTACTGATATTTCAAATCTAGCTCACATAAACTGCAAATATTTTACATTGCACATAAGATTATATTTTATTTACTTTCTTTTATCTAATATGTACAAACTGTTACATATTGCACTCTCAGAAACTAGTCATTTCTGTTTCCCCATTTTTACCCCAAGTCCTGTGCATTTGGTGGAAGTTTTGCTTATATATTTCCTGACATGTTCATATTCCCAGCCATTTTAAATTCAGATCACATTATAGTTCACTGCCCCTAAGTAAATCTTAAGATCTACAACCTTCACTGACCATCTATTGCAAGGAAGAACCAGGTATAATCCAAATATTAACTGTCCATTATAGTAACTGTAGATTTATTAGAACACAATTATGCTATTTCCAATTATTTTTTTTCATACTGTGTATTTTGATTATGTCTGTTCTTCCCCAACTCCTCTCAGATCTTCTCCACATCCATTAGTGTTCAAATGCATTGCTTGCTGTTTAGAGGTCTCAGTCAGCCATGGCCTACCTGGCAGCTTATTTCACTAGATCAGCACCTTGGGCTCCCTCCCTACAGCAAAACTTTCTGCTCTCTTGATGTGAGAATGCCTTTCTGTATGCTGTAAATCTCAATCTTTAAATAAAGGAGCTGTTTTGGGCCATGACAGGCACCATAGAAGAAGTAGGAAGAGAAATCAAAACATAGGAAAGGAAGGGTCAAGTCAGACAGACTGAGCAAGCTGCCCAAGGAGCAATGTATAAGGAACACAGGTGAGCCACAGGCCACGTGGCAGACAGATTAATAGAAATGGGTTAAGATGTAAGAGCTAACTAGCAATGTGCCTGAGCCATAGGCCAAACAGCATGAAGTTAATATAAGCTTCTGGGTCATTTCTGGGGGCCTGAGCAGTGGGTGGCCAGTGGCTAAGAAGTCTGGTGTGGCAGTGTCTGGGTCTCTGGCCGCCCGGGACCTAGAAACCACACTGCAACAGATGGCACTCAAAGTGGGGTGATTATTCACTTAAAGCCTGAGAAAGATTAGAAAGTTTTCTAGATCACAGAAACTGAGCTAAGGCAACTTCCAAATTGTGTATACAAAATGGGTCAATGTACAAAGAAAGTGTGACATCCGGGTCACATTCAAAATGGTGCCATCTGACTGGCGGCAGGCAGTGTAAGCTGCAATCAGGCCAGTTCCTGAAATCTCACAGAAGACTCAGTAGCATGTGGTTGATTTTAGAAAAGGGAACAAAGACAGTTTCTTAGTAGCAGCATTTTCCAGGGTGTGCTCTGTTTGTTGGCCATGAACAGAGACACGGTCCCTTTAAGAGAACTTACTGATTTAGCTTCCTTGGCAAAAACTAAGCAGCTCTTTAAGAGAATGTATTTTAAAAGCTCTTATGGTTAGAAGATGATTAGGGATTCACAATAAAACAGATTCAGATAAAAAAAAAAAACATGTAAACGGGTTACAATGTGTGTAACAGGTACATAGGCTTCAGAGAGAATAGGAAGAGAATAAAGTCTTTAAAAAGAGAAATAGAGCAATAAAAATATAACAAGCCACATAAAGATGGAAAATAGACACAAAAAACTGAATTTTGGTTATTATTGTGTTTTCTTTTAATTTTTTAACTGTTAATGAGCTAACTGCTGAAAGACAATAGATTGTAAATGCAAAGGCTACCAATTTAAGCAAGAATATATATTTTAAAGGTATTTTTATTTTGAAATTTATGTCTAAGGATTTATTGCTTTGGAAGAGTTCTGCTTTTGTTTCCACAGAAGATGAGAACCTGTGTGTAGGCTGAGTTTTACTTATAAGGCACCAGTCCAAAATTAATATTTATTAGAATATAAATCAACACTCACCATATTAGTAACAGCTTATAGTGGCACCTGAACAGGTATTGGTGCATCCAAGCGATGGACAAGCGATGGATGAGTGATGAAAGTACGATGGATTCCGATCCTGTCTCTCCATCAACCAGCAGCCAGGAACCAGGAAGAGAGAGTCCTCGTGTCCCAGTAGCCACCTATCAATGGAGTTGGCCACATCCCCTCCAGGTTGGCGAAACCCTCACCAGGGTCCCAGACTCCTGGTTAAGCATCTTTGGACCTTATCGGTTGACACCTTAATCCTGCCACATCTCCTCCTTTTGTCTAACTAGGAAGGTTCTAAACTAAGACTTTGTGCAATAGGAATTATTGTGAGTTAGTAACCGTAAAAAACTATTCTTCAACCCCTTCAAGACCTGAGAAGGAAGATATATCACTTGAAAGTCAGAAGTATATGGAAGTAGTGGCTTCCAAAATTTGGGAGAGGACAACAACACAGCTACCTGGACAATCACCTCTGGTTTTGTGTACCATTGGAGCATCTATCATATTGGCTACAGGTATGGTATCTGACAGATCTTCTCACAAGCAGGGAAATTTTGGAGGGACTGTCTTATCCTGTCCAGGCAGGTTTCGTCAGTCTCCATCCATCAACTGGTTCATCCAGCTTAGACACCATGTGTGTACTGTCAGCAATCAATGTAAGGACAGTTCCTTACTCAACTGGCCATTCTCTGCCAAAAGGACAAACTCCAATGGAGTATCCTCGATGCTCATACCATCTTGGGAAAGGAGCAGTGACACCAGGAGTCGTGGTGCCTCTCATGGCTGAATTTCAAATGTTAAATGCCATATTCTCTGGGTTTATGAAATGGTTGAAGATTTTTGTCTATCTACAATATTCTAACCTGTATCTGAGATGACTGGGATATGGTACCTTAAGTAATGTTGACAGTAGTTTTTATCATCTTAAGGAATAAACCCTGTACTAAAAACTAGAATACTTATATAAGGGTGTATAATCTCTGAACAACGACTTTTAGTATGACTATCAAAAATTAGCGAGGGGTATATTACTATGTAAAGTGGCCACAGCATTTTAGAAATGTATATACATATATATTGTCTAAACAGAGGTATATAAAACATCTTGTGCTTATATCATAACTAGTGCAATCATATATTATATCTAGTATAGTTAAATGAAGGTAATAATTGCATAGTGTACATGACAATGATGTGCAAATATTTTAAACAGAGATAGGAGCATATATAAAATATAGCAGTTACAGATTCTATTTTACATAATAGTTACAGATTCAGATTTATATCGCAGTACAAGTTGCTTTGGTTATATAAAACAATTTCAGATTAAACTTTGTACCAATGTACAAATTATCACAATTAAACATAGAAAATGATTTCACATTTGTTGCAAATTTTCTTTAACTTATCCCATACATTCAGTTAAAATGGTGTATAGGTAGGCAGAACAATCTACCTTTATCTATTGTATCTATCCCCCTTCTCTTCTTCAAAAGAGATCTTTGATGCTATATTATAGTTCTGTCCTCCACCCAATTTTCACTTAAAACTATTCTAACAGAATAAGAATTGCCCACAACCCAGAGAACACAAAACTTATTGGGAAAGGGGGCGTAGTCTTTCATAAGGTTGCTTCCTGCTGACATAAGGGCGATGACCTCTCTTTGGGATCCTGTAAAAGCTAAAACAATGGTTAGATCTTAATCGACTGACTATATACATCTATAACCATTCTCAGAATACTGATTAACTCCATTTGGAATTCTAATTAGAAGTATAATCTGGAGGAATATCATAGAGAGCTATCTTGCAGCCATATTTGATTAGTCTATTTTCTGAAAACAATCATTGATTGGTACACAACAGGTTCTTGATTTTTCTATTTTTGTCTCTATCTGTCTGTCTACCTGTCTCTCTTATTCTCTCTCTCTCATACTCTCCACTTTATTCTTGTTTCACTAGTAGGAATTGTTGTGGTGGGGGCCCCATCTCGGTTCCAGATTCTTTGTAGATAAGTGGTAGGAGAAAATGCTATTTACAGTGGAAAACTTAAACATTGTTGATACTCAAAAAAGATATTCATATCTTCTATGACTTCAGGAGATTGTATGCAGACAGGATGTTTGAAAGGTATAGAAACAGAGTAAATGAGGTTTAAGATGAAGTCACAAAAATATTGGTCCCTAAATATTCTGTCTTCTGTCTCACACCAGGTGGCTTTTCGGATATGAGACAGAATACTTCACATTTTTTTTTCTTTTTTTTAGCAATATGCTTGGGTTTAGAGAGGGAGAAAGCCACTTGCTCCCAATCCAAATCCAGCCCTATTAATAGTCAAATCAGGACCACTTTTTTTTGAGGTATAGATGCAAGATGCAAAGCAGTAAATATTGAGATTACCCATTAGTGCATATGTTTATTAGTTGGTCTCGTAGTCCGTCATGTACATTCCTTAATCATCAGTCTGCCTTCTATTGCAGGTGAGTAATTAGTCTTAAAAATAGTTGTATCCATTTTCCTGTAAAGACAAAACTGAGACCCTGCCCCAGGTTTGTTAAATGGTTTTTCCTTACCATGTATTCATTTGTCATATCAGGGGTGAGCAATTACTTCTCCTCCTCAGGAAGGGACTCCTTTTCAAAGTGGACTTTTATTAGTTTTGTCGGTACCCATATCTTTTCTTTCCCTGTTGAAACAAAAGCAAAACCCCTACCCCATAGAAGCACATATCCCGCCTTCCACTTAGAAGTCAACACATCTTTGAAGTAGATGGATTGATTTAACTCAGAGGATTTCTCTATCACCCAATGTCTCTCAGCAGCTGATGTTCCCATTTCATCAGTGTTACGAAAATTTAAAGTCAATAAGGCCCTGTGCAACCTCTCCCTGGGTTTTCTCATTTCTTTCTTCTGTTTATAAAGCATCTATTTCAACGTGCAGTGAGATCTCTCCACAACTGCCTGTCCTGTGGGATTGTGCGGTATCCCCGTAATATGCTTTATATTATCATATCCAAAAATTATCTTCATTTTTCGGGAAACGTAAGCTGGAGCATTGTCAGTCTTAACTGAGTGGGAATTCCCATTATGTCCATGGCTTCCAAATGGTGAGTTAGTATAGCATCAGCATTTTCAGAACACAGTGCAGTCGCCCATTGCATTCCAGAATAGGTATCGATATTATGATGTACATATTTCATCTTTCCAAATTCTTGAAAGTGAAACACATCCATTTGCCAGATCTCCTTTCTCTGTGTACACTTAGAATTGGCTGGTTATAGAAAGAGCAAGTGTACAATTCTTTACTATTTCTTTTGCCTCATTCCAAATGATGGAAAAACTCTTCTTTAGCCCTTTGCTGTTAACATGATGTTTCTTATGAAATTCTGTGGCCTCTATTTCATTTTTACCCTGTGCTAGAGGACCTGGGAGACCCGTGTGCACCCTGATATGTCTTATGTACATAGGATGTATCCTACCTCTGATGATATCCTGTAGTTTTATGAATAGTAAGATCAAGTCTGTATCATAAGGAAAAAAGTCAGCAGTATCAATATGTAAAACAACTCTTTCTGCATATTGAGCGTCAGTAATTACATTGAGAGCCTCTGTGAAATCCAACAACACCATAATAATTGCATATAGTTCTGACTTCTAGACAGAGTTATAAGGGCTCTGAGCCACCATAATAAAGTCTTCAGACTTGTAGCCAGCCTTTCCTAAATTGTTCGCATCTGTATAAAAGGTGGGGGCTCCAGAAATGGGTTTATCTGTACCACATGAGGAAAGATCCAATTAGTTTCCTTTATGAATTGAATTCTCTTGTTTCAAGGATATCTATTATTAATCTCTCCTAAAAAGTCACTATAAGCCTTTTGCCAAGGTTCACTGTCTGCCCATATTCGTTCAATTTCTTCATTAGTCAAAGGCATGACAATTTCTACAGGGTCCTTTCAGTCAATTGGCGAAGTCTTAATTTACCTTTAAAAATCAGATCAGAAATTTTTTCGATATATGTCTTTATCTTCTTGCTTGGCTTATGTGGCAGAAATATCCATTCTAATATAATGCTTTCTCTTTGCATTAAGATTCCTGTTGGAGATTGTCTAGAGGGTAAAATAGCAAGTATGCAATCCAGGTCTGGATCCACCCGATCCACATGTGCTTCTTGAAGTTTCTTTTCCACCAACTCCAATTCTTTCTTAGCCTCATCAGATAATTCTCTTGGACTATTTAAATCCTTGTCACCGACCAAAGTCTTGAACAAATTAACTAGCTCATAGTTTTTTATACCAATCATGGGCCATATATGAGCAATATCTCCTAGTAACTTTTGAACATCAATAAGAGTCTCCAATTTATCTCTATTTAATTTTACCTTTTGTGGCCTAATTTTTTGTAAACCTATTTTATATCCTAAATAATTGATAGAATCTCCCCTCTGTACTTTTTCTGGAGCAATTTGTAGTCCCCAGTAAGGCAATATTTTCTTTAGTTCTTCAAACAATGTTTAATGACTTTGGGTTTGGGTCTGCCAACAAAATATCATCCATATAATGGTAAATGATAGATTGTGGGAAGCACTTGCACAGTATTTCTAGTGGTTGTTGTACAAAATATTGGCGTAAGGTGGGACTATTCAACATTCCTTGGGGAAGGACTCTCCATTGGTACCTCTTAGCTGGCCCTGAATTATTAAGAGTAGGCACTGTGAAAGCAAATTTCTCTTTATCCTGTTCCTGTAAAGGTATGGTAAAAAAAACAATCCTTCAAATCAATAACTGCAATAGGCCATCCTTTAGGTAGCAGAGAAGGCAGGGGAATACCAGATTGTAAGGAGCCCATAGGTTGAATCACCTTATCAATTGCTCTTAGATCCATCACCGTCCTCCATTTTCCAGATATTTTCTTGACAACAAAAACAGGATAATTCCATGGACTGGTTGATTCTTTGATATGCTGAGCCTGTAACTGCTCCTGTACCAACTGTTCCAAAGCCTGAAGTTTTTCTCTCATGAAAGGCCATTGTTGAATCCAAATAGGCTTTTCTGTTAACCATTTCAAAGGCAGTGCTGTGAGTATCCTTTTAGGGTCTGTTGTTATTGGGCAATTCTTTTGTACAACTTGAATGGCTGGTTAATTTTCTCCATAGTACTTTAAAGCATCATTTTTGGAAACATAATTGAATCTCTGGTTGATATCAGAAACAGGAGGGATTTTAATCTGAGTATTCCATTGCATTAGAAGGTTGCAACCCCACAGATTCACTGCTTTGTCAGCCATATATGGCTTCAACCGTCCTTTATGACCTTCTGGTCCCATGCATTCAAGCCATCTCACACTCTGTTTCACCTGAGATACTGTTCCGATACCTAGAAACTGGATATCTACTGCCTGTAAAGGCCATCTTGGATGCCATAATTGTGGGGTTATGATTGAAACATCAGCCCCCGTGTTAACTAAACCTGGATATAAATATTATCTATTCATATTCCCAACTTTGGTCTTTGTTCATTTATTGAAGTCTGCCAAAACATTTGTTTGGTGATTCTTTTTGGAATTTCTGAATTTTCTTTTGAATTTATGTTATTATCTAATACCATATGATCTTCTAGATCAGGTTTTTGATGCTCTATTTGTCCTGAGAATACTGGTCCTCTACTATGACCGGATATGATCTCACCATTCTCGAATTTGGAGTCTGATTTTTGTGGGCTTCCCGGGGGAAGCCCCGAAAGGCATTTCCGATGGTAGAGGCCTTCTTTATCCCTGGTAGATCTACATTCATTGGTCCAATGCTGTCCCTTGCCACACCTTCTGAATAATCCAGAAGGCAATGGCCTTCTGTTCAAATTAAACCTAGATCAGGTATTATTTCCATGAATACCTTGTGTACAATTCCATCTTATATGGCCTTGTTTACCACAGTTGAAACAAGTGATGCCTTGGTTCCTCATCCTAACATTAGCAACATCTTGGCCTACCCAATTCTCCTCATTGCCATGGAGAGATTCAGCATTGATTGCATATTGAATCCATTCTTCTATAGGTGCAGCTCTGATCTTTAAAGGTATAAGCATTCTTCTACATTCCATATTAGCATGATCAAAGGCCAGAGAAAGTATTAATTGCTTCCTAACTTGTGAATCTGATATTGCTCTATGAATAGCCGTGGTAAGCCTCTGTAGAAAGTTGGTATAAGGCTCTTTTAAGCCTTGTTTGACCTTAGTATAATGCTCGATTTTTTGACCTGGGTCCAAAATCTTTTCCCAAGCATTCAGTGCAGCAGTACGGCATAGAAATAAAGCCTGCTCGTCATAAATAGATTGAGTCCTCACATCAGCAAACATGCCTGCACCAAGGATTTGGTCCTGAGAAGCAAAGAAACCCCTAATTTTTCCTTGTTGTTCTAAGGTCTTGGCCTCCTCTCTAAACCAGCCTTTCCACCGTAAATTCTGACTTTGGTCCAAGACAGCAGCCCTTAGCTGTATCCAGTCAGTTTGTAGAATCTGGTTTTTTGCTGACCATGAATTTAGAAGCTGCTTTAAATAAGTAGAGTGTATACCATGCATTGATATTGCCTCTTTAAAATCCTTGATGTCTATCTTATGTACTGGCTCATAGTTACACTCTACATATTCTGAGGATCCCCTGGTGCTATCTTTGTCTCAATAGTAGCTGGAAACAATAGTGGTGCAGAAGAGGGTAGTCCTGTCATGTTTACCACCTTAGGTAGAGTATTTCCAGTACCATAATATCCCATCAGGGGTTGACCTGAACTGTTCTGAGCATAAGATGCATCACTAACCTTTTCCAGTATTGCAATGCGATCCTCCCATTCTTGAATTATCAATGGGGTTGACCACACTCCTTCCAGGTTGGCCACACCCACTCCAGGGTCCCAGGCTCCTGGATAAGCATCTTCTGACCTTATCAGTTGACACCTTAATCCTGCCACACCTGTGGATTGCTTCCAGGCAAATATGGTTTCATCAACCAAGACCCCTGAGAAAATCTCTGATGGGAAGAGATGGCTGTATCAGCTTCAAGACTGCAGATTATGATCCAGTCTCAACAATCCTTGAGATTTTCAACACCCCTTAATCAGTAGGAATTAGTAATAAAAAACTATGTCCAAATTCCCCAAATATTGTTTCCAAATGTTTGTTTTCATTATAAATGGTTGATGGTCTAAGAAGAAAAAGGGGATATGGTATATAAATGATTTTTTAAAAAATTAGATTATTGAATTTACTTAGATCAGGAAATCAGCTGTTAATCTCAAAATGCTTAACATTGGTATAGATTTTGGTTTATTGATACAAATTTAAGGTCAATTCTCTTATGCTCTATGCACTTTTATAGTCTTGTTTAATATAGGATGTTTATGTAACTGATTTAGAATTGTAATGTATAATTAAGAAATGCATGTTAGTTTGATTTTTAGATATACAAAGTTATATTTCAATTAGGTAGGTAATCTTCAAATACTTCTAAGACAGACATAATATGGCATTTAAAATATTTTAAGAACTTAGACTTTTCTGGACAGTGAGACAGATCTGCTCCTGACAGCACCAATCTTCTTAAAAAAAAAAAAAAAGGGCATCAAAGAAACTCCATATGGAGTCTACTCTATTTGTGGCAATGGTTAGCCACTGGACATGAACCTGTTTTTATATTGACTGCTTGACAGTATGCTGTTTAAACTGGACATGCAGGTTCCATAGGAAGATGACCTCTGAACTTTTGCAGAACAAGCCAAGATGGTCATTCAGGATCCTGCTTTACAAGAAAACTGTCAGACATTCTTCAGGACTCGAGGAGAAGCAACTAATGAACTGTGCCAAAATGGGCAGAGCAGATTTCCTGCTTCACTAAAATAAAAAGAGACTCTGGGCCTGTTGGCTGAAGATGGATGCCCCAACTTTATAAAGGAACTTTGGGTGACTGTCCAGGCAGTTAGGTGTCATCTCTGTCCTTTCTAGATTTTAGAAGTTGCTTGCACTTCTGGTTTACTTGGGTAATATATCCTTCTGTGGTCTTTGATGTAGTTGAAGATTAAGTAGTTATAGGTACAGTTTTTCTTAGTCATTTGAAAGGTATATTAGATATGAAACTTTAGATTCATAAAGATAAGGTAGATGATAAAAATATTTTCTTTAATTTTGCTAGACACATATAGATTGCATATTATAACTGTAATTCTTGCTTGATGGCTATTTTGTTATATGTAATTTTGCTATGTTAAAATTGAAACGTTCCTTTTTGATTAGAGAGAAACGGAGAAGTGATGTGGGAATGCCTTTCTGTATGCTGTGAATCTCAATCTTTAAATAAAGGAGCTATTTTGGGCCATGACATGCACCATAGAAGAAGTAGGAGGAGAAATCAAAACATAGTTAGGAAAGGAAGCGTGAAATCAGGCAGATTGAGCAAATTGCCAAAGGAGCAACATGTAAAGAATACAGGTGAACCACGGGCCAGGTGGCAGAGAGATTAATAGAAGTGGGTTTATTTAAGATGTAAGAGCTAACTAGCAATGTTCCTGAGCCATAAGCCAAACAGCATGAAATTAATATAAGCTTCTGGGTCATTTCTGAGGACCTGAGCGGTGGCTGCAGTTGGGTAAGAGGTCTGATTTAGCAGGGTCTGGGTCTCTGGCCGCCCGGGAACTAGAAACCACACTGCAACAATCTCTACTTGCCCATATCTGGAGAATGTCCCTGGGCCTAGAGGTCTAAACTTTACTAAATACTCTCTCTAAACCATAATCCTGATTAATCTTTAGCTTGATCTTTGGCACAGATCTCTGCTAAAACTAACTAACTAACTAACTAACCTAACTAACTAAGTAACTAACTAAAACAAGCAAACAAAACATACTAAGCCTTGCAATAAGAGCATAACTAGTAGTGTAAATTAGGGTTTTCCTAGGCCCCCCAATGATATATACTGCTTATACTTGGAATAAAGTTGAACTGATTCACCAAAGTCTGTTTTCCAGAAACTTCCCTCAATCTGTGCTCATGGGCCATGTACCAAGTTTCTGTCACCAACTTCTGCCACTTTCTCCTCTTGACCTGGTGACCAACAGGATGAGATGGAAATAGACCTCAACACCTACCCACCCAACTTCATGTTCACACTATTTTCTATCTATCTATCTATCTATCTATCTATCTATCTATCTATCTATCTATCTATCTATCTATCTATCGATCGATCTATCTATCTTGCTTTCTTGCTTTCTTTCTATCTATCTATCTTTATATCTATCATGTATCTATCTATCTATTTATCTATCATCTATTTTTCTATCTATTTATCTGTCTATCCATATATCTATCTATTATCTACCTATCTACCATCTGTCCATCTATTTTTTACCTATTTACTTACCTAATAATTTATTTCACCTATCTTCTATGTCAAAAAACCAGCATCAAAACCATAATGTATGTTTTTAATGTTAGGATGCTTTTCTTCAACAATACTTGCTTGGAATAATTTCAAACAACATCATATGACCACATTATTTAAACTGATTATTATTGGGCTCCTAAAAATTGTCAAGAATTTTATGTATCATGTGAGTGATTTAGGAAAAGGATCTGAGTATATTTTGTTAATTGACTGTCTGTTGTATCAACAACTGAGCTTTTCTGTCATCAGAGTCTAGTCTCAGCATTGTGCCTACTTTCAGTAATGAAGCAGATTTGAGTAAATACTCTCAATCTTGAATGCATAATGCTAGAAAATTTTAATTTTTAGATGTGAGGTACATTAAGTCAATATGATCTATAGAAATATCTTTGTTCTAAGTGTCACATAATAAATGTGCTTCAAGATTGTGCCTGGACATGTGATTTGTATGCACTGTCCTGGAGAGGAAGGACTCAGCCTTCTTTACATTGCTCTTGCTATTAAACAGAGGAGGGCTAGTGCAAAAGCTGAGCAGAAATATTAAATGTTAATTTGTGATTAGAAACTGTACTGTTTAATTCCTGACTTACTAGTTCTTCCTTTTTCCTTATATTATAAGACCCAGGACAAGTACAACCTCAACATCTTGGGCCATATGGCAAATACATGTTAAAAAGATTTAGAATTCTTATTTGGAGAAATAACCTATGTTACACTGAGGCACCAAAATGTTGGGCTGAACCTTCCCACTGTCCAATCCAGTCAAAACTGACAGAATGAACAATGTGTAGAGTATTACACTGATAAAAATAGAATGGTTTGCAGGCCAATGAAGTCTTATATTTCCTTAGCAGCCTTGGTTCCTGACTGTTGTCTCCTGTCTCATATGATTGGAAACAGATGGTTTTAATGATTTTCAGATGATGTTTGATGATCTGGGAAATGCTGAACAAACTTTAATCATCTTCAGATTCTTTAAAGGAATTTTATACTTTGAAAAACTAAGTGAAAATATTTTTCAGAGATTTATTATAGATAGTAGGCATGATTAGGATTATCAAGTAAGACAAAACAATTCAAATGCTGATTTCAAATTGATTTTCTTTTCTCTTAGTACGTAAAACCTATATTAAGACAGCAATTACAGAGCAAAAGATGAAAGTAGTAGCTTAAAATATAGTCATTTGTTTTCAAATGTAATATTATTTATTATGTAAATGATATGTGGAAGGAATTTAATATATAAACAAAAAAGAAATCAATGTCTGAACAACCTCATTCAGAAGCATTTGCTCTCCTTCAACATGTGGGACTGACACTCTCAGGCTGGCTGGATGTGGTGGCATGATCTAGGACTCTAAATTATAGTGAGCATCACATTTTAATTTTCTTATGACTTTATAGAAGTGTATATCTCATATATTCCTAGAAGATATATTTTTATCAGCTCATAATAATCGCTGATAACAAAGTTTACTGAATCTTTGTATCTGTCACACTTTTTATTGTTGTTTTGGCTTAAAGGTTATTTAAAGATCTACTCTTTAGTAATTGCAGGAAGGTTATTGCCGCTGCTTTTGAGAGCACAAGTAGCACACTGGTGCATCTTTGTAAGATGCTATCTAGAAATTTGTGCCAATTTTGTACCTAACTCAAATGCATGTGTTATTTCAATGCTTATTATCTAAAGATATATCTATTGTTTATGTTAAATCTTGTCATCTTTATGTGAGAAAAATGCCTTATTGTTTCAATATAGTTTTTTTAATATTCATTCTATATTAATCAAAGATCAAATGTTTTTTATGTCTAATTTTGTAGGACTTATTGTTTTTGATTATTCACTTATAACACAATCATTTATGCTGTGAATTCTCTACTGTTAGGTTAAGGTGCAGTTTTCAAATAAAAATAATAAGAAATAAAGGGTACTTTGTATAGGTACTTGGATTAGAGCTAGGTTTTTGGGATTCTCGTATACATTAGCCCCTATTTACTAAGCACAGACCTTTAAATTTAGTAGTCATGTGTACTATTTTTTCTAATAATGTTACTTTTATATTATACAATTAATATTTTCTTAATATTTGTTTACACCTTAAATTGTGTTCAATGCTGACATAACTATTAGAGTACTCTTCTTTTTACCTAGTATATATTTCTTACTTTATCATTTTCAGATTTTACTCTAATCAGTTCTTTGTTCTTTTGCTTTATGTACACTTTGGAGTCCATGTAAAATTAGATTTTAAAGCATTCTAATCTCCTATAGCAAAACATTTAGTTACTCTTTCTTAAAGCTACTTATATTCATATAAGCATTACAATGTGTCAGGTTGATTCAACATGTTTTCTTTGCCTTTAAGCTTTGCTTGACACTTGCATAGTTTTTACATTTCTGTGCTGTGTACTCAATTAGGAATACAAATAAAAATCCTCCTAATAGCATATTTGATAATTTCCTTACAGTAGAAAATATATATGCATATGTAAAATACAGTATTTTAACTCTTCTCCAAAGTACAAATCACCTCTGCAAATGCTCATTATTGTAGCTGCTGGTTGTTCAATTTTTTTTTAAAATAACAGAAATGTTTCATTCTGGAAAATATCCAAGTTATAATCTTTCTAGGAATATTGTAGGTTGTGTCACATTTTCAAACTCTACATAGGTCAAGGTCACATACAGGTTCTCCTTTATGTCCTTCGGGGCAGGGACCACATAAGTTCTGCCATGTTGTTCGTTCAGCTATTGTATTATTTCATGACCTCATTCTCAAATTTCACATTATTCTCAGAAACTTTTTCACTTGCTGAATATCCTTATGAGGATAAATTTATTAAATATATCTCCCTTAGATAGAGTGTATATTCATTAGCCTCTGTTGACGTCAATTCTTGAAAAATTGTGGTGTAAATTTTTAAATGAGTTACCTCATGTTCTTGTTTCCTTTCTGTAAGAGTTTTCTTGCCTGGTAACCCTTTGATGCACCTTGCTTGCGTTAGCTGCTCTGTGTCTTACTATAACATGTCTATAGAAGTTGTAATGATCTACTTGTGTTACTTAGGATGCATTATACTTAGTAATTTCTGGAGTCATCCTTTTTACTTATTCAAAATCTTTGGGTCGGTAAGATGGCTCAACAGGTAGGGGTACTTACTGACAAGCTCATAACTTGAGACTAATCCCTAGAATTTAAGTGGTGAAAAGAAAAAATAAATAGTGCAAATATTAATCTGATCTTCACTTGTACACTGTGGCTTATATATCCAACACACACACACACACACACACACACACACACACACACACACACACACACACACACATGCACTGAATTACACACACACACTTTGAATTACTTTTGTGAATGCTTCAATTTCCTTTCCTATTTCTTCAATCCGATCCAAGGCATTTAAAGCTGCCATGCAGCTTAAAGCCAGAGTGTGTTCATTATATAAGGATTGCCTTTCAATATCAGCATAATCCCCTTCCCCAAGAAGTTTGTCTTGGGTGACTTCTATGCTTATGGTTCTGCTTCTTTGTTCTATTGTGTTAGCCTCCTCCTTCTACCATGTTTTCTGCTGTAAAAGTGGCCTCCAAAACAGTAGTAATCATATCTAACCAATATTTCGGGGTGATCTGGTTATATGATCTATCTAGCATTTGTTTTACAAATGGTGAGTGCATCCCATATGTCACAATTGCTTCTTTTACTCTCTTTAATTCTAGTATTTGACAGGAACCCAACTAGCTTCTCTATCTTCTTTATCGTTCTTCAATTTTTTAAAGGTTATGGATATATTAATGTTAGCTGTTTTTGTGTAATCTTAGATGACTTTGCTGACATTGGTTCTTTATATTCTTCTGTTTGAGTTTGAACATCTTTGTGTTAACAGGCCTTTCTAAGACTTTTTCTTGGCATTTACATTAATTGACTTTTTAAATGATAAAATAGATATCAAACAAAAGTATTTATAATAGACAATATGATAAACATTATGACAATCCCATCTACTTTATTTATCTTTTCCTTTACTGGTTCCAATATCAAATTGTCTAGAGATAAATTACAGAAAGACCAAAAATCCTCCATTACCTTAAACAAATTACCCTTTTAAAAAAATCTGTTTTAATCACCAATCTAGTTATCAGTGAAAATTCAAATAACTATGAAGTGGAACAGCTACCTAATCTGAAAGCAGCCAAGGAGGGGTCCAAAAAGGAAAAAAAAAAAAAAAACAACAACAACAAAACAAAACAAAACAAAACAAAACAAAAAAAACAAACAAAAAAAAAAAAAAACCAAAAACACCAGAAGAAAAAGGCCTCTGTCTGAAAAACTTACCCAGTTGAAAGTGAAAGGGAAACATGTATGGCAGGTCTGCATAAGTCTGGAGGCTCTCTCTGAAAAGAAGGCCTAGTCAGCTGGTAATTACCCCTCCAACCACATGTTGCTCTGGCCAGTAAGAAAATTGTGTGTAGAGGGGATATTTGTGTCCCAAAGTTGGATGCCATGTTCTTAAATTTACTTCCTGCTGTCTAAGGGAAACAGCATTTTTAGGGGATTCTGGTAGGAAAAGATTTGTTAATTGTCAAGTCTTGAAATAAGTAGCTGTGTCATTTTGTTGTCCAGTCTCTGCATGACAGGAAACTGCATGGCTTGTCCCAAGTCCTGACTATAGTAGTCTGGGAAGCTGCTTCATCTCAGAGAGCCACCTCAAAATTCTCCTGAGCAGTTTGGAGTCCAAATCTGATCTTTGGTTGGTGTTTGTTGGCCTAGTGACTTTGTCAGAGTCCATGTGAAGTCATCATTGTGGCGCCTTATCTTCTTTTTGGGTACTTCAAGTTCACCATTTGGTATTGTCATGGATCACTGCAGAAAACTGACAAGAAGCTACAACCCAACACAGTGTACAGGAAGCTAAACATATAATATTTATTCAGCATAGGACTAGTAACAATAGAATAGTCCCTTATTTTTACTTAGTCTTCTGTCCCATATCAGGTGGCTCTTCTGATATGATACAGAGATTTTGCATTTTCTTTTATTAGTATGCTTGAGTTTAGAAAAGGAGATAGCTAAACTACAACTCTAAAGCTATCTTGAAATTATAACTAAACTTGGACTTCAACTTAAAAATAAAGATATATAGAGGTTAAGCAATGGGATTTTACCCTATAGAATATACTGGTACCAATAGATCTCATATTCTTTTGCTTGTAAATTTTTCTGGATAGCCTCCCTTCTGGTTTAGCTGTCTAGATGTCCAAGGTCTTTTAATTTCTTGAAGATGGGTATTTCTAGTTTTCTGTAAGAACAAAAACAAAAACCTGTCCTAACTTTTTGTTTGTTTTTTCTTATAACTTAAAAAATCATAATATAGGTGGATGAGCCATCAATTCTTATTTTCATAAAGATTTTATGGTTCAAATGGAGTCTTTATTGATTTTGATGAGATTCATAACTTTTCTTTACCTGTGGAAATGAAAGTAAAACCCATTCCCCAATGTAACACATTTCCTGCCTTCCATTATGAGGCCAATACATCTTTGAGGTAGACAGGCTAATTTATCTCAGCTGTCTTTTCTATAGTCCAATACCTTTCAGCAGCTGTTGTTCCTTTCTCATTAGCATTGAGAAAATTCAAAGTTAAAAAAGTATTATGTAGTCAATTTATAGGGGTCTTTGTTATTCCTTTCTGTTTATTTAACATATCCTTTAGAGTTCAATTTGATCTATGACTGCTTGCCCTGTAGGATTCCTGTAATATGCTTTATATTATAATAAGTAAAAAAAAATGCTTCATTCTACTAGAGACATATGCTGGATCATTGTCAATCTTAATTTGTACAGGTATTCCCATGATATCTATAGCTTGCAGCAAATGTGTAAATACAGAATCAACCTTTTCTGAACTCAAAGCAGTTGCCCATTGAAATCCTAAAAATGTATCTGTTATATGATATACAGTGAAGGCCTAAAGCATTCCTCACTGAAGCTCAAGGGATCCACAATAATTTGTTTATCAAAGTTGTTGAGAGCATATGCCAGCTCAACAACACCACCATCCTGGTGCTGGGAGGCATCATCTGATGCAGTTGCTTGTCTGTCAAGTCCCAGTTGCCTTTATAGGCTGTGACATCAGGGTGCTGTAGGCATACCTGGGAAAATAAAACGTTTGACAAAATAAAGCTTGATAGGCATTATCTTTTTACACACGTTTTTTCTTTTATTAACTTTATTTATTTAAAGGGATATTTTTTAATATGACAGCCACAGTTTCCCTCCATCTTTTACCACGCACCTCCAAGCCTATCCCAACCCAAGGACCCCATCCATTCTTCAGAGAAAGTTAGGCTTCCTCCCATGGGGAGTCAACAAAGCCCAGCACATCAGATTGAGGGAGGAACAAGCCCTTCCTCCAGCATCAACACTGAGCAAGGTATACCTCTATATGGAATGGGCTCCAGAAAGCCAGTTTATGCATTGGGATTAAATCGTCTCTATCACCAGAGGACACACAATCTGCCTATGGCACACAACTGCCATCTACATTCAGATATCCTAGTTCAGTGCCATGCAGGTTCACTAGTTAGTAGTCCAGAGTCAGTGAAATCCTGGTAGCTCAAGTAGTTGTCTCTTTAGGTATTCCCATCATGATCTTGACCATTTTGCTTATATAATCTCTACTCCCTCTCTTCAGCTGGACTGGGAGATCGACCCAGTGCCTAGCTATGGATCTCTTCATTTGTTCTCTTCAGTTGCTGGAGGAAGGTTCTATGATGACAATTAGGGTGGTCATTAATTTTATTACAGATAAAGGCCAGTTCAGGCACCATCAACACAACTGCTTAGTCTTAGCTTGGGTCGTCCTTATGGATTCATGGGGATTTCTTTAGCAACATTTTTTCCTAAACACAAAAATGGCTCCCTTTATCAATATATCTATTTCATTGTTCTCCCTCTCTGTCCCTCCTTAAACTCAGACATCCAGTTTGCTCATGTTTTCTTTCCATCTTTCTCTACCCCCTCTGTCCTATGCTTCCCAATTTATTCAGGAGAGCTTATCTATTTCCTCTTCCCAGGAGGATCCATGGATGTCTCTCTTAGGGTTCTTTTTGTTACCTAGCTATTCTGAGGTTGAGGATTGAAATCTGGTTATCCTTTGCTTTACATCTAATATCTACTTATGAGTAAGTACATACCATGCACACATTCTTTCTATATTCTGTCAAGTATTCATTCAATCTGTTTATTTTGTATGTTGTTATTAATACAAACTCCTTTCTATTTTATGAAATTTTTTCAAATAAAGTTTTCTTTTCATAACTTTTCTGCTCAGCTGTGTGTAACTATAATTCCTACTTATTGTTTCAAACCAGCTTTTCCATTGTTCATTATTTTATTTACTTACATTTTCATATATAATTATATTGAATTTTTCTATCAATTCTAGTATTTCATAACATTATAGATTTAGACCCGTAAATCAAATTTGATATTCTCATTTGATATTATAACTATATCGATTCTGTTGTGAAATGCGCTGTAACAGGTATCCTCAAATTCTTCAGTTACAATAACAACCACTTGTGTTTCTTTTCTGGGTTTTCTATGTTCATGGATGTGTGTCAAATCTCTATTCTATGATGTCAGTTCTCAATTATCTTCATATTTTATGTCATCTTAGAAGCCAAGGATGGATATAGAATGCTTTATTTTCAGGGAAACCTCAAATGGCTTGGGAATGTGGGTCAAAGATCAACAAAGTAACAGAAATATGTTCCCCAATGAAGTCTTTTATTGGAGTCAATATTGTCAATTTGCCTACATTCATCTGCGTAATGCTAATTGTATTTTAAAGTCCAGCATCAATATAGGAAACAACTGTTCTACTTTCTTTTCTTTGTTTGTTCTACTTTTCTCTGTTGTGACAAATATGACCAACACATCCTTAGGTCAGGAAGGATTTCATTAGCTTACATTTCCATGTCACAGCCCATGGTTGAGAGAAGTCAGGACATAAAGTAAATCTGGGAACTTGAACAGAAATCAAAGAAAAACTCTTTTTTTCTCTATTTAGCTTGTTCTCTAGCTCAGGTCTGCTATATTCCTTCTATACCCCAGGACCACCTGCCCAGAAAATACTGTCCCCCATATGAACTGTCTCCTCCTAATCAAGAAATACAATTTCACACTTATATTCTTGTTTTCTTTAAAGGTGGTTATACTCTGAGTTAAGTAGACAGCTACTAGTAACTAGGATAACTGTCCTAAAGACATCCCAATATATCTACAATTTTCAAATCTGCTATAGTACCTTATATCTTCATTTGTTAAACAGTAGATATCTGTATTCTAATATAGCTACCATTCCATTTTATATTTTAAAAATGCATTTTGTTTAATTTTTGAAAACAAGTACTGTTGATTATAATATAACATCATTCAGTTTCTTGTGCCTATTATGAAAATTATTATTATTATTATTATTATTATTATTAAAGTTAAATTTCCAGTTTGCGCTATAAAAATATTATGCAGTTTTGTGTGTGTGTGTGTGTGTGTGTGTGTGTGTGTGTGTGTGTGTGTGTGTGTGTGTGTGTCTGTATTTTCATAGTCTTAAAACAGAAATGCCTTTCACCTTGGACTCCTCTTTACTTTTTGGTTAATTATGTCAGGCAATACTTTCAATTAAACAACAAATTAATCAATGAAGTTCAAAAAATATTATGTTGGTCTTTTAAAATTTACAAGCTTACACATGTGTAAAAATACCAAAGAAGAGCCTGAGATTATTATGTTCAGATGCCAGATGATAGTGAAAGAATCAATATGGCTTCATTCACTTATTTTTATAAAAATTAATGCTCCTTAAATGCTTTCAAATATTGAGAGTACTATGGGCTTACAAGTGTCATAGACCATGTCTGGGCCAATATATTTCTCTAAATTCATAAAATTACATTTCAGTAAAGATTACCCTCACAATACTCTTGAAGTTAAGTAACCAGATTAACCATAAAGAGTGATCTAAATATTTTAAACATTTATGATTCTGGATTAAATATTCATCTCTTCAATACTTCTACTGAATGTTAGTTCTGTGGTGAGAATTATGTGAAGTCTTTGTGAAATTTACTTTGTACTCAAGAAAGACATAGATGGCTGCTATACAGCAGACTCATTCTTATAAGTAAAGTTGCAGTCAGTAACTACAGTTAAGAAAAGGAATCAAATGCTACATCTAGGCTTTCCAGGTCTTTCATTGGTAGATTTATTACTTGTCTATACCTGTATATCCATGTCTACAATTCAGTGGTATAAATATAGTTTTATAATAGGATTAGAGACTTTTCATTTAGTTTCAGAAACACAATGGTCATAAGATAAACACTCAACTAATTTGTCATAAGTCATTATTTTTAAAAGCTCCAACTCGTCACGAAAACTTTTGTGATAATATTATCATGAACACAGTTTATAAGCATTACTTAGCTTTATGCTTAAAGGGATGATTCTTAAGTTATGCTTTTTGATATTATTATTTTTGTCAGATTACAAGGTTAAAGTCAGTCCAATAAAAAGACAACACACTCTAAAGTTTCTGAAATTCCTCAGACTGTACCTTTAAAGACTCCAAGTTCTGTGACTGTAGTGACTATATCTAGATGAAATGAGTCAAAGTAATGTCACCAGTAATCTACTTGTTCAAGCCATACTCAGGCAGGATGTTTCTTCTAGTTCTTGTGTAAAATTAACCTTGCCACATATTGAAGTGCCACAATTTGATTAAATCTAAACAATTTGCTTAACATATTTCATAAAATGTTTCAATTTAATTTTAAGTAAGTACATGTTTCAATTCTATTCTCTAATCAGTTTTCTTCCTAAACTTTTTGGTAATCCACAGAGATGTGTTGAGCATATATCAAAAGTATTTCATGGAGATGAATTGAGCATATATGGAAAGGCAATGCACAGGGTAGCATTGAGAAAAATTATAAAGAATTACACAGAGATGCATTGAGAATGCATGAAAAGATGAAGAGGTTATTTCAGAACTCAAGGTTTCCATTGATCAGCACGATTCTACTTATAAATTTATCTTATTACCCAAGAAAGTTTATAGGGAATAATCATGAGTGTTCAAAAATGGCTAATCAAGAGATTATTTTTATGCTAAATACTCTAAGCCATAAAATGGAAATATAATCAACAGTGTATTCTATGATTAACTATGAGGTACCCATGCTTCAATTGAAGTGAGATTAATATGAATATAAAAATGCATAGAGTACTACTAGGGCAGCACCATGAGTAAGAGCCAGACATGTTGTTGCCTCAGTACCTGGCATGATCTTCTAGGCTCTTACATGCTGAATCAAGACAGATTTTTAGTTGATTCTTGTAGTATGAGGTTTCTTGCCCGGACGTTTGGGCCTAGCCTCAAGGTTTTAGCCCACAGACCTGAAGACCCACAGACCCACTGAGACACACAAATGTTTTTAATAGTTTTAGGCTGATAGAACTAAGGCCCAGGCATATCACTTGCTAACTCTCTACCCTTCATCTAACCCATGATTCTTAACCTGTTCAGCCATGGGGCTTGGTACCTTTTCTCACAGCAGCATGGTTGTTTCTGCTTCTTCTGCCTTCTCTCAGGCATTCTGCTCTGTGCTTCCTGTTCTCAGAGTTTTCTTAGTCTGGTAGCCATGCCCACACTACCTGCCTACCTTTGGCCAATCAGCACTTTTTATTAAACCAGTGGGTGGGACAATTATTTACAATGGAACAACATAATCTCCCACAGATTCATAAATCCTAAGGAAACAGGTTCTTGGGAGGGCATGAATAAACTTTGCTCATCTAATGTGGGTATGCCTTTCTATATGCTATGAATAAAGGACTGTTTTGGCAATGGCAGGCACAATTGAGGTAAGCTGGAAAATCAGAACACAAATAGGAAAAGGAGGGTGGATTTAGAGGAGACATGATCTAGCTGCCCATGATGCAAAATGTAACAAATTAGGTAAGCCACAGGTCACGTGGCAGGAGAGACTAATAGAAATGGGTAGAATTAAGATAAAAGAGCTAGCTAGCAATATGCCTAAATCATAGGTTAAGCAAGACTTTAAAAAGGTCATTTTTTGAACCTGAGTGGTGTCAGGTGGGTCTGAACTTTTGGTCCTATGGGGTCACAAATTTTCAGTTACACATGGCTCCCAACTTGGGATGATTAAGCCATATAAAGCTTAGAAAAAGATTCTAAAGCACAGAAATGGAGCCAAAAGCAGCTTTCAAATTGTGTCTCTGAAGTGGATCATGGTGCAGAAATGGTGTAGTATCCAGGTCACAGACAAAATGGTGGCAGACTTGCTTCAGGCAGCATAAGTTGCAACCAGGCCAGTTCCCAAAGTCTCACTGAAGACTCAGTATAAGCAAGAAGCTGAATGTGATGGCTTTAAGGTTTCTATTTCTATTGAACAAAACAAGAACCAAGTCAATGATGGCTTCTTAGTGACAATATTTTCTTGGGTCCACTTTGTTCACTAGTGGTGAACAGATGTGGCTCCTATAAGAGCAACTTTCTGACTCAGCATTAGTGGCAAAATCTGTATGGCTCCTTAAATGACCATCCTACCAAATGCTTAAGTGGAGTGAGCAGTGGGTGAAGGTGCTCTATTTGATGACAGTGTAGACTCTAAGATTTTCCAGAACTGATAAAAGTTTTCACAATATTTAATACTGTTTCCCAGAATTGGGAAGGTAAGCATGGCTCAAGCACCTCTGCCATGCTGAAAAGGTGCCAAGAGGGGCTGAGTTAGCAGACAAAGCAGTGCTAACATTTTAAAAGTTCTTCTGGTTAGAAAATGATTTAAGGGTTCAAAATAAAACAGAGTCAGATGAAAAAAAAACCTCTAAATGGATTACATTGTGGATAATATGTACATAGGTTTCAGAGAGACAAGGAAGAGGTTAGAGAAAGTCCCTAATAAAAGAGAAATAGAGTTTAAAAATATAATGAGCCATATAAAGTTGGAGAATACACAAAGAGTCCAGATTATGGTTATTATTGTGTTTTCTTTGAATTTTTTAACTGTTAATGAAATAACTGCAGAAAAACATTTGATTGCAAAGGCTGCTAAGTTAAACCAACATATATATTTTAAAAGTATCTTGCTTTGAAATTTGTGTCTAAGGATACGTTGCGTTGGAAAAGAGGTTCTGCTTTTGTTTCACCAGAAGATTAAAACCTATGGACAGCTTCCAGGGAAATATGGTTTCATCAAAAAAGACCACCTGAAAATTCTCTGATGAGAAGAGATGAACACATCAGCTTCAAAGCTAAAGACTAAGATGATCCAGCCTCAGGACCTCAAAAGGTTTCCAGTGGCCTTTAATCAGCAGGAAGTAGCCATAGAAAGTTATGCCACAATTCCCAAAATATTATTTATGAGTGTTTATTTCATTATAAATAGTTAATGGACATAGTCAAAATCTTTCCAAGGAAAAAAGAGGGATATTTTATAGGAATGATTTTAAAACATCATTGAATTTACTTTAATACAAAAATCCACTGTTAATCTCAAAGTACTTTACATTGGTATGGATTTTGGTTTGTTAATGTATATTTAAGGTCAATTATGTTATACTGTATTTCACTCTTGTTTAAGATATTATGTTTATGCAATTTATTTAAAATTGTAATATATAATTAAGAAATGCAGATTAATAGTTATCTATGATAACTAAACTTGTAGTCACATTAGTTAGATTTTTTAGATATACAAAGATATGTTTCAATTAAATAGCTAATATTTAAACACTTCAAAGACCTACACAATATGGTATTTAAAATATTTTAAGAACTTAGACTTTTCTTGACAGTGTGACCGTATGCTTCTGGCAGCACCAATCTATTTCAAGAGCATAATGGGCATCAAAGAAATTTCATGTGGAGTTTACTTTCTTTGTGTCAATGGTTAGCCAATGGACAAGAAACTGTTCTTGTATTGACTGCTTGAAAGTATACTGTATAAACTGTACATGCAGGTTCCATAGGAATGTGAACTTTAAACTTTGGTTGAACAAGCCAAGATGATCTTTCAGTTTCCTTCTTTGCAGAAAAAACTGCCAGACATTCCTCAGGACACAAGGAAAAGTGACTAACAAACTATACCAGAATGGACAGAGAAGTCCTTTAGATTTTCTTCTTTGCTGAAAAGGTATACCAGAGACCCTGTAGACTGAAGATGGATGTCGTACTATTACAAAGGAACCATGAGTGAATGTCCAAGCAGAGAAGAGTCATCTCTATCCTTTCTACATTTTGGAAGTTGCTTGCACTTCCTGTTTACTTATGTAACATTATATCATTTTATGGTCTTTGATGTAATTGAAGATTAGATAGTAATAAATAGTTTTCTTTAGTTATTATAAAAGGTATAGTAGATATGAAATTTTAGACTCACAAATATAAGATAGATGGAAGAATATTTTCTTTAATTTTGTTAAATGCAAATAGACTAGATATTGTAACTGTAATCCATGATTGATAGTTATTTTGTTATATGTAATTTTTCTATGTTGAAATTCAAACCTTCCTTTTTGGTTAGACAGAAAAAGAGAAGTGATGTGGGAATGTCTTTCTATATGCTATGATAAAGGACTGTTTTGGCCATGGCAGGCACCATAGAGGTAGGCTAGGAAATTGGAGCATAGGTAGGAGAAGGAGGGCAGAATTAGAGATGTGATCCAGCTGTCCATGGTGCAAGAAATAATGAAACAGGTAAGCCACAGGCCACATGGCAAGATAGATTAATGGACATGGGTTGAATTAAGGTGAAAGAGCTAGCTAGCAATATGCCTAAGCCATAGGCCAAGCAAGATAAAAAAAAAAAAGTAATTTTGGAGCCACCACTGAGTGGTGGCTGGTGGGTCTGGACCTCGGGCCTGATGGGGTCAGAAACCTTATGTTATACTCATCAGTGACTCGGTAAAGCAGGTTCCTGCTGATCTCTCCTTAAACCACTGAGTAGATTTGCAGCCAAAAGATGGTGAGGAAAAAAAACAATCACCTTCTAAGATCTCGAAAGAATGTAAGATAATAAACCTTTCATTTTTCAACTCACACTGTTCTCCTTATGTAATTTTTGTGCTGATGGATGAATTTTGTTATATCATGCAAGTAGATAAGAAATAAGTGAATACATGAGCACACCATTCATCATGGTGGGCTAATCTATAAAAAATACTCTAGTGGGTTTTGTGTGATATTTTTCTAAGCACCATTTTTAGACATAATTTAATTAAAGTGAAATATTGTATAGATGTTGCATAAAGCAGCAGTTTGAGAAGTTAACATTTTTGCCTGATCAGCAATTAAATACAGGTATAGAGAAATGCCACTTACTTATTTCTAGTGAGGTATTCAAAGGTATATTTCCACTTCAGAAACTATGGAGATCTCTATTCCTTCTATTTGGTTCAAATTTACTAGCATCATATAAGATGAGCATAACTATTTTAAAAATCCTAGTAACATTTAGAAAGAACATGTATATATGAAAGATATATACTACAATACCTTATTATGTGAATTTATTAAAAGTAGAAATTTTCAAACTCTTTCAGATAAAAGTACTTTGGGCCAAATCTTTCTGAGAAATATCAGAAAGAGAAAACAGAACACATTCAAATCTTACCTAGTCAATTTCTCAGGATGAAGCTATATTCCATTTTCTTCTACCTTGTTCCCCATAGTTTCTACAGAATACCACCTCTGTCTATGCCTTCTTAAATATCTTATTCACCCAGCTGTTCCACTTCTGGATTTGACTCTGTATCATAATTCTAGAGTTAAGATGAAAGGTATGAACTACTGCTATTTTGTAGTTAGGCAGTGAACTGACAGAAACAAAATTCTCTGTCTCTGCAGTTATGGGGTTAAAGGCACAGGTCACCACTCAGACTTTCCTGTGCTGGGATTAAAGGTGTGAGTTACCATTCTCTAATCCACCTGGCTTGACTGTGGGTGGATCTGCTCTTTGATATTTCAGACTGCCACTGCCTAGGCCCCCTCAAAATGACTCAGATGCTTATATTAACTTCATGCCATTTCGTCTATGGCTTAAGCACATTGCTAGCTAGCTCCTTCACCATAACTCAACCATTTTCATCCATCTGTCCTGTCATGTGCCCCATAGCTCACCTGTGTTCCTTAAATGTTTCTTTATTGGGCCCAATATCATCTCAAGAAAAGTACCGTGCTGCCAGAAGTTATCATGTCTTTCATGACAGAATTTTGAATAACAAAATATTAAATGCCATATTTTTAGGTTTATGAAGTTTGAAGATTCTTTTCTATTTGACATATTTTATTATGCATTTGAGAAACTTAAACAACGTAAGTAAGTACATGGCAAACCTAAGTAACAGTGAACTGTAATTTTTATCATCTTAAAGACTGAAGCTTATATTGGAAAAAATGACAATCATATTAACAAAGTTAATTAACAAAGTTAAAGGTATAGTACAAAATGACGACAATATCTTAAATATATATCACTGTACGAAATATCTAAAGAAAAGTGTCTAAAACATCTTAAACAGAAATAGAATATATATATATATAAAAACTGGTATAATTAAACAGGTAGAAATGTATAGTGAAAATGGCAATATGTTTGATATGTAAAATATTTTAAACAGAGGTAGAAATACATGCAAAATGTGGTAATTAAAGATTTAAATTTGTATCAATATATAAATTAGTTCACCAAATATATAAAATAAGTTCACATTTGTATAAATATACAAGAATCTGTATTAGTGTTAATTGCCATGCTCATATTTGACTAAAATTGTTTACAGTTAAATACAATAATCTACCCATATCTATCCTATCCTCTTTTTTCTTCTTTAAAGGGGATATTGCATTTATATTATTGTTTAATTTTTAACTTAAATATAACATAATTATCTTAATAGAATGATAATTATAATTTTCACAGGACAAATCTTATTAGAAGTGAGTAGTTTTTTTATATGGTTGTTCTTGTAGACTTGTGGGTGATGGTATCTCTGTGGGGTCTTATAAGAACTAAGACAGTGATTAGGTCTTAATGGACTGCCTGCCTATAAAAATTTATAACTGATCTTAGAGTGTTGACTAAGACCATCTAAAATTTTTATAGAGATATGTTATGATGGATACATATAAAAAGTTATTTTGTAATTGTTTTGGATTATGTTTTAAAAGTATTTATTGAGTTGTGTACACAATTTAGTTGTATATAAAGGATTAAGTGGTTTATGTAAAATACACAATGTTTCAGATTTAACTTTAGGGAATTCCTAGAAAGTCAAATGTGTTTTGCAGCAACAGAGGCAGCAATCCTCCCTCACTGAACACAGGGAGAAAATAAAAAAGGCAACAGTATATAACCAGTTTTTAAAGGGAGACTGTCCATGTTCCATACAGAGGTCCTCAAGTCCTTAAAGCCACATCTTTTAGGTCTTGCTCAAAAGTAGCTAAACCTGCCACAGGATTATTTTACTATCCTGAGAGGCTTCTTTTTTGTTTTCTTTTTCAATATTCTGTTGAGTATTCTTTCTAGGTCTGTGAAAAGTTCAGTAGGGACTTTGATAAGGATTGTGTTGAATTTGAAGATTGCTTTTAATAAGATTCCCATTTTTACTGTGTTAGTCTTACTATCCATGAACATAGGAAACCTTTTCAGTTTTTCTACTGATCTTTTTGTTGTTGCTGCTGTTAATATTATATTCAAACACATTGCTGGAGGTATTTATTAGCAACAGGAGTTCATTAGTAGAATTTTGGGGGCCACTTATGTATACTATCATATCATCTATAAATTATTGTTGTAGTGGGGTTTCTCGGTCCCAGTCAGCCAGAGATCCAGACCCACAGACCTGCTGCCCGAGACCTCTTTGTAGCCCGCTCGCTGCCCAGACCCCCAGAAATGACTCAGATGCTTATATTAACTTCATGCTGTTTGGCCTATGGCTTAGGCACATTGGTAGCTAGTTCTTATATCTCAAATCAACCCATTTCTATTAATCTGTCAGCCACGTGTCCTGTGGTTCACCTGAGCTTCTACATGTTGCTCCTTGGGTGGCTTCAGCTCGGTCTGCCTGACTCAGCCCTGCTTCTCCTACCTATGCTCTGATTTCTCCTCCTACTTCTTCTATGGTGCCTGTCATGGGCCAAAACAGCTCCTTTATTTAAGATTGAGATTCACAGCATACATAAATGCATTCCCACATCAAATAATGATGATTTGACTTCTTCCTTTCCAATTTGTATCTTTTTAATTATTTTTTTTGTTGTCTTATTGCTCTAGATATAATTACAGTACTATGTTGAATAAATATGAGTGGAAAGTCTTATCTTTTTTCAGTTTTTAGTGGAATTGTTTTGAGTTTCATTTCATTCAAGTTCATATTGATTGTTGCTTTGCTGTATATTGCCTTTATTATGTTTAGACATTTTTTAACCCTTCAACTCTCCAAGGCCTTTTATCATGAAAGAGTGTTTTATCATGAAAGGCTTCTTTAGTATCTAATGAGATGATCATCTGGATTTTTCCTTTCTGTTTCTTTTATATGATGGATTACTTTTCCATTTTTTTATATGTTGAACCATTCCTTCATCACTGAGATGAAGCCTGCTTGATGACGACAAATGTTTTTTTTTATGTGTTTTATACTCCGTTATTCAATATTTTATTATTTTTGTATCAATGTTTATGAGAGATATTAGTCTTTAATGCTCTTTTTGTTGTATTTTTGGGTGGTTTGGGTATCATGGTAACTGTAGTCATATACAAATAATTTGGAATATTCAATTTTTTGTGTTTGGAACAATTTGAGAAGTATTGGTTTTAACTCTTCTTTGAAATTCTGGTAGAATTTTACACTGAAAACATCTGGTCGCTCTGGCTTTTTTTTAAGTTGGGAGACATTTAAGACTACTTTATTTCCTTAGATATTATATAGGTCTATTTAAATTGCTTATCTGGTTTCCATTTAATTTTTGTATGTGGTACTTATCCAGAAAACTGCATTTCTTTTAGGTTTTCCAATTTTGTGGAGCACAGGTTTTTGAAATATAATCTAATGGTTCTCCAGACTCCTTCAGCATCTGCTACTATGTCCTCTCTTTCATTTCTTATTTTGTTAATTTGGATACACTTTCTGACTTCTGATTACCTTGGATAAATATTTGTATATCCTTTTGATTTGCACAAAGAACCCACTTTTTGTTCCATTGATTCTTTGTGTTGTTCTTTTTAATCAATTTTATTTATTTCAGCACTGACTTTCATTATTTCCTGCTAACTATATTTTCTGGGTGATTTTGCATATTTTTGTTCAGAAGCTTTCATATGTAATGTTAAGTTGATAATGTGAGATTTTTCCAAATTCATTATGTATGTATTTAGTGCTATAAACTTTTCTCTTATTACTACTTTCATAGTGTCCCATAAGTTTGAATATTTTTGTGAATTTATTTTTTTTTTTGAAATCTAAGAAGTCTTTAATTTTTTTTTAATTTCTTCCTTGACCCAGTGGTAATTCAGCTGAGTATTTTTCAATTTTCATGAATCTGTATACTTTCTGTAGTTTTTGATGTAGCATTAAAACTTTAGCCCATATTGTCTGAAAAGTTATAAGGGGTTATTCCAATTATTTATATTGTTGAGATATGGTTTATGATAAAGTAAGTATGTAGTCAGTTTTAAAGAAATTTGCATGGGGTTCTGAGAGGAAGAAATATTCTATTTTATTTGGGTGAAATATCTTATAGAAGTTTGTAAGTCCATTTGAGTTATAGTATGTTAGTTTCGTTATTTCTCTGTTAGGTTTCTGTCTGGTTGACCCATCCATTGGTGAAAGTATAATGCTGAAGTCTTCCACTAATAATATGTGGGGTTTGATGTGTAATTTAAGCTTTAGTAATGTTTCTTTTGCAAATGTGTGTGGCCTTGTATCTGGGGCATAAATGCTCAGAAATGAATCTTTATCATGATTTTTTTCTTTGATGAATATAAAATGTCTTTTTCCATTTCTTTTGATTGAATTTAGTCTCTAGTCTATTTTGTTAGCTATTAGGATAGCTACACCAGCTTGATTCATAGGTCCATCTTATTAGAAAATAATTTCCAACTCTTTACTCAGAAATAATCCCTGCCTTTGAAGTTGAGGTGTGTTTCTTGTATGTAGCAGAAGGACAGATCCTGTGTTTATATCCATTCTGTTAGCCTATGTCGTTTTATATGTGATTTGATTCCATTGTTACAGAAAATTAAATATTAACCAATTATCATTAATTCTATTATTTTTGTTTGGTGGTGGTGTTAATATGTGTGCTTTTCCTTTGTTTGGGTTTTGCTGGTGTGAGATTATCTATTGCCTATGTTTTTGTAAATACAGCTAACTTCCTTGCGTGGAGTTTTCCTTTTAGTACTTTTTGCATGGCTAGATTTATGGATAGATGTTATTAAAAGCTGGTTTGTCATGAAATATGTTGTTTATTTCATCTATGGTAATTGAAAATTTTGCTGAGTATAATAATCTGCACTGGCATCCGTGTTCCCTTAGTGTCTACAAAACTTTTTTCCAGGACCTTCTGGCTTTCAGAATCTCCATTGAGAAGTAAGGCATAATTCTGATAGGTCTGCTTTTATATGCTACTTTGCCTATTTTTTTTGGGGGGGGGCGGGTCTTTATATTCTTTATTCTGTATGTTTAGTGTTTTGATTATTATGTGGTGATGGGACTGTTTTTTCTGCTCCAGTCTATTTATTGTTCTATAAGCCTTTTCTACCTTCATAGCCATGATTTTTCTATGTTGGGACAAAGTTTTCATCTATGATTTTGTTGAACATATTTTCTGTGCCCTTAAACTCTAATTATTTTTCTTCTATCCCTATTATTCTTAGATTGGTGTTTTCATGGTGTCCCAGAATTCTTCAATGTTTTGCATTAAGAATTTGCTGGATTTTCTTTCATAAATGAATCTATTTCAAACTATTGTATCTTCAAGTCTGAGATTCTGTCTTTCATCTCTTGTATTCTTCTAGAGATACTTATATTTGTATTTCCTATTTATTTCTAAAATTTTCCATTTCCAGAATTACTGTGGTTGTGTTTTTTTTATTGTCTCTATTTTTTAAATTTAAGTTTATTTTATTTTCATTAAAAAATGTCATTTCCACTAATGTATTCTCCTGTTCCCCCTCCCCCCCACAATCCCTCCCACCCAGGTCTCAGCACCACCCCTTCCCATCCACCCATCTCCTCCCCCCAAAAGGCAAGAAGTCCCAAGGTGGACTCATCCCAAAGCCAATGCTGGGCTGGGAGTTTTTCTACAGGGAATGGTCTCCAAGGTGCCATCCCATGAACAGGAACACAGTTTGATTCCACCACTATTGGCTCCAAGCATTGCTTATGCCAGTTTAAAGTTGCTCACCCCAGAGGGTTCAACTCCTCCTCCTGATGGATCTCCTGTGGCAATTCCCTATTCAGTGAGCTTCTCAGAACTCCAGCCAGTCGTTGCCACAAGAACCTTCCTCATAATCCCTATCCCCCTGCTATTACAGACTCCTTCCATGCTCTCAGCTGGGCCAGAAGTTCTGTCTACTGCTCAGCCATGGATCTCCACCTCCACCTCCATTCCCTGTTAGATGTAGGTTCTGAGATGTCACCTCGGGTAGTTACTCATTTGGTTATAGGGGCTCTCCCATTTAGGTACCCCCTCCACCATTGTTTGGAGACTTGGCCAGGAATATCCTGGGAGTTCCTGGACATTTCCTTAGCCCCAGTCTCTTTCCAACCCCACATTGACTTTTTCTATTAAGAAATCCATCTCTTTCTATCTCTCTTTATTTCTATCGCCTCTATCTTAATTTTCAAATCTTGGACCATTTTTTCTACCTGTTTGATTGTTTTTCCCCTTGGGTTTCTCTGCTTTCTTTATGGGATTTATTGACTTTTTTCCAATTTTTTTTGTCTTTTCCTCAGTTTCTTAAAGGTTTTTTTTTTTTTTTTTTTTTTTTTTTTTACTTTGTCGTTAATGGTCTTTATTATCCTTTAAATATAATTTTCTTCTACCTCATCTACATTGGAATGTTCAAATCTTGTTGTGGTAGGACCACTGGGTTCTGGTGGTGGCATATTGCCCTTTACATTGTGGAATATATTCTTACACTGATATTTACCCATCTCTTCTACCAACTGGTGTAGGTGGTGCTTATGCCTATATAGGTTGCTGGACATTCAATTGGTATGCATTTTGCTTGTGCTTACATGGTCTATTGATGTTTCTAGAGATGATTGTCTAAAGAGAAGATGCTAGAAGATGGGTCCAAAGAGAAAATGGGAGAGGATGAAAGGAGGTGTTTAAGTAGTGGCTTGGATCTTGTGACTATGTAGTCCAATGGATTGCAGAGGTGTTGGGGTAGCCTACCTTTAGCAGTATAAGAAACCACTATATTGATTTTCAAATTGGCTGTACAATTTTGCACTCCCATCAGTGTTTTAGGATTTTTCCTCTTGCTCCATATCTTGTCATCATGAGGTGTCACTTGTGGTTTTTATCTTAGTCATTCAGACAATTGTAGGATGAATTCTCAGAGTCATTTTAATTTGTATTTCCCTGAGAGCTAAAAATGTTGAATATATATTTAAATGTTTCTAGGTTACTTGAAATTCCTCTGTTAGAAATTTTTATAAAGACCTATACCTTATTTTTCCTATTTTTGAGTTGTACTTTTTGGTTTGTTGATGTGTAGTTTCTTGAGTTTTTTCCATGTATTTTGGAGCTCAGTCCTCTGTCATATGAGGGATTGATGAAGATCTTTTTCAATTTTGTATGTGTTCTTTCGTCCTTTTGATGGTGTCTATTGCCTTACAGAAGCTTTTCAGTTCCATAAAGTACCATTTATTAATCATAATCTTAATACCTATACAATTTATATTTTGTTCAGAAATTGTCTTTTTGCCAATGTATTCAAAACTACTCCCTACTTTCTCTCCAATCTGGTTTAGTGTATATGGTAGAAATCTTTGATCAACTTGGACTTGAGTCTTAGGCGGGGTGATAAATATGGACCTATTTGCATTTTTCTACATGCCAACATCCAGTTACATCAGTACCATTTGTTGAAGATTTTTCTTTTTTTCATTGTAAAATTTTAGTGTTTTTTTTTTGTTGTTGTTGTTGAACTCATTCAGATGATAAACAGCTTCAGAGAATTGGCTGAATACAAATTAACCTTAAAAAATCATTACCCTTCCTTTATAAAATTATAAGTAGTCTGAAAAAGAAATTAGAGACAACACTTTTCACAATAGACACAAATAACAGAAAATTATTAAAAATTTAAATTTAAATTAAAAATTAAAGAAGATATCAGAAAATGAAAAGATCTCCCATGCTCATAGATTGGTAAGATTAACATAGTAAAAATGGCTATGTTACCCAAAGCAATCTACATACTTAATGTAATTCCCATAAAAATTTCAACATAAAACTTTACAGAACTTGAAAGTGCATACTCAACTGTAGTAGTAAGTTTCTAGCACGGCTTTTCCAGCCTAGCCCTGAAGTTCTGGTCTGTATGACCCACAGTACAGACCCACAGACCCACAGTCCCACAGAATCACACAAATGCTTATATTAATTTTATGCTGTTTGGCCTATGACTCAGGTTCATTGCTAGCTAGCTGCTGCATTTTAATCCAACCCATTGCCATTTATTGGTCTTGCCACATGGCTAATTGTTTATCTGTTGTTACTTTACGTGTTGATTCTTCAGCAGCTGAATGGCATCTCTCTGCTGGTTTCTCTCTGGTATCTCTGCTGTGTTTTTCCTGTTCCCAGAGTTTTCTCAGTCTGGTAGCCATGCCCCCACTTCCTGCCTGCCTTTAGCCAATGAGCATTTTTATTAAACTGGCAGGTGGAACAATTATTTACAATGAAAGATAATCCTGCTACACTCAACTTCAAATGAAAAAAAAAAAAAAACAACAAAAAACAAAAATAAATAGAACAGACTTGTGTAATAAACAATTCTAAAAGCGTTTCATTCCTAATAGTAAGCTGTACTACAAAGCAATAGTAACAGAAAATTGCATGAACTAGACTGATTGGTCAATGGAACTAAATTGGAAATCCATATGGAAAACCCATGATTTTAGACTGAATTTTAGGTATCTAGGTTTGGGATGATTATAAATCTAGATGTTTGTTCCAGAATTTGTTTTTGTTGGATGCATGTTTTTGTTCCTTGCTTTCTGTTTCCTATGTGGTCTTAGGGCCTAAGTGGCCAGGGATTGTTGTGCTAATAAGTCTTCAGGTCTACTATGATGGGCTTTTTGCAGCCTTCAAAACCTTTGCAGTTTTGAATACCAATGTTGCCTCTGCAATTACAAATATTGGTGTGACTTTGGGGGATCTCAGTACCTGCTTGGCATTTGGTTACTAATATGACCGCTAGTAAAGGAGAAATTTTCTGCTAATGTTGTGGGCTGGTATGTAAGTTCAGGGGTGTAGTTAGGGGTTGTTAGTTCAGCTTTACTGAATGTTTGCTGGTAATGGGCAATATTTGACCTTGGGTACCTAGAACTGGCCTGGCCTCTGGTAAAGCAGAAATCATCTATCAAAGTTATGGGCGATAATATGGAGCCAGTTTTCTTTAAGAAATGTTTCTGGTCAGTGAGTGGTATTTTACCTAGGGTAGGTAGTTTACTTTTTATCTTAAATGGTTAAAAAATACTTTTTCATTTTTAAATGATACTAAATATGTTGCTTTTCAACTCAGTGTCCAAATTCCTGTTGTGTGTAATCATTGACCATCCCACTGTTCCTGGTCAAATAACTTGATGCTTCAGAGTTGCTTCATATATCATAAAACTAGCAGGAACAATATATATATATATATATCCAATACTTAGAATGCAAACAAAAGTACACTCCACATGGTTGCTTATGGAGCAGTAGTTGGTTGTAATTACATACCAGTGTCTGCATTCCATATTTGTAAGTGTATTTTTTCTCACTTGCTGGAAAAGTTAGTTTTATTTTTAATAAAGGAAACATATATTATATAAATGATATATAAATGTGATTTTTTTCAATAAATTGTAACATTATTTGGGATGAGTACATTTTTGATTTACCAAACTGCTGACCTTCCTTGAAAATCATTATTGTGTAGCTTAGTGTGGAATAGTTCTCATCTTGAGTAGCACATTCTGTACTCAAGGGCATCCCTGCACATTTGTATAACATGTTGACTGACTACTCAAGTGGTCTAGATATAAAAACCATGTATGAGCTAAAGTTTTCCTCAGGTTCTGAACTGGCCTGGCTTATTTTAAATATCTGACTATAGAACTACCAGACAAAAATACTGCTTTATTACTGAACAATTCAACATGTAAAATTTAATTCAATATATTAGAAAATGAGTTACCTTACTTCAGAGTACCTACTCTAAATTCCAGGGCTCAGAACAAGGGACCACTGTAGTACGAGGTTTCTGGCCCAGGACTTTTGTGCCTAGCCTCAAGGTTTAGGACCCACAGACCCACAGTCCCGCAGTCCCACAGTCCCACAGTCCCACAGAGATACACAGATGCTTTCAATAGTTTTAGGCTGATCAGCCTAAGGCCCAGGCATATAACTTGCTAGCTCTCTACACTTTATCTAACCCATGATTCTTCCTGTTCAGCCATGTGGCTAAGTACCTTTCTTTAGAGAATCATAGTTGTCCTTTGCTTCTTCCGGCTTCTCTCTGGCATTCTGCTCTGTGTTTCCTGTTCTCAAAGTTTTCTTAGTCTGATAACCCCCGCACACACTTCCTGCCTGCCTTTGGCCAATCAGCACTTTTTATTAAACCAGTGGGTAGGATAATTATTTACAGTGAAACAACAAAATCCCTCACACATCACCACTAGTAGAAGCAATATTTTGAAAAATGGACCATGCAGACTCTCCTAAGTGCATATTGTCATAAAGGAGGGCTTGAATTTTCAGGTGTATGATGATGCTTGACAAAGTTATACCAAAACTTCACCAAGACATTCAGTTTCTAGAGTGCTGGTTTATGTTTTCATTTTAGGAGCAGTTGTTTTCAAAAATGAAGAGATTTTCTGTTTACATAGCCCCCAGGGAAATAGACTTGTGTTATCAGAGAAAGCTTTAAAGAGGCAATATTATCCTGAAAGAAGAATCATAGAATAAAGAGTTATTCTTTTTCCCCAAGAGTTGTGGTACCAAAAGGGTAGATTCTGAAAAAATTTTGCTCAGCTCTGGATAGAAGATGTTACATATACATCCATTGCCGTATACTGGAGTTTATGTAGTGGAAATAAGAATAATGTAGGTTGATGGAAAAAGAGTAAGATACTTGAATCTTCCTTTCTTGGAGAATATGAAAGGAACAGATCCCTGCTGTAAAACCAAGGAACAGAAAAATGATGCAATGATTCAGTTAAATTATTATTATGATATTGTACAAAGCTTGTATTTTAGAAAACATCAAATAATTTTACAATTAACTTGGTTAAATTAGAACTAGTTTCAGACTGTCTAACATATTGAAACTACATGAACAGCCAGCCTAGATACAAGCTGTAAAAATAGAATGTCCTTTTTTTCAGACCCTGAGAAATTTGTTGCTTCCTTATTTGATAGTTACTATCTGAAGATATTGTTTCAGAAAGGACTAGTTGTTTTGTGCTTTGTGCATGAATGTTCCATGCTAATAAAGAAACCACCACATGACAGAGAAAATTTTTTTAAAAAATGAGTTAATTTAAGTGTCAGAGTTTGCTAGCAATAGACCTGAGCTTTTAACCAAACATTTATAGTACATATTCAGCCTGAGTCAGTTATTAAAGACTGGACAGTTGAGACAGGAAACGTCCACTTACACTTTGCTTTTTTAACCTGGTTATTTAGTACAGAAGTAATAAAAGGGATCCAGGGCTCTGGTGTTCACCAATTGACTTATGTCATCAGTATGCTATATGAATAGGGTCTCTCTGATGGAAAGAGAGCAAGAGAGCTGCTGAACACTTTCTAACCTGACACTTTGTATTTGGGACATAAATTCTACTGAAGCTGGACTTTATAAGCAACATTTTCAACAATTGATGCAAGTGAGAAAACGTCATAGTTGGCATCAATGACAAAGGATGTGTTGTAGTTCAATATCCAAGTCTTATCTATGCAATGAGTAAATAGGAACAAAATATTAATTTGTTTATGGCTCCCTGCTAGTGCTGGGAAACAGTGGTGACCATGGGAATCCTACCTTATTAGAATCATTAGTATATTAATAAGGAACCTGTTGGAGATGCTTATAGTTTGGTCAATGTCAAGGACAGTGTAGTGTCTTTGTACAAAGAAAATGGCAGTCTCTGAAACTTGCCATCTTAGGATGACATTTAGAATTAAAAGTAATTTATTCTTATCCTGAACTTTGAGAAAAATACTTCTTAAATGTAAAGAAGTTAACATTAATTAAATGACCTGACATCATGGTTGAAAGTGCTGATACTCAGAAAAACAAAGTGATTCATGGGATTTTGAGAAGGAGCTGAATACAATGGGATAGTCTGATTCTACCTTTTTGCTTCTCTGAACAGAAATAGAAACCTCAGTGTTTCCCCATCTGCCAACTGCTTCTCTTTCCTTGTTTTTTTCTCTCTCTCTTTCATAATATACAAACAAAAGGAACTAAAGTTGATAAACCTCAAAACAGTAAAACATTTTACATCAAAGATTTTGTCCCCTCTTTTCATTCTGGAACCCAGAATTCATCCCTCTTCTTTTTGGCTGTTGATATTTAACAATGTAGAGCAGATACTGGGTAAGCCAGATAGAAAACAAGTATCTGTGTGATCAGCTTTTCATAACCATCTACTTTTCTGTGAACTCCAACATTTGTAAAAATAATTGTAACTGCTCTTTTAACTGGAGTTTTCCACTATAATCACAGGTGACATTACCTACCACCCCTGTATATTTATTTTCGACGTTGAGTAGAATCATTTGATAAGATCCTAAACAGTTTACTATTTTTAAATCCACTTAAATTATACCTGGTTGAAGGTCATTGACCTAATTTCTAAATTTTACTCAAGTCTCATATGAGTGAAAATCCTTACCCACAGATCCTCTGCACCTATTGGAGCAAAGGGTGAATGACAGTCCACTCATCCCAGGCAGAGATCCCAGTCTCCCAGACACTGCTCACCTTTCCCCTAAATTCAAGCCATCAGGAAAATCCCTACAGGACAGAAGCCCCAAGAAAATCCAGTTCACTGGACACCCCAACTACAAAATCCCACTCTATTTCTCAACCCACCCAATTACCTAGCAACTGAGACCTGCATATCCTCAGGACCCATTAGATAAAGAGTCCTGCAGAACCTTTTGGATATGCTGCTCTGAGAAAAAGTACCAAGCCACATGACTGAACAGTATAAGCGTCATGGGTTAGTCTAAGAGTAAAAAGTAAATTTTTATGCCTGGGCCTTAGGACGATCAGCCTAAAATTAATGTAAGCATCTTTGTGTCTCTGTGGGTTTGTGAGCACCATAGTTGTCTTCTGCTTCTTCTGGCTTGTCTCTAGCCTTCTGCCCTGTTCTTCTTGTTCCCACACTTTTCTTAGTCTGGTAGCCCTGCCCACATTTTCTGTCTGCTTTTGGCCAATCAGCACTTTTTATTAAACTCATAGGCGGGATAATTGTTAATAATTTAACATCATAAATCCACTACACACAGAAAATAAATAAAAGAATGAAAATCCTTTAATCCAAGCACTAGGGAGGTAGAGGCAGGCAGATCTCTCTGAGTTCTAGGCCAATCTCCTCTACAGATCAAGTTCCAGAACAGACAAGGTATGGAGAAACCTTGTGTTGAAAAACCAAGAGAAAAAAAAAATCTACTACTGCCTTGAGGACCTTTGCATATTAGTGTATAAGAATATAATTATAATTACAATTATTCAAAAAAGAAATAATAATTATAAGAATGTGTATAAAATCTATAATTATCAAGTTTTTATATTTTTTTCATTATTTTCAAAAAATAAAAACATGCAGGCTGTATATATTAGTTGAATTCTGTTAGCTCTATGTCCTAGACAGAAATAGAAATAATGTTTTGTTGTTGGCATATATGTGAATATATGCATTCATTAAATAATTTTACTTTTCATGTTCAAATTATTAATGATTCTAAAATCTTATGAAGGATATTATTAAATACTATTTAACTGTCTTCACTAGTAGCTCATCTTGTTATAAAAATGGAACTTTAATTTTCTAGCAAGTGTTCATTGTTCTATTATATAAACAGTGGATTGTTTTTCTTCTACCTACTGATGTTTACCACTTATCATTTATTCACTCCAATTTAAAGTAGTTTAATATTTGATTTTATGTCTTATTGTATATTTCCACACAAGCTTCTCAAAGGTTTAAGCCCAGAAAATAAACCTTATGTTGAGGTTAAAGCGTACAGCAATTTTTTTTCCTTCTGTTTTCTACCTGCCAGATTGCTCATGAAATGAGTACAAGAATCCACAAAATTGCCAGCTGATGATGGAAACTTTTTCTGCCAGACACTGTCAGTGACATTTGTTACTGTCAGCCTTTTAAATTTTTTGTCAATCTGATGGGTATAAACTAATGCCTTATTGTTTTAATTTGCATTTTATGGGTTGCTATTAAAAGAAACATCTGTTCAACTGTTTATTAGCTATTTGGATTCTCATTCTGTGAAATATTGTTAATATCCTCTGTTTTTTTCTACTAAAATACTGCATTCTACCTTATTGCACTTGGATGTGTTTTATATATTTGAGATACCTACTGTGTGTTTGTTATGCAAATATCTGCTCTGAGCCAATAGTTTACATTTTCATCCGGTTTCTCCTGTATATATCTTGGCATCATAAAAAACTTGTTTTTGTTCTTATTTATTTATTTTTGTATACTGAGTGAATCACTGTTTTCCTTCTTTGGCTAGTAAACACTTGTATTAGTTAATAAATTTAATCCAGTATATACAAATTTTATAATAGATCTTTTTTTATAAAATATAAAATTTCTCATTTAGAACTTTAACCTACCAAGAACTTATTTATAATGTAAATATGGTTCTTATTTTGATTACTGTTCGAGCAAGTAGCTATCAAAACATTATTCATTAAATGCTTAATTACAAAATGACATTGTTCCCCTAGCACTTAGCTATTTTTCACAGATATATTATTCATCTCTAAATTTTCATGTTGAAAACACAATGTACCTTAATTATTAACTTACAATTTTTCCAGATGGAATGAGGCTTCTTCAACATTGGAAGTCTTCATTAATTTTGGTTCTTGATTTACATTAAATCATTATATTACATTACATTGCTTGACACATTTCCACCTGATAAACTATGTATTAGCTAAGTATTTGTGGAATTACCTTTTTATACATTATTTCTCATTTACAGTTTATTCAATATCTGCAACACAGTTCAGGGCCTTTTAAAAAAATTCTCAAAATGATTTCTTCAACTTCTGTGAAAAACATTATTGAAAATTCTGTCAGAAATGAACTCAGATAATATGTACATAATATCTATTTGCATGTGATCTACCTGTGAAAATATTTTGTTTTATTCATTAAAATAGATATTACTTGTTTTTACTCTTTATCCTGAAGAAAAGCAGGTATTTATGCCACTAATTTTTACAGAATTTTGAAATTACATTTTAAATATATTTTCTCTTTTTTAATTTATTCACTGAAAATGTTATACATATACCTTTCAGTGACCCTCCAATAACTTTATGTCATATATATGTCCAGTTAGTGCTGCCTTTATATGAATGTATGGGGACATCCACCAGAGAATGGATGACCAAACCTGCCGTCAGCCAAAACCTCCAAACCAATGCCTTAACATCTCAATTAAGGGCAAGACTCATAAGCTCCTCCCTTATCTGTACAAAATTCTAAAACTTAAATGTTTCTAACTTTTAAGTGGCATATTTAAGAAGAAGCTATTTTATGTAACAAATTTAGTCAAGTTTGTTATGAGCTTGTAATTCTAATTATTTTGAGTCACAAAGATTCTCTTGAGTTTTCTATATGAATATTCATGTATGTAGTGTGTGTGTGTGATTGAGTATTGAAAATATTTTTCATATATTCTGATTAAAGTTAGTCCTTTCCAACACATCCCACATCCTTTCCACTTTTACATAACCAAACTCCTTAGCCTTCTCTCTCTCTCTCTCTCTCTCTCTCTCTCTCTCTCTCTCTCTCTCTCTCTCTCTCTCTCTCATGAATAGGAAAAGAACATAAAAGAAAAAGCACAAGGAGCACACTCACACAACAAAAATTCACAAAATATGCTTAATGGGATACACAGGTATATACAAGCAAAAGGTCAGTAAGACATAACATGCATAAACACATTCATATGTCTCAAAAAGTCTAAAAAATACTTTGATTAATAACATACCAAGTAAACAATAACTTTTATGTACTTTTCTTTCAAAAATATTTGATACTCATTCCTGCTGTAATGTGTAGACTGACACATACTGAAAAAAAAAGTTTGTAATCTCCAAAGATTGTCTTTCTGTTAATTTCTAAGTCATCTAGCTCCAGCACCACATCACCATGGTGTAACAAATGGTTTTTTGGTTTTGTGCAGCTAGAGATTTAGATTTATAGACTTGTAGTTTTAGATTTTTTAGCTGCCTGCCACTTCTCAGGCCTTTAAATGATTTAGATGTTTATATTAAGTTTATGTTGTTTGGCTTATGGCTTAGGTATATTGTTAGTTTGTTTTTATATTTAAGTTAACTTATTTTTAATTTATTTGTTATGTGGCCTGACGCTTATTTTTGATATATATAACTATATATATATATATTGGGAAGCTGGCTCAGTGTAATAGTTAAAATTCTGTGCTCTCACCTTAGCAACCCAAGTTCAATTCCAAGTCATAAAAAAAACAACAACAACAAAAATGGGACCCCAAGATCCCAGCAGCCTTTTATGGATGGGGTTGGCCACTCTCCCTTCAGGAGCCCCGGACTCTGGATAAGCGTCTTCGGGTCTTATCAGCTGTAACCTGAATCCCACCACATCATAGCTCACAATACTCCTTCCTATCTCTGGCTGTGTTGAGGCATCATTTATTTCTGATGTAAACATTTTGTTACAGTTTCTAGCAACAATACTCCTAAATGTGACTTAATATTTTTTCTTTCCATTTCTTCCTTCCTTTTCCTTAGCTTCTTGCTTTTCTGATTCATAGAGACTTTCACAGAGTTTGTTATTGACCAGGAAGGATGGCCACAGTGTTTTAGCATAAATAGCAATACTGATATAAGGATTTAATTCATACTGCAACCCTTTAAGAATAATGTTAACTGAACTAGATTAAGAAGTATAAATATGGAGAGAAGTGGTGTTGCTAATAACAAAGGAGGAATGTGGTATGTACTAGATATGTTTTAATTATTTCACAATAACATCACACTCAGATATGTTGAAAAGAGTCTTTTTTTATCAGCACATTGTTGTTCTTACCTCCCAGGTGCCTCTTCCATTCAATTCTTTTCCAAATCCTATTTCCTTTGCTTTCAAGTATTTTTGTTTCATATTTAGGCACATGCTATTTACAAGCCTAATTCTACCTCTCACTAACAAGAAGACCTGGGATTTTTAAGTGTATTCTCTCACACATATTTTCATATTTGTATTGTTCATTATGGTCTAAATATTGCAGTAGATGCCATGAAACTGTTATAATTAACTAGAAAAGGAGTGCGAATTATATATCTAATTCTTATCATCAGATGATGTTAGGTTTGTCCTAAACCCACCCACAGTCTTTCTACTTGTTGTACTAAAAATTGGAATAAATTAGAACAATTTTTGGTGGTAAAACCACTGTACAACGTATAGACATTTCAGAATAAGGAAATAGATCTTCTCATAGGGAAAAAACTTTAAAAAATATATTATTTCCAATACAAAATAATAAAGTAGATTGTAATAATTTCATACATACATAAATATATATTTTTAACAGCATCATTGGTCTATCACTTAACAATATATCTGAGATGTCCTAAGGAGTTATTAATATCTAATTCTTAAGATTGTTGGTGATCTTAATTTATTTACTATAGAATAAGGATAAGTGTAATTTCCAATGATGTAATTGTCTACATTTAAAAATAAGTGAGTATGTTATTCTTGATTCAAAAGAAAAAAAAAAAATTCAATCCCAGGCTGACAATTTCCTGAGGTAAATACAAAAAAATACATACCCAGTGTTTCAAGAATGGTAATTTTGAAAAGTGCTTAATTGTTTTTTGAAATGCTTGATAATTAAGCTGACTAAAATAGATCTTAGAGGACCAGAAATTAGTGGCTGGGGGAAAAGTAGCTTTTATGAATAAGTTAGAATAAAAAACTCATCTAAGAACTTGCAAGTGAAGATTTGGAAATTGTTCTTTTAAAGATGAATTCGGGTATCTGCTTCCACAGAAGCCAATCATTTAGTGGTGGTATGAGCACAGCATCAGAAGTTTAAACATATAGATGTGTGCATCAATGTAAGAAACTGCTCATGAACATACCTAAAACTGTATCAGAAGTGGGCTACCAAAGTGAGCTTGTGGACAGAGTTGTTTTCCTTGATGCTGAACCACCACCCTGACAAGACAGAGATGTCAGACTCAGAGATGGAGTATATTACTCAGGCTAATATTTATTATGTATTGCAATGGTGTTCACTGTCAAAATATATTGTTTAGACAGATAAAAAGGGGAAACAACCAAAGAGTATGAATCTCATAAGTGAGTGTTAGAAAATGACTTATTCAGCAAGCCTGAAAGTATATATAATATGTTGTAAAATATCAGATAGGTTTGCATATGTTACAAGCTCCATATGCATATTTTCCTGTTATAGCTATATGACTAGAAAAGTATTTTTCTGACACTAGCTAATTATCATATCTTTATTCTAAATTTAGAAACTTTCCTTTAACAAATATTATTGACAATTCAGGTTTTCAAACAAGAAGATGATTCATTGGAAAGGCACTTTCTTCACAAGCCCCTGAGTTGTACTCTTACTTCCACATGCATATGCCATGTACATTCAATCACATATTATATAAATACATTATATATAAATAATATATATTTATATTTGTGTATATATATGATGTGTATGTATGTATACACAGACAAAAAAGTTGAAAAAAATAATCTTGAGACCAGCGTAATCTTAGCAATGAGATAAACTTAGAACTACAAGACTCTAAAATGAGATAATACATAGTTCTGATATTCTTACATTAACAGTATTTTGTAAGAATCAACTATTTAGACAATAAGGCAATCAAAGAGTTTAATGCCCCCTATAAAAAGAATTTAAAAAATAGGAGGATAAATAAGTGGAATTTTAGAGCAAGGAAACTACCGTAGTTTACTTTTAGACTAATTTTGCCTAAATTGATATAACATTTTAGACCAAAAGTAAACCAAAGATGAACTACAGGTGTGGATCATCTTTAAAAATAAATGTAAGAAACAAACATACCAATTTATGGGAGAATGTTAGAAATAAGAAGCTGTGTGCACATGGGGACAGGGACAGAAAGGGAATCTACACATTAACCTCAATTGAAATTTGAGTGTAAAGTGGTTCTATAAAACAAAATCCACCAAAATAAATAATGGGTAAGTTTATCTCTATGAATTTAATTTTAGCTCAACTAAAATGATATTTGTTGTGATTTAAGTGATGTCTCTCATCACTTCCCATAAGCTCATGTACTTGCCTCATAATATTTATAAAGAAAATAGAAAAATAACTAAGAAGTTTAGAATTCTACTACTATGCCAGGCATGATGTTTCTGTTCTGTGTTGTTTAAGTAGGAGGAATAAAGAAGCTTTGGGACTTCAATCAGTTGAAATCAATTGAAAGTTGTAAGCAGGGCTTAATGGGCCATTTCAATAACAGCTTAGAAGATAATAGAACTAAGAATCATTCCCAACTTGACTATTCTAATATTTTAATAAAAACATGAATTCTTCTTGCCTTTTTTATAAGAATCTGCCTGAAGATACATTAAAATGTCTTGAAATAATTTTGTGTGGATATGAGGTTTCAAGACACCTATCATTTGTTTATTAGTATGGAGCCCAGAACAGCTTGGCCATAGTGCTTCTATGACAGACTTGATAAAATACCAGCCACCCAGTAGGCTTAAGCTTCAGTTTATTAGAAGGAAACACCCATTCTCAGAAAAAGCCATAAACTGACACCACCCAAAGATTTACCAGCATCTAAGGGAAACTACCTGACATTTCAAACATTCTAAGCTTTAGATAATATTAGATAAGATCATCAGATTTCCCTGAGACCAGACCTCTCTTGACAGATGTAAGCCAATAAGAGTCCTAAACCCTGCAAATACTCTTACCCCAAGCCTCTACTATGATTTTTAAAAACCTACCCCTCTCTGTCCCAGCACTGTCATTCTCTGCTCTCACCTCTGTATCAGACAGAGTCCAAGCTCCATCTTGAATAAAGCTTCTTTGCTTTTACATACAAGTTTGAACTACTTGATGTCATCCTCAACTTGTGCATATCAATTAGTAATTATTTTTATTCAGATATACAAAATAGTTTGCAGATTAAAGAACAAACTCCCCAAAATTTAATATTGGACAAAGCATTTTCTGAAAAAGATTAATGACAAGCATGATATGAAGTTAATTGAAAGGAGTGGTCCTCAGGGGGAGACTCCACAATGCTAATCCTGCAACATGTGGAAGGGAAAGAGCATGGCATTGTTTTCTCCATTTACAAAGCAAGTAAAGAAGGACTCTGGAGAGACTGATCACAAGAGATGAGTTTTCCTTCTTTAAGCCAGACAGCCAGACTAGTCTCTAGGTTTGTGCAACAGGGCACAAATCTTGTCTCCCAAACCCACCACAGTGCCAGCCACAAGTAAGCATGCAGAATCCCTGTGCTCGAGCCTGATGATCACTACTCCTCAGTGGACCCTCTCACCTATAAGCCCACTCCATTCCCCAAAACCACCCATCACTCAAACCTTAGTATATTCCTGAGATGCAGACTCTGGAGAGCTCCAAGACAAGAAATAAGTTACCCTACTCCCAGTTGGCCAGGAAGGGCAGCCTTAAGGTCTTGTCAACAGGGCACAAATTTTTCTGAGTAACCCCATCACAGTTCCAACTAGAGGTAAGCAAGCAAGACCCTTGTGGGAAAGCCTGACTATTACCCTCAAACCTATAAAACTCATTACATCTCCCAAATCAATTTATTCCATGGAGAACTCAACTGCTCCAGGAGACACAGATACCACTAGCTCTTATTTTGCCAAGAGCTCCAATTATACCAAAAGCACCTATAGTACCAAGAACAGGTCCCTGAAAGAAAGAAAACCTTTGAACTGGTTGGAGAAGATGGGTAAAAAGCAGTGCAATAATGCACTCAAGAATATAAAGAAAAATATGGCACCACTAGAAACTAGTGGGTCTACAACAGTGAAACCTGAACATTCCAACACAGAAGAAGCAAAGAAAAACAACCTTAAAAATAACTACATCAAGATGACATATGCCTTTAAAGAAGAAATTAAAGAGGAAATAAAATCTTCCTTAAAGAAATATAGGAAAAGATAAACAAAAGAATGGAAGACAGCAATAAATCTCTTTTAAAGTGCCAAGAAAACAAACAAAAAATTCAAACATGTAAAAGAAACAGTTTAAGTCTTAAAAATTAAAATAAAAACCATAAAGAGGAAATGAAACAATGCTGGAAATGAAAAATCTGAACAATCAAACTACAGATGCAAGCATAACTAACAAAATGGTAGAAATAGAAAAAGGAAACTGGCCTGCAAAATACAATAGGGAAATAGATTCATCAGTCAAAGAAAACATTAAACTCAAAAAAGTCATAACACAAAACATTCGGGAAATCTGGGACACCATGAAAATACAAATCTAGGAATAATAGTAACAGAAGTAGAATACCAGCTCAAAGGCACTGAATATATATTCAACAAAATCATAGAAGACATTCCCAGTCTAAAAAAGGTATGCCTATGAAGATACAAGAAGCTTATAGAACACCAAATAGACTATATCCCCCCAAAGTCTGCTTGACACATAATAAAATCACTAAACATATAGAATAAAGAATGTTAACACCTTCAAAGGAAAATATCCAAGTAACTTATAAATGCAGACCCATCATAATAACACTCAACTTTTCAGTAGAGACTATGAAAGTCAGAAGGTCCTAGACAGATGTTATATGGCTGAAAGAGTCCACGGACTACTATATTTATCAAAACTCTCAATCACTATAGATGAAATAATATAATATATTTCATTACAAAATCAAATTTAAAGAATTCCTATCCAAAAATCCAGCCCTACCAAAAGTACTAGAATAAAATCTCCAACCTAAGAAAGTTAGATACATCCACAAAAATGCAAATAGATAAACCCACAAGAGGAAATTACAAATAAGGGAAATACACACACACACACACACACACACACACACACACACACACACACACACATACACACCCACCATCAAAAATAACAGGAATTAACAATCACAAGTCATTAATATCCTTTATCATCAATGGAATGAATTCCCCTATAAAAGACATAGGCTAACAGAATGAATAGAAAAACAGAATCCATCCTTCTGCTACTTTCAAGAAACATACCTCAACTACAAAGACAGAAACTACCTCAAAATAAAGGGCTGGGATAAGACTCCAATCAAATAGACTTAAGAAGCAAGCTGTTGTACATATTATAATATCTACCAAATAGACTTCAAACTAAAATAAATTCAAAGAGCTCTAGAAGGTCATTATGCCTTCATCAAAGGAAAAATCCATAAGTATAAAATCTTAGTCCTACACGTTTATGCCCCAAATATAAGAACACCATCATATTAAAAGAAACATTATCAAAACTTAATTGCATGACAAATCTCACACTCTAATAGTGGGAATCCTCAATACTCTATTTTTACCAATAGACGGGTCTACCAGACAGGAGCATAACAGAGAAATAAGGCACCTAACAGATGTTATGGCTTAAATGGTCATAATAAATATATACAGAACTTTCCAACAAAACAGAAAGGGATATACCTTCTTTCTAGCACCCCATTGAACTTTCTCTAAAATTGACCACATACTCCATTGATGTGGGAATGCCTTTCTGTATGCTGTGAATAGCAATCTTTAAATAAAGGAGCTGTTTTGGCCCATGACAGGCACCATAGAAAAAGTAGGAGGAGGAATCAGAATAGGTAGGAGGAGCAGGGCAGAGTCAGACAGACCAGGCCTGAAGCCCAAAGGAGCAACATGTAAGGCACACAGGTAAGCCATGGGCCATGTGACAAGAAAGATTAATGAGAATGGGTTGAGTTAAGATGTAAGAACAAGCTAGCAATGTGCCTGAGCCATAGGCCAAACAGCATGAAGTTAATATAAGTGTCTGAGTCATTTCTGGGGCCTTAGCTGCAGTGGGTAGCTAAGGGGTCTGGGGCTGTAAGTCTGTGTGTCTGGGCCTCTGGCTGTCTGGGACCAAGAAACCACATTGTAACAGATGGCATCCCTGGATGGGCAAAATATCCACTTAAAGCCTGAGAAAGTTTAAAAAAGGGTTTTAGCACAGAGACTGAGCAGAGGTGGCTGATGGTGAGGAACCAACATGTTTGGAGTCTAGTGACCTGTGATGTTTAGGTCTTATGGAGACTGTTGTAGAAAAGCTATAATAAGAAAATCAGACTCACTCAGTGGGCTTGGGGGGAAAAAAAAGGAAATGAGAAGGTGAATCTGGTGGGTGCAGCTCCTACATGCAGTTCCAGTGGATGCTAGTGCCTGCAAAGCCACAGATAAGTAGTAATCTTATGAATCCATGTCTCAAAAGTTATACACATGATGAAGTATCAATCTAATTAATTATTATCAACAAAAAATTGGGAGTCAGATATTGGGCTAAGAACCTGAAAGATCAGAGAATCAGGGAACAGCCACAAGTTGCCTACTATTACCTAGTCCCAAACAGCCAAGATTCTCTCTCCATACTTCCTTACTACATTCTCTCTCCTGTCTGTTACAGTCCTATAAGCCTCTATGGGAAATTTAGGTCAGCTAGTGGCTAGCTCTACTTTTTGACTCCAAGCAAGTTTTATTTGCCAGAACACAATTAAAATATCACACAACATACTTAATGCTGAAATATTGGAAACTTACAAATTTTGGAAAGCAGAACATAATATCTGGTATGTGCACCCTTCTGTACCTTTCTTCTGACTCCAATGAACACTTCCAAACCTCTAATTGCACAGAGAGCTAGGGATAAACTCAGTGGGTTAGAAAATAGAAGACCTTTTGGAAAAATAAGGGTTATTGAACAATATTGAACAATAAAGTAGGCCTAGAGGTGATAAAATTTCCCAAGACCAATGTCTGGGAGAAGGTATGCTAATGTACAAAGACAGTCAATATAAGATAAATACACTTTGGCTATTTGCTGTAGAGCAGCTTTGAATATTTGGGACAGAGTTAAAGACCTCTGAAAGAGAACTGAGTCATTTACTAAAGTTATACAGGAACCAAAAGAAACTTTCACTGATTTTTCTACAAAGAAAAATCCCAAAGCTAGACAAATAATTGAGTCTTTGGATTTTGAAAATGCTAATTGACAGTATGAAAGGGTAACTAAGCCTTTAAAGGTCAGATGAACACCCATAGAGGAATGGATCTGAGACATAATCAGTATTGAATGTTATAACCATGATTATAATTGGATAGGATAAGTGATTTTCAAAGGCTTAAACAAAATGAAAATGTCAGATGTTTTAATTGTGGAAAACAAGGTCATTTAAAAAGGGATTGTATATAGGATATTCCTAAAAATAGTTTTTGTTTTGTTTTGTTTTATGGGTAAGACTCTTGTTTTCTGGAATGTACAGAAGTTGGAGCTGATGTGGGAATGTCTTTCTGTATGCTGTGAATATCAATCTTTAAATAAAGGACCTGTTTTGGCTCATGACAGGCACCATAGAAGAAGTAAATGGGGAATCAAAATAGGTAGGAAAAGAAGGACAGAGTCAAAGGCAGATGGAGCCAGACACCCAAAAAGAAACATATAAGGATCACAGGTGATCCATAGGCCATGTGGCAGTCAGATTAATGAGAATGGGTTGAATTAAGATGCCGGAGCTAGCTAGCAAAGTTCCTGAGCAATAGGCCAAATAGCATGAAGTTAATATAAGTATCTGAGTCATTTTGGGGGGAAAAGCAACGGCAGGCAGCTAAGGGGTTTGGGGCAGCAGGTCTCTGGGTCTAGACCGCTGGCACTCAGGCCCAGAAAACCGTATTGTAACATCGAGCAAAGGCTGACACTGAACCAGTGAATACAGATCAACAAGGGATGGATAAATTAATCTTTGCCATTTGGAAACACCTTAGGGGATCATTTTATAAGCCCCAATGTCAAATTTGGTTCAATTACTCCCTTTCTGTTAGAAGCTCCTCCCCAGATAAATTAAAGAATCTAGTGTTGCATGTAAATACACACACACACACACACACACACACACACACACACACACACACACACACACACACACACATTGTGCTGCATAATAGAACATCTTTAGAGGATAAAACAAATATTTCAGGAAAACCTCCCCCCACCAAAAAAAAACCAAATATTTTGTCCAACTTATAGCAATGGTTAAAGATCAAATTTAAAATATAAATAAATGGCATTGTAATTGAAGATGATTTAGTAGACATAGGGGGAAATGTAATAATAATCATACCAGAATACTGGCATCAAAGTACATTTAGGGATTAGAAATTTATCTCAGGTAAAATGAAATCTGTAGTGTGATTCAGGTGTTATTTAGGGAAGCTTGGAGTATAACTCCTGAGTATCAGGACCCTTACAGAGTGTGGCCAGCATCTTTTGAGACCCAAAGAATACTGACTTTCCTTCCTGTTTGGTTACTGTGTTCTTGAGGAGCTGATCAGTAAGCTTGGCATAGGAAATCTCCACTCTCCAAGAATTGTCTTAAGGTTCAATTTGTATTGTGAGTGTTTTTTATTCACCTCAATAAATAATTATCTTTTATATGATATATTCAAAGTGAATATTTCTGCAATATTGGTGCCCAACATGGGACCTGAATCCATCTCCCTGAGACTAAGAGTCCCATGATCTACTAACTGAGCTAGCCAGGCACTGTGTATTTGTTCCTTCTTAACCTTAAAACTTTCTCTGCATACAATTTTCTCCTGAAAACATAAATTCATCATTTGATATTAATGATGTTTAAGTACTCCACTTTATACAACAATTTCTCCTTCCAGCAATCTCTAAAATACCCAGAAAGAATACAGGGCCATAAAACAATAATTCTACCTGCTCTCTATGAAAGCAAACAAACAAACAAAAAAATGGTGTATACCATTCAATGATTGCTCTTGAAATATAGACTATTCAGGATGATTTCAAGATAGCTCTCCATGATAATCTTTTATAACACATCTTTAGTAAGGATTCCAGATGGCCTTATCCAGTACTCTCAGAATGGTTATAGATGCTTATAATCAGTCTATTGGGACCTAATCACTCTATTAGTTTTTATAGGACCCCACAAAGATACAGCCATGTACAAGTCAGCAGGAAGCCAACTAAAAAAAACAAAACTATATGCCCCTCTCCAAATAAGTTTTATCCTTTGAGGGTTATGGATAATTATCACCCTGATAGGGAGGTTATAAGTTTAATTTTGGTTGAGTGTAGAACAATAATATAGACTCAGGAATCCCTTTTAAAGAAAAGAAAGTGGAATAGATAGGATAGACTTAGGTAGACTATTGTATCTAACTGTAAATAATTACTAACCAAATATGAGATGAAGACAATTTGCACTGGTATAGATGTTGTATATTGATACACATGTAAAAATGTAAAATTATTTTGTAAGCCTTACTGAGATCATTTGTACATTGATACAAATTTAATTCTGATATTGTTTTATATGTCTAAGGTAATTTGTGTAATGATACAAATTTGAATTTTTAATTGCTATATTTTTGCACATGAGTCTACCTCTGTTTAAAATATTTTGCACATTAATGCATATTAAGCATGTTAATGTCATTTCTACCATACAATTTATACCTGTTTAGTTATACTAGTCATAAAATTAATATACTACTATAATATACTAATTATAATATATACCTTCATTCTATTTTTGTTTAATATGCTTTGTATACCTCCGTTTAAACATTTTGTATAATGATATATATTTAGAATACTTCTGTCATTTGTACTATACATGCACCTTTAGTATAGACGTATATGATTGTCATACTTGAAGTCATTATTTAGAAACTGTAAACTCATTTATATATTGCCTATTTTTACAATGTAAGTTTCAGTCTTTAGGATGATAAGAATTGCAGATCACCATTACTTAGGTATTCAATGTAGTAGCCATGTTGTTTAGGTTTCCCAAATATACAATAGAATATATCAGATAGACAGGAATCTTCAACTACTTCATAGACCAAGAGAATGTGGCATTTACTGTTTTGTTATTCAGAATTTATCCATGAGAGACAGACAACTCCTGATATCACTGTTCCTTTCCCAGGATGGTGTTGGGCATCAAGGACATTCCACAAGGAGTTTGTCTTCCTGAGTGGACAATAGCCTGTTGAGTAAAGATCTGCCCTTGCCTTGACTGCTATCAGTATGCACGTTGTCAAATCTAGACAAGCAGGATAAAAAGTAGAAACTGCTGAAACCTGCCTAGACAGGATAAGACAGTTTCTCCAAAAATGTCCTACTTGTGAAGAGATCTGTCAGATATCATAAACCTGTGGCCAAAAAAAAAAAAAAAAAAAAAAAGTGGATGCTCCAAATTTGCATAAAACCAAGGGTTACTGTCAAGGCAGCTGACTGTTACTGTCCTCTCCTAAATTTTGGATGCTACTTTCTTGTGCTTCCAACATTCTGGTAATATATTTTCCATCTCAGGTCTTTATGGGGTTGAACTCTAGATAGTTAAGGTTACTAACATCTCATATCTTACCAAAGAACATTCAGTTATTGGATTCTTGTTATTCAAGATAAACAGTTTTGAAGTAATCCCTATGCACTGCCACTTACCAATAGTCTAGACATTTAAGAGATACCTTATATTTGATGTTGGTTAGTTGTAGTTTGACCTTGTTCATGTTATTGCCTTTCCCTCCCACAGACATTACCTTATAATTAATCCTATTGTATATAGTCTTATGCTTAGTTTAGAAATTTCTTAATTAGACAAAAAGGGGGGATATAGTGGGACTCAGACATTATTTAAAAATTTTAGAGCATAGCTCCTGAGTATCAGAACCCCTACAGGGCATGGTCAGTATCAACTGAAACTTGGGAAATACCGGTCTTCCTTTCTATGTTCTCAGGGCGTGGATCAGCATTCTAGCATGGGACAGTTCCACTCTCCAAGAACTGTCTTAAGGTTCAATTTGTATCATATACCCTTCAATAAATATTAATTCTTTATATATTTTAAGTGAATGTTCCTGCAATAAAAAATCTAAGATGGATCAAACAAATAGAACCTGAAAGGTAGAGAGGAAAATTGAAGCCATATGGGAATAAATTTGAATAAATTGTTATAGCAAAAGAATTCCCAGATTAGCATTCCTCCATTCTCAGAAACAAACCACAAAGTAGCATATGTTTCTAGGAAAAATATTAAATAGTATTATAAAGAATAATCACTGAGCAGCTAAAACACAATGTAATTCATTTTATAAAGAGGACTAACTAGATCATTTTCACATTGTATGGAGAACAACAATTTTTGTGCCCCTACATTCTATACTGTTGAAAACAAATTAGGAAAGGTAACTTATAAACTAGGAGATTTAAGTAAAGTGACTCAAAGTTCTCATTATTCTGTTTTAAAGTTAGAATTATATGCTGTTTTTATTGGATTATTGCATTTTTTCAGAACCTCTCAATAAGGCTACTGACTCTCACTATACATAAAGAGTTGTTTTACATATTGAGACTTCTGAATTTATTCGAGATGACTCAGAACTGACTTTATAATTTATTCAATTACAAGAAACAACTATAAATAGAAATTATTCCTTAAATATAACACACATCAGATCCCACACTGCTCTACCAGGTCCTCTAGCACAAGGTATTGATGAAAATGATGAACTATTAGAAGAAAATGTGTTAAAAACCTCAGAATTTCATAAGAAATACCATGGTTGCAAGAATTTGAAGAAACATTTTTCCTATCACTTAGCAATAAGCCAAGAAAATTATAAGAAAATATTCTACTTGTTCTTTGTATAACCAAATCTACTAACACCAAAAAAAATATATGACATTTGGCAAATGGACATATTTCACTTTACACAGTTTGAAAATTAAAATATGTATACCAAAGCATAGCTAGCTATTCAGGATTCAATGAAAAACTTCTTTGGCTCTCAAAAGGCTGATTCTGTAATTTTACATTTGTTAGAAGTTATGGGCATTATGTCAATACAAATTAAGACTAGAAATGCTCCAATATACATTTCTAATAAAATAAAACATATTTTTTATATTGCAACACAAAATATGTTATAGGTATATTACACAATCTATAGAGCAATCAGTTATATAATAATCTTATCAATCTCTAAAAGTTAACAGAAAGGGGTAATAAAAATTCCCAGAGATGCTTTATTAACTTTAATTTTTTAAATACTAGAAACAAGGGTATGTGTATGCTGAGAGAAGATTTTGCTTTTGTTTCCACAGGAAAAGAAAACATGGATACCATCAAAAGAGCTAAAGATTAGATTTGAACAAGAGAGTTCTTGATTAGAAGAGGTGATACTTAATCATACATTATAAGCATCCAAATCTAAACTAATGCATAAAACTAACAAGTGATTTTTGTTTGATCAGAATTAATTTGCCAAGAGAAAATGTCACAAAGTTTTGTCTCTGTCTTTCCAGGAGAATAAAGGCATCCTACTAAGAAATCTGAATATCACTGGAAAAATGAGATATCTAAACCAAAGAAGAAATCATCCAGAGAAAATATCCCAAGAAAAAAATAATTGGTTTATTAGTACATTACATTTTTAACAAAAAATATAAATCATCCCAAATGTTTGTTTCTGTTGTTCTCTATAAATAAATAATGCAAATGGTCTTTTTGTAGTTCCAGTTCAATTGAAAATTAAAGCTGTCTTTGGAGTTAGAGCATGACTCTCTGCTTTTCTAAACCCAAAAAATGCTTTTTAAAGTAAAATTCAAAATCTATTTCTCATTTCAGAAGAGTCACCTGACATGGGACAAAAGAAAAACCAAAATTAAGGGGCTATTTTATTGCCACTAATCTTATAATTCTTTGGTTTTATTTTAACTCTTTACAACTTTTATTAAGCTATAAATATTATCTTAAAATAAATAAGATTAGTATATATTTATATCTATAACTTTTGTTATAATATTAATGGTCATATAGAGTTATTTTTTATTTAATTTTATTTTATTTTCACTAAAAAAGTCATCTCCATTAATGTATCCCCCTTCTCCCCCTCCCCTCCCCACTCCCAATCCTTTCCAGCCAGCTCTCAGCTTCACCCCATCCACCCATCCCCTACCCCAAAAGGGCTAGAAGTCTCAAGGCGGTCCAGCTCAACACAGCACATCCACTCCAGGCAAGGCTGATTTACTCATCCCAAAGTCATTGCTGGACTGGGCGTTCCTCTACAGGGAATGGGCTCCAAGGTGCCAGCTCATGAACAGGAACACAGTCTGATACCACATCTTGTGACTCCACACACTGCTCATGCAGTCAAAAGCCACCTACCACTGGAGGGCCCAGCTCCCCCTCCCAATGGATCTCCAGAGGCAATTCCCAATTCATTGAGCTCCCCAGAGCTTCAGGCCCACCATCACCATGGGAACCTTTTTCATAATCCCTCTCCCCCTAATTATATGGACTCCTCTCCTGCTCTCAGCTGGACCAGGAGCTCTGCCCAGTGCTCAGCCATGAATCCCTGCCTCCACTTCCATTCCCTGTTGGATATAGGTTCTGTGATAACACCTAGGGTGTTTACTCATTTGCTTATAGAGGAAGTGTCATTTAGGCACACCCTCGACCATTGTTTGAAGACTTGGCCAGGAACATCCTGGGAATTCCTGGACATTTCCATAGCACCAAGTCTCTTTCCAACTCACATTGGCTCCCTCTATCTAGATATCTATCTCTTTCTATCTTCCTCTAATTCTAGAAAGAGGCCTTTTCTAGCATCCTGTTCATGATTTTGGGTTTGAGCTTTTATCATAAACTAGGAATTTAGTTTTATACTCCAGATATACATAAAACTATAAGATCTACTGTATATGACATTTAAAACAAGTTTTCTGCAGTGGACCATGACTAGGCCTAATAGCAATGTTTGAAGTCACCAAATGGTAAATGGGACACATCAATGACAATTCTACCTCGATTGTCATGATACCACTAAGCTGACAAACCACACTCAAAAATTGACTTTTGATTACAGACTGATCAGGACAATTAAATGGTAACTATATGAGATATTCCAACTTCATAGATTAGTTTAGCCAGGACTTGAGATAAGTAGTACACTTCTCTACTACCCAGAGACTAGAAAACAAATAATTTAAATAGACTTCCTAGGACTTGACAATTATCCAAATCTCTTTTCAGGGTAGACTAAATATGTAGTCAACTCCAGAAAAAAGGAAGTAATTTTAAGAAGAAGATGCCTACATTCCTAATAGTGTAGTGGGAATTTTTTTATTTTTCTATGAGTTATGATATTTGTCATTGTTTAGGGGGAGTAGTTAAAATTTTTATTGGTAATGGACAGGAAAATAGCTGCGCAAAAAAATTAGATTCATGAATCTTCTAAAAAAAAAGGTAGATCCAAAAATAATAAGATAAAGGAATAGATTATTGAATCTACTTTTATATCAAAAAAGCAACTGCTAGTTTTAAATACTTTACATTGGTATGAATTTTTGTATACTGATACAAATTTGAGGTTATTTTTGTTATCATATATACACATTATATTTTCACTTTTGTTTATGATATTTTATATATTGATACAAACTTAAGGATGTTTTGTTAGAACATACTATATATACATTTCTATGTTTGTTTAAGGTATTTACCTATGTATCTCATTTAACAATATAATGTAAATTTATAGTTCTAGAAAGTTATTATTACAAGCTATTTAGGATAATAAGAAAATATAAGTTAGGAGTTATTCAGCTATTATTTTCAAACTTGTAGACCTGTTCACACTGTTTTCAAAATCAAACATATATTTTAGATAGGTGATCTTCAAACATTTATGAGATCTATAGAATAAGCATTTAAAGTGTCTTAATAACATATTGGGTTTTTGACAATGAGACATGTCTGCTTCTGGCAGCACTAATCTACTCAGTGAAGATGATGAGCATCAAAGAAACTATAAGAAATTGACATTCATTGTGTCAAAGGTTAGCTGATGGGCAAAAAAAAAAAAAAAAGCACTTGTCTCAACTGCTGACAGTTTCTGTCCAAATTGGACAGGCAGGACACAAAATATGTGACTACCAAACCTTTCCAATACTAGGTGAGACAGTCCTTCATAATTCTGTCAGATAATCTAAGCTTGCAGGCCAATGATGGAGGCCCCAAAATTATAAAGGAACCTAGCCTTGGGTGACTGTCTATGCAGCCAGCTATTTCTTTCATTTTTTAGTTTTGAAAGCTGTTTTCTCTGCACTTACTCAGGTAATATTGTATCCTTCTCAGATCAAATGAAGCTGAAGAGTAGATAGTATAATGATAGTTTTCTTTGTTATCAAATTTCTGAAGGAAACTCACAAACAAGGTATAAATTATCTGTAGTTGGGAGGCATAAAAAGATAGTTTTGTATTGGTAATACAAGTTAGCATAGAAAGTTAATTAGAGGAAAAACTTTGTAATCACCAAGATAGATTGGTTAATGTAGTAGTTTCTCTGAATTTGTTAAATGCAAATGGACTGAACATTAATCATGTATTTCTTTACTGTATATATTTGTATATAGTTACTGCATTCATTGTATATAGTTTTAATATGTTAATTAAAATCTTTACATTTTATTATGATAAATAGAGAGAAACTTGTGATATTTTTATTGTGTTCTGACAAATAAACCTTACTTGGAGACATAGAACAGGGCTAGACACTAGTTAATCTAAATTAACAATAGAAGTTTGAAGGACTGTGGACAAAGAGGAGACTGGAAGTAGTAAGGAGGGGTGGAAAGAGGATCTCAGCCCTTTTGGCTGGAGAAGCAGTAAAGGTGTAGGCAACTCCAGGTAGATTCTCCAGGCTTCTCTAATTGTTCAGGTTCTATTCCTCATTATCTGACTCCTGCACTTTTACTGATGAGGATCAATCAGATTAAGATTTTAAAGTGTTGTGGATCTGTGAATTCTTCTACCATCCATAGCACATTATTCTCGATAAAAGGGAAGAAAGGAAAGAAAGAAGGAAGAAGAGAAATTTTAAGAAAAAAAATTCTGCGAAACAGAAAATAATGTTTGTGTCAATCACACATAGGTGTGTATCTTGGGATAAAATGTTGAGTCTCTTTGTCTCTTTTTTCTTTATTATACTTCTTTAAGGCATAGTTCTCATTATTCCTAGAACCATACTAGAATGAAGGATCGCTATTTGGGAAAGGTTGACTGGAAAATGAGTTCATGAAATCTGCCAATCTCTGATCCCTAAAATTATGACTACAAGGAAAGATCATGTATAGCCATTCATATTGTTTACATGTGAGATGGAGACTTAAATGCAGGTCTTCCAATTTGCACAGTAAGAAACTTTACCCACTGTCGAAATCAAGCTTCTGTTATAAACATGATCGAGTATATCTGGGAAGAGGAAAAGATTGATTTGACTGAAAAGAAACCGTTCATCCTTATCTAGGGAATTCAGGATATAAGAGCAAGGCAGAGACATGGAAGAATTATGTTTACTAATTTGTTTTTACCAACTTGTGGAGCTATTTCTTTTATATAACCCAGACCTACATACTGAGCAAACAACAATCACAAAAATATCATATATATATCAACAGACCAGTGAAATGAAGACAATCTCTCAACTGAGGATTTAAATATAAGTAAGGAGGTATTACTAAGAAATAAGATTAGTGCACTGGATAGAGGCAGAAGCAGAGATCCATAGCTCAGAACCAGCTGAAACTTCTGTTCAGCTAAAGGGAGAGAGAGAAGAGAGTGTATATGAGCAAAGGGATTGGGATCAAGAGGAGGAGACCCACAAATAGGGCTGATTGGAGCTATTAGGAGCTCACTGAATTAGAGACAGCCACTGGGAAATTTTCAGGGAAATGAACTAAACACTACAAAAGCAGATGACTATCAAATTCATTTGGCAGTTTGTGAAGCCTCTTAGAGTAGGATCAGACTATGTTCCTGTGCATGAACTGACATCTAGAAGCCCATCACTTATAGAAGAACACCTAACCCAGCCTTAATACTGGGATGAAGGAATCGGACCTACATCAAATGAATAAACCAGACTGAACTGACCTACCTTGGGACACCTTGTCCTCCGTGAGAAATGGAGGGGACATGGGGTGGGAGAAGCTGAGGGAGAACTAAGAGGTATTGGGAGGAGGGACGGTTGGGTGAGCAGGGATATACATGGAAACAATCTTCTTAAATAAAAAAAAAAATGAGAAAAAAAATGAAACAACATTGGACAATGCTACCTAAAACCAAATCATTGCTTCTATGTTGAGTTCATCTTGGTCAGTATTATAAAAATGTAAATGCCTGGAGATGATATTCTAGATGGTTGAACCACAGTAACTCATTCTACAGAGTAATAAGAACAAAAGTTTTAAAAGCTCAAAGTACATTTTTTTAATAATTCTTTCTAAAAATGTAAGATCATGTTTTGTTTTATGATTTTTGGTTTTTTTTTTTCTTTTGGATGGACATATAATTCATTCATTAATATGCATTCATGGAAACTAGCTCAGCTCAGGAACAGATATTTCCAAAACAGTCTGAGTTTTTTGATGGTATATAAAAAGAAAAAAAGGGGGGGGGGAGTTTTCAATATAAAACTAAGTAAAAGGGGATATTAATTATGAAAAACTAATAAAAGTATAAATATATTTTTAAAGCTGGGAGTCTTACAGAATTAGATCTGTAGGAGGTCAGAAAATATACATATTCTCTTGCATGTAGACAGTATTCAACTATCAGCTACTTCGTGGGGAAGGCATACACAACTGCTGAGACTAAATTTAAAAATGAGAATAATCAAGAAGGACCCTAAAGATTTCATCCCTTTTTATCCCTTTCACCATCCCCCCCTCTGCATTTTTCTAGTAACATCATCACAAATAGAAATGAAACATTGCAGTACAAGGTTTCATTAAAAGTCAAACAAAATGCATTTGCTCTTGCTGCTCATAACAAGACTCATGATTGACTCCTAAGTCACTCAAAACCGGAATGCACTGGACTGAAACAGTTGTGGTAGATGATATTCTTAAGAAATCAATTGTCAACTAGATAAAGAGCAGTCATCCTGAATTTTAGTCCCATGTTAAAAAAAGAATATTGTGATAAACTGATATGGTATATGGATATTATATGTTTTTTTATAAATTAGTTTATTAACTTTAATTTAAAAATCATCTGTCAATCTCAAAATATTTTACATTGATACAGACTCTGGTTTATTGATACAAATTTAAGGTCAATTTTGTTATGCTCCATGTATTTTTCTACTCTTGTTTAAGGTATGATGCTTATATGACTCATTTAAAACTGTGATGTATAATTAAGAAATGCAGATTAATAGTCACTGTAGTAGGAAGTTTCTGGCCCTGACTTTCAGGCCTAGCCTCAGGGTTTAGGCCTGCAGACACAAAGACCCGCAGAGACACACAGAGGCTTACAATAGTTTTAGGCTGATGGGCCTAAGGCCCAGGCATATAACTTGCTAACTCTGTACCCTTAATCTAACCCATGACTCTTATCCTGTTCTGTGGCTTGGTACCTTTTCTTAGAGCAGCATAATTGTCCTCTGCTTCTTCCAGATTCTTTCTTGCATTCTGCTCTGTGCTTCCTGTTCTCAGAGACTTCTTAGTCTGGTATCTCCGCCCACACTTCCAGCTTGCCTTTGGCCAATCAGTGCTTTTTATTAAACCAGTGGGACAATTATTTACAATGTAACAACATTATCTCCCACATATCCCCTTTTCTTTTTTGAAAACAAAAAGAACTACACATCTAATATTCTCCCCCCATCTATAATAATCTATAAACAAACAACACTGTAAATAAACACAAACATCCATATTCCATGTTTTGGGAATGTGGGTGTTGTTCTCTAGGCTACTTCCTGAATGGGGACACGGGAAATCTCACGGGAATCCAAAGAAAAAATATGGGATTATGCACAAGTCTTTAATGGAGTAGTCTGTAAGGCTGAGTCAAGTCACCTATGATAACCAAACTTATAGTCATTTTAGTTAGATTTTTAGGTATACAAAGATATATTTCAATTAGATAAGTAAACTTCAAATAAATCTAATACCTACAGAATATAACATTTAAAATATTTTAAGAACTTAGATTTTTCTAGACAGTGAGACAGGTCTGTTTCTGACAGCATCAGTCTACTTTGATTTTTCTAGACAGTGAGACAGGTCTGTTTCTGACAGCATCAGTCTACTTCAAGAAAAAACATTAAGCATCAAAGAAACTCCATATAGAGTTTACTTTCTTTCTGGCAATGGTTAGCCACTAGACAAGAACCTGTTTTTATATTGACTGCTTAACAGTATACTGTTTAAACTAGACATACAAGTTCTAGTTTACAAAATGACCTCAAAATTTTGATAGAACAAGCTAAGATACTCTTTCAGGTTCCTGCTTTGCAGAGAAAATTGCCAGAGATTCCTCAGGACACACACACAAATACACACACACACACACACACACACACACACACACACACACACACACACACATACACACATCAACTGATAAACTATACCAAAATAAGCAATATATTTCCTGCTTCACTAAAATGTACACCAGAGACTCTGGGCCTGTAGGCTAAAGATGTTCCAACTTTATAAAGAAACTTTGATGACTGTCCAGGCAGACAGATGCCATCTCTGTCTTTCTATATTTTGAAAGTTGCTTACACTTCCTGTTTACTTGAATAAATGCTACACCCTTTTATGGTCTTTGATATAAAGATTAGATAGTTATTGGTATAGTTTTTCTTAGTTATTTTAAAAGATATATTAGATATAAAACTTTAGATTCACAAAGATAATATAGATGACAAAATATTTTCTTTAATTTTGCTAAATAAATATAAACTAAATATTATAATTCTTTCTTGATAACTATTTTGCTATATGTAATTTTGCTATTTTAAAATTAAAACCTTCCTTTTTGATTAGACAAAAACAGAGAGGTAAGGTCTTTTTGTGTTGTGATATCAGTCTTTAAATAAAGGAGCTGTTTTGGCCCTTGGTGAGCACCTTAGCAGAAGTAGGTGGGCAACCAGAAAAGGTAGGAAAAGAAGGGTGTGGAGTCAGAGACAGGTCAAGCCAGGCTTCCAAAGAAGAAACATGTAAGGAACACAAGTGAGTCATGGGCCATGTGACAGGACAGATTAATAAAAATAGACCAGTTAAGATAAAAGAGCTAGTTAACAATAGACCTGAGCCATAGGCCAAACATCATAAAGTTAATATAAGCATCTGAGTCATTTTGGGAGGAGCCTAAGTTGCAACAGGTGGCTAGGCACCTGAGATTACAGGCCTGTGGATCTGGACCTCTGACCAGACAGGGCCAGAAACATATTGTGACAATAAACAAAGTCATTTTCCCCAATCAAGTAAGTAGAAATGTGGTATTTATAATGCTTTGTATGTTTTCTATTAATTTTCTTCCCCATACCCTGAGAAATAAGGGAACTGATGATGACCAAAGATGTTTCCAATGGCTTACTTGGGGATAATTGTGCATCAGTGAGAATCATAAGAGTAAATGTTTATGCCAAGTATAAAGAGAAAGAAAAAATATTATAATCCTGAACAGAACAATAGAACTAATGTCCAAAGGCATAGCACAAATTTGGTTGCTAGTAGAGGTACAGGATTCTTAGATTCCCTAGATTTATTATGACCCAAATATAACAAACTAAAGATTTCTTTCATATTTTAGTTCCTGGTCAATGTCCTCATTTGCCAAAGTAAAAATGGAAAATTCTTAAGGAATGAGCATGCTTAAGAGATATAGACATGCATAAATTACATAGCATTGGTTAAAAATGATAGTTTGGTTTTTTGTCTTTTACTTATATTTCCAAATGTCAAAGTGGCAACAGGAAAATAATTACACATAGTAACCTCTTAGCCAACATAATGAGAAGACAAAAAATTTTCCCAGCACACCCTTTCTACATATTCTAGATTTACATATGGAGTAAAACCTAGTAACTAACCTCATACTAGTATGTAATATCAGTCGAGACCATGCATGCTTTTGTTTCCTTTATTGTTAATGTTAAAAGCTTTTATCTGTTCACTATGCTTTATGTAATGATGTACAGATCCCACAAGGTGATTCCAGACATCAAATAGGATGGCTCAAATTACAGAACAGAAGATAAATTAGGCCAGCTTGTCTTTCCATTGAAATTTATTAATGCTATTAGGTATGCAATTCCTGGCAGATTTACAGGTGGCAGAAATAAAAGATTAATTGTTTTACTTTATTTATGCCTAAAATGTAACTGAGGACTAAGTAATTTGATTCCCATCAGTAATCTGTTTCCTTTTGTCATTTCCCAACACCTGTCATTCTACTAATTCATCCTTCTGCTTATGACGGTGAGGCACTTAGAAAAACTCCCACTTTTTACTTATGTAAGGGATATTAGTAACTTTTGAAACTTTACCCTTTGTTTTTGATTTCACCTTAGTTAAAAAGATTTTTTTTTCAAAGACAAACCTATTTGAATAACTGTGTATCTTTTTCTTTCTTAGGTTATACAAGGAAAAGACATTAGTTTTTTTTTACAGACAAAAGCAAAGCAAAGGGAAATACAGAACAGTGACTACTGTAAATACCTATTTCTTTCATCTTTATCTATAAGTTTAGACCTTGTCTATAATTATATTCATCTTTTTTCTTTCTTTCTTTTTATTTCACTCAGAATAAAAAAAGCCAATGGTGGCCATGCATCTCTTCAGTTATTTACATGGGATCATAAATAAATTCACATTTATTTATCTAATTTTTAAAATTATTGCAACTCTAATATTTGAGTAAGCTTATCAAATATTAGTCAAGAAACTATTAGTCATGTCCATTCTAAACCTGTGTCATCACTATAAAAAATATGATTTCTCATACATGAAATAAGCTATACATACTATGTGCCCATACTCAAATATCTCTACTGTATACCTGAGAATTATCACCACTTACATATTAATTCTCTTATTACCTGCAAGTACAGGTTTTCATTAAATGATAAAAATCATGGTGTTAGGATTCCTCAAACCTTCTTAATGTGAATTAGAGTACATAGAGTCCCCATAAAATATTTGTTCCTTTTTAGAAACATGGCTACCTTCAATAATCTTACTCAAGCAGTATTCAGCAATATTTTCAGTGGAATAAATTAACAAATCAAAAGAGGAGGCTTAGGTATTGCTATGGAGACCAAAGGTATCCTGAGTCTTAAATCCAACTTTGTTTTTTCCTTCAATTTCTTTATGAAAACGTTGTCTAGGTTTGCTTTTATTTTTGCTCTACTTCAGCTCATGTTTAAATTGTAATCATGAAAATATGAGGTTTAGATTAAAGAAATAAAATAGAAAGTTAGGAATAGCCTGGTTTGTGGGCAGATGAGGGTGGAGGTAGAGCCGGTCAAGCTGGTCACTCCCTGGGGCTGAGCAGGATGGTGTCAATGGCCCAGACCTTCCATAGCAATTGAGGAGAAGCACACTGAGCCAGGAGTCTTGTCAAAGCAGGATTTCACTTTATTGTACCAGGCAGGGGAATTATATTTGCTTAGGGAAGGGGGAAGGAGGAGACTTGGGTGAGGAAAGATACATGGGGATTTAGTATCAATGAGATGATGTTATGACAGCAATAATTAGGCAGAGGTGGTCTTAGGGTGGGCTGTGCTGAGTCACTCATATGAGGAAGTCATAGTGAGAGACAGGTCACCAAACTCAAGCTAGGCTATTGAAGTTACACCAATCCCCAGGTTTATTATTAGAGGCCTAGAGAAAGGCTCAACAAGGAATCATATCAGGAGTGACTGGTATATACAATGTTGAATATTAACCCAGTGTTAATGAACAGAGCTATTTTGAAATAAGTATCAAAATTATGATGTGACTAATATGACCACCAAGGATAAGGATGGTTTGGAAGACAATCAAGGAGTTTCAAGAAGTCTACAAGCAGAGGTTGTTTGGGGGTTTCAGGCAATATGTATACTTATATTAGGAAATCATGTCAAAAGAGACAAGAAGATAGATTCTAACCATGTTGAGAATGCTGATCTGAAATGGTTATTGGCTTTTGTGCCAGTGATGAGCAGAAGATGGAAAAGGATGGAAAAGGTGCGAATTATAAATAAAATCCTGTGGGAGGTTGTGTTGTTTCATTTTAAATAATTGTCCCAACCACTGGTTTAATAAAAAGAGCTGATTCACCAAAGGCAGGCAGGAAGTGTAGGCAGGACTACCAGACTAAGAAAATCTCTGAGAACAGAATGCAAAGACAGAGCACCAGAGAGAAGCTGCAGGATGCAGAGGACAACCATGCAGCTTTAAAGAAAGGTACCGAGCCGCATGGCTGAGCAAAAGACGTGAGATAGTTTAAGGGTAGAGAGTTAGCAGGCTATATGCCTGGGCCTAAGGCTGATCAGCCTAAAACTATTGGAAGCATATGTGTGTCTCTGTGGGACTATGGGACTGTGGGACTGCGGGACTGCGGGTCTGTGGGCCTAGACCTTGAGGTTAGACCCGAAAGTCCGGGCCAGAAACCTCTTACTACAAACGACACCCCACGTTGACCACCAGATGTAGACGGAGTTTTACTTTCAAGGCGCCAGTCCAAAATTAATATTTATTAGAATATAAATTAACACTCGCAATATTAGTAACAGCTTATGGTGGCACCTGAACAAGGATTGGTGTATCCAAGCGATGGACTAGCGATGGACGCGCGATGGAAGGACGATGGATTCCGATTCTGTCTGTCCAGGAGCCAGCAGCCAGGAACCAGGAAGAGAGAGTCCTTGTGTCCCAGCAGCCACTTATCAATCGGGTTGGCCACACCCCCTCCAGGGTACCGGAAGCATTTTATGACCTTATCGGCTGACACCTTAATCCCGCCACAAGATCCAACAGTCTTTTCATGAAAATCCATCAATATGAAGAGTTGTAGTAATGAATTAGATTGGGTGGGGTAGGTTCAAGGTTTGGATATTCAAATAAAAATGTCTAGACATTTAGATCCATGATTACAAATATTAAAAGATGTGACTTTAAGAATGACAATTTGCAGTTATTAATATTAAAATCAAAGCATGATTATTTAGATAAAGCAAATCAGTGACTGTTATAATCATGTAATGATCATTACAGCTGACCATCTAATATGGCTTCTTTAATGCACATAAGATCATACAGACAAAATTCTTTTAAAATTAGGTTCCATGACACATTGGCTAGCAAAATTTATATGACAAAATATTTGTCACCTTGTGGCAGAATCTTTAAAGTATTGACACCCAAATTTCCATGTTCTCTTCTTCTGGATCATGAGTGAACAAAATTAAGAAAGAGACTCTCTTGCCTTCTATACCTAAAGGAGAAAAAAGTAAATGAAATCCTCAGCTGGGATGAGAGTCTTGTGCGACATGACCAAAAGGTAATGGTTTATTGTTTAAAGAAATTTCATCTTTCATTTGAATTGTCAAAACTTGGCAATGACAGAAGGATAAAGAAGACAGAGATAGGATATAATTTTACCAAAAAAAAAATTTTGTGAAGAAACTCACTCTTGGTTCCTGACATCAGGCTGGATTGTAATTGTGCCTATGGAAAGCTCCACCTTGGCTCTTGTGGCCCCTCCTCCCCAAAGGACTGAACCTTGTGACAACTAGGAGGGTAAACATAATGTTCTCTTCCTCTGCAGTTTTCTTGTTATCACTGCCACCCCCCAGAGGTATTAGTGATTGGGATCTTCCAAGACCTTGGGGGTGGGCTGACTAGGAGCAAGTTGAAAGAGAGAAGCATGGGAGAGGATGTAAGAGTGTATTGAATAAAGCTCAGGTCTCTCTTTGTAATCCTGGATGTTGGAACCTGACAACTCCTGAGTGCTGATTTTAACCTTGACGCCCCTCACCTGACTTGGTCCATTCAGCTGGATGCAGCAACTCACATCATGCAAATATTTATATAAAAGAAATGATTAATATGTAAAGTATGGGAAGAACCCATTAAAAAGAAAACAGTGTATTCAAAAGCCTCATAAGTTTATAGGTTCCCAATATGAAGAAAAAGTAGGTGAGACTGTCTCAGATAGCTAAGCCAGCCATGCGTCTAGTTAGAGTACAATATCCACAAAACATTAACTGAAGTACAATGAGGAGAAAGAAAGATAAAAACAGAAACCTGAACAGCACAGTAGGTCTTTAAGAAGATTCGCCTCAGAAAATATGGCCACTTTGGAATTAAATGACTTGGACAAAAATTAGATGTTATTTTTTATGAGGAACTTCAGTCCATGTTTTTAATCTAAAAGAAAGAGTAGTGCTCATATGTTACAGTGAAAAACTCTGGAATATTAGAAAGGAAAAGTGGGTTCTTGAAAATAACAAAATGGGGCAAAAAAGATAATTTATATGCCCTTTCTCTGAAATATTCTGTTCAGAAACATTCAGTCATGACCTTTTCACAGAATGTTCTTGTCCTAAATTTACCTTATGACCTAGGCTTCATTTATTAGAAAGTCATCAACACAAGAAATAGAAAACAAAAATAAAGCTATCATTTTTCACACTGGTATTCATCATTTGTACAGTTATCTCATGGAAAGAACAATTCTTTGTTTTGGAATCACATACCTTTGTACTGTGTTTTACCACTGTGGCGGTGAAGTTTGGGGCACAGTTGTGTTTTATTTAAGACTGTTTTACACAAATACTAACTTGTCTCATAATAAAAACCCAGAGTCAGATATTTGGGTAAATGCTAAAAAATCAAAGAGTAACAAGCTACAGCCACTTCTTGCCTCATCAATTCCTCAGCCAAAAGTGGAGGAGCCTGTCTTTATGAATCCTCAGACTGAATATATCTCAGATAAATGCCTCTTAGACCCTGTCTCCACCTGTCTCATATTTCTGTGTTTACCTATCCATATCAATTCCTTTCTCAACTGTTCTAGTGCTGGGAGTAAAGGCCTGTGTGCTTCCCAAGTACTAGGAGCAAAGACATGAGATCCCAAGTACTGTGATTAAAGGTGTGTACTACCCACTGACTGGCTCTATTTCTCTTTTAGATTGAATGAATTTTATGTAGCCCAGCATGGTCTTGAACTCACAGAGATGCATCTGTTTCTACTACCTGAAGGCTAGATTAAAGATATGTGCTATGACTGCTTGGCCTCCCTGGCAACTCTGTGGCTGCCTCAGCCCTTTAATCTTTAGGCAAGCTTTATTGATTAGAGCATACACAAAATATCACAAGACAGTACCATCAGCAGACAGAATTTCTTTAATTTTCCTGTTGATATAAAGTCCCTGTGTCTCACTGATTCTAAGGGAAGATAGGGATACAATATTGGGGTTCTCTTTAGAAAAACATCATTTAATGAACCTAATTATACCTAGTTCTTTTCCTACATATATTATTTTGCTCTGGTTTGAGCTATTTACTATGTACACTTGTGCTTGGAAACAATCTGGTGCAGAAATAGTAAGGATATTTAAATTTGTTTATATATTTATTTATATGTAGTGTTTTAGTGATTATTTTCCTAATGAATTGTTTATAATTCTTTGTCAGGAGGCAGAAAAACCTTAGCAGTGGTGATGCCATTTTGGGACCAGCATTTTATGTTTCCTTTTCCCTAGGAGAATCCCTACCTTGATGTTAGTCTGCTGTTAGGTGAGCCCCCTCCCAGGAATTAGGTAGCATTCCTGCGGTTAAACAATAGCTAAGATTAAATAGGTCTCCATGACAACACATCCTGTTGGTGGAATAGCCTGCAGCTGTGAATTCCTCACCTGCTTAACCTTCCTTACCCTTCCCCCTAAAGAACTACATGTACTGCTGAGAGGAATAAAGTTTCAGAGCTTGATCAGAATACTGTCTTGCTCTCATTCTTCATGTTTCTTGTGTCTGTCCCAATCTTTAGGTCCACATTATAGTCCCTGTGGACGAGCAATTCTTTTAGATGAGAATTAATGAGTTTTGGGGAAAGGCTTAGAAATTTAAAAATTCATTTAAATGTTGTCTTACAATGGTTTACAAAAAAAATTTTCCTAAAGCTTCTAATACCAAAATTTTGACACATGTTTATAAATTCAATAGTTATTTTCCATTTAAGCTTGTTGTTGATATTACCTCATATATTTAAAAGTTATTTTATATTTCAGAAATTCTAATTCATTTTATCACTTTAAACTTTATGCAAGATGGTTTTAGAAAAGTTCATTTTCTTATTGTGTTATTACAGAATTAATTCAATGTCACTAAAGTATTATTACTCTCCTAAATCAAAAGAAATGATGCTAGTTTTATGTAAAAGTAAAACATCATTCATCCATAACTGTCATGTTTTATTCTGTAGCAATGGATATGGCACCATAGCAAAGACAACTTAGAAATATAAAATTGAAAAATGCAATGAGATCTGAATGTGGTTGTCTATGACTGGAATCCCAGCACTAAGGTAGCAGAGGAAGGAGAATGATGCATTGAAAGTAATCATGGACTATATAATAATTCCATGTTTCCCATAGGAAAATCAACCAATAGAATAAAATAGTTTTTGCAACATAGCTTAGTACAAGAAATGCCAAAGATGTTTCTCTACATTTAGTTAACTGTTCCAGTCACTTTATAAGAATACCTAAGTTTCTTCTAAGAATACTATGCTTGCAGGGGGAATCTTGAGATGATATAGAAAGGATTCTCATTTTAGGAATAAACACTGGAAAGTTTTATTTCATGTTATAAGCTATCATTCTTACTATTATCATTGCTAAAGGTGAGTAATTAATACTAAGGATCTGATGCTGTCTAGAAAGCTCTAGATCAGTGAAGTAGCTTTTGTACATTTTTTTATCTCATTTTAATCAGTACCTTTAGAATTTAATACCTTGCACTTTGATCATATATAGTCCTCCCCCCTACTTCTCCTGCCTGACCCTTCCTTGGCCAGCCAAATTTATGTTTGTTATAAATCATCAAATATAATCTTTGTTTTACATGTGTCCTTGGATGCATGGCCTTCAATGGATGGTGGTATACCCACCAGGGCCCCATTTTTAAAGAAGACAGATTGTCAGTCTTCTAAAAGCTATCAACTATCAATATATCCTAATTAGGAGTAGAACTTAATTCTATGATTTGTCTGGTCTGAGCCTGTATAAGTCTTATGCATGCTGTTCTAACTTCTGTAAATTCACATGTGCCACTGTCCTACTGCGTCAGAGAACATCATTTTCTTAGAGTCATTCACTGCTTTTTCCTTAGAGTCATCCATCTGTATAGTTACAATCTTTATGCACACACTTCTACTTATCACTGAGCCTTGAAGGGAGGGGGTGTGATATAGATGTCACATTTAGAGCTAAGGATTCCAAGTCTTACTCTCTGCATCTTGACCAGTTATGGGTATCTGTGATAATTATCCTTTATCTGGAAAAAAAAGCTTCTCTAGTGGTAACTGAGTGATACACTAATCTATAATGTTCTCCTTGATACTTATAGGGAACTTCAAATTTGATTTAAGACACTCAAAGACCAAGTTTTTGGTACAAAGGAGATTTATTATCAAGAGGGGAAGAGGGAAGAGATGAAGGATGAAAACAGAAGATAAAGGAAGAGGGAGAAGGGAACACAGAGAGGTGAGAAAGAAGGTAAGTGAAAAAGGGAGGGAATATTTATCCTGGGGAAAATGACAAAGGACTGCTTCTGGATAGAGCAGAGATAGACATAGGCCATTGGCATTTTATAAAGATAAAATGGTAACCTGTGTTAAGATGAAGTGTTTAATTTTAATTGGACATGTTAATTAGGTGAGCTAAAGAGAATTTTTTATTGCTAGACAAATACTTTGAGTGCCGAAACTTGGTAGTCAGCTTTGCCAGGATGAATGGCCAAATAAGGAAATATACCTTGGTGGATAGCTTAACAAATGTAATATAACAGATTTGTATCAAGGCAGAGGAAATGTGGAGAAGGGCAAGGCCTGTGGAAGTCATGTTCATTAGTTCCAGGTGGCTATAGTCCCTTCAGTGCTAAGAAATAATGGTTATGCATCTTTGATCTTCAACTGTCTGAATATTCTAGTAGTTTCTTTGAGATTATTTTAGCTTTCAGACTCTTCCCTTCATCCTCTCTTCCAGTGTTTTCTTTATTTGTTGATATTAATTATTACATTTATACTACAAAATCATGGCAGAATTGTTCATATAAACTAAGCTAAAAAAAATCAAGAGCAATAGCAGAGGGTAAATCACTGGGCACAGCAATACTTCTTTAAAATGAATGAAGAACATTTCAGAAACACTGGAGAAGCTCTTCCTCTAGCATGGCCAAGGAAATTCCCACCAGACCCTTTATTTCAAAAGCAAACTGTAAACCCTGAACAAGACTACAATGCACATGTTTACAGGCTCAAGAGTCTGAATCAACAAAGAACACATTCTAGGGAAGACATAACATTGAAGGTGAATGTTCACACGTGAAAAACTTCAGTGTTCTAACATTACTGTAGTTGTAGCAAACCACAACCATTGCAACCTACAGAAGTTGAGAAAGAAAAATAATTTACAGAAAAGCCCTCAAATTATCTGTATTCTCTGCTCTGGTCTCTTTCTAGTCTCAATGCTACATAAATGACATGAAATACAATGTGAGCAATCAGCAAACACACACAAACACACAGAGGGGAGAGAGAGAAAAAGAACAATTTAAAAAAGTTTAAAAAAAAGCATAAATCTTGAAAGAGAACATGAGGGTATACAATGGTAATAGTCAGAGGGGAATATGGAAGGCAGAATAATCTAATTATATAATAATCTCAAAAATTAAAAATATGGAGCCATTAGGTAGCTAGAAGCAGAGCAGTCATCACCTAATCTCTTTATGCTACTATTAAAATTTCATAGTTGTTTTACAGGCGTCCCATGCCCTCAGCCTAAATTCATTCTCAAACATATAGCCCGTCAGGTTTCTTTATTGCTTTATTTATTATTATTATTATTATTATTATTATTATTATTATTATTATTATTATTATCTTGTATGTGTGTGTGTGTGAGTGCATGTGCATACACACAAGTGGAAGTAGGAGGCTTTCAGAAGTTAGTATTCTTCTTACACTGTAGGCTTGGCATTTGAAACAAGTATGGACAAGGAAATATCTGTGTTTTGAGATTACCTGACTCTACATTGCAATTTATCATTGTAGAAATGAGGTTGAGGATGCAGTTATGTTGTACTTAAGAGTATGCCCTAAGCAAAGAGACTCATTTTATATTTCTTGATGATATAAAACATCTATGATACAAAAACCTTAAAGAGTAGATGGGTACATCATTAAATATTGAGGAAGGAAGTACTTTTAATTTCTGAGCCATCTTGTTGATGATTATTTGGATATCTTAAAGCATATTAATATTAATGATGTTGTAAATATATTTGCTTAGTGTCTTCACCAATCCTATAAAAAACAGAACTAAGAAGGGAGACTAGTGTGCTATAAATTAAAAAAGGGAAGTTTAGTTTGTTTTAGAATATAAAAAAACTAAACTTTAAAAATGAGAAAAATGAGATGTATAAAATTAACTGCTCTTTAAAAATACCCATACCCATAACTCACTACTGGAAGTCTGTAAATGTATTGTGCTCTCAAAATGCATACTCTGTGACCATTACATGAAGAAATATGTAAAAATGCATAAAAATAAATTATATAACTATCATCTGTGAGATAGTAGCAGACTCTCCATACATATAGTTCAAGACTGATAAATATTTAATTGACAGAAATATGAATGACATATTGGTCTTTTGTGGAAAATAATTCTCAAAATCATGGAGAAAGAAAACTAAACTGATAAGTAGTTCCTTCTCCATGCCATAAGAAATAATGAGTCACATAACAAACGAGTTAAAGAAATGAACAAAAATTTACAGGTATAAATGTGTTTTTGTCTTTAAACTAGAACACAGTTTTAGTGCTTGTTTATTAAATGTTACCAGAGGCATAATAATAAGCTGTTACATTGTGGTTTCTTTCAGTCCCAGGCAGCCAGTGGCCCAGACCCACAGACCTGCAGCCCCAGACCTATTAGCCGCCCGCCATTGTTCAGGCCCCCAGAAATGACTCAGACACTTATATTAACTTCATGCTATTTGACCTAAGGCTCAGGCACACTGCTAGCTTGTTCTTACATCTTAAATCAACTTATTTTTATTAATCTTTCCTGCCACGTGGCCCGTGGTTCACCTGTGTTCCTTACATGTTGCTCCTTTGGGCTTCTGGCTCCATCTGTCTCTGATTCCACCCTGCTCCTCCTACCTACTCTGATTCCTCCTCCTACTTTTTCTATGGTGCCTGTCATGCACCAAAACAGCTCCTTTATTTAAAGATTGCTATTCACAGCATACAGAGAGGCATTCCCACATCAATAAGCAATTGCCAGGAATGTTATGTAGTTTCTACAAGTGCTTCATTCTATGCTACACTCAAAACACTCATCACATAAAGCCAAAAGTCAACACTACCAAACCATACAAACCCATTTTCAGCATTGGCTTGAGATAGGGGTAGGCCAAAATGATATGATGCTTGCTCAACTATGTTCATAGCAGCATTACTCATAATAGCAAGAAACTGGAAACAACTTAGATGCCCCTCAATGTAAGAATGGATTAGCAAACTCTGGTACAGCTACACAATGGAGTACTAATCATCAGAAAAAAATGGCATCCTAAAATTTACAAGCAAACAGATGAATTTGGAGTATATCCTCCTAGCAAGATATCACAAGCCCAGGGATATAAGCATGGGATGTTCTCACTCATAAGTAGATTTTAGACATAAAGCAAATAATATCGGAGCTGCAAAGCACAATCCCTGAACAACTTGGGATTAGAAGGAATTTAAGAGAGACATACAGTGATTCCCCTAAAAAGAAAAAATAGAGAAGATCACATTAGCAAATTGGGGTCATAACAGGTTGCAACCTAGAAGAGTTGGAAACAAATCTTGAAAGAAGGAGATGGTTGAGTGAGAGGAACAAGGAGAGAAATAGAAAGAGGTGGATATCTCAATAGAGGCAGCAAATGTGGGGTTAGAACGAGAACAGGTGCTAGGGAAACCTCCAAGAATTCACAGGATGTCCCTGGCTAGGACTTCAACCAATAGAAGAGAGGGTTCCTAAACAGGACTTCCCCTACAATCAAATGAATAACCACCCTTAGTGCTGTCACAGAAGCTACATCCAAGAAAGAATAGAGGTGGAGACAGAGACCCATGTCTGAGCACTGGGCTGAGATCCTGGTCCAGCCAAGAACAGGGGAGGAGAGTCTGTATGAGCAAGGAGATAGGGATTATGAGGAAAATTCCCACAGTGATGGCTAACTGTGGACCTCACTGAATCAAAAGTAACCACTGGAGACCTATAAGGAAAATGAGCTAGGCCCTCCAGTGGTAGGCAACTGTCGATTGACATGGGTAGTATGTGAAGGCTTGAGGGGTGGGATAAAACTGTGTTCCTGTGCATGGGCTGGCACCTTAGAAGTCATTCCCTGCAGAGGAACACATAACCCAGTGTTGACTTTGGGATGAGGAAGTTGGACTTGCTTATAGTGGATATGCCATGCTGAGCTGATCTACCTTTTACTTCTTGCCCTTTTGGGAAGGGAATAGGGGAATGAAAAGGAGGGAGGCTAAAGGCTGACTGGGAGGAATTGGGAGGTGGGAAGGGAGAGGAAGCAGTGGGATACATGGATAAAAAAGATATTTATAAAAATAATAAAATGAAATAAATATATACTCTCTATCAAATAGAGAGAATAGAGATAAGCACAAAATTTTTTGATGTGCAAAGTCAAGAGATACTCATTGTGACCAGGAATGCTGATGAAGAATAATTAGAGAGGATTTAGCTTCTAAAGTTATAGAACTAAAAATCATGCAGCCTACTAAATTTAAAGAGCTATTCCCTTCATCATTTTTAGGAAACTTACTTGTTCTTATTAGTGTGACAGTAATTCCAACACTGACCATTGATCTATTTCATGAATAATCTGGTCAGATTAGGAACTGAATGGACCAGGGTTATGTATATCATTTTATAGTTGTATTTAACTATCGTGTGAGAGGCTTCATGAATTTACCCTTCAGCTCAAAAATATGAAATCAAAAAGAAATGTATAAAGAAATAATACTTAATGAAAATTCACACTTTGTTTATGAGAAGTTTTGCCCTTAAGTGTTGACTGTACATAAACTGTTGAAATTCTCTGATATCAGCAACAAGCAGTAAGTGATTGATCATCTACCCAACATTTGTATTTGGGAGCAGGAGACATGACAATACAATTCCAATTGATTAGAATTCTTGTTGTTATACTTGAATTAAATATGTCCCCACTTTCTTCACAGATATTTGAGAAAGTATTGTATGACAAGCATGTAGGGCAAGGAGAAGAAATTAATTTCCTTTACTATTCCCAGGAAACTAGTAAATAATACAAAATGCTGATTAACTCTGAATGATTATGAACCAGAAAAACTGGGATTTTCAACTTAAACTTCCTAATAATAATTATCCAGAGAGTCATTAAAAACAAAGATTCTAAGGTACAAATTTTAATTCTTTTATTCAGTGCATGTAGAATATAAGAACTTTTAGTTTTCCAAAAATGTGATTGAGCTGTCATATGATAAAGTGACTTTTCTTAAAACAATATACTCACTTTGATATGGGAAAAATACCAATATTTAGTTGTTCTATCTTAGTACAACATTAAGAAGGAAAATTAACTTGCCTCTGTTTGCCTGGTATTTTCACACACACACACACACACACACACACACACACACACACACACACACACATACACACACACACATTGTGGTTTGAAGGGTACCAAAGAATTTCTTTTACCTCTGTTAACAGGTAGGGTATATAAAATTTTTTTACAGATATTTAAATTTATTCCAATGTATAAACTAACAATTCACCATTTACATTTATCTCAGAACATTATTTTTAAAAAAAATCATAATTTTATTTTATTTTTACTTCCTTAAATTAGGCTAGAAATATTATAAATGAAAACTAACCTTATGCAAAAGTAGTTTTAACCAGGTTGTACTCTCTTATAAGTAAAGAAAAAAATATTGCAAACATCTGGGTAGCAATAGAAATTCTATGAGCCCAAAAAGGTTTTTTTACATTAAAACAGCAAATATGCCTCTGGACATAAAGAGCCACAGCTTTTGACTTTCCAAATGATATGAATTAAAATGATATGAATTTCAGAAATCCTGCATCACTGCATGCCAGGAATTCTCAGTCGGTGATCACAAGACAGACTGAATACTATTTTCTCAGCCTGACTTTCTCTATTACCACAGACCACCTTGAATGATGCATGTACTAGGAAGAATCCACAATTATCAAACTGAATTCATAAAAGTATTTGTCAGAGATTCTACTCTATGTGCTGGGTATAAAAGGAGTAAAATTATGATTAATATAAGTATGCTTCGTGGAATGGAACACATGTAATATATTCTTATAAAGAATATGGCAATTCTAAAGATTTTTACTCCTTGCACTGAAATCTTAAGAACAAATATTACAAATTAATAGTGAAGATATTTTGAGATGTTATTTCACAACCAAACAGAAATTGTATACTCAATATATTGTTCTACTCTCATAAAATATGCATTTACTTAATTCATAGTAATATTTTAAATTTTAGATAAATTCTATGATAATGTTTTTAAGAAATGTGTGCTCTGGATTTTTATGTGAAATTGTTTTTAAATGAGCAAATACCTTCAGCTGAAATAAACAAATATTTTCCACTTTCAACTCATTCTCACTCTTACTAGTAGGATATGTTCATTGTCCTATTGTAGTTAAGAGTCACTGTCATAAGCAGGACAAATTTACAGAAATAATTTCCCTGGTTTTCTCAAGTATTCAAGTTCTGACCAATATTTTTGTTTTCATCTTATCTCTACACAAGTATAACCCAGGAGGAAGAATGAATTGAGCAGAATTTTTACTTTGCTATTTTAACTCTACCAAACACTTCACTCTAAATATAAATTTTTTTTTTGTGATTCTAAATTTTACTACAAATTCATCTCTCTTGGTCCTCATAAAATGTTATGTATTGACCTTACAATTCTAAGTAGCCCTTCTTAGCAAGGGCCCTTAAACACTTTCAATCCAGACTGAAGTTTCCACCTATGTGTAGTACAGAAAGTGTGTCTGATGAGGATACTGTTTTATCCAAATCAGTGAGTTTTAGTTCAACTTTATCTGTGGAAATGGTGGTTGAGGCTGTTACTATTTTCTCACTGCAGACTCTAGCTTGCTTCAAGTGGAAGCTTAAAGAAGTGAGCTTGTGCTTCATAAAACATTGATCACTATCTTCTTTTTCCTTAATGCTGGATAAAACAGACAGCTATGTAGTGGCCAATCAATCTAGGCATATGCAAATTGTCTAGAGCTTAGGAACATTTGATAATTATTTTTGGAGATAAAATGATATTAAAAGAAGAAAATAAATAATGAGTGTCCATTATTTATGGAAATTAGTATTGTTTGAAAATGTATAAGTTATTTATAAGAAATGAAAGAAGCTCAGTACAGGTTTCCCATCTTGGTAAATTTCATATTATGAACAACTGAATTTAATGCAATTAATTCAAAGTAATGCTAGACACAACCTAAGGTATACTGCTTAGATATCATTAAGGTTTTCATAGAAAAATGAAAACAGCATTGAATGAAGAGAATAATCTATTATATATGACCAGTTACATCAGTGTTCATTCTTACTGGGGTAGTCAAGTTATAACTGAAACAAAATCATAAACTCTTAGGACAAAAACCCAAATGTGTAGAAATATCACTTTCTGGACATGTACAGTAAACTTCAAAAGCATTATATATGGGCCTGATTACAAACCTCAGCAATACACACATTCAAACATACACATGAAAACATTCATATATCCACAGGCAAATACAGATGCAAATGTACACATGTCCACAGACATACACACAAACACACACAGACACCTGCAAATGTCTACACACACTCATGCACAGACCTCCCCCCCCTACAAAATAGAAATAATTGAACAACTAGAAGGGGCTTAACCATCTTAATTTTTTCTCCTTTTTAAATTTTATAGCATAATCTATACTCAGACAAAAATAAGAACTAATAAATTTAGGAAAATTTCCAGAAAAATGTGAGTAAAAACTAGAGTTCTACAAAGAACTTAGTAAATTTCATCACATATTTACATTTAGGTTTACATATATATGTGTATCTTTGTACAGCACATATACATATATATATATTTATATGTCACTAGATAATAAAACTTGCTTTACTTATAATTTTTTCTTTCTACTAAGTCTGGAAATAATTGCTTCCTGAATTTATCTAAGGCAACTTGAATCACATGCATTTAGTGAAAATGGCTTGCTGATTGTAAGGACATATTGTCAGTAGCGTCTCAGATTTCTGATTAATATAAATGCCACCCCTTCCCTTCCATTTTGGCAGGTGGAAGGTCTTAAACATCTTATTTCCTAAAATATCCTGTTGGATAAATTTATTTCTGAAAATTTATCCACTTCTCGTTTTTATACAGTGGAAATGTGGGCTGAATGACAGAATGGAAGGATATGAAATACAAAGTGTGAAATCAAGAGACAGGAACATTTCATATCAAGGATAAGACAGACATTTCTGCTACAGGAGGAGACCACTCAAGAATTTGCAAAACGGGGCTTTTTTATTATCCCAGCTAAAATGAGAAATTCAGTAATCTCTTTTCAAAAATTCTGGTACTTACAGGATTGGCTCAAGGTGGAATAAAAGCAGTGATTCCTTGGCATGTGCCAGCTCCAATCGTATTTTCTTCTCTTTACAAAGATTTTTCCCTTTTGGAGAAAAAAAGTCAAAGAAATCTTTTAAAATTTATTAACAGGTATTAAAACAAGCTTTCCTAAAAATTGTAAGAATATAAAATATTTATATTTAAAATTAGGGTTTTAAAAGAAAATAGTAATTAGAAGGCTTCCCAAATTTAATCAAAATACACTTAAGTTAATCAAATATAGCTAAAATAGTCTTGCTATGATTTGTCAATTAGCTATGTCAAATTTTAGTACATTGATTAAAATTACTTTCATTCAAGCAAGTTTATCTGTGATCTCATTTGGTGAACCTACTGAGTTCACAGCTCAATACTTGCTGTGAGCCAAAGTTTTAAATAGCAACAACATAACTTTAATTTTCTGTCTCATTTTACATTTTTCTCTATAAATTTTAATGTGATGAGTCCACATAACTACAAAAAAGATGCTAAAATTCAAAGTTTCATAGAAGTTATTTATTTGGTTGGTTGGTTGAGATTTTGTTTTGTTTGGGATAAAAACATTTTAATCAGTAAACCATTTAATGGAAAGTTGCCCTTAAATCTGGGTGGTGTACTTATACTGTGATGATTTGAATAAGAACAGTTCTCATATGTTCCTATGTTTAAATGTTTAATCCCCAGTTGATGGAACTGCTTAGGAAGAATTCAAAGTTATGGACTTGTTGAAAGAGGTATGTCAGTATGGATTGGGCTCTGCAGATCAAGATGAAACATTTCTCCAGTTCCTGTGTTTTGCATTGGTCATGAGACCCTCAAAGAGACCACCAGAGATGTAAACTCTCCGAAATGCAAAAACAGAGTTTATATATAAATGTTAAATCACAACAAGGACCTTGGTCCAGCTCACATGTATGCCAGTGGCTGGAGGAGGCACCTGCCCCTCTGTAAGATGTTTTTAAAGGCAAAAATCAAAAGGTTATACATCAATTAGGAGGTATTAGTACTGATAAAATTCAGATTAGCTCAGTTTGGGACTTTGCAGATTTCCTCAGTTATTTGTCTGTTTGCCAAACCTTCCCTAGACTACCTCCTGGGTGGGGACATTCCATGCTTATCAAATGGCCCCAAGCTACCTCCAGTACTGGGACAGTCCAAGATTAATTAACTGCTATCAGCCCCTTGCTATGTCTCCTGTTGGTACTTCTTACCTTAGCAGGACTCAAGCTTGTTTCAAACTGAGAATTGAAGTTCAAAAATGCAGGTGCTTCTCTGGTTCTTCACCTGCTGCCAGGCCTTTGCTTTGCTATCACAGTTGTTAACTCTCTGAAACCATAAGCCAAGATAAGTACTTTCTTTTATAAATTTCCTTGGTAATTGTGTTCTATCACTGCAATAAAAAAATAAGTAATAAATTTTCTAATTCATTGAGACACAGGATGGGTGAAATTTAAGACTTCATAGATGAAATTCATACACTGTCTCTGTCTTCACTGTAATTCATCATTCTTAGGATTTCAGGTACCCACTGAGTTCAATCAGCCAGGTTTCCAAGTCTTCAGAGACTAGAGTATTTTCATACAATATATTTTCCTCTCCCAACTTCTCCAAGATTTGCCTTTCTTTCCCATAGAAAGTCACTTTCCCTCTTTTATTTTACAGAAATAGAACTCTGATCTATCTTTTTGAATGATCATTTTTAACATGTCATTCTGTTTCTGTGTAAATATACATGTATATATTCATTTGTACATATATGCATTCTATCTTCTGGATATAACTTTATAATTACAGTTTTTATCCAACGTTCTTTGAATGTGGCTATTGTGAAAATAGAAAATTCTAAAATCCTGTTTGCTTCTCTTTACCTCTCATGTAAGGGCAGTTTGCTCAGGACAAAGAGTTTCAGCTCCATTGTCTCATTGTAATGTAGTGGCAGTTTGTTCAAGGCCCGGGTTCTGGGAAAAGCTTTGTTCACAGGATTTATGGCACCTTGCTTCCTGAAATTCTGAGAATCCCCCCTGGAGCAGCTTGGCCTCCTAGGACTCGTACATCGTGATCATGCTCGTGATCTCTTCAACAAGACCACCCAAGATAATTGCAAGCATTCAAGCATTCTTCATCCTGGCAACCTTGCAACTTCCTTACCTCACCACACTCCCCCTCCCAATTCAAAGTGTAGTATAAAAATTCTACTCTGAAAGCATTCGGGGCTCTTGGCCGCACAGTGCCTTGAGTCCACTCATGAGTGTAATTAAACTTTTCCTTTTTATCTTGCAAGAGATCTGGGTCCGAGATCTTTTTCTTTATCCAGCCGGTAACAGCTATATTCAGAAATTTTGTTCATACTGTTAATGATGGGATTTCTTGCTCAGATTGAAATAAATTGCATAATTTACAAATTAATAAATTTTATAATCATCCTGTTAATTTATCTTAATGTGCATAAATATATATATATACATATATTAAAGTTACCTATAGGAAGGTTGTTGGTTTAATATTTTTAAAGTTTTTTCAATAATTTGACAAACTATTCTTAATTTTTAACACTTTTAATTTTCTCTCCTACAATGTTAAATTATTATGTTAGGACTCTTTTCTTTTCTTAGTTATATTAGAAAACTTGTCATATTTACTTTCTATATTTACGGCAAAGTTAATCAGGTCTTCATAAATTAATGGAAAATTATGTTTTATCATTGTAATAACATTTACTTATATTTTTAATATTGTGACATATAAACTTCAATGTTTTATAAATATTACATATGATTATTTGTTGTGCCTTTTATAAATATGAATTTAATTTTGTTGTCACTTGGGTTTTTTGATACATGCTTTACTTTATATTAAATTAATAATGATATTTAATAGGACTATTTTAAAAATAATTTACTAGCTTTAAATATGTTTTCAAGATCAAACAAATATATTGTAGATGAACAGTTCTTCTTCAAACACTTCAGAAATCCATATGATACAGCATTTAAAATATTTTAAGAACTTAGACTTTTCTAGACAGTGAGACAGGTCTGCTCCTGGCAGCACCAATCTACTTCAAGAGAAAAATGGGCAATGAAGAAACTCCATGTGGAGTCTACTATCTTTTTGGCAAGAGTTGGCCACTGGGCAAGAACCTCTTTTTGTATTGACTGCTTGACAGTATGCTGTTTAAACTAGCCATGTAGTTTCCCTTGGAAAATGACCTCTGAACTTTGACAGAACAAGCTAAGATGGTCCTTCACATTCCTGCTTTTCAGAGAAAATAGTCAGATATTCTTCAGGACACAAGGAGAAGTGACTTATGAATATATCAAAGTGGGCAGGGCAGATTTCCTGCTTCACTGAAATGAAAAGAGACTCAGGGCCTCTAGGCTGCAGATGAATGCCCCAACTTTATAAAGATACTTTGGGTGACTGTCCAGGAAGATATGTGTCATTTCTGTCATTTCTAGATTTTTAAAATTGCTTGCACTTCCTGTTTACTTGGGTAAATATTATTTCCTTCTTGGGTCTCTGAGATAATTGAAGATGAGATAGTTATAGTTATTGTTTTCTAGTTACAGTTTTAGAAAAGAAACTTTGAAATTAAATGTATAAGATTAAGAGACATAAAAATAATAGATTTTAGAAGTAATTCAAGTTAGAAAGAAAGTGAATTACATATAATCATTTGGACTCACCAAAATAGGATAATTAATGAAATATTTTCTTTGAATTGTCAATTGTTAATGAACTGGACATTACTCATTTATTGTTTGTATATATTGTATATAATTACTGTACCTATTGTATATGGTTTTTCTTATGTTAGCTATAACTTTCTTTTCTTAATTTTGACACAAAAGGGGATATGTAGGGATATGTTTCAAATTTAATAAAAAACAGTCTGAGATATCAGAGGGATCTATCCACAGTCATTCTAGGAGGATCAAACAGTGGTAACTCACACCTTTAATCCAAGCCCAGGGAATAACCAGGAGTGGTGACCTATGTCCTTAATCCCAGAAAATCTGAATTTGAGGTCATTTTAGTTTACAGAGGAAGTTTCAGGCTCCCAGGCAGGCAGTGGTGGTGCCAGGCCTTTAATCTTAACCTGGATGTAAAACAACTGTGCAAAGAGGGTATTTAAGGCAGGCATAGAAAAACAAAACAGGCTGTAGAAGCCATGGACCACACTGTTAGCCACAGAACTTGGGAAGCAGAAACAAGAGAATCTCTGTGAGTTCAAAGCCAGCCTGGTCTTCAAAGCAAGCAAGTTCAAGGACAGACAGGACTGTTACACAGAAAACTCTGTCTCAAAAAATAAAAACAAACAAACAAACAAAACAAACAAACAAAAAACCCAAAGACTAGAAGAGATGACTCTGTCCTTTGAAATCTCAAACTGTTTTTATTAAATTTGAAACATATCCCCACAGACTATTATTATTTCTATTTATAAAATATATTTAAAATAATATTCTAAACTTATTGTATTTGAACACTATGGATTTATACTTAAGACAACATTGAGGATTATAAAAAATGTTTGTCTTCATCTCAGTGGATGTGTTCAGTGTCCTTCCTCCTAGGACCTTCTTAATCTTTCAGCCGTCCTTGATTTGTGTCTTCCATTTTGTAACTTTTGCAGTTATATTTTCATCCTATTTAAATAAGTGATTTAAATATTATCATCATTTAAAAATTCTTCCAGGACTTATTCTAACATTTATTAGTATTTTGATAAAAACTAAGAATTGCTGCATATTAATATTCAGGTACTCCCACCCACAGACTAGGTTGATAAACATAATATAATATATATATATATATATGAGTTTCTATTCTACTTTTATTTATGATCCACTAATACTTATTAAAAAAACTAATATTTCCTTTCAAATTTACTTAAAGTTCAGGTGTAATTTTTATAAATCATATTGTGTATTTATCTCATATGTGCAGAGATAATAACTTTCTGTTCTCACATTTCCCATTTTTATTAATCTCAGTTGATTGACTCATCTGAGTCATAACTGTCGGGTTTTGCAATGATTCAGTCCTGGAATATTCTGTGAGTGTTTTATACCCTCCTTAAAATATCAGATCTAATTAAGGTATCATAGTTCTGCAATGCACCAAGCAGCTAATTTTGTACTCATTGTTCTATAGTAAGTGATTCAACATAAATTCAATATAAAAACAGCTTGCTGTTCTACTGTGAGTGATTCAATACAAATGTAATGCTAAGATAGCTCACCCTTTGAAAGTTCATAGGGTAATAAAATAATTAACTTCATGAATGCTTTAAGGAATTTTCAAAGGGATTTTCTGGGTATCACTTTATATATTGATCTAATGTTTAATATTTTCTCTTCTACATACTTATATTATTTTAAAGCTCAGGACAAATCATTTTAAATTGTTTTTTCTTTGACTATTTAGTTTTTCCCACTTGCTGTCCTTTTGTGCTAAAAAATATCTTTAAGTTTAATTTTTTGTGTTGTGTCAGTATTATCTTATTTTAGAAATATATTTTTTATTTATTTTATTTAAAAAAATGCCATACTCTGCCTCCCTTCTCTCCTCTCAATCCTCCCATTCAGCCTTCAGCCTTGTCTCTCCCCATCCATCCATCCCTTCCCCCAAAAGGGCAAAAACATCTAAAGGTGTGTCAGCTCAGCATGGCACATCCACTCCGGGCAAGTCTGAACCACTCATCCTAAAGTCAAGGCTGGGCTAGGTGTTCGTCTGCAGGGAATGGGCTCTAAGTTGACAGATCATGCACAGGAACACAGTCTGATGCCACCCTGCAAGGCACCACACTCTGCTCATGCCAGTAGACAGTTACCTACTCTTGGAAGGCACAGCTCCCTTTCCCAGTGTGGCCATTCTTGATTCAGTGAGACCCCCAAAGCTCTAGCTGGCAATCACTGCAAAAACTCTCCTCACAATCCCTATCACCTTGTTCACATGGAAACCTCTCCCCTGCTCCGAGCTGGACCAAGGGCACTGTCCAGTGTGCAGCCATGGATCTCTTCCTCCACCTCGATTCTTTGGTGGATACAGGTTTTAGGATGACACTTAGTGTGGGAATATTTTGTACTATAGTAAAAACATTCTGATATATTAGTGGGATCTCCCCACAGTAAGTCTAGGAAGATCAGACAGTGGTAACTCACACCTTTAATCCCAGCACAAGGAATATCCTGGTAGTGGCGACCTATGTCCTTAATCCAATCTGAGTTTGAGGTCATTTTAGTTTACAGAAGGAATTCCATACTCCCAGGCAGGCAGTGGTGGGGCCACGCCTTAACTGAGCAAAGTGAGCATTTAAGGCAGGCATAGAAAGACAGAGCAGTCTGTCGGAAGAAGCAAGGAGAAGCCAAGCTGAGGAAGCTGGAAAACAGCTGGGTAAGATCTGACTGTGGTGTTTACTGTCTCTAGTATCTCCCACTTTTCCAGAGACCTGTCTGTGAGTTTCCTGTATTTGCGAAACACTTGGCATTCAACTGTGGGGCATCAATTCCTCCCCTCCCTACCAAAAAAACAGCACTTGCTGGCCAGAGCAACACATGGTAGGTGGAGTAATTACCAGCTGGCTAGGCTTTCAGTTCTGAATTAAGCTCCAATCTTAGGCAAATTAGTCCTATGTGTTTCTGTTTCATTCTCATCTTGGTAGTTTTTCAGACAGTGGCCTCTTTCCCTTGGGTGGGTTGTTTCATTTTTTTTTTTTGTTGGAGCCACCCTTGGGTTGCTATCATACTAGGTAGCTGCCCTACTTCACAATCAATTGAATCATCAACAGACAACAATCAGTGAGTAAATCAATTTTTTAAAAAGAGGAAATTTCTTTAAAGCAATGGAGGGTGATTGGTCTTACTGTAATCTTTTGCTAGACAATTTGGTATTAAAACCAGTAAAGGAAAACTTAAATAAAATAGATGGAACTATCATAAAGCAAGGTCACATAAAAAGAGATTGCAAACAAGGCATTTCCAGAAACAGTGCTTTTGTTAGGAAGAATCCCAAGAGAACATCCTTCCTTTCTAGAGTATGCAGAAGGTATAGAAAAGGAAGACATTGGATTAATGATGCAGATCAAAAGGGACAAACAAGGTAACTTTCTGCCCTTGGGAAAAGCCCCCAATCCAATCTTACCCTGCCATTGTGGAGGAAACACATTCAGAGAACAATTCAAAAGACATACTATACCTATTTTAAAAAGACATACTACACAGAATGATAGAAAATCTACAGAAAAGGAAAAAAATGCAGCAAAATGGAAGTGAATATTTTGGCAAGCTTCTATCAATGAACAAAGGCAAAAACTAAAAGTTCAAATAAATTATTGTTGTCTCCCGAGTATGTGCAATTCTGGGCCTTATGGCCCATCCTCTTCCCCTAAGGACTAAAACCTTGTTTACTGGGGGAAAAAGGAACTACAAATCTCCTTATCACTGCCACCTGCTGAGTGCTAGTCTCTTGGGATCCTCTATGACCTTGGGCGTGCCCGGATGAGGAGGCAGGGTGTGTAAGAGAGTTAAGGTGACAGAGAGCTGAGAAAAAGGAGACACGAGGAGGGACTCAGGCAGAAGCGGCAGAAGAGGCAGAAGCTGGGGACAAGCATGGATTAGAGTCAGTGTGTGTGAGCAGGAGCAGAAGGAATCCAGCATGGCGGGAAGCTAGAGGGGAAAAAGCTAGGCGAGATGCAGTGGCAGGAGAGAAGCATGGCTAAGGGACAGACAGGTCTAAGATATAAGATGTACTGAATAAAGCTCAGGTCTCTCAGTGTCAGAGAGAGCCTGAATGATGGAACCTAAACGACTCCTGAGTGTAGACTTATTTAATCTTGACGCTCCTCGCCTGGGACAAAACTCGGACTACAAAGAAACCGGACGCGGTAAGTGGAGGTCATAACCCAGACCCACTCGGTAAATTATATTATGATTAAAGGCTTATTAGGCACAGGGGCAAATGTATCAATATTTTCACCAGCATCATGGCATCCAAGTTGGCTACTTCAGGAGGTAAATGTTCAGTTATTGGGTACTGGGTTGATAACCCAGTGCAAGATGGCTTGAGTGTATAGGACCAGAAGGACAAGGGGGAAAATTAAAACCATATGTGACTGACATTGCTATAAATTTATGGGGACAAGATTTACTGCAACAATGAAACACACAGATTAATATTCCTCCAAAACACAGAAATAAGCCATAAACTAGCACATGGTTCCAGAAGAAACATTAGAAGGTATTAAGAGAAACAGTTTATAGAGAAACAAGGCAAAACAGCTGCTGATTTTTCAAACCTCACACAGCCCTACCTCTAGAATTGCTAACAGAGAAGCCTATATGGGTTCATCAATGGCCTCTAACAAAAAAGGAGTTGAAGGCCTTAGAGCAGCTGGTACAGGAGCAGTTAAATGCTCAGCATATAGAAGAATCAACCAGCCCTTGGAATTCTCCTGTATTTGTTATTAAAAAAAATCTGGAAAGTTTAGAATGGAAACAGACCTAAGGGCAATAAACAAGGTGATCCAGCCAATGGGCTCTATACAGTTTGGAATTCCTTTGCCTTCTCTGTTACCTAAAGAATGGCCTATTATAGTTATTGATTTAAAAGACAATACCTTTACAAGAACAAGACAAATTAACCTTTACAGTGCCCACTTAAAATAATTCTCAGCCTGTAAAGAGATACTAGTGGAAGGTCCTTCCTAAAGGAATGCTGAATGGCCCCACTCTATGCCAGTATTTTGTACAATAGCTAGTAGAACAAATACCTAACAAATTTCTAAAATCTATAATTTATCATTACATGGATGATATCTTGCTGGCCAATTCAAATGTTGATACCTTAGAAATAATTTTCGAAGAAGTAAAAAGGATTTTGCCTGCTTGAGATTACATATTGCCCCAGAAAAAAAATACAAATAAGGGATTCCATTAATTATTTAGGCTACAAAATAGGCCAACAAAAAATCAGACCCCAAGAGGTACAATTTAGGAGAGATAGATTGAAGATACTTAATGATTTTCAAAGACTACTAGGAGACATTACCAATTCATGACCCACTACTGCAATTTAAAATGATGAACTAGATAATTTGTTCAAAACCTCAAATGGTGACAAGGACTTAAATAGTCTGAGAGAATTATCACCTGAAGCTGAGAAAGAATTGGCTTTGATGGAAAAAAAATTACAGGATGCATATGTCGATTGTATGAATCCAGACCTTAATTTTATTCTAGTTACCTTGCTCTCTAAGCATTCTCCTACGGGAACTTTAATGCAAAGGCAAAATGTTATATTGGAATGCATATTTCTTCCATATAAACTGAGTATGAAGTTAAAGACATATGTGAAAAGATTTCTGAACTTATTTTTAAAGGAAAATTAAGACTTTGTCAATTGACAGGAATGGACCCAACAGAAATTGTTGTACCTTTAACTAAAGAAGAAATTGAGCAATAAGTGAATCTTGGCAAAGATCCTGCAGTAGTTTTGGGGGAGATATTAGCAACAAATATCCTCAAAGCAAACAAATTGAATTTCTAAAGAAGACTAATTGTTATCTCTCTTGTATAAGATAAACCAATTTCTGGAGCCCCTACATTTTATACCAATGCAAACAAATCAGGAGAGGCAGGTTAAAAATCAGAATATATAAGTAGAGTGGCTCAAAGCCCTTATAATTCTGTTCAAAAGTAAGAATTATATGCTATTGTGGTAGATCAGACAGTGGTAACTCACAACTTTAATCCAAGGACAGGGAATATCCTGGGAGTGGTGACCTATGCCCTTAATCCAAACTGAGTTTGAGGTCATCTTAGTTTACAGAAGGAGTTCCAGACTTCCAGGCAGGCAGTGGTGGCAACACACCTTAACTGAGCAAAGAGAGTATTTAAGGCAGGCATAGAAAGACGGAAAGCAGAAGCCAGGAAGAGCCAGCCTGAGGAAGCTGGAAGACAGCTGGGTAAGAACTTACTGTGGTGTTTACTCTCTCCTATATCTCCAACTTTCCCAGAGATCTGGCCATTAGTTTCCTTTATTCATGCAACAACTTAGGGAGGTTATTCATTTGATTATAGGGGAAGTCCTGTTTAGGCAACTTCTCTATTACTCATTGAAGACCTAGTCGGGGACATCCTGTAAGTTCCTGGGGCTTTCTCTAGCACCCTGTCTCTTTGTTCTCTTTCCATCCTCATATTGGCTTCCTCTATTGAAATATCCATCTTTCTATTTCTTTCTTTGTTCCTCTCATTCAACCATCTCCTTCCTTTATGATTTGTTCCCAACTCTTCTAGGCTACAGCCCATTAGGATCCCAATTTGTTAAGGTGATCTTCTCTATTTTCTCTTCTTTGGGGAATCTCTGGATGTCTCTTTTATTTTCCTTCTAATTCCAAGATGTTCAGGGGTTGTAGTTTGCAGCTTGGGTATTCTATGCTTTTTGTCTAAAATCCACTTAATGAGTGAGTATATCCCATGCCTATCTTTCAGGGCTTGTGGTATATGTGAGTTTGTTAGTCCATTTTTCTGTTGAGGGGCATCTAGGTTGTTTCCAGGTTCTTAATATTACAAATAATGCTTCTATCAACATAGTTGAGTTAATACCTTTGGGATACGAATGTGCATCTTTAAGATATATGCCAAATAATGCTGTATCCTTGGGGAGATTGATTTCCAGTTTTCTGAGGAATAGCTAGCCATACAGAGTGGCTGTAGAAGTTTAAACTCCCACCAGCAATCAAGGAGTATTCCTCTTGTTCCCATCTTCTCCAGCATAGGCTGTCATCTGTGTTTTTGAACTTAGCTATTCTGACAGGTGTAATGTGGTATCTCAAAGATGTTTGATTTCATTTCTCTGATGGCTAATGATGTTGAGCAGTTTTTAAATGCCTTTCAGACATTTGTAATTCTTCTGTTGAGAATTTCCTTTTTAGCTCTGAACCCCATTTTTTAATTGGGTTATTTAGGTTTTGGGGCTCTAGTTTTTTTAGTTCTCTGTCTATTTTCAAGATCAGTCCTCTGTTTAATGTAGGGTTGGTGAAGATTTTTCCCATTCTGTAGGCTATTATTTTGTCTTATTGACAGTATCCTTTGCCTTACAGAAGCTTCTCAGTTTCAGTTTCAGGAGGTCTTACTTATTGGTTGCTGTTCTTAGTGTCTATGTTACTGGTGTTATGTTTAAGAAGTAGTCACCTATGCCAATGCTTTGGAGGGTATTTCCCACTTTCTTTTCAATCAAGTTCAGTGTAGTTGTGTTTATATTGAAGTCTTTGATCTACTTGGGTTTGAGTTTTGTGCAGGGTGATAGGTTCAAATCTATTTGCATTCTTCCATATACGTCATCCAGTTATGCCAACACCATTTATTGAAGATACTGTCTTTTTTACATCGAATATTTTTGGGCTCTTTGTCAAAAATCAGGTGTTCATAGGTGTGTGGGTTAATGTCAGGATCTTTAATTTGATTCCATTGATCCATAAGTCTGTTTTTCTTGTACTAGGATGTTTTTATTACTATGGCTTTATAGTATAGCTTGAAATCAGGGATAGTGATTCCTCTGGAAGTTCTTTTATTGAGCAGATTGTTTTAACAATCTTGGGCTTCATGTTATTCCATATGAAGTTGAGCATTGTTCCTTCAAGGGCTGTAAAACATTGCATTGAATCTGTAGATTGCTTTTAGTATAATTTCCATTTTTACTATGTTGATCCTACTTATCCAGGTGCATGGGAGATCTTTCTATTTTCTGATATTCTCTTCAATTTCTTTCTTCAGTAACTTAAAGGTTTTGTCAAAGAGGTCTGCTACTTTTTTGTTTAGAGTTACACCAAGATACTTAATGCTATTTGCAACTATTAAAGGGTGAAGTTTCCCTTATTTCTTTTTCAGCCCTTTTATCCTTATCGTATAGGAGTGCTGTTGTACTCTCCTACCTTGCTGAATGTGTTTATAAGCTGTAGGAGTTCCCTGCTTTAATTTTGGAGGTCACTTATGCATATAATTATACCATCTGCAAGTAGAAATAGTTTTATTTCTTCCTTTCCAATTTGTATCCCCTTAATCTCTTTTTGTCCTCTCATCTAAAACTTGAGAACTATATTGAATAGATAAGGAGAGAGAGGACAGCCTTGTTTTGTTCCTGATTTTAGTGGGATTATTTTGAGTGTTTCCCCATTTATTTCGATGTTTGCTATTGGCTTGCTGTATATTGCCTTTCTTATATCTAAGCATTTTTTCTGGTATTTCTGAAGTCTCCAGGATATTTGTTATGAAGGAGTGTTGGATTTTGTCAAAGGCTTTTTTTAGCATCTAATGGGATGATTATGTTTTTTTTTCTTTCAGTTTGTTTATATGATGGATGACATTCTCAGGCTTTCATATGCTTAACCACCCCTACATCTCTGGATTGAAGCCTAGTGATTGTGGGATGATCTTTTTTTTTTATTTTGATATGTTGTTGGATTTGCTTTGCTGGAATTTTATTGAGTATTTTTTTCATCAATGTTCACAAGAGAGACTGACTTGTAATTTGCTTTCTTTGTTACATCTTTGAGTAGCTTTTGAATCAGCTTGATTGTGGCCTCATAAAAAGAGTGCAGCAAAGCTCCTTCAGTTTGTACTGTATGGAAAAGTTTGAGGAGTATTAGTATTAGTTCTTCTTTAAATTTCTGGTAGAATTCTGCACAGAAAACATCTTGTCTTGGGCTCTTTTTGCTTGGGAGTCTTTTAATAACAGCTCCAATTTCCTTTGTGGTTATAGGATGTTTATCTGTCTTGTTGACTTTCTCAAAGAACCAACTCTTTGATTTACTGATTCTCTGAATTATTCTTTGTTTCTATTGTATTGATTTCTGCCCTAAGTTTGATTATTTCCTGCCATCTACTCCTTCTAGGTGAGTTTGCTTCTAATTGTTCTACAGCCTTCATCTGTGCTGTTAGGTCTCTTATTTGAGATGTCTCTTGGTTTTTCACATAGGCATTTGGTTCTATGAGTTTTCCTCTTAACACTGCTTTCATTGGGTCCAATAAGGTTGGATATGTTGTGGATTATTTTTTATTAAATTATAGGAAGTCTTTGGTTTCTTTGTTTAATTTCTTCCTTGAACCAGAAGTGGGTCAACTGATAAATGTTCAGTTTCCATGGGTTTGTGGGCTTTCTGTGATTTTTATTGTTTTAGGAGGAATTGGTAACAGCAAGCACAGCTGTATGAAGATATTCTCTCTCATTACTGTTTCCATCAGGAAAAACCTGATCACAAATTAGTTTTATACAATGACATAATGAATGCAAGTAATTCTACAAAGATACCTATTTCCAATACAAAAATATGCAAAAAATAAACTCCTGTATCAACAGCAGAACAAAGAGATGTGTAAATATTCAGTGGTAAATAGCATTTTCTGTTTTGTTTATTGTGATTTTCATACTGCATGTGAGGTATGAATGAGCAAATATAATCGTCCACATAAAAGTGATACAAAGTATGAGTACTGGGCTTGAGAAAAAATTTCAAATATGACTTAGAAACAAAGCAAGCATTTAAAATAACCAATAATGAATAAGTTAAATAATCAATTAAATTATAAAGAAGAGAAAACGTGCATATGAAGGAGGATGCACAAAGGTAAAAATAAGTATTATAAATGCCATGATAAAAAGACACCATCAGCTGGTGCCTCAATCTCCTAGAATAGTACACAAAGCACATTCATGTGAATTTGGATATGACTCAATCCAAATAACCACATACAAATAATTACATACGTAGGAATGAAACACTGGAGAAAAGGAACTGAGACGTATGGGGGCAATCTAAAACATACTAGCACGTAGAAAATGATGGTTCAGAAAAAAATGAAACCAAACAAAATGTTGAGTTGAAAAAAGGTTGAAGAAATCTGATAAGCATCACACAGACTAAACAGCAAAGACAAATAGCCATACATAGAGAAACAATGAATTTGCTTAACAGGGGAATAAGGAACAAGAGATTATAAGCTACTATTAGAAAAATAAGACACAGTAAATAACATGTAATGATTATTTAAAATAGAGAAATGAAAAATGGGTAAAATATGGTGTTCTTAATACACTAAAAAAATAAATGTTGCTAGGTGATGGTGGTGCACACCTTTAATCCAAGCAATTGAGAAGCAGAGACAGACAAATCTCTTGAGTTTGAGGCCAGTCTAATAAATAGAGTAAGTTCCAGGACAGCCCGAGCTACACAGAGAAACCTTGTACTAATTAACCAGAGAAGAAGGAGGAAGAGGAGCAATGAGGAGGAGAAACAGAAGCAGAGGAAAAGAATAAAAGTTATTAAATGGTAAAACGTGTTACGTGAAGAAATCTTCTAAAATACAAAGAAAGTTTTGAAATGCAAGAAACATAGCAATGTTTTCTGAATGAAAATGCTTATGACCAAAAAGATGGATGGATCTATATGATACATATTTACACACAAACACACATGTGGAGAGAGAGAGAGAGAGAGAGAGAGAGAAGAAACACAAAATGAAACTATAGAATTGAGTGAAGTATTAAGTTGTGGTAAATGCATTTTAAGTTTTATATGTTACTTACTGTTCCATGTCTGTTTATTACAGTACTTGATATAATGAACACTCATAGTTAATGGTGGTAGCCCCCCATAATCATACTCTTTAGAGTACCAACTTTTGAAATTTAATTTAAATTTAAAAGACAAAAACATATAAAAGCAAGACTCACTGGAATATCTCCAAATAATACATGAAGGGAAATAAGAGTTATTGAACCATACAGAATATTTTAAAATAAAAAGCATAGCAAGATGACAACAGTAATTACTAACATACATGCATCTGCTATAAAAAACAAAAGTCAAACATCAGATATTGATACAATAAATAAGTAAAAGGTGTTTTTGTTTGCTTCTGTTGCTGTGATGAAACACTAACCAAGGGCATTTGGGGAAGGAAAAGTTGATTTGGCTTATAGACTAAAATCTATCATCATGAGAAGCCAAGGCAGAAAGTAAGGGATCTGGAATTACTGATGCAGAGACCACAAAGGAATGTTTATTACCTTGTCTCCGTGTTTACTTTCAGCTAGGTTTCTTTGCCCACAGCTATCTGGCCAAGGATGACACCACTCGCAACTGCCTCAGTCCCCATCAAGGAAATGTCCCACAAATATGCTCATACACCAGTTTGATGAAGGCAATTTCTTTGTTGGAAAAATGACAAAATCAAAATGAAAGTAAAAGTTGGAGGTAGACTTATTACATTAATTGAAGTATAGAATCATCATGTCACATGATAGTAGAAAGCCTTTAATAATTGTCTGAGGTAAATTTTCTAAGGAAAAGCAAAGTGGAAACAAGTGCAGTTACAATTTTTCCACTTCTGCACTCAGTGAAATTTTTATTTAGGAAGTGATAGAGAAGGCTGAAATAGACAAATTAACTAAGGCACATATGTATTTGTGCTCTAAGAACTACATGTAAAAACATAACAAATTAATGTTACCAACTATTATTTAACAGTTGCAGTAAATATCCCAGCAATATTTACTGCATAGCATTTGGAATCCTAAAACCATCTTTTTTATTCATATTAATTAAAACAGATCTTAGTGAAAGTTAACTAAAAATAGGCTAGATCATACTGTCCCTATAGCCTAGGATGGCAGCTTCAGGTTAAGAATAGTCTTCTAGTGTAGTGTGATAGTTTGAATCTATTTGTCCTCAATAATCTCATACAGAGGGGCACTATTAAGAGATGCAGCTTTGTTGGAGTGCGTATGGCCTTGTTGGAGAAAGTATGTCACTATGGGAACAGGCTTCAATGTTTTCTATGTTTAGGATACTGCCTAGTATCTCAGATTATTTCCTATGTAAGAGTCAGTTATAGTACCACATCTGCCTATTTGCCATCACCATGCTCCCCATCATGATGATAATGAAATTTAGTCTGAAACTGTAAAAAAAAAAAAAAAAAAAAAAGCACACAATTAAGTGTTTCCAACACAAGAGAAAAAAAATATTCCCCTTAGCCCATTATTCTGTCCATAATTTAATATGAAGATGCTATGCCTAGTAAGAAAAAAATATAGTCAATATAAAGAAAATATATAATAGTTCTTTCTATAACCAGGGGAATAAACTTGGATCTTCCAGAATCATTGTCAGTCATTAAGATATGTAGTAAGAGGTTTCTGGCCCAGACTTTTGGGCCTAGCCTCAAGGTTTAGACCTGCAGACCCACAGACCTGCAAGATGCTTACACTAATTTTAGGCTGATTGGTCTAAGGCCTGGGCGTATAACTTGCTAACTCTTTACCCTTAAACTAACCCATGACTCTTATCCTGTTCAGCCATGGGACTCAGTACTTTTTCTCAGAGCAGCATAGTTGTCCTCTGTCTGCATCTTATGGCTTGTCTGGCAACTCTGGAGTCTCTGTGACACTTTTGCTCTGTTCTTCCTATTCCCAGAGTTTCCTTAGTCTGGTAGCCCCACACACTCTTCCTGTCTGCCATTGGCCAATCAGCACTTAACTTTTTATTAAACTCATAGGCAGGACAATTACTTAAAATGTAAAATCATAAATCCACTACAAAAGTGCGTGCTTGAAAGAAATGGGTTCTGACATACATTTGTTTTAGATGCTTCTAAACATTTATCTTATTGTCAGGTGATCATTATATAGATGGAAATTTTCAGCTTGTTATGATATGGATCAGAGTGAGTATGGGTCATCAGAACAATACTTCTTCTATAGTATTTCTATTTCTATTTGAAAACAGCAAAATCCAAAATTGTCTGAGAGTACTTCTAATATTATTCTGAAAACTTACAATTTTAATGGATCACCATGTTTGGAATCTTATAAGGAAGGCTTTTATATATCTGATTTTATAATAAAAACATTAATAACAATAACATCCTTAAAATCAAAATAGTACTTTTTAAAAATATTCAGTATCTTCTATCAGTTTTTTCACAAGTTTCCTAAAGGCAATGTTACCAAACTAAGTCTTGGCTCCTTCAACTAGCTCTTAATTTAAACATATAATATAATTTCTGTTCTACATAAATGAAATTTTTAAGCAAGAATTTTGCAGTCATACTTTAGCATAATTAAAAATGATTTCCTTTAAAAGTCAAGCATTTATAGTTGATATAGAATTTGAAATTAATTTTCACATGCACATAACAGGTATACCAAATCGTAGTGGGTTGAATGTAGATGGAGAACTGATAGAAAGATATGAAATGTGTATTTACTTGCAATCTCTAAAGCATTATCAAAGGACTGGTGAGAATAAAGCTTAAATATTCATAGTTAAATAAAATATATGAAAATACATGTGGACTGAATTTCTTACTCTTGTGATTACAAAAAGTAGCAAGTACAGGTGCTACACTTTTACCCAGTGATCTGATGTTTTCTAACTTTGAATTCATAGAAACAACATTATAGCCATGGATTGTATAGATATATAAATAAGAGGCTAGTAGTAAAGTTAATACTACATTGTCAGAGAAGGTCATGAGGTTCTTGACATTCCTGTTTCATAGTTAAAACTGTGTTAACTATTTATGGTAGTTTGGATGATAATGGCTTCCATAGGCTCCTATGTTTGTAAGCTGGATCATAACAGATACTGAAATGTTTAGGAAAATTTTGGAGGTGTGGCCTTGAGGAAGCATGTCAGTGAGACTTTGAGGTTTCAAAAGGCCATGATAGGTCCAATTGTCTGTCTCTGCCTGCTACTCTCCTAACATAATATAAAGCTCTCAACTTTTCCAGCAGCATGCATGTCTGTTCTCTACCATGATGATCAAATATCAACCTTCTAAATGTGTGAGCATACTCCCAATAAATGCTTTATTTTGTAAGAGTTACTTTGGCCATGGTGTTTCTTTGTAACAATAGAACAGTAACTTGGACAACACTTTAAACAGTGGTATCTTTTAAATTAGGATGCCTAGTCCACTTCTAAGTCCTTCAGCAAAAACTTACTTAGGGGAGAGAAGTTTATTATTTTATTTATATACTTATATAAATAAAAGTTTATTTATTTTAATCCAAAATCCCAAGCCATCACTGGGAAACCACCAGGGTAGGAAGGCACTTAAGACAACTGGTCATTTCATAGTTATACAGAAAAATGCAAAAAGAATGGAGTAAATGCATGTTTGGTGATAACAAAATAGTGCAAAGCTCAGTTTCTCTATTCTTACATAGTTCCGTACCCTTGCCTAGGGGATGAGACCACAAAAACTGGGTTAGGTCTTCCTATATCAACTAAGTTCATCTCCCACAAATATGCCCATGAACAAAGCCAATATAGACAATTCTTCACTGAGATTATTGTCCAAGTGGTTCTTGATTGTGTAGAGTTGATAGTTAAGACTAATGGTCATAATACCTAAAGAAACTTCACTTTAATTTTATTGTTTGTTTTATATTTTATATATTAACCTAGTTTAATGCTGGCTAGAATGATTTTATAACTATCACAATATTACTATTCCTAAACTTAAAATAAACATTCTTTTATTGAATTTTTTTCATGTGATATATTCTGATTATGGTTTTCCCTTTCCTTTATCCTGCCAGATCCTGCAACCTCTCCATTCATTTGACACCATGCCTTTTTCTCTCTTTCTTTAAAAAACAAACAGAAAATTAAACAGGAAACAGAACAAAATAATGAAAAGGAAGGGCAGGGGAAAATCACAAGAAATACACACAACTCATAAAAACACAAAATGAGGAATTATAATATAAGATAAAGACCATTAAGTAAAAATGGCCAAATAAAGCAGTATGAAACAGAAAAAGGGAGACATTTTAATGGCATATCCAATTCTTATTTTTAAATCAACATGTATTCATCAAAAATTCTGCTGTGCCTCAGCAGAAGAAGCCACAAAAGCATTTATCCACAGAAGAAGTTCATGAAGATCTGACCTTGGAAACTCTGTGTCCCTGTGTCAAAATGTAATGGAGTAGAAAGTAAGAAAAGACAGAGCACAAACGTGAGTCCTACTGAAGATGGCATGCCTGGGAAGCTGCTTGACATTAGAATACACTGGAAGAAGATAGCATATCTGATGAAAACCAGGACTTTGGTATTAGGATCATATGTCTACACAAGCTGAAGAAGCACTCTTTTGGGGACACACTGATAACAGGTCAGGAAGTCCCTATAAGCAGACCTGAGGCAGACTGAGAGAAGAGGAGATTAGATGAAACATGGGGCATGATTCTACTAGCAAAAGGGAAACAACAATATGGAAATTATGTGTTATTTTCAATTAACAACCCATGGTCATTTGTGTAGTGATATGTTGTATATTTAATAAAAGCAGTCTGAAATATCAGAAGAGATCTACCCATAGTCAATCCAGGAGGGTCAGAGAGTGATAACTAATGTATTTAATCCCAGCACATGAAAGACCAGGAGTGGTGACCTATGCCTTTAATCCCCCCAGATCTGAGTGTGAAGACAACTTGTTTTATACAGTGTCATGAGCACATACCCCAGTAATGGGGGAGGAAATAATCACTCTTGATTTGGACTTTGTATAACATTTATTCACACACAGGCAAGTTCACAAACATGTTAGTACAAGTTATAGGCCTTTCTCCCATCTGGATATGGGGACACCTTCTCCTGAAGCAGGTCTGAACTCACAATATATGTTCCTCTGGATCTGGGGTTTAGCTCTCTCAGTCTTGTCACCAGTGAGGACTGAATCTTAGGTCTCTGGTGGAGAAGAGTTTCAGCATGACCCATCAAGAGGCTTCATTCCTGGTAGGGTTCCCATTTTTATACTACCTGTAGCCTTATACTTCTACTCATTCTTGGTTATTCTTGTAATAATGGAAAAATCCTGTTTGACTCTTTCCAACCTAACTTGTCCGAAATCATCTTTCCCCCTACCTGAGGTCCCTGAAACTAGCCAAGGCTGATGGAGTTTCAGTCCCTGTGTGATGGACAATTGATCAAATGGCTGTTTGTTCACGACTCAGATTCTCGGAAAAAAGCTTTGTTCACAGGATTTATGGTTGCTTGACTAACTGCTCACAGGACATGATTCCTGCATCCTTTTTGGGACACACCTGGTCAGCCTGACCTTCTGGACTTACATGTCCGCAGGTAATTGCTTGGGCAGGAACACCCAAGATAATTGCAAACATTCCTTATTATGAGGTCCTTTGCAACCTCCCTATCTCACAAGGCCAGATGTACTTCCCCTCCCCTACCCAGAGTGTGGTATAAGAATTTTACCCTGAAATCATTTAAGGCTCTTGGCTGCCTTTCTGCCTTGGGCCCTCTTGTGGGTGTAATAAACTTTTTCTTTTTGTCTTGAAAGAAATCTGGGTCTGGGGTCTTTTTTGCCCTAGCCGTTAACAATTCTGCATCATATAAAAAATGCTTATCACCATCTGCACACTCCTATTCTCTTCTTGCTATACTTATCACACCCTGTACATTCATATTTTCTTTTTGCTATGCTTATCACATTTTGTACACTCAGATGATCTTTATGCTATGCTTAATTTCTCCTAAACTTCTGGTCTTACATATTCCTTACATAGAGGGTGTTCCAAACTCCTAGGAAGACAGTGGTGGTGCCATGCCTTTAATCCCATGACTCCAGACACAGAGATCTTTCTGTATTTCTGTGAAGTCAAGGCTAACTACCAAATAGTAGTTAATCTTAACCTGGAAGTGAAACAACTGGGCAAAAAGGTATTTATGGCAAATGTAGGAAGACAGAGGATGCAGTAGAAGAAATGAGGAGTGAGGCTGAGGAAGCTGAATGATAGTTGGGTGAGATCTGACTATGGTGTTTCCTCTCTTTGATATTTGAGCCTTTCCCAAATATCTGGCTCTTAACTGCTTTTATTACAACCAGACCTTGTGTAACACATTTGTGCTTCCCTGCTCTTTAAAAACCAGTTGCCAATGCAAACTTTCTAGAGGGATTTCAAATTGCTTTCTGCTTGTTGAGAAAGTCCACTTTGGCTCTGGGGAATCACATAGAGTCAATTAAATATTAGCATTTTATTTACAGTATAATATAAAAATAATCTGTGCCCCACATATGCCTGGTGTCTGAGGAGGTCAGAAGATAGTGTCAGATCCTTTAGAACTGGAGTACCTGGCAGTTGTTAGCCACCATTTGTGAGCTAGGGATACAACCTGGATTCTCTGGAAGAGCAGCCAGTGTTCTAAATCACCAAGCCAATAATTGGTTGAGAAATCCTTATTTAATTAACAGTGAGGTTGAACTAGCTTACAAATCTCTCCCTTGCTCCTTTCTGTCTTAACAAAAGCCATTTTAGGGGCCTTTAATGCTGAATGCTTTGCAGTAGTCAATATTACACAGGCTTCTTTTCAACCTTGAGGTCCTGACTCCCCTTTTTTGATGGCATTTGCTTTAGGAAATCATATTGTAAACCTTTTCTCTGAGATGTAGAACTTTGTGAAGACCCTGATAACATCATAGCCCACAGTCTTTCTCCAGGGCTAGGTACTTTCCCTTTGAGGTATACTCTTCAAGCAAGTTAGTGGTCCCCTCCTGCAACTAGGTGAGAAACTTCTTTTCTTCAGGTAAACTCAGCAATCCCAAATGGCTTATGATCTCCTTCACCAAGCTTCTCCTTTGATAAACCCAGGCCTTTACTGTTCTGAAGCTGAATTCAGAAGATTCTGGTTTCATCCCCAACTTCCATGACAATAGCCTTAGGGGAAGCCTTCTTTTGCTTTTTTGCCATTGTTCAGTACAACAATTGCATTACCATAAAATTTACCTTTCTGCCTTGCATCACAAATTGAAACTTATTTTTCACTGAGCTGTGTTAACAAGAGCCACATACAGAACGTAGACATTAAAGCACTCATATAGATGTGTTGTCACCATGTTACAAAAGTAGTCTGTATTTTTTTGTTCTTATTTTATCCTTAAAGCATTATTCAATTTTGGTAAAAAAAAAAATCTTACATGATAATTCAGTTGATACAAAGTATTATTTGACAAATATCCCTGGTGCATATTTTTCTTTTTGATGAAATAATAAACTTATTGATATAGTAGTTCATAAATAACTTCTTTATATACAATAAAAAACATTTCTATGGCCTTTGAAGAGAATTTTAATATTTAGTCTATAAACTAACATAATTCAAAAAGTAATAAGATGATGAGAATCATGGTTTAGTAGGTCTTTGAACTTTGTTATCTATTTTCAAAAGAAATTTATTTTATATGATGTAATATCATTTTATATTAATTTGTATATTTCATTGTCTATTCATACATTTTCCCCATGAAACACACTTTTAGCACCCATGATTAAAAACAAACTTTAATTTGTAGATGAATGTTATATTTTATAATCACTTGCCTGGCATATTTTCTTTGAATGTTATTCTCATTTTAACAAGTATATATTAATTTACAAAGATGTACAAAACATGCTATGAGGGCATAATAATGTGTTTCGGAAATGCTGTTTATCCATTTTATTGCTATATTTATGTGAAGCAGCAGTGACATTGGCAAGCCAGATGTAGTGATAACAGGTGTGCATGCCCCCTGGCTATCCTCCGGATATAACCCTGCTAAGTGATGGCCTAATCACCGGAGCTCCATAGCAGACTAAATTTAAATCAGATGTTAATTGCCTCCAAAGTTCAATTGATCTTTGCATTCAATTATCTCCCCCAAAGTCAAATGGAAATATCATATGTCTCAGGAAGCAGTGTAAGAAATTCATATCTGCTCTAAGAAACTAAGCTTACAAATGATAAACTCCTACCCTTACCCCTCAAACCCATCTATTCTTAACTCTAATCATTCTCCAATGTCTTATCCGACATTGGCTTCACCAGAGGATTTGTACAATATCTAGAAAATCCCCAGTTTATAACTGTATTTGTACCTGCAAGCCTGTTAAATCTTTTTGTCTAGCACTCTATAGCAGATGTGGATGTGCTGTTCCCATGTTGAGGGACCCGAAAGACTTATAGGGAGCTGGACCTGAGGGATTTTATTGTTATGCACAGGTTCCAAATGAACTAGGGTCCTGTAATAGGAGGGCGCCCCTAGGGCACCCCAAGACACCCCAAGACCACGGCTAATGACCACTGTTAACATTAAAGAAAAAGAGAGTTTAATGAATATGAATACCGGTACACACACACATGTGGGCTCCAGGCACTGCAGAAAAGCCCAGAGCCCTGAATATTTTCGGGGCAGAATTCTTATACCCCACTCTGGGTAGGGGAGGGGGTATGGGCAGGCTTGGTGCGTTAACAGGGCGGGACCAAAGGTCAGTTTAGGACAGAGTTTAGGAATGCAGGCAGGCAAGCTATTTCCTGTGAAACAATAAGGACCACCTGAAGACATTCATTTCCTGGAGCAGGACACATTGAGCAAGCTTCAAACAGTTAACAGTTAATAATTCTCATGGTAGGACTTTCCTGGGTGACCCCACCTAGGTTGCTAGATCAGGAATGTGGTCTCAGAGCCTTATCTTGGAAGGTAGAGCTGCTCACCAGGTGGGTCTCAGGAATTCAGGAAGTATCAGGCTCAGGCTGCCGGGTGTGTCCCAAGCAGCCATCTCAACCTTAGCTAGTTTCAGGGACCTCAGGAAGGGAGGGTAGAGAGTTACAGGATTTTTCTATTTTCACAGTCCATACCCTTAGTTCTGATGCAGAGGAGGGTTATCATCCTGAGCCCTGAGGTGAAGGGGGCTTTAAAGAAAAGCCTACATAACAGGGTGCTGCACATCATGGCATTTCAGGACTGGGCAAAGGGGCTTGTGATACCGTAGCTATTAGCTGAACTTTCAGTGGGAATCTAACTTTTAAATTTATTGGCTGTTAGTCACACTCTCAGGACTGGGCCCTCTCCTCAGACACCAAATGCTTCTCTGAAACAAAGCTTTGCAAGGATAAATGTATGCCTTTACATTTCTCCTTCTGACTGGTTCTTGAGAGTTTTAATTATGATACTTCTTGTCTTTAGTTTCATCTAGGTCTGACTCTAAGGAGTCCAAGTACCTTCTGTGGCCCCCGTCTCAGCAGGCAGAATCATCAGTGAAGAACCAGAGTGCATCTCCATTTTTGAGTAAAAGTTCCCAAAACCCAGTTTGAGACAGGCATGAGTTCTGTGGAAGTACAAAGTATAAACAGGAGATAGCCTAGTGGTTATCTGATAGCAACTAATTAACCATGGAATGCCCCAGTACTGGAGATAGCCTGGGGACATCAACAGCTACTGAATGTCCCAACCAAGGAAATAGTCTATAGAGGAGTGTTTGACAAACAGCTGGCTAAGATAACAGGGGAAATCTGGAAAGTACCCCCAAATGAGATAATCAGAATTGTATCCATACTAAGATTCTTAATTGACACATAACCTTGTGGTTTTTGCCTTCAAAAACCCAGCTTGAAGAGGGCCAAGTACCTCTTCTGGGCACTGCCATGCCTGTGCACCAGAAAAGGTCCTTGCCTTTTTCAATAAACCTTGCTTTTGCATTTCAGAGAGCTCACATGTCTGGTGGTCTCTTTTGGAGGGTCTCATTACCTGACTAGGGTACAATAATCAGGAGGAGCCACACTATCACTTTGAGGTGGTTGTCTGAATCTTTTTTATCTTTTACTCTGGAAATCTGTTTTGAAGGAGTCTGCTAGCCTGGTGTGGGAATGGTGAATCCAGGTTGCTATGCAATCAACCTTGATGACTGTAGCCATGGTCAGAAGAATGGGTTCTAAGGACCATAGGTAATGTCTCTTAAAATGGACCCAATATTTTGGTTGTAACCTGTCAGGGACAGCACCAGATTCATGGAGGGCCCTAGACTTGTGTCGCACGAAATAATGAGACTCAGGGATAGATCTCTGAAGAAGTTGGAGATACTAGAGGGAATAAACACCACAGTCAAATCTTACCCAGCTGTATTCTAGCTTCCTCAGTTTAGATTCCCTTGGAATGGATTTCTCTGTGTTTGAATCCCACATAAGTATTCTTTTGGTAATTAAGGTGTGGCCCCACCACACCTGCTTGGGAGCCTGGAATTCCTTCTATAATCTGAAGTGACCTTGACTCAGTTAGGATTAAGGGTGTAGGTCGCCAATCCCTGTGCTGGGATTAAAGGTTTGAATCACCACTCTGATTTTCCTGACTGATTGTGGTTAGAGCTCTGGGACTTCTGGAGCTTTTACTAACCCCCCACATAGACTGTGGGTAGATTACCTCTGATATCTCCAAAACTTCTGAAACTTTCTTAAATCCCCACAGACTTGTGCTATACTTTCTTGTGTGCTCACTGGGCTCCTTGTATAATATCAAGTTCTTGGTCATCTAGTTCTGCCGGCAAATCTACCTGGAGGTTAGATATAATGGGGCAAGGGATGCCAACCAAAAATTTAAATGGGGTTACCCTCCTCTGATAAGGGGAGTTGTTGGTCCTGTATAAGGCAAAGGGAGCCACCTAGTCTGTGCCAGCCTTTAAGAGCAATTTAATTAGAACTAATTTCAGAGTACAGTTTATCCTGTCTACTTTCCCTGAACTATTTTTCATTACTCTCCAGAAAGGTGGCTAAATTCTGACTTACCTGAGACACAAAAGGCAATCTATTATCTGACCCTATCATGGTTGGAAATTTATACCTGTATAGGACATCTTTAAGTAACTTCTTTGCCACTATCTGTGCTGTTTCTTGTTTGGTAGGAAAAACTTCTGTCCATCTTGGAAAAGTGTCTACAAAACTAGCAGATACCTCTAACTATGTTAGCCAGATTTTATCTCAATGAAGCCTACTTCTCAGTAGGCTCTAGGCTTCGCTTCCCTGAGCTGAGACTCAGGGTTTTCAGGTTTAGCAACAGCATTCGTGAGCTGACAAGCTTTGCAGCTGGAGATAATGTTTACAATAAAGTCTTACATTCTCTGTTTTCTCATATGAGGGGGATCAAAAATCCTGGTAAGCAGTCTCTTATAAGATGATTTTAGTGTTTGCAGCTCTCCACCACCCATCTGTGTACTGGGTCACAGGGAGGGTCCTGATCTAGAAAAGATCTCTTTTAGCATACCCAGGACTCTCTAGTAGAGTAGGTGCCCCAGGGTCCATTATCACATTTGCAAAACCTACATCAGTCTGGAATGCCACCTATATGGTGGTTCTGTCAGCCAGTTTGTTGTCCCTGAGGACAGGTTCATCCCCTCTATGGTGCTCTGGGCAATGGACAATGATCCATTCCTTGGGTAACCACAGAGCTTTTGGGAGGGCCAGGATCTTATTTTTATTTTTATTTTTTTACTTTTTTGTTTTTTGTATATTGCCCCATACACATGTGCCATGGTAGAAGTGGACGGCTATTGTGTAGACGCTAACCTTGTGCCCTTGACCCAGTACTAATTCCTGAGGGCTATCAGCTCCACCCATTGGGTAAATGTCCACAGTGGCATTGGCTCTGCAGTGGCAACTGCTACTCTAACATTCCTTTGGTTGTCCTGCACGAAACTGCTGCCATCAGATGTCCCACAAGTCCAGCCTAATGCTGCTGGGCATCTAGGCCAGGATCCCAGAGTGATTGCGAAGTGGCTCTTCTAAGTTTGAATTGGGTTGATGAGACAGTAGAGTAGCTCTATTTAGAGCTGAGGGAACATGTCACTTACAGATTTGGGTCTTCTTGGTTGAGGTGCAGTATTTTAGGTTCCCCAGGGTCCACAATAGCGGTTCAGTCTCAGCCAGACTGATTTCTCGGTCTGCAGCTACAATCAGCAGGATATATTGATAGTTCAACAGACTCATTTGTGGATTCTGTGTCTCCTAGTCACACAGGACTTCTTGGAAAGCTTTACGGAAGATGGTGGGAGAATTTTTTAAATCTAAAGTTATCACTCATTTTTGTTTTTTATCTTTTTCTCTAGCTGCCAGACATTTAAGTTGCCCCAGGGGCTCTTCTGATTTCACAGTAACAGCCAGCAGCATGCTAGATTTGTGCTGATTTTACGCTGTTCCTACACACACACACACACACACGATTTTTTTTATCATATGCTTTTTGAGTCATTTTTATCAAATTTCTACATTTTCAATGAAAGCCTAAGTCATTGCAGCAGCATTTACCTGGACCCCAGGATCATGGAGCATATACCCCCTGGAGGCCTTTATTATCATGCACAGGTTCCAAACAAACCCTGGTCTATACACTCACTTCCGATGCAGAGGAGGGTTATCACCCCAAGCCCTGAGGTGAGGAAGGTTTTAAAGATAAGCCTGCACATCTTGGCATTTCAGGATTGGGCAAAGGGGCTTGGAGTAGAGTAGCTCCTGGCTGAACTTTCACTTGGAACCTCATTGTTAAATCTATTGGCTGTAAGGCACATTCACAGACCTAGGCCCCACAATCAGGCACAAAATGCTTCTCTGAAACAAAGTTCTGTAAGGATAAATTTGTGCCTTTACAGATGCCCTCAGCAATGCTAACAAAACCAGACTCTTACTATTGGTGGCATACACGTTAGCAGGTCATTGCTTTCCTTGGCTCTTTCCTTTTTCTCTTCCATAGATATTTCACAGTGGTGTTGCAATATTTTTTTCTTCATCCCTGCTTTTCTAAAGTCCTTAGACCATTTTCTAAGTCTTCTGGCATTCATAATGCCCCTATTCTCCAAGTCCATGTTGTTTAAATGAGGTCATCAGTAAGGGACACTGGAACTCCATCTTCAACCACACTTTTTGTTAGAATGTATGCTTATATTTTTTCCTTAACCAATTCTTTTCACTATTATTTTGAGACACAGTCACCCTTCCCTGTTTAGCTGTGTCTGATGTCAAACTTGCAAGGTGCCTATCTCAGCCCCTTAAGTGATAGAGGTGTGTGGCACAACATTAGCTTAAGGAGCAATTGAAGTCAAATTTTCAACATGATTTTGACGGATTTTACTTCTTTCTTTATTATTTTCTACTATTTTTTAGTAGTAGCTGTAGTAGCAGTGTGATGTGATGTGTGTGTGTGTCCACATGTGTTATGTTTGTGCAAGTATTCATGTAAAACTGTGCATGTGTGGAGGTCAGAGAGTTTTCCTCAGGATAGTGCTATATACTAGTGCAAGAACAGACTCATTTTCTCACTGATTTAAAGAATAATTTAAGCCATAAAAATGTCACTATTTCACTGGAAGGGAAAATATTAACACTCACACATTCCACACAGCACAATACACAAAGACTCAGAGTTACCATCCTGAGTCTGCACAGACGGTCCTTAAAGCCAGCTTTGGCTATGTTGGGATATTAGATAACTCGGCACAAAACATAAAAGGTGATTTGTTTATGCCATGGTAGCCTGATAGCTGGAGGTTTCAAAGTCTTAAAAATGAAACATAAGGAAATCTTGCATCTGAAAACTGATCAAACAGGTTATGATTAGAACTATGTGTATATAAGAACAATTAATGCAGAAAGAGGCCGTGAACTTGAATGAGAACAGTTATAATATAGAGGAGGGTTTGGAGACACAAAAGGGTAGGGATAAATTTAGTAATTATAAACTTAAAAAATAAAAAAAAAAATAAAAGTACAGGAAAAAAAGATGTAAACTGTTTCGATGTAAAAAACAAAACAGTGTTTGAGCATTCTACTACAGCCTCCCTCCGTCTGCCCAGCCGAAAGCTCTCTGACTTGTACTCTCTAAAGGGAACAACTTTCAGAAGTCAATGCTTTCTCTGGGTTCTGTGTGTCAAACTCAGGAGGCCAGAGTTCTGAGGCAATTCCTTTACCTGCTGAGCTATCTCTCTGAACACATATTTGTACCTTGCCCATAAATGATCCATTTATTGAACTTATTTCAGGTTTTTAATTTATTTTTTCTGGTAATATTTCTCATGGGTAATATTCAGGATGTATTACTAAGTGAAAAATTGTTATATTGTACCTCCAGACATACTGAGCACCATTACCTTTAGTAGGAAACATTTTTTGAGGATATGTGCCCACCCAGAAAACACTGTTTTCTGTTTTGCATCTTCTCCTGTTTTATAGTTAACAGTAAAATTAAAAAAAAAAATAATTGTTCAAGCTAATTTATACTTTTACTGAAAAATAAAGAGAGTAAGTTGCTGTTTTCATTCAGTAGCATTTAGAATTACTCTTTTTATGTAATTCTGCATTAAAAGTGTTACATTCCTGGGCAAAACAAAATAAATCCACACTATTAAAAAGATATATTATACTGCTAGGCCAAAACTCAAAGCTAGCAGTTTCAAATATCCCAAAATTGAAACATCTATCAGACTACTCATGGAGATAATATCAGATGGTGTGGAATTGTCACCAACTTTGTACCACACAATGAGTCTCAGCTTACTTATGGCATACAATTTTTGTGAAGGAGAAAGAAATATAATTAGTATAAAACCATCCAATTACAAAATAGCTATCTCATGCCTTCATTTCCTATCATGAAATGCATGTCTATAAACTTGTGTCTTCATTTATTATTACTATTCTTTTTAAAAATCAGATAGTCACTAAGTGAAAGGAAGTGGATGTAATTGAAAACTGGAAACAATGAGTTTCTTTCAAGTTTCATAACATAAAACAGGCAAAATGATTTAGGAAATAAAAAGTTGCAGACTGCCTAGTTTAATCCTAGTGAATTTTATATCAGAACAATAAATCCCTGAAAACACATACTTCCAATAGAACCTTGTTAAATATTTAATCACAGGCACAAGGCCTATAACTATAAGCTCTGCTGCTTATTATTATTTACTTCAATAGTAACTTTCATAGTTTTTATGAAAGATATCAAACGTGGAAGAATAATCACTCTTGTAAGCATATGTGTGCTTACCAATATCACTATGGCAATCCTGCTGCATATGGAGCCAGCTGTACAGGGAGAGCATTATATTAACAGTAATGCTACCACAGAAATAGAAGGACATCTCTGCCATCTACCTTTTGCTCGATGTGCAAGACTGCAGTAAAGGCAAATATGGCAGATTTTTCATTTTTTATTGCTGTGTGTGTGTTGTGTATGTGTACACACATTTGTACATGTATAAGCATGGGTGCATATGGGTACATGCTCATGTGCAAAACAAAAGCTGATGTTGGGAATTATTCTAAATCGTTCTTCCTTCTAATTTATTTATTTACACATGGTCTAACAATCAAACTCGGAGATTGTTGATATGTATAGCTTCTTTAATTCGCAAGCTTGCTTTGGAGAGCTCTACCTTCCTAGAATAGTATTGGCTGACTACTTTGACTGTCAGCATATTCATGAATTCTTGATTTCTAATCTCTGATCTTCACATTCCCATGGCAATCTTATTAGTCACTGAGCCATCTTTCCCAATCCAATTTTTATAGAGATACGTTAAAATCAACCATGATCTATACAAATGCATCAGTTTATTTTCAGTATATGCAACTGTCTGTTACAGGAATGGAGCACACACTAAAGCCAATATTTATGCATCATACAGAATGTGGATAAAATGCTATCTCCTTCAGCATGCCCCTATTGTCTTTCTCTCTAGCATTGGTCTACAACTGTGATAGATGTTCTTTAGAAAACTGTACTTTTCTTTCATAATCTGAGTCTCAGTGATGAAATCCATGAAATGAGCTTGTACACACCACAGAGCAGAAACCATATTGATCTTAGATTTGCAGCCTAGTGGTCATGAATACCTTTCTATACTAGGCCCTCCACACACATGTGCTAAAGAACTGCAAAAGCTGATATTTGTATGAAAAATGCTGAATGGCTGAATGATAACTGAAGAAAAGGTGACTTTGATCCCCAAAGCTGGTATGAATGGGAAGTAGGCAAGAAAGCTATTTATATGTCAGGAATCGAAGGGTTTGTATGAATGAAAAATAATCACATGAAAAGCAATGCAAATCTTTTCCAAGATTTTGTTTTGAAAATATATATTAATTAATACCTATAGTTATAAATGACATTTAAGAAATGTATTGTCACTATTAAAATATATTAGCAGTTACTTTAAATGCTTTGTATTCCTTTCTAATATGAATATTGATGGTTAAAATATACAGCAATAGACACTTTGAATTCACAATAATTTTCACATATATAAAATGCTTTTAGACAATAATCAATTTGGTGTGTTCTATTCCCAATGTTCTAGATAGCTGTTTGAGTCATCTTCAGCTATTCAGAGGATGTAGAGGAGAACCACAGAGATTGGGAGAGATACAAGCCTTCCCTGCTAGGCTCTTGATGAGTTCCTCATTCAAAGTCCAAGCATGTAAAGGATAGTTGGAATTTTATACATTCAGTATGGAAGGATTATTCCTCAATGACAGCTATCTGAGACACTAGTCATCAATTCTTGTTTTCCTGATAAGTTCAAGATGTCTCTAGAGTCTGCATACTTCTGTTAGACAACCAGTTACACACAGAAAACACATCAGGGTTGTCATCCTGCCTCAACTCAGTTTTATAGGATTATAACATTGAAATACAATTCAATACAGCCTTTATTTTTCGCTATTTCTGTAGCCAGGAATTTAATTCAGGCAAACTCTCACCCTGTTTAGTAAAATAGCCTTCAAATTGCTCTTCCTACCTCTGATTGTCCTTGCAGTTAGATATGTTCTTCATGTAAGTATTTATGTTATTTAAGGGTAAAGTTAACATTACTAATTCCCTCCTTAAAAATTTCAGGACTTGTCATTCTTTTAGAATGAAGAACAAACTCTCTCAAGATACAAATAAACTTCATTGCTTTTGGCTCTTGTAGTCCACTTGACCTTGTATTTCTTGTCAACCTTTCTATGAGCTCAATGTTTTATTGTACTACCAATAGCTTCTAAAGTAATCCAGAATCTCTCAAATAGCACATTGTATATGCACCTCTCCATCTGTTACAGCCTGCTGGTGTTCAAGAGCCATTTAAAAAATATTCTTTTCAGAAGAACATTTTATTTCAGAGAAATGAGTTAGCTTTCTTCCAGGAGTGTTTGTATTATACTTGACCATACTTTTATTTTTAGTATTTATTGGAATATACAACTTACCCTATAGTGAGATCTTTCTGAGTATTCTTTATCAGGGATATTATATTAAGCAAATTTTCAAAGTTAACATGTTAGAAATTGCATTTAAATAAGTAAATATTATTTTTTTAAATAACATCATACCTAGACATGGCAAATTATGTTAATAAGAAGGCATCTCTGTTTTTATTACATTTACTCTAAGTGTTGAAGCTTATCTTTTATTATTTAATATATATTTACTGTAGCATTCCAGAATAGATTAATACATTCATGCTTTCAAAGATATAAACCTGCACAGTGACAGACACTTAATTCCATGTTCAAATGTGCTTTTAAGTAAAATCTTCAGGCTTCAAATATTAACATAGCATTTTAGTTTTACTACAGCACAATCATTCTCTATATTGCCAAATGAAAAATTGATCTGTCCTTAATAAAGTCTTGTTCTAATTGCAATGTAGAAAAACAAATACGTAGACATTTTGTAAATAGGGAAAGTATGATCCAAGTAAAATTTTAGAATGATTCCTGTGACAACAATTTTGAAAATGGGCTAATGAATACTGTTCATCTTCTTTTTTCAATATAGTCCCAAGCCTGAGGAGGTTTTCTATGTGGGTGATATTAACTGACCTCCTTTCTTCAAGTGTGAGCGAGGTTCTTGTCACTGAGTTAGTCTTCAGATAAAGGAACTTACTATGTGAGGGAAATGTTTTTGACATATTTAAGAGCAATGTTGTGGGCTTCTGAGAAGTTTCTTTCAAGATGAAGACCAATCGCCTTTGAGATTAGAGAGAGAAAAACCAAGAAATACATATTCCTCATGTGTAATTTTTTCTTTGTATTGTATTTTACTCTTTCTGCTTCCTTCCTTGCAACCCTCATCTCTTCTACTACTAATTTTACTACGTAATTTATATACCAAGGATTCATGAATTCGATGCTTAAAAATCCAGAATAGCGATATTCAAAATTAGTAGGACCTTTAAGTGTGGAGTCATGAGAGAGTTAGTAGGATTTCTAATCTTGGGAGAAACTGATAAGATTCTTTAAGGACTCTTATTTATATTCATGTGTTGTGGGATTCAGGTGTCAGCTGATAAGGTCAAAAGACACCTTTCCAGGGCCCAGGGCCCTTGAAGGGGGCAGGGAAAGCCCATTGAAAAGAGTCTTCTGGAACACGAGATGCTCTCTTCCTGGATCCTGGCTGTTGGAGAGAGGATCGGAATCCATCGTCCATCCATCACTTGTCCACTGTTCCAGACTCCAGTCCCTGTTCAGGTGCTACTGTAATCTGTTACCTGTACCGTGACTGTTGGTTTATATTTTAATAAATATCTATCTGGTATTGGTGCCTTCTAAGTAAACTCCACCTACATTCATGAAGGATTGTTATGAAACCTAGTAAGAATTGCTCTTCCCTGATGCTTCTGCTTTCTTTCTTGCACTGAAATTTCTCTTTCTTGCATGTACTTCTATCAAACTGCATACATTTTTAGATGATAGAGCTGGAGAGGCCCTCACCAGGTCCCACGCTTCATAACTAAATAGTTGGTTTGAACTTTTATCCTCTAAAAATATAATCTATGAGCTGGAAGAATATATTTTTTCATTTTTGTTTTTCTCTAAAGATTTTTTTGCTATGCCAAATAGAATGGTCTCAAACTTATGATCACTATGTATTAGTCTTCTAACTCCCAAGAGGTGGGATCACAGGGATGTACCTTCAAGGCCAAACAAATCAATTTTCTTTTGATTTTCCCAACCTTGGTTATCTTGTAATAGCATCAGAAATAGAACTAAGACATGTGCTAAGCAACATTTATGAAAGTGCATATTTATTTACTTCTTGTTCCTGGTCCTCTCAAAGGAAAAGAAAAGGTATTGGTGAAAAGATATAAGTAGAAGTCTAGGCTTTGTTAAAACAATAAGGACATAGTATGTCTTTCTTGAGCATCCTTGATGGGACCTTGTGGATGACTGTGAAACTGCATGGGGAGCACAAATGAAAGATGAAATGTTTTTTTCCCCTGTAGGATATTAAAGACTCCTTATCACCCGTTTCTCTTAGAGTATTTATTAGAGAACACTTGTAACTGTATGTTTTATCTCTTTCTTCAATGTATGTAAATCTTTTGTAGAGTCAGATTAGCCTCTTGCTAGCTGTCACTCAAAATATGTCTTCCTTAAGGACCTGGTAGGCAACTCTTCAAAATGTAGTTAAGAAAGAATAATACCATGTTATCAGAATTCCATAAGATGAAATAAATCTGATATTAGTAAATATTTTACTAAAAGTTACAAAAGTCTCAATTCTCATATGACATGAAATATTTTTTTTTCCTTTATAAAGTACTAACTCAGATTTTTATTTCAGTTACTGGAAGAATTCACAGTGAGCTATTTGTGACAAGCAATTATTATCAATATCTCTGAATACTAAATATTGTTTCTCTTAAGACTATATACATAATAGTTGGATCTTCATGATTATGTATAAAAGAATGAGATTTCTGTCTTTACAGCCTCTCTGGAGATAGGCTGTGATATACATTACGTTAAAGTTTAATATTTACACAAGAGTATAAACATTTATTTCTTTTTTGTTATTTTAAGAAGCACTCTAAATTGTTGGAAAGTTGCATTTTTAATTTTGTTCAACTCTTGCACAGATCTCCACTACCATTTCTAATCTCCCTTTGGCTTCTGGTAACTGCTGAAAAATGGAAAGAACTTTAGTAGCCATTGACTTCAGCCTCTTCTATGACTTCCTCAAAGCCATGCAAACCACATCATGTACAGCCCCTTTATTAAAACAATCTGAAATTCTACACATGGGTAGGCAACTCATTTCCTTCAACAAATATGACAAAATAGGACAGATTGGAGACAAGAAAATTAGATACATAATCACTATGGTATTCCTAACAAAACATGATGGTGGCTAGTGGACAACATTGTGAAATTCAGGAAATGGATACATTATTCCTGCAGAGAAAAAAATGAAAAAAGTAGTAGCAGCACATACGTAAAAACACATGACTGAAAGAGTAAAGTGAGAAAGCATGATTTTAGTACAGTCTGGGTCTCATGAGACTTTAAGGTCACCCTCTCTCAAAATAGCAACAAAGACAAAAATAATAATAAAAATAAATAAATGAATAAATTAGAGAGAGAGAGAAAGAGAGAGAGGAAAGAAATAGTAATGAATATAAAGACCAAAATAGAGAAAATATCAAATATCAAAAGGATTATGCTAAGAGATGTCCTGGGTAATAAAAAGGTATCATCCCTCTGGAAAAATGTAAAACAAAAATATTTAAGTCTAGATAAGAATAAGTAGGTAAGGAGATAACGGGAGGGGAAAGGCAAGGCATTCTTTCTGGTGTAGGTGAAACAGATTTCACATGGTTGCAATGTGAATGTATATTTTTGTTTTAGTTGTGTCAAGTTTAAGAAGATTATATTTATCTGTCATCTACATATACCAGCCTCTCTCTCTCTCTCTCTCTCTCTCTCTCTCTCTCTCTCTCTCTCTCTCTGTATGTCCTGAAAAAAAGACATTTCTAACCTTAATTATCATTATGTAAAATTTAAAAATACCCAGGACCATTGAAAATTCACCACTTTGCCCTAGATTCTTAAGAAAACTTAAACTTTCACTCCTAAAACATATAAGCCCATTATATTCCTGTCAGTCCTTCATCTTTGAATATTCACAAAGATTATTTTTATTGCTAAAAATTTAGGTCTTTTGATTCATTCTGAAGAGAGACAATCTTGTTAAAATGTACACTAGGCAGGATGCTCTTTGGCACAGACTCTTATAGCTCTACTTGTTACTGAGTTCACAAATTAATGATCCTCCCTTAGCCCTAATATTCAACAAACTCTATTTGCATATTAGTTCTCTAATATTTCCTTTATTACTCTGCTTTTGGTACCCTCCACATACTCTCCTGAGCATCCCTTACTGAAAGAGACTTGTAACATTAAATCCTGTCTAGTCTTACTTTGGCACACCTGAAGACCTTAATGAACATTATGTTTTCAAAGTGGTTTGGTTTTTAAAATATGTTACCTCTGAATGCATTTTTTTTTCCTGAATCAAAATATACAGAATGAGGGAGAGAACCTGTACCTTCTCTTTTCATGGCTACACTTCCAGTGGGGAGCTTAATGGGAATGTGCTGAGAGAATTAATGAATGAATTGAAGATTTCTGATGTTTCTTTTAAATGTTTCTTAATTTATACTGTTGCAATCCCTAAATGGGGGCAAGTCAGACTTCAGTATATGCAATACCCCAAATGTTTAACAATGTGTGGGAATGCAATTTAATGGATGTTTAACCAAAGGTTGTATGTGGGGTTTCTGTGTGTTATATAAATCACTTTATCTTCTAAATAAAAAGCATTTCATGAAGTGCTAAGGAACATATACATATATAGTTGACTATGTGCTTGAGAACATTCATGCATAAAATGCTTTTCTATTTTCTCAGGCCTCCTATGACTCTTCCTTAAAGCATTGTCGTAGGGTGGATGCTAAAATTTCTTATCTGTTCTGAGAAAGCTTGGTTCAACATATATTGAATTGTTGCCATACACTATAAGGCTGTTTCCTTTATAACTACATAAATGTTATGTGCACAGACCCCCCCTCCCCCCCCACACAAACCCAGTAAAAATGGTACTTTCGAACTTTCAAGTCTTACAGAAAATGTGGAGAACTAGCAGATCCTTTATTCATTTTGGTAATACCCTAGACAAAGACAATCTGAGCCCAATCTATCTAGCCTTTTATTTTTTTTTTTAAAAGGAAGGTAATTTTTAAAAACAATACAGCTTAGATTTAAAGTAGCCTCAGATTTGTGCATAGTAGAGTACTAATCACAATAAAGCATAATAGAATCTTTCAGATAAATACAGTCTATTCGAAAGGAAAGTACATTTCAGTAAACATATGGGAAAGAATCCTAGGCACAAACCGAGTTCATACCGCAATTATACCATCTAGAAAAAAAGGAAAACATTAGACAATGTAGTGGTCTCTTTGTTTCATTGTTTGCTATGGAGATACTTATGTCAAATAACACAGAAGTGTTATTTAAAGCAAGTGAATGTGGGCTAAGGACATATGCCTATCATGTTACATGTCATTTAGGAGGCAGAGAGGATGGATCTCTGTGAAATCAGAGTTAGTCTGCTCTACATAGTGAATTACTGTCCAGCCAGTGTTGCATAGTGAGACTTTATCTAAAAAGAAAAAAACAAAAACAAAAATAAGCAAAACCAACTAAAATAAGACACAACACAAATGTCGATGATATATCATTAGAATTCATTTTAATATTATGCTTCTTTAGGAAAACAGTATTAGTAGCAGTTTCACTACCCCCATACCTATCTAGTCTTAGGTTCTAAACTACCTTAGCAGTGTCAAAAATGCATCTCCTCTCATGAAGTGGTCCTTAAAACCACGCAAAATTAGCTGCTTACTCCTATAACATTTGTGTCACTGTTATACCAGTTAATCTACAAATTGTACTTCATGTTTGTATATACAATTTATATACAGGTTAAAGTTAAGCAATTTTAGATGATATCCTGACTTAGTTTCACCTCTTAACTCCTTCAGGATACACCCACAACCCCCTCCCTATCCATGCCTTGCATCGCTCTCCCTTTAGAAAGCAAATGGGAAAGCAAGAAAACAAAACAGAGCAAAGTTTAAGCAATACCAAACAAAACTCATAAAAATACAAAATCAGATAAAATAATATACAAACAAAGGACCAGAAACAGATGTATGTACACACACACACACACACACACACACACACACACACACACACACACACACACACACACACATACTGCCTAAACAAAGCAAGCTGAGACAAAAAGTCTAAAAAATTCCCATTGTCCTGGCTATCTACCTCTGAGCATAGGTCCTACCCTAAGTGTGGATAATACATTCAGTAGTGAAATTCCATTAGGGAAAAATAAATTTTCCTTTGCAAGTATATGTCAGATGGAGATAGCTTCTTGGTTAGGTATAGGATCGCATTTCTACATGCCCATCTCAGTAGATCTTGCATGACTTGAACCCCTATAGACCTGTAGGCTGCTACAGTCTCTGTGCATTCATAAATTTATTAATCCTATTGTGTCTGGAAGAATTTGTTCTATCACCTCCCACTATTAAGCTCTTTCTGACTCCTCTTCTACAGAGTTTCTTGATCCCCAATGGAAGGGATTGACTAGAGACATTCTATTTAAGATTGAGTGCTTCAGAGTCTCCTACTCTGTACATTGTGTAGTTGTTTTGTATATGTGTTATATTTTATTATATTTTGTCTTATCAATGTTCTTTGTTTTTTTTTTTACTTTGGTTCATTTTTTTGTGAGATTTTTGGCGAGAGAGAGAGAGAGAGAGAGAGAGAGAGAGAGAGAGAGAGAGAGAGAACAAAAAATTGGGTAAAGTGGAAGGTGGAAAACACCTGAAAATGACTGGGGATGGGACCAATATGATAAAATATACTCTAAGAAGAAAATTTTTGATATAAATCAAAATTTAATCATTATACATGTGATACATGGAAAGTAATTAAGTATTATTCCCACATAATTCCATAATTCCTAAGCCTAGTCCAAAATTCACCTTGATGATTAATACTTCAGCAAATTTCTGATAGTATTTTGTATACATCTTTGATAAAATCCCTGAGAGAAAAATTCTAGGGGAAGAAGAATTTACTTCAGCTCAAGTTTCATGAATGAGAAGGGCTGGTTGCTGGTGATACTTGTGTTATGGCACGGTCTGTTATAGATCTATCAACAGGACTTCAGACAATGCAGAATAAGCTGGCTGCTTCCTGTACCCCACCATCTATGTCCCTAGCTCTTCACCTGAACTATACCCAAAAGAGTCACCAATCTCCCAGAACAGAATCAACAACTGGTGACCAAGTATTCAAACAATGAACAGGTCAGATACATTTCCCACTCAAATCCTAGAAATCTTATACATAAAAAAGAAAAATAGAAGGATGTTGAAGTGGACAGATTTTTAAGAACATGATAGAAAATACATAAGTTCCAGTGACATATATACATATATAAAAGCACACACACACATACATATGTAGATTTTTAGAAAACTTGTTGAAAACTCAATTCTTTGGAGACTTTTTGCTGTGACCATCTCCAGCCTTTGGCTTATTTGCTGCTGTTTTCACATTTAATTCATTTGCTGAAATATATCTCTATCCCACATGTGTGGTGACTATTAAGTGTGACAATTGATTGCTGCTGTATGTTTCACTAATGAGGCGTAAGAAATTCTCTCTCCTGTCACTTTCCCACAGCTGACTTCATTCACACTGCATAAATGAACACCTGAAAACAAACCAGTGTCAGCTTGTATTAATATGTTACAGTCTGCAGATAGCAGTTATCGCAGCCAGAAATGTATTTGCTGGTGAAAAGTGAAGATTAAAAAATGATGAATTCCTAAGAATTATATTTTCGTTAAAACCTCTCAGGGAGGTCAATATTGGAAATAGTCTGGTAAAGTGGAAACAGCACAGGGTGAACCAACAGACACCTGAACACCACTTCTATCTCGTTTAAGGCCATGTGAACATGATGGGGTAGTTACTCTCACGAGCCCTAAACAATTATCTATAAAACAGAATTTGTTTTCCAACAGCATCAGGCTGTTTGAGGCAATAAGCAGTCCCATTTCAAATATACATTGGAGAACAAATATTTTACTGAATGTGGGAATTATATTGCCAAATTTCCAAATACTTTTAGGATGTAATGGATATGGAGGAGAAGGCTGAATGACTTACGTAAACTCAAACCATAGCAAAATTAGGACTCAAGCTTCAGAGATGCTTTTGTATTCACTATGGCTGACAATTACTACATGAGGTCACTAGAACATTGACTCCTAGTGCTTCCCAGGTTTTTGTTCTATTAGCACAGTGCTAGGTGATTAAGAAGCACTGATTGTCTCAGTGCAACTCTTAACATCTGAAGGTCAGATTATGTCCTGTTAGATCTTCTGAATTCCCCTACTTGTAAAGAGCAGCAAGGCTCTGAAAAGACTCTCAGCCTAGTGCCCTAACTCAGTTTAGAACAAGGTGAGTGTTCCAAGCTTTCCAAATAATATTCATTTCTTTAAGCATATATCTAACAATGATTCTCAGTGGGCCATTTCTGTTCATGTACATTCATATCTATGCTGGCCACATGATTCTTCACCACTACATTGATCCAGCATAAGATAACAGAGTCTAAGAAGGGGAAACATGATATAGAACTTGTCCTTCTCTTCTGAACTACTTTCTCTTAGGAAATCAAACTACTGTGTAAGAAGTCTTGTAAAAAGTGCAGTGAGAACAGTTCAAGCTGTACTGAACTATCATACAAAGAAATGCTCACAATCTCAGAGCATGCACACACACATATACAAACACACATACACACACTTACACACACACTTACACACACATACACATACACACATACAAACACACATACACACACATACACATACACACACACATAAACATGCATACACATACACACACACACACACACACACACACACACACACACACACACACACAGAGGGAGAGGGAGAGAAAGAGAGAGAGAGATTGAACTTGGGCTGGAGATGGGAACAACTGGATATGCCAGACTGAACTGACCTACCTTGTGACTCCTTGCCCTCTTTGGGGAATGAAGGAGGAAATGGGGTGTGAGGAGGCTGAGGGAGGACTGGGAAGAGGGAAGGAAGGGGGAACAGTGGTATATATAGAAAAAAAAAAACCTTTTAAAGTAAGTTTTAAAAATAATAAAAAAATATCTGAGCAGGAACCAGTAGAATGCAACTCTGATGTTACACTTCACTTCCTTTTTGCATTTTTGTGAATTATAAATATGTTTATTGCTCACAATTTTTGTTGGTTTCAGAGGGGTGTTGTTTTTGCTTTAGTGGACATTTTGCTTAGCTTTCTCTTTCTCTTTGTGTGTGACAGAGAGAGACAGACTGAGAGACAGAGACAGAGAGAAGACAAGGTGAAGTGGTTTGAAACAACATGCCCCCTAAAAGTGGCACCATTAGGAGGTGTGGCCTTACAGGAGAACGTGTGACATTGTGGAGGTGGGCTTTGAGGCCCCTCTCTTTTTTTTAAGCTTCCCTCTGTGCAACAGTCGACTTCCTACTGGATTTTGGTCAAGATGCAGCCAACACTATGTCTGCCTGCATGCTGCCATGCTTCCTGTCATGATGATAATGAATTCAACCACAGAAACCATAAACCATTACCTAAATTAAATGTTTTTTTCTGTAAGAGTTGCTGTGCTCATGTTGTCTCTTCACAGCAATAAAATACCCTCAGTAAGACACACAGTATCATATACTTCAGGCTGTCTTGTTGCTCACTAAGGATCAAAAGTTTTTTGTAGATAAACTACTCTATCTATCTATCTATCTATCTATCTATCTATCTATCTATCTATCTATCTATCTATCTGTCTGTCTGTCTGTCTGTCTGTCTGTCTGTCTGTCTATGTGTGTCTACCATCTATCTGTTTATCTTCTATCTACCTTCTATATCTATTTACATCTATCTCTCTTCCTTTATCATATGTCTTTTGAACTAATAGTTTTAAACCTTTCCTATTTCACCACTTTCACATTCAGACAGGAAGGTAACAATAACCATAGGAATAGATAATAATAGAATTGGGTAACAAAAAGAGAAGAAGTCAAGCATAAATGCCATTTCTGGCAAGGTCTAGAAGAATAGTGTCAGCCTGACCCTGCATTCTGAGTCATGCCCTAATGTTTATCTTTGCTTAAGGTGAAAGAGGCAAGTCTTCATATTCTACCTTGCTAGGTACTTTCTAAGGGCTTCGTGTCCAGGGGTAGTAGGAAGAAAACCTCCAAGGACTTGTAGCTTTAGGGTCATCAGGTAGATCATGTCTTGCTCCAGTTATCCAAAGAAAGCCATGAAAATGTTCTCGTGAAAGTAAAAGTAAGCAGAAGCTGCAAAATGAAAACCAGTAAAGAAGATTGGAAGAATGACACTTTCAGTATCTACCACACCCCCAACATATTTAATAAAACACACAGATATACACAAAACACCTGTGATGACACATTCTATCAGACAAAACTGTAGGTAAATCATAAAAAATAAGTGTTACTAGACATTTGACAGAAAATATTCTCCTTCTACTTCTACAATAGGAGAAAGACTCTCCTAACTATTGTTCACTCTTGTATTTAAAGCATGGTTCTTAATATTTGTTATAAATGAGGGAGGTTATAGTTCTATGACTGTCAACAAGTTACCAGCCATTCCCATGTTACAAGTATGCATATTTAAATAACAAATAAATTATTTTCTTTATGTAAATAAACACATAATTTAAATTATTATAAATCATATTTATTTTGAATGAACAAATTTCTAACTATGACAAAATATTACCATGAAGGTCTAACTTTTCAGATATAAATCTCAAGGGATATTTAGTTGATGTATGGTATAGAGAAAATTCACATTTAAAATTATCTTAAATATGTCAGAAGTTACAGAATGCCACTGCTTTACTTTAGGTTATTTACACTTATGCAGCCATATAAATAAAGAGGAAGCTGAGGAAGAAGAAACGTGATTTCACTCTCCCTTTCAAGTTTTGTTTACTAGGTTGTGATGAAAATGGACAGAAGACACACCAACAAGACGATAAACACAAGCTATCTAACCCAGTGTACATGGGCATCCTTGAAAGCTATGAGCAGGGAACAAAGGCCAGATGACTGTTACTTAAATCTTGAGACATAAAATTGAAAGTAGAGATAGATAGAGGTGGCATGACATGGAGAGAGAGGCAAATTATGGGAATTAAAAAGATAAATAGATGACAAACAAAAATGCCCCCTTCCATTAGGAATAAAAGTATCTCAGATAATAAGAGTTGTCTGGAGTAATTCTTTTACCAATACACATACTACTAATAAAATTTTTTCGATGTTAGTTTCCTTTATAAAAGTGCTACTTTTCAGAGCTACTCCTGTGGTTTTGTACCCTATTCAAGCACATCATAGACGTACATTTTGGAGTGATCTGTCGCTTTTCCTGCTTTTGTGTTGTCAGACTGTGTCTGAGCACAACTGCTGTGCTGAAATGGTTGGGCTTATTTGTCAGCTTGACAGAACCCAGAATTATCTAGGAAGAGGAGCTTAAGAGAGATTGTCTGCACTTCGGTCAGGCTGTGCATGTGTCTGTGGGAGTGTCTTAATTTATGTGGGAAGAACCAGACTATCGGGAAAATCACCACACTCTTCATAAGTAAGCACTCATGCATCCATTTGCCTCTGTTCTTGACTAGTGATATTCTATGGCAAAACCTTTACAGCTGTATCCCAGAAATAGTGGAGAATAACCTGAAATTGTGAGCTAACATAAAACTTTTCTTCCCTAAGTTGACTTTTTTTGTTAGGTTATTATAGCAATGGAAAATTGATATAGGAAATAGGCCAACATTGTTTTTATTTTCTAATTATGTTTGTGCCCTACACACATTTAAATTACAGATAATGTCTTTATGGTGTATTACCTGCATAAGGTGTTTACATACTTTTACATTAACTGAGAATCTGTTTGACTAAAAGCACAGCATATGATGTGTAAGTTGTTTCACAGCTACATATTACTCCACTTATATCACATGGTACTTCAGACAAACAGAAGGGTGAGCTCTATTACTATTTTTAAGTCTCTTTTCAAATTCCCTATGAAACTCATGAAACATATGTGCCATCTATGGTGAGGAGTGAAACTAGAGTACCTTTTAGAATAGGTATATTCAATATAAATAATTTTAGGTAATATAATAATGTATAATACAATAAACATATGCATGTACAGAATAAAAATGTAAAGAATAAATACATAATATATCCTTTGCTTTTTACACCTAAGTCATATGATCTTGGCATGCCAACATAGTATACATACTTGACCCTTCTTTCTCCTACTCTCTTTTTTTCCTGTCAAGGCAAATTGTGAGTAGACAGACAGTGGCGTTATTCCCACTTACTTCTGTGTCCCCTCTCTTATATGTAATGTCATGTTATCTTTGAATTCTCCTTTTCTATATGTGTCATGTGAGTAAATGCATATAATATTTGTTCTTTGGAAAAAGATTCTTACCTCTGAAGTATAACAAATTCTTTGTTGTCCTGGAGTGATGCATCCAGTTACCTCTACCTGCTATAAGACACATTAGACTCCTTAGTTTTTATGCTCAGAAACCATTTGTTGTTTTTGCATGTAAAGGTGACCTTATATTTGGCAATATATGAAATATTACGTATTTTAAAATTCATATAGGAACGCAAGTAGAATGATTCCAAAATCTACCTGAAGATATTGCTGTATTATTTTATTCATTAAGAAGTAAATTAATTGAGAAAAAGATTTTACTTATCAATCTAATTAATAAGAAAGCACATTTTACTTAATTTGCATAACTTACTGGAAACTGAAACATGCCAATTGAACAAATATCTTAATTATAGTCATTCACTGAACCACAGTGCATTGCACTTCATAAGTAATTAAGCTAGCATACTGACCATTTAATTCTCTTTAGTTCTGATATGAGTGTTACAAATCATACTAAACTACATTAAAACAATTATCAAGTTGTACAATAATATACACATACATGACCACATATATTTCTAAAAGTTCATTTAAGCCAAGATTAAGCAATAACTTTATATGATTTAATGGAAAATTATGGAATTTTTCAATATTATCCAGAACATTTATTTAAAAATTTATTCTTTCAAAAGATTTAGTTATTCAGAAATGATAACCAACCTCTTTTTAATGAAATAACTATATTATACTTAAAATATTGACTAAATAACTTTTATAAATTCAAAAATAAAGTTTTCCCTTAAGTGATCATAGCATATAATTAGATTTTTGAAAATTAGATAGAATTCTAGCTGAGTTTACAAGGTTTTCTGTGTCTATGTTACTTACAGAGAATTCAAATAAAGAGTGGAATCTGATTTCTCTTGACTATTTTGATTATAAATTTTCTTGTCAAAGAAACAGATAAGCTCATCAGTCCTTCACTAAAATGTCTAAGTAAGAATGAGGAACATAAATAATTGTTTCTTTATAAGACTGACTGTGTGACATTTCCAAATAACTTGTTCAGAAACCCTGTTTCTTACACTTTCATAAGTGAACTTGTTTACTTTGCTGTTGTTTGCCTAATTTAGGCAGATCACATTTACAGCTCTTTCTTTTTCAAAAGAAATTACTAGATTGTTCTTTTTGCACTTATGTCTTAGTCAAATTTCTATTACTGTGATTAGCATCAAGACCTAAAAGCAACTTGGGGAAGGAAAGGTTTATTACATCTTACAGTCAGAGCCCACCACCGAGGGAAGTCGGAGCAGGAACTGATGCAGAAGCTATGGAGGGTTTTCCTTCTCATGGATTGCTCTGACTGCTTTTTTATAACACCCAGAGCCATCAGTGAACAATCACACTTTTTGTGGTTAGCTGGGATTTCCCACATCAATCTTCATTCAAGAAAATACCCTATAGACTTGGCTATTTTAAAGTCAAATATTATACAAGTATTTTCTTAATTGAGAGATTTTCTTCCCAAATGATTCTAGCTTGTGTCAAGTTGACAGAAAACAATAAATACAATTATTGCTTTAATCTTGTTAAGACTTTGAGACTATGTGGTATTATAATCCCCATTGTTCATTTGTTACAGAGAAGAGTGGATCATTAAATGATTTGTCTAACATTACACAGGTATAATGTCTAGAAAATAATTTTATTGTAAGTTATATGATTGCTAGACATTACGATAAGGCTAGTGGCCATCTGAATAACAATGCCAGTGGTTCTCAGTCACTGCTTAACTTCAAATGTGGAATACTTATGCACATTAAAAATCTATTTATATATGGCTACTACAAGAAAATGCTGTAGCTTGTTTATTTTATTTTTTAATTATTTACTTATATATTTCCTTTAAATACCAGCTGTAGTTTCATCTCCTTCTTCTCCCAGTCTCTCTCTAATTGCCCCTCCATTCCTACCACCCAACCCACTCCTCCTCTGTTTATGTTTAGGAAATGGGAAGTGTCCCCATGACTATCAACAAAACACATCTTTTGTTATAAGGCCCAGCAAGGTGACCCAGTATGAAGAGGAGGGTTCCAAAAGCCACTTAAAGAAACAGAGACAGCCTCTGATACCACTGTCAGGAGTCTTACAAATTAACTGTGTTAGTTTGAATATAAATGGCTCCTATAACCTCATAGAAAGTGGCAGTATTAGATGTGGCTTTGTTGAAGTGGGTATGACATTGTTGGAGGAAGCGTATCACTGTAGGGGAGGGCTCTGAGGTTTCCTATGCTCAGAACAACTCCTCCCCATGTCTCAGTTGACATCTTGTTGCCTGAAAGATGTAGGAATTTCTTCAAGCAGTATGTTTCCCTGACATAATGACAAAGCACTGAGCCTATGAAATCATAATGAAGCCTCTTAATTAGATATTTTTCTCATAACACATTCTGTGATCATAGTGTCACAGCAATAGAAAACTTTAAGACAAAAGTTTGTACCAGAAATGGAATATATTTGTGATAAACCTTATTAATGTGGGAATGCCTTTCTGTATGCTGTGACTCTCAATCCTTAAATAAAGGAGCTGTTTTGGCCCATGACAGGCACCATAGAAAAAGCAGGAGGAGAAATCAGAGAATAGGTAGGAGAAGCAGGGTGGAGTCAGAGACAGACCAAGCCCAAAGCCAAAAGGAGCAACATGTAAGGAACACATGTGAGCCCCGGGCCACGTGGCAGACAGATTAATGAGAATGGGTTGAGTTGAGATGTAAGAGCTAGCTAGCTATGTGCCTGAGCCATAGGCCAAATAGCATCAAGTTAATTTAAGTGTCTGAGTCACTTTGGATTAGCAGTGGGCAGCTAAGGGGTCTGAGGCTGCAGGTCTGTGGTTCTGGACCTCTGGCAGCCCGGGACCTAAAAACCTCATTGTTACACCTTATCATATTTTTGTTTGGAGAAATTTGGACTATGGTATTTGGATTATGGAAGCAGTGTAATGCTTTAAACTCTGAGCAAGGTCAAAAACTGGCCACTTTCTTCATAAATATATCACAAGAAAAATATCTAGAAAACACACTAAAATTTTTCTCTTTTGAAACCTCTTGAGTGAGATCCTGATGGTTCAAATAACTGAGTACCTCTGTCTTCTATGTTCCTATTAGTATGGCCCATTAAGCAAAGAGTCTAAATGAGGCTAAAATAACATATCTTATATTAATTCAACTGGCAGAAGTAATTTCAAAACAGCCTGGTTGGTATATACTCTGTTCTATGGCTACTTTGTTAACTCTAATAAAGACATATAATGATAAGGAGGAAGCTGAGCAAGACAAACATATTTGAGGAGATAAAGCACCAGAAAGTAGAGTGGAACTAAACCCTATGTTCAAAGAGCTAAACAGATGAAGAAATGGAATAAAGAATGTGATGCCCTCAGTGAAAGATCTCACCCAACTAAGTTTCCAATAACAACAACAACAAAAATGCTTAGAGCAGGGTGTGATGGGGCACATCTTTAATCCTAGCACTGGGAAGTCAGAGGCTGGTAGATCTCTGAGTTTGAGGCCAGCCGGGTCTACAGAGCAAGTTTTAGAAAGCCATGGTCCAGCCCCTGAAAGTAGCAATATTTGGTAGTTTTGGTCATATAGTTCATGGTTCCGGGTTTAGAGTTAAGAATATTCCCATTTTCTTTGTCCATTCTTCAGTTTAGCAACATCTAGATTGTTTCCTGATTCTGGATATTACGAATAAAGCTTTTATGAACATAATTAAGCAAGTGTCCTTGTGGTATGATTGAACATCCTTTTGTTAAATGCTGGGTCTTTTGTAGATTGATTTCTAGTTTTCTGAGATATGGGCATACTGATTTCTAATGTAGCTGTTCAAGTTTGCATTCTTACTGGCAATAGAGGCGTGTTCCCCTTGCTCCACATCATCTCTAATATGAACTGCCACCTGTGTTTTTGATCTTATCATTCTGACAGGTATAAGATGTCATTTTGATTCACATTTTTCTGATGACTAAGGATATTGAACATCTCCTTAAGTATTTCTCAGCCATTTGAGATTCCTCTGTTGAGAGTTCTCTGTTTATATATGTATGACATTTTTAAAATTGGAGTATTTGTTTCTTTTGATGTATAGTTTCTTGCGTTCTTTATATATTTTGGAAACCAGCCTTTAGATAAATCTGGGTTAGTAAACATCTTTCCTCATTTTTTAGGCTGCTATTTTGTCCTATTGACAGTGTCCTTTGCCTCACAGAAACTTTTCAGTTTTTTGAGGTCCAACTGTTAATTGTTGATGTCAGTGTCAGCACACTCTTAGTGTGCTACTGAGACAGTTGTCTCCTGTCCGAATACACTCAGGGATATTTCACATTTTTCTTTTATCAGATTCAGTGTTTCTGAATGTATGTTGTGGTTTTCAATCCACTTTGACTTGAGTTTTATACATAGCAATAGATATGGATCTTTTTGCATTCCTCTTTATACCTACATCCAGAAAGAGCACCACTTTTATTTTTCTCTTGTGTAATTTTATTTTTTTGTTAAAGATCAGGAACCCATAAGTGGGTGGATTTGTCTTGATCTTCCATTGAATTCCGTTTGTTTACCTGTCTGTTTTATATCAATATCACACAGTATTTTTATGACTAGGGCTCTATAGTATAGCTTCAAATCAGGAATGGTGATATATCAGGAAGTTATTGTACAATTTTTTTTTTTTTTTAGCTATCCTGGGTTTTTGTTGTTTTTATTTGTTTATTTGTTTGCTTTTCCATATGAAGTTCATTATTCTCTCAAGATCTGTACAAAGTTGTGATAGAATTTAATGGGCATTACATTGAATATCTTGCTTTTGGTAAAATGGCCATTTTAATATGTTCATCCTACTGACCAATGAGCATGGGGAATTTCTATATTCTTATATTTTATCCAATGAATTGAAATTATTTTAGTCATACATCACATTTTCTTTTTTGGTTAGAGTTACACCAAGATATTTTGTATTATTTGTGGCTGCTCTGAAAGGCATTATTTCCTGGATTTTCTTCTGAACCCATTTATCCTTGTACATAAAAGAGCTTCTGAATTTTTCAAAGTCTATCTTGTATCCAGCAACTTTATTAAAGGTGTTTATCAGCTATGGTCAAACATGTCATATAAGTTATGTATATTCTTTTATCATTTGTGAATAAATGATACTTTGACATTTCTCTTTTTTATTTTTATTTTTTATTTTCTTTAGTTATCTTATAGCTCTAGCTAGAACTTTAAGTGCTACATGGAATATGTATGGTGAGAGTGGACAACATTTTTTTTTTCCTATTTTTAATGGAATTTGCTTATAGTTTCTCTCCCTCTAATTTAATGTTGGCAATTAACTTGCTGTATATTGTTTATACTATGCTTAGGTATGTACCCAGCATCCCTGATCTCTCCAAGAATTTTTAACAAGGGCTACTCGATTTTCTCAAGGGCTTTTTTAGCATCTAATGAGGTGATCATGTGAATTTTTTTTTGGTTTGTTTATATGGTATATTAGATTGATAGATTTTGATTTGCTAAAACATCTCTGACTCTCTAGGATGAAGCCTACTTGATCGTGGTAGATGATCATTTTGATGTGTTCTTAGATTTGTTTTTTAGTATTTTATTGAGTATTTTTGTATCGATATTTATGAGGGATTGATCTGAAATTCTATTTCTTTGGCTTTTGTGTAGTTTGAGAATCACGGTGACTGTGGCCTCATAGATAGAATTTGCCAGGGTTTCTTCTATTTCTGTTTTGTGAAATAACTTGAAGAGTATTGGTATTAGCTCTCCTTTGGATGTCTGCTATAATTCTTAGCTAAAACTGTCTGTCCTGGGTTTTTTTTTTTGTTTGTTTGTTTGAGAGGCTTTTTATATCTGCTTAAGACCCTTTATCCTTAAGGATTCTTTTTCTCTTTAAATTGTCTGATCTAGATTGGACTTTGGTAAGTGGTGTCCATTAAGAAATTTGTCCATTTCTTTTAGATTTTTCAAAATATGAAGCAAGAATTTTTTAAGAATGATTTAATGATTTTCTGTATATCCGTAGAGTCTGTTTTATCTCCTTTTTTGTTTCTGATTTCCTTAACTTGGATTTTTTTATTTTTTTTTTTTTTGCCTTTTAGTTAGTTTGAATAAGAGTTTACCTACTTTATTGATTTTTCTGGAAGAAACAACTTTGTTCCATGGATGCTTTATATTGTTTTCATTGTTTCTGATTTGTCACTTCCAAAACTCAGTTTGATTATTTTCTGCCATCTTTTCCTATTGTGTGTGTGTGTATTTCTTCTTTTTGTTCTAGAGCTATCAAATGTGCCATTGAGTTACTAGTATGGAATCACTCTAAATCTTTATGAATATACTTAGTGCTGCGAATATTCCTCTTAGCACTGCTGTCATTGTGTCCCACAAGTTTGGTTATGTTGTGTACTTAGTTTCTTTGAATTCTAGAAGACTTTCATTTCTTTATTTCTTCCTCTGACCTAATGGTAACTCAGTACAAAGTTATTCACTTTCTATGAGTTTGTAGGCTTTCTCCTGTCTCTGTTTTTATTGAAATCCAATTTTAATTCATTTTCATCTGATAAGATATGAGTTTATTTTATTTTATTTTTTGTATCTGTTGAGACTTGCTTTGTAGCAAGTTTTGGATATGGTTCTATGAGGTGCTGAAAAAGCATATATTTTTGTGGTGTGTGTATGTTTTGGGGTTGAATGTTCTGTGGATATCTGTTAGGCCTTTTTGAATTATAATGTATGTTGTTTCTTTTATTTCCCTGCTTAGTTTCTGTCTGGATAACCTGTCCAATGGTGAGAGTTGGCTGTTAAAATCTCCCACTATTACTGTGGTGGTGGGGTTAAATGTGTGTGTGTGTGTGTGTGTGTGTGTGTGTGTGTGTGTGTGTGTGTGTGTGTGTGTGTGTGTTTTAATGTGGGTACTCTCTCTTGTATTTGGGGAATAGATGTTCCAAATTGGGACATTATCTTGGTGATTTTTCCTTTGATGTATACTAAATGACATTATTCATTTCTTTTAATTAACTTTGAAGTCTACTTAGTAAGATATTAGGCTAGCTACCCCAGCTTGCTTAAGTCCATTAGATTGGAAAATCTTTCCCCAACTCTTTACTCTGAGGTAATGTCTATGTTTGATATTGAGATGTTTGTGTGTGTGTGTGTGTGTGTGTGTGTGTGTGTGTGTGTGTGTGTGTGTGTGTGTCAGTAAGAATGATGGATACTCTTTTCATATCTTGCACCTTTATAGACATGTCCTTTTAAAAATTCTTTTCTTGTGCTTCAGCTGTACTGATTGTTCAGTTCTTGTTATAGTATAGCTGGAATTTGGTGGTGTTTTACTTCCCATCCTGTTATTGATTTTGTTTTTACACTGGCAATCTGGATTTAGGTTAATCGTAGCTCTAAGAGTTGATTCATTTTTCTTTGTTAGATGGCCATTTTGCTTCTTTATTTCTTTCTTTTCTGGTCTTCTGGCCTGAATGGCAAAAGGTTTTGATGACTATAAAGTGTTCAAATCCAGTAGGATGTCACCTCTGAGGTTTATGGGGCCTGGAGTCCCCAGGTCTGTCCTGTCCTTGCTTAAAGTCAAAGTCTTCTTCCAAATTTGTATGGCAGAGTATGGAGTCCAGAAAGGGAGTGCTGTCTGTGGTGGTTGGGCAGACTTAAAAGGGTTTAGTGGGAAGTGAGTAGTATCTTACCGGGGGTCCCTAGTACTACTATGCCCTCTGATAAAGCTCCTAGGTTTATAGACCTTAGTGATAAGCTCAGGGAAGGGATTGCAGACTGTGGTTGTTAGGATGGCTTTAAAGAATGTCAGTGGACAGTGGATAGTATTTTATGTAGTCCCTAGATCTCACCTGGCCTCTAATAAAGTGGTAGCCTTCCAAAGTTGTAGGCCAGAATATGGAGCCCTCAGAAAAAAATAACTTTCTAGCACTGTTTGGTGTTTTTAAGGAGTGTTAGCTGGTAGTGGGTAATGTTTTCCTGGAGTCCCTAGATCCTACTTGGCCAAAGACTTCTTTAAAAGTAATAGACTAGATATGGATCCCAGGGTGGGGTTCATACTGGGATTTCTAGGCAGGCCTGACAACCAGTACAGTTGTTGGAGTTTCTAGATATAGCCTGTGCTTATCTGAAGTCTTCTTTGGAAGCTGTAGGTCATGATATGGATCCCAGAGGAAGGGGTGAAGTATGGGGCTCTTGGTTGTTTTTAAGGAGTGTTAGCAGGTAAGAGATAGTGTTTTGCCTGGGCCTCTTAGGACCACTCTGGCTTCTGGTAAACTGCAGAGGCTGTGGACTTTAGTGTAGAGTCCTGGGAAGGGGCTTAGTTTAGTTTTGCTTAAAAGCAGAAGAAAATTATGAAAATAAATTATGAAATTATTTTTCATAATTATGAAAAATAAATGTGGGATAAGGAGATTGCTCACTCAGTAAAGTGCTTGTCATTGAACACAATCACCTCAGTTTGCATTACCAGCATCCCCATGAAAAGTCATCTACAGCAGCATCTACCTGCACTCCCAGCACTGGGCAGCTAGAAACAGACCATCCTGGAAGCTTCCTGGCCATCAATGTTAGATAAATTTGCTAGCTCCTGGTTCAGTGAGAGACAAGTTTCAAAAATTAAAGTGGCAAATGATTAACAAAGATACCTATTGTTGACATCTGGCCTCCACATGTACATTCATGTTTTTATACAAGCACATTCCAGAAACACACATAAAAAATAAAAAATTTTAAAGTCATTATTTTCTATTTAATTAAAAAGATATCTTCAGAAGATAGAGAAATAATAAGTAGATAAAGCACTTAGGTCTTTAGCAAACAGAAAAAATTCAAATCCCTAGAACCTACATTGTTGTGGCTCAATGGTAATTCCAGCCTCAGAAGACAGAAATAGAATCTATATATCAGCCTGACTGTGAAGACCAGCAGTACATGTGAGCTCTGGGTTTGGGAGACTCTGAATCAAAGAATAATTCAGAAGCTAAAGGCCCTCACATACATGTATAGAAATGCATTGCCCCACAATTATGTGTTTCTACATGTAGATCATATATATATATATATATATATATATATATATATATATATATATATATGAATGTATATTACATATACTTAACACACAAAATAAGTAGAAAAAAAGAACATCCCCAAATTATTAATATATTATTATCTGATAATATACTTCATGATCTACATATTTAAGATGGTATTTTATATTCTACAGAATTATGCAGTGCACAAAATTGCCCTAGGAATAATTTTGTTACATAAAATTTTAAAATTTAAATACATAAAACAGAATTTTTCATCTAAGGTGCTTTCCTAAAAATACCTAGTAAAATTCAGTAATATATCTTCATTTATATACGTAGAACTAATCTTACCTTCATCTACAATATTCCAGCTTTGTTCTCTAAATGAGTCTACCTATTATTTTCCTCTTCTCACTAAAAATATCCTGCTTATGAATGCTATGTGCCACTTATCTTCTTTAACATAGCAATGACTCATAATATTTTCACCAGACCAGCGGTCAACAAGTCAGTCCTAGAGGGGGTGATAGTGAATGAACCACTCTGGGTCTAGGATGAGTGACAGAGAAGAGTTTACCCAGACTATATTCCTTTGAGAAATCACAAAATGTCATTGTAGGACTAAATGCTTCTACAGAACTTCTTTAGAACAGGGGAGGATGCTTGGGCTTCTGGAAGGAGGTGGTATAAAATGAGTAACTTCATTGAATTTTTCTTAGTTGAAACCTTTGGATGATATTTATTGGGTGAATGGATAAACATGGCTCCTGTACACTGCCTGAAAATGGCTCTACACAGATTTCTTTCTCACATCAGGCCAGGACCATTAACCCCAAAGCAGGATGCCAAACTCAAACTTACAGTCAATTGCTGTAAATATAGTTCCCAAAATATTTCAGTCATTTAGAGCATCTCTACTTCAAGTTAACCTGAGAGAAAACACTCAACAGCACCTGCTAACCATAGATAAGATTGACACTGTATTCCCCTTAAATGGTAAATTACTGTTGCCCTTTGGAGCTCTTTGGTTAGACTTGCAACTTTGCAGAGTAGTGAGTGACCTACTGTGACACATTAACAGACCCTCAGATTCCATTTCACCCCTGGAGGTTCCTTAACCCATTCTTGTCCTATGCTGACCTGGATTCCAGAATTCTGCCTGGAGAAATTTCAGCTCTCATGGCTTCCCACTACAGAAGTCAGCTTCATTGTTACTGTCACTTTCTTGATTAGCTTTAATGTCCTCACATTATGATCCCTGTATTAGCTCAGTGATGATCCCCATAACCTAAAGTTTTTTTATGCTCTCTTTTAAATAATAAAATGGGAGAGGGAAACAGAAAAATACTCTTTTATGTCAATAATCAAAAGAAATATCGGACACTCATAGAGATATTTTCCCCTCTCCACCTGCCATCTGAACTTTAGCCTCTTCACCAAATAAACACTAAAGATTTAAAGTGTGTTACTTTGCTTTGGTATCAAAGTATTAACAATTGAATAGCTTCGAGTGCTGTTCAGACCTGAGGGCAAGACACCACTAAACACAGCCTTTAGTGAACAGGAAGCCTGAGGGCAGGGGGTACTTTAGAGGTACCCACAACAGAGACATAAGACAGCATAAGTTATCTAATAATTTTAGCTTTGACAGTCTTATCTGTAGTTTGGCTTTGGTGACTAAGTTCAAATAGAACCTTTTTGTTCCATGTTGTATTTTTTCCAAGCATTATGTTGACTCTTCTCTTGAATGTGTTTCTTCTATATGACTGTATGAGCTGTCACACACACTGTGCTGAAAATCCCACAGAGTTTGTGTCTAGGATTTTTGGTGTAAATGACTGTCTTGCTGCTGTGTGCAGCAAGAAGCTGGGTTACTTTCGTTTGATGTAAATGGGTCCTTTCTGTCTAAATGCAGTTGAACAAATATTTTAAAACTGTCTTTTCAAAAGATGATGTGTATTTACTTTTGAGTTAAAAATTTGTGGATAAAGGGGAAGGGAACAGTTCCATTCAGAATGAAGCATGAGACTTTGAGATAACAGAAAATGATCTGACAAAAGATACTTAAGAGAACTTCTCAGAAAAGTGTGGCAGGAAATTAAGTGTTTCCTCTAAGCTCATTTATCACACCTTCACCTTTAGCTCATGACAGATTCCCAGTAAGTGGTGACATTTGGAAACTAATTTAATTTCATTCCTTATTTAGGTGGAGTATTATATGACACATTTTAAATAACTATAAAATCATGTTGGTGTTTAATTTTTCTTTATTAAACAGTGCATATATATGTATACTATCAAGTTAAAGAAAAATGGTTCTTGACTAGGTATGTTTGAAACAAAAACATTAACTATACAAACATGTCTGTAAGTATAGAGAAAGTAAGAAAAACATAACTGAATCCTAAAGTCCAGATGTGAGATGAAAAAGAGAGATAGATATCTTTGAAAATCAGGCTTAGAATTTCCCCTATAAGTAGTGGACTGAATAAAATTTTCCTTACAGACCCATAGAGAGTGTGGTCTTATTGGAAAAGGTGTGGCATTGTTGGAAGAAGTGTATTTCTTGGGGTGGGTCTGAGGTCTCAGAAGCTCAATCCAGGCCTAGTGTGTCTCAGTGTCTTCCTACTGTCTACTAATCCAGATATAGAAATCTCAGCTCTTTCTCTGTCATCATGTCTAAATGCATGTCACCATGCTTCCTGCCATGATAATAATGGAAGAAACTTCTAAACTGTAAGACAGCCCCAATTAAATATTTGCCTTTTAAAGAGTTGCCATGTAATGATATATCTTCACAGTAATAGAAACACTAACAAAACATTATATTTCTCATGGTTCTAGAGGCCATACTGGCCATAGCAATAAATTTTAAGATTAGACTAAAAAGATGCTGCCAACAGTGAACTTGGGTAGACAGAGAATTGAGAATACCTATTAGTGACCGAGGAATCACCTTCCTGTGCATTTGGAATAAAACAGCTGTTCACTCTGGAAATGCATTTTTAAAAGAAAGCTAACTATAACATTAGGTCTTCCCTTTCCTATTCTTGGCATGAGCAAGTAAAATTAAGACACAACATCAGACAAGAGCATCAAAATACACATGGAAAACTCTTCCTTCCTTCCTTCCTTCCTTCCTCTCTTCCTTCCTTCCTTCCTTCCTTCCTTTCTTGTTGATTTGGGAATATTGGAGTTCATTAAAGAAAATCTGCAGGCAGAAGGAAGGAAGGAAGGAAGGAAGGAAAGAAGGAAAGAAGGAAAGAAGGAAAGAAGGAAAGAATTGTTTCTCAAGGCTAAGATTTGTGCAGTACAATAGTGATGATTTGGGCATCTAAAACTAGCAAAAAAGTTACTCTCTATGTAAAGGAAAGACAGGTCTTTATATGAAATCAAAACAAATCATCACTAAAGACAGTTGAAGGCATTTCCATGATTTTTTTTCTCAATATTTTCTTTAGACATTTAAGCCATGATCTTGGATTCCTCACATGAAACTATGCAGCAGTGTGAGAAAGTAAAATGCTGTTTTATTTTATTTTATTTTACTATTAAGAGAAACGTTAAAAAGGCATCCTTGAGATCTTTCAATCTTATACCTGGAGAGGAGACATACAAATACACCCTCTCATCCTGCATGAACCATACACACATCTGGACCATACCAAACCCCATGCAGGTATGGAAAGCCTCCATGGAGCACAATAAAGGCTTTCATAACTGTAATACACCATAAACCTGCTCCTATATCACAGAATAATATCTGAGAATAATCTACCAGGGTCAGAACTACACAGCACAGCAGAAATTTAGAAGTTTGTCAACACAATCTAAATGAGGTAAAACTCACCTTATATTCAAAATTAAAATAGCTTTATTGCATGAGTAAAATGGAAACTCTAATTTAGTTCTTGATTCAGTGAAGCTATTAATACAATTTAAAGTCATGGGAAACAGTTCTGTCAGAGAGCAAAACGACGGTGGCTTTGAACCCTTATCACCTTGCCTCATTACAGATTGGCATATGGCTAGTGTCACTATTTTACTACAGGACAAGCACCGACATGTGAAAAGGTAAGTGATTTGGCTGCTCACAATTAAAGTTTCTGGGATACAATGTCACATTTAATTTTACTTTTTTACATTTCACTTTTACAAATGACCAAACAAATGGGCAAATGAATTCTAGGAATGGTTATGATAATTTGTTGGTGGCATTTTCTAAAATTGCTCTGAAAACTTAAGTAGTAGATGTCACAGTGCACAGCCCCTGCTCACCCTTCTTGAAACCTTCCTGAATTACAGTACCAAGTTTCCAGCTGCATGAAGTTGAAGAAAATCTCTTAGCTGGAATAAGTTTTCAGAGCTTGAAGACTTTTGCTGTGACTAACACTATGATTTTTCTTTAGGGTAGGCTACATCTAGTGAATGGTAAATGATGAAGTGAAAGGGGCTGGTCCCCTTCTCTAGAATCACAACAAAGCAGAAAGCTCCTGAGCTCTAGAGCACAGCATGGCTTCCATTGCAGCTTTGGCAGCAAGTACATCAGAGTTGAATATCTTTTTTTTTTTTACTTCATTTCTGCCTATTTTTTAAATGTCCCCAGATGCCAATTTCAAAAGTAAACCCCACTACGTACATATCTTGCATGCAAATCTCTACACCAGAGTTGATTCTCTGGAGATCTGAACGAGTTTACGCCAGATAGGAAACAGACAGAAAAGAGTTCTTAGAAACAGATGACCCTCTGACTGGCTGTCAATGAGAAATCCATCAGTGATGGCATATGGAGCAGAGCACTGCTAATTCCAAGACACGGAAGGAATGATTACAAAATCTTCAGAGACAGAGTGAATTTTGTTGACAGGTACAGTGTTTCAGCTAAGAAAATATCCTCAAGGAGTGTAGAACTGGATGGGTTATTCAATGTTCTGGAAGAAAAAAAAAACAATAAAATTCTGAGGTTGATTAATCACCAATTAAACTTTAAATGTGAGAACACTGGCAGCATATAAAGAGAATCTTATCTCCCACAAGGGGAGGGCTCTGGAAACTGAGAGTAGAGCTCATACCTTAGCCTTTTTATGGGGAAGGGATTAGAGAAGTGTAATTCTCAGTCCTGGAAGTTGTTCTGTGTAAAAATGAGATCCACTGCTAAGATAGTGGGATCAGGGGGTTAGTATAGGAACATCTGTGTTTTTATGTATTTGAAACATAATTTTCAAGATTCTTCTTTATGCATTAACCTTCAGAAGTATCTTACATCCCTCTGCTAAAGGCTAACACTCTCTTGGATCAAAGATGGTAGGTGTAAGATTTCTTTTCCTTCATAAAAACATATTTTATCAGAATGAATAGTACAGTGCTCTTCTTCCCAATAACATACCCTGATGTCACATAGCCAGAAAAGCACCTACTTTACTGTAACTGAAATAGACAAATTTCAAGGATGCTATAGTAGTTTACCAACGTATATCAATATGATGTTACAGATGAAGTGCTGAGCAGGACTAGCAGGACTGTCCCACAGCAAACTAAATGGGATGAAATCCTCAGATGAGCTGGAACAAGAAAGGACTTCTCAAATACGAGATTGATTTTTAAAAATTACTCTTAATATTAAAGCAGTTTACCATAGTAAATATTCTACCAGCTTCATGAAAGAAGAAAAAATGTAGCAGATCCTTAGACCTTAGCACAACTGAGACATAGTGGAAGGACATCTCAGGCCCTGGAACCTAGCACATAGCAGCACCACTTGCCAAAACAAAGACAAAGACATAATACAGCAAAGTTTATATAGTTCTGGTAAGTTCTCTAAACCTTGATTTTCAGCTTCTGTAATTCTAGTTCTGGCTAACTGTTCTTGCTAATAGAGGTGTGTCAGCCAAGAGTTTTTGTGTGTGTGTTTGTTAAAAAGCCAAATCTGAGCAAGGCTTAGGACTGCACTTGGATCCTGAACACCCAGTGTAGTTACTGTCTAGATGTCTCATTGCCTTGAACACATAAATAAGTGGTATTTTCTGATGAATAATTCATAACAATCACATGAACTTAATACTAGGATGGTTCTTAGAATACTGAAGAGAGTGGGAGACCATAAAATATAAAGAGAAATAGGAGAGTTCTTGCTAAAGATAGAAAGTAAAAAGCTCAAAAGGGCCATAGATTCATGAGGGAAGGATGCACCTTACAGACTCATAAGTGAGGTTTTAGTCAACTGAGTTTCCAGTGATGTTGTATACAAGGAGGTAAAGCAGTATGAAATGCCTCAGTGATGCTCAAGCTCTGTTAGTAACAGACAATGGTGCTGTTGTAGAACTGGCTACATTCACTAGCTTTGGTAAAATGAGACAAAAATAGTACAAAGTGGCTGTGCTTAGTCATCAGAGAGAAGTTTATGAACAAGTTCTATGACAGGTACCAAGTTAAAGTATCAATCAGTGTATGCTGATCCAAGAAAACATACGATATTATGTGGGTAGGATAAACTACCAGACACTGGGCATTTATGATTATAATGATAAAATAAATCAAGTATGGATTGTTTAGAACTTAAGAGAAGATATCTCAATAAAATACCACACTAGCTTTCATAGGGTCCGAATCAAATTTCTGATTTAAAAACTGTTAGCTTAAAGATAAGCTAGGTAATAAAGACAAAGGGCTGCATATTACAACTCCTGGTGATACAATAATGAGTCCCCTTGACTTCTTCCAATGTGACCTATACCCCATGACCTGGTTTATCAGTTTGTGACCCTCCCAAAAGATCCTATTGTTCTGTACAATGTTATGATGAAATTTCTTAATAGCTGTAAGTCTGGATCTATTGTTTGTTTGTTTGTTTGTTTGTTTGTTTGTTTGTTTGTTTGTTTGTTTATTTATTTATTTATTTATTTATTTATTTATGTGTGTGCACATGTGTGTTTGTGAGTGTATAACGTGTATGTGTGGGTTCTGGGAAAACACAGAAAGATCATCAGATCTCCTGGAGCTGAAGTCTCATGCTGTTTTGAACTGCTTTATATGAGTGCTGGGAACTGAACTCAGGTTGTTTTAAAAATATGAGACTTAACAGTTGAGCCATCTTTATAGGCTTGAGTTTGCTTCTAAAATGCTTTAACAAATACCAAGTACATGATGATATCAGAGATACACAGTCATTGTGTTCTCTATTCTGGTCATTCCATTTCCATAGCAGTGAAATGCACCATTGACATACAATTCAGATAGACACTGGAAACAAATGTGCTCTTTGAAATCGATTAAGAAATAGGGTATGTCCTCACAATATAATAAACAGATGCTAATTTCCAAATGAACCAGTATATGTTTTAAAGACAGAAAAAGAAAATCACATTATAAATGCCTAAGACCCCCCAAGGAACCCTGTCATAGTATTTCTTAAATTTGTTGTTTGCCAAATTGCACCAACTACTTAAGTTGGAATTATGTCTGAAAAAGAGAAAATATCTAAAGTCCTTTTCTTTGGCTCTCATTCTCTCAGCAATGGCTTAAAAGTACATAGTAGAGTCACAGTGTCTTTGTATCAGGAAATGAAGTAAAAATGATGTGCTAGTTTCATTAGGCCTTGGTAATATTATTTAAAAAATGAAAACCATATGTGTATACCAGTTAAAACTATTTTTAAATAGTACTCTTTTAATGTTTATTCATGAATTAAATGCTCTTATATTTGTTTTGAAAATCATCAGTGCATAATATAAAGATTAAATTTAAGTGTATTGCAATAAGAAAATATATTATTTTCCTTGAAAATATTGAAAACAGGCGATTTTGTTTTCTTTTCTTTAATGTGCAACAAACATCTTATGACATGAAGATGCATAAACTGCTCAGTATGTTCAACATATTTCTTTTTTAGGGATATGTTTCTAACCCATACACTTCAAATAAAATGAAAATCTTCTAACACTATGGATGACCTAGAGCATGGAAAGACCCTTCTGTAGGATTAGCCTATGAAGTATACACTACAGGGACATTGTTTCAAGTCTGTGGCAAATTCTCAAAGCAAGATCCCAATCCACAGGGTTCAGAATTAGCTACGATGGAAATGAGAACAATTTTAAAAAAAGATTCATGTAATCTCGTGATAGTGCAAAACATGCTCTCCTAAGTCTGTGGTACTATTTAGTCAGAATGTCCACCAGGAATGCCTTTGTTTCAGACATATTAGGTATCATTTTCAATGGAAATGGTACACCAGGGATAAATAGGCCTGTTCTGCTCCAAGTAGAATGAGAAATGTTTCAGATTCCTACGTTAATCAGCTCTCATAGAGGGGTGTCTTTCCTTCCATTTACATCTTTATCTTCCATGTGTGATGCCTTATAACCAAGAAATCCTTTGTAGTGAGGCTTACCAAACATTCCACAATAATTACACAACAACACACAGAGACCTAATCACAGTGACCATGGTGATGTCGGATGGTGCAGATGCTGACACCAAGCCATAAGTAAGTCACTCATATATCATTTTCTCCAATGCTCAGGGAGCATTGCAGGAGAGGTAGGAAGATGTAATAATGCTGCAGAGGGTTATGAGATGCTACCTTATTTGAATGATGTGACCCTGGCACTTGCCTGAATATGGCATGTAGAATAGTGAGCCAGTAAGCATTAGTCATAGACTGGGAAGGGGCTCCTCCAGCCCCACGTACTGTAGCTCACAACACTCAAGGGCTTCCACGTGGGAGGAAGCCATCATAGCTTTTGGTGTGGGCAGTGGGCAGTTACCAGTATTTGGATAATTTCATACCCATCTATGAAGGAGTGTTCCTGATTAAACCCAGTAAGCTGCAAAGCAAAACTATAAACAAAACAAGGAGGTTTGATAAGGAGATGGTCATGGAAAGAAAGAAGTGTGGTTATAAGAATAACAACAACATAAAAAACGGTGAAGGGATGAGAATGATCAAAACAGAGTATATACAACATGAAACTGTCAAATATAAATTGACGTAGAAAGAAATTAAGAGGCTGATAACATGGCTCAGTGAGTAAAGTTATTTTCTGCCAAATTTGACATGAATTTATTTGATGACCAGAACCCACATTGTGGAAGAATAGGACTTCTGCTTGCAATTCTTGGAATGTGTTAACCTTCCTAACACAAAAGAGTAGAATATAATTTAATATTCAAAATATAATGAAACAAAAATATTTCTATCTCTTCCTGGTAAACAGAATACCTATTTAGCAAAACTGTCAAAACAATGGAGGAATTCGTAATGTAGCTTCAGGACAAGACACAAGGGGCTGTAGACAGGTCTGTAGTTTATCTACACCAGACTTTTGATGATGACAAAGAAGGTTAGTATTATGATATTCTATGGTATTTGGTACATCAGAACTCTGAAGAATGCTGAGAACTGTCAGGGCACGTGTTGACCTACATATTACAAGTTACAAGTGGTTGAGGATGCTCTGGTAAGATATTCATATTGCCTCTTCTACTCTTAGATTTGAAGAGTTTATTTTTCTGGCATCTGTGAGGTCTTGGGAGCTGACAGTTCTCATCTGAATTTCCCTCAGATGAAGACAGAAGTACTTCATGAAGGTCAAGTTGTCCTCCTACAGGCAGTAGGAATATAATAGATGCCTATTACTATGTGTACAAGAGCTTGCTTTCAGACATGGGTGAAAAAACATCTTTCTAATGTTTTCTACTGATACCTTTTTAAACTGCACACCACTCTGTTCAATCATGCCTGTTTAAATCACTTGCAATTTTTTGCCATAGAGTCTGTTTAATGGGAGATATAACTTGTGTCTCTTCTTCCTCCACAAATAATACCACTGTTGCCATCTAAAAAAAAAATTGGCAACATTGGAAGAATCACCCTACATGCTTGTAATTGTTGAAAACTCCTCCAACCACAGCTTTAATAGGAAACAATGCTCATCATTCATAAACATCCCAGGCAATACATGAGCTAAACTAAATTACCACACAAATAAAATCCTTTCCTCATCAGTGATTTAATAGGATAAATGATATGGGAGCTGAGGAGCACTCTATTTATATGCAATGTAAATGACACTGAATAAAGAATTTCATTCATTTCTTTATGAGATGTCAAATTACAAAACTGATAGGTGCACTAAATGAACTGCAGCAAGGTGGAGAAAAAAGTCACATAATATTTGATTGCTGGCCACATAAACATAATAGGGATTGTCTAGAGTAGGCATTACTTAACAAGCTAATCGTAAGGAAGCAGAAATAGTTGAGTATTAACTTCATTTGCATTTTAAATAAAAACCACAGAAAATGTTTAAGAAAGGGGACAATAAAAGTGATCACATTACATTAGATAAAGTTCATTTCCCTAGACAAGTGGCATTTATTTCATGTCTTTGGTCATCAAGTCATTAGAGATTTCCTCTATGAATAATTTTATCAATATTATTTCTTCAGATCTTTCTCTTTGGGGGTGCTTCTTCTTAGTATGAACCTGATGTCTTATTAGATCAGATATGTCTAATCCTGGCTTTGATCATCTGAAATTACTTCAGTTGGGTCTGTTTAATCATTTTAAAGCAGGGTCATTTATGTCCCATTGTTTTCAGCTCTCACTAGGAAACCTTTCCTGTAAATTGCACCCAAATTTGACATGAATTTCAATAGGCTTTAAAAAGAGTTTGTGATTTTCTGGGTATATGGAAGTACTTGACCTCCCAAGTAGAATGCCTTGACTTAAATGAGCAAAAATGCAACACAGAAAATATTTTATAATTTCTTTACAATTCTATCAAATTACTGTCTCAATTTATTCCAAAATCAGAGCACTCAAATATTTTACAACTATAGTCATTATGTCTTAGTCTCTTCAAAGGCTACCTTGTTATACCATTCTACTTTCTTCCTCTGTAATGGCTAGGATATATTAGTTAATTTGAAGGCACATATAAATCCATGTTATCGTAATAATGACCAAAATATAAATATTAAAAGCTGTATAGTCAAGCCACAAAAAAGCAAGTAAGACATTATAAAAATTTTTCTAAGTTTATTAAACTAAATGTGAAATAAGAGTTAATGCTAAAATTTAAGAATCACTGGAAAGTAGTAATCTTTATCTTTTCTTGGAATTTGAGACTCAATATTGGGTTGTCTCTGAGCTGCTAGAGTAGAAAGACTTCCTGAGGTCTGTGGCCTTCCTTTCTTTACAATAGAAAGTCAAATCAACTGTTATGGTGCAGTTGAGAGCCTCCAAAAACCTTCTACTTCAGTGACTGATTATATAATGAGTTCAATGGCAAAAGTGCTTTCTTCAGATAAATATTAAAATTGTTTATTTGAGCAGGTTATTTTTATCTATTGCTATCCGTAGAGATTTTCTTTCCCACATTGTTATTGAACCACCCACTTATTTCATAACATCACTAACTTGCTACTGGATTTTTTTTCTATTGTTCAGCTCAGTCCACTGAAGGAGAAAATTCTAATCAATGTTCCATAGATCACTGCATCCTGCTGACAGAAACACACAGCCTTAGCAATTAGAGAAGTTGTCAGTCCAACCTTCAGAGTGAGGCCTTTAGCAAGATTCTTTATGGCCCATTACCTTGGGACTACTGCCTAAATACGTTTTATGTTCTTTTAATTTCTTTGGTCATCAATTTTGAGAAATGAAGTATTTCTCAAAATTGTTTAAGATTCTAGTTTTCTTAATATGGTGCCTTAAGAAAACAACAGCAAACACCCAATTATCATTTGAAAAGTTTTAGTCTAGCAATTCACAGAGAAAAAAAAATAGGCTTGCTCTTTAAAAGATTTAGACTGTATGTAGACATCACATATTTGGAATTATTGTAAAGTAGGAAATGATAGTCTACAGATTAAATGACAAAGAAGACCTGAGTGAGGAGCTTATATGATGGCCAGCATGGAGGCTTATGACTCCAGAGAGAATATTAAATGATCTTTTCAGATACAATTGACCCAATAAACAAAGACCTCCAGAAAATGGTATTTGGTGTCTCAAGAAAATGATTATAAATAACTGCTTCATGGTGGAAGCAGAATCAATGAACTAAAGCCACCACTTGAAGATTCCATGTGATAATGAGGGTTTTCTTAAAATTACACACTTACTATGAACAGAAATGATGAGATCTAAAAAGAGAGATTTAAAATTTTAAACAGAAAATAACAGGGCAAGAGATATCACTTAAGCTCTCTTGCTACACCTCCTTGAGGACCTGGGTATGATTCTCAGCACTCACACCACATCTTATCTTCTGTTCTAGGAGATTATTCACAATTTTCTGGTCATCTGTGGGCAGGCACATATACTTTTGTATATTAGGCAAAACATGTATACACATAAGTTACAAGTAAGTAATATTTTTTAAAAAGGAAATAAAAAAGGGAAACATATAGATCAATAACTTGATCAAAAACACAAAAGGTATTATATTATTAGATAAGAATATTAAGAAGATAGAATCACCTAAAGTAAAAACTAAGTCTTTGTATCTCAACATATGAGTAAGTAACATTTTAAAAGGAAATCTTGATGAGATGGCTAATCAGATGGAGGTGCTTGTCTTCAAAGTGATGACACAAATTTAAACATAGTAGAAGAGAAGTGATTTTCCCCAAATTCTGATCCCTACACATACCCTGGTACAAACAGGGAGGGAGGGAGGCAGAGAAGGGGTAAATAAATATAGTATCTTAAAACTAGGTGATTTGAATATGTTGAAATATATAATGGTTTTAATCTCAAAATAGTTTTAATTTTAGAACAATTAAAATACAAATAGATATAATGGATAAAAAAGTTTGCAAAACTATAGGATAAGCCCAGAAGACTAGCTAATTTACTAATTAGGTTTTCAAGACAAAAACAGATCAATTTCAATTTTTAAAATAAATAAAACACACTAAGATGTTCAAAATAAAATATGCCTTTTAAAATTTATTCTGTATAATTTTAGTCTTCTTTGATAAAATTGGTTCTGGTAGCTCTCATGGGGAAAGGTGGTCATATACAGAAAGAAAAAAAGAATCAGAAAACAAGAGAAAAGTTATATGAGCAACATGCAGAAAAAGATGCTTATTCAATCCTTCATATTCTAAATTATTTTCCATCTTTGAAATATATAGCTTGGAGTCTTTTTATTTATTAATTATTTGTGAGGATTGCTAAAGAGATGATCAGACTTTCATGTTTTCCAAAAGTGTATCTTGGTTGCATTTTTTTAAAAAAAGAAAGCTAACAGAAAATTTGTCATGCCAGAACAAGGCAACTAGGAAGTCAACTGAGTATCACACATACATGAAAATAACAATCCCAGAAGATATGTAAAATGCATTACCAGGGGGAATGACTCATTAGAACAAGTTCATATTGAAGCCAAATTATAAAGGTCTTCAATAGAAGTCATAGTAATGAAAAAAATAAAAAATATGATTGATGTAAAAAAAGAAAATTTTACATATTTTTCTATAGTTTCCCTTGAAATGATAACCTATAATAAAAGCAAATATTTTTGAATGAAGTTACTGAAAGCTATTTCATACTTTTCATCATTTTCAAAGTAGGAAGCTATAATATTTCATTTTCATTATGATAAAAGCAACAGGCTCAAGAGTTTTCTACATATTATATATATGTTTAAAGGATATTCTGAAATTTCTGTCAACATGAGTACACTGGAGAGACCCAGCCTCCCCCCCCAAGAAAAATCAGGCACAGAAAAAAAATTACTACAGGATTCTTTACTAAGTATCTGTTACAATAAAACTTTTAGAAGCAGAAAATTCATTAGAATTTTTTTGGCCGGGACTTGGGGTTTTCTGTTCAATAGACATAAAATTTTTATTATGCAACAAGAATAAGTTCCAGACATCTTTTTTTTCAATCCAATATTTAGAGTTAAGGAAATATTCTCAACTTCCAGTTGTGGTAGAGTAATTATTGTTTTATGTGGTCCTACCATACACAAACACCACACACACACACTCCCACACACACACGCACACAAACACACAGTGGTAACAACAAAATATAAATAAAGACAAAAGATTACAATAAAATATTTGAAAGAAATGAATATTTGTATTACAGTTTAACCTAGGGCTATTATGGCTGTGATAAAACTTTGAGATCAAAACAGGAACAATGTAACTTTCAGGTTAAGGTGTCCCTTTGCAGTTAAGACAAATAAAATAAGTTTGTGTTGTCTATGTTAAGGTCTTGGAATTTAAGGTTTATATTTGTAATTAAGATCCTGTTTCTTAAATCTGGTGTAAACTGCAAAACATATTTTTCAATCTACACTAAATCTGGGACCCCATTCACATGATGTATATACTTAACGGTTTAGTGTGTTTTTTAACAATGTGTAAAAGCCAACTGTCTTGCCTTGGTAAACACTTAAACACTTTATCTCTCCCATAAAAAGGATTTCAAGAGGCCACAGGGGCTTCTCTCAAAAATCCAGATTTAGGAAGAGACAATAGGACCAGCTGGTCCTGAGTGCACGCCCAAATACAGCGTGCTTTAATCAGACAATCATGTACTTGATTTTTCTCCACTAAGTTTTCAGGTTTAAGCTTGTCCAGCAAGATCAGACCAGCCACCAAAATTCTGCAGCCAGATTCCTTGTTCTGAGACCTTCAAGAGGACAGTAAGTTTCTTAATGGGTTGTACACCTTAGAACATTAATCTAAGTCCTCAGAGCAATCTTTTGATCCTATGGACTCCTGGAGTGAACAGCCATGTTTGAAAGAGGAGATAGCAAACATTACTGCAACCTCACCCTCAGACCTTCTTTTGGTAAGTCATGGAAGACTTTTTAGTTGCATGTCTATCTGACTTCTGGTTCTGCAGGATCCAGATCTGGAAGGGTTTGGTGAGACCTAGTGCATCCCCTTTTTAGGGCAAAGCAAGATGTTGTATGGCCTTCTGGTTAATTCTCAGTAATTGATGTTCAGCCAGAGCCACAAGTTCTGTCTCTGACATGTCTTGAGAGCCTGAGGATGCCTTGGTAAAAACCAGGGCTGAGAATAATCTCAGGGGCCTGGAACCTGATTGTCTGCTGGCTGGGTTTCAACTCCTAGGCTACACAATGAGTGGAGAAACCGAATGCCCCCCCCCCCCCCCCCCCCCCCCCCCCCCCCCCCCCCCCCCCGTGCAGGATGAAATCGAAAAGTCCAGGCCTAACTGAATGGAGGGAATCCAACACAACGCAGTTGTGCAAGAAGACTACTGAGATAAAAATAAGGTATCTTGTTTGTTAAGAAATTTCTGTGGGTAAACTGGTGAACTTCTGAAGGACGCCAACTGTTGTAATGCTTGTTTAGTGTTTTTTTGGGTTGCGAATTTTGATCTGTGTCCTGTTTTGTGATTTACTTATCTTTTTGTGTTATGACTTGGGGCAATTGAAATGGACAAGCACATGGGTAACAAGACAGATACTGGATACGCTTTTGGCTTTTATTCTAAAAACTTTGACAAACTTTATTTCCCTTCAGTTAAGGGAGGTTTTGGCTATCCTATTACCAAAAGCCGTAATGCTCTTGGAGAGGTCAGTCCTGTATGGTGGAGCCTTTCAGCATGGGAGTTTATTGCATTATGTAGTGGGTCTGTGCAGAGCAGACAGAGTGCAGAGCCCAGAGCCTGGTCGGATGCTCCATGAGTTGCCTTGAAGAAAAGTCCCAGGACCCTGTGTGAGAGTCTATGCAGCAGCACAATGTCTAACTATGGGGACCTCTCTCAGCAATGTGCTGCATAGCTGCTTATGCTGATGGGTCACCACACCAGATACAGAAGGTTCAATTGCCTTCCTTTTCCTTCACAGAACAGGCAGGAACTGTAGCCTTCTTTGCAGAAGATAGGAGAAATATCAATGAGGGCGATATAATTGCAGACATTGGACTCTGCAGCAGCAGCTACACCACAGGCAGCTGGAGATCCCTGCAACAGTCCTCACAAAACACTGGCTACCCTTCAGAAGGACAACATTGAAGGAGGTAAGGAATCATTCAGTGATTACCACCAGGTCTGGTAGAAGGGAAAGTTTTTACTGTCTGTTATATGTGTGGGGATGTGTCTGTGCTTTCTGATATGTCCATAATTCTTGTTGCAAACTTGGAGCCAAGACAGACACGGGTCATGATCAGCTGAATGTGTGAATGATAGCATGTACTGTTTCTGACTGGTCTTCTTTGAGTGTGTGAGCTGTCTAGGTTCAATGTTTCATAGCTTGTTTTGGGCTGCCGATGCTACCCATTGGCCGGCCACCATTGCTACTTTGATGGTCATGTCTCAAAATGTATCTCTGAAGTTTCTAGTCACTGGATTCAGTTTAGCAGGGATTTGGATGCCTTTGGGTGTGGATACTTTATGCTGTTCTACTTTATTGAAAAGCTGGCTCTGTAATTGGGTTCTGGCTCTCTCTTTTCTAGAAACAAGCTTGATTTTAAAGCTTTCTCTATGTGTTGTGTCTGGAGAACCGCCTGACTCATCTATAAATGAATATTTGGGGCATGTAGTTTTTGAATGTGAATATGCGAATCTGAAAACCAAGAATAAAGGTATTACCATCTTAAATCTATTGGCATAAATCTCTGGGGCAGCCAATTTCATTTTTTTAAATGTATTAAAGTACATAAAGGCACAGGCTAACAAAGATCCATTAGTAGTAAGTGATTTCACCTTCTGCAATAGAATGGTAATCAGTAAAAAAAAAAAAATACAGAAATTAATTGAGACCATTCATGAAACGAAGTTAACTGATAATCTAAAGAAAATTCCACCCAAACACCAGAAAAATGCACATTCTACTAAGTAATACATGAAAGCTTTTCTAATATAGACCAAATCCTGGAACACAAACAAATCCTTACAAATTAAATAAGGTTGAAATAGTTCAGTGTATTCTTTTTAACTACAATATGATAAACTTAACATGAACAGCAAACAAATATCACACAAAATCTTCATCACTCCTACCAATTGGGGAAACTCAAATCAACACAGATTGGAGATTCAGTCTTACCCCAATCAGAATGGCAAAGTTAAAACAATCATCAACAAATTCTGGAGGAGTTACAAGGAAAAAGAAAGACCCATTCACTGGAATACAACTGGTTCTGTCACTACGAAAATTAGTATAAAGAATTCTCCAAAAGATAAAAGTAAATCTACCATGTTATCCAACTTTATCATCCATTGGCATATGCCAAAAGTACTTGACATCCTACATTGCATTTACTTGCTCACTCATGTTCATAGCCTCTTGTAGTACAAGGTTTCTGACCCAGACTTTCGGGCCTAACCTCAAGGTCTAGGCCCACAGACCTGTGGACCCACAGACCTGCGGACCCGCAGTCCCACAGTCCCACAGTCCCACAGAGACACACAGAGGCTTACTATAGTTTTAGGCTGATTAGCCTCAGGCCCAGGCATATCACTTGCTAGCTCTCTACCTTTAATCTAACCCATGACTCAATGATCCCAATCCCTCCCAGTCCTCCCTCAGCCTCCTCTGACCCCATCCCACAATCCATTCCCCAAGGAGGCCAAGGAGTCCCAAGGAGGGTCAGTTCTGGTGAATCCATTTGAGGTAGATCTGATTCCCTTCTCCCAATATTAGAGCTGGGTTAGGTGTTCTTCTGTAGGGAATGGGCTCCAAGATGCCAGTTAATGCACATAATTTGATCCTACTATATGAGTTTCCACATACTTCCCATACCACTTAACAGTCATCTACCTTTGAAGGGTTTAGTTCCTTTTCCTGAAGATTCCCCAGTGGCTGTTTTTCTGATTCAATGAGCTCCCAAAAGCTACAGCAAATTATCTCTGGGGAACTCCTCCTCATAATCTGGATCATTTTGCTTATATACACTCTTCTCTCCCTCCTTCCGTCCGTCCATCCCTCCCTCCCTCTCTCCCTCCCTCCCCTCCTTCCCTCCCTCTCTCTCTTCCTTCCTCCCTCCCCTCTCCCCTCTCTCTCTGGACCAGGAGCTCCACCTGGTGCTTAGCTTCCACCTCTATTCATTGCTGGATGAAGTTTCTGTAGTAACACTTAGGGTGGTCATTCTTTTTTATTACAGGGGAAGTACTGTTTAGGCACCCCCTTTACTATTGGTTGGATTCCCATCCAAGGACATCCTGTGGGGTCTGGGAGGGTTCCCTAGCACCTAGATTCTTTCCAGACCAACAGTTCCTTCCTCTATCAAGATACCCATCTCTTTGTTTTTCTCTCTCTGTTGCTCCTCTCACTGAACCATCTCCTGCTCTCATGATTTGTTCCCACCTCTCCTTGGTCATTACCCTTTATGATCCCAATTTACTCAGGAGATCTTCCCTATTTTCTCTTCTCAGAGAGATCCATGGATATCTCTCTTAGGTTTCTTCTGATCCCAAGCTGTTCAGGGTAGTGATTTGTACCCGCATATTACTTGCTTTTTGTCTAAAATTCACTTATGAGTGAGAATATCCCATGTCTATCTTTTGGGATCTATGTTACCTTACTCAGGTGATGCTCTCCAAATACATTCATGTGCGTGTAGATTTTAGGATGTCATTTTATTTCTATTACGGAGTAGTACTCCATTGTATAGATGTACCACAGTTTGTTAATTCATTCTTCAGTTGAAGGGGCATCAAGGTTGTTTGCAGTTCTTATTATTACAAATAATGCTGCTATGAACATAGTTGAGATAATGTATTTTGGATATGAATGTACATCCTTTGAATATATGCCCAATAGTGGTAATGATCATTGGAGAAACTAATGCTCAGTTATCTGAGGAGTCTCCATACTGATTTCCAGAGTACCTGTACAAGTTTACACTCCCATCAACAATAGAGGAGTGTTCCCCTTGCTCCACATCCTCTCCAGCATATGCTGTCATCTAAGTTTTTGATCTTAGCCATTCTGACAGGTGTAAGGTAGTATCTTAAACTTGTTTTGATTTGCATTTCTCTGATGACTAAAAATATTGAGCAATTTTTAAAGTGCCTTTCAGCCATTAGTAATTCTTCTGTTGAGAATTCCCTTTTTAGCCACATTTTGAATGGCATTATTTGGATTTTTTTGTCTCTAGTTTTTTAGTTCTATATATACTGTAGAGATCATTCCCCTGTCAGATGGAGAGCTGCTGAAGATATTTTCCCACTTTGTAGGTTGTCTTTTCATCTTATTGACCATGTTCTTTGCCTTACAGAAGATTGTCAACTTAAGGTCTCATTTATTAGTTGTTGTTCTTAGTGTCTGTGCTACTGGTACTATGTTTATTAGTTGTCTCCTGTGCTAATGCATTCAAGGCAATTTCCTACCTTCTTTTTCAGTGTAGCTGGATTATGTTGAGGTCTTTGATCCACGTAGATTTCAGTTTTGTGCAGGGTGATAGATATGAATCTTTTTGCATTCTTCTACATACTACCATCCAGTTATGCTAGCAACATGTGTTGGACATACTATCTTTTTCCACTGTATAATTTTGACCTCTCTGTCAAAAATCAGGTGTTTATAGGTGTATGGATTAATGTATGGTTTTCAAATCAATTCTATATATCCAAAGTTCTGGTTTTATGTCAGCATCAGGCTGTTTTGTATTATGGTAGATATATTATGTATAGCTTGAAGTCAGGGATGGTGATGCCTCCAGAAGTTCTATTATTAAACAGATTTTTTTTTTTTTGGTAATGCTGAGTTGTGGGTTTTGTTTTTTTGTTTTTGTTTTTGTTTTTGTTTTTGTTTTTTTTGTTTGTTTGTTTTGTTATTCCATATGGTGTTGAGTATTGTTCTATCAAGGTCTGCTGTAATACAAATTCTAGTTGTTATTAAATGGAAACTCAGAGCCAGATATGGGGGGGGGACGTAAGCTGGAATATCAGAGAGAAAGCAGATCATAGTAAAATCTCACTCAGCCAACTTCCCAAGGTAAAAGCTATCTTCCAGCTGTGGAAATGTCTTTTGTATGCTGTGAATAGCAATCTTTAAATAAAGGAGCTGTTTTGGCCCATGACAGGCACCATAGAAAAAGTAGTAGGAGGAGTCAGAATAGGTAGAAGGAGCAGGGCGGAGTCAGAGCCAGAAGGAGCCAGAAGCCCAAAGGAGCAACATGTAAGGAACACAGGTAAGCCATGGGCCACGTGGCAGGAAAGATTCATAGAAATGGGTTGATTTAAGATGTAAGAGCAAGCTAGCAATGTGCCTGAGCCATAGGCCAAACATCATGAACTTAACATAAGCGTCTGAGTCATTTCTGGGGGCCTGAACAGCAGCAGGTGGCTAATAGGTCTGGGGCTGCAGGGTCTGTGGGTCTGGGCCTCTGGCTGCCCGGGACCAAGAAACTACACTGTAACATCCAGCTTCCTTAGCCTCACTCATTGTCACTTCTATAGCATAATCTCTGTCTTCCTATGCCTGTCTTAAATACCTTCTTCGTCCAGTTTTTTTTTTTTTTTATTTCCAGGTTCAACTCTGTATCATATTCTAGAGATAAGATTAAAGGTGTGAGCTACTACTATTTTGTAGTTAGGCATCAAACTCACAGAAACATAGAAAGTTCTCTGTCTTTGGAATTATGGGATTAAAGGTGTAGGTCACAACTTTTGGTCTTTTCCATTCTGGGATTAAAAGTGTGAGTTACCACTCTCTGACCCTCCTGGATTGACTATGAGTGTATCTGTTCTCTGATATTCCAGAGTTGTTTTATTAAATATATTACCACATATCTTCTTTTGAATAAAAAATACAAAGGTTATAACTAACATAAGAAAAAATACAATAGTTAAAATAATTATATATAGTATTTGCAAACAATAATTACATGAATAATGTATATTTCGTTGACAACTGACAAATTCAAAGAATATATTCCATTGTTTATCCAATTTTGTTGAGTTCAAAAGATTATACCTAACTCACTTTCTATCTAACTTGTATTACTAACTAAAACTATATTTTGATGTCTCACAAACTTATATACTTTAACTTATAAGAAAGTTTCTTTTCTAAAATGTCACTAGAAACATGTTACTGCTTTAGAGACCACAGAGGGAAATATTAACTAGGTAAACAACACAGGCAAACAAAAATTTGCAAAAAATGTAAGAAATAAAAAAAGCTGACTTCCTGGACAATCACCCAAGGTTCTTCTGTATCATTGAAGTACTCATCTTTGGCCTGCATGCCAAGCATGTCTGCCAGACTCTTCTTTGAAGCAGGATATTCTCAAAGACCTTCCTATTTTGTCTGAGCAAGGTTCAGCAGTTATTTTGTGTGGTGTCTCCTGCTTGTCCATTTTGAACATACTAACAGCAGTCAAGGTAAGAACACTTTCTTTCCCAGTAGTTAACTTTTGTCCCAATGTAGGTCAACTCCATATGGAATTTCTCTGAATGTCTGTAATCTTCTCTGAAATAGATTGATACTTCCAGCAGCAGATGTTCTATTGTCATAAAAATAATAAGAACCTATGTTATTAAAATATCTTAAGTGTCATATTCTATGAACCTCTAAAGTGCTTGAAGAAGACCTATTCATCTTAAATATACCTGTTTGATCTTTAAAATACATCTAACATAAGTTTGATTGTAATGCCTAATTATTAGCTTGCATTTCTTTATATCCTAATTAGTTGGTAATAATAGCTTTCATGGACCAGCAATTTGTATTACATTGTTAGATGAATGATACGAGCATAATACATTAAACAAGCTTATACACACACATACACAAAAACACATACACACACATATAGAAATAAATTCATCTCAACTTTATATCAATATATATAGTTTCTATTCAGTATATAAAAAGTCCAATCCAGAATAAAATATTTACACCTATAAATTGTTTTTTTTACAAGTAGATTCAATAATATAACCTCACATCCTAGCATCTGTATCCCCATTTTTTCTTTCTTTTTCTATAAATAAGAACCCTGAATCTCATCTCTCTTGTTTAACTTTTTTCTAGCCATTACCAATAGTTTTTAACCAGTTGCTCTAAACAATGACAATCAACCATAATCCAATGAAAGACCAAAATCACCCACTTCAACTTTTGGGAATGTGGGCACCATGTTCTTAAATTTACTTTCTGCTCTCTGGGGGTGAAGGAATCTTTAGGGGATCCTGAAAAGTTTTGTTAATTGTCAAGCCCTGAGAAAAGTAGCTGTATCATTTGTTGTCCAGTCTGAATAGCAGGAAAGTGCGTGGTTTGTCTCAAGTCCTGTCTAAAGAAGTCTGTGAAGTTGATTCATTTTAGCTATCCACCTCATAACTGTCCTGAAGAGTGTGTAGTCCAAATCTGATCTTTGGTTGGTGGTTGTCAATTGACTAATTTTGTCATAGTCTAGGTGAACGAACTCATTATTGTGGGAACCCATCTTTCTTTTGGATACTTCAAGTTAAAATTAGACATTGTCATGGATCACTGCAGAAAACTGATAGACTAAAACCAAACACAATATACAGGACACTAAATAAAGCTTTTTTATATATATATAATTAGTACTCTATATGAACATCAAAATCATGACAAAAAGTTTATTATATATGTATATGTGGGAATGCATTTGTGTGTGCTATATCTTTAAATAAAGGAGCTGGTTTGGGCCATGGCAGGTACCATAGAAGAAATGGGAGGAGTTTGGGGAGGAGAAGCAGGGTGGAGTTAGAGGCAGATCGAGCGAGCCGCGGAAAGAACAACATGTAAAGAACACGGGTGAGCTACGGGCCGGGCCCACGTGGGCCACAGATTAATAGAGATGGGTTGATTTAAGATGTAAGAGCTAGCTAGCAATGTGCCTGAGCCATAGGCCAAACAGCATAAAGTAAATAGAAGCGTCTGAGTCGTTTCTGGGGGCCTAGGCGGCAGTGCGCAGATAAGCAGTCCCAGGCAGGTCTGTGGGTCCGGGACCTCTAGGGCATGGGACCCGACGAACTCACTACAACAGATGGCGCATCCAACGTGGGCCGATTATCCACTTAGAGCCTGAGAAAGATTAAAAAGAGTTCTAGATCGCAGAAACTGAGCAAAGGCAGCTTCCAAATTGTGTATGTAAATCGGGTCTTTGTACAAACAAAGCATGGTCCGGGTCACATTCAAAATGGCGCCGGCAGGCTGTCGGAAGTCAGTGTGAGCTGCAGCTGCAACCAGTCTCACAGAAGACTAAATAACATATGATTGATTTTAGATTTCTGCTTATTTTGAACAAAAGAGAAACAAATTTTCTTCGTGGCAACATTTTCTTAGGTGTGCTCTGTTTACTGTCCGTTTAAGAAAACTTAGTGATTCAGCCTAATTTGCAAAAACTGTGTTTCTTTTTGGAGAATGTATTTTAAAAGCTCTTAAGGTTAGAAGATGATTAAGGATTCACAATAAAACAGATTCAGATAAAAAGAAAACCTGTAAACGGGTTACAATGTTTGTAAAAGGTACATAGGCTTCAGAGAGAAAATAAAGAGGTTAGAAAAAGTTTTTAAAGCGAGAAATAAAGTAATAAAAATATAATAAGCCATGTAAAGATGGAAAATAGACACAAAATCTGGATTTTGGTTGTTATTGTGTTTTCTTTTAATTTTTTAACTGTTAATGAGCTAACTGAAGAAAGACAATGGATTGCAAAGGCTACTAAGTTAAACAAGAATATATATTTTAAAGGTATTTTGATTTTGAAATTTGTGTCTAAGGATTTATTGCTTTGGAAGAGTTCTGTTTCTGTTTCCACAGATGAGAACCTGTGGATTGCTTCCAGGAAAATATGGTTTCATCAACCAAGACCCCCTGAAAAAACCTCTGATGAAAAGAGATGGCCAGATCAGCTTCACAGCTACAGATTATGACCCAGTCTCAACAATCCGTGAGATTTTCAACGCCCCTTAATCAGCAGGAAGTAGTAATGGATAACTTAGCCCAAATTCCCCAAATATTGTTTCTAAATGTTTGTTTTCATTATAAATGGTTAATGGTCATAATCAATCTCTTTCTAAGAAGAAACGGGGGATATGGTATGTGAATGCTTTTTTAAAAAATTAGATTATTAAATTTACAGGTAATCAGCTGTTAATCTCAAACTGCTTTACATTGGTATAGATTTTGGTTTATTGATACAAATTTAAAGTCAATTTTATTATGCTGTATGTGTTTTTCTATTCTTGTTTAAGATATGATGTTCATGTAACTGTTTTAAAATTGTAGTGTATAATTAAGAAATGAAGGTTAATAGTCACTTTTGATAATCAAACTTATAGTTAGGTTAGTTAGGATTTTTAGGTATACAAAGATATATTTCAATTAAATAGATAATCTTCAAATACTTCTAAGACCTACAGAATATGGCATTTAAAATGTTTTAAGAGCTTAGACTTCTCTGGACAGTGAGACAGGTCTGTTCCTGGCAGCACTAATTTACTTCAACAGGAAAATGGGCATTGAAGAAACTCCATATAGAGTCTCATCTATTTGTGGTAATGGTAAGCCACTAGAGAAGAAACTGTTTTTATATTGACTGCTTGACAGTATGCTGTTTAAACTGGACATGCAGGTTCCATAAGAAGATGACCTCTGAACTTTGGCAAAACAAGCCTAGATGGTCATTCAGGTTCCTGCTTTACAGAGAAAACTGTCAGACATTCTTCAGGACTCAAAGAGAAGCAACGGATGAACTGTGCCAGAATGGGCAGAGCGGATTTCCTGCTTCACTGAAATGAAAAGAGACTCCAGGCCTATAGGCTGAAGATGGTTGCCCCAACTTTATAAAAGAACTTTGGGTGACTGTCCAGGCAGATAGGTGTCATCTCTGTCCTTTCTAGATTTTAGAAGTCATTTGCACTTCTGGTTTACTTGGGTAAATATTATATCCTTCTGTGGTCTTTGATGTAGTTGAAGATTAGATAGTTATATGTACAGTTTTTCTTAGTCATTTAAAAGATATATTAGATATAAAACTTTAGATTCATAAAGATAAGGTAAATGATAGAGTATTTTCTTTAATTTTACTAAATACAAATAGACTAGATATTATAACTGTAATTCTTGCTTGATAGCTATTTTGTTATATGTAATTTTGCTATGGTAAAATTGAAACCTTCCTTTTTGATTAGAGAGAAAGGGGGAAATGTGGGAATGCATTTGTGTGTGCTGTATCTTTAAATAAAGGAGCTGGTTTCGGCCATGGCAGGTACCATAGAAGAAATGGGAGGAGTTTGGGGAGGAGAAGCAGGGCGGAGTTAGAGGCAGATCGAGCGAGCCGCGGAAAGAACAACATGTAAAGAACACGGGTGAGCTACGGGCCGGGCCCACGTGGGCCACAGATTAATAGAGATGGGTTGATTTAAGATGTAAGAGCTAGCTAGCAATGTGCCTGAGCCATAGGCCAAACAGCATAAAGTAAATAGAAGCGTCTGAGTCGTTTCTGGGGGCCTAGGCGGCGGTGCGCAGATAAGCAGTCCCGGGCAGGTCTGTGGGTCCGGGACCTCTAGGGCATGGGACCCGACGAACGCACTACAACATGTATATATACATAATCTTGTAGATTTTAACATATTTATTCAGCTAGAATTACTAACAATAGAATAGTTTCTTATTTTCAATTATTCTTCTGTCCCATATCAGGTGGCTCTTCTGATATCATACAGAGATTTTTTTTTTCCATTTTACTTTAGCAAGTATGATTGAGTTTAGAGAATAAAAAAGCCATACTCCAACTCTAAAGCCAGCTTTAAACTATAATTAAATTGGGATTTCAATTTCTCTTATAAATATAGATACACAGAGGTTAGGCAATGAGATTTTACCTTGTAGAGTACACTGGTATCAATAGGTCTGATATTCCTTTACTTGTAAATTTTTCTGGATAGCCTCCCTTCCGCATTAGACATGTAGATGTCCAGTGACTTTTAACTTCTTAAAGATTGGTATTTCTAGTTTTCGGTAAAGACAAAAACAAAACCTTGCCCCAAACCTTTGATTTTCTTACAACTTAAAGAATTGTGATATGGATGTTAATGAGCAATCAATTCTTATTTTAATGAAGTTTTATGGTTTAAATTGAGTCTTTATTAATTTTGACAGTATCCATAAATTTTCTTCACCTGTAGAAACAAAAGCAAAATCCTTTCTCTAATGTATCTCATATCCTGGCTTCCATTCTGAGGTGAGTACATCTTTGAAGTAGACAGGCTGATTTAGCTCAATTGTTTTTCTATAGTCCAATGCCTTTCAGAAGCTATTGTTCCCTTTTCATTAGCATTGAAAACATTCAAAGTTAATAAAACATTATGTAGTCTATATCTAGGGGTCTTTGTTATTTCTTTCAGTTTATTTAGCATATTCCTTAGAGTCTGATTTGATCTCTCTATGACTGTTTGCCCCGTAGGATTGTGTGGTATTCCTGTAATATGCTTTATATTATAATAAGCAAAAATTGTTTCATTTTACTAGAGACACATGCTGGAGCATTGCCAGTCTTTCTACAGGTATCCCATGATGGCCACAACCTCTAGCAAATTAATAATTACAAAATCAATCTTTTCTGAAATCAAAGCAGTAGCCCACTGAAATTCTGAAATGTATTAAATAAAAGCTCATAGGCAGATATTGGGGAAAATCTGAAATATCAGAGAGAGGAAGGAGACCACAGTCAAATCTCACCTTCCAACTTCTCAAGGTAAAAGCTATCTTTCAGTTTTCTCAGCCTCACTCCTAATTGCTTCTACAGAATAATCTCTTTCTACACCTCCTTAAATACCTCCTTTGCCCAGTTTATTCACTTCTATGCTCAACTCTACATCATATTCTAGAGTTAAGATTAAAGATGTGAGCTACTACTATTTTATAGTTAGACTTTGAACTCAGAGAAAGACAGAAAGTTCTCTGTCTCTGGATTTATAGGATTAAAGGCATTGGTCATCACTCCTGGTCTTTCCAATGCTGGGATTAAAGACATGAGTTACCACTCTCTGACCCTCCTGGCTTGACTTGGGTGGATCTGTTCTCTGATATCCCAGAGTGGTTTTATTGAATAAATAATATATCACCATAGTCTATAAAAAATTGTGTTGGTGTTTTGGTGGGGATTTCATTAAGTCTGTAGATTTCCTTTGGTAAGATTGCCATTTTTACTATGTTGATCTTATCTGCATAGGATCATGGGTGATCTTTTCGTTTTATGATTTCTTCTTCAACTTCTTACTTCAATAACTTGAAGTTCTTGTCATAAAAATCTGTCACTTCTTTGGTTAGAATTACCCCAAGATATTTAATGCTATTTGCAGCTATTATAAAGGATGATGTTTCTGTAATTTCTTTTTCAGCCCTTGTATCCTTAGTGTATAGGGTGGCTATTGATTTTTGGTTTTGAGTTAATCTTGTTTCCTGCTAAACTGCTGAAGGTATTTATTAGCTGTAGGGGGTCCCTGTTATAATTTTCATGTCAGTTATGTATATAATTATATCATTTACAGAGAACGTTTGATTTCTTCCTCTTCAATTTTTATCCCCCTAATCATCTTTTGCTCTTTTATCACTTTAGCTAAAATGTCAAAAACTATATTGACTACATAAGGGGAGAGAGGGCAGCCCTTTCTTGGTCCTGATTTTAGTGGGATTGCTTTGAGTTTTTCTCCATTTAGTTTGATGTTGGCTATTAGCATGCTATATATTGCCTTTATCATATTTAGGTATTTTCCCTGTATTCCTTATCTCTTTAGACTTTTTTTCTATGAAGTAGTGTTGGATTTTGTCCAAGGCCTTTTCTGCATCTAAGGAGATGGTCGTGTGTGTGTGTGTGTGTGTGTGTGTGTGTGTGTGTGTGTGTGTGTATGTGTGTATGTGTGTATGTGTATATGTGTGTATGTGTGTGTGTGTGCGTGTGTTTTTGTTTTCTTTCAGGTTGTTTACATGATGGATGACATTTATAGTTCTTCATTTGTTGAAACATCCCTGCATCGCTGGGATGAAGCCTACTTGATCATGATGGATGACATATTTTTGATATGTTGTTAAATTAGGTTTGTCAGTATTTTATTGAGTATTTTTGCATTAATGTTCATGAGGGAGAATGCTCTGTAATTTTCTTTGGTGCGTCTTTGAGTGGCTTGGATATCAGTGCATTTGTAGCCCATAAAAGAGTTTAATGATATTCCTTCAGTTTCTATTGTATGGGATAGTTTGAAGAGTATTTGTATTAGTTCTTCTTTGAATGTCTGGTAGAATTCTGTACTAAAACCATCTGGCCCTGGACATTTTTGGATTGGGAGACTTTTAATAACAGTTTCATTTTCCTTGGTGGTTATAGGTCTGTTTAGGTAACTTACCTGGACTTGATTCAATTTTGGTAAGTGGTACTTGTCCAGAATGCTTTCCATTTCCTTTAGGTTTTCCATTTTAGTGGAGTATAGATTTTTCAAGTATGACACAATGATTTTCTGGATTCTTCTGGTGGTGCCCTGTTGTTCTTGTGTTGTCATATGTATACGTGCTCAGGCATTTGCCCATGCTTCTTTGGTTTACTGCAGAATTTATATGAATGTCAAATAGCTGATTTTTGTACAATCTGTTCTGGGTGTGGTTGTGTCTAAAGAAGCCTCTCTTGGGCCAATCTTGATTCTTGGTCCACTCTTAGTTCTTTGTCTCTCAATCAGCTCTTAGTTCTGAGTCAGCTTTGTACCAGGAGTCTGTTGGTTTCCTGTTGTTGTAGAGTTTGCTAGGGTCACCATGTGATGACATGGGTTGGGGCAGGTGGGTTTTTATCCTTGGGATGTCCTGCTGGCTGGGATTTTGGGGATTTGGTCTTGCAGGGGTTCTTTCTGCTGTCTTAGGTTTAGGGTAGAGCTGGATGGGGATGAAGTTCCAGGACTGTGTCCTCAGGCAAGGCCTCTGAGCATGCCATCTTTGCTTGGCCCCGGGTGGGGAAGTGCCTCTTACCTCTTAGGCGGCTGTGGACCAGGTTTACATTTCTATTCTGTCTCATCTTCAGATAAAAGTAATATATTCAGTTGTTGTTGGACTAAACTTTGGAAACATGGGCCAATGTAAATCTTTCAAACTCTTCCTCTCAGGTTATTTATCACAGAGATAGAAGACCTGAGTACAACAGATTGCCAACCTTTCCTTGCTAGACTCCTTTGGTCATGCTCCAACTTCATATTATAACCTGCATACCACAGCCCTCCTGCATTTAGACCTTTGTACATATTCTAGTATTCATTCATGCTATTTATTCATCAGAGCATTCTGCTATCCTCTAGGAGGCTAAAAGAATTCAGCGAAAGTCTACACAGTATGTTTGGCAAATATTCAGGCTACTTTATGTACCAAGATGTTTCTGGCCTGGACTTACAGGTCTAGCCTCTAAGTTTGGACCCACAGACCCACAGAGACACACAGATGCTTACAATAGTTTTATGCTGATTGGCCTAAGTCCCAGGCATATAACTTGCTAACTCTTTTCCCTTATTGTAACCCATGACTCATCTTATTCAGTTATGGAGCTCGGTACCTTTTCTCAGAGCAGCATAGTTGTCCTCTGTTTCTTCTGGCTTCTCTCTGGCATTCTGCTCTGTTTTGCCTTTTCCTAGAGTCTTCTTAGTCTGGTAGTCCCACCCACACTTCCTGTCTGCCTTTGGCCAATCAGCGCTTTTTATTAAACCAGTGGGTAGGACAATTATTTACAATGGAACAACATAATCCCCCTACATTTATCTCTTCCATAAGTCCAAAGATAAAATAGTAGGGGGAATATGTTATTCCATTATAAATAATTTTCCCTGCCTATGAGTTTAATAAAAAGCACTGATTGGCTAAAGGCAGACAGGAAGTGTGGGTGGGGCTACCAGACAAAAAACTCTGGGAACAAGAAGAACAGAGCAGAAATGCCACAGAGACTCCAGAGTTACCGGACAAACCATTTACATTGGCTATAATGTTACCTCCCAACACTGCTTTGAATAGACATTGTTTATTCTTTACATTATTTTTTACATTATTCAAAATGCCTATGTGCATATAAATTTAAAGCATGCCCTAAGGAAATTCTGAGTAATTTTATTTAGTCTTACAATAAAAATGTTTATAAAAATAATTATTAGTAGAAAATAAAAGGTACCTTATGTTTCAAAAATTAGGAGAAATAATCATATTTTATTAATTTACTAAATAAATACATCTAAATGAAAGTCATTCAGAATGAGAACACCCTAACTTCATTGTTTCTATAACTTATGACCACCACAACCAGCAGTTAAAATGTTTTCTATGTACTGTTTACAGTAATGAATTTAACAATTGATTTTGAAACATACTACCTTAAACATCTTAAGTGCCTTAATAAAATTTTGCATCATTTTAAAGGAGGAGGCTCAAAGTGTACAATTGAAGCTAATGTCTACAAGTATCCTTTGGCTTCTAAAGGCTGGAATTAATTATACCTGTGGATTTATCCATCCCTGGATGATAAATGGATGTCAATTGGAATCTTTCAACAGTTCAATGAGAAAAAAGCCATTTTGTTTCTACTTGGGCATGATGTAGGAAAGACAGTAAGTACTTAGGCATTTATCCAGAACACTTCTCTTTCAGCCTCTGAAGCAGAGCCTCATGCTACTGAGTTAGGAGCAGTAGCTTATATCTAGCTTTACTTTGGCATCAGACTTAAAAACACATCAAAATGTTTAAAAAATAAAGAACAAAAAGTTTATAGCATGTTAGACTAAAGAACAGATGCTAGAGCAGTTTACAGCATGGTTTAGATTAATTTAAAATGATTATTTATGGGCCTAGAGAAATGGATCAGCAGGTAAAGTCTTTGCTGCTGAAGCACGATGACCTGAATTCAAATCCTAAGGACACATATAAGGGCCCCTAATGGGGCTCTTGTATGCTTGTATGCCATTGCAGGGGTTAGTAGCATGCCATAGAGACAGGTATATCATAGAGGCTTGCTGTCCCACTAGTTTAGTCTAAACAGTAAGTTCAAAATATAGTGAGAGGTCTTGTGCCAAAAACATAAGATGAAGAAGTAAATAAGGAAGATACCAAATGTCAAGATATTACTTCCCCTCACACACACAAAAGCTAGCACTATGCCTACTTATATAAAAACATGAATGCATATAAACATATGTGTCACATAGACATTCACCTAAACACGTACAATTATAATACAGAAAAGCTCAGGGAGCAATTGGCAAAATTAAATTAAAATTCTGATGGGGCTTAAGCATTTTAAATGTTCTAAAATATATTTTATGTTTCTGATGCTTAGGTGAGAATGGTTATGGTAAATATTATAACAAACAATAAAATCATGGAGCATATCACACTTTGTACCTTGAAAATAGTTAGGTTTTAAGCAACATGATTGAAAACAGTTTTCTTATAAATAAATCCATTTAAACTGCTAGTTTTATGATTTCAGTATTATATGGGAGAAAAGTTCCTTCATATATTGCCCAAAATCAAGGTGTTATATTAATGGTACACATGACTACATTTTCATTTTCTCATTTTCTCCCCAAAGCACACATATTTAAAACTGAGTTCATCCAGCAACATTATCTTTTTGATATTTCTCCAGAAGTAAAATTTTAATAGTTGAATTGAAATTTCCCCTAATCATTTTTATTATGCAAAATTTTTACTGTTCTCTACTGGTTTGTTCATTGTTTCTTTCTTAAAACCTGCTACTTACTAGGAAAAAAATAGAGGGAAATAAGCTTCAGTACAGGGACTTCATTATTAAAGACCATTATCTTAATAAGCTCAAACTCTGTACTTATATTTTAAGTAAAAAAATTTCTCTGTTTTATTATATGCTTATATATTAATAAAACAGGAGAAATAGCATGCAGACTGTTAAAAGAGGCTAGAGTTTTGAGTTATGCCTGAGATCCTGTGCACTTCAAAGACTCAGAAATTTAGGGTTTGAAGCAGGGTAGTTAGTTCAGATAAGGTGCACAAGTAAATAACTTTTTCATCCTTTTATTAAATTCTCTTCCCATTTTCTTACCCTTTAAAATCATTATAAACAAATGGAGGCTATCACAGTAACAAAGTGACACACTTTTTGTTAATGTCACTTGTCATACTAATTGAAAGGGTTTAAATTCCATAAGCTTGTAGTCAGCCAATGAGATGTATTTTTTTATCGCTATTAAATAACTTTTTCCAGATTGATGACAGTTTCCCCTTTCCTCCTTGTATTCTTCCAGTTCCTTCTCACAACGTTCTCTCTTTCCCCATCCTCTAATCCACTCTCCCTTCCTTCTCTTTAGAATAAGGCACACCTCACACATCTATAACTTTGCTATATCAAGTTGCAGTAAGATTAGGCACCTCTTCTCTTACTAAGGCTAGAAGAAGCAACCCAGTAGGAGGAAAGAATCCAAAAAGTAGGTAAAGTGTCAGAGACAGCGCCTGCTCCCATAATTAGGAGACCCATAAGAGGACTAAGCTATACAACTGTAACATATGTGTAAAGGGCCTAGTTCAGTCCCATGCAATCTTTCTGCTTGGTGGTTCAGTCTCTGTGAACCCCTGTGGGCCCAGGTAGGTCAATTCTGTGGTTTCCTTGGCCTCTCAAACTCTCACAGGATTCCTTCCCTTCCTCCACAGGATTCCTGAGCTATTCCTAATGTTTGGATGAAAGTATTTACATCTGCTTCCATAAGTTGTTGGGCAAATCCTCTCTGATGACAATTGGCCTGGAACCAATCTTCGAGTATAGCAGAAAGTCATTAGAAATCATTTCCTTTACTTTGTTTTTCCAATCCTTTTTGGTTCTATCCTAAGTCTCTGGGTTTCCAGACTCTAATACTGACCCTCCTGGTGATATTTTCATATTCTCATATTCTCATATTCTCATATTCTCTCTCTCTCTCTCTCTCTCTCTCTCTCTCTCTCTCTCTCCCTCTCCCTCTCCCTCTCCCTCTCCCTCTCCCTCTCCCTCCCCCCCCCTCTCTCTCTCTCTCTCTCTCTCTCTCTCTCTCATAATAATGATATTGATATGTCATTCCCATAATTTCTGTGGCACCTTTACTCCAGCATATCTTGTAGGCTTGGCAAATTGTAAGTCAAAGGTATTTGGCTGGGTTGGGGTCCCATTTCCTCTGCTAAAAGTCTTACCTAATTACAGGAGGTGGCTGGTTCAGGCTCCATAGCCCCCATTTCTAGGAGCCTTAGGCAGGGTAAGCTTTGTATATTCCTAGGAATTTTTATTGCACCCAGTTTCTAGCTTATCCCAGAGGTAACCCCTGATTACACTGTCTCTCCTAGTGCTCTGTCCACCACCTATCCCCACTCCCCCCCCCCCCCGTTCCCATGCCTATCAACTCATCCAGTTCATTCTCTTCTGAGATTTATTCTTGATCAAGATTCATGGCAGAAGTAGTAGGATTTTAAAATTATTTTAATATATTTAATTTCATAGTAATAGTCAATGTTAAAAATGCATAAGTCAAAGCTCTACTTCCTATTCCCTTATTTTTTTTTATTTCACTACTACTGTAGAATTAAAGTGAGCATTTTTTATTAAGATTAATACAAGGAAACAATTTACTTTTCTCTAATGATCTTCAAGTGGTTGTAAATTATATACCTAAATGTCTATGTATATGTATAAGAGAGGGAGAGAGAGAGCAAAAAATGAGGTGGGGGGAGGAGGATTATAATATGCTCTCTAAAGTATTTGGGTAATAACACTGTGTTTTGACATTCCAAGAAAGTAATTTACCTTGTGTTTTAGGAGAAGACAGATGAGTAGTCCTCAAATTTGACATGAATAAAACTGTCAAAACAATGAATTCATCCAGAGGAAAGGTTGCCTTCAAATAGCTGGACCAAAGAAGGAGATAAAGTAATGAGGTGTAACTGACATTTCATATTCAGATCCATCATGCTGTCAGTTCAACAATGTAAAGATAACTTCCTTAGGTGTGTGCGGGCAGTTGTACAATCACTGGAGATTCACCTCTACTTTTTTTTTTTTTTAATCCTCAAGTAAACAAGAAGTATATATAGATTCTTCTATTTCTTCTATGTGATCTCATTTTTTTATTTTAACCTTTTCTAAATCTATCAGATTTAGACAAAGAACCTATAATTTTAAATTCATCTTGAATTTAAATGATTGAAAACAATACTTTTTAATTAATTTATTTAACATTGGAACTTAAACTCATCCACAAACATAATACATTGTGGTGGAATTAAGGTGTTAGCTGACAAGGCTGGGAGGTGTGTCTCTGGAGTTCTGGGAACTTGAACTTGAACGGAGTGTGACCAGCCCATTGAAAAGGCTGCTGGAATCGTGAGTGGCCCCTGTTTTGTTCCTGCCTTCTTGGATACCTGATCAGCAACCCTGTCATGGGATAATCCTAACTTCAAGAACTGAATTGTGGTTCAATTATATCCATGAGTGTTAAAAAAAAACCTTTCAATAATTATTAATCTTTTGTATGGTACCTTGCAAGTGAGAAATATTGCAATAGCTGGTGCCCAACATGTGGTGCCATCTGTTACAATGAGGTTTCTTGGCCTTTCCAGATAGAAGTACACACCCAGAGGCATCCCATGCACCTAGGTGCACACCTCTGCTTTTTCTCCCAAAATGATTCAGACGCTTATATTAGCTTCATGCTGTTTGGCCTACGACTTAGGCACATTGCTAGCTAGCTCAGCACATTTCATAAACCTTTCCTACCATGTGGCCCTGGGCTCACCTGTGTTCCCTACATGTTTTTAATTTGGGCATCTGCCTCAATCCATTTGTGACTCTGCCCTCCCCCTACCTATATACTGATCTCCCTGCCTACTTTTTCTATGGTGCCTGCTATGTCTAAAACAGTCCTTTATTTAAAAATTGATATTCACAGCATAGAAAGACACTCCCAGTTCAATACAAGAAATGCTTGTTATTTTAAAATACATTCATATGTTTCTATAACAAAGTCAACATTTATGAAAATGAAAAGAGAATCCTACATGGTGTTGCACACCTGTAACACCAGCATTCAGAGAATCTGCATATGGAAGCTAGCCTGAAGTACATTATAAGATTTATTATAAAAATTGAGCTAAAATGTTTCAAGGTGATTCAAATAGTAACTAGGAATCTTACCAAGTGTTTTAAAGTTAAAGTCAATATTGCCTTTAATGAGTTTTTTATAAAACTTGGAGTATGCATTAATATCATCAAATGAATGACAATAATGTAAGAAATATATAAAGAGAAAACAGATATCCTTTTGAAGAGACTAAATCATCTTTTTCTTTTATTGCATAATAATTCCCCAAATTAACTCACCCCAACTTTTGAAAGACCCCCGGGGGTGCAGGACCCCCAGAACGGATCTTCCCTCAGGAAGAGACCCCAGGACCCAAAGACCGAGCCGAGTCCACAGTTCAGATGCAATCAGCACAAGGTTTATTGAGGAAACATAGGATCCTATGGGCCAAGTCACTTGGAAATGACTTGAGCACCCAGGCCTTTGTTCAGGGACTTTTTATAATGTTTGGGAAGCAGAAGCACGTGTACAAAAGCAGATGCATGGTTACAGGGTTCTGATTGGTTAGTTCAATGGGACCACCTCTGAGGGGCAGTCAGAGCCCAGGTGGCTGATGTTGGTCTTGGCCCGAGGCCGGGGCCAAACCACAAGCCAAGACCACCGGTTATTTTTCCCAAAATATTTTGTCTCGTAAGCTGTTTTCCTGGATTTGCTGGCCTCGGTCGGGGTCACCCTGTATGTTGGTTATCTCAAGGCTTTAGCTTGTTTTTCTTGGTCATGGGCTGGGGCCCACCCAAAACTATTTTTGCTGCCATCCTGCATTTTTATTCTATCATTTAAGTCTTGCAAAATGGCGTTACTGCTGTTTTAGCATTAAGGCTTTTATTAGCTTGAACCGGCCATATACTGTCAGTGTGCCCTTGTGTGAGGAATCTTTGCCATCCAGCCCCAGACCATAAGTATTTTTGGACCTGAATTTGGTGCTGTTCTTAACTCCAGCCTTTTCCCTGACTTAACATGCCTTGCTAGTACTGATTATTTATGAGGAGGGGAGGGAAAAGACAGAGGGTCTCACCAGAGGGCCCAACACTTTAAAGTATCATCCAAATTCATCCCAATATTAAGCTCTCACAGATATTTTCCTTTTGATATATTTGTATACTCACAGTTAATTTCTTTTAAGAAACCATGAATTTTGATCTTGATTTTCAAAGGATGGAAATCAGTGTAATTATAGTTTAATGACTCTAGTGTATTATAGATAAAGATTTCAATATACCACTTTAGTCAGTACCTAGAAAAATAGTTATTTATTACATTAATAGCTTTCTTAATACTCTTCTGTGTAGAAGTTACTTGTCTTAGAATTTTGATTTTCAACTTTAAGTTCTACTTTGGTGAAAAATCAATTTAAAATGAAAACTGTTAATGTTTTACATCTTTATTTTGTATGTTTGTATGTGTGTGTTTGTATGTGCATGTGCACATGCACATGTGTGCATGTGGTTGTATTGTATGCATGAAATGCCTATAGATGTTAGTGAAGAGCCTGTTTCTCTCTTTTTACCATGTGGCTCCAGAAATTTCAGGCTTGGTAACAGGCATCTTTCCCTACTGAACCAGATCACCGGCTCAAAATTTAAACAAACAAACAACACAAAACAAAGAGAAAACCTCAAATTGACTGGGCGTATATTAGGCAGTATAACTGTAATACAGGGAAATAATGATTGAAAAAGGGTGAGTAATTGAGATAGTTGAGTCCCTAAAGAAAAACACAGTGCACACAAAGATATATCTTATAAGAGATTTTTCTAAATTATTATTAATAATAGGTAACATATTGAGAGATGCAATCTTTATTTAGGTACAAAAATTATGTTCCAAATTATGGTAGTAAAGTCACAAAGACTCATGCATGTACAATGGAGAACATCACCATTTCATTTTGGTATAATTTTGAAGCAAATTTCTGCAAAGTGTAATTACTCAACGCAGTTAATATTAAAGTTATAGACCATGTGAGTTAGAAATTCAAAAGTGTCACATATGTGTTTGTTACAACTGATTTCTTGGTATCAGGGTTTTCAGATAGACACAGTGAGTAACTGGATGGATGGGGCTAGAGCAATCTAAAGTTCATTCTGACAACTCAAATCATCTGGTCTGTATTTAGAGGATGTTTACGGGTATTTAATGTGATCGTTCACCTTCCTTATGGCCTAGTACCCTGATGACAGATATTCTTTTGAAATTATGATTACATCACTTCTCCTTCTGTTTTCTCCCTCTAAGCCCTCCCATATACCCCTTCTTAATCTCTCAGATTTGTGGCCTCTCTTAATATAATTCTTCAACTCAAATATAAGGATATCTACATAAAAATTCCATTGAACTAGACTTTATAAATCATGCTTTCTGATTATTTGCCTTGTCTCCTTAGAATTTTGGAGGCACTCACAAAATGCGTTACAATTTCCTCTGAAGGAGGCATGTTGCATGTGTAAGGACAGAAGATGCTCAGCTTGGTGACCACATCCCCTTAGTTGTAAGCATGCAGGTTTTATATCTTATTTTTGATTGTTAGGATTGAAAAAATATTTAAAGGAACATGAAATGAAATGTGAGAAAATAAACCCAATATATTTACTTACCATATATGTCTAAAGCCTTCCAGAGAAAAATCAAAATGTTTTTGTAAAACAGTTTGACTTAATCCCATCACTTTTCTACTTCAGCACTCTGATTTAATTGCTCCCTCATGCATAGTACTCTGTGACTATGCTTATTAAATTCACTATTATCATTCATGATGGCTTCATATTTCACTTTTACCACTTAATTATGCTTATATGATTAACTAATAGTTTGTATAGTATATCCATTCATTTAAAAGTAATAAAATGCCTGAAAAATATTTTAATTCCATTTACAGCTGTTATCAGATTCATTTATATTTCTTCACTTTATCTTGGTTTGCTTTTACCTTTCATAAAAATATCTTTTGTTGTTCTTTGTTAAATAATAAATATTCTTTTAAAATAATAAATAAATGGGGATATTTATGATAATGAACTATAATGTCAAATCAGAATGTAAATCAGTCACAAGTTATCAGTGCCTCAGTAGAACATTTCAGGGTTACTGTATTGAAAGTAAGGATCCTGAACTCTATGGTAACCTGATCTCATCTACAAACATCTCATCAGAACCAATGATGTCCTTCTCTTTCTTACTTGTTCACATCTGTATTTCAACTTCTGCAATAAATCACAGATTGGGGAATAACAGTCTGGCTCCAATGCTTACTCTTAGACTTGGTGATATTTTAAGGTGGTGCTGCACATATTGCCTTCTTTATTTATTGCATTTGCCACCTGGGATCTCACTGTCTCATCATTAGCTCTAAGCCAGACGTATGTAATAAACTGCATATGTATTTCAACAATAACGTAGTCATCAATGTTTTGGTTAACTTAAGAGATCAAGTTTTTATTATCTTTAGAGTCTGCTAGAAAAAAATAATGTTTATTTACTTAATAGAAAAATGGGCAAATCTATTTGAATGCAACCTGTGAAGCTCATTGGTAAATGAAAATTCACTGGTCAAATTTTCAAAAATGAATAGTTATAAAATGTATAACTTTGGCATGTAGCCATTTTGGCCATAAACTTAATGTTGTAAAAATTATCCCAAGATATAAAAAAATATATATCTGAATCTGTTTCCTCCAATATCTTCCTCCAAGTGATAATAGGTTAAGTTATTAGATAGCACGTGCAAGTAAATAAATAAGTTTTAAAGGAAACTTAGAAAAGGAGTTTAAATGTGAAAATGGATGACATCTGCCAGAAGGTGAAGCTAAGTTGAGAACTATCACAAAATGAATTACCTAAATTTAATTCATCAGATTGAGAAGTGAAAAAATAACAGTAAAAAATATATCCTAGAGCAACAGCCTGGGAGACTGTCCCTTGGTTTATATGAACAGGATGAGCGAAAGATTAACAAAAAAAAAAACCAATATTTTATAGAAGATAATGATTTTGATTCATACTTATTGATTTAAGGTCTGTAGGAAATAAAATATTCTATTAATAACAAAATATTTTTTGGTTGTTGACTATTGGGCTGGAGACATGCACAGCCTTCTTTACCAGATTTTTAGCAATGTATCTCCATCCTTCTATATGACTATTTCTGCTCCCTTCTTATTTACTATCCTAGATACTATGATAAAAATTTTGAATGTATAGTTAAGTTTTTTAATCATTTAATTTTAAGAGAGTAATACTATCCCAGATACCTAAGTCACTTATTCCAATAACATGAGCCACCAGCATCAGAAACGGAGGTGAAAAGAGTCAGAGAGATGCCCCTTAGTGGCTTTAAATCTGGATGCCACATTCTAAGGAATAGGACATAGGACAGGTGCTTAAACAATGTTCAGTGGCAGCAAAGACCCATGTAGTTCAGTGTTTCAGCAGCACGGAACTGAAATCTGACAAACAACAAAATATCTGTAAAGAAATACAGTCATGCTGACCATCAGTTTGGTGAATTTAAGATCAGCGAAAGGTAGAGCCTCCTTGTACCTAGACGTTTGGCCTGAAGAGCTCTGGGATGACAAATGTATGCTTTTCTAAGACATTAAATCTATAGGAAATTATTAGTTCAGAAACAGGAAACTAAAAGCCTTATCAACTTAAAAGTGTTTCAACAAAATGATTCACCAGAGATCGGGAAGGATGTAACTGAGTCACTGAGAAAGACAATAAATAAACAAATGCACATCTTAAAATTAAGCTTTGAAGATCCTAAAGTAAAAAGACAAGAAAGTGGAGTCAAAGAAACCAAGAAGAGCCAAGTAGGAGCCAAGGGATGGTTGGAAAGGCAGTGATCAAAAAGGCATTTCACAATTCCAGCAACTCTTCCAGGTCAGGCAAATACTGTAAGTTACTAATGGGCAAGTGATGGAAAAGTTCACTTTCAGTGAATTGTTAATCCAGTTAGGATTATAGAAAATGTCCCGGCTTGAGGAAATGATTGGAATCAGAAATTAAATTTAAGGAAGTAAGAAGAGCAATAACGTTGCAACAAGTTTAGAAATTTACTTGAGAAGATATCTATCAGTGGATGACTAGATAATAAAAATTTGGCTCATACATTCAGTAAAATTTTATTCATCCAGAAAAATGAGATTTTTTGAAAATTATCAGAACAATGAATCTAGGAATAAGCACATGAGATAATATAACCCAAATTAAAAAAACAAATACCTCATGTTTTCTGACATATGTGTATTTTATATATAATTTGTATTGATGTGTATATCAAGGTAATGACCTATAAAGGGGACGATGAGAAGGATAACGAAGATCTGAGGAAGCAGGGAGGCTACTACAACATAGAAGCATAGAGTCAGGGGGCTGGGGAAGAAAACAAAGTTAGGATTAAAAAACAACCAAGTCTGTTTGGAAGCTATTATAATGAAACCTATCATTTTTATGTTATTAAAAATAAACAACCAAAATAACTGCGAGGTAAATTTCCAAAAAAAAAGTTTGTAAAACAAAAGACAAAATAAATAAATAAAATAAAGATGATTGTAGTACGGATTACCATACCTGAGCAAGCAAGGGCCAAAATTAATCGTGAAATCACTGTAATGTAGAAGTGGATAAAGTATGTATTGTATTTCTACTTTCCAGTTTTGTTTCATTTTGTTTTTTTCTGGTGGTTGTGGGAGGGGAAAAGGTATTTATTTGTTGTTACATAATTGCCAGTAAATCCTTAGCATTGCACTCTGCAGTTCTGCTACAATTTCCAGCAAAGCACCTAGAAGTCAGTGTCCACTCAGTGGGAAAGTACAACTGTAGGAAGTCCCAGCAGCTGCAAGCCAAAGAAAGTGGTGATATCACATCTCAATGGCAAATAGGAAGCAGAGATAACAAAGAGAAAGTGAAGCTGGGCACTAAGCTCTCAAGACCCACTTCCACCAGACAAGCTGCAACTCCTAAAGACTCCATAACCTTCCCACACAGCACTACCAAATGGATAAATGTTTTCACATGTATCAGCCTGTGGAGGACATTTCTCATTCAAACCACCACAGTCATAAAGGGCTCACACATATAAAGGAGATGTATGACAGAAAGAAAAGGTTCTGGGGAAACTGGAATAAAATGACCAAAGAAGTTCCTTTAGCAACCTGAAGTTTCAACTACTGGAACTATAAATAGCCAATAACACACATGCTTTTTAAAAATAACATTATTGTTATAATTGCTTATGAAAATTTATGTAAAATGTGAACTAAAATTCAATAGTAAATAAAACATTACAAATATACATACTAAACCTTGTAAGTAGAGATGTTCCAAACAATACTAGCCTGTATTATTATGTACCTACTGGACTAACTGACCACTTACATGTGAGCAGTATCAATAGAAGTGAAGATTAATTAAAATGAAGCAGTAAAGTTTAAGTTAGAACATTAATATAAAGGATAGATGTCCATCATCTTGTAAACCGATAATGAAACTATTATATTTACATAATAGGATACCAATAGGATATTAAGCCATTCAGGAAAACATTACAAGTTATTGTCATTGCTTCTGGTTACTCTAAAACATTTGTAACAAGACTCTATTGCTTAAGAAACCACATAGTTTAGTAAGAACAAGGAGAAATCAAGATGTTTCTGAATAGAAGCATCAACCCTACTGGCTAGCTTTATGGTGCCCAAAGGTGAACTATAAGAGTAAAAAATTACTCAGTAATCATACCTAGTTCTGAGGACTGTGAGCTATAATGACAACTGGCCTAGAAAAAAACATGCCATTGATACAATAGTGCAAAAACTTCATTAGCAAAACCAATCACTTTCTGATTGGATTTCAGTAGTGGGTTTAAAAACCACTACTATTATTTTTCTAAACAGACACAGTACTAAATTGCTTTGTGTTAAATTCTCAAAGAAGAAATAAAAAAATGAAATAAAGAATAGAAGCCAAGAAAAATTAATAACCTTTAAAGACAGAAGGATAATTTTGGACAATTCAAGTAACTATAATAATTTTTTAAGAGTCTAGATTAAGTCTATTTCAAAGATTCAAAGAGTAAGTTAACCACTCTGAATTTTGTGTTGCTATATATAAACACTATATATGAGACAAAATTAAAACAGTAAAATCAAATACTTATTGTCTATGACTAATTTTTATGACAAAAACTCTCTAAGTATTCTAAATTGTGTTGAATAGATTGCTCAGTGGAAAAGAGCTCTGTCTGCTCTTCCAGATAACCAGGGTTCAATTCCTAGCACTCACATAACAGCTCACAACCATGTGTACTTGTAGTTCCAGAGAAGCCAGTGCTCTCTTCTGGTGTCCCTGTACAACAAACATACAAGTGGTGTACAGACAAGCATGCAGGCCAAAGATGCACAAAAAAGAAAAAAAAGAATCTAAATGGGAAAAACTAGAGATGGAATTCCAGAAGTCAAATATCCTAAGGTAAAGAATAAAAAGTAATACTTAGATACTGTAATGTCAAAAAAACTTAAAATTGAAGTGAGATGACCAAACATTAGTAACATAAGTAAACTATCAATCTATAAAATGCATGGTGTGAATCATCAAACACTACTTCAAATAGAGAGGCAGGTTATTGAGGAGCAATACTTATGTATGTTTGTGTAGGAAGGCATGGGGGCAGGTTCTGACATTTACTTACTGTTAAGCTATTTCGGTGTCTTAAGGTATTCTTGTTTGTTTCAGATAAAACATAAAAATTTACAAATGAACAATCCAAATCACTAAGTCAATTATACATACTGCTTTTTAGGTAACCTAGGGTAGATTATTCTCATTATAATTCTGAGCCACATGTCCAGAGCTTTTTACATCAATATGTTTAAAATAGGTTATATGTGAGCTAGAACTGAACATGTATAAGAACATCCTCCTGTACCTGTACAGATGAGTCTTTCCTCTTTGATTATATTTTAAGTTTTGGTAGTAATAAAAGACCCTTATTTTTTGTCATTTCTTTACTGAGTGATTGCTATGAGAATTACCTTTCCCTAGCTCCTTGACTGTTGTAATAGCCCAGCATCATCCCTTAATCTCCCAGTTGTACTATATTGGTCCTATTGTACTGAGTGATGACTCCATTTCTATTGCTCACAATATAATTGATGAGATTAAAATGAAAAATAGACAGGAGGAAATATATAACCAAGCAGATTAGTAAGTCAATAATAAATCCAAACATATCAGCAAACATAAGAAATGTAAATTATATTCTTGCTTGGTATATATCAGATCCTACTAGTATTTTTAAGAAGATCAAAATATTCTGGAAAACAGAGAGACATCTGGTACATTCATATTTCCTTTCTTCTCACATATACTCTTGATCAAAATTAGACAGCAGTTATCTTTAAAACATAGCCTTCACCCATAATATAAAATGGGTGATCTAACTCAAGCAATTAAGTTTGTATTTCAGGGGGATAAAGGAAATAAGTCAGGAAAAACTGTTTCTACTTTCTGTAAGTATATTTCTTGGTATCTATTGTACCTTTTCCTTTGCATGATCAAAAGAAACTACAAATTTAGAGTGGGAAAACTGAGTTCTCTCTCCTGGCTACAGACATACATAGAACTTGTTCAGGGAGATGAGTTACTGAAGACTAAGGTAAGAATATACAAGGAGGAATATGATCCCCCATGACGTCACCTGACTCTGAAGCTGTGGCTCACTTTCTAGTCAAAACAGTAAATTTGTCAGAAAAAAATCTACCCCTTTTGAACTGAATATTAAAACATGTTATAGTACCTGATAAAACTGTAATAAAAGCCCTAAGTAAATTAAAATTTTGAAACTAAATGAAAGTATTGATAGGTTATCTATTTATGTGAATGGAGAGTGTATGTGTGTGTGTTTGTGTGTGCGTGTGTGCATGTGCATGCACTCATGTTAATGTGTGTGTTCTGAATACTTTAGCATCTAGTGTACACTTGTTTAACTATGCATTCTGAGCACACAACAACACAAAAATAGGTAAGCAGCTTGCCTTACTTGATATTCTGCACATAGGATTCTTCACATTGTTGAACAAATTATACAACAAAGGAAAAGAAAGAACATCTTGTTTTAAATAATAAAGTTCAGTAGAAACTATGCCAATGGGAGCTTCAGGTGGTCTGATCTTTTAATAAGCAGGTCCTCCACAGCAGAAGGAAGTGGGATGAAAGATACACAGTAACTTTTGTAAAAAGCAAGTTTCTTATGTTTTAGAGTTGGAATCTGGTCGGAGTCTTAGGGCTTTGGAGTTTGGGAAAGGTACGAAATGGGATATAAGATGGGAATAATCTCTGTCAGAGGGCAGCATTAATGATCTAACACAGCTCCACTTGGAACAAATTTTATTTTATTTTTTCAGCAAAACACAAAATTGGATATCCTATTTATTATTGCTTGGTTATAAATGATCACAAATGATCTCCCCCCTTAGGCACATACATTCAGGTAATTCAGTTTTATACTTTGGATGGTTCTGCTTTTATTCTCTGAAGTTTGTTTTTATCTTAAACATAGTGATTTTATAGTTATTTTTATATGTCATTATGTATTTAATAAGCTAGTTTCATTGTCCATTTTCATTGGCAACAGTTTTTTTCTATAATTCACTTATACAAATGTAATTGAGTAACATTAAAGAAAAATATTAAGCACTCATGACAGATAAACATAGTAAAAGTAAGAAATTTTCAAACAAATTACTGACATTTGTAACTCATGGAGAAGCCTTATGTTCCTCATGCAATTTCTTATACATAGAACTTGTACCAATAACGTTTTTTGGTGGGCAATACAGTGTAATATTTGAAATTTTTTTTCCATAATATTCTTTACAAGGTTCTACATTAGATAGTAAAATCTGCATTGTTAGCCAGTTAATTGTGAATGAAATTGTAAAGAAATAAACAGGTTAAAAACCATCATCCATTCTATGCAGAGAATGCACACTGAGTACTAGCATTACCTCATCTTTCACTATTTCATTCAGTGTGAGATAAAATAAAAAATATAAATGAGTGGCTGAAAGAAAATTAATATCCCTATACTGACTCAAATTTTGACCTGAAACACAAAAATCTCTTAAATAACTACCCATAAATTGTAATAATATGTTTGCTGAACTTTTAGCATAAGTCCTTACATGTTATAATAAGCACATAGTGTCTGTGAGGAGACACTGGCTGGCCAGTCCGTGGCAAACATGCCTCTGGCAGACCATGTCTTTCTTCCCATTCTCTCTGCCTTGATAAAAACCATTATATTGCATACCTAAACTAGCCAACAAGCTCTATTCCCTTATTTAGCCACTTTCTCCTCCTGAGGCCATCAAGGTCCATCTGTCAAAGTTTGAGGTCCAGCAATCAAAATTTCCTTTTTTTTCCTAATTAACATGCCAAATAAAAATTAAACACCTCATCCCAACATGAGGTTTCCTCTTTTACCTTATGAACTGCCATTTCCTTGTGGGACATGCCTGTCTCCTATCAAAAGGCAGTTTGGGACAAATACCCATCTCCTCCGCTCCCTTGTTTTCTTCCTATTCCCCTTCATCCTCTGTCTCCTGTCTTTTATTCCTTGCCCTCTGTCACTCTGGGTCATAGAAATTTCTAAGCTGAGAATGTGGTCCTGGGGGCAGGTGTGTGTGTCCCAAGCTAATATCAATACCATTTTATTGATCCCAGAACTCAGATACCGTTCTACGCAATTTGCCCTTAGCCCAGTTCTTGCACATTCAAGCTTTCAGGCACCAGCTTTCTCCACCCTTCAGTGTCTAATTGGTGGATTTTCTTCTAAAACTCCCTAAATTCCTACACTTGTGATTAGCGTAATCTGTTCAGTTTGCTGTGGTTGGTAAGCTTTCCTCTCACTTTTGGTGTTTCATTGCTGGAACCTGGAGCCCTTGTCCCTCCAGAAAATACTGTCCACTGGTCCTGGATTCTTCCCGGGACCCATTGTGGTCCCTCTCTTTGTGGCAGAGTCATGGCGATAACCCCTCTGTCCCAAAGGTCCCAAAGGTTCTCAGCAAGAGACAGGACTGTCCCTTGACTGTGGCTCACTAGGCCTCACTGGTGAGGGGATGCTTTATCCATCTGAGAAACTTATATATGAACGGGGCAATTTAGCACTGAGCAATAACTTTGTCACCTGAATGTGTCTCTTCTGTCTGCTCCAAGCCCTCTGTGGGACTCTTACACTCTCTAAAATTTTTGAAACTCCTTTGTAAACCTTTGCACTTACATTTCCTGTCCTACCTTACTCTAGGCATGCTGCAGGAATACCACTGAGCAACCCATGCAGCCAGCCATGCGGGTGCTATACCACACTGCTATGGGGCCCACTTGAGCCTACAGCTTCATAGGCTTCACCCTCAGGCCTGAGCTGCTACAGAGCTGCCACACAGCTGCCACAATTTCCAGCTGCCCACAGCTTTCCTTTCAGGCCACCTGAGCTCCAGTAATGCTCCCCTGCTTCTCCCTGTCAATCAGCTGCCCAGCCATACTCACTCTCATGACAAACTAATCGACAATGCGTAGCCCAGTTCGACCCAGACTGGCCAGGGAAGAGTCAATACTCACAGGTTGGGCATGTTAGACTCTCTAACACTCCTGAGTAACTGCCCATTCCCTGCCTCTAGAAAGCATTGCTTCCTTAGGCCCAGTCTGAGCCACAGCATTCTCCTTGGGTTCTTAGGGTCCCTGCAGTCCCTCAGCATCCTGCAGTAAGTCCTGCAGTCTTCATAGGCCGGGGTAATGTTACTGTATCCCCCTGCCATGGATCTGAGATTGTTTCAACAGTACAACCACTTTGTTATTGCTTCACAAAGGCCCCTCCCCTCAGTCCATTTCTAATGTTGATGGCCAAGTAAGATAATATAATATATGGTCCTTATCATGTCACAACTTCCTCCATCAAGGTCTAGCCATGGCTGCAATTCATTCACTCTTTCCGGTCCTGGTATTGCCTACAGCTTAAAGTAAATTATATAAGACACTGTAATACTGTGTAACGACAAAAGTTTACTTGCATTTATGGTTTCTGCTTTATTTTCATGCTAATACTTAACTCAAACCTAACAGGAACAAAGCAGCAAGTTCTAATTTTATAAAAGATGTATTAACTTATAAACTGATAAAGATAATTAAAATATACAAATTAATAATTAGTTACCTGATAAAAATAAAATTTTAATGTGTTCATAACTACACTAACAATTACGATTACTTACAAAATAAGCTTTATTTAGCTTCCTGCACATGTATTTTCAATGTTAAGCCTAAAGTCAGATATACTTAATAGATAATTGATCCTCAAATAAGATCTGCTGAATATGGCATTTTAAATGTTCAGTAAAATACTTTTCACAATAAACACTCCTAACAAAGAAACTTTAAGGTCTCCAAAGATGGATCCCATAACTGATAAATTCACTGACAAATCATCTTGGAGTGTAGTAATGTTAACAAGTGAACCAGTGGAAAAAACTGTTTCACCTCTGTGGAGATATAATAAAATATTCAGAGATGTTAGAGGACAGATGCACCTCCTTCTGTCCTCCCCACCCCCCAGATAGAATTTTCTGTGTAATAGTCCTGGATGTCCCGGAACTTGCTTTGAAGAACAGGCAGGCTTTGAACTCACAGAGATTCTCTTGCCTATGCTTCCCAAGTGCTGGGACTAACAGTGTGAGCCATGGCTTCTTTGATTCATGAGACAATTGATCTAGAGTCTTATGACAGTGATGATAACTGGGTAGGAGAGCTTATTTCTAGAGGTATAAGAAAAAGTCAAAATGTTAAATGTTACAATTGAGGAGGTAAGGTCACATAAAAAGAGATTGTAACAAGGCATTTCCAGAAACCATGCTCTTGATAGGAATAATCCCAAGAGAGCACCCCTCCCTTCTGGAGTATGCACAAGGTGTGGAAAAGAAAGATATTGGATGAATGAGTGCAGATCAACAAGAGACAGACAAGCTATTTTTCTACCCATGGGAAATGCCCCAAGGGGGCTTTCAAAAGCACCCATATCAAATCTAATCTAGTCTTATCCTGCCATTGTGGAGGAAACACCTTCCCAAACAATTGAAAAATTAAAACATATTTTAAAAAGACATACTACGTGGCATGCTAAAAAATCTACAGAAAAAGAAAAAAAATCTGGAAAAATTATAAAGTGAATATTTTGGCAAGCTTCTATCAATGAACAAAGACCAAGATTAAAAGTATAAATAAATGATGTTGTTATTGAAGGCTTATTAGACACAGGCAGGGATGTATCAACAGTTTCACCAGGGTCATGGCATCCAAGTTGGCCCCCTTAGGAGGTAAATGTTCAATTATTGGGTATCGGGTCGATATCCCAGGTAAAACAGAGTGCAAGATGGTTTGAGTGTATAGGATCAAAAGGACAGAGAGGAATATTGAAGCCATATGTAGCTGACATTGCTATAAATTTATGGAGAAGAGATTTACTACAACAGTAAAACATACAGATTAATATTCCTCCAAACACAGAAATAAGCCATAAACTAGCACATGGTTCTGGAAAAAAACAATAGAAGGTATTATGAGAAACAGTCAAAGAGTATTCAGGTTATAGAGAAACAAAGCAAAACAATTGTTGCTCTTTCAAAACACCCACAGCACTACATCTAAAATGACTAACAGAGAAGCCTACATGGATTCATCAGTGGCCTTTAACAAAAGAGAAATTGCAAGCCTTAGAGAAGCTAGTAAAGAAGCAGTTAAATGCTCAGCATATAGAAGAATCAATCAGCCCTTGGAATTCTCCTGCATTTGTTATTAAGAAGAAATCTGGAAAGTGGAGAATGGTCATGGAGCTAAGGACAATAAACAAGATGATCCAGCTAATGGGCTTTCTACAGTCTGGGATTCCTTTGCCTTCTCTGTTACCTAAAGAATGGCCTATTATAGTTATTGATTTAAAAGACTGTTTCTTTACAATACCCTAACAAGAATAAGAGAAAGAAAAATTCGCCTTTACAGTGCCGACTTATAATAATTCTCAGCCTATAAAGAGATACCAGTGGAGGGTCCTCCCTCAAGGAATGCTTAATATCCCTATTCTGTGCTATTATTTTGTATAAAAGCCAATAGAATAAATACATAACAAACTCCCACAATCTATAAGTTATAATTACATGGATGACATTTTGTTGGCCAATTCAAATATTGATACCTTAGAAAAAATTTTGAAGAAGTAAAAATAATTTTGCCTGCTTGGAGATTACAGATTGCTCCAGAAAAAAAAAATACAAAGAGGGGATTCCACTGATTATTTAGACTACAAAATAGGCCCAAAAAATTTAGACCCCAAAAGGTACAAATCAGGAGAGATAAACTGAAGACACTTAATGATTTTCAAAGAATACTAGGAGACATTGCCAATTTACGACCCACTCTTGGAATTAAAAATGATGAAGTGGATAATTTGTTCAAAACCCTAATGGTGACAAGGACTTAAGAAGTCTGAGAGAATTGTCACCTGAAGCTGAGAAAGAATTGGCTTTGGTGAAAAAGGAATTACAGGATGCACATGGAAATCATGTGGATCCAGACCTCAATTGTATTCTAGTTATCTTGCCCTCTAAGCATTCTCCTACAGGAATTTTAATGCAAAGGGAAAATGTTATATTGGAATGGATATTTCTTCCACATGAACCAAGTAATAAGTTAAAGACATATGTGAAAAATATTTCTGAACTTATTAAAAGGAAAATTAAGACTTTATCAATTGATAGGAATGGACAAAGCAGAAATTGTTGTACCTTTAACTAATGAATAAATTGACCAATTATGGGTAGAAAATGAACCTTGTTAAAGAGCCTGAGTAATTTTGGGGAGAAATTAACAACAAATATCCTCAAACAAAAGAATTGAATTTCTAAAGAAAACTAATTGGATTCTCTCTCATATTGCATGAGATAAACCAATTTCTGGAGCCCCTACATTATAGTGATACAAATAAATCAGGAAAGGCAGGTTACAAATCAGAACATATAAGTAAAGTGGTTCAAAGCCCTTATAATTCAGTTCAAAAGTCATAATTATATGTTATTGTGATGGTATCAATGGATTTTACTGAACCTCTTAACATAGTCACTGACGCTGAGTATGTAGAAAGAGTTGTTCTATACATTGAAATGGCTGATTTTTTTTTAATGATGAATCAGAATTAACTTCATTATCTATTCAGTTATAAGAAATAATTAGGAATAATAGAAATCATCCCTTCTATATAACACATACTCATTCCCATATGGGCCTGCCAGGTCCTTCAGCACAAGGTAATGTTGAAATTGATAAATTATTAATAGGAAATGTAGTACAGGCCTCAGAATTTCATAAAAAAGCATCACATAAATAGTAAAATATTAAAAAAAGATTTCTCTATCACTTTGCAACAAGCCAAAATAATTGTAAAATGGTGTCCTGTCGCACGAATAAATGAGACTCAGGGATAGATAGAAGAATTGGAGATATTAGAGAGAATTAACCCCACAGTCAGATCTTACCTAGCTGTCTTCCAGCTTCCTCAGCCTCAATTCCCTTGGCTTGGCTTCCCTCAACTCTATGCCTTCCTTAAGTTTAAATACTTTCTTGGTAAATTAAGGCATGGCCCCACCACTGCCTGCTTGAGAGCCTGGAATTCTTTCTATGATCCAAAGTGACCTCAGCTCAGTTGGGATTAAGGGCATATGTCACCACTTCTAGGATACTTCCTGTGCTGGAATTAAAGGTTTGAATCACCACTCTCTGATTCTCCTAGACTGACTGTGGTTAGAGCTCTGGAACTTCTTGAGCTTTCATTAACTCCCCTCATAGATTGTAGGTATATTCCCTCTGATATCTCTGAAACTTTTGAAGCTTTTATTGAATTCCCATATATCCCATTTTGTGTCAAACTAAAAAAAAAGTGATAGCTAACATAAGAAAAAAAATATACAAAAGGTACAATAATTATATACAACATATAGAAACAATAAATGAGTAATGTTCAGTCCTTTAACAATTGGCAATTTAAAGAAAATATTTCATTAATTATCTTATTTTGATGAGTCCAAAGGATTATACCTAATTTATTTTCTTTCTAACTAAAAACAATTATTTTGAATTTCTTAAACTTATAAACTTTAACTTCAAAGTTTCTTTTCTAAAACTGTCATTAGAAAACTGTAACTATAACTATCTCATCTTCAACTACCTCAGAGACCCAAGAAGGAAATAATATGTACCCAAGTAACCAGGAAGTGCAGGCAACTTTCAAAAACTAGAAATGACAGAGATGACACCTATCTGCCTGGACAGTCACTTAAAGTTCCTTTAAAAAGTTGGGGCATCCATCTTCAGCCTACAGGCCTAGAGTCTCCTTTCATCTCAATGAAGCAGAAAATCTGCTCTGTTTATTTTAGTGTAGTTCAGTCATTTCTTGTGTCCTGAAGATTGAACTCTCTCTTCAAAGTTCTTTTCAACTTTCCCTTACAGTAGTTGTCTAACAGTCTCTTGTGGGTATTTAGCATTAAATGGAGTTTACCACCCATTTTGGGCTGCATTCCCAACCAACCAACTCCAGGAAGACCCAGGCCAGGCACACCAGGAGCCACTTCCGGCCTTACTCCGTCCATGGCCATCCCTGACAGTTTTCTCTGAAAAAAAATGAACCTGAAAAACCATCTCAGCTTGTTCTGTCAAAGTTCAAAGGTCACTTTCCGAGGGAACCTGCATGTCCAGTTTAAGCAGCATATTGTCAAGTAGTCAAAACAGGGACAGGTTCTTGTCTAATGACTAACTGTTGCCACAAGGAAAGTAGACTCCATGTGAAGTTTCTTCAGTGCCCTTTTATCTCTTGATGTAGATTGGGGCTGCCAGAAGCAGACCTATCTCACTGTCCAGAAAAATCTTTTTTAAGTTCTAAACATATTTTAAATGCCATATTCTATGAATCTCTGAAGTGTTTGAAGAAGACCTGTTTATCTAAAACATATTTGTTTGATCTTGAAAACATATCTAACATGACTATGTCTGAATGTAATGTCTAACTATTAACTTGTATTGCTTTATATTCTAATTAATTGAAAATAAAAACTTTCATGGTCTAGCAACTTATATTACAATGTTATATGAACTGAATAAGTATACTAAGTGAAACAAGCATAGAGATACTTGTACAGAGACACACTTAATCTCCATATACACAATTTGCATACAACATACAGAAAATCAATCCAATGTAAAATATTTAAAGCTAGTAAATCTTTTTAAAGATTCAATAATCTATCCTTATATCCCATATATCTGTATTCCCTTTTTCTTTCTATATTATAACACAAATCTTGAATCTAATCGTTCTTGCTTAACTTTTTCTAACGATAACTGTTAAAATTTTTTTAACCAATTAACCTAAACAATGACAATCATCTATAACCCACTGAACAACCAAAACCAACCCACCTCATCACTTGGGAATGTGGGCACCGTGCTCTTAAATTTACTTACTCCTGACTGGGGGTGATGGCATCTTTTGGGGATCCTGAAAAGAAGAGTTTTGTTAAGTGTCATATCCTGAAATAAGTATCAGTGTCATTTGTTTTCCAGTTTCTGTATAACAGGAAAGCACACAGCTTGTCTCAAGTTATGGCCATAGTAGTCTGTGAATCTGGTTCATCTCAGCGAGCTGCCACAAAATTGTCCTGAGAAGTTTGTAGTCCAAATCTGATCTTTTATTGGTGTTTGTCAGCCTAGTGGCTTTGTCAGAGTTCATGTGAAACCATCATTGTGGGGCTCCATCTTCTTTTTGGATACTTCAAGTTCGCAATTAGGCATCATCCTGGATCACTGCAGAAAACTGATAAGAGACTAAAACCCAACACAATGTACAAGAAACTAAACATATAACAGTTTATTCAGCATAGGGTTAGTAACAATAGAATAGTCCCTTATTTTTTGTTATTCTTCTGTCCCATATCAGGTGGCTCTTCTGATATGATACAGAGATTTTTTTTAGTTTCCTTTAACAAGTATGCTTGACTTTAGAGAAGGGGAGAGCCACAATCCAACTCTAAAACCAGCTTTAATTTATAATTAAACTGGGACTTCAACTAATAAAAAAAATTTGTAGAGGTTAAGCAATGAGATTTTACCCTATGAAGTATACTGGTAACAATAGTTATGATATTCTTTTGCTTATAAATTTTTCTGGATAGCCTTCCTTTTGCTTTAGATGTCTAGATGTCCAAGGTCTTTTCACTTCTTGAAGATGGGTATTTCTACTTTCCTGTAAAGACTAAAACAGAAACCTGCCCCTACCCTTTGTTTTTTCTTACAACTTAAAGAATTGTAATATGGGTGGATGAGCTATCAATTCTTAGTTTCATGAAGTGTCTCTGGTTCTAAACGAGTCTTTATTAATTTTGATGGTATCCATGTCTTTTCCTCATCTGTGGAAACAAAGCAAAACCCCTTCCCTAATGTAGCACATACCCTGGCTTCCATTCAGAGGTCTGTACATCTTTGAAGTAAACAGGCTGATTTAGTTCAGCTGTTTTTTGTGTAGTCCAATGCCTTTCAGCAGCTGTTGTTCCTTTCTCATTAGCATTGATAAAATTCAAAGTTAATGAAGCATTATGTAGTCTATCTCTGGAGGTCTTTGTTATTCCTTTCTATTTATTTTATATCCTTTAGAGTTCGATTTGATTTCTCTATGACTGCTTGCCTTGTAGGATTGTGTGACATTCCTGTAATATGCTTTATATTATAATAAGTGAACAACTGTTTCATTTTACTAGAGAATATGTTGGAGAATTGTCTGTCTTTTTGTACAGGTATTCCAATGTTGACCATAACTTCTAGGAAACGTGTGATTACAAAATCAGCCTTTTCTGAACTCAAAGCAGTTGCCTATTGAAATCATGAAAAACATATCTATTATATGATGGTGATATCTTAATTTCCCAAATTTATAAAATGAAATACATCCAACTGCCAGATTTCATTTCTATGTATACCTTTAGAGTTACTTCCTGCTGGCAATGTAGTTTGGTTATAAAAAGAACAGGTGGGACAACATTTTACAATTTATTTGGCTTGTTGCCAAGTGATAGAGAAATCCTTTTTTAATCCTTTGCTATTGATGTGATGGTTTTATGAATCTCTGAGGCCTCTAGTACATTTCCTACTAATAATTTGTCAATATCATCATTACCTTGTGCTTAAGAACCTGGCAGACCCATGTGGGATTGAATGTGTGTTATATAGAAGGGATTATTTCTAGTCCTGATTATTTCTTGTAACTGAATAAATAATGAAGTTAATTCTGATTCATCATTAATAAAATAAGCCATTTCAATGTGTAGAAATATTCTTTCTGCATACTGAGAGTCAGTGACTATGTTAAGAGGTTCAGTAAAGTCCATTAATACCATCACGATAGCATATAATTCTGACTTTTGAACTGAATAATAAGGTCTTTGAGCCACTTTACTTATATGTTCTAATTTATAATCTGCCTTTTATGATTTGTTTGCATCAGTATAAAACGTAGGGAATCCAGAAATTGGTTTATCTCATACAATATGAGGAAGAGTCCAATTAGTTTTCTTTAGAAATTCAATTATTTTTCTTTGAGGATATTTGTTGTTAATATCTTCCAAAAAATCCCCACAGTGTCCCTCCTGTTCTTTCTACAACCAAACTCCATTGCTAGAAAGAAGTAACCCTAAAGGTATACATAGAAATGAAATCTGGCAGTTGGATGTATTTCATTTTATGGAATTTGAGAAATTAAAATTTGTTCATCATACAATGGACCTGTCTTCAGAATTTCAATGGGCAACTGCTTGAGTTCACAAAAGGCTGATTCTATAATCACACATTTCCTAGAAGTTATGGCCATCATGTGAATACCTGTATAAATAAAGACTGATAATGATCCAGGATATGTCTCTAATAAAATGAAACAATTTTTTGTTTATTATAATATAAAGAATATTACAGGAATACACACAATTCTACAGGGCAAGCAGTCATAGAGAGATCAAATCGAACTCTAAAGGATATGCTAAACAAACAGAAAGGAATAACAAGGACTTCCAGAGACAGACTACATAATGCTTTATCAACTTTGAATTTTCTCAATGCTAATGAGAAAGGATCAACAGCTGCTGAAAGGCACTGGACTATAGAAAAATACAACTAAGCTAAATCAGACTGTTTACTGCAAAGATGTACTAATCTCTGAATGGAAGCCAGGATATGTGCTACGTTGGGGGATGAGGTTTTGCTTTTGTTTCCACAGGTGAAGAAATGGTATGTATGTCATCAAAATTAATAAAGACTCAATTTGAACCAGAGAAACTACATGAAAATAAGAATTGATAGCTCATCCACACATATTAAAATTCTTAAGTTGTAAGAAAAAATAAAGGGTTGGGCAGGTTTTTGTTGTTGCTTTGGTTTTTTTTTTTTTTTTTTTTTTTTGTCATCACAGAAAACTGTAAATACCCATCTTCAGGAAGTAAAAAGACCTTAGACATCTAGACATCTAAAGCAAAAGGGAGGCTATCCAGGAAAATTTTACAAGCAAAAGAATATTATAACTATTGATACCAGTATACTTCATAGGATAAAATCTCATTGCTTAACCTCTACAGAATTTTTTTGTAAGTTGAAGTCCCAGTTTAATTATAATTAAAACTGGCTTTAGAATTGGAGTGTGGCTCTCTCCTTCTCTGAACTCAAGCATACTTGTTAAAGAAAAAAAAATCTCTGTATAATATCAGAAGAGCCACCTGATATGGGACAGAAGAATAACAAAAAATAAGGGACTATTCTATTGTTACTAATCCTATGCTGAATAAATAATTATATATTTATTTTTCTGCACATTGTGTTTGGTTTTAGTCTCTTGTCAGTTTTCTGCAGTGATCCAGTATTCAAAAGGAACATGGGGCCTCACAATGATGGTTTCACATGAACTCTGACAAAGACACTAGGCTGATAAACACCAACCAAAGTTAAGATTTGGACTATAAACTGCTCAGCACAATTTCAAGGCAGCTCGCTGAGATGAACCAACTTCACAGACTACTATAGCCAGGAGACAAGCCATGCACTTTCCTGTTATGCAAAGACTGGACAACAAATGATACCTCTACTTATTTAAGGAGTTGACATTTAACAAAACTTTTCTTCTCATGATCCCCAAAAGATTTCATCACCCCCAGTCAGCAGGAAGTAAATTTAAAAACACAGCACCCACATTTCCAAGTGATGAGGTGGGTTTTTCTTGGTTGGTTAAAAATTTTTAATAGTTATGGTTAGAAAAAACATTAAACAAGAATGACTAGATTCAAGATTTGTGTTAAAAATAGAAACAAAAAGGGAATACAGGTTTATATAATATAAGGATTGTTGAATCTTCTTTTAAAAGGATTTACTAGCTTTAAATATTTTACATTGGATTGGATTTTTGTATATTGAATACAAATTGTATATATTGAGATTAATTGTGTTACTGTACAAAAATCTCTATTTTTGTTCAAGGTAGTATACTTATTCAGTTTGTCTAACAATGTAATACAAGTTGCTAATCCATGAAAGTTTTTATTACCAACTATTTAGAATATAAAGTAATATAAGTTAGTAGTTAGACATTACATTCAAACATAGTCATATTAGATATTTTTTCAAGATCAGACAAATATATTTTAGATGAACCGGTCTTCTTCAAATACTTCAGAGATCCATAGAATATGTCATTTAAAATATTTTAGGGACTAAGACTTTTCTGTGCAGTGATACAAGTCTGCTCCTGGCAGCACCAATCTACTTCAAGAGAAAAAAAATAGCATTGAAGAAACTCCATATGGAGTCTACTTTCTTTGTTGCAACAGTTAGCCACTGGACATGAACCTGTTCTTGTACTGACTGCTTGACAGTATGCTGTTTAAACTGGACATGCATGCAGGTTCCATAGGAAAGTGACCTCTGAGCTTTGACAAAACAAGCTCAGATGGTCTTTCACATTCCTGTGTTTTCAGAGAAATCTGTCATATGTTTCTCAGGACAAAAGGAGAGGCAACTGATATATTATACCAGAATGGGTAGAGCAGATTTTCTTCTTCACTGAAATAAAAAGAGACTCTGAGCCTGTGGGCTGAAAATGGATGCCCCAACCTTATAAAGGAACTTTGGGTAACTATTCAGGCAGATAGGTGTCATCTCTGTCATTTTTAGATTTGGAAGTTGTTTGTACTTCCTATTTACTTGGGTAAATATTATTTCTTTCTTGGGTCTCTGAGGTAGTTGAAGATGAGATAGTTATTGTTTTAGTCATAGTTTTCTAGTGACAGTAGCTCCGACAACCCTGTGTTGCTGCTTTTCTTCTCCCCAGCCTCATTTGTAGAACCTCTTACTCTCCAAAATGTCACAGTCTCTCTTCCCTTCTTCCCTTTGCTTCTCTTTCTTTTGTTGCACACCACAAATTCTTCTGTGACTCAAAGTCCCTTCTGACTATATTTCCAAATTCCAATGTCTGCTAGCCTCACACATGATGTGGAAATGCCTTTCTGTATGCTGTGAATCTCAATCTTTAAATAAAGGAGCCACTTTGGCCCTTGACAGGCACCATAGAAAAATTAGGCAGAGGAATCAGAATAGGTAGGAAAGGAAGGGCAGAGTCAGGAACAGATCGAGAAAGCTGCCCAAAGAGCAACATATAAGGAACACAAGTGGGCTACAGGCCACGTGGCAGACAGATTAATAGAAATGGGTTGATTTAAGATGTAAGAGCTAGCTAGCAATGTGCCTGAGCCATAGGCCAAACAGCATAAAGTTAATATAAGCATCTGAGTCATTTCTGGGGGCCTGAGCAGCAGCAGTGGGCAGCTAATGGGTCTAGCATGCAGGTCTGTGAGTCAGGGCCTCTGGCCTCCCAGGACCAAGAAACCTCACTGCAACAAATAACGTCCAAGGTGGGTCGATTATCCACTTAAAGCCTGAGAAAGATTAGAAAGGGTTCTCGATCACAGAAACTGAGTCAAGGCAGCTTCCAAACTGTGTATATGAAGCAGATCATTGTACAAAGAAAGCATGGCATCTGGGGCACATTCAAAATGGTGCCGGCAGACTGGCGGCAGGCAGTATAAGCTGCAATCATGCAATCAGGCCAGTTCCTGAAATCTCACAGAAGTCTCAGTAGCATGTGATTGATTTCAGAGTTTTGCTTATTTTGAACAAAAAGGAAACAAAGACAGTTTCTTAGTAGCGGCATTTTCTTGGGTGTGCTCTGTTTGCTGTTCACGAACAAAGATGTGGTCCCTTTAAGAGAACTTACTGATTCAGCTGTATCTGCAAAAATGATACAACAAGTGAGAGTATTTTAAAAAGCTCTTCTTGTTAGAAATTGTTTAAGGATTCACAATAAAACAGATTCAGATTTTAAAAAAAACCTGTAAATGGGTTACAATGTGTGTAAAAGGTACATAGTCTTCAGAGAGAAAAGAGAGAAGGTAGAGAAAGTCTTTAAAAAGAGAAATAAAGTAATAAATATATAATTATAATAAGCCACATAAAGATGGAAAATAAACACAAAATCTGGATTTTGGTTGTTATTGTGTTTTCTTTTAATTTTTTAACTGTTAATGGGCTAACTGCAGAAAGACAATGAATGGATTGCAAATGCAAAGGCTACTAAGTTAAATAAGGATATATATTTTAAAGGTATTTTGATTTTGAAATTTGTGTCTAAGGAGTTATTGCTTTGGAAGAGTTCTAATTTTGTTTCCACAGAAGATGAGAACCTGTGGATTGCTTCCAGGCAAATATGGTTTCATCAACCAAGACCCCTAAGAAAACCTCTGATGGGAAGAGATGGCCATATTAGCTTCAGGCTGCAGATTATGATCCAGTCTCAAGAAATTGTGAGATTTTCAATGCCCTTAATCAACAGGAAGTAGTAATGGAAAACTACACCCAAATTCCCAAAATATTGCTTATAAAAGTTTGTTTTTATTATAAATGGTTAATGGTCACAGTTAATCTCTTTCTAAGAAGAAAAAGGGATATGGTATATAAATGATTTTTAAAAAATTAGATTATCAAATTTACTTAGATCAGGAAATCAGCTGTTAATCTTGAAATGTTTTACATTGGTATGGATTTTGGTTTATTGATACAAAATTAAGGTCAATTTTCTTATGCTGTATGTATTTTTCTACTCTTGTTTAAGATATGTTTATGTAACTGATATAAAATTGTCATATAATAAAAAATGCATGTTAGCTAGATTTTTAGTTATACAAAGATATAATCAATTAGACAGGTAATCTTCAAATACTTCTAAGACCTACAGGATATGGCACTTACAATATTTTAAGAACTTAGACTTTTCTGGACAGTGAGACAGATTTGCTCCTGACAGCACCAATCTTCTTCAAGAGATAAATAGGCATCGAAGAAACTCCATATGGAGTCTAATCTTTTTGTGGCAACAGTTAGCCAATGGACAAGAACCTGTTCTTATAATGACTGCTTGACAGTATGCTGTTTAAACTGGACATGCAGCTTCCATAGGAAGATGACCTCTGAACTTTGGAAGAACAAGCCGAGATGGTCATTCAAGTTCCTGCTTTTCAGAGAAAACTGTCAGACATTCTTCAGGACTCGAGGAGAGGCAACTGATGAACTGTACCAGAATGGACAGAGCAGATTTCCTGCTTCACTGAGATGAAAAGAGACTCTGGGCCTATAGCCTGAAGATGGATGCCCCAATTTTATAAAGGAACTTTAGGTGACTGTCCAGGGAGATAGGTGTCATCTCTGTCCTTTCTAGATCTTAGAAGTCACTAGCACTTCTGGTTTACTTGGGTAAATATATGCTTCTGTGGTCTTTGATGTAGTTGCAGATTAGATAGTTATAGGTACAATTTTTCTTACTCATTTAAAAGGTATATTAGATATGAAACTTTAGATTCATAAGGATAAGGTAGATGATAGAGTATTTTCCTTAATTTTGCTAAATACAAATAGACTAGATATTGTAACTGTAATTCTTGCTTGATAGGTATTTTGTTGTATGTAATTTTGCTATGTTAAAATTAAAACCTTCCTTTTTGATTAGACAGAAAAGGAGAGGTGATGTGGGATTGCCTTTCTGTATGGTGTGATTCTCAATCTTTAAATAAAGGAACTGTTTTGGCCCTTGACAGGCACCATAGAAATGATTCAGACACTTATATTAACTTTATGATGTTTGGCCTATGGCTCAGACACATTGTTAGCTAACTCTTACATCTTAACTCAACCCATTTCTATTAATCTGTCTGCCACGTGGCCCGTGGCTCACCTGTGCTCCTTATATGTTGCTCTTTGGGCAGTTTACTTGATCTGCTTCTGACTCTGCCCTTCCTTACCTACCTATTATGATTCCTCCTCCTACTTCTTCTATGGTGCCTGTCATGGCCCAAAACAGCTCCTTTATTTAAAGATTGAGATTCACAGCATACAGAAAGGCATTCCCAAATCACTTCCTCCTTTCTGTCTAATCAAAAAGGAAGGTTTCAATTTTAAAGTAGCAAAATTACATATAACAAAATAGATATCAAGAAAGAATTACAGTTACAATACCTTATCTATTTATATTTAGAAAAATTAAAGAAAATATTCTATCATTTACCTTATCCTTATAATTCTAAAGTTTCATATCCAATATACCTTTCAAATGTCTAAGAAAAGCTGTACCTATAACTATCTAATCTTCAACTACATCAAAGACCACAGAAGGATATATTTTCCCAAGTAAACCAGAAGTGCAAGTGACTTCTAAAATCTAGAAAGGACAGAGATGACACCTATCTGCCTGGACAGTCACCTAAAGTTCCTTTATAAAATTGGGGCATCCATCCTCAGGCTACAGGTCCAGAGTCTCTTTTCATTTCAGTGAAGCAGGAAATCTGCTCTGCCCATTCTGGCACAGTTCATCAGTTGCTTCTCCTCGAGTCCTAAAGAATGTCTGATAGTTTTCTCTGTAAAGCAGGAACCTGAATGACCAACTCGGCTTGTTCTTCCAAAGTTCAGAGGTCATCTTTCTATGGAAGCTGCATGTCCAGTTTAAACAGTATACTGTCAAGCAGTCAATATAAGAACAAGTTCTTGTCCATTGGCTAACCGATGTTACAAATAGACTCCATATGGAGCTTCTTCGATGCCCATTTGTCTCTTGAAGTAAATTGGTGCTGCCAGGAGCAGATCTGTCTCACTGTCCAGAAAAGTCTAAGTTCTTAAAACATTTTAAATGCCATATTCTGTAGGTATTAGAAGTATTTGAAGATAACCTACCTAATTGAAATAAAACATTTTATATCTAAAAATCCTAACTAACCTAACTATAAGTTTGATTATTAAAGGTGACTATTAACCTTCCTTTCTTAATTATACATTACAATTTTAAATCAGTTACATGAACATCATACCTTAAATTAGAATAAAAATATACATACAGAATAACAAAATTGACCTTAAATTTTTATCAATAAACCAAAATCCATACCAATGTAAAACATTTCAAGATTAACAGCTGATTTTTTGATCTAAGTAAATTCAGTAATCTAATTTTTTAAAAATCATTTATATACCACATCCCCTTTTTCTTCTTAGAAAGAGATTAACTATGACTATTAACCATTTATAATGAAAACAAACATCTAGAAACAATATTTGGGGAATTTGGGTGTTGTTTTCCATTACTACTTCCTGCTGATTAAGGGGCGTTGAAAATCTCAAGGTTGTTGAGGGTGGATCAGTCTGTAGCTCTGAAGCTGATATGGCCATCTCTTCCCATCAGAGGTTTTTTCAGGGGGTTTTGGTTGGTGAAACCATATTTGCCTGGAAGCAATCCACAGGTTCTTATCTTCTGTGGAATCCAAAGCAGAACTCTTCCCACACAATAAATCCTTAGACACAAATTTCAAAATCAAAATACCTTTAAAATGTATATTCTTGTTTAACTTAGTAGCCTTTGCATTTGCAATCCATTGTCTTTCTGTAGTTAGCTCATTAACAGTTAAAAAATTAAAAGAAAACACAATAATAACCAAAATCCAGATTTTGTGTCTATTTTCCATCTTTACGTCGCTTATTATATTTTTATTATTCTATTAATCTTTATAAGACTTTCTTTATCCTCTTTCTTTTCTCTCTGAAGCCTATGTACCTTTTACACACATTGGAACCCATTTACAGGTTTTTATTTTCCTCTGAATCTGTTTTATTGTGAATCCTTAATCATCTTCCAACCATAAGAGCTTTTAAAATACACTGTCTTAAAGAGCTGCATAGTTTTTGCCGAGGAAGCCAAATCAGTAAGTTCTCTTAAAGGGACCGTGTCTCTTTGTGGCCAGCAAACAGAGCATGCCCATGAAAATGCTGCTACTAAGAAATTGTCTTTGTTTCCTTTTTGTTCAAAATAAGCAGAAATCTAAAATCAATCACGTGCTACTGAGTCTTCTGTGAGATTTCAGGAACCTGCCTGATTGCAGCTTACACTGCCTGCCGCCAGTCTGCCTGAGCCATTTTGAATGTAACCTGGCCTCCATGCTTTCTTTGTACAAAGACTTACTTCGTATACACAATTTGGAAACTGCCTTTGTTCAGTTTCTGCTAAATCCTTTTTTAAACTTTCTCAGGAATTAAGTGGATAATCGACCCACATTGGATGTGCCATCTGTAGTAGTGGGGTTTTTTGATCAGGGGTGGCCAGAGGTCCGAGACCCACAGACCTGTAGTGGCAGACTGCTTAGCCACCCACTGCTGCTGCTGCTGCTGCTGCTGCTGCTCAGGCCCCCAGAAATGACTCAGACACTTATATTAACTTTATGCTGTTTGGCCTATGGCTCAGACACACCCTTACCTGTCCTATTTGATCACTCTGTATGTGTCAGTGTTCCTCAGATCCTGAACACTATTGTCCCAAACTCCCAAAGGCCCTTTCCCTCATCACTGTCATACACAATACAGTCTTTATGGTATTTCCACCTACAATTTTTATATGGTTGGCAGCTTCTTTCTGTCAGATAGCCACATCAGACTGACCCATTCATTATCACCAAAGACAATAATTGTGTAAACATGACAGCCCACCAACCCTTTTTCTAATTTCTTACTCATACCACTTTTCTCCAAGTTACCCTATTACATAACCCAGATAACAACGTAACTAATCCTTCTTCAACAGAGGTCCTGCTCCTAATCCCTGCTTTGAGTATTAATATTTACCTCCCATTTCCTGTTCTCTCAAGTTCACTTCTTCTCACAAATCTCATCTCTTTACACACTCCTACTTTTCCTCTGCACAAATGGTTGCCAAAGATTCACTATAAACCCACTCCCCTAATCTCATTAACTGTCCAGATGTCCTCAAACATTAAACACACTGAACAAATCCTACACTCCAAATTAAAAGACATAAATAAATCCAAGCCATCTTCTCTCTGACAGACATGCTTTCATGGTTAAATCCTTACTAAGGTCAAGGTTATCCAACAACTCACTCTTCTAAACTTCACTGATACCTCTGTCAATACCTCCCATTGCTTTCTCTGTGCCTTTCTTCATGGCCATCTGTTAGCTGTGGTCCCCCTCACTAATGACATCTTAGTTTCTGATGCTCTACCCCAATTACTGACTGCTTGCCCCCTTGACCATCCAAGACCCCTTTGGGAATCAAAGCGCAGTTCTCTCAAGCTTTCCATAGAAAATCATTCTTCATTAGGGTTTCTACTGCTGTGAAGAGACAAATGACCATAACAACTCTTGAAAAGGAAAACATTTAACTGGGACTGGCTTATAGTTGCAGAGGTTTAGTCCATTATCATGGTGAGAAGCATGGTCATGTGTAGGCAGACCCTGGTGTTGGATAAAGAACTGAGATTTCTACATCTGGATTCATAGGCAGCAGAGAGGCTGTCATATGAGGCCTAGCTTGAGCATACAAGATCTCAAAGCTTACCTTCAATGTGACACATTTCCTCTAACAAGGCCACACCTACTCCAACAAAGCCATACATTCTAATACTTCTGCCCCGCTATGGGACAAGCATTGAGATATATAAGTCTTTGGGAGCCATTACGATTTAAACCACCACAACAGGTTTTCTAATCTCCCATTATAAACCAACATTTTTCCTATAGGCCATGTTTGTCTCCTCTCTATCCAGAGGCAGCCCTTTGTTCCCCTCCATGAAGAATACTCCTTCGTCCTCTCCCTTATCCCCTCCACCTTTGCCCTTGCTCTTTATTTCCTATCAGTGTCTTTTATTCAGTTCTGTGTCTGTCTGGGACAAATCTCCTTTTTTTTCTGAGAACTTGGTCATGGGGGTCCTGAGCTGAGACAGATACCCTTACAATCTGTCTTGACAATATTCTGTGTGCTGAGTCTCACTTTGCATGTCATCAGAGACCATCATAATAGAGTTCCTGCTCAGTTTCATCAACATGGAGCTTTTTATCTTTATCAAAATGGTTCACATCTTTCATGATTTGGAAGAACCTTGAAGAGCCATAGAAAACTTGGCTCAAGACATAACTCAAGATTTGCTTTCATTATGAAGAGTCTGTAATATCTCTTTGCTGTTTGAGCAAGGGTAGCAAATAAGATCTTATTATTCTTCAAACCTATTTTGTTTCCAATATAGATGTGCTTTTTATTCTTTATGCTTTTCAACTTGTTCATCATCTATCTTGTTATACAGAAAGTACCTCGAAGCACGTTTGTAAATATTTAACCCAACTTAGTAAAATATTTGTTATATAACATCATTATTCTTTCACCAGTCTTTTTCTTTGGATTCTTCTAGTTCCAAGCTTTTGTGATATCTGTCAAAAGAGTTCAGAAAAGACACAGAGAATATATTGTAGAAAATAAGCAGGCACAGAAAATATATTGTGGAAAATAAAGAGTTGAATAGCCAATAGCATTATTGAGCCAATTTACATTTTAGCTGGCATTATATTCCATGAAAATTTTCTGAAACCAGTAGCTTTTCTGGGGGAGTATACTTCTTTACACGTGATTGGCAGGCCCATTCTTATTGACTCTTAGAGAAAAGTAAAATATGTAATTTTTCTGCACTAAAACACCTCCTATTTCACAGTAACTTTATAATCTGTAGGGAACTTGGAACCAAAGCTTTAGATGCTTAATGATATCCTAAGAAGTTCAAGATTTATGTGTCATTTCAGGGATAGATCTATAAATATATGCAATCATTAAAGGCCTGTAGTTGCAATTCTTGGCTTTACATACTTTACATATGAGAAGGGGTCCAGCTGTAATTTTCTCTAATTCCACTAATGTCTACGTAACTACCCTAATATACCATGAATGTGTTGTAGATACTTCTAGATCCTCAACTGTGTCCTTTGTGTGTCATCAACTCAAACTAATTCTAGGCTATTCTAAATCTCATATTCTGCATTTCAGCCTCTGAGAGACTTTTAATTTTTCCAAAAACTCTGGAGGGCTATTTTATCCAGAGTCATAATCATCACAGGAATGATTGTCCCAGAAACAGATTAACCAAGTTATTAGTGGGCTCTGTGTATAAATTGCTTATTTTTATGCATATGAACAGATTTCCTCTTAGCTGTGCCATTAAACAAAATTAACACATTCTCATTTTATATTTCAAGATATTTACCACACTGCTTTGCTTAACAGCATTGAGTTTAATCTTATGGATTATTCAAAATGATTTAAAACTCTAGATATCTTTTTATAAACTTCACTTGAGCTACTATCCCTATAGTTTTGCTGTACCTGGCTAGAACCAACAGCCTTTGTTAAAATGGTAAAAGCTTTTTGAGAATATTGCAAATTTATAACTATACCTTCTAATCTTGATAGAGAGTGCCTACTTTACATAAGAATTTACTTTTTGATTTATTTCTCAGAGTATTAAAGTTTCCATGCTCTACTGGTAGCCAATACGCTGATAAAAATTCCAAGTTGATTTTTGGAGTGGGAAAATCCTACATCATAAATGTCATATATCTGTAGCTAAGTCTGGCTGTTGCTTTGCACAGACTTAGATGTTTGCTCTATTGTGATGTTTTTACTCATAGAACCTGTTGTAGATAGAAATTGTTTATGCAGATTAGCCACTATGCATACATTTTTGTTTAACTCAGGAGCTATCATCTTCTTGAATTTTTTTTACATTTGCTTAATTAAAATTAATAGATATTTGTAATAGAATTGAGTAAAAATAGTCTTAAATGCATAACTAGAGGTTTCTGCTCTTTAATATTTGATTTCCATTGTTTCTTCAAGGCTGTTAAGCCTAAAGTCTCCCCAAACAAACAAACAAACTCTCTGCCTCAAATTTTATTTTTATATACGAATTCTAAAGAAAATTAAGTGAGTTTCACATATGTAAGAATGATTAAAAAGCCAAAATATTCACCATTCTTTCCAAAATTACAGCAAACTGTGTCAAAAAAAAATTCTGTGTTTGAGGAAATTCAATAGAATATTAATTAAAAAATCTTTTTCTTATTCTACGCTGCATATTTTAATGGATAGTAATGTTGAGGTATAGAACAATGAATTATTTTTTTGAAAAAATACTGGAAGCTGATTCTTGGTGATATATTGGAATAGTGCACTTACTCTTTTTCCCATAGTCTCTAAATCAAGTAAGTCTCCTTTCTCTGTGTTAAATATCACTAGGTTCATTAACAGGACAGTTTAAGATGGGTAGTTCTGTTGACCCTCTCTTGCAGAAACCAGGCCCTAAACTTAACTAAGATTAGAGAGCCATTCTACAGCAAATAAATACATTTTGGGTATCAGTCATTCATAGCTAGTAGGCTGTTGGCCAAATTTCCTGGAGAGGAAGTATTGAATGGCCCCACATATTCTGGCATCACTCCATTCCATGGCATTTTTCTTACCCTATGAATTTAACAGGAATCAAATGCTTTCAACTGCTATTTTATTAAGGAGGAAAAAATGTGTTTGAATTCTTTGTATTGGACTCTCAAGGAAACGTGACCCTTGTGGTAGGATTCAGGTGTCAGCTGATAAGGTTAGAAGATACATACACAGGGTCCCAGGCTCCCATATTTCAGAAATTTTCATACAATATTCTTCTAAAGGTTAAAATAGAGCAAAAAATTGTAACTACATTCACAGGAGTTGAAATTCTTATAAGCATAGACACCTATGGTCTTTCTTTGGCTATAGGATTATAGAGATGGTGAGTGCTAAGGAATTAGAATTTTCATGCTCTCTACTAGGGAAGGAAGACTTGTGGCCCCTGTACCATTGTGAGGGGGCTTATTTCTTGAATGGAAAATTGACACAGTGCTGACAAATCATCAGGTTGTTTTGAAGAGAGATTAGGAGTAAAGGCAACAATGGGCAGGATAATGTCTTAACAATATCATTTTAGTTTGCATAACTCTTGCTCTCTGTTAAAGCAATCTAAACTACATGTCAATGTTCCAAGATTAAACTGATGTTCTTCAAAAGCTTCTTCTTCTCTTCTTCTTCCTCTTCCTCTTATTTTTATATGTATTTTTTCAGAAATCTGTACACCTATGGAGATCAAAACACAATTTGAGGCTACCTATTTTACCTAAGTAGCAACATTAGGTATCTATAATCTTTCTTCAGAGTTGATGGCAAGTGTTATGTAACAGTTTCTCCAAGCTTGAAACATTCAACCTGCAGAGAAGCTTCTTAAACAGGAAGGTTAAAAACTCAAAATAACTTCCAGAATTCTCTAAAACTAATCAGATTCTCTATTTTCTCTATTACCCCCACCCCCATATTCACAAAGTCAAGGAACAAAGACTCTGAAAACAGATCAGATGCTTGTAAAATGTTTAGAACAATTTGGTCATTTGGACTCTGTAAAATGTTGAACTACCTATAGGTTATGTAGTAAGCTGTTCCAGGTTCACAGCTTTGGATATATGTCACCATGATGGGGTGGGGTTTGGTGATGCTGTTGTCTCTGAGCATTTTGTGCTCTTGTAAGTAACTCCTTTCTCATACTGCTGTAACTCTATTCACCAAGTAGAACATTTGAGGTAAAAGTACTTTGCTCTGTCATGGGCTCCCTGTCTAGAGTGAGTAGGTTTGTGTGCTGAGTCTCCCCAGTAAAGGGTTGGCTCACAGCAGCAAGTACCTTGCATTCTGAGCTATCTTGTTGGCTTCCTGGAATTACTGATGTATTTCCTTTTCCAATGTAACAAAGAAGAAATTTTCTTTCTCTGCTTTATACAGTCTCTCTCTCTCTCTCTCTCTCTCTCTCTCTCTCTCTCTCTCTCTCTCTCTCTCTCTCTCACACACACACACACACACACACACACACACACACACTTGAAGTCTTTGCAATTAAAGGTCACTCCTGTATAGCCAAGGCTATCTTTCCAGACTCTGGATTAGTTGCAAACTACATCTAAACACCTGTTTTCACATAGAGACCTTTTATTGAGTAGGGAATAAAAGTTATTGTAGGGAAACATGTCAAGACAAAGAAATCCACGCTTGCCCTGAACTCAAAGCTATATCCACACTGGATGTAAGACCTGAGCTAGTGAAAGAAATACTTTACCCCTGAACCAAAAAGAAATGTGCCCTGACTCTGAAATCAGCATCAGATGAAAACACTTTGGCCCTAGAATCAGAGAAAGTGGGGGAAAAAATAGAGCCCAAAAACCCAAAAGAGCCAGTGAGAAAAACATTTTGGCCCTAAAACTAAAACCCAAATCAGGGTGAATAAAAGGAAAAGTCTGACCAATATCCACCCTAGAAGTCTCCCTAGAAAGCTTTGTCCCCCACTCCAGAATCCCTGTTTAAAAGTCCAGAACCCAAAACCCTTTTCCTGCTGTCTTCTCCCATCTGGCTGAGGCAGCCACACTTCCCTGGATCTGTCCTTCCCAATCTTTTGAATGAGGTTTGAGTGACAACATTCTTCCATAGGAACAGCAGCAGCAGGACCTGGATGGAGAACACCTGAAGCTGTAACATTCTCCCCACCCCGGAGACTTTTCCATGGCTGGGCCAAGTTGTTATGTTTTCTGAACAGAGGGTAGCAAGCCCCAGAAAGCAAAGCCTTAGGCTAGCCACTGTAGCAACTTTGCCTGAGAGGCTTTCCCTTGCTGAAGCAAAGATGTTAACACTGAAGAAGCCTTTCCCTGAAGCAGGGCTATAAGCTGCTACCTAGGCTTACTGTGTGACCTGTGGTATTCATTGGCTCTAGAGTACCTGAATACTTTCCATTGAGCTGTAACATGTAGTTGGACTTTGTTGTTACATTGTAAATAATTGTCCTGCCTGCTGATATAATAAAGTGCTGATGGGCCAAAGGCACACAGGAAGTGTGGGTATGGCTACCACACTAAGAAAACTCTGGGAATAGGAAGAACAGAATAGAAATGCCACAGTGAAGCCACAAAGATACCACAATGAGATGCCATCAGGTGCAGTGGAAAGAAGTTGAAATGCTACTCTGAGAAAAGGTACCAAGCCTCCTGGCTAAACAAGGTAAGAGTCATGGGTTAGTTTAAGAGCAAGAGTTAGCAAGCTATATTCCTGGGCCCCAGGTCAATCAGTGTACAATTAATACAAGTGTCTGTGTGTTTCAGTAGGATTACTGGACTATGGGTCTGAAGTCTGGGCACCAGGGTAGGCTGGAAAGTCCAGGCCATGAGACTAGACTGCTAAGCTGGAAATTCTGGGCCAGAAACCTCATATAGTAGTAATATTCCATATACATTGGCTCCTGGATGCCTGAACACTTTCCATTAGAGCTGCAGTGCTCAGTATGCCTGGGCTCCTGACTGTCAGGTTCTCTTTCCATCTGGGATGTACTGTGCTTCACAAATACCTACAGTTATAGTGACTGCCTTTCTGACTCAGGCAAAAATCATTACCTAATAACCTTGTATGTGTCATTCTTAAGAGGAGAAGAAGACAAGTTCTGTGTCAGAATGGACTAGGATGCTTTGATAGAAGGGATAGAGGATGAGAGAGGAGGGGAAGGGAACAAGGGAAAGGGAATATTTGTCACAGATGGGGAAACACACACATAGACAAATCGAGATTTATAAGGATAAGAAGAAAATCCTGTGTTAGGATGAGATGTTTAATCATAATTGAACATGAAAATTTGGTGGACTAAAGGGGGCTTCTGATTGCTGTACTTTGGTAGTCAGTCTCAGAAGGAAGAAGTGGCCAAAAAAGGGAACAGACCTTGGCTTTAGGAATACAATCTAACAGGGTTTTGTTGTTGTTATTGTTGTTTTGCTTTGTTTTTTTGCAAGGAGCAGGAAATGGGGAGAAGGGAAAGGCTTACCAGAAGCATGATCTAGTGGGCTATAGTACCTTCACCGGTCCATTTCAAAGCTGGTTTTGAACCCTATGATACTAAAGAGTGTGAACCTGAATCACTCAGTTGAAGTAAGTAAATAAAGTTTTAGCATAATATTCAGGTGTTAACAATACTTAGAATTATGTCTCGCTCGAATTTTAAACAAAAAATCCTTAACATAGAGTTAAAATATTGTCATTTAGTAATCTGTTATGTAATCAATTATTATGGTTTTATATATTATTTTAATCATGCCTACTGATGTGAGAATTTATATATTAAAACAGAAAATGTAATCTAATTTTGTAATTCTTTAATTAAGGGCAAGATTTTCAGACTTGTATAGCACCTGCTTCATAATAAGTAGAGTAATATTTCAAATGCCAGATGGGCCAATTAAAATATTCATTTAGGTTATGAAAAACCTTTTATGTAGGTTGCTGTGTATTTTTAATCTAAATTTAAATATACATTACAAGAGCATAAACTTATTTAAGTGTATATTAATGTAATAAATGCCATTTTATACTGAAGAGAGTGAATTTCCCAGTATACCTACTTTATCCTTATTTTTCAGTTTTCTTAGTGTTTGAAGATTCAACCCTTTCAGCTGTGGCTAATTTAAGTTTCTCATATTACAGAGCAAAGGGAGTGGAGCCATTTGGTGCTCATGTTGTTTGGGACATCTGACCATGTATGTTATAACCCCGAAGAAATGCAGCAGTGGTTGATATAGTTATTTGAAATCCTCTTCAGATGACTCAAATTAGAAAAATGTTATGGGTTCCATCCAGGCAAGGCACTGAATCCTGAAAGCTTCAAACTTCTATCCTATGCTATTTCAGTTTTACTGTCTATCCCTATTGCTGTCTTTTATATACTCGTGCTAAACACTCAATACCACTTGGCATGTCTAAACTTTGCATACTTATGCTTCAAAAGTTTCTTCCTGCTTTTAGGTTTTCATACTTCATACTAAAGAAAGTCCCATTAGTGAGAGGATAGATTTATTATCTGAGGTAGTAGGACAGTCCCCCAAACACGAGCCCCAGAAAAATTAAAAATAAAACCTCATGGGTACTGGGACAAAATATCTCAGATCTTCTACATAGCAGAAAATGCTCCTAATTCATCTCTTTATCACACTCTGTGTGTGTGTGTGTGTGTGTGTGTGTGTGTGTGTGTGTGTGTGTGTGTGTGTGTGTGTAAATAAAAAAAGGAAATGCTTTTAGTTGAGGAAAAATTTTAGACAATAATTTTGTCCAAAGTACTGAGGTAGAAGCAAAACCACAAGTCACACTGTAGAAGGTGTAAATAAATGACAAAAGACTTATGAAATATTAAATATAAGGGAGATGTACATTTTATGAATATCAGTATACTAAAAGTCTATTAAAATTGTGGGGCAGTGGTAATGACTCAGTTAGGAAGGCACTGCTAGCCAAGGATGAGGCTCTGAGTTCTGATTCCCCAGCATGATATGAAATCCAGTGTAGTAAGTGGTATGCTTCTAAATCTCAGAACAAGAGCAGGGAAGTCTGTAGAGCCTAGTGGCCAGTATTCTAGATAGTTGCTAAACTCTGAGTTCAGTAAATGTATGTTTCTCAAAAACTATAGTCAATATGGTTGGGGATTCATTAATGGATAAAGCAGGTTTCCACATGCCCAGGCAACCAGAATTCTGATTTCTAGTACTTGTTACTAGAAGTTTATTTTAGCAATGGTACCCTGTCATATCAATTATGGCAGAGAATGAAACCCAAGGACTAAAAAGAAAATTAACTATTTTACCTCTAATACTAATGTTGCAAGCTGCCTCAAAGATGGGCTGTTGTCTCTGAATTTTTGGCTTCACCAGTGAAATTTGAGAGACTTCACTCTTTATGTAATGTTGTCTTTGAATTTGGAGTGCCATGTTCCAGAGCTTAAGAAGAGGGAAGCCATGGAGATTTTGGGTGCTTCTCTCTCTCTCTCTCTCTCTCTCTCTCTCTCTCTCTCTCTCTCTCTCTCTCTCTCTCTCTCTCTCTCTCTCTCTCTCTCTCCTTACTAATGTTTGGTTGTGGGTCTCTGTATTTTCTATCAGCTGCAAGAGAACTATTCTCTGATGATTATAATATAAAAGAATATTTGAGGGTATCTTTTTTTTTTTTTTTCCTATCCTAAGTCTCTGCGTTATCCAACCTCAGGTTCTGGTTATCAAGGCAATGTCAAGCATGGCTTCTCTTTCATGGTGTGGCTCTCAAATTAGACCAGGCACTGCTTGCCCATTCCTACTAGTTCTATGCCTTCATTGGCTTCATGTTTCCTGCAGGTAGGAGAGATTGTAAGTTGAGGTGGTTTTTTGGTTTTTTGTTTTTTGTTTTTTGGCTGGGTTGGTGCTTAATCTCAGCACTGAAAGGTTCATGCTTACAGAAAATGACCAGTTAATCAAAGTATCCTCCATTACTAGGAGTCCTCACTAGTATTACCTTCATAGAATTCTGGGAGTTTCTGCAGTACTAGGTTTTTACATTGCTCCCCAAAAATAACCTTTAATTCCAGGCATCTCTGCTTGTACTCTCTCCCTACATATAGCTTTCTAAATCTGACCCCTCCTATTTCCATCCTCACTCCTACCCCAGTCTACTCACAAAATATATTGTATTTCCCCTTCTAAGGAGGATCTATTCATCCTACTTATAGACCTCTTTTTTACTTAGCCTTTTTAGGTCTATGAATTTTGTAGCATGATTATCATTTACTTGAGAGCTAATATCCACTTATAAGTGTTTATATACTATGCTTGTATCTCTGGGTCTGGGTTACCTCCTCATGATGATTTCTTTTTAGTTCCATTCATTTACCTACAAATTTTATTGTGTCCTTGAAAAAAAAAACACAGCAAAGTAATACTCCATGTGTAACATTTATACTATGGTCTAAATGTTACACAATGGAGTATTGTTCAGTGGATAGATACCTTAGGGGCTTTTACTGATAAAGAAAACAAGAAAATTACCAGTCTTCTTTTTTCTTTATAAATTTTCTTTATAAGCTAATTTAACGCATGAAGAAAATCACACTTGACTCCAGTTTCACAAATATTAATTCTCAAGCTTCAACCAGCCCAAATAAATCAGCATATGAAAGATAAACAACCATAAACGTTCTGTTATGAACTGTTTTTCTCTGAGGTTAAGATATATAATGTTGAAAATTCTTGGAATTTTTTTCTTTGAGAATATTCTTACATCTTCTTTAGTAGTTATTCAGGAGATCATTATTCTTACAAATTTTTCATTTCTGCATCCTAGCAGACTATAATCTCCACATTTTATTCATCTTAAAGCTTATGTTTATTACTCAGTTTACCAGTTACAAGTCTGTTCTAAAACTCATGAGAGTTCAATAAAACTTGTGTATACAGTTCTTTCTCAATAACAAAAATTATTTTTTAAAACATAGACTATATCATATATGAGGAATGTATCATATCATCAACTTATTCATACATATGTGACAATTAAAGCATACATATTTATAATTCAAGCACTAAAAAAGTAGACTAATCATTAATGTGATGGAGTACATCTAATTAAAGAAACTTTATTCACAGTGGAGAGAGATAGATAAGAACATTTTATTACTGAGAATATGCTTTAAAACTACTAAGCTTTATAATGCAACCAGAACTTTGGGGAATGTAGAACAGCATAGTTGTAGGTTAAAATATAGCATACCAAAGACATTCTGAAATGATAATTTTAAACTAGATCTTATCAGAAAAAACAAAAAAGAGTTGAAAGACTGACTTGAAGAGGTCAAGCTAGGAGTCTTTGGCTGCATGATTTCACACAAATCAGAAACAATGATAGTGTTTTTAAAAAAGAAGTACAAAAATGTAGAGACAATTTATGTGAATGAGTCATAGAAAAATTAGGGTTTGGGAGATATTTAATGAATAATCAAAAACTAGAAACTAAGCACCGTAACTAATGTGATTTCAGGCCTGAATAATATGTTAATTGAAGGTAAGGAAAAGAAAGTATGAATGCTTCCAGAAGTTTATTAAAAAAAAGTTTCAGAAATTGTTTAATATTTTGGTGTGGTAGTGATAAATAGAATAATGTGTATCTGAATTTTTTTATGATGCAAAACTAGTTGCATTTTTATAATAGAAAGAATGATTTGAAAGTAAGCTATTTATTATATACATGTATTTGTTTGAAAAAATGGGGGGGATCTTGAGAGTCATGATATTAAAAACTGAAAATACAAATCTAGATGTCAGTAAATGGCGATACCTTGAGTAAAAGAGCAAGATGTGGTAGGGAGAAATCATTTGCCAATATCAGTATTTCACATTCCATCAAAAGAGGAAAAGCAAGCAGAACTTGGAAGAGGTCATTATTCCCATGGGGAGTCAGTAGAGCCTGATACATTCTGTTGAGCATGTCCAAGCCCCTACCCCTGCATTAAGGTTGTGTAAGGTATTCCTCTATAAGTAAAGGGATCTCATAGTACCAGTTCATACGCCAAGAATAGATCTTGATCTTATCCAAGCAAAATTTTCAACAGTAAGAATAGGGAAGAGAGTATAGGTGATTAACATTTAAAAAATTAAACAATAAAGAAAACAAGTAATAGGCAAAATGTATATGAATAAATGGAGTTTTGGAAGCTCTATATTTAGACAAATGTTTCAAAGTGAATACAAAACTCTTTTATTTTTTATTTTTTATTTTTTTAATCTGCAAGTCCCACCTAACCTCTAGCTTTCTAGCCATTGGCCAGTCATCTCTTTACTAACAATGAATATCTCCATAGTACACAAAAGGATTATTTCATAGCATTTATTCAGTTTAGTCTATTTTAAAAGGACTTTAACTTTAACATAGTAAAATTATATACAATAAAAATAGTTACGAAGAATTACAGTTGCCATATCCAGTCCATTTGTTTTTGGCAAAATTAGAGACAATATAAGTTTTATACCTAATTTACCTTTTTTCATAACTAAGGAAAACCTTAAGTGTAATTGTTTAGACCTTAACTGAATCAAAGAGCCCAGAAGTGTATAATATCGCCTAATAATAGGGACATGTGGCTGTCTAGACAGTTACTTAAGGTTTGTCTGTAATGATAGAGTATCCAACTTTGGTCTTCAGGTCTAGTATATTTGACAAACATTTTTTAAGAAGTTGGGAATTTGGAAGAACTGTTCTATCTAGTCTTGACAAAATTTAGCAGCCACTTTCCTTTGTGTCCTGCTTGTCCAGTTTGGGGAGCAGAACCTCAGCAGTTTAAGTAAGGTCAGATGTTTGCCCAAATGACTACATAAGGAAAGCAAACTCCTCATCTTCTTTTGAAATATATTGGTGCTATCAAGAGCAAACATGTCTCACTGTCATAAAAAAAACTTTAGGTTACTAAACACCTTAAATGTCATATTCTGTAGGTCTTTGAAAGTTTTAAAGACCATCTAAATATATCAGCTTATGTGTCCATGTCAGTGGAACAGCAGTCAGCTTCACAGTGTCAGCTCACGAGCCATTCAGGTGAAATCCTGATGGGTTAAATCTCATATAGACAAGGCTCTAAGACCACAGCCTCTCAAATGTCATTTGCTTTGGCTGTGCTTTTACATCTTTGCTGATGACATAGTTCTCTGATATCTGGCATGGTGTCAATGGGTATGGAGAAACTCTGATTGCTTGTAATGTAATCTCTGTATCTCTCAGAAACATCCCAAACAACTAAGCATTTTTAACTGTGTGGTGATATTTATTTAATAAAATTAGTCTGAAATGTCAGAGTCAAGCCCAGAGCCAAGCTAAGAAGGTCAGGGAGTAGCAACCCACACATTTAATACTAGCTTTAGAAATGTGGAAAGAGAAAGTTAAGATAGCTATATAGAGCAAGAAAAGAGGGTTTTTCAGCTTTTCCAGACCCTTTCAGCTGAGGACAGAGAGACTTGCAGTGGGAGAATTCCCGGAGACAGACCTGAGGAGTTGTCTGGGTGAGAAGTGGCTGTGGTTTATTTATCTCGCTGATATTTCAGCTTTTACTCTATATCTGGCTCCAGGTTTTCATTATATATCAACTAGAGTTTGTGAGATACCCATGAATTATTATGAAGATAATTTTTCCTAAGTTGTACTGTCAAATTGACAACAAAAATGTTAGTCTAAATTTAATATAATGTAAGTTAATTTAAATAATGTTAGTTTTGATGATGAAAAAAGAAAGGAATTGTCAAACAGCTAAGACACATGAGGACCCATACAGACTATGGCTTAGGTTATTATTGAGAGAAACAATGGCGTCCCGGTAGATCAGTTAGTTTAAATTCTAAAATTAATGTTGGGGAATGTGTTCACATTATTCAAGTATATAGAAGCTGAAACAAAGCTTTGAAAATAAAGTGATACTGCAAGTTTTTGTAAAATATCTTTGAGACAAAAAAACAATCTAAAGTTTTAGAAAGGCATATAATTGGATGAGGAACTCATTAAGATCAGGAAACAAATACAAAGCAGTCCAGTTATTAGTTCATGTACCTTTCTTGATAAGATTGCATGACAAAAGGTGATGATTAATCTCTTATATCCATATCTGCCTTCAGTCTCCTTATATAGGAATCTATTAATGAGTGAGTATTAACTCTAAAGAATTAAAGTAGAGCTGATTGATTTATATATATAAAGTTTGGATTTATGTTATTTTTAAGATACCTTATACAATTATTTTTTAAGATAAATAATAAAATGATTGGGTCTCCACCAAAACACAGCCTGCAAATAAAAGAATATCTTGCTTACTTACAATCTGTTAATCTATATCTAGTTGCTTGAATAATTTGTTTTTCACTTTTAATATTAAAATATTTAGTCATAAAGAATATGGTGTTTTTACTTGTATTAATTATAATCATTCACTTGAAAAGCAGAATATAATTACATTGGGACTTTTATATTGCCTGAAACTTTTTATAGGGTATATAAACTGAAAATGGAAGGATAAAGAGTTAAAATGAGTTAACAGAAAAACATTAAGAATAAAGATAGAATTATAAAGAAAACATTAAGTATGAGAGAAGTAAACCATGAATAAAATAGGGAATGCAAAAGAAGAATAAAGAAAAAGTCTGAAGGAAGCCATCAAAAGAGCGTGTGAGTGACTTTTTCCTTATGTTCTCAGATAGAAAAGCCATAGTACATGCAGAATCTGTGGATCCCCTTTGAGACCTGTGCTGCTGGGGACAAATCTCCCAGGCATCAATGTACAGTTTGATTATTATAAATTACTATTAACATGTATTTACTAATTATATATTACATTTTTAAATAAATTGTGTAAACTCAATACTCCAAACAAGAGTAGAAACATATATATAGTATAACAAAAATAACTTTCAATTTGTATCAATAAAGCAAAATTCATACAAATGTAAAATACTTTGATATTAATATTTATTCGGGGGGAAGTGATTAGCACCCAGACCCTCAGGCCAAACAGAGATCATAGTCTCTGAACCCCAGCCCAGGACACAGCCTCTGGCATCCCAACCACATTCAGATCCAACCTAAACCAATTAACTCTGGGAGAACCACCCCCAAGCCCAATCCCCAGAAAAACACAGATGGAGGGACACCCCATGAGCCAAAAGCTGCCCAAACTGCAATCTGCTCACAACATAATAATCAAGTGACTAAACCTTCAGAAAAGAAAAAAACACTAAAAACCACAAATGAAAGAGGCCGAATTTCCTATAAAGGCATACCCACCAGAATAACAACTGACTATTCAATGGAAACAATGAAAGCACAATGGTCCTGGTCACATGTTATACAGACACTAGAAGAGCATGGCTGCAAACTCAGATTACTATATCCAGCAAAACTATCAATCACCATAGATGAAGTAAACAAGACATTTCCTGACAAAACTAGATTCAAACAATACCTATTACAAATCTGGCCCTACAGAAAGTACTAGAGGGAAAACTTCAACCTAAGGAAACCAGATACATGTGTGAAACCACAAACAATGATAATCCCACAGAAGAAAAACCCAAAGAAGAGAAATACAAACAAGCTACCACCAAAATAACAGGAAATAACAATCATTGGTCATTAATATCCCTTAATATCAATGGACTCAATTAACCTATCAAAAGACATGTATTAACACAACAGATAAAAAAAAGAATCCATTCTTCTGCTTCATACAAGAAACACACCTCAACTTAAAAGATAGACTCAAGCACAGAGTAAAGGGTAGGGAAAAGAGTTTCCAATCAAATGGTCCTAAGAAACAAGCTGGTGTAGCCATCCTAATATCTAACAAAATACACTTCAAATTAAAATCAATCAAAAGGGACCAGGGCAGATACTACTTATTAATCTTAGGAAACATCCACCAAGATGAAGTCTCAATCCTGAATAATTATGCCCCTAGTAAAAGTGCACCTACATATATAAAAGAAACACTACTAAAGTTTAAACCTAACATCAAACCCCACATACTAATAATGGGAGACTTCAATACTCCACTTTTACCCCTGAGTAGATCAACCAGACAGAAACTCAACAAAGAAATAAGGGATTTAACAGCTGTTATGACCCAAGTGGACTTAATATATATATACAGAACCTCCCACCCAAACACAAAAGATATACATATTTTCAACAGCACATGGAACTTCCTCTAAAATTGACCACATATTCAGTCATAAAGCAAATATTAATAGATATTTTTTAAAGGGGAATAACTCCTTGTGTCTTATCAGACCACCATGGTCTAAAGTTAGAGTTTGACAACAACAAAAAAACACAGAAAGCCTACAAAGTTTATGGAAACGAAACATCTCTCCATTGAACCATCTCTGGGTCAAGGAAGTAGTTAAGAAAGAAATCAAAGATTTCCTTGAATTTAATGGAAATGAATCCCTAACATACCCATACTTCACACAATGAAAGCAGTGTTAAGAAAAAAACTCTTAGTACTAGATGCCTATATGAAAATCCTAGAGAAATCTCACACAAGAGACCTAACAGCACAGCTGAACGTTTTATAATATTTAGAAACAAACTCACCTAGAAGGAATAATTGGCAGGAAATAATCAAACTTAGGCATGAAATCAATACAATAGAAACATAGAGAACAATAAAAAGAATCAATGAATCAAATAATTTGTTCTTTGAGAAAATGAAGAAGATAGATAAACTCTAATCCAAAATAACCAAAAAGCAAAGAGAGAATATCCAAATAAACAGAATCAGAAATGAAAAGAGGGACATAACAACAGATACCCAGGAAATCCAGAGAATTATCAGGTCATACTTTGAAAATCTATATTTCACTCAAAGGGAAAGCCTAAAAGAAATGGATCACTTTCTGTACAGGTACAACTTACCAAAGTTAAATAAAGATTGGATTAAATACCTAAAGAGACCTATAGCCCCAAAGGAAATTGAAGCTGTTATTAAAAGTCTCCCAAGTAAAAAAAGCCCAGGACCAGACAGTCTCAGTGCAGAATTCTAGAAGATAATCAAAAAAGAACTAATATCAATACTCCTCAAACTGTCCCATACAGTAGAAATTGAAGGAACATTCCTGAACACTTTTTATGAGGCCACAATCACCCTAATTCCCAATCACTCAAAGATGCAATAAAGAAAGAAAATTATAGACTAATCTCCCTCGTGAATATTGAGGCAATAATACTCAATAAAATTCTTGCAAATATAATCCAACAATATATCAAAAAACTTCCACCTCAATCATGTAGACTTCATTCCAGATATGCAGGGATGGTGCAACATATGAAAAACTGTGAATGTCATCTATCATATAAACATACTGAAAGAAAAATTCCACAAGATAATCTCCTTAGATGCTGAAAAACCTTTGACAAAATTTAACACTCCTTCATTATAAAAATCCTGGAGAGATCAGGAATAAAGGGAAAATAACTAAATATAATAAATGCAATATACAGAAAGCTGACAGCCAATGTCAAACTAATTAAAGAAACACTCAAAGCAATCCCAGAAAAATCAGGAAGAAGAAAAGGTTGTCCTCTCTCTCATTATCTATTCAATATAGTTCTTTAAGATTTAGCTAAAGCAATATGAGAACAAAAGAAGATTATGGTGATACAAATTGAAATGAAAAAGTCAAACTATCTCTATTTGCAAATGATATGATCATATACCTAAGTGACCCCGAAAATTCAACCAGGGAACTCCTACAGTTGATAAACACCTTCAGCAATATAGCAAGGTAGAAACCTAACAAAAAAAATCAATAACCCTCCTATACACTAAGAATAAAAGGGCTGAAAAAAAATAAGGGAAACATCACCCTCTATAATAGCTGAAAATAGCATTATATATCTTGGCGTAACTCTAACCAAAGAAGTAGCAGACCTGTTTGACAAAAATGTTAAGTCACTGAAGAAAGAAATTGAAGAGGATATCAGAAAATGGAAAAATCTCCTGTGCTCTGGGATAGGTATGAGCAACATACTAAAAATGATAATTTTACCAAAAGCAATATATACCCATTAAAATCCCAACACAATTTTTACAAACCTTAAAACAACAATAGTCAACTTCATTTGCAATAACAGGAAACCAGGATTGCCAAATAAATCATGCTCAATAACGAACGTCAAGCAGAATCACCATCCCTGACTTCAAGCTATATTATAGAACAACAGTAATAAAAATAGCCTTGTCCTGTCATAAAAACAGACTGGTGGAATAATGGAATTGAATCAAGGACATTAACCCACACACCTATGAACACCTAATTTTTTACAAAGAGGTAAAACAATGTTCAATGGAAAAAAATGTATCTTCAACAAATGGTCTTGGCATACCTGAAATGGTAGTATGTAGAAGAATGCAAATATATCCAAACCTATTACCCTGCACAAAACCCAACTGGATCAAAGATCTCAACATAAACCCAGGTACACAGAACTTGATTAAAATGAAAGTGGGAAATAACCTCCAATGCATTGGCACAGGAGGCCACTTCTTAAATATAACACCAGAATCACAGACACTAAGAAGAGCATTCAATAAATGGGACCTCCTGACTGAAAATCTTCTGTAAGGCAAAGGACACATTCAATAAGAAAAAAAAAAAGAAACAGAAAGTGGGAAAAGATCTTCACCAACCCTCCATCTCACAGAGGACTGATCTCTAAAATATACAGAGAACTCAAGAAACTAGAGCCCCAAAACATAAATCACCCAATTAGAAAATGGGGTTCATTTATAAAGTTGGGACATCCATCTTCAGCCTACAGGCCCAGAGTTTCTTTTCATTTCAGTGAAGCAGGAAATCTGCTCTGCCCATTCTTGTATAGTTCATCAGTCACTTCTCCTTGTGTCCTGTAAAATATCTGACTGTTTTCTCTGTAAGCAGGAACGTGAAGGACCATCTCAGCTTGTTCTGTCAATGTTCAGAGATCACTTTCCAAGGGAACATGCCTGTCCAGTTTAAACAGCATACTGCAAGCAGTCAATACAAGAACTGCTTCTTGTCCTGTGGCCACAAAGAATGTAGACACCATATGGAGTTTCTTCAGTGTCCAGTTGTGGGGCCCCATCTTCCTTTTGGATACTTCAAGTTCACTACTAGGCCTTGTCCTGGATCACTGCAGAAAACTGATGAGACTAAAACCCAGCACAATGTACAGGAAGCTAAATATATAACGATTTATTCAACATAGGATTAGTAACAATAGGATAGTTCTTTATTTTTTTGTTATACTTCTGTCCCATATCGGGTGGCTTTTGTGATATGATACAGAGATTTAGTATTTTCCTTTAACAAGTATGTATGAGTTTAGAATTGGAGAGAGCCCAACTCCAACTCTAAAACCAGCTTTAAATTATAATTAAACTGGGATGTCGACTCACAAAATAATATAGAAAGGTAAAGCAATAAGATTTTACTCTATGAAGTATACCGGTATCAATAGTTATGATATTCTTTTGCTTGTAAATTTTTATGGATAGCCTCCCTTTGCTTTAGATGTCTAGATGTCTAAAGTCTTTTCACTTCCTGAAGATGGGTATTTCCAGTTTTCTCTAAAAACAAAACCAAAAACCTACCCCTACCCTTGTTTTTTCTTACAACTTAAAGAATTGTAATATGGGTGGATGAGCTATAATTTCTTAGTTTCATGAAGTTTCTCTGGTTCATATTGAATTTTTATTAATTTTGATGTTATCCATAACTTTTCTTCACAAGGAAACAAAACCCTTTCCCAACATAGCACATATCCTGGCTTCCATTCAGAGGATACTACATCTTTGAAATAAGCAGGCCGATTTACTTCAGCTGTTTTTGATATAGTCCAATGCCGTTAAGCAGCTGTTGATCCTTGCTCATTAGCATTGAGAAAATTCAAAGTTAATAATGCATTATGTAGTCTATCTCTAGGGATATTTGTTATTCCTTTCTGTTTATTTAGAGTATCATTTAAAATTCAATTTAATATATCTATGACTGCTTGCCCTGTAGGATTGTGTGTATTCCTGTAATATGCTTTATATTATAATAAATAAAAAACTGTTTCATTTTACTAGAGACATATTCTGGAGCATTATAAGTCTTCATTTATACAGGTATTCCCATGATAGCCATAACTTCTAGCAAATGTGTGATTACAGAATCAGCCTTTTCTGAACTCAAAGCACTTTGCCATTGAAATCCTGAAAACATATCTATTGTATGATGGACATATCTTAATATCCCAAATTCTGTAAAATGAAATACATCCATCTGCCAGATTTCATTTCTATGTATACCATTAGGATTACTTCCTGCCGGCAGTGTAGTTTGGTTATAGAAAGAACAGGTGGGACATCTTTTTACAATTTCTTTGGCTTATTTCCAAGTAAAAGAGAATTTTTTTTAATCCTTTGCTATTGTTATGCTTTTTATGAAACTCTGAGGCCTCTGGTACATTTCCTAATTATAATTTATCAATTTCAACATTACTTTGTGCTAAAGGACCTGGCAGACCTGTATGGGATCAAATGTGTGTTATAAAGAAGGGATAATTCTAGTCATGATTATTTCTTGTAACTGAATAAATAATAAAGTTAATTCTGACTTATCATTAATAAAACCAGCTGTTTCTATGTATAAAACAACTCTTTCTGTATACTGTCAGTCAGTGGCTATGTTAAAAGGTTTGGTAAAATCCATTAATACCATCACATGAGCATATAATTCTGACTTTTGAACAGAATTATTAGGGCTTTGAGCCACTTTACTTATATGTTCTGATTTGTAATCTGTCTTTCTTTATTTCTTTATATTGGTATGAAATGTCTCCTAGTAGTCTTTGAAAATCATTAAATGTCTTCAATTGATCTCTCCTGATTTGTACCTTTTGGGGTCTGATTTTTTGTTGGCCTATTTTGTAGCCTAAATAATTAATGGAATCCCCTCTTTGTATTTTTTTTTCTGGGGACATTTGCAATCCCCAAGCAGGAAAAATTCTTTTCACTTCTTCATCAAACAACAAGATGTTGTCCATGTAATGATAAATTATATATTGTGGGAACTGGTTAGGTGTTTGTTCTACTGGCTTTTGTACAAAATATTGGCACCCAGTGGGGCTATTCAACATTCCTTAAGAGAGGACCCTCCACTGGTATCTCTTTATAGGTACTTTAAAGGCACATTTTTGTTTGTCTTGTTATTGTAAAACAAAAAAAACTGTCTTTTAAATCAATAACTATAATAGGCCATTCTTTAGGTAACAGAGAAGGCAAAGGAATCCCAGACTGTAGAGAGCCCATTGGCTGGATCACCTTCTTATTGCAATTAGGTCTATTACCAATCTCCACTTTTCAGATTTCTTTTTAATAACAAAATTCAGGAGAATTCCAAGGGCTGGTTGATTCTTCTATATCCTGAGCATTTAACTGCTCCTGTACTAGCTGCTCTATGTCCTGCAATTACTCTTTTGTTAGAGGCCATTGATGAACCCATATAGACTTCTTTGTTAGCCATTTTAGAGGTAGTGATGTGGGTGTTTTTGAAAGACTAGCAGCTGTTTTGCCTTGTTTCTCTACAACCTTAATGGTCTTTGACTGTTTCTCATAATACCTTCTAATTTTTTTGGAACCATGTGTTAGTGTATAGCTTATTTCTGTGTTTGGAGGAATATTAATCTGTATGCTTCATTGTTGTAGTAAATCTCATCCCCATAAATTTATAGCAATGTTAGCCATATATGGTGTCCCACGTTGGGCTCCAAGTGTTGCATGAATGAAGGAAACTCAGGGCCAAATATCTGGGAAAGGCAGAGATATCAGAGTAAACACCACAGTCAGATCTTAACCAGTTGTCTTCCAGCTTCCTCAGCCTTCCTCCTCTTGGCTTCTTGTGCCTGCTCTGTCTTTCTATGCCTACCTTAAATACTTTCTTTGCTCAGTTAAGGTATGGTACCACCACTGCATGACTGGGAGCCTGTAAATTCTTCTGTAAACTAAGATGACCTCAAACTCAGATTGGATTAAGTGCTTAGGTCACCACTCCTGGGATATTGCCTGTCCTGGGATTAAAGGTATGAGTTATCACTGTCTGATCCTCCTAGGCTGACTGTCGGTAGATCCCTATGATATCTCTAACTTTATATTATATTTGAAAATATTCTCACTGGATTGGGTTCCAAAACAGGACATCCCCTATAGTCAAATGAATAACAACTCTAAGTGTCATCACAGAACTTACATCCAACAAAGAATAGAAGTGGAGATAGAGATCCATTATTGAGCACTGGGCCAGGCTCCTAGGTCAGCCTAGAAGAGGGGAGGAAAGTCTGCATGAGCAGGAGCATAGAGATTATGAGAAGATTTCCCACAGTGATGGCTAGATGGAGCTCTGGGGGCTTACTGTATCAAGAACACCCACTGGAGATCCATCAAGAAAAGGAGGTAGGACCTCAAAGTGTGGACAACTGTTGATTGACAAGGGTAGTATGTGGAGCCTTGAGGATTTGAATCATCATACTGTGTTCCTGTGCATGGACTGGCATCTTGGAGCCCATTCCCCACAGAGGAACACCTAACCCCAATCTTTACTATGGGATGAGAAAGTCAGACTTGCCTGGAGTGGATGTGCCACACTGAACTGACTCATCTTAGGACTTTTTGCCCTTTTAGGGGAGGGGATGGGGGATAGGGAGAATGAATGCTGAAGGCTGACTAGGGGCATTTGGAGTAAGGAAGGGTGAGGGATCTGGGGATACATGAATTAAAAAGATATTTTATATAAAAGTAATCAAATAAAAAATATAGGAATAGAATTGACTATATCCCTGATATACCACTCATGGACTTTACATCCTACTTTAGAGACTTCCACACCCATGTTCACTGCTGCTTTGTTTACAATTACATGGAATCAAACTAGGTGTCCTTTAAGAGCAGAATGTATAGGAAAAATATGGTACACACACAGTGAAATATTACTCTGTTGTAAAGAAAAAGGGAACTGTGAAATATAGAGGTAACTGTGTGGAACTGAGAAAACCTAGTAAGTAAGGTAACTCTGATCCAGAAAGACTCATTATGTATGTTTTCTCTAACATATGGCTCCTACCTTAAAGTCTTGTTTTGTTTCACAGAAGTAGAAGCCAGGAACCTCTGAGAGCCTCTGGGAAGGAGGCACAGCAGACTACTGAAGGTCATAAAGCCACCATATTCCAGGAGATATGGATGAAAGAGATATATATATTGTGTTTGTGCACATGAACACACATACACACACACACACAGACACACACACACACACACACACACACACACACACACACACACACACATACACAAACATGCACATGCAGGCATGCACACATGCCACATGAGCCTGCTAAACTATCCTCCACATTGAGTCTCGTATAATCCAAATAAGTTACAAGTCTCAGAACATCAATCTGTTTTAATACTTTAACAACTTCCCAGGCCTCTTAAGATTTTTTTTTAATGGAAATGCCAGCAAGACCCTTAAGAGCCACTTCTTCCCTTAGCTGTTCTTCTTGCTTTCTGTGATGCCCTTCTTTCTAGCCCCTGTACATAGCTTGTCCTTTCTATAAATAAGAATTTTCTCTCAGCCTTACTCCCATCTTCCTCCAGATTTCTAAAGAATTTCACATATCTCTTTATGGTCACAGGACACCTTTCTCCAACCACTCCAGGCTGAGATTCTCTAGTTCTGTAGGTTTGAAAGTCACTAGAGAAACCTTATTATATACATCAAAATAGTCTTAGTTATTTTCATTTTCATAGAACTCTAATGTCAAGATGCTCTTTCCTGTCACTTTCCAACTCAAATACCATAAATAAATGAATAAATCTGCTGTTCATTCGCTGTTTCATTAAAGCTATAAAGTGTGAAAAAAGTAGTTATTTGGAAAAGTTAAAGAAAATCAATAATCTATCCCTTTATCTAACAATTTCTATCACTATCTATCTAACAAAAACATCCTTTTTTTCTAACAAACCCCATTAAATAATGACAAACATTCCAAGCTCATTTTGGGAAAATGTAGGCATTGATTCTTCTAGAGGGTTTCCTGTTATTTTGGAGTGTTGCTAGTTTGGGGTTAACCTTGAGAAAATCAGGATAATGGTTAAGTTTTTGCTGGAGTGGTCTGTGAGGCTGGATCATCTCAGCCAGCAGTCTTGAAGCTGCTCTGGATATAGAACTCTGAGGAAAGTGAAACAAAGGTGCTATGAGATGTTAGAACACCTGGGCCATCAAATTTTTTTGTGTCTGACCTACTTGCTCTGAAAATACAAAAAATACATAAATAAAGGTAACTTACTATATGGATTAATGTAAATATAGACTTTGTGTAAATACAAATTAGCCAGAAATGATTTTTAATTTTATGTTTGACTAGGTAAAATATACATTATGTGTTTTGTAATTTTTCTGAGTTTATTTTTGTATGTATGTGAAACAATATTCAGTGAGTCTTTGTTAATCAAATCTAACCATCTTTAAACTTGAACAAATCCACAGCCTTTCATTTTCTGTGAGAGCAAAAGTACAATCTCTTTTCAAAAGCAACACATATTTTGACTTCCAATTTGAAGTCAATATATTTTTAAAAAGTGCATATGTTGGTTTTAATTTAGAGCTTCCATAATTCAATGCCTCTTAGCAGTTATTGTTCATTTATCAGCAATCAAAAAAATTAAAGTCAACACAATCACATACAGGATCTAGACTTTTTGTGTATTTCACATTTTTATGTGGCTTTCTTATATATTACTTTAATCCATTTAAAAATTTTTAAACATTTTTATGGCTGTCTATATCCTTCTTTTCTTCTCAACCCTATGTACATTTTAAAATAAACTGAAACATGTTTAGAGGTTCATTGCATCTGGATCTCTTTTTATTGAGTATCTGTAGTATTCTTTGATTGCATGAGATGAATCTTAAACTGCCATGTCAGCCACTGGCATGGCTCACCTTAGTGCATGGCTTGATCACATGGTACTGGTTGCTGGCAGCTGGCTTCATCCTACTAACAGCTAGTAGAGCTGCATCTCTGTACTTGGACTGGCATGAGACTATAACACTAGGATACCATGTTTAGCTCTGCCTTTGTATACTTGGAAGCTTTTTTAGGTTTCTTAGGTTTTAGTAGGATGGAGATTTTTTTTTTTTTAATTTTGTATTTTTTTCTATTAGGACCACTGGTCAGCTCTGTCCTCCACCTGGCTCCCAAATAATCACACAGAGAATTATTAATTGTAAATATTCAACTGATAGCTTAGGTTTGTTACTAACTAGTTCTTAGAACCCAAATTAACTCATATTTCTTACCTGCCATATAGTGGTACGTTTCTTCAGCACAGCACATTCATCTCTTGATTCTTGTGTATCTGAATGTTGCTATCTTTTTATATTATCCATGTTTACATTTTGTCCCCAAGTCTCACCTTACCTCTTCCAGCCTACCTATTGCCCTTTATTAAACTAATCAGAAGGCGTCTTGGCAAAGACATGTCTTTGAAGTGTACAAAAAGTTTATTCCATAATATTTCTCTCTGTCCAAAAAATAAAGTGTTTAACTCTATCATTGTAAAATTATTCATAATATTAATGATTATCAGATAATATATATAGAAAACAAGATATCATTAAAAATAATAATTATTATAGCACAAACAATTATCAAGTAAGAATTACATTCACAATGTCTAGTCCATTTAGAGTGTGAGACTCTTAATCTCAGAGTTGTCAGTTCAAGCTCCACATTGAACATCATTTGTAGGTAGGATTTTCTGTCCCAAAAGTCTGCTATGTTCCACCAGATAGTTCCCAAGATAACCCCATGAAGATTAATTATAAATGTTTACGCTTATTGGTAACTAGCTCTTACAAGTTAAATTAACCCATATTTCTTCTCTAATTTTGACTACATGGTGGTAGCTTTTTTTTTTTTTTTTTTTAATGTAATGGCATATTCATTTCCTACATCCCCTACATCTAGCTGGCATTTCCTATTGACTTTACTCAATTTCTATCCCATGATCTCCTTTAGTCAGCAAGTAATGTTTAACTTCTACTTACCTAACTATTGGCCAGTAAGCCAATAGTTATTAACAGTGAGAACAATACATCTTCACAGTGTACAGAGAATTATTCCACAGCATTGGAACATTAAAAAGGTATTACTGAGAAAAGCATTTATAATTCTTCAGACAAATGGGGTCCAATGAAATTGGCCTCTCAAATTTATCAAGCTACTCTAAAGAGAATTTCTTCAATGTAAAGCTGTATGAATCTTCACAAAAAGGCTGATTTCTTTAACAGAAGATAAAGAAAAATATTAATGAAAATCTATAACAAATAGAATCAAAATACATTGAATGAACAAAATTCTTAAAGAAGAAATAAAGGTATTAAATTTAAAAAAATAAAGATAAAAAATTTAAAAATTAGACAACTGTTTATCCAACTTAGTTACCTAACTATAGACCTAAAATATAGTAAGAAGTGAAAAATATTTTTAAAGTTTTAGAACATCTAAGATAGGACGTCAGTGCATGCCTACCATGCAATCACAGCTCTGTACACTGCTGTTCACTTAATAACCAGTAAGTAAAATTAAAATAATTCTAAATTTGATACTCACACTTTAATATTATAGTACTTTTAAAATACATGATAAAATTAGAATTCTGTCATTTCTATAACTAATTAATACTTAAAAATTCTCTTTTGTGCTTTATTGCGTGACATAGATACACCAAAGGGAATATTTTGGAGATTTAATGGCATAATATTAATTCCCATTGATATGATTCCAATTTAAAATTCAAGAATATATGAATATTGGGTTTGAAAAGGTGTTAAAGGCCTTTTGGTTGTTCCTTTTATCAACTTTTTTTTGCCTTTTATTATTCTACTTTATATCTAGCATGGTCAAAAGTTTGTAAAATAAATGATTGCAGCTGTTAGTGCTTCCTACTTAACTTCATGTGTTCGTTCATGAATATTTTCACTTCCTTGCGATTTCTAGGAACAAGCTGTTTATGAAGGAGGCATGAGAGCTCTATCAAGTATATCAATTTTTATAGCCATAAATTTTATAGTTTGCCTGAGGGTCTTCTTTGTGAGTTTTACATTTGTTTTCAAATTATCATTTTGAAATTTAAAGAGTTTTTGTTGACTTTAAAATTTATTGTAGATAGCTTGAAATTATTACAGAACCTTCATTTTTATAAAACTATCAATAACATGTCTCTTTTATGTATTACTTGCTGACAGTTTTGTTCTCTTGTATTACCTATCATAGAAAGGTACTCTAGAGCAGTGTCCTGTCTGTTATTTGACCTTGACTTTTGCTACACCTTATAGTCTTTGCTTTTATTTTTTTATTTTATTAAAATATTTATTTTATTTTATTAACATAAAAAATTTATTTTTATTTAACACATCATAATCCAGATAATAATACTACTTATTAAGTTGTTTTAGAAATTCAACCTTTCCAAAAATGCTGTACTCATCTATCACATTTCATTCTGCCATATAAAATGTACTACATAATTACAATATTACTTTATGGCTTTTATCTAAATTGTCTCAAAAGTGACACCAATGCCAATGTTTTTAAAAATTATATTGTGGTTTTTCAAAACCTAGATTATCAAAGTTATTTAATCGTATTGATCATTATTGTACAATTTTAGTTTTTCCAAATGACATTGTCTTAGTTGCAATTCCATTACTGTAATGCTGTAATAAAACATCATGATCAAGGCAACTTATGAAGAAAATGAATTTATTTAGGCTTATGGTAAAGATCAATAGGATCCAAAGTAGTCTAAAAAATGCATGGTAGGAAAAACAGATCAAAGAATACATCTTGACCCAAAAGCAGCAACAGAACAAGAGTCACTTGGAATGAAATGAGTCTTTTTAAACCTTAGAACCCATATTCAGTGACATACCTTCTCAACAAGTCCACATCCCTTACACGCTCTCAAACTATTCCACCAACTCTGAGACAAGTAACGAAATAGGAGTTCAAGTGGTTTGTTCCCACATCCTTGTTCTTATAGGCTTTTGGGTATATCAGAGAGTGAAATGCATTCGGTACAATCACAGAAGTTCCCATATCGTTTCATTCTCAACACAATTTAAAAATTAAAATCACTTATGAGATGAACAGCAGTCTCTTGACTGTAACTACATGTAAAAATAAAACTGCAAATTGTATACTTGCAACATAAAATGGCACAGAGTAATGAGGAACAAGGTGAGGATGTATGAGGGCAAAGTAAAAGATGAAGCAGGGGAAAAAATCTAAATCATTCATGTCTGATGTCAGAGTGCTTGGATGGTTCTTCCTGCACAGCTTAACTGACTGCCACACACTTCCCTCTCTTGGGATGGCTTCATTACCAGTCTGTAGCTCTTCTTGGCAGATGCATTGTCTAGAAATCTTGATAAGAGCTGCCGAAGGAATTGCAGAACTATTAGGTACGTCAACTTAGCAGGCAGTGTGTTAGTTTTGCATCCACAAAAATAAACATTAAGCATGTTTATTAAAGAATAAATATTCATTAATTTGCAAGGAAGTAGAATTTGGGAGGAAGAGAGAAGTGGGAGTAACTTAGATGTGATAGTCATGTTTAAAGTTGCATTTTTTTCAGTTCCAAAAGTTTTTTGAATTTTCTATGTATTTGTAAGTATAAGTGTACATGGATGAATAAGTATGAAATCTGACTTCCCCAAATTCAGAAAAGTTTCAAATATTAAGTCAGGGTTATTAGTACTGTATATACCACTAATATTTAGTTAATGGAGAGCTATAATTAAAATTTCATTGTTAGACTAAATAGCATGATACATAATAGCTGAGCATTCAATTGTCTCAGAAAGATAAAGAATATGGTCAATAAGACAAGCCAACAGCCTAGAGAATGGGAAAAGATCTTCCCACATCTGACAGAGGACTAAACTCTAAAATCTATAGAGAACTCAAGAAACTAGAGGCCAAAACACAAATAATCTAATTTAAAAATGGGTGCAGAGATAAATAGGGAATTCTCAACATAAGATTTAAAAATGGCTGAAAGACAATTAAAGAATTTCTTAACATCTTTAACCACCAGAGAAATGCAAACCAAAAGCTATAAGATGCCGTCTTACACCTGTCAGAATATCTAAGATCAAAAACATAGATGACAGCCTATGCTGGAGGGGATGTGGAGCAAGGGGAATGAACACTCCTTCATTGCTGGTGGGAATGTGAACTTGTACAGCCACTTTGGAAATCAGTATGGTGGTTCCTCAGAATACTGGAAATGAATCTCCCAAATGATCCTTTATTACATATAATATATATCACCATGTATGCCCTTTTGTGTCAAAATTAAAAAGATTATAACAAAAGAAAAATCATATACAATAGGTTCAATAATTTTATACAAGAGAGACATGCAAAAATTACATGAATAATGACTAGTCTATTAACAATTGACAAATTCAAAGAAAATATTTCATTATTTGTCCTTTTTTCATGAGTCCAAAGGATTGTACCTAATTCACTTCATATTCAACTTGTATCACTAACTAAAAACTATATTTTGATGTCTCTCAAACTTATACACCTTAAGTTCTTTTGAAGTGAGTTTTTTTTTCTAAAACTGTCACTAGAAAACAATAACTATTCTATCATCAACTACCTCAGAGACTCAAGAAGGAAATAATATTAACTAAGTAAACAGGATATGAAAGCAAGCAACTTCCAAAAAATGTAAGAAATAAAACAGCTGGCTCCCTGGACGGTTACCCAACATTCTTCTGTATTGTTGAAGCATCTTTCTTAGGCCTACAGCTCTAACATATTTGACAGACTTCTCTGTGAATCAGGAAATTCTTAAAGACCTTCCTTCCTTGTTTTGGCAATGTTCAGCAATTCTTTTATTGTGTGTGTTTTGCTTGTCCATTTTGAATATCATACCATTAGCAGTGAAAGCAAGAATACTTTCTTGCCCAATGGTTAACTTTTGCTACAAAGAAGATCAACTCTATATGGAGTTTCTTTCCTGTCTGTAATCTTCTCTGAAGTAGGTTGATGCTGCCAGGATCAAATGTCTCATTGCCATAAAAATAATAAGATTATGTTATTAAAACATTTTAAATGACATGATTGGTGGAGCTCTGAAGTTTTTGAAGATCTTTTCATCTAAAATACATCTCTGTTTGACCTTGAAAACATATCTAATATGACTATAGGTTTGATTAATATCTAGCTACTAACTTGTATTTCTTTATATCTAATTAGTGGATAGTAATAACTTTCATAGACTAGAATTTTTATTGCAATGTTAGATGAACTGTATAGGTATAATACATTGAAAAAGCATAGAAATATATGTATAGTAATGAAATTAATTTCAACTTTATATCAATATACACAATTTGTATGCAATATACAAAAAATTCAATCCAATATACAATATTTAAAGCTAGTAATTGCTTTTTAAACGTAGATTTAATAATCTACCCTTATATCCTATCATATCTCTGTCCCCATTTTTCTTTCTTTTTTCAGACAAAAACCCTGAATCTAATTGTTCATTTTAGTTTTTTTCTTAACCATAACCAGTAACAACTTTTAATTTAAAATTACCATAACCAGTGTCAGTCATTCATAACCTATTAAAAAACCAAAAACCACCCACCCCACCTCTTGGGAATGTGAGTTTTGTGTTCTTACATTTACTTGCACTGTCTGTGGGCAATGGCATCCTTGGGGGATCCTAGAAAAAAAAGTTTTATAAATTGTCAAGTCCTGAAATAAGTGGCTATATCATTTGTTTTCCAGTCTCTGCATGATGAAAAAGCAGGGCTTTGTTCCATTCCTGGCTAGAGCTGTCTATGAAGCTGTTTCATCTCAGCTAGTAACCTCAATATTGTCCTGAGTTTGTCATCCAAATCAGATCTTTGGGTGATGTTTGTCATTATAGTGGCCTTGTAATATTCATGTGAAACCATTGTTGTGGGGTCCCACTTTCCTTTTGGACACTTCTAAGTTTGCAATTAGGCATTGCTGTGGTTCCCTGCAATAAACTGATAAAAGACTAAAACCCAACACAATATACAGGAATCTAAATAAAGCCTTTTTCTATAATTAATTAGTACTATATATGAACATCAATATCAGAACAAATAGTTCAATATATAGTTACATATATACATATATCTTAAAAATTTTGATATAAATTCTTTTTCAGCATAGGGTTAATAACAAAAGAATAGTCCCTAGTTAATAGTTATTTTTCTGTCCCATATCAGATGGCACTTCAGTTACAATACAGAGATTTTGCATTTTCCTTTAATAAGCATGCTTGGGTTTAGAGGAGGAGAGAGTCACATTCTAACTCCAAAGTCCAATTTAAATTATAATTAAACTGGGACTTCAATTTCTCTTACAAATAAAGACATATATAGAGAAAGGTTAAGCAATGAGATTTTGTACCAATAGGTCAAATATATCTTTGATTGTAATTTTTTCTGGATAACCTCCCTTTTGATTTAGACATCTAGATGCCCAAGATCTTGTAACTTCTCAAAGATGGGTATTTCTAGTTTTCTGTAAGGACAAAAACAAAAACCTGCCCCTACCCTTTGTTTTTCTTACAACTTAAAGAATTATTATATGGTTCAATGAACCACCATTTATTATTTTTATAAAGTTTCTCCAAACCAAATTGAGCCTTTATTAATTTTGATGGTATCCATAGCTTTTCTACACCTGTGGAAACAAAAGCAAAATCCCTCTGCCAATGTCGCACATATCCTGGCTTCCATTCTGAGGTCAGCACATCTTTGAAATAGATGGGTTAATTTAGCTCAGTAACTTTTTCTATAGTCCAATGTCTTTCAGCATCTATTGTTCCTTTCTAATCAGCATTGAGAAAATTTAAAGTAATAAAACATTATTCAGTCTATTTCTAGGGGTCTTTGTTTTTCTTTCTGTTTATTTAGCATATCTTTTAGAGCTTGATTTGATCTCTCTATGACTGCTTGCCCTGTAGGGTTCTGTGCTATACCAGTAATATGTTTTGTATTATTGCACAGATATAAAGTTTATATTTACTGATCATTTGAATTTATTATTCTGTGTAATTCATATTAAGATATTTTATTTTGTCTTGAGCTGTTTCTTTCCCACCATCGTTTCTCCCCCCTGAGGGAAAGTCTGTCTGTAGCTATGAATATGTGTTGGTGCCATTGATTAGTAAAGAAACTACTTTGGCTTATGACAAAACAAAATATAGCCAGGTAGCAAATCTAATAGAGCAAAGAAAGGTAGAGTCAGACAGACACTATGGGCCATTAGAGAACCAACATTTATTGGAACACAGGTAAGCCACAAGACAAGTGATGATGCATAGATAAATAGAAATGGATTAATTTAAAATTAAAGAGCTGGCTAATAATAAACCTGAGTCAAAGACCAAACAGTTTATGCATTAAAACAGTTTGTACATTAAAAATGTACATAGGCTTGGGAGAGATTGAAAAACATAGATCACACAGTTTGTAATTAATATGTGCCTCTGTATATTTATTTGTAACTGAGTGGCTATAGGGTACAAAAAACTTCTGGCTACATCTTTTGTTTAATAATTTCTACAGAGTATTTTTATCATACAAATAATAGTTCTCTTTTCTTTGGATTTCATTGATTTTTCCCTCAAATGAGTTGTTAGCCTTTAACTTTATTAATGGCTTTCTTTGTGATAGTTTCTTAGCTATAGGACTTACATTCTGTGTAAAAACCTATAATGACTATCTCATTCTATTATATGAATTAAATATCAAAGAAGTGTTTCTCTTAATTGACCAATGCTAGACACATTGAATAGCAGCAGAGACTTTCTATAAAAAGATATAGTCAATAGTTTTTTCTGTTTTATATGTATACTAAAATTTGAGTATTGATAAAAACAAATTTTTCTTACCTTGGCATTATTTAAAAAACTCCTAAGTATTCTCATAAGATTTTCATTGATTTTTTTATGTTTTGTTACAGGATCTCATTTAGCTCAGGTTGGCTTGTGTCAAACTGACTATGTAGATAATGACTATCTTGAATTCCTCATCGTCTTGGATTTACCTCTCAGGAGAAATAAGTGTGGGCCACAAATGCGCATATCATTACAGATCATTGTCAATTTTTTTTTAGTACTTCTAATTCTAAGCAAATGTCACCTCATTTGATTATTGCAGCCATGCAGTCATTAATGATATTTATGTTAGGCTATTTATTTCTTATAAATCATAACTTCTTCCCAGTTCAACTGCCAAATTTAATTTTGTTTAAATATTGAAAGTAGTAGGCTATTTTTTAAACATTTCTATTGATTTCTCATTATTTAATTCTTAAAATTTATAGATAGAATCATGTTACTTTGGTGCTTCAATGTTTTAAGTAAGGAATTATGCAATTTCTAAAATGGTTAAATATATATGTACTCTTACGCTATATCCTGCTTTTTCATGGTCCAAAATTTTTAAAACTTTGAAACACACATTTTTATATTTTGGTTAAAATTCTGATTGTTCTCAAGGAGCTTTATAAATATGTATAATATATACATATATAATATACCAATATGCTACTATATGATATGAATTTTACTATATATACATATTTTTATATACTAGTGAATATATTTAATTCTATAATTTTTAATATTTTTCCTTTTAATATATTTTTTATAAAAAATGTCTTTTTTAATTAATGGATTTCCCTAGATCCCCCTCCCTTCCCTCCTTTCAAGTTCCCCCAGTCAGTCTTCAACATCCCCCATCCCCATCCCCCCATTCCCTCTGCCAAAAGGGCAAGAAGTCCCAAGGTGGGTCAACTTAGCATGGTACATCCACTCCAGGCAAGTCTGATTTCCTCATCTCAGTATCAATACTGGGTAATGTGTTCTGCAGGGAATGGTCTCCAAGATGCCAGTCCAAACACAGACACAGTCAGATCCCACCCCTGAAGGCTCCATATACTGCCCATGCCAATCGACAATTACCTACCCTTAGAGGGACTAGCTTCTTTTCCCAAAGGTTCCCAGGTGGCTGATCTTGATTCATTGAGCTCCCCAGAGCTCCAGCTAGTCATACTCTGGGACTTTTCATCATAATACCTATCTCTTTGCCAATACAGACTTTCCTCTCCTGCTTTCAGCTGGACCAGGAGCTCGGCCCAGTGCTCAGCCATGAATCACTACCTTCACCTCTATTTGTTGTTGGATGTTGGTTCTGTGATGACACTCAGGATGGTTATTCATTTGATTATAGGAGAATTCTTTTTTATGCACCTCCTCAACTACTGGTTGGAGTCATAGCCAGGGACATCCTGTGAGTTCTTGAAGGTTTCTCTAGCACCTAGTCTTTTTTCTACCCCACATTGTCTTCCTGTATTGAAATATCCATTATTTTTTCTCCCTCTTTGATGCACCTCTGATGCAATGATTTTTCGACCTCTTCTTGGTTCAAACCCATTCTGATCCTAATTTGCTAAGTTGATATCTATTTTCTCTACCTAGGAGAATCTCTGGATGTCTCTTTAAAGTTCCTTATGGTCCAAAGCTGTTCAGAGGTTGTGGTTTACACCTTGTGTATTCTTTACTATTTCTCTAAAGTCCACTTATGAGTGAGTACATCCTATGCTTATCTTTCTGGGCTTCTGATACCTTGCTCAGGAGCTCTTCTCCAAATTCATCCATTTGCCTGCAATTTTATGATGTCATTTTTTTTTAACTACTGAGTAGTACTCTATTGTATAGATGTACTACAGTTTCTTAATTCATTCTTCAGTTGTGGGGCATCTAGGTTGCTTCTAGGTTCTTGCTACTATGAATGATGCTGCTACAAGCATAGTTGAGCTATGTTCATATGGGTATGACTTTGGAGTACAAATGTACATACTTTGGGTATATGCCTAACCATGCTTATCTCCTCAAGGATCCTTGGGGAGATTGATATCCAGTTATCAGAGGAACTACCATACTGCATTTCAGAGTAGCTGTACAAGTTTACACTCCCACCAACAATCAAGGAGTGTTCCCCTTGCTCTGTCTCCTTTCCAGCATAGACTGCCATCTGAATTTTTGATCTTAACCATCTGACAGGTGTAATGTGGTATTTCAAAGTTGTTTTGATTTGTATTTCTCTGATGGCTAAAGATGTTGAGGAATTTTTGAGTGCCTTTCAGCCATTTGAAATTCTTTTGTTAATAATTCCCTTTGTAGCTCTAAACCCCATTTTTAATTGGGTTTTTTATGTTTGTGGGCTCTAGATTTTGAGTTCTCCGTATATTTTTCAATCAGTCCTCTGTCAGATGTAGGGTTGGTGAAGATCTTTTTCCATTCTGTAGGCTGTCGTTTTGTCTTATTGACCATGGCTTTTGCCTTACAGAAGCTTCTCATTTTCAGGAGGTCCACTTATTGTTGTTCTTAGTGTCTGTGCTACTGGTCTTATATTCAGGAAGTGGTCACCTGTGCCAATGTGTTGAAGGGTATTTTCCAGTTTCTTTTCTATCAAGTTCAGAATAGATGGGTTTATGTTGAGGTCTTTGACCACTTGGATTTGAGCTTTGTGAAGAGTGATAGAGTTGGATCTATTTACATTGTTCTACATACTACCATCCAGCTATGAGAACACCATTTGTTGAAGATACTATCTTTTTTTCCATTGAATATTTTGGCTTCTTTGTCAAAAATCAGATATTCTTAGGTGTGTGGGTTAATGTTGAGTTCTTAGATTGATTCTGTTGATCCACAAGTCTGTTTTTATGCCAGTACCAGACTGGTTTTTTTTTTTTTTTTTTTTTTTTTTTTAATTACTGTAGCTCTATAGCATAGCTTGAACTCAGAGATGGTGATTCCTCCTGAAGTTCTTTTATTGAGGAGGATTGTTTTGGCAATACTGAGCTTCCTGTTATTCCGTATGAAGTTGAGTATTATTCTTTCAAGATTTATAAAAAAAAAATTGTGTTGGATTTTAATGGAAATTGCACTGAATCTGTATATTGCTTTTGATAAAATTGGTATTTTTGCTATGTTGATCCTACCAATCCAGGAGCATGAAAAATCTTTCCATTTTCTGATATCCTCTTCAAATTCTTTCTTCAGTGACTTAATGTTTTTGTCAAACAGGTCTGATACTTCTTTGGTTAGAATCACATCAAGATATTTAATGCTATTTGCAGCAATTTTAAAATGTAATGTTTCCCTTATTTCTTTTTCAGCCCTTTAATCCTGAGTGTATAGGATGACTATTTGTTTTTAATTAGTCTTGTACCCTACTATATTGCTGAAGGGTTTTTTCAGCTGTAGGAGTTCCTTGGTAGAAATTTTTGGGGCACATATATATATGATCAGATCAGATCATCTGCAAATAGAGATAGTTTGACCCCTTCCTTTCCTAATTGAATCCCCTTAATCTCCTTTTGTTCTCTTATTGCTTTAACTAAAACTTGGAAAACTATATTAAGTAGAGAGAGAACAGCCTTGTCTTGTTCCTCATTTTAGTGGGATTACTTTGAGTTTTTCTCCATTTAGTTTGTTGTTAACTGTCAGCCTGTGGTATATCACCTTTACTACATTTAGGTATTTTCTCTGTATTCCTAATCTCTCCAGGACTTTTATCATGAAAAAATGTTGGATTTTCACAAATGCTTTTTCAATAGCTAAGGATATTATCATGTTTTTTTTCCTTTCAGTTTGTTTACATAATGGATGATACTCATAATTTTTCATTTGATGGACTATCACTGCATCTCTGAGATGAAGCCTACTTGAGGGTGGTGGATGGTTTTTTGTTTGTTTGGTTTTTTTTTTTTTTTTTTTTTGATATGTTGCTGGATTTGGTTTGCCAGAATTTTTTTGAGTATTTTTGCATCAATGTTCATGAGGACAGTTGGTCTATAATTCTCGTTCTTTGTTGCATATTTGAGTGGCTTGGGAATCATTGTGATATGGCCTCATAATAAACATTTGGGGATGTTCCTTCAGTTTTTACTGTATGAAACAGTTTGAGGAGTATTGGTATTAGCTCTTTTTTATTATCTTATAGAATTCTTCACTGAGACTGTCTGGTCCTGGGCTTTTTTTACTTGGAAGACTTTTAATAACAGCTTCAATTTCCTTTGGGGTTATAGGTCTGTTTAGGTACTTTATCTGATCTTGATTTAATTTAGGTAAGTTGTACCTGTTCAGAAAGCTGTCAACTTTATTTAGGTTTTCCATTTTAATGTAGATTTTCAAAGTATGACAGGTTATTCTCTGGATTTCCTGGGTATCTGTTTTTATGTCCCTCTTTTCATTTCTGATTCTGTTAACTTGGATACTCTCTCTCTGTTTCTTGATTAGTTTCATTTAGGGTTCATCTATCTTGTTGACTTTCTCAAAGAATCAAGTGCTTGATTCATTGATTGTTTATATTGTTCTGTTTGTTTGATTTCAGGCCTAAGGTTAATTATTTCCTGTCATCTACTCCTAGGTGAGTTTGCTTCTAATTGTTCTAAAGCCTTTGGCTGTGCTGTTAAGTCTCTTGTGTGAGATTTTTCTAGGGTTTTCATATAGGCATCTAGTGCTATGAGTTTATTCCTAACACTGCCCTCAATGTGTCCCATAAGTTTGGATATGTTGTATATTTATTTTTATTAAATAAATTGTATTGTTTCTGGACTGGACTTTCCATGCAAGGTACTGGTCTGAACTTTCTGCCCTATTTTCATGGCCTGGACTTTCTGGAATAACATGGTGGCCTGGAATTTCAGACCAACAGTCTCATAGTCCCATTGAAATACACAGACACTTATTTTAATTGCGTGCTGATTGAGTTGGGGCCCAGGCCTATAACTTGCTGACTCTTTACCCTTAAGCTAACTCATGATTCTTATCTGATTTAGTCCTGTGGCTTGGTACCTTTTCTCAAAGCAGCATAGGTGTTTTATGCATCTTCTTCTCTAGCATTTCTGTGGCATTTCTGCTCTGTTGTTTCTATTCCCAGAGTTTTCTTAGTCTTGTTGCCCTGTTCAAACTTCCTGTCTGCCTTTGGATAATCCGCATTTTTATTAAACCAGTATGCAGCACAATTATAATGTAACATAATCCAACTACATTTCCCCTTTTCACTTTTTAGAAGAACCCCAAATCTAATTTTTTATATAATTTTTTCACCATTATCTATAACAACATAACCAACACTGCAAACAGAGACAAACATTCATATACACTTTTTTGGAATGTGACAGTCATTCTCTAGTCTACTTCCTGCTGAATGAGGGTGCTGGCAATCCCATGGTGACCCAAAGAAAAATTTAGGATAATGGACAAGTCTCTCTAAGGCTGGGTCATATTAGGTAGCATTCTTGAAGTTGTTTTGGATTCAAAGCTCAGAGGAAACTGCAACAGAGGTGTTCTAAAATGTTCAATCATCTGGACCATTCATTTTCACTGGAGACTTCTCAGGGGGTCTTCCTTGATCAAACTTACTGTCTTTATCCAGGAATAAATCCACAGCTTCTCATTTTCTGTGGAAATAAAAATAAAACCTCTTCTCCAAAGTAGCATATATTTTTATTTCAATTTTAAAGTCAACTTATTCAACTTATAGATTGAATTAATCCAGCAGAATTTATAATTAAATGTGTTTAAGCAGCTTTTACTACTTCATTTTCAGTCAAAAACGCTAAAGACAAGACAATAACATACAATATCTAGACACTCTTTGTATTTTCCATCTTTATATTGCTTATTTAAGGACCTTCTCTATCCTTTTCATCTTTCTTTCCTCTCTTAAGTCTTTGTATATATTTTTATACACTGTAATATTTAGAGGTTTTTGTTTATCTGTCTTTACTGTGTATCTCTTATTTCTTATCTTTTTCTGTTTCTGATCACACATTTGCTTGGCTAGGGTGGCTGACCTGACCCAGCTTTCTCTAATTTTTTCTGACTATATCTTTATTCTGCCAAGGTGTGGCTAAAAATTTAAGGCTTCACTAGGGTGGCTGACTGGCTCCACCCAGCTCTAGTCTATCTTCATAGAATTTATCTTTTTAGCAGAGGAACTGGTAGAACCCACAATTACCACTCTGGGGAATTTTAGGGTTCCTATTACCACCAAGTAAAGCACAGCCATCTGCTGCTTATGACTTTGTTTAAGTATTTTGCAGCAGGGTCTTTTAAAAGACTTACAACTGTACTGTCTCTAAGGCTGAATCCAGAAGGCTCTCTTAAAAAAAACTGCACCTCTGCTTGCCTCCAACAAACCCAGCTGACCCAAGAAAACACTGTTGCTACTAAGTAGCAGTCTTTGACTCTGATTCCTTTTCATTCTTATTAACAGAAACCTTAAATCTACCAAGTACAGTTCCCTACTTACATTGAGGCTCAGGAACTGGCCTTCTTCAGCTTAAATTGCATGCAGCAAACACTCCATCTTGTAATTTAATCCCATACACCACTCAATCTCTTTGCCACGGCACACTTGAGAGAACACTGAAGCTGCTTTTGGCTCCATTTAAGTGCTATAGACTGTTTTTAAGTTTTCTATGACATTATGTGGGTATGTTTTACCCATGTTGGGCACCCTTTGGATTTATTAGATTTCTGGCCTGGACTTTCCAGCCTAGCCTCTAGGTCAGATTTTTAAAATTTCTTTCTTAGTTTATTCCTTGACCCAGAGGTGGTTAAATTGAGAGATGTTCAGTTTACATGAGTTTGTAGGCTTTCTTTTTTTTTTTTTTTTTTTTTTTTAAATCTAACTTTGGACCATGGTGGTCTGATATGAAACAAGGAGTTATTTTCAGTTTTTTTTATCTTTTGATATTTGCTTTATGACTGAGTATGTGGTCAATTTTAAAGAAAGTTCCGTGGAGTGCTGAGAAATATGTATATTCCTTTGTTTGGGTGTGGAAGGTTCTGTATATATCAATTAAGTCCATTTGAGTCATAACATCTGTTAGATCTCTTATTTCTCTGTTGAGTTTCTGTCTAGTTGACCTATCCAAGTGTGAAAGTGGGGTATTCAAGTCTTCCACTATTACTATGTGGGATTTGACGTGAGGTTTAAACTTTAGTAGTGTTTCTTTTATATATGTAAGTGCACTTGCTTTGGTGGCATAAATATTCAGGATTGAGATTTTATCTTGGCAGATTTTTCCTGAGATGAATAAGTAATATCTGTCCTGATCTCTTTTGATTGATTTTAGTTTGAAGTCTATTCTGTTAGATATTAGGATGGCTACACAATCCTGTTTCTTTGGAACATTTGATTAAAAAGTCTTTTCCTAACCCTTTACTTTGAGCCTGTGTCTGTCTTTGAAGTTGAGGTGCGTTTCTTATATACAGCAGAAGGATGACTTCTGTTTTTATATCCATCCTGTTAGAAAGTTTCTTTTTAAAGGTGATTTGAGTCCACTGATATTAAGGAATATTAATGATAAATGATTGTTATTTTCTGTTTTTTTGTTTGTTTGTTTGAGGTTTTATTGTATTTGGTAGATTGTGTGTATTTCCATTCTTTAGGTTTTTCTTCTATGGAATTATCGATTGTGGTTTCAATAATGTATCTGGGTCCTTATGTTGGAATTTCCTTCTGTGATTTCTGTAGGGCTAGATTTGTGGATAAGTACTATTTAAATCTGGTTTTGTAATGAAATATCTTGTTTGCTCCATCTATGGTGATTGATAGTTTTGCTGGGTATAGTAGTCTAGGTTGGCAGCCATGCTCTTTTAGTGTCTGTATAACATCTAACCAGGATCTTCTTGCTTTCATCCTTTCCATTAAAAGTCAGGTGTTATTCTGATCGGTCTGCCTATATAGGTAATTTGGGCATTTTCCTTGGAAACTATTAGTATTTCTTCTTTGTTCTGTGGGTTTAGTGTCTTGGTTATTACTTTGCAATCAAAATTTTTGGAGGTCTCATCTATCTGGTGTTCTGTAATCTACTTGTGTTTTTATAGACATTTCCTTCTTTTAGGTTTGGAAAGTTTTCTTCTGCGATTTTATTAAATATATCTTCTATGCCTTTGAGCTGTTTTGTTTTTGTTGTTGTTGTTGTTTCCTTCAATTCCAATCATTATCAGGTTTGGTCTTTTCATGATGTTCCATATTTTCTGGATGTTTTGTGTTATGGCATTTTTGTTTTTAGTGTTTTCTTTAACTGACCAATCTTTATCCACTCTCGATCTTCCATTCCAGAGATTCTTTCTTCTGTCTCTTGTATTCTGTTGGTTATGCTTGCATCTGTAGTTCGAGTTTATTTTTTCATGTTTTCTATTTCCATCTTTAACTCAGCTTATGCCTTCCTTATTGATTCTGTTTCAATTTTTAATTCCAAGAATATTTATTCACCTATTTGTTTTCTTTTTCTTGGTTTTCTTCATTTTCTTTTAGGAATTTGTACATCTCTTCCAATTTTTTGTGTGTATGTTCTTCTATTTCTTAAAGGGAGTTTTTTATATTATCTTTTAAAGATTCTATTATCTTCATAAAGTTGTTTTTAAGGTTGTTTCCTTCTGTTTCCTCTTCATTTTTTAGGCTCAGGTCTTGGTATTGTAGAACCACCATCTTCTTCTGTAGTGTTTTGTTCTTCTTTATATTGTTATATGTATTCTTACATTGGCATCTTCCATTGCTTCCTTGGTTTACTCTTAGTCAGCTTTTTGTAGGCCCTTAATAGTTGTGAGCCTGGGAGGTGAGTGTCTCTAGTAAGTGCAGGGGCTTCTCTTAATTGGCTCTGGTTGTAGGCCAAGAATCTGTGTATCTCCAGTTGTTACAGGGGCCATTCTTGTTTCAATATTACTTGGCTTTTAGTCATCTCTTAGTCAACTGTAGGTCAGGAGGCTTTGGGGTCTCCAGTTGTTGCTGTGTGATGATGCAGATTGTGGTTTGGGTGGGTTTGGCTTGTGACCTATTCTTCCAGCTGTGTTTTGCTGGGGATTGGTCTTGGGAAGGCTCTCCCAGCTTTCTTTGGTTTGTGGTAGAGCTTGGTGTGGTTTCAGTGCTGGGCGCTCTGTCCTTAGGCCAGTGTTCAGAGACCACAGTCTCTGATTGGCCTGAGGGTCAGGGTGCCACTTACCTCTTAGTCATCTGTGGACAGGGCAGTTATGGAATGGTGTCTAATTTATGTGTCTGAACTAATTTATGATGATTTGGCATTATAGGATGTTAAAATTAAATACACCTTAGTATGAACTTTTTCAATTTGTTCTAGTCATCTGTCCTTTATATTTGATCTTTCATTGTACCATACTGTAGTTTTTATTCATTTTTTTTGCTTTTTTTTTTATCTGTGACATTAAATAAAGAGAACAGAAACCATTCAACTTTTCACCTCCATTCTTGCTGTGGTAGTATGAATAAGAATGACCCCATAAACTTCTATATTTAAATGCTTATGGAAGAGCAGTATTTGAGAGGATTAGGAGGTGTGGCCTTGTTGAAGAAAATTTGTCATGGGGGGGGGCTTTGAGGTTTCCAAAGCCCAACCAGGTCCTGTGTATCTCTATTCTTGCTGCCTGTAGATCTGAATGTAGACCTCTCAGCTATCATGACTGCCTACTTGCATCCATGACAATAATGAACTAAATTTCCAAAACTGTAAGCAATTCCCAATGAATTTACTTTATTAAAGTTTCTATGATCAAGGAGATTTTTTCACAGCAACAGAACACTGGGATACTTGCCTTGCTTATCTCTCCTATACCACACTTGACTTCAACCTCTGTTGTGCTAGAAATCTCTGATTCAGGCTTCTGTAGAAGTACTTACATGATACTAGGTCAAAGAATAATACTACTCTTCTTAAGACTGAGAGCTATGAAGAGTACATCAGTAGAATATATCTATATGAAATGTTACTTTATTATAATTGATAATCATGGCAACTGATTTAAAAAATAATATTTATTGAAAGGTTCAGAGAGAAAATTCACTGATACATAAGATTAAACATTCATGCAGTTCTTGGAAAATTGGTCTTGTCCTTAAGGCTTCACTTAGTAGGTCAGATTCTCCATCCAAGAGCATGAGAGAGAACAGGAAGAAGGACTTCTGCATATGTGTGCCCTGATATTAAACTGGTTTTTTAGCCACACACCAAATACTAGAATCCCAAGGCCATAGCTAATTTCTAGACCTACAGTTTCCAAGTTACCACACCTCTAGATCACAGTGATGGCACTATGCTTTATTACCATTGGTGAACTTAAAAAAAAAAAAAAACTGTTTTGGCCTATGACAAAGAAGCTTAGAGGCAGTTGAGAAAGCCAAGCAAAGAGACAGAAAAAGGGTGAAGTCTGCGAGACAAATTCCAGTGGCCCAAGAAGCAAGATATAAAATTCTCAGTAAGCCACTAGCTGCATGTCAATACACACATTAAAAAAAAGGGTTAAGTTATAAATACTACTTGATAAATAGCTGGAGCCATAGGTCAAACAGTCTGTAATTAATATAAGCCTTTGAGTAATTATGTTATAAGGGGTCTCGGGACTCTGGTACAAGGGATTTTTCTGGACCCCAGGCCCAAGTGGGTCAGAAAACTTTTAGATACATTACTGGAAATGATTCTGGAATCATATATATATATATATATATATATATACATATATATATATATATATATACATATATATATTACTTTTTTACATAGAATGTACTGTGTTGTGTTTCCACAGACTGTAAGAAAAAGTAAGATGTTGACTCAATGGCATAAAAAGAAGAGTGTCTAATAGAATATTAAATTTCCTGAGAGGGACATTTTAAAAATATTTTACCTCTTAGCTCAGTTTCAAAGTCAGACATATATTTCCCTAAAACATTCCTAAATAAGAATCTTAGGTATTTATCTCAATCTTTGAAGATTGAGTTTATAAGTTTAAATATATACTTATGGTATTAAAATTATTTGGAAAGTCAATAAAATTGTCACTAAGAATTGGTTTTTAATTTTTTAAACTAATTACTATAATTATTTGTTTTGCCATGCTAAATAATTTGTCTTTTCAAAAGTTATTCTAAAGTAGGCATTCTAGTCTAAATGTAAATGACATAATGAACATTAAAAATAATTTTTTAAAACTTTTTATACTATTCCATGGTGACAAAGAATTGAAGTAGGTAAACCCAAATATGTAATCCTCTACACAGTTGTATTTTTCTTTTTTTGTTGCATGTAAATTTGTTCTATGCTGTTGACTTAAATTTATTTCAACTGAGAGTATTCATGTTAATATTTAGACAGCAAGTGTAGAGAGCTCTGTGGCCGCACCTTAAAAATGGCGCTGGCTTCCGCCTTCCACCTTCCCGATGGTGAGCTTTCTCTGAGATAAACAACTCCTTATGTGGCTAAGGCTAAGCTCTTGGTTTGCTCCTGCATACCTGGACCTATTGGCATGGCCCACGTGGCGCCCCTTGATTGGCAGTCCAGAAGGTATTTAGCTGGGAGTGGGTACCCCAAAGAAGAAGAAGAAGAAGCTATGTTCAAGGTTCCTGAATAAACTGCTGAAAGAAGGGCCTGGTTTTGAGTCGTCCTTGTGGGCAAGGATGGGCATGACAAGTGGTGGCCTCTACCGGGAGAACATTTTTTTGCCGTACGGTTAACAAAGGCCCAGAACTTTCAGTGGTCAGGGGATGCACCGGAGAGTCCTCAGGTAAGTTGGGGATCTGCGACAAAAGCGGGGAAGAGTCCTCAGGTAAGTTGAGGATCTGCGACAAAAGCGGGGGGGGGGGGGGGACAATTTGCTCTTCTCAGTAGATAAAGAGAGAGTGGGATAAGGCTCGCTGACAAGTGAGTTCAAAAGTGAAAGAGAAAAAGATTTTGCTATGGGCGCTTCTCCTTCGCACCCATTTTTTTTGGCTCTACAGGAGCTACTTCATTCAAAATGTTTAAAATTAAAAAAGAAAACCCTAAAAAGGTTCCTGGAGGAGTGTGACATTGTTGCCCCATGGTTCACTGTAACCGCGAGCCTTACAGTCCCCTCATGGGAGAAATTAGGGAGAGATCTAGATTTTGCTTATGAACAAGGAACACTCAAAGCCAGAGTGAGACCCATTTGGAGACTGATCCGAAGCCTCCTCAAGGACCAATGCTGTAGTGAGGCGGTGGAGAGTGGACAGGCAGCCCTAGAACAGTTACAAGAGGAGAGATCAGAAAAGGCTGCCAGAAGCAGGATCCGGAGGGGATAAAAGAGACAGGGGCCTGTATCCTGACCTTATTGATCTAGAAGCCTCCAAGTCTTCAGACTCTGAGGAAGATGAGTCAGTTCTCGCTGAAGCTGTTAAACAGTTGAAAATCAAGAAAGAGAAAAGACAAAAGGAGGAGGAGATACTGGCTGAGGAGGCTCCATGCTGCCCCGCTGAGTGTAGAACAGCTCCCTCCGCTCCACCTTCATACTCAGATGGTGGAAGGGGATGTTCATTCAACCCAGAAGTATGGAGAACAGTGAGAGCGGAGCTCCCCGTAGCTTTTCCTGTGTTCCAAGACACACAAGGGAATCGGTATCACGATCCCCTGGACTTTAAAGTCATCAAGTCCCTGGCTGAATCAGAACTTATGGCATTACAGCTTCCTTTACTATAGCCCAGGTAGAAGCTTTGAACAGACACTGTATGACCCCTGCCGATTGGGGCGGGCTTCCCTGAGCTTGCCTATGCCCTGGCCAATACCTAGATTGGAAAGCATTCTTAATTGAATTTGCTAATGAAGAAGCTGGGACTAATCATGCTGCAGGTCAGAATGCTTGGGACAGAGATATGCTGCTCAGCCAAGGGCGTTTTGCTAACCAGCAGACTGGCTATCTGGTACAATTTTATGAGCAAATCAACAAGATTGGCATAAAAGCATGGAAAGCTCTATCTAATAAGGGAGAGGTGAATGGCAACCTCATTAAGATTTTGCAAGGCCCGATGGAGCCTTTCTCTGATTTTGTTGCCAGAATGGTAGAGGCTGCAGGCAGGATTTTTGGAGATCCAGATGTTGCCATGCCCCTAATAAAGCAGCTAGTGTATGAACAGTGCACCAAAGAATGTGGAGCCACTATCACTCCATACAAGAGCAAGGGGCTAGAGGCTTGGATGAAGGTATGCAGAGAGCTGGGAGGTCCTCTGACTAACGCCGGCTTAGCTGCTGCGGTGGTCCAGCTGACTAATAGTAAAAGAAGAAGTCTGGCAAATGGCGATTGCTTCATGATTTGTGAGCCATAAATGCACAGATGCAGCTCATGGGCCCAGTACAGCGTGGCCTGCCTCTTTTATCCACCCTTCCTGCCTTGTGGCATATAATTGTTATTGATATTAAAGATTTTTTTTTCTATTCCCTCATGTAGTCAAGATACAGAGAGGTTCGCCTTTACAGTACCCTCTTGCAATCAAGAAGAGCCCGACCAGAGATATGAATGGGTGGTCCTGCCGCAAGGCATGGCTAACAGTCCCATCATATGTCAGCTTTTTGTGGGGCATGCCTTAAAACCAGTTAGGCAGCAATATCATAAAGTCAGATGCATCCATTATATGGATGATATCTTATTGGCAGCGAAATCCAAAAAAGATGTAGAGTCTGCCTATCTTGCCTTGGTGGCAGCACTCAGAAAAAGGGGGCTGACTATCGCCCCTGAGAAAGTCCAATTGGATAGAGTTGTAGAGTATTTGGGAGCTAGGATTACTCCTGATAAGGTGAGCCCACAAAAACTAGAATTGAGAAAAGATAAGCTATATACTTTAAATGATTTTCAAAAGTTATTGGGCGATATTAATTGGGTTCAAAGATTTTTAAAATTGGCTAATTATGAATAAAAACCCCTTTATGATGTTTTACAGGGCAATTCAGTCCTAGATTCCCCCAGACAGCTAGATGCACAAGCAAGAGCAGCCCTAAATTTGGTGGAGAAGTGGCTGCAGGACACCTTCCTATATAGGATGCAAGATGTAGAGAAAGTTATCTTGTGTATGCTCCTGACCCTTTGCCAGCCTACAAGATTGTTGTGGCAGGAGGGACCGGTGTTATGGATACATCCAAAGGTTTCACCAGCTAAATCTGTTGAGTATTATCCTGCTGCTGTGGCCACCTTAGCTTTGTGTGGAATACAGCAAACCATCCAGTTTTTTGGGATCACTCCTACCTCTATAACTGTACCTTACACTGCTTCTCAGGTTTCCAATTATGTACTACCATTGATGATTGGGCAGTGCTTAGATGTAGTTTTGATGGAGAGATTGATAATCATTACCCCCAACATCCACTTATGACCTTTTTTAAAGAGCATCCAGTAGTTTTTCCTAAAGTGACAGCCTCTCAGCCTATCCCAGGAGCTGTCAATGTGTTCACAGACGGATCCAAAACTGGATGTGGAGTTTACATGATTGAGACACAGCCACCTGTTCAATATCAGTTTTCTCCTGGGGCACCACAGATGGTGGAACTCCAAATAGTTGTGGAGGTTTTTAAGAGTTGCCCATTTCCCTTTAATATAATTTCAGATTCTGCCTATGTTGTAAATGCTCTTAAGGTGTTAGAAGCTGCTGGCCACATTAAGCGGTCTAGCCCGGTCTGTGCGTTGTTTCAACAATTACAGTCCTTGATTCAAGCTAGGACCTCATGTTTTTTCCCTCAACATATTAGAGCTCATCCAGGATTGCCTGGGCCCCTGAGTGAAGGCAATGCCAAGGTAGATGTTTATACCTGAAAGGACTGGGTATTTCTAGGCTCTTCACTAGATCGGGCCAGAGAATTTCATGACTCTTTCCATGTGAATTCCAAAGCATTGCAGCAAAAATTACTCTCTCCCGTGAGGATGCCAGGCAGATTGTTCTTAATTGTCCACAATGTGTTGTCCATTTTGCCCCCCCCCCCCGCCCCGAGCGTTGGGGTAAATCCTCGAAGCTTACTTCCCTTAAAAGTATGGCAAATGGATGTTACCCACATTTCAGAGTTTGGCAATCTTAAATATGTGCATGTGTCAGTCGACACCTGTTCAGGAATCATGCATGCTACAGCCATGACTGAAGAAAAGTCCCGCAATGTTATCACCCACTGCCTAGAGGCCTGGGCAGCTTGGGGCGAACCACTACAACTTAAAACTGATAATGGGCCTGCTTATACAGGCCAGAAATTTTCCTCCTTTTGCCACCAGATGGAGGTGCAACTTTTTCATGGCCTGCCATACAACCCCCAAGGACAGGGCATGGTTGAGTGAGCCCACCACACATTAAAAGAATGTTTACAAAAACAAAAAGGGGGAATAGTCCACAGCCACACCCCAAAGGAGAGACTTTCTCTGGCTCTCTTTACCATTATTTTTTAAATTTGGATGCCTCTGGGCGCTCTACTGCAGACCGACATCAAGACTCCCATGGAACATGTAGAGGTTTAGTTAAATGGAAGGACATACTGATGGGCCTCTGGCGAGGGCCCGATCCCGTGCTGACTTGGGCATGAGGGTCTGTCTGTGTTTTTCCTCAGGATCAGCGAGATCCAGTGTGGGTTCCAGAACGGCTGACCAGGAAGGTCCAACCAAAGGAAGGGAAAGATGACAGGCCCTGTGAGGAGAATTCTGGCCTTCATCCTAATAAGTACCCGTGCTGCAAATCTATCTAAACAATTGTCAAGTTATTTTTTAGGTAAATGGACAGGACAGTTCGATAGATTGATGGAAGATCTCCAGGTGGCCATTGTGACTGTCAACTCAACCCGGATGGATGCCAGACTAGCTGAGGGATTGGCTACCTGGTTTGCTGTTGCCATGGATCATCTGAAGGAGTGAGTGGGCCTAGGAGCTATGGCTGGCCTGATGGCGCTGATCTCCGGGGTCTGCCTGTGGTGCCTTTGCCGCACTAGGACCAGACAGCCAGGGATGCAGCCATGATTGCCCAAGCCTTTGTAGCTATAGAGACTAGACAGTCCCCCTATGTTTGGCTAGCTGCCTTAAAAGATTAAGGTTTTTTGTAGGTTTTGAGGCTAGTGCACTGCAGTTGAGCATCTCAGCTATGTTTTAGAGGGCTCAAGGAAAGCATGTCTGCTTGCATGTGGGTTTCTCACTCTAATGTCTCACCTCTGTGAAAAAAGGGTGTCAAATGAGTCCCATAATCCCTATGGGGACGCCCCAAAAGGAGTCTTGGGATAATGTTCCTTGCACAACAGAGAGTAGACCTCTGTGCTCACCTGCTAATTCCTTCATAAAAACAAAAGGGGGGAACTGTAGAGAACTGCGTGGCCGCACCTTAAAGATGGTGCTGGTTTCCGCCTTCCACCTTCCCAATGGTGAGCATTCTCTGAGATAAACAACTCCTTATTTGGATAAGGCTAAGCTCTTGGTTTGCTCCTGCATACCTGGACCTATTGGCATGGCCCACATGGCACCCCATGATTGGCAGTCCAGAAGGTATTTAGCTGGGAGCGGGTACCCTAAAGAAGAAGAAGAAGCCATGTTCAAGGTTCCTGAATAAACTGCTGAAAGAAGGGCCTGGTGTTGAATCGTCCTTGTGGGTGATGATGGGCGTGACAAGCAAGAATTGTCTCAATGTATATTTTTAGAGGTAATGATAAAATAAGATATGTATGGCAGTTTTCTTGGCAAATTTAGCTTCAAGGTCAGCTCCCAGGTTTTAACATAAACAAAAATGATGTGGGCATCATACTAGATTCTGTCATCCAGTATAATAATATACTAACTAAACTGTTATATTGCTTAACATATGCAAAGCAAAATAAGATACTTACAACTGTGGGAGGTAAAATTTAGCTTTCAGCTGCATGTGGGAATATGTATCAAATACAATAAAAACAGTTGGAGATATCAGAGGACAGATATACCTCTTCCAGTATTTGTTTGTTTGTTTGTCTCCCCACGCCCACCCCTGGAGACAGAATTTTCTGTGTAACAGTCCTGGCTGTCCTGGAACTTGCTTTGAAGAGCAGGCCGGCTTTGAAATCAGAGAGATTCTCTTGGTTCTGCTTCCCAAGTGTTGGGACCAACAGTGTGAAGCATGGCTTCTTCTGCTTGCTCTGTCTTTCTATGCCTTCCTTAAATACCTTCTTAGTTCAGTTAAAGCACGGAACTACCACTGCCTGCCTGGGAGCCTGGAACTCCTTCTGTAAACTAAGATGACATCAAACTTAGATTTGATTGTATTAAGGGTATAGGTTACCACTCCCAGATATTCCCTGTGCTGGGATTAAAGGTGTGAGTTACCACTGTCTGATTCTCCTAGACTGACTATGGGTAGATCCCTCTAATGTCTCCGACTGTTTTTATTATATTTGAAACATATCCCCACATAGAGCTGTAAGCTAAATATTACCTTCAAGTAATCTGTAGATGACGAATTATGAACAGCACAGAACTATATTTTAGAGAAGATACTTTTATTCAAAATCATTTTCTGAATATTTATTATGTGTCAGCACTATCCCAGGAGCTCATAAATCAAACTGAAGTTTGGCTGTTCTTAAATGATTTCACTGTTTCATGACTGTGAGCAAGTAAAACCTTCATGAGGTGATAAATTTTGAATTAGGGTTCTGCAAGATGAAGTACAAGAGCTTTCATCTACATATTGAAACAAACAAATGCCTTTTTAAAAGAGGTGATATTTGAACTGATAGTTGTGTGTAACATTATGTAGACTATGAATTCAAAATATTCAGAGCATTACAAGAAAGAAAATACCATGCACTAAAAAACAGGATCTACTTGCAAAGTGGGTGATAGTGTGCTTCAAAGTGGTTCAACTTCAGGCTGCATATGCAATATTAGTGGGAGAGGCAGTTGAAGTATTAGGGTCAAATTATCAAAGTTCGCATGTCCAATCAAATATCTTTTTATAAAGGGAATGTATTCTTAGAAAGACAATAATCATTAAGTAGTTATAGGATACATATACTGTACAAACTTGCTTGTATTCTCAACCTGTTTATTTCTCAAATAAACCCCAAGCAGGTATTAAGTTGCATCATAGTACTAAAATCTTTATTTTATTTAAAAAAGATAAGATGAAACATCATGGCCATTTTATCTCAGATCTAGGCTGTAACTTTGTAAAGCCGATGTAATAAAGGCTTTTAAATTAAAAAAAAACACCTTAATGCTTCTTTATTTTGATATTAGTAGAGAAACATGAAGTGGCCATTATTTAGCAGCAATAGGGTATGAGTGAGTTTTGCAAGTACAGAAAGAAACAACAGCGAAACTCAATGCACTTTTCTGATGTACAAATTGTAGCTCAGATGTTTTTGAACCAGAGATAAAGGAGAAAACCAAAGTGGATCCACTAATCGTGCATGACAGAAAGCAGAAAATATATGACACACTTAAACTAGATGACTAGGGAAAGCTTTACAAGAGGGAGTTTGCGAAGATGTGAGCATAGTTCAGAGAAATCTCAGAAAAACGGAATGGTAATCCTGAGCTAGAGGAAAGGGAAACTGCCAACACCAAAATGAGGAAGCAGAAACTGCAGAATTCTGACCTTCTGTGGGGGAACATCATCCACTGATGACGCATTGTCAAGACAGAAACAGACTGAAGCTTCCTCCTGAGTGCTGCCTAGCTATGTCCAGAACACCACCTCAAGCCATCAGGTCACAGTGCTCACTAGCTCACTGGAGAGCCATCAGTGACCCTGGCACAAAGCAGGCTGAAAGGAACAAAAGGAGAGAAAGATCCGTAGAAGATGACCATGTCCAGGTAGAACATGTTTGTTGTAATCACTAATTAAGGGAAGATAAGAAAAAGATGAACTGTGAAGAAGTATCTAAGAAATGACTGACAGTTTGGTTACAAACAATGCATTTGGATATGTAGGGTTTTTATTTCTGAGTTGATTTGTTGACCTTAGTACAATGCCCTCCAAATTTATTCTTTTTGTCCAAATGGCAGAATTGCTTATTTCTACAACAAAGAAAAAGCTTAATAACATAATTATTAACCCATTTCTGAGGATCTTAAATTGATTTAATATTATTTTGAGGATGGTGGCAATGGTCACAGAAGCACAGATTTCCCTATCTGGTGATAATATTGCTTTCCTTTAGCACATACCCATCAGGAAAGTTGCTGTAATGCACAGCAAATAAATGAGAAACTTCCATAATTTTGACCATGACTTTGTTAATAGATACAACAATGTCTAGGTGTTCACAGTTCTCCATCTTAACAATATTTAGGTTTGATGTTTTAATCACAGGCATCTTACTAGGTGTGAAGTGAAATCTCAGTATAGTGCTGATGGTGTGGGAATGTCTTTCTGTATGCTGTGAATCTCACTCTTTAAATAAAGGAGCTGTTTTGGCTCATGACAGGCACCTTAGAAAAAGTAGGTGGAGAATCAGAATAGGTAGGAAAAGAAGGGCAGAGTCAGAGACAGACTGAGCCTGCCACCCAAGAAAAAATGTGTAAGGAACATAGGTGAGCCATGGGCCACGTGGCAGACAGATTAATGAGAATGGGTTGAGTTAAGATGTAAGAGTAAGCTAGCAATGTGCCTAAGCCATAGGCCAAACAGCATGAACTTAATATAAGTGTCTGAATCATTTTGGGGGGCTTGATTAGTTGCAGTCAGCTAAGGGGTCTGGGGATGCAGGTCTGTGGATCAGAACCTCTGGCACATGGGACCAAGAAACCTCATTGCAGCACGCTGATTTACATTTTCATTATTTGTGAGAGTGATCACATTTTTATATGTAGATTGGAGAATTGTTTGTCTTTGGGGAAATATGTCTGAGTTTCTTGTCCATTTTTAATTCATCCTTTAAAATCCGCTATATACTATTTCCTATTGAATTTTTGAAACATTTATATTTTTAGATATCAACCCTATAACAAGTGTGTGGTTTGCAAAGAGTTTGTCAAATCAATTAGATTTCTTTTGATTTTCTTTTTGTTTCATTCAGAGTGCAGAAGCATTTGGGGTTGAAGTAGCCTCATGGTATATTTTACTTTAGTTGCTTAAATTTTTGGTGTAATGCTGAAAAGTAATAGTCAAATCTTATATTATGAAGAGCTTCCACAGGGCTGGGAAGATGGCACACAAATTAAGAACACTAGCTGCTCCTCCAGAAAACCCGGTTTTTACTTTCCATGGGTACTGCATACCCAGAAAACACCTTTAAAGGTTTATTTTCTGTTTTTGTTTTGTTTTCATTCTAAGTTGATTTTCATCCATGGTAACATTCTTATGCAAACTCTTATCATGTGTACGAGTAAGTAGAAATAAAAATTAGTGAGTAGACTAATTTTCCTCACTGTATAAAATAATTTTTTCTCTCTGTATATAACATACAATTGCTTATTAAAATAAAAATCTATAGGGGAAGGCTAATGAATATGTTTTCTACAGTGAATCAATTTTAAAATACCCTTTAAAGTCTAGCTTTAATAGGAGGAAACATGAAAAACAACATAGCACATAAAATAATGAGTTTTCTGATATTTTTGTATTTTAGTTACTTGAGGGTATCTGCAATTATATATAGAACTTAAAGAATATTTTTCCAGTTCTACAAACTGGCATTATAGTTTATGGGGAATGGTATTAAATCTGTGGCTCATTTTTGATAATGCAGTCATTTTTATTGTTTCTTCTAATCCATGATTATAAGCTGTAATTCCATTTTTTTTGTCTTCTCTGATATCTTTCTTCAGTGTCTTAAAGCATTTATTGTACAAATCTTTCACATTTACATTCTTGGCTAGTTTTATTTCAATGGTGTTTTGTTTGGCTATTGTTTTGTGAGGTTTTTTGTTTGTTTGTTTGTTTTTGTTTTTTGCTTTTTTTTAAATTGTGAAACCTGTATTGCAACTCACTGTACAAAGATATCTGTGACTTACCCAATGAATTGAGGCTTACAAGTGGAAGGAAGAAACCAACTCTTTTAAGATGTCCTCTGACCTAAGCACACACACACACACACACACACACACACACACACACACACACACACACACACCCCAGTAGAATCATCATACTCATGCCCTCCCCTAAAGTATACAAATAAAATGAAATAAATGAAATAAAATTACATCATTTTCACTTTTCTTTCCTCCCTCCAACCCCTAACATGACACCTCCTTCTCATCTCCCCTGCTACCTCTCAAATTGACAGTTGCTTTCTCTTTAATTATTATTCACACACATCACACACATTCTTTTATTATTACTGTTAGGTACATATGTATACATATTCATTAACAAGTTAAGTATTTAAAAATAGATAACCGTTAGAAGCTCCAAGGATGACTCAGTAGTCACGAGCACTAGCTACTTTTTCACAGGACCAGGATTCTTTTCCAGCATGTTCATCATTGAACAGTTCAACAGGATCTGAGTAGTCATCTGTTTATCAACCAATAAGAGTAATATATATTTACAGTGTTTAAGAATTGTCCCATAGCACCTTCTAATATTCTCTCTGCCTGGAAGATCCTGCCTAGCTGTTGGGCATTTAACTTTTTACTAAACTAATCATTGAAACATATCTTCACATAGTGTAAAAGAATATCCCACAACACATAAACTTCACAAAAGTAGGATTTTTTCTTATTGTTTTAAGTTTTTATTTCTACTGAAAATAGATTCTTTTCTTATAAAATATACCCTGACTAGTTTCCCTTCCCTTCACTCCTCCTAGTTCCCCTCACTTCTTTTCTTGAGATCTACCCGCTATTTTCTCTTCAAAAAATTCAGGTCTCTAAGAGATAATAATCAAACAGAAACAAACAAGGAACAGTAAGGCAAGGCAAAAGCTGTACAAAACAACCTCATAGTAAAAAAGAAAAAAAGAGTCTTCAAAATAACAACAAGAACTAGGAAAACAAACAAACAAACAAACAAAACAGCAAACAGAAGTATCCCCTCCCCCGACCAAAAAAAAAAAAAAAAAAACCAAAAAACAAAAACCCACCAAGCTATAGAATAGAATAGAATCACAATTGTCAAATACTTTGCACCACATTCTCTGTGAGTCCATGTGAATCCTAAATACTATGTATACATTTATCTCACTTATTTTTAAGGAACCATTTTAGGATAGAAAACACAAGATAAGACCTTGCCATTTGTGTATTTGTGCTTTTCTTAAGAGCAGAATTTCTAGCCCCTTTCACATTGTCTTAAAAGTATTTATCTTTTTAAATCTCAGAAATGCAGTTAAGAAATGTGTATATACTGCTTATGGTATCTATTTAGCACAAAATTTGACTTGATTTGTTGAACTCCTTTGTATTGCTATTGGTTAAGGTCAAGTTTATCAAGAAATGCCTCATATACAGTAACAGAAAATGAACAGGGTAGCATAGCTAAGACTCATTGAGATTATTTAATTATGCCTTGTCTAAATGGTTTTTTTTTTTAAAGACAATTCATTTGGAATTCAACTATTAAACTTTAAATAAACTGACTTCCTTTATTCGTCCTCCAATGCCTACAATGTTTCATAATTGAAATGGTGATGTTGTGTAATAGTTTCCTCCAAGACTGAAACTTTCCATCCTACAAGGAAGCTTTTTAAATAGAAAGGTAAACAACTCAAAATAGCCACAGGAAGTTCCTGAAAATCACAATATTACCTAGACCTTCTTTCTGCCAGAGTAAGCAATAAAATCTGAGCATCCCTCTCAAAAGAAAGCTGAACTTCAAGAAGACTCTCAGAAGAGAAAACTAAAAAGATGACTGACACCAGAGTAGTTGTCTGGAAGAAGCAGAAACTAGTTGAACTGCCTGGAAGAGATATAAACCACAGTCACTTTGAAAGGACACTCTATAACTTACTGAACTGTATGTGTATAGGCTGTGCAGTATGCTCCAAGATTCTCTACTCTGTGACCTGTCATCAAACCTAGGGTGGGATTTTTTAATGTAGCTGTTTTGTAAATCATTTCTGCTTCTGTAAAAACAACCTGTCACCCATATTCCTATAAGTAACCCCATCATAACTCATTGCTTTATGAAGTTGGTCTTTGATAATATCTGTAGGTTTGTCTGTCATGGGCTCCTAATATGGGAAAAATAGATGTATATTGAGTCTTCCCAGGAAAAGTTTTGTCACAGAGTAATGAAAATGAATGTAAAAATATCTGAGCCCTTTAAAAGATGTCCATAAAAAAGAATGATGAGAAACTAAGAGCTGAGAAGTAAGACCCCAGTAAACATAACCTATTTAGGTTTTAATGATTATGAACAGCATATACTTCTTCTTAACAGACCAAGTATTAAAGATGCCTAGCTCCTCTCTGGGAAAAAAGTTAGACTAAGAGTAGAAAGAAGTAAATAAACTTGACAAAGGAGAAAAGCAGGACTGTGCTCTAGGTCATCTTCACTCTCTGAACTCAGTTTCTCATTATGAAACCAAGCTAAACCACTCACACTTCAGCGTGTCAAGAACCAGTTGTGTGAAGTAAACCTAGTTAGCACTGTTTTTAATGTCCTCATTTGCTGAAATTTATTATAGATAATTTAAAATTTTATACTTCTAATGAAGAAAACAAACTTCAATGATAATCACAGTAATGTGATCAAGGGATGTTTTTCTTAATAACTTCTCAACTTGTTTGGCTCTAAATAAGCCATTTTTTTCTTATCTAAAAGTAGTATTCAGCAGCAGGTTGAATTCTAGAAATGTTAGTAAACAATGAAGTAATACCTGAGTCTTCAAGAAAATTAATGAAGTTCTATAATTACAATTACCTAACTTGTTACTTAATTTTAACAAGTTATGAATTATTTGATTGAGATTTAAACTAATTTCTGGAAAAGAAATTTTTATAACACAATCGATTTTATTCTACTTAGTATACAATACAAATCACAAATGCAGTATTAGTTTGGTCTTAAGGTTATTAACTAGGAAATTTTCAAGAAACCCATTTTGTAAAAATAATGACAATTTAGGAAGTTGTTCTCAAATGTGCCAAAATATAGAAATCACTAGGCTTTTTCCATACTGCTTGGTGTTTATTTATAAAATTAAATTAAGACAATTTCAATTTTTAAAAATAGACATGCGAAATCCTGTAACTGTATAATTGTGTAGATGAGCTGTCCTTCCAGTGCCTTCTATATACAACTGATATATTTTGTGTGGATAAAAAGAGCAACTCAGCTTAAAAAATAAAAATCAAACGGACACAAGTTAACATTTAGGCAATGATGTCATCAATAAGGATAGATAAGGAGCCTTTTTTTTTTTTTTTTGTTTCTATACACGGCACATACTACTTAGAAAACTGATACTATTTGTTATTCTTTTTTACTCATTTAGACTATCAATCCAGATGTGTTTGTTGGCCTAAAGTTTTCACAATGAATTATTTTTACATTTTTTAAAATTATTACTTCAGTGAATACCTTAAAGGACTTCTGAGGTAGTTAATACTAGATGATTGTCAATAAAATTGTTCTAATAGTTCCCAGTCACATAAATCATGGATGATATTGACACTTCATCTGTTGAATGGAGAGAAATATGATCTTGAAAACATCATCCAAATATAATGCTATTTTGAATAGACGAAGTACTTTAGCCAAATTGAAGCATGTAGAAGCATCAAGCCATCAGCCCTTAACACTATGTTTATTACAATATCGTCCAGTTCTGCCAATTCTTAGACTTTCAGTACGTGTTCCAAAGACAGTTCTCTACCTTTGTATAAAAAAATAACCAAATAATCTCTCTATATAAAAGCACAATCATACATGTAAGCATATTTGAATTTTAAATTCGAAAATTTAAATTGTCATTTCATCATAATAATATCACTCATTTATAAAGCACTCACAATATACAAATCACAGAATTGTTTTTGATTTTGGTGCTGTTGAAGAAAAATTTAGATTTGTCAAGAGTTTGTGGTTTCTTTTTAGACTATATATTGGCTGTAAGTCTTCATTCTATCACTTCCTATGCATATACCTCTCTCTTTTCAGATGAGGGTTCACAGAATATGTATCTACAAGACCTTTTTTCTTCTGTAATAAAATAAAGATGAGAATAGCTATATAACACATAACAACAATGACTGTTCCCAATGTGCTCAGCAGAGTACTTAGAAACAACTTTAACTCTAACATTAACTGCATAATGATAAGGCCAACTTATTTTAGGTAGAAGGATCGGAAAGGGGATATTGAATCATAGATCTGAATTCTATCACCTTTCTTTCTCATGAGCCCCAAGAAGAGTCCTCAATGCCTTCTTTTTGAGTCACATTTAATTGATAAAATGCTATAGTATCATTAGAGCTAATGAGATAGAGATATTAGTTTTAATATTCTCTTTGAAACTCACTTTAAATTTGGTTGCTATTGTGGCAATGTTAGCAGAACTTTAGTTATTTATTTTTTAAAGAATAGTTATTCATTTTGTTTATTAATTTTTAATTTTGTCATTTAAAAAGAGTTTTAAAGTTAAATATATTTTGTCACATTCACCCCTCTCTAAGTCCTTCTAGATCCTTTTCCCATTGCTAACCACCCAAATTTAACTTTCTCTAAAAAATACAATCCACCCAAAGACAAGAAAAAAATTAAAACAATTCCACTCAAAAAACGTCAAGATGTAATCAAGTAAAAACATATACTTGCACACACAATCAAAGCCAAAACTAAATTCAAAACAAAATCAAATGCAAATAAACTATCTAGTTCAATATTTGTTGGTCAACTACTCCTGAACTTGAGATCTGCTCTCAAGTGATTGATATGCCCACTGTCACTCCATTGGGTAAACTGATTTTCCATCTTATAGCACATATAAATGACATTTTAGTTGTTAATCTTTACTCTAGTGGCTAGGTTTTCATTCATTCATTTTTAAATATAAGAAAATGATATATGATAAGATAAAACAAAATACATTAGATGGAAATAGGATTGGTCAAACAGAAGGAAAAGAGCCCAAGAGAAGGCATAATAATCAGAGACCCACTTATTCACACTCTCAGGAATCCCATAAAAGCACTAAATAAGAAGCCACAATATATAAGCTCTAGCCTGGTACATCTAGCCCAGAATTCTTAAAGGACTGAATTGTTAAGAAAGATGACAATGTTTATTGTCTCCTGAGCTTGACACAATTCGCTTTGGCATTGTCTTCACATTGCCTCTGCTTTACATCATGGTTCTCAGCAGAGTGGGTTCTTCCCTTCATCAGAAGCTAAGCATGCACAATTGCAGTCCCTAACCTTCAGAAAAGGGTAACAGAATAATCCTCAATAATAAAAATAGTACTCTGGTCTTTATGACAGCAAGTGGATTAAAGCAAGAGTTTTATTGATTTGAGTTTTCAGAAAACTAACAGAAGAGTATAAAATTTGCATTTTTAATTTTCCAAAGTATTTTTTTTTTTTGGTTTTGCTTTGTTTGTTTGTGCATCTTCCTACACTAGAGTGTCTCAAAGCAGAAAGCACTTAAAAAACAGTGATTTCAAACACAGGATGATAAGTACAGAAACTGAAAGTGGTTTTCTCGAAGAAGTTTGTGTCCTGGAAATACTTGAGAACAAGTTCAGCCTAGATAGATTGATAGATAGATGGATGATAGATAGATGATAGATAGATAGATAGATAGATAGATAGATAGATAGATAGATAGATAGACAGATAGATAGACAGACACAGAAAGGTAAACCATATCATCAAGAAGTTAGATTCAAGGACCTATCAAACTTGGACAAAGTCAGAGGCAGAAAGATCTCTAATAAATCTAGGAAAAGTTTAGCTTAGTCATAGGTAGTAATGAAACATGAGTTTGAAACGTGTATTTAAGAGTTTGTACTTGGAATGCTGAATTGTTCTTGTACAAACTATCTGAAGACACAGAACTGTAGAGAGTCAAGAGGAATTTCAGAGGGAGATTTAAGCTGATTCCTTTTAGGAGAGAATCTGATGAAGAATCCAGTACAAGTTGCTTGCACATCTTTGCTATTTTCAAATCTTAGGAACCAGACTTGGAAATTCTGCCCTGGAGTCAGAATCATATCATGAGAGGCCCAAGTTGGAATACGGTTTTCTGCTTCCCAAATTCTGGCTGAAAATTCTGGAAATGCTCAGAAGTGGAGACTTTAGGGAATTTGGAAACATTGTCTTTATTCTTTATTTGTTTAAATGCCACAATTACTATTAGGGTAACTTGTTGTACATATATGAATAAACACTTATTAAAATTCTAGCTTTACTGTGGACAATATTTGTAAAATGAGATATTTAAGAACTAAAAAATAAACCAGTAAGCCAAGCAACACAATTACACACAAGCTTGTATGTATACAGATGAGAGGAGACAATATAAAATACAACAGAAAGGCAAACACATCTGTGTGCTCTCACATCCTAAGAAGTTAACATTTTTACCATAATAGAATATTTTATAACTTTACATGTACTTCTTCTAAATTTTAAAGTATTGATTTATCCTAAAGTTTTAATTTCGTTTTTTGATTTGGTAAAAATTAAGAGAAATAAGACTTTAAAGTTAAATGAGTATATTATATTCTAAATCTTCTGTAGTGAAATTGGCTTTTATTCTATATCTCCATGGAACATATGTCTCAAAGTTGTTTTGAGAATGATAAATTACAACTTAGTAGAATATACTTTAGACTTCCACACAGAAATTATTCCATTATTATGATTCACTAAAAAGATATTTCATCTGTGGTAGTCAGAAATAAAATGACAGATTGCTAAAAGATGATGAACTTTGAATTGATGGAGATGCACACGTGGCTACAGAAATAATTTATTGAGAAATCCATATGAATCTAATGGCAAAACATTAAAAGAAAATTCAAACTTTAAGAATTAGTCTGCTCTCAAAATTCAAAATGTCATCTTTTCATAGCATTGCACATATATTTTGTTTCTCTTTATAACCATGTTTGTGTTAAAATGTCCTTGAATGATACATTGTTTGGTTATATCAGATTTTAGGGATTGATTCAGATAGCTTGTTTTCTCCCAGTCCTTTATTTTAGTTACTAATATGTTGGTAAGAACTACATTATTGTGTATAGTTTATTTATTCACAGCTCTAAATAATATTAAAATTAATATATCCTACTTTATCATTAGTTCTTTCAATTTTATTTGAATTTTTTGAAATTCTGTCTTGTTTTTTAGTTATAAAATTATAATCATTTTTATATTTGTTATACAATATTACCTTGATAATCAGAAGTGAGATTTTACAGTGATGAATTAAATCAGGTCATAGCAATTTTCCCCCTTAGGTTAGCTACCAAACAATATTTATACCTAAAATGTTTGCATATACTGCCCAATTCACATCAACATTTGGTGAAAATATTGGCATGCTTCTTATTTAGGATTACTACTCTGGTTATGGAACATCATGACCAAAGAAACTTATGGAGGAAAAGATTTGTCTGGCTTATGCTTTCACATCACAGTTCTTCATTAAAACAGAAACTCAAGCAGGGCAAGAATCTGTTGGCAGAGGCCACTGCAGAAGCCATAGAAGAGTGGTGCTATCTGGCTTGCTTTTTATTGCTTGCTCAGTTTGCATTCTTACAGATCCCACAAACATTGACCTAGGGATGGTACTACCCACAGTGTGCTGGAACCTTACCCACCAGTCACTAATTAAGAAAATGACCTACAGCTGGACATTATGGAAATGTTATCTTAAGATTCCCTCTCCTCTCAAATGATTTTAGATTTGCTTAATTTGACATAAAACTATCTAGAACAATATGATAAAGTGATTTAATATAATTGGTAGATATGAGCCTCTTCATCTATTAATGTGTTCTTTAGACTTTGGTGTTTCTTTCGTAAACACTTATTTGTAATCCCTGCCAACTTTCCATTTCCATTTGTCCTTTCTTCATTTATTAGATGCACATCAGATATATTTAAGTACAATGTATTATAAGTGATTAGCATTCATGTAATATATTCTAGATTTAGTCTTCTTTTTAAATTTCTATCATGGTAAACTTGTGAACAGGTGTTTTTAAGTTTGTAATTTAATCTTTATTTGTTGATTTGGGTGTGGTGGCTCAGTTCTGTAATCACACTAATCAAGATCCCGAGGCAGGATGATTACCATTTGTTCAAAGCCAGCTTGTGGTACTTACTGAATTTCAGGATGTAAACTACAAAGGGAGACTCAGTCTCAAGGAAGAAAAAGCTTAACGTTTTATATATTGAGATAAATATATTAAAATATATTTATAAGAATTAAACAAAGGTTTCTCTTGTTATGTAGCTGCTTGAGGTTGTAGATTGTTGCCTGGTTATCCTTTGTTTTACATCTAAAATCAATTTATGAGTGAGTACATATCATGCTTGTCTTTCTTAGTCTGTGTTACCTTACTCAGGATGATATTTTATAGTTCCATTTATTGCTGGAAAATTTCAGAATATCAGTCTTTTGGTTTCTTTCTGCTGAGCAGTAGTCCATTGTGTAAATATAACACTTTTTTTTTAGCTATTATTCATTTGAGGGGCATCTAGTTTGTTTCCAGGGCTTGGCTATAATGAATGGTGCTATGAATATAGCTGAGCAAATGTTCTTTCAGGGAAAACATGCTTCTTTTGGGTATATACCCAACAGTGGTATTGCTGGATCATTAGGTAGAATGATTTCCAGTTTACTGAGAAACTGCCATACTGATTTCCAAAGTGGCTGTACAAGTTTAAATTCTCAAAGCAATGGAGGAGTGCACCCCTTGTTCCACATCTCCTCGAACATAGGCTGTTATCTGTGTTTCTGATCTTAGCCATTCTGACAGGTCTAAGATGGCTTCTCAAAATTGTTTTGATTTGCATTTCTCTGATGGCTAAAGATGTTGAGCAATTCTTCAAGTGTCTTTCAGACATTTGTAACTCTTCTGTTGAGAATTCCTTTTTTAGCTCTGAACCCCATGTTTATTTGGGTTATTTGTTTTTTAACATCTATTAGCAGAAATATGATTAATGTCATTTCCCACATTTCTAGTATTGTTACTATTACTTTTGGTTATTTCAATGGTGGACAGTGATTGTTCACCGAAGGTTTAATGTGCATTTCAGTAGTAACTAGCAAAATGAGAATTGGTTCACTTTTTAATTTGTTGCAAGATGAGGAAGAAATCTCTTAATGTCTTTTATCTATTATATAGATAGAAGACTTTACTGATAAAAATTTTAAAGAGTTTTCTTGTGACATATTTGTTATGTCAACTGCAGTTAACTAATATCTTCAATTTGTTGAGCTTGAATCTGGGCATGCAACTGTGAAACTATCAACATAATGAGAAGAATAAATATAGCCATTAATTGCACTTGAAAAATGTTCTCCATTGTCTCCAGCCCCCCCCTTCACTCTATCTTTCTGTGTGTTTAAAAACCTAACAATCACCTTCCAATCAAATCCTTTACTATTATTTTGCTTTTTGCTTCCCTGAGTTTGACTGTATTTCACTTTTTGTGGTTGACCTTTCCCCCTTACTATATATTCTCCAGGTCCATTGATAAAGCATATATTCCAGGATATTTTCTCCTTTTAAGATAGATTGTATTAGTATCCTATCTTAGTTCATTTTATTGTTACTGAAATAGCATATTCTGAAAAAATCAGAAAGATTAAAAGGCTTAATTTTATTACAGAGTTAAAGGCATTAAGGGCTTAAAGAAACTGATCACACTCTCCCACTATCAAGAAACAGAGATGGAAGAATGTATACTTGTTCCTTTTATTTTATAGAGTCAAGGAAGTGATCTCACACATAATTAAGGAGGCTCTGCTTACCTCAGTTAATTAAGAGAACCCCTCCCAGAATACTGAGAGGATTCTCTCCCAGGTAACTCTAACTCCCATCAAGTTTACTATCGGCACTAACCTCATATATTCCATTTAGCATATACCTATTTCTTTAATCTATCCATCTCTCTATGAATAATGAGATTTACAGATATTGGCTGTTTTAAATACTAGTGTAATGAATGTGGAAACAGATATCATTGAAACACTAATTCCAATTTACTCAGGATATGGTATTCAAAATGGTATCACTGCATCTTAAGTGCTAGTATTCTTAACTTGTTGGCATTATTTTACAAGGTGTCTATCATTTTACTTTCTCATGATACTGAATGAATACTCCAATTTCTTTAATCCCTGTAAAAACTTGCTTTTATTTTATTTTAGATCTAAATGACAGATATAAAGTGATATCTCTTGATAGCTAGTTGTCTTGTATTTCACTAAGAATTACTAACATTATCTTCTCATATCCCACTTGGTCATTGTAAGTCTTTTCTGGACAAACTCATGACTTGCCTAGATTTATAAGTCTTAGTGTCTCATGAAAGATATATACTCACTTTGCTCCACAGGTCATTTTTAGAAGAAATGTTTTATCTTATTAAACATCTAAATACGCTCTTTACATTCTATGTAGCTTTAAGATTTTTTTAACTTTAATGCTTTTATATTTTTAATTAAGATAAATACATATTTAATATGGTAATATATAGATAGATGTTGTGAGAGCTAAATCTTTTGTTATTGTGTCCATAAGTATTTTCTTTAATTAGTTTAAAATATTTAATTAATTTTATTTTAAATATTTAAATATTTTATGTCTAGACTTTTTGATTTTTGCTTTTGAGGGTTACTATTAATATTACTCTATCATTATCAATATTAATTATTTTGGATTTTGGAGACAGGGTTTCTTTGTGTTTTATTTGCAACAGCCCTGGCCATTCTGGAATCTGCTTTGCAGACCAGGCTAGACTTGAACACAAAGAGATCCTCCTGTCTCTGCTTTTCGAGTGTGGGAATTAATGGCATGCACCTATTGACTAGAATTTTTTAAAATTATTTCTCTACTGTGTTCTGTATGTACAATTTTCATTCCTATAAATGTTTTGTGGCCATGTATAATAGTCACTCATCATCTAGCTGTTAGATGCCATAATAACTAGTCCATTATTCCCCTTTTAAATTTTGTTATTTTTTTAACATTTATTTATTTTTACACAAATGGATATTTTGCTTGAATGTATTTCTGTCTGAAACAGTTGTGTGGCATCCACAGAAGTCAGTAAAGTATATCAGATCCTCGGAAATGGAGTCACAGATAATTATGAGCACTGCATGTAGGTCGCTAAGGTCAAATTTGGATCCGCAATGCGTCTAGCCTTTTAGAGGCTAACTTTAAATGCTGGGGCATCTCCTCTGGAGCACCTTTCGGCCTTTTCTTAAAGCCCCATTGTATTCTGGACACTTTTTTCTATATTTTATTATTATTTTATTTAAAATAATGTCTTTTTTATCTATGTATCCCCCTGCTCCCCCTCCTTTCCCTCCTCCCAACTCCTCCCAGTCAGCCTTCAGCCTCCTCCCTTCTCATCCCCCCATTCCCTCCCTGCAAACGGCAAGAAGTCTCAAGGTGGGTCAACTTAGTGTGGTGCATCCACTCCAGGAAAGTCCAATATACTCATCCCAATATCAAGAATGGGTTAGGTGTTCCTCTGCACTGAATGGGCTCCAAGATGCCAACCCATGCACAGAAACACAGTCTGATCCCACCCCCTCGAGGCTCCACAAACTGCTTATGCCAATGTAGAGTTGCCTACCCTTGGAGTGTCTAGCTCCTTTTCCCAGTAAATCTCCAGTGGCTACAACTTAGGTGAATTTGTGAAAATTGTTACTATGAGGACAAATAATTCAATTTTGCCTTCCAGCCTTTGGAAATTTGCATCACACATCTTCTCTGTATATTGTGTGCCTAAGCATGTGGACCATCAAAACTTGTTTAACATTTAATTATCCTTTTACTACTATAAGTTCTGCTTTGCTATTACTAATTTAATGACAATAAATTTTGTTACTTCATCTGTATTATAAGTTTCTTTTAAATATTATATAATTTATATTTTTAAAATCCATACTGGTTGCCTCTTACATAAAGAATTTAATTCTTACATTTTAACTGTAAATAGCAAATGTAAAACATATATTTTCATAATCTTATTTGTGGTTTAAATGCACCCCATTTTGTCAATTTTTTTTTCTGTATTTCCCTTAATATTAGGTAATATTACCATAATCTTTTATTACAATTTCCACTCTGCATTTTAAATACACATACATATTTTCTGTGTTCCAAGAAATTTTTTACATGTATTTAACATAATATATTTATTTTAAAGAAATTGTTCTGACTAAAAAATAGTACCAAGATATAAAGTATCTCACAAAGTACCAATTTTTTACCCAGAATCTTTTGTCTGTTTACTCATTGAATCTAAATTTAAATATTATATGTTTAAGTCTTACAAATATTGTTTGCATTGATATTCTTTGCCCTTGTATAACAATTTTATAAATTTAGTCATATTCATATTTCATATACTACATCTGGTCTATCTTCTGTCAATAGTTTCTGTGGAATAGACTTTGAAGGATTTGTATATTGTTTGTTTCAGGGTTGTATTCTATGGCTTATTACCTTGTCAGTTACTACTCTTGGATGGTAAGTTTATGTTCTTTTAACTTAATGTGTAAGCACTATTCTACAACTAAGTGTAACAGTTAATTTTCTTCTATCTATTGCCTGTGAAAATGAAGATGTATCTGCTTACAAGGATCATTTCTGCAAATGGCATATGTAGGTCCTGGGAGTCCGGAATTTTCAACCTATGCAGGCTATTTGATCACACCGTGAATATGTCTCTGTTTTATTTCACTTGCCTAAAGTACCTTCATATTGCTTTAATAAAAAGATAAATGGCCAAAGCAAGGCAAAAAGGAATAGGTGAAACTTCCAGAGAGACAGAGGAAGTTGGGGAAGAATCTGAGTGGCAGGAGGTTTGTCAGCCAGACTTGAAGAAAGTTAGTTGTACAGAGAAGAGATAATAATACATATGGCATAACATAGATTAATATAAATGGGTTAATTTAATTTTTAAAAGTTAGGTGAAGACAAGCCTAAGCTAAAGCCAAGCTTTTATAATTAATAAAAAGTCTTCATCAGTATTGACAGCTGGCAATTCAAAGAAAGATCTATTATACTATGGTTTTTGAGTTCTTGAACTAGACTCAATGCCACTTGAAGCAGCTTCCTCATCATCTGTATCTGAGGTTCATGTTTTTACAACTACAGTTGTAGCAGTTACAGTGGCAGAATTTTACCTTTTCACTTAGTCACAGCTCTCTTTCACTCATTTCAAGGAAAAAAATACAATGAATCAATCAGGAATAAATAAAAGAGATACTTATATTTATCAATCAGTGCAGCTTTGGAATGAAACAGTTACTCATACAATATTCAAAGTTTTCAACTACTATTTATTCTACACTAGTGTTTTAAGTTTTATTTGAGTTATAAATAAAATTACATATTCTTTGTTTATGTAAATATTTTTGGAATATGAAGGATTAAATTAAGGACTATAAATGTCATGCAAGCACTCTACTATTAATCTGTACTTATTGTCTCTATTATTACTGCATTATTTTATTATTATTATTATTATTTATATTGAGACAGTGTGTTGATAACTTTACTAGCTTAACCTTAACTTCTGTAAGTATGAACCATGAATGTTAATCCTGCTGCCTCAGTCTCCTAAGTAGCTTGTGTTATATACTTGTGTCACCAGCCCATTATTATTTATTAATAAATAAAATATCAAAATTAGAAATAACTTCAAGTTTCTATCTTTGTATTTGTTCTTTCAATTATGACAGTCTGGAATGAGATGTACCGATTGTTTGAGCCAATAACATCTCCATTTTTTTTAATATTTACTAAAACAGTATACATTTTTCAAGTTACACTTGTCTTTCAGTTACAAGTAACAGAAGAAATGACTAAAAGTAGATATTTCTTAAATGTCAGTTTCATAGATCCATTATACCATTTGTGATGTTTTTTTAAATATAATTTTATTGTATGTTGAGATTTTTATAAATTGTATTTTGATCATATATATCCCATTCCCTATTTCCTTTCATATGAACCACTGTAGGCGGAGCTTACCCACAAGGACACCAATACCAGATAGATATTTATTAGAATATAAACCAACACTCACGGTACAGGCAACAGAGTACAATAGCACCTGAACAGGGACCGAAGTCTGCAGACGGACGGACGACGTGAGCCTCCCTCCAGCAGCCAGGAACCAGGAAGAGGAGCGTGTCGTATCCCGCAGACCCTTTTCAATGGGGCTTTTCCCCCGCCCCCTTCAGGTCGGGGGGCCCGGTGCTCTGTATAAATGTCCCTTGACCTTGTCAGCTGACACCTGAATCCCACAACAAACCACTGTTTCATACCTACCCAATTTTGTGCCTCGATTTGTTTTTAAAGCCATTGAATCAAGTCAGTGCTAGATACATGTTCTTAGAATGTGGTATCCGCTGAGAGTGTTAGAGACTTCCTTAACTTTACCTTCCATTCAGTCATATTTAGCCAGATTCCAGTCCACCACAGGACAAGTTTGAAATGTAGACTTCAGGTAATCCTCTTGTCTGATGTGGGAATGCTTACCGTATGCTGTGAATCTCAATCTTTAAATAAAGGAGCTGTTTTGGGCCATGACAGGCACCAAAGAAGAAGTAGGAGGAGGAATCAGAATAGGTAGGAAAGGAAGGGGCAGAGTCAGAGGCAGATCGAGCCAGAAGCCCAAGGAGCAACATGTAAGGAACACAGGTGAGCCACGGGCCACGTGGCAGACAGATTAATAGAAATGGGTTGATTTTAGATGTAAGAGCAAGCTAGCAATGTGCCTGAGTCATAGACCAAACAGCATGAAGTTAATATAATAATATAATAATGATGCTTGTCTGAGTCATTTCTGGGGGCCTTAGCAGCAGTGGCGGCGGCAAGTGGCTAAGCAGTCTGGCACAGCAGGTCTGTGGGTCTCGGACCTCTGCCGCCCAGGACCAATGAAACCACTCTACACGTAGTTCCCACAAGTAATTCAAAATGACAAAAATGTTTGATTTTATCATATATTTTAAACATTAACAAAAACTACTCACTCTCTACTTAGTGCCATTTTCATGAAAAAATATGATTAGAGTTATTCTGAATTTCTTTGCTATGAAATTATCTATTATTTTACCTTGGGAGTATTTAGACTTCATACTGAATGAATTAAACAAGGGTTCTTCACTTCAGACTCATATAGCCTGACTATGAGCACACAATCTCACAAAATAATGACATAAAGTAGTGGTCATGTAATGTAATATTAACACCCCAAACATGAATGTTGAGGACATTTTTTAAATGTAACCAAACATTTTTCTTTTTAAATCTGGGTAAGTTTATTGAACTGTGATCCTGAGATGTACATTATCCTGTGAACATTTTATTAACAAAAATTGAAAGACAACTGAGTTAACATAAATGGTAGTTTTATATTTACAAATGATAACATATGGAAGAATCAACCCAGAAGTTCCTCATCGAAGGCAGAAAAACCAAGGAAGCCCACTTACAGCCAGCTGTTTATTAAGCTAATTTTGAAGCACACAAGTAAATACCCAAAGGGGGGGGGGGAAACTGGGTATAGCTGAATTAATTGTACTGATCTTACTGTGACATTAAAATATATATAAAACAAAGGTCACAAAATAGTTCATGCCTGTAATGTTCCTTCATTAAACAATTTATTCACCTTCCTCTATTTTTTAAAGTTTAAAGCATATTTAGTTTTTATTTAGCCAAAAGAAACAGCAGATCTCTCTTGAACCTGCCACCAATGATTTATTAAACTCATTCCTATTCATTTGTTTATAGATCAAATGCAGAAAGGAAGGCTAAACAATATTGAGCATATTTAATAAAAAGAATGCATACACTGAGTATTTAAACTTTACATTGTGCTAGGTTAGATATTTTGGAAGAAGGACAATAATTGTACATAGGGAATTGCTTTAGTGCAGCTTCTAAAATCAATATAGCTACTTAGTACAATGTAGGCATTTCTGTATGTTTAGCACTGGCACTCATTCCACACTATGACATTCAGGTGAATGTGTTTTATTGCAGACATGAGCAAATAGATAAATGAACTTTTTATTGACAGTTTGCTAGCTGTTATAAATGGGATGTCATTAATCTTCTATTTGCTGTAACAGCAGGCTTCACATTGGTTGAATGTTCACTCTGTTAGCAAAACATGTTGATTTGACTACTCTACTTATGAATAACAAAATTCCTCCCTCATATACATTATAAAATATGTTTTTTTTCTAAAAATCACAAGATAGCTGTTTTGAATGACTCTTGCCAAAATTAGAAGTTCCATTCTTTTCTTTGTTTTATGGATCATCTTCTTCACTCTGTCTGGGTATCACTTTGAAGAGAAGCATTATATGAACGCTGTGTTCTTGTGAGGCTCAGCAAACAGTTTAAGAAAACAAATAACCACTAACTGCCACAAACTAGAACACTGTTTCTGATGGATATCTTCAATTTAGAGGAATTTAATTAATATCTGTGTTCAATGAGTAACATAACTATATAATATCATTTCACAGGAAGCTCTAGATATTCCCAATTGTTTTATTACTTTGATAATTTTGGTGGTTTGAAGCAGAATGGCCCTCATAGGCTAACATATACGCACACTTAATACTTGCTGGTGCAAAAGCTTGGGAAGGATTAGGAGATGTGTCATTGGAGTCAAACTTTGAGCTTTCAAAAGACTTCACTCTGTTATCTCTACCTTGTGCTTGTGTCTAAATATGTAAACTCTCAGCTCCAACTACAGTGGCATGCCTGCTTTCCTTCCTGCCTGCCATAGTGGACACTGATTCGAACCCTCTGAAGCTGTAATCCACAATTACACTCTTTCATAAGTTGACTTGGTCAGTTTTATCACAGCAGTAGAAAAAATAACTAAAATAACAATACTCTTTAAAATAAAATTATTAATTTGTTCTAAAAAGAGACAACATATTGCATAAAACTGGAATCTGATTCTAGTGGATATACAATTCAACAGATGTAGAGTGACAATTATCATGTGATCTCACTTGTATATGGAAACTAAAAGTGGTAAATTAACAAGACTAGTAAAATAATAGTTACGAGCTTCAGAGTCAGGAGGAGATGGAGAGACAGTGGACAATATAAACTAAGTTTTAGGTAGACAGAATGAATAAACTTGTAATATCTCCTGCAAGTTGTCATTCATCATCATATGTTTGTGCTTCAAATTTCTTCATAATTTAAAACAAGTCATCACAAAAAGAAATGGGTAATTGAGATGATGGATATAATAATTAGCTTGCATTAATCATTCCACACTGGGACCATAGTAGTGTAACATAACACCACATTATAGTTTATAAATATATACTTGTTATTTACCAAATTATAGTAATTCCAAGTTAATGATGTTCAGTGTACAAATAAATGATTTATAGACTTTCATTTATAGAATTTAAACATTAGTTACAGTGGTTAATATGTTCCCTATTTCTGAAGGACTAATAGGGACCAAATGTACACACTTCCATAAAAAATAGTATCAAATTATGTAGATGATTGAATTACTCTGGAGGTATGCATAGATATCTTAAAGTTTCCGTCATTAATTATTTTATAGCTAAAAATTATATGATGAATTAATATTACTACTGTATATACACCCTAAAGGGATGTGTACATGCTCATATAAACTATTCGGTATTCATGATGTTCAGACAATGGAAACAACTAAAGGTCTCTCAGATGATGTGTTGATGAAGAAAATAAGGCAAACACATTAAAATTTTAATCAGCCATTAATTAATCCTATAGTCTATGACATTATAAATAAATTTCCTGAATTTTTTACCTACTAAGTGAAATGTCAGGCACAGAAATACAAGCACTTACAATCTCAGTAATTTACAGAAATCAACAGTTATTTTCCACAAAAGTTGACACTGGATTATGGCTGCCATAAGATAAGATGAGACTAGCAGGAGAGAAGGCTGGAGAAAGGTGACCCCATGGGATCACATCACAGTAAACAGAAGTAAGTGTTGGGATGCCCTCGTGACTGTAAATAACAGCATAACTTTCAAAAGGCTCTAAGAGTAACTTTTAACAGTTTCCACTATATATAAAGGATAAATGAACAAGTAAATATATGTTGTTAATATGATTTTTAACATACACATTTCATCTTTTGCTATACAGCACTGGTATTACATATTTTTATGCACAAACTTAAATTAGAATCAGAGTTACTAAAGCACCGGCTATCATTATAATGGATTCTAATGCTAGCCACATTGTCACTAAAATCTTCCATAATTTTGCATTCCTAATGTAATTGGTATAACTATGAAAGCAGAAAAAATTTAGAAATTTAGGCATAATAACAGAAGTTTAAGTTCCTCTGTGAACCTGAACTTAGGACTTACGTAGTAGAAAGAGTCAACTTGGAAAAGTTGTTCATTGTCTTCCACTTTGTATGATAACACAGTATGTGTACACAGACAGACACACACACACAAACACAAACACATACAGATGCAACAAATATACACACACCAAGTAATAAATAAATTTAATTTGGAATCTTTGTAAACTTTTTTTAAAATTTTTAACCACTGTCCTGTGCCAGACTTTCACATTAGCAGTGCCGCATCCTCATGGTAGGACAGGTCACTTATTATGTATGTCATGTATTTTCTTAAAAAGGCTGTAAAATATTTTGTGAGTATTTGACAGATCATGATAAAGTCTGGGTAATTAGAACATTTATAGAATGTCTATAGGCATGTCAGAAAAAAGACATACATTTATTTAAAAACTCATTTAACACAGCAAAAAGCTAGTCATATTATATTTTATGACAATTTTCACTGTATTCACTAATTTCATTAAAGTGTTCCTTTCCTGCAATAAATTTTATTGCCTATTCAGACAAGTGAGAAGTGCAGTGGGCACAAGCAGATGTGTGAGTTGAATTTCTGTGGGCAAAGCAGATACCAAATACATAATTTCTGAGGGCAATCAAGATCTTATTACAAAATTATGTTATGTGTTATATTTTTTAAAATGGTTAAAATCTTTCAATATAAGAACTTAATAAAAATATGTCAATGTAATACAATTTTTTTGTCTTTATAACCAAGTAAAATGAAAGCGGAGAAAACAAGACTTTCATATCTTACTGCAAGACTTGAGGAACAAGGAGAAAGGCTTGACGTTGTAAACATAGTACAATATTATAGATATTTGAATACAAACGTCTCCCAAAGGCTCATATATTTGAATGTTTAGTCATTAGGGAGTAGAAGTCTCTGAAAGGATTAGAAGGCTTTACGATGTGTGACCTTGTCTGGGGAAGTATGTTGACAGTAATGGGCTTTGCCTCTCAACCTCACTCTCTTTCTCTCTTCAAGTTAGAATCTATCTCTCAGCTACTTCTCCAGTGCTGTGAGGGTAAACATGCTTCTGCCATGCCCTGCTATGAATAACAAACATGAATTTAATGTACCAAGCCTCAAAATTACAAGCATGATCCTCACCCCAAAATGCTTTTTTTTTTTTTTTTTTTTTTTTTTTTTTTTTTTTTTTTTTTTTTTGAGTTGCTTTGGTCATGGTATCTCTTCACAGGAATAGAACACTGATTAAGATAAATATGATTGTTTTAAAGTTCATTTTACATAATTAACACTTATTTTATAATTTAAAACAAATTATTACTTATAACATTAAAAATTACTTAAAATCCTAAAATTATTCTTTAAAATAAAGATTATTTTTAAAAACCTTACTTTTAACTTTAAAGTAAATATTATTCTCACTTAAATTTGAAAGCCATTCTAAAACCTCGGTGTCAATAAAGAATAACATAGGTGGATATAAATATAGATGTATATAAATACATGAAAAATGTAAATATTAACATATAGCATACAAATGTATGAACATCTAATTAGGATTAATATAATTATATACTCTTAAGAGACTAATTTTTATTGTTTTATAAACACTGCCTATGGAAGTGTTATTAGGTCTGAGACAGAAATGCAGAAATGTTGGATATTGAAAATGGTACAATTATTTGTGAAAATTATTTATAAAATTGTCTTTGAAAGAATGAAAAGAATTGATGGTATGGTGGAGGAACATTTTAGTTAGTAATACAAATTAACCTCACAACTTCAACTTAAATAATTATCTGAGTTTTTCACTGTAACATCAATAATATGTTGGTTTTAATTTTATATGACTGAATGAAATGATGATGTCAAAATAAAACAAAACTGAGGCCTTTTGAAGATTATATTTCATAAATGTACAGAAATAATGAAGAGATATGAATCTTTTAGGCCTTCACAGTTTGTTTCCTTATGGTGTTTAGTTTTATATACTTTTATACTTATATCTTTTTTGATCTTTCATTATATTGCAATGATTTTCAATATAGTATTACACACCCATTGAATTAAATGTGTTAACAAAATTTGGTCAACTCTAAACAATACATACAAGCAATACTAAATGGAATTGAAGGTGTTTTGTATGTATGCGTGCCTGTAACAATAACTGTTATATGTATGTATGTGTGAGTAAAATTATTATTGTTATGTTGTATAAGAATAATAGTTGTGCTGGTGTATAATGATAATAAATGTGTGTGTTCCAAAAAGCCTACTCATGCTACAGGAACAGGTCCTGATCCCACTGCTAGGGGCCCCACAAATAGACAAAGCTACACAACTGTCACCCACATGTATAAGGCCTAGGATGGTTCCAGGAAGACTCCCAAGCTGTTGTAGCTATTGGTCCAGAGGCCATGAGTTTCCAGTAGCTCATATCACCTGTCTCATGAGCTGGCTTTTTGAAGCTATTCTCCATGCTGAGATGCCTTGATAAGCAGGGGGAGGAGATTGGTCCTGTCTTATGCCACTATTTGTTGACTCCCAGAGAGGTCTGCCTTTTTCTAAATAGAGGAGGAGTGGATGGGGAGGGGCAGTACATGGGAGGACCAGAGGGAACGGAAGGAGAGGTAGGAGGGAATATGGGGTTGATATGTAAAACAAATGTAAAAAAACAAAAACCACACAAATATAATTGTGTGTGTGTGTGTGTGTGTGTGTGTAACGACAATAATTATGTGTGTAACAATAATATTAAAGAGCAGGTCCTGTTCAGAGAATGTACTCTCCTGTGCCAATGGACTCAAGGGTGTTCCCAATTTTTTTCTATATTGTTTTTAGGGTATCAAGTCTTATATTAAGGCTCTTGATTCATATGGATTTGAATTTTGTGCTAGGTGAGAGATAAGGATTGAATTTCATTCTTCTACATGTAGCTACCCAGTTTAACCATCATTATTTATTGGGGATGTTATCATTTCTCCAATGTCTATTATTGGCTACTTTGTCAAAATTCAGAGAGCTGTAAAAGTTGTGAATGTATATTCTATTGGTCAATTAGTCTGTTTATGTCAGTACCATAGTGTTTTTATGACTATAGCTCTGTACTGTAACTTGAATTATGGATGGTTATATTTTCAGCAGTTCTGTTGTTAAGGATTATTTAGTAAACATTCTGAGTCTATTGTGTCTGTTGTGTTTCTATATTAAATGTGAGGTTTTAAAAATTGGTTTGGAGAATTATACTGTGTTTTTTAAATTGGAATTGTGTTCAATCTGTAGACTTATTTTTGTATGATAGACAGTTCCACAATATTTATACTACCAGCACATGAATAAGGGAGTCCTTTCTATCTTCTGGTATCTTCTTCAGTTAATATGACAATAGTGCATGTACTAAGAGCAAAATTAATGACTTGGACTTAATGAAACTGAATCATTTATATGCTGGAAAAAGAACTTCTGTTTATAGTTGATGAATAGCTCATAAATCACAATTGGCCAAGGTGCATAGAATAAAATATGGCAAAATTATTAGTCATAAATGTAGCAAATATCCTGTAACTCCTCTTCCAAAGCTCAAGGATCACTGCAGACAAGAGCTAGGCAGAGTGCAAGAGCCAGAGGTGATGGATGAATACAAAGAAACAGTGTTTTCTGGACATAGCACAGCAGCTGCATGATTAGATATCAAAATCAGAAAGTCTCAAGAAAACAAAATAAAAGTTTTAACTGTCAATAATCAAAGGTAATTCTGTAGAAATAATGGTACACATATACTGCAAATCAGACATTATTTTGGGAAAAGCTATATATTTATGAAGAAGCCTATTTTCATGATGTATAATCATTACCCTTAATCTAAACTAGCAACAATTATGTAATATTTGTAAGTTTTGCATTTTGAAATTACAAGATTGAGTATAACACCATTTAAATAGCATTATCACAGAAATAGTGAGTTACTCCATGAAAAATGAGCATTCTTGAGAAAGGCTGTTAAGAGTGAGAAACTGCCAGACTCCCTCTGGTGATGGTGACTGTTGCAATTCTCTCAATCCATTTTCTATGGTTTCTCAACATTTAATGTGCAGAACATTCACATTTGTTGACCTGGTGCTTTTCAATTACCCCCCCTTTGCTTGGCCTGCCTGATATTTAACATTCCAAAAGGTGACAGAGTACAACATGGAAAACACTCTTATTCCCCTCCATTTATACCTAGTGTCATCATGTGCTCTGCTTTTCTAGGAAGATCACAATCTTTATGGTATTCTGCACTAAATATGGTATTTTTTCATATGTTTCTGTCCTCAAAGGAGGTAACAGATCTTTTTTCTTTTGTTTGTGACTTTCACAGAATGTGTTGGGGGTGAGGAGGGGGAAGAATGTTGCTAAGTGGTATAAAAACCACATACAACATCAACAACAAAAGTAATTCTATGAATTTGGAACATTCATATGTAGGAGATTATGTTGTTCCATTGTAAATAATCGTCCCACACACTGGTTTAATAAAAAGCACTGATTGGCCAAATGCAGACAGGAAGTGTGGGTGGGGCTACCAGACTAGGAGAACTCTGGGAACAGGAAGAACAGAGCAGAATGCCAGAGAGAAGCTGGAAGAAGCAGAGGACAACTATGCTGCTCTGAGAAAAGGTACCAAGCCACATGACTGAACAGGAGAAGAGTCATTGGTTAGATTAAGGGTAAAGAGTTAGCAAAGTGATATGCCTGGGCCTTAGGCCAATCAACCTAAAATTATTGGAAGCATCTGTGTGTCTCTGCAGGTCTGTGGCTCTGTGGGCCTAAACCTTGAGGCAAGGCCGAAAGTCAAGGACAGAAACCTCATACTAAATTCATATGTTAATGAAGTGATTAAATGAGTTACAAATGCTAATTAGTTACATTATTTATTGATTCTTATTTGTGAAAAATCAATAAATGTTTTCACTTAAAACAAGAACAAATAACTTTTGTCTGTGTGTGATATAGGTTATGTAAAGAAAATTTCATATAATATTACTGGCATGAAGTAGATTATAGAAGTAGGCATGGTCAGAAAGTTTATAATCCCAGAACTCTGAAATGAGGCAGAAAAGCAGGATGCTCATGCACTAGAAGCCACACCAACCTTTATCTACTTACGCAAGGCATCCTATATTATACAATGAGTCTCTGCTTCACAGAAAATTATCACAATAATGTCCATGTAGTAAAATATTTGTATCCTTGTTTTAAGGTGCTGCATATATAATTATGGAGTTTTTATTTCTATGCCTTTTCTACTCCTCAACTTTGTCCCCCTCTTACTTATTTCTGTCTCCCCACAAGTTCTTTATACTATTTCTGTGTCCCCAATTTCTATCACTTATGCATCCTACCCATTAAGCTAACATGTCCATTCTTATACTGGTTCCAGTCTCATAACCTTTACATAAAAAGTAATATATTTATTATTTCTTGTGTGTGTGTGTGCCCATATGTGCAAATCCATGTGGGTATGGGTACCTGCAGAGGCAAGAAGAGGCTAAAATTAAACACTTAGAATTATCCATTATGAGTCCTAGAAAATGAACATTTCTCCTTTGCAAGAGCTACACGTATCCTTAATGTCTCTGGACATAAACATATATAAATTTAAATTAAGAACAAGATCAATAATAAGAGAAAAATATAGTATCTTTCATTCAGTCTTACTTATTTCAAATATCATAATCAGAATCTCTGCCTGATTCAGTTTTCTAAAAATGTCATAACTTAATGTTTATTTATTAATAAAATCTAGGGTACACATGTAGCATGTTTTTCTTTATCTATTCATGTGTGACTGGTTATCTTTATGGTTCCACTTCTTAGTACAGCAATAGCCATGATGTGCTAATGTCTCAGTGGAAGGACTAAGAGGCTACTGATTACTTACACAGAGGAAAATATCTAGATCCCATGGTGGTTCTATATTCAGATTTAAAAAGCCCCCTCTATATTGATGTCCACAGTGGCTTGTAATGGGCAGGTGCCCCTAGAGCATCCCAAGACACCCCAAGACCACGGCTATTGACCACTGTTAACTTTAAAGAAAAAGAGAGTTTAATGAATATGAACGATATACCGGTACACACATGTGTGTGGGCTTGAGGCACTGTGGAAGCCAAGAGCACCAAATGCTTTCAGAGTAGAATTCTTATACCGAACTCTGGGTAGAGGAAGGGTACATCTGGCTCGTGAGATAGAAGTTTTAACAGTTCTCATAGTAGGGCTTTCCTGGGTGGCCGCACCTAGGTTGTTACATCAGGAATGCGGTCCCAGGGCCTTATCTTATATGGTCCCACTTGATTAATTTTGTGCGGAGATGAGATATAGGTTCAGGAGGTTGAGCCAACCAGGTGCATCCTAAGAAGGAGGCAGGAAGCACGTCCCATGGACAGCTAGGTAAGCAACCATAAAGCCTGTGAACAAAGCTTTATCTGAGAGTTCCGAGAGCCTGAGTCTTTGAGCAAACAGCCATCTGATCAATTGTCCCTCACACAGGGACCAAAACTCCATCAGCCTGGGTAGTTTTGGGGACCTCAGGAAGATAGTTGAGGGGAAAGAATCAAACAGGATTTTTTTATCTTCACCATATCCTCATCAGCATATTTTAAACATTTCTTAAAGATTGCCATTCTACCTGAAGAAAGACAAAAATCACAAAGTATTAGGTTGTTTTATTTAACTTTTGAAATTAAAATATAATTACATGATATGCTCTTCCCTTTCTTCTCTCCAATCCTGTTCATACCTATTTCATAAATCTCTGGACCTTTTTTCTTTAATTTTTAGTGACTTGTGTGTGTGTGTGTGTGTGTGTGTGTGTGTGTGTGTGTGTGTGTGTGTGTGTGTGCATAAATATATAAATACAACCTTCTCAGTATATTCAGTGCTGCTTATGTGTATAAAATTTAGGGCTGGATACTTGGTCTTGGGTAAAGAATTGGAGGCTGATACCTTTAGAAAGAAATTTCTTATACTGTTAATTTATATTTTCGTATTGACTAAAAGTCTTGAATGCTTTTAGAGTATGTATTGACTATATATATTTCTTTAGAAAAACAGTATATCCAGTTCCATTTATTGACTGGAGAGTCTGTGGGGAATTGGTGTTTAAATTTCATAACTTGTACATTTATGCTTAAAATTAAGATGTTGAAAGAGAAAATTGTGAATCTAATTTTTAGGTTATAAAATATTGTTACAGGTATAAGATGGAATCTTAAAGTTTTGATTTGCAATTCCCTGTTAGCTAAGGATCTTGAACAGTTGAACAAAACTCTAAGATTTTTGCAGGCATTTGAGATTCTTCTATTGAGAATCCTCTGTTTATATCTGAACCCCCTTTTTAACTGGATTATTTTGTTTGTTAATGTCTAGAGTCTTGAGTTCTTTATATATTTTGGATATTTGACCTCTGTCGGATGTGGAGTTGGTGAAAATCTTCTCTGCTGTATGTTGTTGTTTTGTCCTATTGGTGGTGTCCTTTGTCATACAAAAGCTTTTCAGTTTCATAATTTTCCATTTATAAATGGTTGATCTTAGTGTCTTCACTATTTATATTCTGTTTAGTAAGTTGTCTCCTGTGCCAGTACATTTAAGGTTATTCCATACTTTCTCTTCTATCAGGTTTAGTGTATTTGGTTTTATGTTGAAGTGGACTGGGGCAGGTGGAAGTGGGAACAGAAAGGACCAGGGTTGGGGATAAAGAATGAGAGTATGGAGATAGATGACTAAAGTTGGGAGCAGTTGGGGAGCTGGTGTGGAATCCTGATGTTGTGGAAACTTTCTGGAATCAATGAGAGTGACCCTATTGAATACTCTGAGTAATGGGAAAAAGGAGCCTGAACCAATCATTTTCTGTAGCCAAGAAAGGCTTCCAGTGGTGGGACTAGGTCAACAACTAAGCCACCAAACTTTTGGCCTGTGGTTTGTTCTCCTTGAAAATGTGCTGGGGCAATGGTGGCATAGGGCTTGTGGGAGTGGCAAACAATTGACTGGTCTAATTTGAGACCCATGGAACAAGAGGGATCCTATGCCTAACACTGCCTGAATGGTTAAGAACAATGGACTGGATAGTCCAGAGACCTAGGAGAGAACCAAACAAAAAATGGCCAAAATACAAATAATAATTTTCTGTATTATTAAAAAAAAGCAGTGCTTAACCCAATCATCATAAAAGAAGTTTCTTCTAGGAACTGATGAGAGGAGATGCAGAGACCCACAGCCAAACATTAGCTGGAGCTCAGGGAACCCAGCAGAAGAAGATGAAGAAGGATTTTAGGAGCCAGAGGGGTCAAGACACCACAAGAACAGGGCTCTTAGAATCAATTAAGCTGGGCTCATAGGAACTCACAGAGACTGAAAAAACAATCAAAGATTGTTTCAAAGGTCCTCTGGATGTCTGTTATAGATGAGTAGCTTTGTGTTCTTACGTGACTTCTAATAGTGGGAATGGGAAGTGTCTTCACTCTTTGCCTGCTCTTTGACTCTCTTCCTCCTACTGGGTTGCCTCTTCTAGCCTTAATGTGAGGGTTTGTGCCCAGTATTACTGTAATTTGACATGCTATGTTCGACGATATCCTTGAAAGGCCTATTCTCTTTTGGAGGGAAATGGGAACAGTGGATTTGTGGGAAAAGGTAGTTGGGTGAAGACCTGGGAGGAATGGATGGAGGGGAAACTGCAGTCGGAATGTATTGTATGATCAAAGACTAAACAAATAAAATTTTTTAAAAGATACTGTTGCCTTATGTTTGTGTTATCTAGAGAGTTTTTGTATGTAGCTGTGCATTTACATAGATGTGTGCACTTTAGAACAATAGTGTTCTCAAAGCCTCGATGAAAATTGGCAATCCCTATTACCTCTAAGCAATTTGTGCAGAGATGTGACAGCTAGTAATGAAGGGGGACAGAAGTCAAACATTCTAGGAGTTGCGTTTTCCCTTGTATATCCACCCTTTAAGGCTCTAATTTGACTTTGGAAATGTGCTTTTAATGGGTAATTGAAATTAATCTTAGCATTGTTTGTGATGTTCAGTCAAAGATAATATGTAGATTCCAAAGAACTGTCCTTTGTAAAATTTTAAAATGTCAATGATGTTCAATAAATATAACATTTTGTTTTAATTCATTCATGAAGTTATAAGTCAATGACAGTTTATAAATGAGAATAGTGTGTTTAAAGCCAAAACACTAGAAACATTAACACTAATCAGTTGAAATCATCATGTATTATCATTTATCTAAACAAACTAAAATAAGTAAAAGTTTTTTATATGATCATTTTAATTGAAGATAGTTTCTCTCAAATGACATGTTTGATTATGGTTTCTCCTCTTCTAACTCCTTCAGAAATTAATCCATTTCCCTGCCCCACAAACTTTATATTCTTTCTCTCTTTTCTACCACTTGAAAGGAATCAAGAATCAATTATAATAATATTAATTTTAATAATGATGATGATAAATGATAAGGAATAGGATAAGAAATAAAAGCAAATGAGATTATGGCAAAATAAGCAAACAGAAAATAGCTAAGAAAAAGGCATGTGGAACAAATACATATGCTGACACACACATTTACTCAGACAGTAAGCAATAGCCTTGACAATAACCTTGGTGGTTTTTGTGGAACCACTTTTATTGCCAAAAACATGATTAGATGTAACTTATTTTTAGAACTGAAGGTTTAGTTTGGTACCATGATATGTCTAGTTGAGGCATTCTCTCCTCCAACCCCTTACTCTATACCTAACTTCCAGGATTATATTGATTGTACCCTACTTACCAAAGTCTTAACTAGTAACATGAGCATATGAAAATACATACCACAGATTTCTTTTTAGATCTGAGTTACCTCACTCAGGATAAATTTTTCTTTCTATTTCCACCCATTTACCTGCAAATTTCATTTTTTTTCAAAAGCTGAGAAATATTCTATAGCACAAATGTACAACATTTTCATATTCCATTCATTTCTTTGACAGACATTGAAGCTGTTTCCAATTTCTGAATATTATAGAGATGAAATGAACATGGTTTAAAAGTTTCTCTGTAGTAGAATGATGTGTCCTTTGGGTGTTTACCCAACAGTGTGATATGAGTGACTCTTGTGGTAGATCTACTCTCAGCTTCCCAAGGAGCTACTATACTGACTTCCACATTGACTATATAAGTTTGCACTGTCACCAAAAATGAATGGGAGTTCATCTTACTTTACATTCTTGCCAGGGTGATGGGTCACTTGTTTTATTGTTCTTGAGCAAATATTAATGGTGTAAGATGAAATCCCAAGGTAGTTTTGCTTTTCATTTCTCTGATGATTAAAGATGCTGAGAGAGTGCTTCTCAGCCACTGTATTTTATGTTTTGAGAATTCTGAACACTGTTTAGGTCTTTACTCAATATTTAATTGGGTTATTCATTTTCTTGATGACAAGTTTTTTGATTCATTATATATATAATATATATTATATATATATAATATATATATTATATGGAACCTCTATCAGAGGTGTGGTTAAAAAAGTAAAAATCTTTTCCCACTTTTCAGACTGTTTCTTTGTCAGAATGATGGTGCCCTTTGCTAGACAGAAGTTTTGCAGTTTTATGAGATCCTATTTAGTAGTTGCTGTTCTAAATGCTTTTGCTATCCACATTCTATTCATAAAGCCCTTTCTTTTTCAGAGGTCAGGAATATCTCCTACATTCTCTTCTATCAGATTCAATATATCTGGCTTTACATTGACATAATCAATTCTGAGTTGAATTTTGTAGAAGATAGTGAATTTGAGTCCTTTTGCATTCTTTGACATTTGGCCATCTTGTTTGATCAGCAACATTTGTTGAAAATGCTGTTTTGTTTTAGTATGTGCATTTCTAGTTTCTTCATCAAAAATGTAATGTTTTCTATGTGTATGTGTTCATTCCTGGGTCTTCAGTTCTCTTCAACTTATCAAAGTGTTTGTCTTTATGCAATAATATGCTGATGCTGTTTGTATTATTATAGGTCTGTGGTACAATACGAGTTCAGGGGTAAAATACCTCCAGCAATTTTTTTCCCAGGATTTTTTTTTTTTTTTTTTTTTTTTTTAGGTACTCTGCCTCAGCCCACGAGGACCTAAATATGGGGTGGACAAATGAAGGAATAAGAAACACAAGAAAAAGAGCTAGATAGTATTCTGATAAAGCCCTGAAACTGTATTATTCTCAGCAGTACATATAATCCTTTAGGGAGAAGGGTAAGTCAAGGATTAAGCAAATGAAAATTCACAGGGCTGCAGGATATTTCACCAACAGGATGTATTGTCATGGAGACATATCTAATCTTAGCTAGTGTTCAACCTCAGGAAGGTTACTTAATTCCTGAGAAGGGACTCAACTAATTAGGTTAACAGCAAGGGAAGATTCTTCTAGGATAAAGGAAGCTTGATATACTGGCCCAAAAATGGCTCTGACGCTGCTAAGGTTTTTCTGGCTCTGGGGAATACTCTGATTTTTTTGTGTTATCCAGCCAACTTATATGACAAATTGTGTTGGAATTTTTATTGGGATTGATTCTATATATTGACTCTATATTTAGCATTTGGCAGGATGGCCATTTTTGCTATATTAATCCAAACAATACAATAGCATAGGAGCTTTTTCCTCTATCTTCTTTAATTTTTCTTTTATTTCTTAAAATATTATTATACAAGTATTTCACCTGCTTGGTTAGAGTTACCCCAAGATTTTTTTTTTAATTTATGTTTTTATTTATAAAAAAGTAATTTATCCATGTATCCCTTTGTTCCCCCTCCCTTTCATCCTCCCAGTTCCTCCCAGTCAGCCTTCAGCCTTCCCCATTCCCATCCTCTCCCCCCAAAAAGGTTAGAAATCCCATGGTGGGTCAGCTCAGCGTGGCACATCCACCCAAGGCAAGTTCGATTTTCTCATCCCCATATCAAGACTGGGTTAGGTGTTCCTCTGCAGGGAATGGGTTCCAGCCCATGCATAGGAACACAGTCTGATCCCACTCCTTGTGGCTCCACATATTGCCTATGCCTACCCTTGGAGGACCTCACTCCTTTTCCCAATGGCTCCCTAGTGGCTGTTATTGATTCAGTGAGAATCAAATGAATGACCACCCTAAGAATCATTACAGAACCTACATCCAGTAATGAATAGAGGTGGAGGCAGAGCTCCATGGCTGAGCACTGGGCCGAGCTCCTGGTTCACTTGAGAGCAGAGGAGGACAGTATGTATGAGCAAGGGGATCGGGATTATATGAGGAAAACTCTCCCAGTGATGGCTGGCTGGAGCTCTGGAGCCCAAGATGTTTTTAAGGACATAGTGAATGGCAAATTTTCTTGATTTTTTTGCTCAGTTTACTTGTCACTTGTACAAAGGACGGTTACTGACTTTTGTGTTTTAATTTTCTATCACGGTACTTTTAGCAATGTGTTTATCAGCTATAGAAGTTTCATTGTTACTTTTTAAAGTTCATTTATGTATTTGCTCATGTACATGCTTCAAATAAGGATACTTCGACTTCTAATTTTCTAACATGTATCTCCTTGATATCCCTCGGTTGTCTTGTGGGTCCAGACAAGACATCTAGTACAAATGTGAATAGGTATGGAGAGAGTAAACAACCTTATCTTTCCCTGATTTTAGTGGAAATGCTTTAATTTTTTTTCTCTACACTTATGTTGTTGTTAGCTGTAGGCTTGCTATAAATCATCTTTATTATGATGAGTTATTTTCCTTGTAGTGCTAGTCTCTTTCAGACTTTTAACACGAAGGGGTATTTGATTTTTTTAAAGACCTCATCTGCATCTAATGAGATGATTATGTGGTTTTGCTTTTAAGTCTGCTGATATAGTAGTTTATGTTTATTGAGTTACATGCTTTGAATCATTCTTTTATCTCCATGATGTAGTCTACTGATTGTGGATGATCTTTTAGATGTATTCTTGCCTTCACTTTGCAAGAATTTTATTGGGAATTTTTACATCCATGTCCATAAAAGAAATTGATCTATGGTCCTTTTGTTGTCGGGTCTTCATATGCTTTAAGTATCAGGTAATTCAGCTTCATCAAAAGAATCTATCAGTGTTGATTTGTTTTGTTTTGGTTTGTTTTTTGTGAGATAATTTGAGGAGTATTGGGGTTAATTATTTGAAAGTCTGGTAGATTTCTGCACTAAAACTATCTGGCCCTGGGATTTCTTAACTGGTATACTTAATTACTGTTCTATTTCACTGGGGATTATAGGTTTGTATGTATTGCTGAACTGATCCAAATTCAACCCTGAAAAGCTGTATATGTCATGAAATATATGCATCTAATTGAGGTTTTCAAATTTGATGAAGATAAAACCTTTGAGTATGTTATGTATTCATTTTCATTCTATTCTAGAAAAAATTTAACCTTTTTCTTAATTTCAATTGACTAATTTTTTATCAGTATAAAATTATTCTCTGACTTTCCATGACTTTGTAAGCTTTCTATTGCTTCTATTATTGATATTCAGCTTTAATCTGCAATTGATAGAAAAGATGCAAGGTGTTATATCAATTTTTGCAAGTATTGAAACTATCTTTATATCCAAGTATGTAGTTTTGTTTTGGAGACCATTACATGAGTAAAGAAAGGTATCTTCATTTGGCATTGCATGAAATATTCTGTAAACATGTTAGATACATTTTTTTTATAACATCAGCACTGGAATTCCTCTGTTTAATTTTTGTCTGGATGATCTGTCTATTGGTGGTGAAGGAGTATTGAAGTCACCTGAATAAAGGTCAATCTGTGATTTTTTTAGCTATAGTAGCATTCCTTTTATCAATATTATTGCCTTTGTGTTGGTACACAGATGTTTAAAATTGCAATATCTTCTTGGTGAACTTTTGTTTTAATGAGTATGAAATTTACTTTCCTATATCTTCTGATTAATTTTGACTTGAAGTTTTTTTGTCAGATATTAAAGGCTATCCTACTTTGCCTTTTAGGTCATTTCCTTGGAATATCCTTTCCAATCTTTTTTGCTGAGGTAATGTCTATCCTTGGTTTTAAGATGTTTCTTGGATTCAGCAGGATGTTGTATATTTTCTTATCCAATCTGCTAATCAGTATCTTTTTCTTTTAAAATTGAGAGAATTGATTTTGAGAGTTATCATTGACCAGTATTGGTTGATTACTATTATTTTGTTGTTACGATATAGGTGCCTCCTTTTAATTTATTGTTTTGGCACTATTTATTTCTTTGTTTCTTGGGTACGATTAAACTCTTAAAATTAGTTTTTCTTCTGGCATCTTCTTTAGAACAAGATGTGTAGATAGAAAAATGTTTGTTAAATAATGTTTGTTAAATCATGAGAGAAGGACATGGTTAAGTGAGAGGAACAATAGAGAGGGAGACCAAAGAAATGGATATATTCATAGAGGAAGCCACTGTTGCATTAAAAAGAAACCTAGTGCTAAGGAAACCTCCAAGAAGCTACAAGATGTCCCTGTCTAGGACTCCAACCAATAGCAGAGAGGGTGCCTAACTAGGACTTCTCCTATAAACAAATAAATGACCATTTTAATTGCCATTTTAGAAGCTTCATCAAGCAATGGATATAGGCAGAAGCAGAGATCCCTACCTAAGCACCAGGTTGAGCTCATGGTACAGCTGATAGGAGAGAGAGAGAGAGAGAGAGAGAGAGAGAGAGAGAGAGAGAGAGAGAGAGAGAGTAAGTATATGAGCAAAGAGATCAGGATCATGAGAAGACACACAAGATGGCTAACCCAATCTTTTGGGAACTCACTGACTCTGAAATAATCACTGAGGAATCTTCCTGGAAAGGAACTAAATCAATTGGTTATGCCAGAATGAAATGAACCACTTTAGGACTCCTTGCCTTCCTTGGGAAATAGATGGGTGTATGGTGTAGGGGGAGGTTGAGGGAGTTCTGGGGGTGACTAGAAAGAGGAAAAGGAGAGGGCGCAGTGGTAGATATGAAAAAATTAAAATGCATAAGAAAATAAAAGGAGAACATTTGTGTTTATTATGGGAAGTTTTTCTTTGTTATGACTGCAAGTTTTACTGGGTATCTTATTCCGGGATGATATCTATGGTCTCTTACACTTCATAGAAAATTTAAAAGCCCTTGTAGCTTTATAGTCTTCACTAAGAAGTTGGGGTTATTCTAATGAGTGTGTCTTTATATATTATTTGGTCTTAGATACAATGTTAAATCAATGTACATTTGTATACCTTGAACATGAACTAGAAAACAAACAAAACTTGGACAGAAAATCCACATAGCTACTTAGTAGCTTTCTTGGGTAGAATAATAGGACATTATCTTTTATCTCTAAGCCTTTGTATGTTTAAAAATATGAAAATCTTACGTAACAGCTTCATTTTTGTATAGTTTCTTGATTACAGAATCTCATGCAATTGGTGTATCTGTTGGTAGGAATAATACAATTCATTGTAAATCACAGTGGCTGTGATCTGTGTCCCCACACTTTTAGTTCCCTGTGACCCTTATGCTCTCATCACAAGAATTGAATACACATGCAGATTACAGAGCAAACATAGTACCAGTCGACTTATTTCCAACTGATGATCTTCTACAGAAGATATGACTTAATAAAGACTTTTAATCACTTAAGTTGTCATTGTGTAATGAAAAGAATATTCTGCTCTTGAGGCTCTTTGATAATCAGCTCTGCTACAAAAAAATTCACACAGTTATTTTTTTTCTATCGCAAGGCATTCTTGCCATGCTCAAGCTAGAAAATTAGAAACAGTAATCAAATAATTATACAATTGTGTGATAAACATCAAAACCATTGTCTGTTTCAAAATGTTAAGTAAGTATAATTCAGGGAACTATACTATACAAGGCTTTAAGGGAGAAGGATCGTAGTTGCATTTGAGAAAGGAATAGAATGTTGAAAAAAGGCATCGGAGATGAAAGCAGGTAAAGGCATGAAGGCCAAAAGCGTGAGCGAAAGCCTAGGAGAATAGAGTGGGTCACAGGAAACTGAAATCTGATTCGGACTAGGCTTTTGAAAAGTTACTAAGGAATGCTACAAGACTGGTATTTGTGCTACAGATGACAGGCAAGATATCTTGGAGCTGGGAATTGCAAGAAGAATTTTGAAAGCTAAATCCTCATTGCTAAGGGAATGCTGCCTATTGAACTAAAGCTTTATCAGGTTTCAAAAACACAGTGGAAGCTATCCTGAGCTTTCACATAACTATTGTTCAATTTTTCCTGTTTAGAATCCTTCATAGAATTCTCATTTCGTTTACAGAAATGAAGATTGTAATAAGAAGTATTCATTTAAAGATATAATAGGGAAACAAATGAAATATTTGTTTACTTGTGTGTGTGTGTGTGTGTGTGTGTGTGTGTGTGTGTGTATTTATATATGTTGCTTCTATGAACATGCATGTGCCTGTGCATTTGCTTGGAGGTGTGCATATGAACATTAGAATTCTATTCTTTATGAAACATTGCCTTTTTAGGAAACTGATTCTGTTAAGTATTGTTTAGTCTGCCTGGCATCTAGGGTCCAACTATCTGATTCCTAGTGCTAGGGTTAGAATCCATGCATTTGTGACAGTTTTGTAAATTAGTGCTGGAGTCTGAACTCTTGTAGCCATTGTTAATAGAGCAAACAATAATACTCCCTGTTACCAGAACTCCTTTTCTATTCCCAGTCTCTAATATTCTCAAGCAGTTCCAAATTTTCTTCTTTGCCATTATGTGTCTCACAATTCCACATTGTTATTAGTATCCATAAATATTTTCTACCCAGGTCATGAAGGAAAACATTGAAATGTTAGTATCCTAGAAATATCATACTCTAATACTCAGTTTACTTCTTAACTTGTGAGCCTTAGTTTGTTTAAGTTGAAATAATGTCATTAAAGATAAGTTTAGAGATTTATTTTGCCATATTACTAATTGTGAGTATTAATTGATTTATGTATACAGATGAACCACAAAAATTTAGTAAACACAATAAACTTTATTACTACCTTCAAAATAACTTGAATAAGTATATTCAAGTATTTTTGTTTTATTGATAATGAGAAGTAATAGGTAAATATTAAATAGTCCTTGTTAAAATTGAGTGTAAAAATTCAAAATCAGAATTAAAATATCAAGAGTGGAGAACTTATTTAGGAGACATAGCTATTTCAAAAGGTTAGTCTATACCATGTGATACAGGTGTAATAAAAGTTCTTCCAAAACGAGTTAATCTTCACAAATTCTGATACTACTTCTCCAAAATTAATGTTTGGTCTAATTTGGTTTTCTATTGGTAGGATAGAATATCATGACTGAAAGCAATGTGAGGAGAAATGGATTCATTTCATATTTCTGTTCCTCATTAGAGTCCGTCAGTGAATGAAGCCAAAGTACATCTCAAGCAGAGTAGGAGCCTGGAGGAAATAATTCAAGCAGAGGCTATAAGAAGTGCTGCTTACTACTTTGCTCCTTGTGCTTGCTTCTGCTTCCTCACAGTACCAAGGACGAACTGCCCACAGGAGTCACCACTCAATGATCTAGGCCCTTCTAAATCAAACATCTATATTTTCATGGGTTGAGATGACTTCTTTTCTTAAGACTAAAGAAGAAATAATTGTTAGTATCAGACTTTTATGCTGTTAATCTCCACAGAATTAAAGAAAGTATAATAGTTATTTTTCCAATTAAAATATTTATTTTCTTCACTATCAGAACATTTATAAACATTTTATATAAATAAACTAAAATATCCACTGAAAAGTATAAATAATTAATGTAATATCCCTCCCCCCTACTTTTATAAATAAGGATCAACAGAGTTAATGAAGAATTCTTCAATTCAGGATGGCATGTTTTCTTATATAAAGTTTACTAAAGCACCAAGAATAAGATGGACACTTATTATAAGTTAAATGGCAATGGGGAAAAGATAAAACATCACCTTATTTCTAGGTGTGTATAGTTTGCTAGTTTGCCCAGACTGTGGTGGGAAAGGCTGAAGGCACTAGTGAAGCCCTACTTCAGGTGTGTCTGTGAGAGAACGTTCAAGAGAATGAACATAGAGAGTGTCTTAAGTGTTGTTCTATTTCTGAGGGGAGATGCCACAACCAAGGTTAATTATAAAAGAAAGTATTTAATTCTGAGCTTGCTTACAGTGTCTGAGAGTTAGTCTATGGCCATTATGGTGGGGACTGTAGTGGCAACAGGCAGGCATTAAACTGGAGCAGTAGATAAGAGCTTACATGCTTATCCACAGGTAAAGAGGCAGAAGAGAGTACGACTGGGTTTGGGGGCTTTTAAATCTCAAAGCCCAGTAATTCGATTTTTAGCAAAAAGCCATACTTCTTAATCCTTCCAAAACAATCTATCAACTGAAAACCAAACATTTAAATACAAGAGATTATGGTTGCTATTCTTATTCAAGTGAACACAAGGCATTATCCTAATTTTTGTTCAGAGACGGAATAAACAGAGGAAAGGGAGAATACCTAAGCATGAGTTCTACTTCCTTTCTTCCATGATCCTCATTGATTCGAATAAATAATCTCAATCTCTTGCTGCCAAAGTTGAGAACCACACTTGCCTCCATTGCCTTACCTGTTGATTTATATTATATAATTGAATATTGAGTAAAAATAAACCCTTCCATCTTTCCTTTTTTCTTCTTCCTTCTTTCCATAATTTTGTCATATTAGTAAGAAAAGCAGCTAACCACAAGAGTTAAGATCCTGTTCTTCATTAAATCATAGATTAGATTGTGGTGTAAGCCAATTTTGTGGACCTGCACAAACACTTTTGCACCTTCTGTAGCAGCTGCATGTCTGCTTTGTTTTCTTATCAGTCTTGTAGTAGATTCATCATTGAAGTAGAATTTTTAAGTTATCTTCAAATCTTTTTCCTTTTTATGAACAGCTTGATTAAGTTTGTCATAAGTGACCTAGCTTTTGACCTAACTTGGCTTTCAAGTAGCCTGGCTCACTTGGCTTAATAATTTCCAGACTTTGATTTAAAGTAAGAAATGTATGACCTTTCTTTTACATTTGAAGATGTAAAAGCCACTATATGATTATTTATGTTTAAATTTCAATATGTGTGACTTGGGGAGCAGAATTGACTGCAGAGATGGAGAGAGGTTGTGCAGGAGTCAGTTGGCAGAGTTGGCAGAGCATAGACATTAATTGTCCACAGAATTTTGTATGGACATGGTTTATTCACACTGCCCCAAAGAATTATAATAGGATATCATAGGCCCCTATCATACATATGATAATAAGGCTACATTGTAAGTGTTGTGATATTTAACAAATGTTTGGATAATTACCAAAACATTATAAAGAGAAAAGAAATAAGTTCATGCTGCTATAAAGCTGTGGTATTAATTGAAAAATTTGATGGAGGATTTCCACAGAACTTAAATTTTTAAAATAAAGTGCATTATTTATGAAACACTAAAGCATTAATTATAATTAAACAAGATATGCCTGGGCATTTCTCAGCCATTCCTGAAATTATTTGTGGATGTGTTATTAATGTGAACTATATCTTCATCATCTTAAGAGAAACATATTGGCCTTATACTCCCTATACTTCTACAAAAATAATAAATTCTCATATTCTATGATGCAGGCATATGATCTCTAATTATCTTCTCACTGAAAACTGTACAATAACACCCCAAAAGACCACTGGGTCCATGAATTGCCTCATAGATGCACAGTTGATTCTTTCCACCTCCACACTTTTAATTAACAAAAAAAATTGAAGACAATTAATCACTGGTTCTTTAAGTGAATTGCGGATGCCTACATCCAATGTTGCTTAAACTGTGGTAGTTCCTGGGTAAATATAAATGGGACCTCCCTGGATTTTGTTAAAAATGCAAACTTTAAGGTGTGACATTCAGATGTTTCATTTCTCTGACAAAATACAGGATATAAACAATTGAACTGGGAAAGATGCATTCTTGGCCTACGTTGACACACAGTTTAATCTGTCATGATATGAAGGGAGTAATAGAGTGAAACAGCCAGCTCAAATCATAGTGGCCATGAACCAGAAATGCTTTTGCTACACTGATTCAAGTTTTCTCCCTTTCATTTCATTCTGGCTTGTAGCTCACTGGACAACAACATGTACAATTAGTGTGAGTCTTCCCCTCTTACATTTGAAAACATACCTAGATGTTAACTTACATTAAGCCTTTTTCAGTCTAATCAAGTTAATGATCAAATTATTTATTATAGATGACTCTCTAGACTTAGCAAATCAAACTAAGTTTTAAGAAAATTACTTAGATGGTTGTTATGAATATTGATGTTTGAGAAATACTGTCTTAATTCACATAGAATCTTAGCCTGACAACCAATTTTCAGAGTCTTTATATCATCATGACAAAGGAATTGAAGTGATGAATACTTAGTTAGGATGAATAAATGAAAACACAAGTATTAGTAATGTGTCCATATGGTTATTGAAGCTACATAGAAAGGCAGAAGTAAAACATTTAGAACAGGATTCAGAAATAAATCAATTGTTATCAGAATAGGACCATTACTTATTTGTGTCAGATTGACTGAACCATTTGATCAAGTGTGTCATTTCTCTGCATAAGATCCCCATGGGAACTGGTAAGTAAGCAAAGAACCATGCCTGATATATGGATATCTTAAACAGTACTTTGAAATACTGAGTTGAATGAAAGCCAAAGTAAGGAAGAATTTACTCTTTATAATGACTCAAACAAGGGTATCAGTATTACTTTCTTCCAAATTACACCTGAAATTCATTGTCCTGGATTGTAGAACTTGTACTAGAATCATGCCAACCCACCTGAGTCTGTAGCTTACCAATAGGAAAATGTTATCTTTCATTCAACCAAACTGCATGAGCCAATATATTTCCTCTCTCTCTTTCTATGTCCTTATATATCTGTTTCTCTGCATAACACTAGGTTTGGTGATAAGAATACTTTTAGAGGAATAGAATTCTATTCAAATCTGTTTATATTCTTTCTATAGTTTCCTTACTTGGCTAATATGATTAAAATGATAGATCATTTTTATTAATAAGTGATTACTAATAATTGATGATTTGAATTGATAAGAAAATTATTTACAAAAGATATTCCTAACTTAAAACAAGAAAAGTAATCGAACATATTTTCAGAGGAATGTAATCAAATGCCTGAGTATGAGATTCTGATGTGGCAATGTCTTTCTGTATGCTATTAATAAAGGACTATTTTGGTCCATGACAGGAACCACAGAAGTAGGTAGAAAATCAGACCATAGGTCAGAGAAGTATGGCAGAATTAAGAGAGACATGATCAAGTCACTCAAGATTCAGCATGTAAAGTAACACAGGCTTCTTAGTAGGAGCATTTTCTGGGACTGCTCTATTTACTAGTGGTGAGCAGATGCATCTTCCTTTAAGAGCAGCTTACTTACTCAGTGTTAGTAGCAAAAACTGTGTGGCTCTTTAAGAGACCCTGCTGCAGAGTTGATGACGGCAATGGTGGTGGTGTTCTATTTGATGATACTGTGGACTCTAAGATTCCCCAGAGTTAGGGTGGTAAAAGGTTTCACAATATTTAATACTGCTTTCTAGAACTGGGAAAGTAAGCATGGCTCTGGCACTTCCATCATGCTTGAAAAAACATTGAGTGAAGTGGAGTGAGCAGGCAAGTCAATATTTGCAGTTTAGCATTTTAAAAGCTCTTCTGGTTAGAAAATGATGAAAATTCACAATAAAACAGATTAACATGAAGAAAACCTCTAAATTGGTTACAATGTTTGTAAAATGTACATAGGTTTCAGAGAGAAAAGAAAGAAGGTAGAAAAAGTCCCTAAAAAAGAGAAGCAAAGTACAAAAATATAATAAGCTGTATAAATATGGAAAATACATAGAGAGTCTGGATTATGGTTATTATTGTGTTTTATTTTAATTTAATTCTGTTAATGATCTAAGACAATTGATTATAAAGGCTGCTAAGTTAAACAAGCATATATATTTTAAAGATATCTTGACTTTGAAATTTGAGTCAACGGATATGTTACTTTGGAAAAGAGATAGTGTTTTTGTTTCCACATAAGGTAAGAACTTTATGCCTATTATGGTTTGCTCAATCAAAACTCCCTGAAAAAAATTTTTTGATTGAAAGAGAAGGCCACATCAGCTTCAAGAATGCAACTAAGATGATCCAGTTTCAAGAACCTATGAGACTGACAATGCCCCTTAATCATCAGGAAGTAGTAATGGAAAGTTATGCCCAATTTCCCAAAATATAGTTTAAAAGTGCTTGTTTTCATTATAAATGGTTAATAGTCATAGTCAATCTTTTTCTAAGAAGAAAAAGGGATATGATATGTGAACGATTTTAAAAGGATAAATTATTGAATTTAATCCAAAAATCAGCTGTTAATATCAAAATATTTTAAATATGTATGGCTTTTGGTTTATTGGTACAAATTTAGGGTCAATCTTGTTAATCTATATATATTTTCTACTCTTGTTTAAGGTATGATGTTTATGTAACTCATTTAAAATTGTAATGTATAATTAAGACATGCAGATTAATAGTCATCTATGATAACCAAACACATGTTAGTTAGATAGGTAATCTTCAAACACTTCTAAGACCTACAGAATATGGCATTTAGAATATTTTAAGAAATTAGACTTTTCTGGTCAGTGAGACAAGTCTGTTCCTGGCAGCACCAATAGTCTTCAAGAAAATGATGAGCATTTAAGAGACTCCACATGGAATTTACTTTCTTTGTGGCCACAGTTAGCCACTAGACAAGAAATTGTTCTTATATTGATCACTTGACAGTATTCTGTATAAACTGAACATGCAGGTTCCATAATAATGTGACCTTTGAACTTTGACAAAATAAGCCAAGTTGATCCTTTAGGTTGCTGCTTTGTAGGGAAAACTGCCAGACATTCTTCAGGACACAAGAAGAAGTAACTGACAAACTATGCAGAATGGGAAGAGCAGTCCTGCAGATTTCCTGCTTCTGTGAAAGGTATATCAGAGACTCTGGGCCTGTAGGCTTTAGATGGATGCCTAATGTTACAAAGGAACTTTAGGTGACTGTCCAGGCAGATAGGTGTCATCTTGTTGCATGAATTCTGGTTGTGTTAAATGAAACTCAGAGCCAGATATCAGGGAAAGGCTGAAATATCAAAGAGAGGAAACACCACAGTCAAATCTCACCCAGCTGTCTTCCAGCTTCTTCAGCTTCACTCCCCATAGCTTCTACTACATTAATCTGTATTTCTATGTCTGCCTTAAATATCCTCTTCACCCAGTTGTTTCACTTCAGGTTAATATTAAAGACATGGGCTGTAACTATTCGGTAGTTAGCCTTGAACTCACAGAAACACAGAAAGATCGCCTCTGTCTCGGGAGTTATGGGATTAAAGACCTGGCACCATAACTGCTTTTCTGGGAGCCTGGAACTCACTCTGTAAACCAAGATGGCCTCAAACTCAGATCTGCTAGAATTTATGTCATAAGTCTCCACTCCTGGTCTTTCCTTGTGCTGGGATTAAAAGTGTAAATTACCACTTTCTGATACTCCTCGGCTGACTGTGGGTAGATCTCTTCTTTAATATTTCACACTGTTTTATTTAATAGGAAACATCACCACATAATCTCTGTCATTTCTAGATTTTGGAAGTTGCTTGTACTTTCTGTTTACTTGGGTAATATTATGTCCTTCTTGACCTTTGAAGTATCTGAAGATTAGTTATAGTTATTAGTTTTTCTTAGTTATTATTCTAAAATGTATATTATATATGAAACTTTAGACTCACAAGGATAAGGTAGATGATAGAATATTTTCTTTAATTTTATTAAATACAAATAGACTAGATATTGTAACTATAATTCTTGCTTGATAGCTGTTTTGTTGTATGTAATTTTGCTATGCTAACATTGAAACTTTCCTTTTGATTAGACAGAAAAAGGGAAGTGATGTAGAAATGTCTTTCTGTATGTTGTTAATAAAGGACTGTTTTGGCCCATAGCAGGCATCAGAGAAATAGGTGAAGGAATTGGAGCATAGGCAGAAAGAGGACAGAGTTAAGAGAGACAATCCAGCCACTCAACATTCAACATGTAAGATAACATAGGCAAGCCATGAACCATGTGGCAAGACCGATGAGTGGAAATGGTTTGAATTAAAATGAAGGTGCTAACTAGCAAAATGCCTGAGCCATAGGCCAAACATGATGAAATTAATAAAAGTGTCTTTGTATTTCTTTGGGGCTTTTGATTTGTTGGTCTGGATAAGTAGTGGCAAGCAGGAATGAACCTCCTGTTACAAAAATCCTTGATTAATTTTACATAGAAGAATAACAAACATGATTAATCAAAGTTGGGAAATGAAATTATTTGTAGAGGAATCTATGTTCTCATCTGACCAAGCACACAAATGACCTATACATTTTCTCTGATTCCTGGATGAGACTCCTATTCTCCACATTTTCATGTTTGAAGCAGACAAAATAAACTAAAGAGTTTTATTCTGTACCCAACATAATTTGTATGTAAATCAAAACCCAGTGGCACAAGATGCTGTTAAACTGAGGTTACTCATTAGAAAAGAATTGAATGTTGTGGACGGGCATATGCATTTGGGGTTATAGAAAAGCAAAGGTCCCTGTACTCATTGATTTCCAGGAGAACCAGGAATGTTATACACTCAGGATTGTCCTCACAAATAAAAGGATATATAAGCTATTTTTCAATCCAGAAGGTTAGGAATTGGAGGTGATTTCAGCCTGGTGATCAGCATTATCTGAAGGGTTAGGTTATATTAAGTATCTCACAACCAGGACTGCATGTTGCTAGTAGCATAAATGACCCTTACATTATCTCTATAATCAGGTGTTCTCAAAAGTTCTCACAATCAGGACTAGAGATGGCTAATAATGAAAATGATCCCTGTGCTATGTGGATGACCAAGACCATGGCAGAATTTTTCCCTAAGCTCTTAAGCTACTACAGGCATCCTGTCTTCAGAATCCATCTTCTTGGAAGGAATTACATTTACTCTGAGTTGAATGTTTAGTCCCCTATCAATAAAAGAGAACCCTAAGCATAATATTTCCAGATGAACTTATAATGATTTCTTCTGTGTCTGTGGCAGCCACTACAATATTAGGTCTACTTAGAACCCATTGCTAACACATCCCATTGCTTCTAAAATCTAAAAGCCCCCCCCACAAAAAAAGACTCTAATGGTGAAATGTAGATTGTTAATATCCCCAAATTACCAAGTTGTATCTAAGTTTGTAGGGTATTTACTTAATTAATGATTGATGAAGGAGACCAATTGTGAGTGCTATTTAATCTCAGCAATGTGGAAGTACAAGGCAAACCCTTTCCTCTCTAATTTGTTTTTGGTCTTAGTGTTTCATAACAGCAATACAAAACCTAACTAAGAAATAAATCATTATTAGCATAGTAGGGAATTATGAGGGGCCTGAAAATTTTGGGGATAACTGTAGAAGGACCTTGAAACTTGGGGCTAGAAAAGACACTGAGTGTTGAGTGCTTGAAAGATAAAAATATTGAGATTAGAACAGATGATGAGGATCTGGCTTGTAAAGTTTCATAGAGAAATAAAGTTTCTACCATGCCATTTGGATGAAGAACCTGTGGTGTCCGTTCAGCAGAAGTTGGAATCAGCTGTGATTAAAAAGAGACAAGCATCACTGAGGTGACGTTTTCTGGTAAATGTTTCCCTAGGCCCAGTACATAGAATATACTGTTCTAGGTTCCAGAAGTAGTTAGATACCAGTGTGTAAATGGTAACTGAACGTGGTAGTGTAAGGGTCACCCTTAATTTTTTTGGGTTTTAGGTATGAAGGGATTATAGGAAGGAGCTTAAGCTGGGTACTTTGGAAGGCCAGTACAGACTGTTAGTGAAGGTGTGTTCTCAGTAGCAGTTGAAGGCCAAGAACTGAAGGAACCATGCAAAGAAGTTGAGGCTTGTCACATTGAAGAGAGTCTAGGAAAGGCTATTGGTCAGAGCACAGCCCAGTTTCAGTAGAAGACCCAAACACTGTGAAGATTCCAGTAACCATGGAATGTTTATTAAAAACAGCAGCAGTTATGGAGTGGAATCAGCTAGAACCTAGAGGACAAGCTGTGTTGGCTGCAAAGTGCAGAGCCAGAAAAGTGACCTGAAAACTTTGAATGAGCCTAGTGGATCATAAGTTGATCCCAGATATTAGACATTGTTTTCCACAGTTGGAGTTTACTTTTACTTTGATTGGATTGTGACTGCTTCTTCTTTTTGAAGTAAGAAAGTATTTTTTATTTTATATTGACACACATGCACACACACACACACACACACAGACACACACACACACACACACACACACACACACACACACATGCACACGCACACACATCTTTATAAAAGAGAAAAATGTAATTTTAGATGAGAGTTATACTCACTTCCAAGGCTTGGGCAAAGTTTTTGAAGAAAAAATAATTTTCTTTTCTAAGCCCTACAAGTTCATGGATATCTTCAAGAAAATACAAACTAGTAAGAAAAAAGCATATACATTTGTTTCTTGTATATTTAATACAGCAAAAGAACTTATATAAATAAAGAAGCAATGGCATCTAACCACATATATTCAAGATTAGTATGGTAAAGAGGGTATAGTCCTATAGATATAAAAAAACACAAATTTAATTTAATGGTAAGTGAATTAAGGATAATTTGAATTTTTCTGTCATATTAGAGCTTTTGTCATGTTTCTCCATCTTCCTAGACAATGACATTATTTTATTCTGAAAACAAGATTGAAGGCAGGAGTTCTCTTAAAGTACACCAATCCAAGATTACTATTTATTAAAATATAAGCCAACACTCACAATACAGGTAACAGCTTATATAGGCACCTGATAGACTGGATTACCCATGCGATGGATGATGGATGCCAAACCAGCCTCTCCAAAAGTCAGGAACTAGGAAATGGGCTTCCCAAGATCCCAGCAGCACCTTATGAATAGGGTTGGTCACTCCCCCTTCAGGAGCCTGGGACCCTGGATAAGTGTCTTTGGACCTTATCAGCTGACACCTGAATCCCACCACATCTCCCCCTTTTGTCTAACTAAGAAGGTTCTAAACTAAGACTATATACATTAGGAATTATTATGAGGTAGTATCTAGGAAAGGATAAGGCACAAACTACAACCAAAACCTAACATCATATGTTTCTAGAATATTGTTAGATGGTAGAGTGTATAAATTACTTCAAAAATGTTCATCTGGGAAAGTGAAAATTCAACACCTGAATGTTCCTCGCTAAAGGATAATAGGGTAGCAACCTTAAATACCTGTTCTTCAACCCCTTCAAGACCTGAGAAGGAAAATGTATCACCTGAAAGTCAAAATCACATGGAAGTAGTCGCTTCCAAAAATTGGGAGAGGACAGTAACATAGCTACCTGGACAATCATCTGTGGTTTTGTGCGCTGTTGGGGCATCCATCATATTGGCTACAGGTCTATGGTATCTGACACATCTTTTCACAAGAGGGCACTTTTGGAGGTACTGTCTTATCCTGTCTAGTCAAGTTTCATCAGTTTCCATCCATCAACTTGTTCATCCAGCATGGACATCAAGTGTGTACCATCAGCAATCAAGGTAAGCACAATTCTTTACCCAACTGGCCATTCTCTGCCAAAAGGACAAACTCCAAAGGAATATCCTTGATGCTCAACACCATCTCAGGAAAGGAACAGTGACACCAGGAGTCATCTCATCTCTCGTGGCTGAATTCTGAATAATAAATGTTTAATGTAATATTCTCTGGGTCTATGAAGTGGTTGAAGACTCCTGTCTATCTATGATATTCTAAACTGTATCTGAGATGACTGTGACATGGCAACTTTAGTAACATTGACTGCAGTTTTTATCGTCCTAAGGATTAAAACCTATACTATATAATTAGATTACCTAAAGGGGTTATATAATCTCTGAACAATGACTTTTAGTATGACTATCAGACATTATCCAGAGATATATATACCATGTAATGTGGCAACTGTATTTTAGACATGTATATATATATATATATATAATCTAAACAGTGGTATATAAAACATCTTGTGCATATATCATAGCTAGTGCGATCATACATTATATCTAGTATAGTTAAATGGAGGTAGTAATTGTATAGTGGACATGAAAATAATGTGCAAATATTTTAAACAGAGGTAGAAAGCATATTTAAAATATAACAGTTACAGATTCAATTTTACATAACAGTTACAGATTCAGTTTTATATCGAAGTACAAGTTGCTTTGGTTATATAAAGCAATTTCAGATTTAACTTTGTACCAATGTGCAAATTTTCTCAATCAAACATATAAAATGATTTCACATTTGTATCAATATACAAATATCTATGCCAGTGCAAATTGTCTTTGGCTTAGTCCATATATTTGGCTAAAAATTGTTTATAGGTAGGTAGAACAATCTACCTTTATCTATCCTATCTATTTCCCTTTCTCTTTTGTAACAGAGATCCTTAAGGCTATATTATTGTTCTTTCCTCAACCCAATTTTAACTTATAACTATTCTATTAGAATAATAATTACCCATAACCCTCAGAGCACAAAACTGATTGGGAAAGGCAACGTGGTCTTTCATAAGGGTGCTTCCTGCTGACATAAGGGTGATGGCATCTCTTTGGGATCCTGTAGAAGCTAAAACAATGGTTAGCTCCTAATCGACTGACTATATACATCTATAACCATTCTCAGAGTACTGGGTAAATCAGTGCTTTGGAAGAGTTCTGCTTTTGTTTCCACAGAAGATGAGAACCTGTGGGTTGCTTCTAGGCAAATATGGTTTCATCAACCAAGATCCCCTGAAAACTAATATCTGATGGGAAGAGATGACCATATCAGTTCAGGGCTGTAGACTATTGATGTGGAAATGTTTTTCTGTATTCTGTGAATAGCCATCTTTAAATAAAGAAGCTGTTTTGGCCCATGACAGGCACCATAGGAAAAGTGGGAGGAGGCATCAGAGTAGGTAGGAGGAGCAGGGCAGAGTCAGACAGACTGAGTGAGAAGTCCAAAGGAGCAACATGTAAGGAACCCAGGTAAGCCATGGGCCATGTGGCAGGAAAGATTAATAGAAATGGGTTTATTTAAGATGTAAAAGCAAGCTAGCAATGTGCCTGTGCAATAAGCCAAACAGCAAGAACTTAATATAAGCATCTGAGTCATTTCTGCAGCCTAAGTAGCAGCGGGCGGCTAAGAGGTCTCGGGCTGCAGGTCTGTGAGTCTGGATCTCTGGCTGCCCAGGACCAAAAAACTAGTACATTGTAACAGACTATGATCCAGTCTCAAGAACCCATGAGATTTTCAATGCCCCGTAATCAGCAGGAAGTAGTAAAGGAAAACTATGTCCAAATTCCCAAAATATTGTTTATAAATGTTTGTTTTCACTACAAATGGTTAATTATAATAATTAATCTCTTTATAAGAAGAAAAGGGATATACTATATAAATGATTTTTTAAAAATTAAATTATTGAATTTACTTAAATCAGGAAATCAGTTATTAATCTCAAAATGTTTTACATAAGTATGGATTTTGGTTTATTGATACAAATTTAAGGTCAATTTTTGTTATGTTGTATGTATTTTTCTACTCTTGTTTAAGGTATGATGTTTATGTAACTGATTTAAAATTATAATCTATAATTAAGAAATGCATGTTAGATTTTTAAGTATACAAAGATATAATTCAGTTAGATAGGTAATCTTCAAACACTTCTAAGACCTAAAAAATATGGCATTTAAAATGTTTTAAGAACTTAGACTTTTCTGGACAGTGAGACAGGTCTGCTCCTAGTAGCACCAATTTACTTCAAGAGAAAAATGGACATCGAAGAAATTCCATATGGAGACTAGTTTCTTTGTGTCATCGGTTAGCCACTGGGCATGAACCTGTTCTTATATTGACTGCTGGACATGCAGTTTCCTTAGGAAGGTCACTTCTGAACTTTGGCAAAACAAGCCAAGATGATTATTCAGGTTCCTGCTTTGCAGAGAAAACTGTCAGACATGCTTCAGGACACAAGGAGAAGCAACTGATGAATGGGCAGAGCAGATTTCCTGCTTCACTGAAATGAAAAGAGACTCTGGGACTTTAAGCTGAAGATGGATGCCCTAACTTTATAAAGGAACTTTGGGTGACTGTCCAGGCAGATAGGTGTCATCTCTGTCATTTCTAGATTTTGGAAGTTGCTTGTACTTCCAGTTTACTTGAGTAAATATATCCTTCTGCCTTTGATCTAGTTGAAGATTAGATAGTTATAGGTATAGTTTTTCTTAGTTACTTGAAAGGTATATTGGATATGAAACTTTAGATTCCCAGGATAAGGTAGAAGATAGAGTATTTTCTTTAATTTTGCTAAATACAAATAAATTACATATTGTAACTGTAATCCTTTCTGATAGCTATTTTGTTATATGTAAAAGATAGCCATTTTGTTATATGTAAATTTGCTATGTTAAAATTGAAATCTTCCTTTTTGATTAGACAGAAAGAGGGAGGTCATGTGGGAATGTCTTTCTGTATACTGTGAATATCAATCTTTAAATAAAGGAGCTGTTTTGGCCTATGAGAGGTACCATAGAAAAAGTAGGCGGGGAAATCATAACATATGTAGGAGAAGCAGGGTGGAGTCAGACACAGACTGAGCCAGCTGCCCAAGAAGAAGCATATAAGGAACACAGGTGAGCCACAGGCCAAGTGGCAGATAAATTAATGAGAATGGGTTGATTTAAGATATAAGAGCAAGCTAGCAATGTGCCTAAGCCATATGCCAAACAGCATGAACTTAATATAAGTGTCTGAATTATTTCTAGGGGCCTGATCAGCCGCAGGTGGCTAAGGGGTCTGGGACTGCAGGTCTGTGGGTCTAGACCTCTGGCCATCCAGGGCCAAGAAACCTTACTTTCCAACAAGATTGATTACCATATAAGAGTATATTGTGTTTCAAGGGAAAAGAGTGAGAGTTCAGAAGCTACACTTAATAGAGTTTCAGGACAAAGCATTAATGGAAAGGTGAGAGTAACTTGCTTGTTTCTGGTGGTTTTTTTTAATGCTAAAATGCCACAATTTGGGGTAGCTTATGCTGAAATATACATACTTCAGGATATTGAGAATCTGTTCCAATAGGCAGTGGCTTTTTTGTTTGTTTTCTTTTTAAAGAGCAAGGATTCTTGTATCAAAGAACTAAGAAGAAAAGATAAGTGATACTACCCATAATTTTCCTAATCATTCATCTGCAGAGATTTAATTTATTTTTATGACAATGGTGTTTTGGTATGAAAGCCTGAGTATTTTAGTTTCAAAGAAAGAAATGTTTAAAGAAAGAAATACTTCTAGAAAAAAATACAATAGCGATTCCACTAAACAAGAAGTTAAGATAACATCCAGCTACTTTGGGGACTTCATAAGTTTTGAGTTAACAGATATAGGGAATTGCCATGATTCCTGGGATCACTGATCCTGATCACCATAAAAGTACAAGAACACTACTCTACAATGGGTTAAGGAAAATATCCATGGAGCATAAGAACTTCTGTAGAGCATAACTTTTATTACTATTATTATTATTTATTAATTACAGTTCTTCATTTATTTTATAACCTGACTGCAGTTACTCCTACCCCTCCTATCCCCTCTTCTCACCTCTTTTCTGTACCCTCCCTAATCTATCTGTTTCACCTCCATCCCAAAAGGGCCAGGCCTCTCACAGGTGCCAACAAAGCATGACATATCCATTTTAGGTAGGAACAAGCTCCTCTCCTTTTGTTAAAGCTGAGCAGTGCACCTTAGCATTGGAAAGAAGTTTCTAGAAGCCAGTCAAAGATTTAGGGGCAAGCCTCCCTGCCAGGAGTACCACAAATAGACTAAGTCACACAACCTCTATACCTATGCAGATAGCCTAGGATGGTCCCATGCAGACTTCCTAGACCTCAGTTCATACATGAACTCCCATGAGTAAACCAGTTGCTTCTGTGGGTTACCTTGTTGTGATTCTGACTTTCCCGGATTCAAAAATCTTTCTTCCCTCTCCCCAATAAAATTGCCAATGCTCAGCCCAATGCTTGGCTGTGAATCTTTGTATCTCTTTTCATTAGTTACTGTATTAAGGCTCTCCAAATGACAATTGGAGAGTTTCCTATCTAATTTCAGGAAATGGCCAGTTCAGGCTGCCTATCTGCTATTACTAGGAGTCTTAAATGAGGTCATCCCTGTAGATTTATGCATTTCCTTGCATCATTTAGAAACTTGAAGTCAAGACATTTCTTTCTCACTCTCCATTCACCCCTCAATCCAGTTCTTCAAGTTCCCTTTCTCACATCCCCCTGTCTAGACAAATATAATAAAATATTTTTAAAAGTTATTTGGATAGTTACAACCACCAGACAAGAGCCTATATAGTACTATCACATAAATACTTGTGCATATAAATGCATGGATATAAAACTAAACCACACTATCACTTTGTCAACTCTTTTTGTTATCAATAGAAAGGTTAAAAAGTGGTTTCTCTTATCATGGAAATTAAGATCTGTATCCTAACTTAAGCAAACACAAATGCTCTATAATTTGCTAATTGGTTAAACAAACACCTCTAAGACATTCAATAATTTTTCCAAAGTCTTAAAGAATAACATTGTTTTGCCCCAAAGTCTTATCTTTGTTTGTTACTATAACTAATCTATCAAAGAAAGAAAGAAAGAAAGAGAGAGAGAGAAAGGAAGGAAGGAAGGAAGGGAGGGAGAGAGAGAGAGAAAGAAAGAAAGAAAGAAAGAAAGAAAGAAAGAAAGAAAGAAAGAAAGAAAGAAAGAAAGAAAGAAAGAAAGAAAGAAAGAAAGGAAGGAAGCAGAATGGCTTTTTGGTCTAACCGTTCTTAATATTACTGTGGTAGCAGATGAATTTCCAACCAGGAACATAATCATTAAACATGTAAGTTATAAGATTATATTAATATTTTCAACTCTTCTAAAATGTTCCTGGACTTTTGAACCTGGCATATGTCTTACCTTCTGTAATTTGTAATATTCAGCTTAGTCACTTTAGCAACACACCACAAAACAAGGAACTGTTCAATATGTTTTTTTCCAGATTTATAAAAGAGCTATTTAATAAATTACATGGCTTAAAAATATTGTTCAAGATAATCTAGAAAACAAAGACCTTCAATAAAATTTGTTATAATTTTTTTCTAACTTGTTTATTAAAATTTGTAATGTTTTGTACTCTATAAATTTTTAGGAAATTTGCTTTCTGACTCATTTACCTTGACATCCTCAAATGTGTCTTTCTTTTAGTTAGACTGATACAAGATGTTCACAGTAAAATCAGCTTTCATATTCTTTCATTTTACTTCTATCCTTGTCTGTAGTTGGATTTTTTGTCCTGCCAACAATTCCCAAATATCCAGCAACTGCTTCCCAATTAATTGACTTGAGGCTTAATATTATAGTAAATGCAGAGTCAGTGGCACAAGCATATTACTATCTAGCTGTTACCCATAAATTAATCCATATGTGTGCTTTCTCTACTAATTAATCAATTGTCTAAGTTTCTAACTAAAACTGAAGCAGATTTCTGAAAGTAGAGAAAAATTATTTCAAAATCTAAAACTTTTGAAGTTCTATCCTTTATATTAATGTTAAGGGATTGATTATAAATATATCCAGCTTCTGGGCTTTTATTTTCTCCTTTTCCACTATAGGTTTAATAGCCCCCTGTTCTCTGTATAGTAACAATCAAAAGTTTCAATGGCTTACCTACCAACCAGAAAAGAATGGCATATTATATCCTCATCTACAATCCTACAAAATCAAAAGTAAAAATAAAGCAAGTAAAAAAGCAAAGCAAGAAGGCAAATTAAAACTTCACAGTAATTATCTCTCAGAACAAATATCAGTTTGAATGACAATTCCAACAAAAAAAAAAAGAATCTAATGAGAAATCACAGTGCCCAGGTTACATGACAATAACATCATTTTTATTGTCTATGGAACCTTTCCTAAAAAGAGGAGATACAGAAAGAGAAAGATGTGACTATGGATTTTTTCTTTAAGCTATCATGTCAGGTCTGACAAAACATATCTCAACCTTAAGAAAAGTCTAATAACTTAGAGCCCCAGGATAAAATTTGTAATATGATGCTATATCTACCTGGATCGAGTGAGAAATCAGAAAGCCTCAGAAACAAATTTGACTTATATTACTGTAGGTTCACATTGGCCATAGGCTCCAAATAAGCCACATTGCCAGGCAGTCCCCAAAAGTCATGACCTTCAGACACACTGTAGTGCTAAGTTAGAGTCCTACTTATGGTTGGGAGTACATACTAGAACTGCACTAGCTCAGAAAAGGAGGTGATTCCAGCCCTGTGCTGTACTGGCCTTGGTGGTTTTAGATGCCTATCATCACTGCAGAGCTGAGAATATGATGAGCTGAAGGACCATGTTCAACATCTACTTATCCAGAAGCTTTGGACAGTGAAAAACAGAAAACAACAATAATAACAACAAAAGAAAAAAGAAAAAAAAGAAATAAGGAAGGAAAAAGGAAAAAAAAAAACCTTACTAAGGGGAAAATCACATTTCCATACTTCAAAATTGAGACTAAATACCTTCTTCCATATGCAGCCATCAGTATAGGAACATAAGACTCAATATCATACAGAGAAACAGCACATTACAAAAATCACAGACAAAGTAAGACAACAAGAATTGAAATAGAAGAGATGTGTAATATCTAGTCAAAATACAAAGTAGCTGTTTTTAAGGAACTTGGTAAAAGAGGAAAATAAAGAGAATTGGTTCAATAAAATAAAAATTTGACTAGTCAGAGTAATGACTTTAAAATTAATAATAATAATATTGAAAAAGAAAAAGATCATTTTTAACTGAGAAAACAATAAAGAAAATGAAAGGTGCAATGGAATGCACCAACAGAGAATAATGACATACAAAAATGGATCTATAGATGTGAAATCAGGTCATTTGAAAATACAATGAAATGTAATGAAAACTGAGGAAGCTTTAATAACAGATTGGATTGCATCAAAGGGGAAAAATACATGTTATCATCTTCAGAGGGGAGTACAATGTGACAAAGAGGTAGAAAGCTAATTTAAAGTGAAAACAAAGAAAAGATTCTTAGCCTATAGAAATATATAAAAAAAAACACAGGTTAAAAAGTTTTCAGACTCAGTCCAAACAGTTTCCTTAAGACATAAAACCAGACAGATAAAGATTAGAGAAAAGGAGACATCATTTTAACACATTATATAGTACACAATACAAAACCTCTCCCCCTCTCTCTCCTCTTTCCTCTCTATTTGTACATGCATCTATTCAGTTTAAAGAATGAATAAACATGTAAGAGACCACAACAGAATTGAAGTGTTTTCACATGTACCTGATATAGATGTATATAGAATCTACATTGATGAGATGAGAGATCCAAATGAGATTTGGGAAAGAAATGGTTGCTGATGAATCAAGACAAAGAACAGTTGGGGTCAAGAATGAAATATAATCTGAGGCAGAGATGAAAGGATAAGATTAGGTCCAAAGCAGAAACAACAGGTTCAAATCTAGTCAGGTCAGCAGGTGGATCGGAAGAAGGCAGATATATCACATTAATAGACAGGACACTCATACTGGTTTTAAGATTACAGGCTGCTATAAGGACAGTTGTCATCACAGTGCCAGTTGTCAATCTCTCTTTTGGGTACAGATAAATAAATCAAATTATTTCTATGAAATAATATATATGAACTAAATTCTGTCTTCCATGATGTAACTTCAATATGTTCAAATGCCTCTGCAGTCTTAATGCATACTGATAAGTTTATAGGGTGGTACCCTTTCTACATCCAGGAATAAGTTATTTTCAGTCTAACACTTAGGTAGTATTTGATAGATCATGGTGTTTGTTTGTTCAACTTGGTGTTCAATAATTCTCCATCCTCAAAATGATATCAAAAGCTGATGGTTAAATGGGATCTCTCAATGTAAAGCAAGTCCTGGAAAGAAAATTTTTGCAATATGGAGTACTTGGGATAAATTATAGCATGGCCTTGTCTTTCTAGTTTTGTAGAGCTACAGTAACATTAAGATAAAAGAGATTTGATCTGACTTACAATCTTCCAAGTAAAGCAGATAAAGATGAAGGTCCATGCTGTGGGTAGACTACCAAAAGACAAAGAGGCAAGCCAGTCACCTGGAAGATTAATTGAAAAGCCTTTAAAGAAAATCACTTGTTACCTTAGGCCTCTAGTCACAAATTTAAATATATAGATATATATTGATATTGATAGATACTGATATTTTATTCATTTGTTTTTCACTTAATTTTTTTATTTTATTATTTTGTTGTAAATGAGTGTTTTGCTTGCATGTATGTGTACCAGTTTTACATAGTGCCTGTCAGTGCCAAAAGAGGGCACCAAGACCCTGAAAATATAATTCTAGATAGTTGTGAGTTGACACTGGTTGCTAGAAATTGAACTTAGGACTTCCTCTGCAAAAATAGCTTGTACTCTTAATTATCAATGGTTTCTCAAGCTCTTTGGTTTTGATTTGTTGAGAGGTCCACTCCATGTTTCTCTGTAATGTCAATAGAAACAGCAAAAACTCAATTTCAGCAGCCAGAAAATATTCCACCTTCTGTATCAATGTTCTACATCAAATTCATAACATGCTGAAAATTAAAGCAAGTCATTTGTGGATTTTAACATATGACATTTATTGAGAGACAAGATATTTTAAAGAGTGAGATTGCAAAATTAATGTCAAGGAAAACAAATATGTCAAAGATGCTATAAGCTCTGTACACACCAATTTCATGCATCTTTGACTATACTCTTTTAAAACTTCAAGTTGCTTTTGGATTCAGGTGAAAAGACATCTCTAAGAACTATTAAAATTGACCTAATCTTTATGATATGCTACTTAAGAGATTGCTAACTGGGTCTCAGGTAGTGAGACTGTTCTCATTTCAGATGTATCTGTAAACAAAGGAACCAATCTGTTAATCACACTCTAATAGATTTGTTTTCCTCCCTCTCTTTCTCTACTCTAGGTTGGAAATGTTTTCAAGACTTTAAAATAAGTATATAAAGTATACACATTGCTCATGTATGGAGTACACATAAAAGAAAACCTGATTGTATTTATCTTATTCAGTAAAAGAAATTTTTAGTGGAATGTTTGTCTCTGCAATTCTTTTTCTTTAACTTTCTTACTCTCTTTCTCAATATCACATCCCTCTGCAACATAGACTGTATATAAAAGAATATAAGCTCTGAAATCACCTGGTCTCAATCACATAGCCAATCTTACATTTATATATCAATGAATTTAACCAAAATGATGCATGAGAAATATTCAGAAGGAAACCTACTTACTCAGTACTGAAATGTATAAGCTTTGTCTTGTTATTTTTCTTTAAATAATAAAACATGGCAACTATTTTTGCTTGTGTTGTATATTATAATCAATGTAGAGATGACTTAGAGCATATGATAAAATATGAAAATTAATCCATAAAGAGTCATTTCTAGGCATTATTGAATACTTCTAAAAATGTAAAAAAAAACTTGAATGATAAAACCTTTAAAAAATGGCAGTGTTTGAATTTAAAGTATTACATACTTCTGTATACTTTAAATACCTCTGAATTACTTTCAATACTTAATATAAAATAAAAACTATGCCAAGAGTTGCATGGTTTTTGAAATGCTTAATATGAAATTCTGTACATGATCAGCACTATTGAAATGTTTTTCAATATTTTGGGTTAAAATGTGGCTAAATTCACACATAAGACACTGTAGACATAGATGTGTCTGTATTTAGCATTTTACAGAAGGACTTGAAGATTCACGAACTCAGCTGTCTCATGGAAGGAAGATATTTTGTGATTATTCCTCGGGAAATGTGGAAGGGTGCTGCATCTGGCCTAGTGTAGCCGAGTCTGGAGAGGGTCATCAGGGTTAAATCAGCACTCAAGAGACAGTCAGTTCCATCATCCAGGGAGATCAGCTGCTTCTGCTGCTTCTGCTGCTGCTGCTGCTGCTGCTGCTGCTGCTGCTGCTGCTGCTGCTGCTGCTGCTGCCACTGCTGCTCTCTCAGCCTTTATTTAGCAAGCTTATATACATCTTAAGTTCCCCTGCCCTGGGTTTATGTACCAGTCAGTGTTTTCTCTGGCAATGGGTGCAAGACTCCTCATCATAACAGGAAAACCACTGATTGCAAAACAGGGTGGTGCATCAACAAAGATCAGGGAAGTAAACAAAATGGCACTGACCTTGCCCAGGCTTTTTTAGCCTGACACATTGTATATGGGTCTGGGTATGCCAGCACCCGACAGAAGGGCATTTTCACATGACTGTTGCGCTCTGGCTTTTACTTTGTATTGAGTATGTCTTCATTCTGAGAGCATTTTTATTATCACTAAGTTTGCAGATGTTTAGTTGACTCAGCATTAACAAATTAGAAGCAGAGCTTAATCTAAGTGAGATTTCTTGCAATATTATTTAATCACTCCTATTAAATCATTTAAAATGTATGTACTTCCCTTAATAAATAAAATAAATATGCTTTAATTCTTTAATATTAGTGAATGAAATGTATCATTTAAACCTTTATGGAATTTATAATTAAATATAATGTAATTTAATTCCCTTTATATCTGCTCAAAATCTCATAAGCAAAACAGACACTATCATGCCTCCAATCTTTCGTTTTCAAAAATTAAGTAATTTTCCATTAAGGATTTACTTATATAAGTATTTTTTTAAAATTCTTATAGCTTGATAGAACACAACAATACTACTATTTTTTAGAAAAATTTAATTTTAAATTTAATTATTTAAAGTGTATAGACTTTCAAAAGGGTCCAATAATGTCAAATAGCCACCCCCTTTTTTCAGAAATCAAATACACAAGAGGAATAAATTAGAAATGTAGACCATTGTCTCAATAAAAATAGAAAATTATCTGTGTAGCACATAATATAAGCAGATATATGCATATATATAAGAATAAAAAACAGATATAGAGTAAACTGTACAGATATAAAGCAAAAATAGGGAAAGAATTCAAACATAAACATATCAGCAAGTGGTGGAGAATAACACATCTTCAAAGTTATGTGTGCCATTTGAAGAGCAAAATAAACCCCTCTATTTATGAGAGAAGTATACTTAGGTCAGCAAATTCCTCATATTTCCTACATCTCTGAAGCAAAATGATGGTCTTGAAAAATGGCATAGAATCAACACAGATTTCAGGAGCACCTTCATAAATGTCTGGATAAAAGGATTCTGCCAAGCTTCTACCAACACTATCCCCACTCAACATAGAATAGTGACTAGGATGCAATCACAAAACAAATGTTAAGATATCATGAAAATTCAGAACATAATAGAGCATGCTGAAGACCTTTCCCATGTGATACCTTCAACGATTAAATAGAAGTGCTCTTGCTAAAAATAGAGTCACTATGGGAAAATTTATATTTTAATAAGTAATATAGAAATAGAAGATCAAAGCATAAAACTAACATCAATTTTTTTCTATTTGGTCATTTATTTTAAGCCCAATGGAAAAAATTACTCATTCTAGATTCTGAGAATAATAGAGGAAGAAAAAACATTTTTGGTGACACAATAGGAGAACCAGAGTGCTGCATGCTTACATCCAGCCTTATCAGTAGCTTAGTAACCCTGACCCTTCTTAATTACAAAGCACTTTCAGAAATCTATGCCTTTTAAAAATTCATGATTGTGTGTCATCTTAGGGCAATATTGTGTCTTAACAGCAGACACTTGAGGTTTTTAAAATTTATTCATGCAATGAGAACAAAGTTCAATAAATTCAATAATATTTGTATTCAGAAAATTATCTCATATAATGATGGTTTACAAGAGAAATGAAAATGTACTGCCTATACTTTACTCATAGCCTAGTAAATAGTTAGATCTAAAAATGCTGAAGTGATAGCACCTTACAAAATAGTAATGAAAGTTGCTCTTATTTTTTAGAAATTTTTGTCTTTGTTGCATACCTAACAATATGCTTTATTTACTAAGCAATATTTTTATTTAAAAGATTTTTTTAATTTTTTTCATTTCAGTCACATTTCCTTGTTTCTGTTCTACTCACCCCTCAGCTTCCCCCATTTTACCAACTATCCACTCCTCAGAGAGGATAAGACCCCCATGTAGAGTCAACAAACTCTGGCATACCAACTAGTAACAAGACTGAGTACCTTACCCCTGTATCAAGGCTGAGCAAGATATTCCTCTATAGAGAATGGGCTTCAAAAGGCCAGTTCATGTACTAGGGATAAAGCCTGGTTTCACTGCCAGAAGCCCCTCATACTGCCCACGTCAACAAATTGTCATCTACATTCAGAGGGTATAGTTTCTTTTCAAGAATTCCAGAGTCAGGGAGCTCCTGGTAGCTCAGATAAGCTGTTTCTGTGGGTTTCCTCACCATAATATTGACTCTTTACTTATAGAATTCTTCTTTCTCTTTCTTTGACTGGACTGACTTCTTTGCTCAAATAATTCTTCCTTTTTTTTTTTTTTTGACTGTACTGGGATCTTGGCCCAGTGCATAGGTATGAATCTCTGTACTTCTATCGATTGCTGGATGAAGGTTCTATTGTAAAAATTAGGGTGGTCATTGATTTGATTGCAGTAAAAGGACAGTTCAGGCACTCTCTCCATTACAGCTTCAAGTATTAACCAGGGTCATACTTTTGGATTCCTGAGAATTTCCCTAGTAACAGCCTGTACTGGAGAGTATATGGAGTAAGGGGAATACTCCTCCAATGCTGGTGTGTAGTATGAGGTTTCTGGCCCAGACTTTAGGGCCTAACCTCAAGGTCTAGGCCCACAGACCCACAGACCCCCAGACCCCCAGAGACATACAGACACTTTCAGTAGTTTTAGGCTGATCAGTCTAAGGCCCAGGCATATAGCTTGATAAATTTTTCCTTTAATCTTACCCATAACTCTTATCTTGTTCAGCCATGCGGCTCAGTACCTTTTCTTAGAGCAGCATAGTTGTCCTCTGCTTCTTCTGGCCTCTCTCTGGCATTCTGCTCTGTGCTTCCTGTTCTCAGAGTTTTCTTAGTGTGGTAGCCCCACCCACACTTCCTTTTGCCTTTGGCCAATCAGCGCTTTTAATTAAACCAGTGAGTGGGATAATTATTTACAATGAAACAACACAATCTCCCACATATCCTCTTTTCTCTTTTTAAAACAAAAAGAACTCCAAATCTAATATTCTTTTCCCCCTTATGTATGACAACTTATAAACAACACTGTAAATAAACAACAAACATCCATTATCCATGTTTTGGGAATGTGAGCGTTGTTCTCTAGGCTACTTCCTGCTGAATGGGGGTGTTGACAAAATCAAGGGAATCCAAAGAAAAATGTAGGATTATGCTTTTAGTTTCTTTTCCACCAAAGCCAGTTCTTTCTCAGCTTCAGATGACAACTCTCTTGGGCTATTTAAGTCCTTGTCACTATTTAATGTTTTGAACAGATTATCTAGTTCATCATTTTTAATTCCAATACTCGGTCGTAAGTTGGCATTGTCTCCTAGTAGTCTTTGAAAATTATTAAGTGTCTTTAATCTATCTCTCTTGATCTATATCTTTTGGGGTCTAATTTTTTGTTGACCTATTTTATATCCTAAATAATTAATGGAATCCCTTTTTGTAATTTTTCTGGGACAATCTGTAATCCCCAAGCAGGCAAAATTCTTTTCACTTCTTCAAAAAGTTTTTCCAATGTATCAATATTTGAATCGGCCAAAAAGATGTTGTCTATGTAATGATAAATTATAGATTGTGGGTATTTCTTGCATATTTGTTCTATTGGTTTTTGAACAAAATACTGGCACAGAGTAGGACTATTCAGGACTCCTTAAGGGAGGACCCTCCACTGGAATCTCTTTACAGGCTGGGAATTATTATAAGTGGGCACTGTAAAGGCAAATTTTTCTTTGTCTTGCTCTTGTAAAGGTATTGTAAAAAAAAAAAAAAAAACAGTCTTTTAAATCAATAACTATAATAGGCCATTCTTTAGGTAACAGAGAAGGCAAAGGAATCCCAGATTGTAGAGAGCCCATTGGCTGGATCACTTTGTTTATTGTCCTTAGGTCTGTTACCATTCTCCACTTTCCAGATTTCTTCTTAATAACAAATACAGAATTATTCCAAGGGCTGGTTAATTTTTCTATATGCTGAGCATTTAACTGTTCCTGTACCAGCTGCTCTAAGGCCTGCAATTTCTCTTTTTTTAGAGGCCATTGATGAATCCATATAGGCTTCTCTGTTAGCCATTTTAGAGATAGTGATGTGGGTGTTTTTGAAAGATCAGCAGCTGTTTTGCCTTGTTTCTTTATAACCTGAATGGTCTGTGACAGCTTCGCATAATACCTTCTGATATTTATTCTGGAACCATGTGCTAGTTCATGGCTTATTTTTGTATTTGGAGGAATATTAATCTGTGTGTTCCACTGTTGCAGTAAATCTCTTCCCCATTAATTTATAGCAATATCAGCCACATATAGCTTTAATATTCCTCTCTGTCCTTCTGGTCCTATACACTCAAGTCATCTTGCACTCTGTTTAACCTGAGATATGAACCCAATACCCAAAAACTGAACTTTTACCTCCTGAAAGGGCCAACTTGGATGCCATGACTTTGGTGAAATTATGGATACTTCCATGCCCATGTCAAATAAACCTTCAGTAATAACATCATTTATTTGTACTTTTAATTTTGGACTTTATGCATTGATAGAAGTTTGCCAAAAATATTTGCTTTATATTTTTTCCTGAATTTTTTTCCTTTTCTGTAAATTTTATATCATTCCATGTAGTATGTCTTAGTATGTTTTTTAAAATATGTTTTAACCATTTAAATTGTTCTGGGAAGGTGTTTCCTCCACAATGTCAGGGTAAGACTGGATTAGATTTGATATGGGCGTTTTTGAAAGCTCCCTTGGAGCATTTCCCAAGGGCAGAAAGTTCCCTTGTCTGTCCCTTGTTGACCTGCATTCATTAGTCCAATGTCTTCCTTTTGCACACCTTCTGCATATTCCAGAAGGGAGGGGTGTTCTCTTGGGATTATTCCTACCAAAGCATTGTTTCTGGGAACGCCTTGTTTACAATCTCTGTTTATGTGACCTTCCCTTCAACAATTATAACATTTGACATTTTGATTTTTTCTTATACTTCTTGAAAAAAGTTCTCCTACCTGATTATCATCACTCTCATAAGACTCCATATTAATTGTCTCACAAATCCAATCCTCCAAAGGTGCTGACCTTGCTTTTAAAGTATTTTTCTACATTGTGCATTAGCATTCTCAAAAGCCAGTGATTCAATGATTATTCACCTGGCTTCTGAGTCCGGTACCATTCTGTTTACTGCTGCAGTTAATATGTGTAAAAAATCTGTAAAAGTTTCTTTGGGACTTTGAATTACTTTTGTAAATGTTTCACTTTTTTTCCCTATTTCTTCAATCCGGTCCTAAGCATTTAATGCTGCCTTGCAACATAAATCCAGAAGATGGTCACTGTATAATGACTGCCTGTCAATATCAGCATAATCTCCCTCCCCAAGAAGTTGGTCTTGGGAGACTTATATGCCTCTGGCCCTGTTTCTTTGTTCTATTGTTTTAGCCTCCTCCCTCCACTGTATTAGCATCCCTGCCTCAAGAACAGCTGTAACCATATCCAAAACTCTGAAACTTTTATTGAATCCCCACAGGTGTGAGTGTTAACTGCTACAACCACTTTACAAATCAACATGGCAGATTCTCAGAAAACTGGGAATCAATGTGTCTCATGATCCAGTGATACTACTTTTGGGCATATACTCAAAGGATGCACATTCACACAACAAGGACATTTGTTCAGCTATGTTTATAGCAACATTATTTGTAATAACCAGAATATGAAAACATCCTAGATGCCACTCAACTGAAGAATGAACAAAAAAAAATATGGTACATTAATACAATGGAGTATTACTCAGTGGTTAAAAAATGACATCTTGAAATTTGCAAACAAATGAATGGAAGTAGAAAAAATACTGAGCAAGGTAGCCAAGACCCAGAAAGGCAAACTCAGTATGTACTCTTAAAATCCACAACCCCAGAGAAACTAGGAAACAAGAGGTACCCTAAGAGAGACATCATGGTTCCCCTAAGAAGGCGAAATACATAAAATCTCCTGAATAAATTGGGAGAATGGGGATGAGGGATAAGAGAAACTGGGATGAGAACATGAGGGAAGGGGATGGCTGAGTTAGGGAAGGGACACAGTGGGAAAGCAACAAAATGACAGGAGCCATTTTGGGGTTAGGGAGGAACCAAGTAATATCTTAATCTAAGTTAACTACAAATGACACTCAGCTAAATACCCCAAAATTGAAGAGAATAATAATTAATTTTATGATATTTAACCAAGAACAAATGAATAAGAAAGTTGGTAAATATTATTGACCAAAGTTCTTTATATTAATATCCATAATGGTTCTTTTCATCCTAAAGTTTTATGAGAAGACTAATTTGTATTGATAAGCCTCAAGTGACAATAATCTTCTAGAAACAGATACTACAGCAATAAAATCAGGAGTTGAATAAACCAAGATTTCCCATTCCATTATAGAGTCACTAGGAGAGCATTTATTTCAAAGAAGTTGGGCCAACATGATACAGAGCATAGGGCATCACCAATTCTATCTATGTCCTTGGTGCTGATGGTGACAGACAGTATAATGATTAGACCTTCTAGCTAGATTCCTATTGGAAATGATGAAGCAATCAAGAATAAGAATGCTGATTCTAGGCAAAATAAATGACACAGTTATAGAAAATGAAAATGAGCTATTCCCAATGTCAACATGAATACAGCCACTTGTAAATAGCTGTTGAACACTTTTTACCTGTTCAAAGGAATTGTCATAAATGACAAGTGAATCATTTTGATCCTCTAATGACAGATTCAACAAGACTGAAAACTACTTTTAGAAAGGACTAACACTGATCTAAGCTTGCCTTAGGCTGAAATGCTGAAAAAAAGCATCCACAGATAAGGATTGCTCAATTCTACATTACATAACAGGATATAATTTACTCTCCCAACACACACAAATGAGAAAGGAAAAATAGCACAAGCACACCATATTCCATTTACCTCTTAGAGTAGAGTTCTCTGTGAAAACTAATGAATAACTAATTAACTATAAAAATTGATGGCAAAATATTTTAAGAATTAGTTTTATTTTCATGTAATTCAATTTTCAGACCAAATTTAAAGGGTTGTGATTGATATTTTGCTAATAAAATTTATTAAATTTATATGGGTGATAAAAGAACTACTAATAAATATTAAGGTCTACCTGCCCCTTCAGCTTTCAAATTGACAGCACTGTTTTTGTATTTGACTGTTTAATTGAAACTGGAACTCTTATATAAACATTAAAGACATAATATTCATGACATGTCATTTTTTGCTAAACATTCAAAAATAATAGAAGGGTATCATGCATTTACTTTATACTAAGTAAAGCCAAATGTTGTGTTTGCTATTCTTGTGGGACTCCTAACAATGTGAATAGGGTCTTGTTCTGACTCTTTTGTTTTGAGGACCTTATTCCTTATGTTGGATTGACTTGTCCAGCTTTAATACAAGCTTAATTTTTACTGCAACTTGATATGCCATGTTTTTGGAGTCTACCCTTTTTTGAATAGAAATATAGGAGAAATGGGTGGAGTGGGAGCAGAGGACAGGTAGGGTGAGGGTCAAAATGCATAATAAATGAATACATATTTTTTTAAAGTATTTGCCTCTGCTGTGAAATATCTAGTTCAAACAACTAAAATTATTGTTTCAGATAGTTTAATTCAGTATAAGTTTAGTATTCTAATGATTTCTATTAGAACTGCCATTTGAAAAGTTGTTTCTTTTTTAGACTAAATTTGAATGATATACTCAATGACTCTTGGAGATACACTATATGAAATGTTTATTTAGTAATAGAAGTTTCATTTTACCAAACACTAAATTTGTAAAAAGAGGTGCAATAGAGTTGCATGATTTCCACAGGGGGCTCAATATCAGTTAAAGGTAATTTTATCTGACATTTTCTCTGTCAAGTTATTATCTCTACCATATGAATAAAATATTTTAACATCCATATGGCCATCTGACTACTTTTAAGGTTAGAGTAATTATATGATGAATATATTATCTTGAGTTACAGCCAATAACAGAAAATGTAAAAATTGGATGCAGAATCCATAGATCTTTGTTCAAAAATTTGGCATGTTACAATACACACTGTTGAAGTGTAAATCCTCCAGTTCAATATTTCAATCTCTTTCTCAAAATGTAGCCACAATATGTAATGTTGAAAGATTACAGATGCAAAGAAAATTTGACATAAATTATATGTAAGAAATTTGATTTAGGTATTCACTGAGTTCTGACTGACACAAGTTGAGAAAGCTGTTAGAAAGAATTATCCTATACACAAAGGTATGAAAGCTAAATTTTTCAAAACTGGTAGAAACTCATCTAATATCAGGCAATAGTCTTCCCTAAATAGAGAACAGTATTCATCATTACTGTTATCCTTTATTACTGTTGTTGCCCAGAATATAAATCTTTTAATTTTTAGAATTTTTAGTTTGTTTTGGAGGTACTCAATTTCTGTCTCATACCGAAATCTGAAAGAGTGTATATCTCCTTAATTGGACCTAATTGGTCTAAAGATAATGAAATGGAAATATAGCCCAACTCTAACCAATGAGATGTGAAATAAAACTTAATGAGGGGTTTCTGAAAAATGGCTGGGGTCTCAAAATGAATACTTAAAGAAAATGTAATCAAATTTATTATCCAAAAACTTATCATATCTGAGTCTTATTTTTGGACAGAAACACTATATAAACTTACAGCCTAAACTAAAACTACCAAATAGAATGCTAGATTCTTCATAATTACTATGAAGGCTAAATCAAACAATCTTGGAGAAGTCATATCTGTGTACTTCTTGTATATATTGAATATTTTTATTGCTTTTCCGATTTTATTTTATTAGTAGATGTTAACTGAACACATCAATGGAGTTCAGCACATTTGTGCACAAGCATACTTTATGTAGTAGTCAAATGCAGTCACCATTTTTCAAAGGCAGTGCACAACATTATATTGTTTTGAAGCCAAGCTGTATTACCTTCCACATGTGTGGGGAAATGGAGTACTTGCTATTTTGTTTCAACGCTTAAGCAACTTAAAATAGTTTTGTCAATTGAAGGTGCAGTAATATTTACTAATACAACGCGTAAACACACATGTCTTTATAAATGCTGGGAGAGTAATTGAAAGGAAAAGTGAGAAGTAGCTGAAAGGTTAATAGAAGACAAGGCTAGACTTGCTGTTTCTCAGGTATAGATCTGCAAATTGATTAAAAATCATGATGATTTTCAAAATCTTCTGAATAAAGTAAAGCTTAAAAATAACCTGAACAAAGGGTTTATATGTAGGTTAGTGTTTATTACTTTTCTTTGGTAACATACAGAATATCTTCCTGTACCAAACACAATAGCACACAGGTTTCAAAGTTCTATGTAGGTACCAGCTTGGCGTTTTTATTTTCAGTGAGTAGTGTATATATTGTCTCCATAAATAGGACCCTGCCATCAGTTTGTAGAAAGCAACCTATAGGTTTGGCAAATGTCCGGGTTTTTTGGGAATTCCTATTGGACCCAATGGTGTCCTGCATGAAACATAGACTAGTGCCATTTTGACACAAAGAATATGGGAATAAACAACCAAAAATATCTGACTTGACTTAAAACCTACTCAACAAGATGAAACCAATTTGTAACATTACTTGAGTGACTAAGAATCTGAGAATATATTGCCCATGGACCTCTGGTAATACCAAATATTACTATTCTAGAAAAAGAATGTAGTAATAAAATGATGACTAATTATATTCATCTATATGAACAGATCACCGCTGTGCTTGGCCATCATCAGAGAAACTTCTTCCATCACCAGATAGAAACAAATACAGAGACCCACAGCCAAAAACATATGCAAAGATCAAAGGACCTTGGAATATTCAGCCATGAAGTCAATGCCTACTTAAAATCCGTCTCCTTGGGGCAAAGACCCCAGGTGAAAACAGAGGTAGAGAGAGCATAAGAGCCCGAGAGGATAAAGGACTCCAAAGTATCTCTAAATCAAATGGATCTGTGCATGTATGAACTCACAGTTTTTTCTCTGTGTTTGTACTACAGAATGTACATATACTATCGCTTCCAATTTAGTGTTGCTATGAGATTCCCAAGTGTGCAAACAAGTGAATTTCATTGCCTGTATCTGTATCTTGTGCCTTTTCTTGGGCTCTGTTTCTTCTGTTTAATTTTGTCCTAGTTCCATATTTGTTTTTTCATTATTTTATTTTATTATTATCCCTTAGAAGCCCTTTGTTTTTCTTTTTTTATCGAGAGTCTGTTTTACATAAACCCCCCTGCTCTCCCTCCCATTCCTCCTCCCAATTCCTCTCAGTTTTCAGCCTCCCACTCCCAATCATCTGATCCCCTCCTCAAAGACTTAAGTGGGCAAGAAGTCCCAAGGTGAGTCAGCTCAGTGTGGCACATCTGCTCCAGGAAAGTCCAATTTCCTCATCCCAATACCAAGAATAAGTTAGATGTTCCTCTTCAGGGAATGGGCTCCAAGGTGCCATCCCACACACAAGAACACAGTCTGATCCCACCCCTTGAGGCTCCACATACTGTCCATGCCAGTCAACAGTTGCCTACCCTTGGTGAACCTACCTGCTTTTCCTGATGGTGCCACAATGGCTGAGATTGATTCAATGTGCTCCCCCGAGCTCCAGCAAGATATCTCAGTGTGACATCCTAATCCCTATCCTCTTGCTCATATTGACTCTCCTCCCCCTCTCTCAACTGGACAAGAAGCTTGGTCCAGTGCACAGCTATGGATTTCTGCCTCCACCTCTATTCATTGTTGGATGTAGGTTCTGTGAAGATACTTAGAGTGATTATTCATTTGCTTATAAGGATAGCTCTGTTTAGGCAACCCCTCCACTATTGTTTGCTAACCCAGCCAGGGACATCCTCTGAGGTCTTGGAAGTTTCCCTAGCACCCAGTATGATTCCAACCCCACAATGGCTTCCTCTATCTAGATATCCATCTCTTTTTTTCTCCCTCTTTCTTGCTCTTCTCACTCAATCATCTAATTCTCTCATGATTTGTTCCCACTCTTATTTGGTTGCAACACGTTATGATCCAAGTTCGCTAAGGAGATCTCTATTCTCTTTTCCTAGGGTTATCCCTTGATGTCTTTCTGAAGTTCTTTCTGATCGTAAACTGTTCAGGGGTTGTAGATTGCACCTTGGGTATTCTGTGATTTTTTGTCTGAAGTCTACTTATGAGTGAGTATATCCTATGTCTATCTTTCCAAGCTTGTGATACCTCACTCACGAGGATATTCGCCAAGTTCATTCATTTGCCTGCAAATATTAGAATGTCATTTTTTTTTTTTTACTGCAGAGTAGTACTCCATCGTGTAGATGTACCACAGTTTGTTAATCCATTCTTTAGTCGAGGGCTATTGAGGTAGTTTCCAGGTTCTTTCTATTATGAATAATGCTGTTATGAACATAGTTGAGCTAATGCCTTTGGGGTATAAATGTGCATCCTTTGGTTGTATGCCCAATAGTGTTATTGCTGGATCCTTAGGGAGATTGAGTCCCAATTTTCTGAGGAATAGTTATACTGCATTCCAGAGTGACTGTGCAAGTTTACACTCCCACCAACAATGGAGGAGTGCTCCCCTTGTTCCACATCCTCTCCAGCATAGGCTGCCATCTGTTTTTGATGTTTGCTATTCTGACAGGTGTAAAGTGATATCTCAAAGTTGTTTGATTTGCATTTCTCTGATGGCTAAAGAGGTTGAGCTGTTTTTAAAGTGCCTTTGTAATTCTGTTGAGAATTCCATTTTTAGCTATGAACCCCTTTTTAAAATTGGATTATTTAGGTTTTGGGGCTCTAGTTTCTTGAGTTCTCTATATATTTTTGAGATCACTCTTCTGTCCTATGTAGGGCTGGTAAAGATCTTTTCCCATTTTGTAAGCTGTCATTTTGTCTTATTGACTATGTCCTTTGCCTTACAGAAGCTTCTTAGTTTCAGGAAATCCTACTTCTTGATTGTTGTACTTAGTGTCTGTGGTACTGGTATTATATTTAGGAAGTGGTCACGTGTGCCAATGCATTCATGGGTATTTCTCACTTTCTTTTCTATCAAGTTCATTGTAGCTGGGTTTATGTTGAGGTCTTTAATCAACCTGGATTTGAGTTTTGAGCAGGGTGATAGATTTGGATCTATTTGCATTCTTCTCTATACTATCATCCAGTTATGCCAACACCATTTGTTCAAGATAATATCTTTTTTCCATTGAATATTTTTGGTCTCCTGGTCAAACATCAGATGTTCATAGGTGCTTGGGTTAATGCCTGGGTCTTCAATTTAATTCCATTGATCCACCAATCTGTTTTTATGCCAGTATCAGGCTGTTTTTATTACTGTACCTCTATAGTAGAGCTTGAAATCAGGGATGGTAATTCCTCCTGAAGTTCTTTAATTGAGTAGGAATGTTTAGATAATCCTGGGTTTCCTGTAATTTCATATGAACTTGAGTATTGTTCTTCCAATGTCTATAAAATATGTTGATATTTTGATGGGGATTGCATATGAATTGCTTTTAGTAAAATTGTCTTTTTTTTTTTTACTCTGTTGATCCTACCTATCTAGGAGCATGAGAGATATTTCCATTTTCTGATATCCTCTTCAATTTCTTCCTTCAGTGATTTAAATTTTTTGTCAAACAAGTCTGCTAGTTCTTTGGTTAGAGTTTTGCGAAGATATTTCATGCAATTTGCAGCCATTATAAAGGGTGATGTTTCCCTTATTTCTTTTCAGCCCTTTTATTCTTTGTATATAGGAGAGCTATTGATTTTTTTTTCTTTTTTCTTTTTAGTTAATCCTGTACCATGCTACATTGCTGAAGGTGTCAGTCAGCCACAGGAATTCCCTGGTAGAATTTTGGGAGTCAGTTCTGCATAGGATCATATCATCGGCAAATAAAGATGGTTTAACTTCTTCCTTTCCAATTTGTATCCCCTTAATCTCCTTTGTTCTCCTATTGCTTGGGTTAAATCTTTGAGAACTATATTGATTACATAAGGAGAGAGAGGACAACCTTGTCTTCTTACTGATTTTAGTGAGATTGCATTGCTTTGAATGTTTCTCCATTTAGTTTGATGTTGACTATTGGCTTGCTGTATATGGTCTTTATTATATTTAGGCATTTTCTGTCTTCCAGATCTCTCTGGGACTTTTTTCATAAAAGAATGTTGGATTTTTTTCAAAGGATTCTTCAGCAGCTAAGGAGATGATCATATGTTTTTTTTTTCTTTCAGTTTGTTTATATGATAGAAGACATTTACAGTTTTTCATATATTGAACTATTCCTGCATCTCTGAAATGAATCCTACATGATCTTACTGGATGATTTTTTTAATATGTTCTTGGATTCAGAATGCCAGAAATTTATTGAGTAGTTTTACATATATATTTACAAAGGAGATTGGTTTCTAATTCTTTTTCTTTCTTGCATCTTTGAGCGGCTTGGGTATCAGGGTGATTATGACCTCATAAAAAGAGTTTGGTAATGTTTCTTCAGTTTCTACTTATGGAAAAGTTTGATGAGTATTGGTATTGTTCTTTGAATGTCTGGTATAATTCTGCACTGAAACCATCTGGTCAGGGTTTTTTTCCTTGGGAAACTTTTAATAACAGCCTCAATTTCCTTTGGGGTTAAACGTCTGTTTATGCTAGTTATCTGATTTTGATTTAATTTCAGTAAGTGGTACATGTCCAGAAAGCTGTCCATTTCTTTTAAATTTTCCATTTTAATGGAGTACAGATTTTCAAAGTATGACCTGATAATTCTCTTACCTGGGTATTTGTTGTTATATCTCCCCTTTTAATTTCTGATTTTTAAAATTTGGATACTCTCTAACTTTTGATTAGTTTGGAAATGGGTTTATCTATCTTGTTGACTTTCTCAAAGAACCAACTCTTTGATTCATTGATTCTTTATATTGTTTTCTTTGTTTCTATTGTTTTGATTTCATGCCTAAGTTTATTTACTGTCATCTACTCCTTCTATCTGAGTTTGCTTCTAATTGTTCTAAACCCTTAAGTTGTGTTCTTAAGTCTCTTGTGTGAGATTTCTCTACATTTTAAGCATCTAGTGCTTTGAGTTTTCCTCTTAACCCTGCTTTCATTATGTCCTATAAATTTGGGTATGTTGTGAATTCATTTTTATTGAATTCTAGGAAGTTTTTTTTATTTTTTTCTTAACTTCTTCCTTGACTCAGAGGTGGTTCCATTGGGAGATGCCCAGTTTCCATGAATTTGTAGGCTTTCTGTGATTTTTGTTGCTGAAATCTAAGAACTTAGACTTTTCTGGACAGTGAGACAGAGTTGCTCCTGGCAACACCAGTCTACTTCAAGAGAAAAATGGGCACTGAAGAAACTCCATATAGAGTTAACTTTCTCTGTGGCAATGGTTAGTCACTGGACAAGAACATGTTTTACTGCTTGACATCATGCTGTTTAAACTGGACATGCAGGTTCCATAAGAAGGTGACCTCTGAACAAGCCAAGATGGTCCTTCAGGTTCCTGCTTTGCAGAAACTGCCAGACATTCTTCAGGACACAAGTAGAAATAACTGATGAACTATACCAGAAAGAGCAGAGCATTCTTTCAGATTTCCTGTTTCACTGAAAGGTATGCCAGACACTTTGGGCTTTTAGGCTGAAGATGGATGCCCCAAATTTATAAAGGAACTTTGGATGACTGTTCAGGCAGATAGGTGTCATTTCTGTCATTTCTAGATTTTAGAAGTTGCTTGTGTTTCCTATTTACTGTGGTCTTTGATGTAGTTGAAGATTAGATAGTTATAGGTATAATTTTTCTTAGTTATTTTAAAAGATATATTGGATAAAAACTTCATATGCACAAGGATAAGGTAGATGATAGAATCTTTTCTTTAATTTTACTAAATACAAATATACTAAATATTGTAACTGTAATTATTACTTGATAGCTATTTTGTTATATGCAATTTTGCTGTGTTAAAATTTAAATCTTCCTTTTTTGATTAAGCAGAAACAGGGAGGTGATGTGGAAATGTCTTTCTGTATGCTGTGACTATCAATCTCTAAATAAAGGACTATTTTGGCCATGGCAGGCACCGTAGAAAAAATAGGTGGGCAAATCAGAGGATAGTTAGGAGGAGGGCAGAGTCATAGACAGATCGAGACAGATGCCCAAAAAAGAACATGTAAGGAACACAGGTGAGCCACGGGCCACTTTGCAGACAGTTTAATGAAAATGGGTTGAGTTAAGATGAAAGAGATAGCTAGCAATGTGCCTGAACCGTAGGCCAAATAGCATGAAATTAATATTAGCATCTGAGTCAATTTGGGGGACTTAAGCAGTGGTGAGCAGATAAGCAGTCCAGTCTGGGATTGCAGGTCTGAGGGTGTGGACCTCTGGCTGGACAGGGCCAGAAACTTCATTGTAACAGGTTTTGTGGGAGAATATGTTCAACAAACTTGAGTATTGGTACCCTTATATAACCATCCACAATAATTTTTCACAGTGGAATTTTTAAATGATAATAATATTTAAAGGGATATCTAAAAAAAAAAACCAAAAAAAAAAACCCTTTCAGTTTGAATGGCTTGTCTTTTTAAAAATCTAGCACACACAACCGAAGTTAAAAACAAAATATGGCTAATAAAGGATATCTGATTATTGATCCTGTGTGTATCTAAGTAAATGTGTGAATCTATCTATTGAGATTTCCTAAACTCAAAACATCAGAGTTTAGGAGAATACAAAGATAAGGTAATGACATGGATTTATATGCTTAATGAGGCAAAACTAAATATAGTATGATTTTTCCAAAGCTCCTTGATTTTATAGAAAAGATAAGTTATTATCAATTTTAGCAGACAGCAAGAACACCTTTCTGCTAACTCAATATTATGAAGAGATCAATTGAAATGCAGCAAATCCTTGTGACACCTGCCTCCTGCCATCATTTTATCCCACAGCATATGAGTGAAAAGTTGCACTGCTGAATGAGACCAGAACAAGAACGCTTGCTATCACGATTTTTGAAAAGTGTTACTTGATTTTTAAAAACTGTATATAACACTCATAATGAGTATCTCAAATTTCCATTCTCTTGGGAATTGAAAATCTTTTAAGTATTTTTAAACTTCCCAGCTTACAGCAGGGTCTCCCAGCAGTCCACTGATGAACATATGCAAATAGCAGTGCATGTGTTACAATTTCATAACATAACATATTTCTTGTTAGCCTAATTGATGGCATTTTTTTTTGGTTCTAACCACACATGTGGGGTTGTGAAAGTCTTTAGAATAGACTTTGAGTAAGATAATGAAATAATAAGCTAAGAGACTTTAATATCTAATGAGAAAAGTAATCATTAAACAAGCAATCACATAATCACTTTCCTGTAGTAGCCCTAAGTAAAAGTTTATGCAAAGTGATGCTTAGAATTTGCTGTGTCCATGGATTGAGCAGAAAAGCTTAGCAGGGCAAAGAGAAAAAAAGTGCAGTCCTTTGGGATTAACTAGCATGAGGATTCATGTTGTGACAGCTACGCTTTCCATCACTGGGGGATACTTTTGTTAATTTATTTGATCATTTTCCTAATTGAGTAATTGTTTATGGATAACTAGGTGGAAGCATTTATTTCTGAGACCCATGAGGCATTGTGCCATTAATATAATCCTTTATAAAAGTGAAAACTTATTTATTATAATCATGCAAACAAGCATGAAAAAAAATTCCTTGGCATCATTCCAGTTTGCCAGGAAAGTGGAAAAATTAATCAAGACTCCAACTTAGACCTGTAACTAAATCACAGTTCTCTGCCATCCAGACATAAGGAAATGTTTTACAATGCTACTCTACCAATATTGATTAAAGGTGTAAAAGAAAATCGAGGAATAGATAGTTATACTGATTGTTTACTCTTTTAACAATGAATGTCCTTTAACATTTTGGGGTTATATTAGATAATCTGTTTTGTATTTGCAGGAAATGATAAAGATATATCCTAAAATTTATATATAAAGATAGATATATATATAGATAGATAGATAGATAGATAGATAGATAGATGATAGATAGATAGATAGATGATAGATAGACACACAAACATATATTACAGACACTTATTATTATCTGCCCTAAGAGGTTAGCAACATGGTTAGTTGAATGGGAATGTCTAGTTTTCTAACTTTAGTACCACTAGCAGTATTATCTCAAAGATTGTTCGGGGATAGGCAAGAATAAAGAGAGACTATGGAGGATCCCCTTAACTGATTCCATTTTGCTTTGTAAACTTAATATTAGTTACTTTTCTGCTACTGTGATAAAACTCCATGACCAAAAGCACTTATGAAATAAAGTTTATTTGGCTTTATGGCTCTCTAGGGACAAGTCATTCATGGCTTGGAGGCAGTACAATAGACAGTAGATTGGCTCTAGCAGGAAAATCATACATTCAACTGCAAGCACAGAACACAAAGAAAACTGGAAATAGAGCAAGGCTACAGGCCTTCAAAGCCTGCTTCTAGTGGCACTTCATAGAACAAGGGCCACACCTCCCCATGGCCTTTTAAAATAGTGCCATCAATGGGAGCCTAGGGTGACAGTTAACCTTCAATCCACCATAAGCTTCTATGTTTCTCCTGTGTGGTGGAACTGTAACCTATTTAGTGACCACTCCATGCACTCAGAAGGAAGCACTGAGTCATTCTGATGCTCACTCTTATTCACTTCTCCACTTTTACATCTACCTCTTCACACTTCTTTGCAGCTGCTTCCTAGAAAAAGAAGAATAAACAGCCTCCTAAAATGTAACTTTAATTACTCAGACAAAATATCACCTCTGGATGGTTACCATTCTCAAATAAATATCATGTCCCAGAAATCACTCTAATAATTTTCTGGAAATATCCTAATGTCCCAGCAGAAAATATTTCCTTATATTACATGCAAGGCAAACATCAGCATTCATAAATCTAAGTAGTTTAGTCACATGCACATAGTACTAACAGAAAAGAGAGCCTCATTTTACCTCCAGGACTCCAACTCATGCTCTCAGTGAAAACAAGTTCCCTTTCATGGAAACTGAGGAATAGATTTCTATTTAATAAAATGTCATCTATCTGCAACTTTCAAAACAGTTTCTGGACAATGAAGACAATGGATTTGTCTAAAATCTGTCAAAAACTCCTGTCCAAGCCATCATTCAGTCAAAATGGCAGTATACAGAATGGCAAAAGATTTTTTTATCAACTACACATCTGACAGAGAGCTATTATCTAAAATACACAAGAAAGCTACACAAAATAAAGCAAAAACAAAAACAACAAATAACAACTGGTCATCAAGAGAAAAATCCAATAAAAATGGGTCACTGGCTAAACAGAGTATTCTCAAAATAGGAAGTACAAATGACTATGTACTATTTAATAAATGGTCAATATCCTTAGACATTCGGGAAAAGTAAATCAAAGCTTCTTTGAGAATTTATCTTATGTCCATCAAAATAAATAAGATCAATAAAATAATGGCTTCTCATTCAGAGTAAAAGGGAACAACACATATCCATTGGTGGTGGGGTGTGAATTTATATAGCCACCATAGAAATCAGTGTGTCAATTCCTTAGCAAGTTGGAAATAGATCTACCTCAAGATCCCACTATATCACTCTTGGGAATAAATCTAAAGGACTCTATCCTACAACAGAGACACTTGCCTGACCAAGTGCATTGCTGTTAGTTCAGAATAGCCAGAAACTGGTAACAAACTAGATGTCTGTCAATGTATGAATGGATAATAAAAGTGTAGTACATTTATACAATGGAATATTACTCGGCGATTAAAAATAAAATAATAAATGGGCAGACTAGTGGATAGAGTAAAAAAAAAAAAAAGCCATTTGAATGAGGTGGCTAAAATCCCAAAAGACAAATATAATAAGCTTAGCTTACATGTGAATGTTAGGCATTAAAATTTTGATATGCAGGTTATAATCCATATAAGTGCAGAGGTTAGATACAGAGTAAAGGATTAAGGAAGAAAGTTAAGTACACTAGTATAGTGAGATTATGTTACAATGTAAATAATTGTGCTGCCTACTAATTTAACAAAAATGATTGGCTGAAGCCAGACAGGAAGTATGGGTGGAGCTACAAAATTGGGCAAACTATGGGCAGGAAGAATAGAACAGGCACGTCACAGAGATGCTAGAGAAGCCAGCAGATGTAGAGGACAACTATGCTGCACTGAGAAAAGGTACTGAGTTGCACGGCTAAACAAGATAAGAATCATGGGTTAGTTGAAGAGCAAGAGCTAGCTAACAATATGCCAGAGCCATAGGCTTATCAGCGTAAAATTAATCTAAGACTATGTGTGATTATGCTGGTTTGTGATCTATGTTAATCAGCATAAAATTAATATAAGTCTTTTGTGATTATTTGGTCCTAAGTGGCACTGGGGCTGTGAGTGGGTCCAAATCTCAGGGCTAGGCCCAAAGTCCAGGCCAGAATATTATTGCAACACCCTAGGATGGAGAGTTATAGATAAATAAGATGAACGATATTGGTGGAAGGAAAACTAAGGAAGGGAAGGCAAGATAGCTGAAGAAGGGAATACAGTTGTATGGAAAATAGTAGATTATGTAATAGAAACTTCATAAAATACATATATTAAGGCAATAAAAAAATCTTCAAATAACAGGGCAGATGGAGCCTCAGATGAGCGTTTCTCATCACCAAGTGAAGCCTCTAGTATTGGGAATGGGTTACATGTAATTGAGTTCTTGGAAAAATGGGCTCAATGGGAATCCTAAAACAACCCAGGATATTGACAAGGCTATTTTTTTGTTTTCCAAACATTGATGGTGAGGCTCTATTACTTAAGGCAATACTTATATTTTTGCATTGAGCATTAGGAAATTGTGCTAGTGCCTCCCTAGAGCCTTCACACCTACTGACTAGTAGTCACAATATAGGAAAGTCCTCTTCACGCTACCAAAGGAGATAGGTAAGCACAAACCCTGTTTATAATGGTGCAATAATGTATTAATGGCACAAAGCTTGTGATATTAGCCAGTCAATATCTATTTGGACTTCAGACCCACTTCATTACAACATCGCTCAGATGGCTAAGAACCTGAGACTAAATAGACAATTGACCTAGGAGAAACTATTGTTTCTCTAAAGAAATGTAGCAATGAAATTATTGCTAATGTACTACTGTTCCTCTAAGAAGTGTCTGAATGAAATTACTCCTAATGAGATTTTGCTGTATCTATAGATCAATGTCTTTCACCCAGCCATCATCAGAAAATTTCCTCCTGCAGTAGACAGGAACAAGTACTTTGACCCACAAGTGGACATAATTTAGAGACCAAAATACCTTGGAATACTCAGTCTTAAACTGAATGTCTCTATTAACTCCTTCTCCTCAAGGCTCATGGAACTATGCAAAAGAGGGGTGGAAAAAAAACTTGAGATCCAGAGGGAATAAGGGACACAAATTAAACAATACCTTTTAAACACAGTAGGAACACAGCAAGCAAGAACTATGCTTATAAGAACTCATAGAGACTGGGGCAGCATTCACTGGACCTGCACCAGTCTGGGCCTGATGGGGTAGATGACCAACACAAAGTGAACAAAATGGAACTTGGAGATTTTTGTCTTGGTACTTTGTCAATTTTTGTCTTTCTTTCTTTCTTTCTTTCTTTCTTTCTTTCTTTCTTTCTTTCTTTCTTTCTTTCTTCCTTCCTTCCTTCCTTCCTTTCTTTATTTCTTTCATTCTTTCTTTCCTTCTTTCTTTCTTTCTTTCTTTCTTTCTTTGATTCTTTCTTTCTTTCTTTCTTTTTTTCTAGCAGGTCCTTCAGAATGTATGAAGGGTTCAAGGTTTCATGTTTTGTGTTTTTATGAAATTTCAGCTGTGTGCAAATATGGATCTCTGCATCTGTATATGGTTCTTAGGATTTCTCCCCCTCTGGCTCTTTGTCTTATTTGTTTGATTGTCTGCTTTTTTTGTGCTATTCTTGTCTGTTTCTATGTTATCTAATATTACATTTTTAGTAGTATCATAATTATTCATTTAGATACATGTCTATATCCTAAAGAGATAGAGAAACAAAGGGTATGGATTTGGATGGTTAGGGAAAGAGGGAAGATCTGGGAGAAGTTGAAGAGAGGAAAGCATAATTATAATATAATTTATATTAAAATATATTTTCAATAATAAACAAAGAACATAGATTACTGATTTTAAAGTACATATAATATGTATGCACACACACACATATATATGTACACACACACACACACACACACATGAGGTGAAAATGTGTAAGAAAATATAATATTCAATATAAAAAGCAAGCCCAAAGGAGACATGGAGGATATTTTAATTGCTAGTTTGACAGATTTAGAACAAAGACAGGAGAATTTTTGCTGTAAAAAGAATCTAGGAATATTGAAATATATGAGATACTTTGAAAATGTCAAATGACATGATATTTTGATGTAATTGGAAAATATACTTAAAATGTGAAGAAAAGAAAATGGTATTTTACCTAATTAAAGAAATTAATGATCTTTTGGATAAAAGAGCCAGAATGATATATGAAGCCTGATAAGAAATTGAGAACTGGGGAAGGGAGCCCCTGAAATAAATAACACATAAGTGAATTTAGCAACCTCCTTGTATGCAGTCACATGTACTTGTAGATTTTCCTCAGGACAAATTATAAAAAAAATGTTAAGTATAGACAAGGTTAGACCAAAAATTGACTTCCACTTAGGCAGAATTTATAATTCCACTACCTATTCCAATTTGTGTAAAGACTAATCTTACAAAAACTTCAAATTGTCACTATATACTCATTTAAATTTCTTTTTAATGAACTTGTAAGTACCTTGACAAAAAGGCTATCATAGCACATGGCTGCATGCAGAGATAATGAATACTTTCACCGTGGGGAACAGAACAGTGATGACTGTTTTGAAAGCCTGTATTCACCATGATTTAGAGAAAATTCTATAAACCAAACAGCCATTTCAAGATCAAGCAGCTAACTCAACTGCTCTAATTAAAATGCTAGGCAGTTTTGAAGCAGTCATCTGGTGGGCTTTTCACTTCTGTACAATGATTCCAAATTTCTTGTTTCTAAGTAAAGTGTGTGTCATTGTTTATCATTAGGAAAGAGCACAAGTCAAGCCCCTTAGCTTTGCTTCTTTGAATGGGGCTCAGAGAAAGCATTCCACAGGGTTCTGCTACCTAAGAGAAGGTTGATGCATACACGACTATCACTGATGGCACCTGATCTGGATTTTATATATTAACAGGGGTGGGATATAATATGCATCAAAGTTCACATGTAGAGGCCTTATTTCACACATTGTACTAGCTGCAAGTCAAGCTCAAGTACTTCCACTCTGTTTTAAAATTCTCAAACAAGCTGCCTACCAACTGAAATGTGTATCATATGATGTTTAAATCATATATCCAAGTCTATGGGTTTCTAATTAATATTAAAAACCTACTGGCTTACTAATGGTATTTTTTGTTGTGTAGAGAAGTAGGGGAAAGAATGTAAAGTGTCTTAGGGCTAATTCCCTGGATAACAGAGGGAGGAGAGCAAACAGAAGAACTGACACTTTGCACGATTTAAAGGCAGGCAGCCAAGGGCATGGAGAGGATGGACGAGTACCAGGAAAAGTGGAGCCACTGTGCTGTGTGTTATCATGCTGCCTGATGCTCTGCCAGGAACTCTAAAGAGAGGTATAGCAGGTCATTCAGTAGAGACATCATGTGAATGTATGTCAGTGTCCCTCATAAGAGCCATGAATGAGAGTAAAGAAATCAATTTTCCTGACCCTCCCATTGGCCTGTTTCCTGATGATTAAAAGTAGAAACTCTGCTAATTATTCTATATACAAAGACTGAGTCTTTTTGGCTGTGTTTCCCATGTCAACTTTCAAACCCTGTGGTGCACTACTATATTAATTAAGAAATAAAACATAATTTCTTCACTTGTAGTTGAACTCTGCCTTAACATTGGCCACTTAAGAAGGGCAGAGAGGCCTAGTTGAATGTCTGTTTATTATCACTGGTAAAAGATTATAGGTCCAGTGAAAGCCACTAAAACTATTCAAAAATTTTGTTTGATGCATGAACCAATAAATTATGGTCACAAAAGATTCTTTAGCAGTGATGAGAACAGGAATGTAAGCAGAAATTATATTAGAGCCACATATCAATATGCAATAGCTTTGATTAAAGAATCACAGTGATCTCTCTCTCTCTCTCTCTCTCTCTCTCTCTCTCTCTCTCTCTCTCTCTCTCTCTCTCTCTCTCTCTCTCTTACACACACACACACACACACATACAGAAATAATTTCTGAACTGGGGAGAAAAGTACAAAGCAGTGTGTCAACTCCTATTTTGACATATGATAGTGACTGATTGGGATATTATATTTCTATTACCTCTTAAAAATAGGTTGTTGGTTCAAACTTTTAATGTAAGGAACCATGGGAAATGGTAGACAGTAAATGTCATCTCATAGAGTATGATTATTCTAAGTAATTTAATTAGAGTACAGATGGCTTCTTTCTTACCTTAGATAGTGAAATAAAACTGGATAGTCACCTGAGAAAATCCATTAAGGATATTTTTATTTTCCTCACTCAAAAAAGTTGTGATGAAGTTTGAAAAATATGCATGAATTTTACTAATTTTTTGTCAAACTTTATTTTCATTGTTTTATTTGTATGTATATATTCTGTGTTTTGATCTGTAACCTTTCTATTTCTTCATTATACCTTCACTTTTCCCTCCCAACTTTATGTGCTGCTTTGGGGGGGGGGGTTGTGTTTTTAGTGTCCACTTAATCATTGAATATATTTACTGTGTTATATATGTACATGCCTATGGGACCATCTCTTGGAACACAGCTAGCCTCACAGGGCCCACGTCTTTCAAGAACATTAGGTCTCTAACTCCTATAATCCTAAAAGAGGGGTGATAGCCCTTTTGGTCCTTGCTGGGATTTTGGCTGGTTTGAGCTTATGAACCCAAGTCAAGTTTCTGTTAATTTATGTGTATAATGGTCCCACTATATCCATAAAATACTGTTTTGCTACAGATATCTAGTATTTCTGAATATTACAGATTATTCTCCCCTATTCCATGGTAATTCCTGAACGTGAGCCTTAGGTGTAAGGTTGTAATACAGGTGTTCCAGTTTTCAGTAACTTCTTATTCTGTTCATGCGTATTGTGTATTTCTGCAGTCATAAAAATTTACTGCAAAAGAAGCTCTCTAATGAAGGCTGAGATTTGCACTAACCTATGGATATCATGATAGTATCCAGAGCTACACAACCACCTTGTCCTAAATTTCCTCTAGAAACAATTGCTTGTTATTTGTTAATTTAGTGTCCTTGGTAAATTTATAGAAGAAAGGTAGTATAGCTGATGATAATTTACTGTATCTCAAACAGAAACAATCAAGAAACATAAAGTTACTGCATTTTCTGTTTGAATGTAAAGGGAATATATGCTTTAGAAAACAATCAGATACTGAGAGAGGGGAATAAAAACAATTCTGGTCTTTGTTTCCTTCATTCCAATGATACAACATTCTAAACAAATAACATTATTCAGAGGAATTATGTAAATCCAACTAATATAACCCTTAATTGAGGTCATAGACTCTTCACAAAATAGTGCAGAAAAAGACTGGTGTCAAGTGATGCCCCTTAGCATGAAATGATTAAAAAGAGGCAGTCATCAGGAGAAAGGGATTAATAACCATATTTTCTTCCCATGATACTTACTTTGTTTTTAATTGCTGTGATAAAATACCATGATGAAAGGCAACTTATGGAGAAATTAGGATACATATTGTGGTTCCAGAGGGAAAGTCCAAAATGGTGGAGGGTGCATGACAGCATACAACAAGAGCAGAAAACAGGGCACATATCTCTATTTGAGGTTGAGAACTACCCTAGTCCATGACATAAGATCTTTAACTCATAGCAACTACAAACATTTTTTTTCTCAAATAGATCAACAATCTAAATAGAAGTAGTAAAACCATAAACTCTCAGAAGGAAACACAGAGTTTCTTCCTTATGACCTTGGATTCTCATATATAACAATAAAAGGGTCCATAAAACTAAACAAAACTGGAGATTTTATGTATCCTGAGACATATCAAGAGAATTAAAAGGCAATATATAGAACTGGAGAGTTTAATTGAAAATCATGTATAGTGTTTAAACTTCCTGCATCAAGAATTCTGTAACTATAGAGATAAGCTTCTCCTCAAAAAGAAATGAAGAAAAGAGAAACACTTTTTAAGCAAATGATTACAAATTCTGGTCTAGAAGAAAAATACTCAGCATCATTAAATAAAAATGCAAATTAAAGTCACAATGATATGATACTTTATATCCACTAGAATGTTCATGAATTGATGCACTAATTAAATTAATTGATAAAATGTGTTAGCAGGGATGTACAAACACTCATATACTGCTAGCAGAAATGTAAAATATGCTGAGGATTAATGTGGGAATGCCTTTCTGTATGCTGTGAGTATAAATCTTTAAATAAAGGAGCTGTTTTGGCCCATGACAGACACCATAGAAAAAGTAGGAGGAGAAGTCAGAGAATAGGTAGGAGGAACAGGGCAGAGTCAGAGACAGACCGAGCCAGAAGCCCAAAGGAGCAACATGTAAGAAACACAGGTGAGCCACGGGCCACATGGCAGACATTAATGAAAATGGGTTGAGTTAAGATGAAAAAGCTAGCTAGCAAGGCACCTAAATCATAGGCCAAATATCATGAAGTTAATATAAGTGTTTGAGTCACTTCGGGGAGGCCTGAGCAGCAGTGGTGGGCGGCTAAGAGGTCTTGGGATGCAGGTCTGTGGGTCTGGGCCTCTGGCCACCCGGAACCAAAGAAACCTCATTATAACAGAGGATATTTTGACAATTCTTCAAAAACTTATACATGATATTACTATGTGGCTCAATAATTTCATTTTCAAATAAATATTCTAAAGAAATGAAGACATATCTAGTGTATCTTAGCATCATTATTAATGTGATAAAAAAGATAGTAGTCAGTACAAATTAATAAGGACATCAAAGAAAACTATTTTACATATATCGGAATATTTATGTATATACACATATATGTATAAAATAAATATTACAATAAAATAATGTATTTCTATACAATGTGTCACACAGGTTTCTTGACAGTCATACCAAGAAAACAAATGACACAAAATAATACATATATATGATGCCACCACTACAAAGTATAAGAACTATGAGCAAATGAATGCCATAAATAAAAAATGGCAGACTAAGAATTCTGATAGTAACTGAGAAATTTTATATATGGTACTTATAAAGTTAATCAGTATGTAAATGTGGCTATTTCTGAAAGTTTTGAGAAAAGGTGTTTTGACAATATCGATGCACTAGTTATATAATACTGTGTTTGTTTTGATGTCATCAAACTATTCTTTCCAAATGGACCACTCTATGTTACATACATTTACTCTAATGCATATAGAAAATATTTTAAAAGCAAGTGAAAGATGAAACTTCAGGAATATAAATAAATACATAATTAAAATCTGAAGGTCTATAATAGTCCTATAACCATAAAGGAATTGTTCAATGACCAAGATTCGTTTCACTTGGTTGGTGAATAAAAAGCACCAGGCACATATATAAAGACTTGCTGGGAGAAAAGCATAAGCAAAGTCAGTTTTGAGGAGTATGAAAGAGAATTTTTTCTTCTATGGGATAAAAAAAAATGATAAGTATTTAAGATTACTTTATCCTTCTTATTTATATGTAACACTACTTGTAATTTATTATTGTAGAAGACGGGTTTTCTCCTATTTAACACATAAGATACACAGTGATGGAAATATGTTATGTTTAAATTTATCTACATGTATAATGATTTAGTAAAAATTGATTTAAGAAAACAAAAATAAGAAGTAGTGTCATCAATTATAATGTTCAATTAAAAACTCTGCATCAAAAATAGAAATTCATAACTCAGACTTTCTAAATTATAGAGTTTATTAATATTGGAATGATTTTTACATGGTTACAAATACATGCTCACAATGACTCACAACTAGAAAGCTGAAGCATCCATTCTCATTGAAGAACCCATGAGCACTGTATTCATAAATTACCTATTTTTGTACAAGAAAATAATATTAAGCCAAACTGCAAATCAGCACAGATGTATATCTAACACTCATTCAGAGACAACATATGGGAGACTGAAGGTAATTCTCAAGAGAGTCTGAGTTAAGTAAATGACAGGTTTCTGCAAAGTCCATTAAAGAAATGTCAGCCATCTACAGATGCTTTTTAAGTGACTTGTTTAAAAGGAAGGATCTGTGTGATTCCAAAAAATACCAAGTAACACCTGCATGTTCTGGAATTACAGATACACTGTTACCTCAAGCAAAAGAAACTGGCTTCTTGGAGGCATGGCAATTTTCCCAATAAGTTTATTTAATTGTAATGGAAATTTAAGGACAGTAGAGCTTGTTAATAGCCACCACAAAGTATAGAAATCCTCATTATTCTTCCCAGGAAGATTAGAACAACTAATACATAATACTTCAACACATGGTTCTTATAAGTACTCATAAACCAGGTTTTTAGTTGCCACTTTGATTTGACTATCAAACAAGGCAAAGAGATATGTCTACTCATTTTCTACTATAATAGGTAAGTATTTACAATTCTAGATGTTTACAGCCAGATGTCACAAAATAAGTGATGAGACACACACACAAAAAAGGATTTTTTATGAAATAAGTGATGAGATGCAAATTTAAGCCATAAACCACAAACAAACAACAAAGCAAAACAGAGAGTTAATCCATGTGTGGCTGGTACTAGGCTTTGTGTCTAATAGAGCTTTGTTGTCCCATTATCATTTAAATGCTCTCTCTATGTGTATGTATATATTTTTAGAAGTTTCTATGATCTTTTTAGGTCTTCAATGTTATTTATTTACCTTATTCCATACCTTATTCCTTCCTTCTCTATCTTTCTTTTTTGTGAAAAACAAATCTAGTAGAAAGAAGGAATATCTCATGTCAGGCCGTATGGTCATTTCCATTTTACTCTGAGTGTTGAGATTTAATGGCCATAGAACTCAATGATTGCTAACTATTATTCTACATTTTCATTGCTTAATATCTTTATGTAAATGTTCCAACACTTTCCACAAAGACAGATTCACTTTCATCCTAAGCTTATTAAATAAGTTGGCCCATAAACAAGATATAATCCAATTATCTAATTTAACTATGTAACTAAATGGATAGTTTAGACCACAATGTATAAGTATCATATTTAGGTTTAAAGAAGACTAAGGTTTACAGTTGAGTCTGGTGGAAATTAAAGTTCTTCAATCATTTTTTCTTTCAGAGAGGAAAAAAAATTTACTATTTTAAAAATTTACTTTGATAAGACAAACATTTGAATTGCTAATTACTTCACTGTTGTTTGCAAAGTTCTGTACTAAGCTATAAGATTAAAGAATAGCATAGTAATCACACTCTGCTGTTTCTGTCATCATATTATAGAATCAGAACTATGGTTTGGAATTATTAAGAAATCTACTGCAATATTTCTATTTTCCTATTAAATTCAACTTTTAAATAATAACAAACTCATCAAACATGAAAATTGAGAAAAGGAAATGTATGAAAACAGCTGGTATCTCTTTTCACTAAAGGAAAGTATTCTTAAATTACAAGAGTATATATGGCATCAATAAAATACTTGGGCAATGATTTCATCTCATTCCTCTAGGACTTCCAAATTCCATAGAATTGATCTTGTGTAATTTATAAAAGCAGACATTTCAAATCATCCAGCAGAGTCCAACTGTTCACACATTTATAGCCTGTTGGTCAGTCATAGTTAGAATTTTGTATATCTCACATGCAAGATAAACAGTAAAAGGCGAAAGCTTCAAAAATCAGTTTCTCTATGCCAAAATGTCCAAAATTCCCTTTCTTTATATTTCAATGCTCCAAGTGTGTTCTATAATTGCCACAGAAAGAGGGGGTGGTTTCAGGTCCTTGAAGACCTGCAGTTAAAGAAGGAAGTGCCCTATGAAGGATTCACTCATGAAATAGCTTTGCTTGTGATAATTTGATTGTATTTTGCAGAATGACAACTCTGTAAAGTAGAGATAAGTTCTCAGGCCACAGTACCTTTAATCCCTTTGGGTTTCCAGATGGCCTTTGGAGAAGGTCATCAGTAGTAATCAAATTGGAAAGATTATTCTTGACTGTGTAGAAAGGATATATTTAATTTCTTTTCATTTTCTTAATAAAAATAACTAAGGAAAATTTAGCTCTTTTGAAGGATTATATTTTTGTTGTTTTTTATTGAATTTTTGAAAGGCTGCTTGTCTTCGAAGTCACTGTTTCTGTATGGTTGTTTTTATGTGCAGTGATTTATCAGCTGCCATGTGCCCTTCAGATAAATTTTAAAACTGTTCCATATAAGAGGCAGAGCCTTATTTTTAACAGAAATAATTGAAAAGGCACCAGGGACTCCTTGAGAGCTCACACTGTGCTATTGCAAGAACACCATTTCCTGAATCAAGTCAATAACAGTGCAGCATAAGAAATAGGTTCTAAGCAATCTAATTTTGTACCGGAACAAGTAGGTAACAGGTAATATTTGGAGAGTATACTGTGATCTTCAGAAAAAGAAAAATTATGAAATGCTGCTTCTATACAAGTGCAGTTGCTTGCCTGGATTATCAGAGCTCCGTCTGCTTGTGAGGGCTTCAATCATAGGAAAGTAATCAGTGCTCTGTGCACTGAAGTCTACTTTATGACAAAGTTAACAGTGTTATCTCTCTTGACAAATCACACTCACTTCATTTTTTTTTTCCTGAAGCACAATGACAATTAGTGTGTGAGCTAGATTAGCTATCAGAATCACTAAAATTATCAAAAATATATGGTATATTTTTTGACTTGCTCATCTCAGCTACTCAAGCAGATAAGCTGGCATACTAAATATAAGAAGAGTGAAATTGTTTGAATGAAAATTTAATGTGTTGAAACAAAGAAAAGAATGAGATTGTTTCTGTACATTTATTATTTATGTGAGGAAATGTATATCTGTGAAAACATTGGTAATTGGGGTGGGTCTCAGCAATACACAGGCTGCATTATCCTAAAGCTGCATACTCCAAGGCAATCACTGTATGGAGTCAGGTGGATAGCAGTCTGTGCCTTGTACCACTTGTTCTGCTAGGCAGCTCTAGTCTTTAACTCTCTTTTCTTTTTGTACCTTTCTCCCTTCCCTTATTTGTGTCTATTTCACCATGAAGTCTTATTGTGGACCAAAAAAAAAAAAAAAAAAATTACACAAAAAATAGAGCTGCTGGCATGGGTAAGGATAGAAATCTTTGTCCTTCCTTAAGGTCAACTGTGACTTTGGAGTGGCAGAGCAAGAAAGTTTACAAATAGCTTATCCTCCTCCTAGGGAAATTGCTTTGAAACATTTTGGGGATGCTTTCATTAATATAGAACTTGTTAAAGATTTCACTAGCTTTAGCTCATGTTCTTCCAAACTACAACTGAAATGAACATGCCTTTAAGGCTGACACTTTCTAAACCAAATGGACAAAATCCAGTGGTTATTTTATTTACTAACATGCCTTCAAATAAATAATACCATCAAAATATTTGCCAAAGATTAACAATGTAGTCATATCCCGAAAAATCTTTTTCTACATTCAAAATAGTCAAGTTTATAGACTTTGTTCTTCCATCACTTTTATGATGCAAATGTAAATTTTAAATATATGTTTGTTATCATAATATACTTATCAGTTACATACATTGACTGTTTCGTACTTCTCTACTATAAAACCAAAATCAAAAAACAACCTCTGGCCTAGAAAAATTTTTATGTTTGCTATTTTTCTGGAACTCTCCTCTTAAACAATAATATGTTACCAGAAAAAGAAAATTATTCTCTTAAAAGCAAGTGATAAATAAATGCTTAGGCTAGACTATTTATATGTCTAAATGTTATGAACACATAATGCAAATTGATATTAATATGCTATCATATTGGTAACAAAACTAATGTTATACAAAATAAAATATATTGAATTTTATTAAGCCTGAGATTTCATATATATATATATATATATATATATATATATATATATATATACAACATACTTTGATCATATTATTGCTTTTCAGTTTTTCTTAAGGCTGCTTGAGCAATAAATGTTATTAAGAAATACAAATTCATGTATCTATACTAAAAATTTCTGTAGGCATAAGGATGAATGAGGAATGCCCTACCCTCTAGGAGCTTATAGTACAGTATGACAGGCTCCAGTTTGTAGGCATAGAGTTACCCTCATTGATCTTTGAATGAGGACATTTAATTTCATTTGAGTTGCTCTCAAGGGATTCCTAAATGCTGTAAGAATAAAGTGAGTTTAAAAGAATGAATAATAATTTTCTAGAAAAATTCTATAGAAGTATAATTGTTGGATTCTTTTTTCTTCTTTCCTATTTTTTTTAGGATATAATTTAATTACAACATTTAGCTTTCTCTTTCTTCCCTTCCAAACTCCCTACCCTCTTTCAAGTTCATGGCCTCTTTCATCACTAATTGCTATTGCATGAAAATATGTATACATATATTCATATGTCTTTCTAAATATATCCTGTCATGTTAGGTCTTGGAGTGACTGGCACTGAACACCCAATTGGTTTGCTTTTAGCTAGGAAACACTACCTCTCCTATTCCCAGCCTTCATTAGTTTCCTAAAGTACTTTGTGTAGTGTTGAGGCCTTGTAGGCTGAGAGAGAAGAAAATATTTTATGAGAGTAGAACCAATGATTTCAGAAGTCACAGAAGCCAAAACTACAGTGGATTAACTCATATATTCTTTCTAAGAACTAGGACAGTTGACAGTTTGTATAGAATTGGATAAATAGCTGTTTCCAACACTTTTTCTTCCTAACACATGCCTGTGCTCTTAAATTAGGGAGCCACTTTCTAGGACTCTGCAAATTAATGTAAACAAATAGGCATATATCTATGTGTGTCCCTTCTGCCAAATATTTGGAGAGCATTTTGAAAGAATCTAGAAAGATTATAAGAGCCAGTGGACCAAGACTCTGATCTTAGATACTGCCTTCTCTATATGACAGGGAAGCTGCAACCATTAAGTCTCAATAATATGATCACCTAATTGGCATCCAACATGGAGGTTTGAATATCCACATAAGGCCTGAGAAAGTGATCTTTCAAGTAGGTGTACAGAGGTGTAGCAGCACTGGGTACTAACTCTTGCTTCAGGCAGACATGACAAATTCCCTGAGCTGGGAAAGGTAAATGTGACTATGGTTCACTCCCTGCCTATATTAGAGTCGGCACTTGTATAACCGAGGGAGACAGACCAGTATACCATATGCCTACTAGTTTAAAATTTGTCTCACATGGTCAGAGGAGACTATAGATCCCCCACACAAAAATGTAGGATATTTGTACAATGTGTGGGAATGTATTTCTGTGATTGGTCTAATAAAAGGCTGAATAGCTAGCAAGAGGTTAGGCAGAACTTCCTGGGATAGAGAGGACTACGGGAAGAGGAAGGTCAGAGTCACAAGCCAGATTCAGAGGAAACAGTATGAGAAGTTTGAAGAGATTAGGTAACAAGACATAGAACAGAAGATAGATTAAAATAAATGGGTTAATTTAAGTTATAAGAGGTGTGGAACAAGCCAAAACTAAGACCAAACTTACATGATTAATAACTAGTGTCCATGTCATTTTATATGAGTTAGTTATCCAAAGAAAATTCTGAGTACAACTGAGTCAAGTGACAACACCAGTTGACATGATGAAATGAATGAGGGAAATCTCAGAAGGTAGTTAATGGATGATGAGTGAGGGAGAATCAGTCTTTCTTAGGGACAAGCCCCTGATGGGTTATTCAGTCTCAAGTGGTCAACCATAGCACTGATATGTATGAACAACACTAAACAGAAGAGGATCTGACCCTATCACTTTCTTTAGCACATAAATAATTTATGTCTATTCATAGAGCTTCCAAAGATTTCCACAAAAATTTCATGTGAAGAAATAAAGAATTTACCAGATGGTATGACTCACTTTGAGAAAACAAGTTAGCAAATAAAATAAAACTTTTGAAGACTAATATGCCTATTCTAATTAGCAAATAACTATCTGTCATCTGTAATCAAGCTCAATTATTGAAGTTACAGTTATATCCAAAACCAAAATAAAACAATTGAAAAGTCTGCAAAACTTATCTCCACTCAAAATTCTCCAAATTAAAAGTTCAGCCTGACTCTTTTGGAATTTTTTTTTTTCTAATGATTCAGGGAGTTGCATGAAAATATTTATCGTCTAATAACAATTTTAAACATTTAAAGGCAAGTAAAGAAATGTATTTACAAAATTTCTACTTAAAATAAATGTCTTTAGAATAAATACTATCTTAGCAAACTGTATTCTTCTAACCAAAAAAGCTACTGGCATATGAAGTAGCTGTAGTAGTAAACCGTAATATTCAGTACTTCAAGGGTTTAGTTATGAACACTAGAAAACTAAGAACCAGTCAAGTGAATTCTGGAAACTGATATGAAATATACAAATAAGTTGTCATGGGAAAGTACATTGGGAAAAAAGAGATTATGATCTTCATGCCTACCCAAGAAGAGTCAATTTCAGGTCAAACACATAAGAGCAAGCACAAATAAATGAACAAGTTATAAATGCTGGTAAAATAGCAGGAGAGAACGCAACCACAAAACTTTGTCTATTTTGCCTTAAAGTTGTAAACACTGAAAAAAAAGAATATTATAAGTCATTCAGAATTGCTTGAAATGCAGTCTTATTTTATAGACTGTAAAATCAGGTTATTGATCTAGTTCTTTATAATATACTTGCTGATGGTAGAGTATGAACTGACAGCCTCTGCCCCCTTTTCAGCTGGACAGAGTGGATCTACTTGAACATTATTTTGACCACATCACTCTGTCCCTTATCCTGTATTTCCACCAGTCTGTAATTCTTCCATTCTCATTTTCAGTTACTGTTTTGTAAAAGAAAACATGATCCCACCTTAAATCTGGGTCTCTCATTTTAGAAAGCTCTGCTCTGTGTTATACAGAAAATTTCTGAAGCTATCTGGAGTTTTATATAATAGTTACTAGGAAGGGAAAAATCAAAATTTCACACATTTGTAAAAGTGATGCATATTGAAAATGATAAGTTTCTCACTGGAATTGTGACATTTTTTTTTATCCAATCGTGAAGCCCCTCCTACAGATAATTGCCATCCCCATTCATAGATATGGCATATGTTTCCCTACATCCTCAAGTGCTTCAGAGACTTCTTTTACATCTGACATTCTTGAAATAATATTACTAATAGTTGATTGGCACAGCCATATTTGGATAGAATGGCAGAAGCTATAAAGCCAGCACAGCTACTTGGCAAAGTCAACAAAGCTGAGCTGCATGATGGCCACAGTGCCACCTTTGACTTTCATTTCCACATGTTGCATATCTGGAAGACTTTAAATATTTGTATGATTTAGAGTATTTGAATGATAGAAATTTCTTATGACTCATTTGTGCTTTCTTCCAGGAATTCTTTTTCTAATATTCCCTACTACAGTTCTGAATATAGCATTACCCTCAACTTTTTCAGAGATATCCTTATCTCCCTGGAGGTCTTCCTTATTCCTTGGAGGTTGTGACACACATAAAGAAGCCAGATGTCTCTTTATGTGGAATGAGATATTTTTGAAAAAGTTGTCCCTGAACTTACTCAGGAAAAAGATAATCAAAATTAAGTAAACTCAAAAAAGGTCAGCAAAATTCAGTGGGCTAGAGGAGTTGCCACAGATCAGATTAGCTTTTTTTCTCTATACACTCAACTATGCGACATATACAGTAATAAAGTTAGATTAACTGAAGTTACCTTTGTCCTACACAGAGAATTATTTTGATGAACAAAGAATTAAGTGGAAAGATGGTAAAATAGTGAAACATCAAGACCTGCCATTCTTATAAAAGTTAGCACATCAGAGACACAATGACGTCTTATGAACAACAAACAACAGAACTCCGGCATTAGACTTATAAACAAATTTTATAGATGTATTAATGAGAACATTATATTATTCCAGAATTTGAATAATGTCTACCAACTTTCCTTGGCTTTCAGATCTTTAAGAGTAACTAATACATGGCTTAGTTCAGGTCAATATGCCTGAGAACTTTGTTTTGGTCTGATGTTCTTCTAACCACAAAAGCTACTGCACATGAATAGGGTGTCATTTACCTCTAGATTTTTAAAAATTAGGTTATGAGTTAATTATTAAAAATGTTGACTGTTTATCAATAATGTCAAAACTTGAGGGAAAATGATTGGAAGTGATGACACTTTTATGCCCTAATTTATTAATGATAGCTAAAAGATGAGCAAGAAGAAGTAAAAAACATGTCCAAGTCCAAAAACTGATGTAATCTGTTTTGGGAACATCATGAATGTATCCCTGCTTAGTAAATTCTATATAAATAAAACAATCAAACTGGCTGTTAGTCAGGCTGCAAGATTCTCCTGACCACCATGGCCTGGCTCACTTCCTTCTCCTGCCAACTCTTTAAAACCTCTTCAGGCACCTGACCACCAGTCGGGATGGGTCCCACAGTTGATATAGTTAAAAAGGCAATTTGGTGGCAATAAAAAATGTCTCAAATTAATTACAGACTCATAATCATAGGTAACAAACATCTATTATAATTCATAAAGAAGAGCAAGGCAGCAACTATCTACTGTAATATGCACCTTACCCTATGAAATAGCTATTAAAATAAAGGCTACTTGTCAGCCACAGCTTAATTAATTAAAATATAAATAGGAAGAAGTATTACAAAATTGGGAACAATGAAATCAAGTAATTTAAAATCTTAAAACTGAAATACGGATCTTGTAATAGTTTAGGTTCTAAAAAAACAATATATTTTCTACCATAATTAAGATTTTAATATGAAAGACTTTACACATAACTAATAGACATTCCTGTAAAGTGTATGTATATTTACTTCTATATATGAGACAATTATAGTCACCCTCATCATTTATTAAATTTTTCCATATGATAGGTACATTTTAGGCTAAGTTAAAGTCACTATTTTACATAAAAATGCTTATGAGAGAAGTTTTTATTAAAATATGGTATAAGACTCATGTTCCTCATAAATCTAAAGAGCAAGCAAAATGAAGAGAAGGATAAAATATACTTAAAACATGAAAGGACTGCAAATTATTAAGCAAAGTGTAAGGGATTTTAAATCATGAAAAGGAAGCCTTGACTTAAGAAGAAAATTCAAATTAGTTATCCTATTAGAGATACAGTACAGGATAAAACTAAAGATAGGGAAATGTTTTATTCATTATATGCTAACTAAAATGTAAAAAAGCTGAGAAAATATCTTATATACATGGTTCAAAGATAAATATTAAAGAATACATTTCCATATAGCATCTAAAACGAAATCTATACTAGCAAATCAGTAGTTTTTCCACTTTATTTTGTCTGTGGTATGATTTCAATAAAATTAGAACTTTCTGAACATTTTATTGTGCTTCATATTTTATAACAATATCTGAGTGAAGGGGAGCTAGCACACTCAAGGCCACAGCCATATCATTGATGATTAAAAAACATGAAACTATACAATATCTATCCCACCGTTTCATAGAATCTCATTTTGTCTGGACTGGAGCAGAAAGGAACTAATACCTTTTTAGTACAATTAGTATAGTATTTTATCATTTATCCATCTACCTCATAGCCTATTCCTTTGTTTTTCTGGTGCACAGAACACTAAGTTGAGTTTAGTAATGCTCATTATTTTTAATTGGTGTTACTAATTGGCTTGAAATTCAAACATAATATTATGGTTTATAAATATTTTTGTATGGAAAACTTTATAAAACTTCATGCAAAGTAGTTCCATAATTAGATTTCCCCTAAAATACATAAGAAGACCATCCTTACTCATATAGGAGGTCAAGAGGACACACAATAATGCTTCAGTTATAAAATAGAGAAATGATTGTCAGTGTACTGAAGACAGAGCCTCAACACTTTAAATTCTGTACATAAAATGATAGTTTTAAGATATTAATATTAACTGTGTTTTGTTTAAATAATGGAGGAATTCTTATGTTAGTGCTATGAATATGAAACTATTTTGAGAGCAGTTTTCTTAGAGGAGATATAGGAGTATAATTTGTCAGATACAATATCTGTTACAGCTTTTCATAGAGATTAAACTTCATGTCATTTGGATTAAGTTGTAGAAGGAATAAATTTTAAACCATCATTTCAATCAATATTTTAGCTATCTCATACTCCCTTCTGTATAGTATGCAACATAGATTTTTTTGTCCTGGTGTATCTCATTCAATATTTCTAAATTAAATTTGGTTTAGGGAAGAGAGAATCATTTATTATACATACTCAAAGATAAATTTTTTAAGATAGCCATAACTCTATGTGATGAAGAAATAAAATCATCTTAATGTAAATCAAGCAAAAATTTCTTTCTAATGTAATTAGGAAAACATTATTACCTAATGTGAATTAATGCTTTCTAGTTATTCTCCCCATACCCTCTCCTATTATTGTTCCATTTCACCAACTTCCCTTTCTTCCTAAAAGTTCATCTCTTATACCTGTGCCTCTTAGTGATCATGTGGGTTTGTATTGATTTTAACTAGGGCTATCTTCATGACCATGCATTTGAAACTATCCAAAGAAGTGAGATGGGTTCTTCTCTGAGTATGCAACTAGCGATAGCTCTTCACCCAGACCATTTTTATCAGGGAATAAGGGAACATTTGAGCATGGTGCTATGACAGTTACCTTTAATTATCAACTTGAAACAAGCTAGGATCACTTGGGAAGATAGTCTCCAAACTGTCAAAATTTGGTTAGCATGTAAACAGGATGGTTGGAAGTAGGGAGATTGTGCGAGGACATAGCCGTGGGGCTGATATTCCTAAACTTCACAAAAGTAAAGAAATCATGCCAAACACAAGTGAGCATTAATTACTCATTTTTTTTCTGCTCTTGATGGTAAATGTGATGAGACAAGCTGTTTAAGTTCTTTCTTGAACTTTTCTGAAAATAAAAAATTGCCATCACTTAGGATTGAAAGACAAACTACACCCTCTTTTCTTTAACTATTGGCTAAGATATTTTTATCACAGCCTCATAAGTGAAATTCAGAGAGGTAGGGTTTCATGAACTTCTTTCTAATTTATAATTGATTGATGACAGGTTTGACTGTGCTCAGACCCCACGAAGTTGACTGCAGCTGTTGTGAGATCAGGACTAACATGACTGAATCATGCCCAGGAGTTCTTGTTTTGGAGATAGTTTTCATGTAATTCTTACTTTTATTTTCTGTCTCCTTTTCTGTGATGTCTCCTGTGTGCTAGAGCAAGGTAAGTGTTTTGCTTAGGGATGACCCCTCAGTCATCATCTAGTCTAAGTATTTTGAGCAGCTTTGGGTCCCTATTTTCATTGCTGCTTGTTGCAAGTAAAATTTCTTTTGTGTGGCAGGTTTTTGTTGCAGCTAGCAGGGGTTACAGATGGTTAAAAGCATTGATATCACTAAACCTCAATAGCCTGTATAGTACCTTCTATCAGTCTTACTCCAGGGATCTGTCTAGATTCTCTATCTTCATTTTCTACCCTTGGAAACAATAGTAAATACATAGATACCATTTGTAGAAATCTAAGCACTGCACAGTATTTCATGTCTAAGTCCTACAGATTTCTTTGACTTGCATGATATAAAAATACATAAAAGACATAATTTATTGATTGATTAAAACTTTTTATTCATTTTACATATCAACCACAGATACCCCTCTCATCCTTCCTCCTGCTCACCCCACAGCCTTTGCCACCCACCCTCATATCCTCTTCCAAAAGGACAAACCCTCCCCCTCCCATGGAGTCAGAAAAGGCTGGTACAGTCAGCTGAGGGAAGACTAATCCCCTCCCCTTGCAAGTCTTAAAACGTAAAAACCAGAACCTGGAAACAACATACATATCCATCAGCTGAAGAAAGGATAAAGAAAATGTGATGCATTTACACAATGAAGTATTTCTCAGCAGCTAAAAAAATTTGAGATTATGAAATCTGCAAAAAAAAAAAAAAAAAAAAAACATCTAGAACTGGATAATATCATACTGAGTGATGAACCCAAACTTAGAAAGACAAACATCGTATGTACTCACTCATAAATGGGTACTAGAAGTAAAGCAAAGGATAACCAGACTACAACCCACAGCTCCAGAGAAGCTAACTAAAAATGGGAACCCTCAGAGGGACACATGAATCACCCTAGGAAGGAGAAATAATATGAGAGTAATAAAAGAGCTGTCTTGATAGAGGGAGACATCATGGAATTAGGAGAAAACCTGGTATTAGGGAAATTCCCAGGAATCCACAGGGATGGCTTTAGCTTAGAGTACCAGCAATAGTGGAGACAGTGGCCAAACTGGCTGACTTTGGTTGTCAGATTGGTGAATACTCTGTCATCATAGAGACTTCATCCAATAATTAATGGAAGCAAATGCAGAAGATATCCACAACCAAGCACCAGAACAAGCTCTGGGAGTCCAGTTGAAGAGAAAAAGAGGAATTACATAAGCAAGGGGTCAAGATCATGATGGGGATGTACAGAAACAACTGAACCAAGCTAGTACAGACACAAGAACTTTAGACAAACAGCTATGGAGCTTGCATGGGAGCAGACTAAGGCCCTCTGCATGCAGGAGACAAATGTGTAGTTAGGTTTGTTTGAGAGACCCCTGGCAGTGAGATCAGAATCTAGACAAGGTCCATTACCCGACCTTTTGGAGCTAATTTAAGAAGTATATTATAAATGGATCTAAAAATCAGTGTGAATAGTGTCTCATGAAGTAACTTGAAAATCAAAAATAATTCTAATATTTATAGACAACATATACAAAGATAATAACTTATAGTCTACAAAATGCAAATATTTTATGTTTTAAAGCTAAAAAGCTATTACCTATGCATGCTATAAAATGAGAAAAGAAATATTTATATTGTGTCTATTAATAATAGTCTAAAGTTAATATATGATTATTGGAAATTCTATACTTTTCACATCATATAACATTTAATTTTTTTCATTTTCTTCAAACATTTAAAGGTAAATAAATTATTTTTAGCTTGCATCCGGACTGACAGATGGTGGAACAGACTTGGCTGAATGACATGTACTATTGCCCTCAATTTGACCCTCTTTGCCCGAAAAGACTGATACCCAAACTTACAGATGGAAAGTCAACTTGGCTGTAACATGTTATGATTTCTTCTCTTTCTTTTTCTGCCTCATCATGCCCCAGAACAGAGACATCTAGACTGACAGATGGCCGTAGGTCAGACTTGGCTGTAAGAAGTCATAACCTCTCGTTTATATTCTGCCTCACCACACCCCAAAACAATGACATCCAGACTGACAGAAAGTGTATAAAACTTGGCTGTGAGATGTTGTGACTCTTTGTATAAATTCTGCTTCTCCACACCCCAGAACAGTGACAACCAGACTGATAGTGTGTAAGACTTGGCTGTACAATGTCATCATCCTTTATTTGTTTTCTGGTTCACAACACCCCAGTACAGTGACATTCAACAGACAGATGGTGGATCAGACTTGGCTGTATTAGGCTTCACCATGCCCTAGAACAATAACATTCAGACTGAAAAATTGTGGGTAAGACTTTGCTATAAGACATGATAATTTCTTATCTATATTTGGCTTTACCAGACCTCAGAACAGTGACATTCAGACTGACAGAGAATGGGTCAATCTTGACTGTAAGTTATTTTGACCTCTTGTCCATTTTCAGCTTTACCCAGAATAATAAAGTTGTTTATAGAATTTAAGTTGAATCAATGAAGTTGTTTACACTGAAACCAGTATTAATGATGTTTAGTTTTACTAACTAAATATTAAGATACTCACAAATTTATATAGTAAAAATTTATGTACTGTTCAGTAAAATTTTTATTTCAATTTTATGTTTAGAAAATTATTCTATTATTTTATGTATGTATTTTCCATCTCAACACATTATTATACAGTGTGACTATGCCATCAGTTTGGTAATCAACGTATTCAATGATAATTTTTGTTTCTGGCTGTGTAAATCAAATAATTATTTGTGTTCTAAGGTGTACTTACCCTTTATTGTCACATTCATTTTTCTATTAGAATCATCTAGAGCATTCTTTAATTTACAAAATGATGCATTTACCTATTAATTGTTAACATGCTTTAGCAGCTTGCATAGTGATTTGTGGTACCAAGGAAGATAGACTTCAGGAAGGAGGTTTTCAGGTAATATGATTCCTTCAGACTTTATCAGATAACTTTGGTGTTGTATCTCCCACATCCTTCTTTCTCCTTCTGCCCATCAAAGCTCTTTCTTCCCTGTTTTCATGCATTTCTTATTTCCTATACTGCTCTACCCATCTCAAGCCTCTCTCCACTCTATGGTTCTTTTATATTTTACTGAACTTTCTATGTTGCATACTCACAAATGAAGATTTGGAACTAGACATTGCAGAAGCAAGAGACCATGGGATATTTGTCTTTCTGTGTCTAGGTTGTCCCACTTGATATCAGATTAAAGAAAAATGCTTATACATTTGAATTCTAAAGAATGCATTTATTATAATATAAAATATGAACCTTCTATATTTTCAGTGATTTCAAATACTTTTGCTTTTAGTATGGTGGACTTAGTTTATACTGTCCTTTTAAATAATTCTAGCTGAGATGTTTGTTGTATTTTTGGAGTTTTTAAAAATTAAAATACCATCACATAATTTCCCACTCTTCCCTCTAATACATTTTTGCTGCTTTTTAAATTCATGACTTCTTTCCTTTAACTATTCATGATTTCATATATGGATATATATATATATATGGATATATATGCATAGATGCATAAATATATAAATACAACCTCATAAATACATTTATTGTTGCTTGTAAGTATATGATCTTAGAGCTATTTTATTTTAGATATCCAATTGAGAGACACCTCCCTGAAGAAGACTAATTCTTCCACTCTTAGGAATCATTAGTTGCTAGTAGGTCTTTTTCTAGGGGTAGGACCCATGGAAGTTTCCACCCTTTAGGCTAGCATGTCTACTGACATTATCTTTTTTCAGTATTAAGGCAGCCATATTTTGAAGTATCATGAAAGTAGCTTCCCTATCATTTATATGAGACATAATCTCCCAGCACATTTCCTGTTTCTTCCAGGCTTTTACCTCCATCATTGAAATTTCCCTGGCCCTTCTGCATTCAACTACTTTTTGAAGTTGTCCATTGTGTCTTGGAAACCTACAATCAATTGTTCTCTACATTTCAACCAGTTTTGATTTTCTATAATAGTATTTGTCTGCTGCAAAAAGAAGCCTCTTTGATATTGGGCAAAAACTAATTTCTTATATCTAATTTTGGTATAGGAAAAACTATTTAGAATGCAGTAAGGAATTTTCCTGGTTTAATACAGTGGTAATGGTATGTTCCTCTAAGACTCATGATTTCACTATCCCAAGATAGATTACAGAATTCCAGACATGAATTCTTCCTATCATATAGGTATTTAAATCCAATTAGAAAGCTTTTAGCTCCTCCCAAGACATACTTATCATTATTGCAGCTAAAGGATACCTTGGCATGATGGCCATTGTTGTAGTTCTTAGGTGTCATAGATGGTTAAGACTATTTCTTTTCACTGGCCACTTACATAGCACCTTCCAGGACTACAAAAGCTAATTTTCCTGGACGCTATTTTCAGGTCAGATACAGTTCAAATACTTAAAGACCTGTGCTGAAATCTACAGTATACTCAGCAGTAGGAATTTACCTTCAAGTTCTGGGAGGCAACCAAGAAAAATAATAATAACTTATAATTTGGCTGAGTCTCAATTTCCCTGACCAAAAACTTGAAATGGTGTTTTTGTTTTTTCACTATTGTTACTAGACGGTCTGTGTTGGTTTGAATAAAATGTCCCATAGGTTCATATATTTGAGTGCTTGGTCCTTAGTTTGTGGAAAAATTAGGATCTATGGCTTGTTTGAAGGAGATGTGTCACTGGGAGTGGGTTTGATGTTTCAAAGGTCCACACCAGGCCCAGTCTGTGTGTGTGTGTGTGTGTGTGTGTGTGTGTGTGTGTGTGTCTCAAACTTTCAGATAAGATGTAAGTTCTCAGCTACTACTGTAGTGCCATGACTGATGCTGCCATGTTCTCTACAATGAATATCAGGACTCATCCTCTGAAGCTCTTAGCATATACCACATTAATGCTTTCCTTTATGAGTTGCCTTGGTCAAGGTGTTTGTCATGCCAATAAAAAAGTAACTAAGATGTGATCTATGGCTTTTGGGGAAAATATTACCAGCCTATGTGGCATAATATCATTTAAAACACATGTAGTTATATTCATTATATATAATTTTAGGTAAATAAAAATGATATTATTCCTTAAGATATTTTTCAACCAAGTATTGTATTTAACCCCATCATCTGCACCAATTGTTGGTAGAATTACAAACAATTGAAGCTATTATAAACAACAGCACAGGGAATTTTCAAAATCTGAAAATACATCTATCGTCTGATCCTTGTAACATGCACAAATTACTTGATATCCTTTTCCATAGATAACTATTCATTCATATTCATAGTTTCTATTCACACTAGATAGAAAAAGTAAAGGGCTAAATCTCCATGAACGGGTAAATGGCACAGTGTTATTGTATTCAGCTGTAAGGCAAAAAAGAATCATGAAATTTTTAGGCAAATGCACAGGCATATTATACTGAGTGAGTTAAACAAGACTCAGAAAAGTAAATATCATGTGATATTTATATTTATTTATTATTTGTGGATTTTTACCTTGATACCTTTAGATATGGGAATATAACATAGAGTCACTGATAAACCATGACATTGAGAAGGGACAGTAAGAAGGGAGAGAAGGAACTCCAGAGAGGACTGCGGTAGGAAACGTACTATAAAGGGAGAAGGTAGAAGGATGGGTGGAGATTTAACAAGGAAGATGTCAGTAGGCAAATACTGAGAATAAGGGAGAGAGGCTGGATAGATAATGCTAACGGTATTTTAAAAAGTGATAGACATAGCTATATTTACTTTAAAATACATATATGTGTGTGCACACTATATATATATATATATATACACATAAATATAGTAGGTGAAGTAATACAACTTCCAATAAGAACCATAGGTTGTCTTACAAAAGCAAAGCCTTAGTGCTAAACAGGGGAAAACCCATTCAAGTTATAGATTAGGTGAGTTCAAGAAACTCCAAAAATAACATAAGTCATGGCCAATGTCTTTGGTTACATTCCAGAACTTGAGAAGACAGCTATAGTCCTTATGAAACCACATACTTCACATCGAGGACTTTTAGACATTGAGCTGGAACTTACCCAGTAGCATCCTCCCTTTAAACTAGCTCTCATAATTCAATAAAAGGACATAAAAGCTGCCAAGATTTAAAAACAATCAATAGTCCTACCAAGCTTTAAAGCCTACAAACCAAAATAACCAGGTAGGCAAGATACTCCCAATGGAACAATAGTGACACTTTTGTCGTGAAGATAACCAACAGCTATCAATTGGAACTCATTACCACCTCAACTGGAGAGAATCCATGCCTTGTATTATAAACTTAGCAACTACTCTGGACTAGTGAGGTCATGGATCTAGAGGAGACTACTACTGACCCTTCTCCCCTTCTCCAAACTAGTATAATTAATGAATTTTCAGCATTTAAATACTTATCATAGCACTATAAGGACTGTAATTCTCCTCACCAAATAAGCTTTATTTTTTTCAATATATAAAGACATTCTAGAAAGACAAAAAATGATCACAATGTATCAAAACAAAACAAAACAAAACAAAAGCAACTACAAAAAAAAAAAACCAAAAAACAAAAACAAAAACAAAAAAAACTATAGGGTACCCCACCCAGGTTGATTCAGCTAGACTGCAACCAGTAAACATAGTTTTCAGAGCCAAATTCTATAAGATCTTTTATATATGAGAGAAAAGAACCTTTAAAAAAGAAATATGGTCACATAAACACACACCATTTGACATGCCAATGTGGATATGAGTAAAAACTTTGCAATTACCTCAGACTGCAATAACACCCTAGTTTCTTTTTCACAGATGTAGTCAATTAAGATCAGATCAAATGGGTTAAGCCTAATTTTTATTCTTTTTTTAATACAATGCTATGCTTTGCTGTTTTATAATTATCTATCTTAGAGATCATAATATAATTACATATTTTTTCCATTCACTTTCCTCCCTTTAAACCCTCCCATACATCCTTACTTACCTTCTTTCTAATTCATGGTCTCTTTTTTCATTACATGCTTATATGATATATTTATACATATTTATTTCTAAATAAAACCTGCTTTAGTCTGTATGATATTATTTGCACATAGTTTTCAGGCATGATCCGTTGGTATTAGATAAACTGAGTGTATCCCTGGGAAAGACTATCTCATTTTGTATTCTTTAGTCGTAATTAGTTGTGTGTGTAAAGTTGAGGCTTCCTGGGTTTTCTGTCCTTGTTCACCTTAGCATATCTACTGTTGTCCATGTGTTTCCTTAAACTTAGTGTCCATGGATGAGTTTTGGTTAAATGTAGTGGTGTTCATGCTAATGATTACAGAAAGATGTCAGTCACTCTTAAAGAGGTGAAAAAAATATCCCTTGCTTCAGGGTTAAAGTCTGCTGCTACTAATGACCTTGCATTTTTCAGCTTTCTAGTTTAATCATGACATAAGTTAAAAGGATACCAAAAATCATGACAATTCATTTGAAGAACCTGGCTTGTGTTTAGCCAACTCACTTGCTCACTGACTAAAATTCTTTTTCTGCCTTTAATTGTCTCTGCTTTCTCAATGTTTCTAAGAACAATTCAGCTACTCCATAGACCTGACCAAGCATCTTGTATAAAAACACCTGTTTCAAAATACCTTTCCATATTTTCTTCTTTTGACTCATCTACTCCAGATAATGATCATACCTATACGTCTTTTAATAGAGTGGGTGAGTCTATATAAGTTTCTCACCTATATATTCTTGAAGTTTGTTGTTTCTATGTGTTTATCTCTGTGTGTTCAGCAGGGTGTCATGTTGCTTAGTCTTATTTTTTGTGCGTTTGAAGCTTCCCATTAATAACTGGGCTATAAAAATACCTCAACCCATATATAATAAGCATATAGTTTGATTTAATCATGAATATGTCAAAAGTGTGAGTTAATAACGTAAGTCATCTATAGTGAGTTTAGCTTAAGCAACAAACTTTCAGATTACCAGAAAGGGAAAATTTTCTACATTTATATTCAATCATCTTTAATTCAATGTACATACAAACCCCCTCACACATGAAATGTTTTATCTGAAATGTTACTTTCTTCAAAATGAGTTATAGTCAAGTTTATCATAGGTCACCCTTCTAGTACATATATATAAAATACCTGTCATAATTTAAACCGTCAGTTTGTCAGTACTCTTATTCTTGATGGTGGTTGCTAGATTAGGAATTGTTTCTTATTTAAAATAAGTCCATTAATCCTTGTCATTGAAAAGTAATTAATGTAAATTTCATTTGCATATTTTTGCCTCCCTTTTTAATTCTTTAATCTTGTAATCACTCCTATTAATATTGGAAAAGGTGACCTTAGGAAGCAATTAGCATATTTGTTTTGAATAATGGAATAATTGCTTGTTTATTAGTACTGTGTTTGAACAAATAAATAGATTAACATAGAAGAGTTGTCTTTCAGCTTTGATAAATAGTAGATAATGCTAATGTGTGACATATTTTCATAGAACAAGAAAAATATTTGTTAAAATATTAATATGCTTTAAACTTCAGGTCGAAAGAAACAAAAGATATTTCTGTCAACCCAACTCCAAGCCAGTACTCTGTCTTTGCTTAATAATACTTTCCATTTCTTAAAAAAAATTTATTTTTTAAAAAATTATAAAGTGTAGTTTAAAATATTCAATTCCTCCTCTAAATCCTCCTAACTTCCTTCTCTACCTTTCTATCCCTCTGCAACATGCTTAAAATTTGTTTGTTTGTTTTCCTGCCCTTAAACACTAGAGGTCATTTCATCAAGTTATTGATTTGCAGATTATTTCTGTCTGGAGCTGTTTATGTTATTTAAGCTTGCTCTGAGCTTCACTTGTGACTGTTGCTATAATTCTATGTATTAAAGGTTCTGTTATTTCTCTTCCAAATTTTCTTTCTTTTCCTTCTTTCTTTCTTCCTTTTTAATTTTTTTTAAATTGCTGTCTATATTTCTTGCTAGCTGTCCAGGTCATTCCCTGGTTGTATTTATAGGCCCCATCACATCCATTGTCATGTCTTTTGTTTCTTTTATAAAGTTCATGATTATTTCTTGGACTTTTCCTTTGTGTTATCTTCTTACCTGAACCCATGCTTCCTCATTAAGTATGGTCATGCCTCTTCCTGAGGAAACTTTCTAGTTCACATTGTGAACCTAATTCAGATACTGGCTTCTTTTGAAAACATATGCAATTATGCCCTTCAATGTCACAAAAGTAGCAATTTTGCAAATAATCATTGGCTATTAATAGACTACAAATTTTCTTCATTTTTAGTAGAAACCCAGTGAGCTATTTATGAATATGAATGTAGAGTTTATGAGATGTAGCATATATTCAGAAATCCTGCACACAGCCTCAATCTCATCTGAATTGCAGAGTACAATAGACATATAGTAAAGTTATATAATTTTATTTATTTATTTCTAATTCATCAACAAATCTTACAATGCAACAAAATGATTTAAACTATAAAGACCTTCATATTTCTATTATATTCACCTGGCATATTCATATGAAGCAAATATTGAGATTGGAAAATCAGATAAGTAAGTTCTTTAATATCCAAACTGATACCCCACAATTTTTCTCAAAGGGATATTAAATGACATTAATTTGAATATATTATTTTATTGTGTGTGATGGCAAGGGTCTGTAATCCTAGCATTTTGGGGGGTAGAAGCAGTAAAAGGTCACTTAGTACTAAGGAATATGAAGTTCTGAACATCAAAATGAGTAAGTTAAATTTAAAAATAAGCAAATATAACTACTGATTTTAACAGAACATTACCCTGACAAACAATATTCAATAAATCATAGATAGGTAAATATGAAATATAGAGAACCTGAGTTAGCTTTTCACAGTCACATGACTCAAGTCAATTGAGCTGTGTTCACCTAACCCTGGAAATCAAGCTAAAACAGTCCAACCCCAACAATGAAGCCAAGGTCACCTTATCTAGTTAACCAACTCAGAGAAGCTACAAATCCAAGTTCTTTCAACTGACTCTGTCTGAGAAGCTCAGAAACATTCTTCATGGATGAAATAGAATTGAAAATAACTATATACTCAGGTTAACCACGTTCAGTTATAATATTGATATACTTTAATGTTTGCTTCACAAATACACAAATGGTTTAATTGTCACACATTCAAACCTAGTGAATTGACACAGCTACTGTTTCCAGAATATTCTGATGAGCTAGGCATTATGGGAGAATACTCAGGTAACCGGGGTTACAGAGATTCTTCAAAAAATTGTAGAGGAGCAAAACTACTACCATCTATACATCCTATATAGACTGATTTGAATGCCTTCATCAAATTGGTTGCCTTATATGCACAGATATTATGATTATTGGTTTTAATAAAAATTATTATGATATATTCCATATCATTCTAAACATTCTTAATTTTCAATAAAAACTATGAATATTGAACATAATCATAAAATCTTATAGTGATGATGATACAGAATAGTATTTTCAATGGTGAACAGAAGTTCTTGAAAAGAGGTGCAAATGAATCAGATTGGTGGAGAACATAAAAATGCTGTAGTAAACATTTAATGGTAAAATATACACCTTTTATGAAAAGTATAACAGAACATTCTATGTAAACATGAAACTGAAGGAATTAGTATGTGTATATGTTTAGATTAAATTTATTTTATTTATGTGTATGTGCAAATAGCTGCAAGTTTGTGTGGCTGTTCGAAAACGGCCAGAAGAGAATGCCAAATCTCTTGGAACTGAATTTACATGTATAAGCTGAATTTACATGAATTTGTATGTATTGTTTACAGAAACAAACCATGTACTGTTAAATGCTGGAGCATCTACAATCCAAGTGAATACAATTTTAATGCTATTTTCTATGGCATCATCTTAACTCTCAAATTTACTGTGTAGAGTGGGCATAGATTTTTACTCTACAAAGTAAACTGTATTAAATAGGTTGAAGTGTGGGCAAGCAAGTAGAGGTTTGAAAATATTTAGTAAGTGAGGTGAGAGCTCAGACACTGTGAAAGAGATGTGTAAATTAAGGCAAAGAGCAGGGCTTATCTATTTACAAATTTGTTTAAATGGTCATAAGATTTAATGTACAAGAAAATACCTATAACGAGGTGAAAAACAAAATGAAAATTTTAATATGCCATCTGCTTTGTTGACATTAAAAATATGGTTCTCCAAATCGTGAAAGAAAGAGATGGTTGAGTGAGAGGAACAACAGAGAGGGAGAAAAACGAAATGGATATCCTGATTGTAGGAGCTACTATGGAGTTAGAAAGAAACCTGGTGCTAAGGAAACCTCCAAGATCCCACAGAATGTCCCTAGCTAGGTTTCCAAACAATGGTAAAGAAGATGCCTAGACAGGACTTCCCCTATAATCAAATAAATGACCACCCTAATTGTCATTATAGAACATTCACTCTACAATGGGTAGAGGCAGGAACAGAGATCCATAGCTAAGCACCAGGTAGAGCTCCCAGTCAAGCTGAAGAGAAAGTATATTAGCAAAGGTATCAGAATCATGAGGAGGAGAGCCACAAATGTGACTGGCTGGAAATATTAGGCTTTCACTGAATTAGAAACAATCACTGAAGATCCTTCAGAGAAGGGAACTAAACCCTCCAAAGGGAGACGACTGTCAAACGGCAAGGGCAGTTTGTGGAGCTTCTTGCAGTAGAACCAGACTATGTTCCTGGTGCATGAACTGCCACATTAGAGCCCATTTCCTACCGAGGAACACCTAACTCAGCCTTAATACTGGGAAGAGGGACTCAGACCCACCTCAACTGGATACACCAGATTGAACTGACCCACCTTGGGATTCCTGCCCTCTCTGGGGAATGGATGGAGGGATGGGTGTGGGTGACCAAGAAAGAAATGGGAGGGACTGGGTGGAAGGAAAGGAAAGGGAGCAGTGGTATATAAGGAAAAAAAAACCTTTTAAAAATTAAAAAATGTATAATTTAAAAATAAAAAAAATATTGTTCTCTTAACTTTTAAAAAACATGAACACTGTTTATAACAATAAAATTGTAAGATAAAGATTAAGTGTGTGGGTTAAAGTGAAAGAAAAAGGAAAGGAGAAGGGGATAAAAGTGAGCTGGGAAGGGAAGGAAAGGGACAAAGGAAGAGAAATAAACAAACAGGAAGGAAACAATTGACTAGGAATCAGTGAAACACACAGTCACTAACTGAGAGCCATTGTTGTGAGCTCAGGCTTTCTTTAACCTTCTGCTGTCACATTATCCTATCCTTGCCATGGAATCTTACTTGCCAGCACACTCATGAATGCCCATCCATGTCAGAACCATCCCCTCATGGCTAGGAAAGCAAATGAGCTTAGAATGTTTTCAGACTATAGATACACCTTTCCTCAGTTACAAGCATGGAGGTGACTGAATTTAAATTATTCTCCATCAGCTTAGCCCATAATGGATATGGCTTTTAACCTTGACTTCATTAAGAGTCACTACAGGAAAATAACTTTGTTTCATTAATAAACAGTTATAACTTGAGCAATATCTAATCATTATATAATGCCTTCTTAAGCATATGCTAAGCAAAAATCACTAAACACTGGAAGCATTTTGCTGTAATTCTGTATCCATAGATACCTACAGTATACACTGATATTCAGAGGACTCTGTTGTTACTGACATTGTTGTCTTTCTCAAATTGGTATCCTAACCTTCTTTATTATTATAACTGTTTTCTGAACTTTGGAAATGGTGGCAATATTTCTAAACATTTGGAAATGTTAAAATTTCTATATAAAGTCACAATTTTAAAGGTGATAAAGAGTATTTTATTCACTAAAGTATTTCCTATCTAAGTGCCATATAATGTGATAATTTGATGATCAAAACCATACTTATAAATGCTACTAAGCATTTTTACCTGTCAAGTCTGTTACTTACGTTTTTGTATCTAATTTTAATATACAAAGATTACAGATGAAAATGAAAGATATTCTTTTCCTTTCTACCAAGGTTGGCCACAAGAAATGCGGTCACTGGGGAAAAGTGAAAAGGAAAGCAAAAGCCATTGGCACATTATGATGAGGACAATGAAGATTTGGGGGCATAAAATATGTTGTCATATTACATTTTACATATTGAATATATGCAGATACATCTTTGCAGGTCACATCATAGTAAAGATGGGAGGAAAAGCATATCAATAAAGTTTTTGGAGTTTTTCTTTAAGGAAATGATAAGGAAAGTTAGTAACACCCCAAGCAGCATTTCTTCCATTTAAAATGGAAGAAAAATATAAGTAGGGAAGAAAAACATCTTTTTGTCCCAAATAACAGGGAACTATATTTAAATGATTAATACAGGTACAAATAGTTCATTAGAAGGGAAAACCAAGGACAATGAGATCGTTCTGCAGTAAAGGCAGCTGTCCCAAGCCCAATGACCTGAGTTTGATTCCTAGGACCCAAATGAGAGAAAAACCAATCAGTTCTCTCAAGTCATTCTCCGACTTGCATGCATGCACTCACAGACATACACTTCACACTTCCAAACCAAACCAAAATAAACAAATAAATGTAAAAAGAAATTACACTTCAACTACAGTGCTTTTTTTCAAGGAGTGTCTTCATGTAATCAGCAAAGTCCAAGCATGCTATAAAATCATAAATTTTAAAACACTCAGATTACATCATATATTTCTCATTAGCCAATAACTCTATCAAAGTGAGTATTAAGCACATAATTTGTTGTATCAATTTCCTTGTTATTATGCATTTAACTTAGTTACTTCACAAAAATGGTGATAAATATGAAATTCCCTAGAAATAACTATCAGTGCAGTAACTTATTTAACATAAAATATTTCTGAAATTCTTGACTTCAACAAAATGATATACATAAAACTATAAGCATAAAACAGATTTTGTTAAATTTATAATCATATGAATGTATATAGTTTCAGAACTGATACCTAAGCTCATAGATTCATGAGTGTTATTACTTTTTGACTTGGGGGAATTGTTTTCGACTTTGACAGAATATTTTTAAATACTATATCTGATTACAAAATACATACAAACATTAACTTTATGGCTGAGTGTTACTTATTTTGCTGAAAATTTCCCCAAAATTATGCAATAGTTAAAATCACTTACTGCTCTTTTAAAGAATCCAAATTTGGTTCTCAGCATCAATATTAGGTTGCAAAAGCCTATTATTTCATCTATAGGGCATACAAGATATTCTTTTGCCTTCTGTAAGGACCAACACATATGTGGCATAGACGCACACATATACACACACATACTCACACACCTAACTAAATTTTAAAAATTTCTCTAAATAAGTTTAAAAGCATAAAATTATTAAATACAAAAATATGTTCTTTGGTGTCAATCTAGTTTAATATAATTTTTGTGATAAAATTTGAAGACTGGAAGTATTATTAATTTCAATACAAAACATCAAATATTTATTCAGTGTTATGTAAATTTTTAACAAAACTGGTACCTAATTTTTCAGAGAGTGCCATGCTTTTACCAGATAACAAATATGCATAGATTATTGAAGCACAGATAAGGCAAAATATCACACATAAGAAAATCAACTTTGGTTTATCATCAGCTAGAGAAATATTTCTAATACCTTCACATGAGGGCCTTAAGCTACTTACTTAAATATTTAAATCATATATGAGTGATGATTTCCTATTTTTCCCTGGAAGGCTTTAGGAAAATCTGAATATATCCCTTAGATAACTATTATAATAAATTATTTTAGCTATGAATATTTAACTGCAAGTAATTATTAACAAAGTAGCATTAATATCTGTTGATAGTAAACCTCAATACGAATTATTTTCCAGGTATTTAAAAAACATGAATTGAAATAAAGATTAAATCACCATTTAAGTTTTAATATAATTAAATTCCTGACTGAGATAAAGAGAAACACCAAAAATCCTTTTCCCACCGTAGAATTTAGTAATAGAACACAGAAACATCAAACAGGAAACCTTGTTCTACAGACATAGACTATGGCATCCATCGAGGCACAAAAACTCTCAGAGGCTGCTCTTACAGGATTAATAGGGAGTCTGCTTTTTGTTTAAATGAACATATGGAGCTTTCTAAAAGAATAGAAGACAGATGTGTGTGTTTGAACTGAAGGCTGTCGGGTCAAGATAACACCCAGACTGATTAGCTTGTAAAGAATATGAAGATGTCATGGTTCACATCCACAGATAAAATAAATAGCACTAGACAACCAAAAGGGCAGTGGGATACAGGTGCTGAGATGGATATTGCAGAAATGAGAATTTTATCAAGCTGTCAATCCAAATTTTAGTAATAGCCATATGGAAGGAAGTTTGCCTTCAGAAAGAATTGCTTTGCTCTGGGTCTCCTTATTACAAAAGAATTTTTTTGGTCTCTTTTAAATCACACTATCAAATATAAATTATTTCTTTGTCACAAATTTCCTGTATGAAAAGAATATATTTGATAAGTATATATATTTGTACATGATTCTAATGAAAATAATGTATATATAATATTATGAATTATATATGTATATTATCAAAAACACTTACTTTCCAAATCACCCTACCCCACCCTTCAACTACATCTCCATTTTTGGAGACTACTCTGCTTTGATTTTTATATCACTTTAATTGTTAAATAAGTAGAATCATACAGTGTTTGTACCAAAGCCTTCCTTCATTAGTGTGTCATATTCATTGATTCATATTGCTACCTGTGTCAACTGTTAATTCTATTAATGAATAGTTTTTATTCTATATATTGTTTAATCATTCACCTGATGATACTGCTACAACAGGGCTCTTGTGGAAGAGCCTGCACAGATTTATACACAAGTATATAACTTCAAGTGTCATTGACTTGTAAATCATATGTCAGAGAATGTTTTGTGATTAAATAGCATAAGGATTATAACAACTTGTCAGTATACAAACAGACTGAATAATAAGTGTGAGCAAAATCTGATATACTTCATATATATACAGTTATATATATATAACTGTAATACCAATAGCACAGGAATTAAGATCAACAATTAGCAAATGGGAAATCATGAAGCTAACAGTCTTGTCTAGAACAAAAGATATGAACAAAAGACAACCTACAGAATGGGAAAATATTTATCAATTATATATATAGAGAGAAGTTTAGTGTTTAGACTGTATAAAGAAATAAAACCTGAACATCAGAAAAACAACCCTATTTTAAAGATAGAGTACACAACTAAGCAAAGAATTCTTAAGAGATGAAACTTAAATTACCGGGCAATATGTAAAAAAAAATGTTTGTCATCCTTAGCCACCAGTGAAATGCAAATTAAAACTACTTTGATATCTCAGTTTACTCCAGTAAGAATGGCAAAGTTCAATAAAACAAAAGACAGAACATACTATAGAGAATACGAGGAAAAAGGAACATTTACTCATTGCTGGTGGGATTACAATCTGGTGTAGCAACTATGGAAATCAGTTTGGAGGTTCCTTTAAGAGGGGAAAAATCAGTCTATTAAAAATCAAGCCATATGAATCTAGGATATATATCCAAAGAACTAACTATATATATTACTATAAAGATGCCTGCTCATCTGTGCTGTGGGGATATTGCTTTTGTACACTGTGCAGATTTTCCACTTGTATTGGTATAATAAAATGCTGATTAGTCAGTAGAGGCAGGATATAGAGGAAAGACAACCAGAGTAGGAGGATTCTCAGGACAGAAAAGGCAGAACAGTAGATGCCAGTGAGACACAGAGGAAGGAAAATGAGAATTCTGCACTGATGAAAAAGTACCAAACTGCATGGCTAAACATAGGTAAGAATTATAGGTTAATTTAAGTGTAAGAGCTGGTCAGTAATATGCCTGAACTACTGATCCAGCAGTTACTTTATATATTAGGCCTCTGGGTTAATTATTTTATAAGTGGCTACACGACTGGCCAGGTGGGACAGAGAAGCATCTGACTACACATCTGTGTTCAGTGATGCTCTATTCTTAATAGCTGTCAACTGGAAACAACATAGATGTCCATTCACTGCTGAATTGATAGGGAAATATGGTATGTTCACAAAATGAAATACTATTCAGCTGTTAAGAAAAATGAAAAATTCAGGTAAATGGATGAAGTTAGAGGCATCATCTTGAATTATTTAACTTAGACCCCAAATGAGAAATATTACAAGCTTCTCTTAAATATAGATGAGAGATTTTATTTTTTAGATATGTGTCTTAATCTCAATGACCACAGAGGTAAAGTAATTAAAGAAGAGCCAAGTGGGACCTTTCCAAAGAAAAAGAAACTGAGTACAGTGCTATAAAGAAATGGTAAACTAGAATAGGATTAAATGGAAGTGGAATGGGAGGCCAGTACGAGGGAAAAATGTGAGGAGGGATAACAAATACTAAAGACCTTTTGAAAATTCATACAGAAACATTCTACCCTAGAAGCATCATAAAATGTATACATATATGAAAAGAATCTAAATGGATTCACAAAATAATGGGGATGGGACAATGTCCCCACAAAACATCTTACCTCACCTTATAAAATGCCAGTTCTAGAAATGGGTTACATTTTATTTAGTTATTAACCAAAGGATTCCATAGAATCCCTTCCACATCACAAGTTATTGCCAATGTTATTTGGTGCTCTCCACAATTATACTGTAAGGCACTATTGATGAAGAAAAACATTAAATTATCAAACATAGAAGAATTAAGCTGGTTCCGTGGTGCTTCACATACTGGCTTGTGTTCATGGTTTTGGAAGGTATTTTGCACACTACCTAAAGAGAAAAGTAATCATCAATATCACCAAAATAGAAATCCCTTGACATACAATGAAAACCAATCTAAAAGATAAACTGGCATAATAGAGTCACATGTGATATGAGAATAGCCAAACAACTTTTTATTACATTTAAGGCTCATCCCATGAGACAAAACTTATACCTGACACTGATAAAATGGCCAAGGACCCAAGACTGGATAGATCCTGAGGCCTAGTGGAAAATTACTACTAATATTCTGCTAAATAAAAAGAGCAATAAAATGACATACTCAAAAATTAGCTAATTAACAAGGAGATTCACAACTGAGTAATATGCAGAGAATGAGAGACTTTGGAGTATTCAGCCCCAAATGGGATAACTTTGTCAATCCTTATCTTCAAAACTCAGAAACCTATGAGGAAGAGAAGACAAAAGATTGCTAAGAATCAGAAGAATAATTCAAAGAAACAGTATCCTCCAGACACAATGGAGCTGATGCATATCTGAACTTAAAGTGACTGGGACCACACAGAAAACACCTGCCCAGTTTTAAAGTAGAGGAAATCCCAACTCTAAGAAGTTGATATAAAGTCCTACATCTGACCAAAAAGCTATAGTTAGTACCTGCTGCGAAAGGGAAACTCAGCTTTAGCAAAAGGAGCATAACTGAATAAATATATTAACCATACTCCAGAGCAGGCCCTGTTCTCAGGCCAACACAAAATAAACTCAGTTTGTTTTGGTGTGTGTGTGTGTGTGTGTGTGTGTGTGTGTGTGTGTGTGTGTGTGTGTGTGTGTGTGTATGCTCATGCATGGGGGAGGTGTTTTGTTTCAGTGGTTTGTGGTGGAGTATTTTTTGTCTCGTTCATTTCTTTTTGTTTAGTTTATTTTTTGGTTTTAGAATGAGAGAAACAGAGTTCATGAATTTGGGTAGGTAAAGTGGACAGGAAGATGTTACAGGAGTTGGGAAGGGGAAAAATATGATTAAACTGCTGAATAAAAAAGTAATTAAAAAAACACTTCACAATGCCTACACAAACTTACTGGAAATAATAGAGAATAGAAACATGATATTTAAGACCTATTTGACATGACACTAATAATTGTTGGGTTTTAGGGGAGGAAAAGTCAGCCTATTTTTATGAGTACAGCCCCTAATAGATTGACCTTGTTCCAGCTGGTGGTTTTCTGTGCATATTCTTTTTGGAAGCACAAGTTGTACTCAGTATGAAACAAACAAACAAACAAACAAACAAACAAACAAACAAATAAATAAATAAATAAATAAATAAATAAATAAATAGGACATGAAGTTGGAATGGGTTGGAAACTGAATCCCAGAGAAGTTAGAGTAATAAATATAATCAAAATATATTGTATATGCATGATCATTTCAAAGTAGTAATTAAAACTGAAATGTTTAACATTGAAGAGAATGATATAATTACCCTAAGGATGTAGTAGTGGCAGGCATACCTCAACTGAAACCAATAACTCTCTAGAATAAACAAAATAGTTACCTTGTATTAAAAACCTAGCTAATGACCTAGGGCTAAGTCATGGATCTTGGAGAAGCACCAACAACCATCATTTTACTGAACCAGCATGATCCTTAAATGCATTCTAAGCTTTTGTCCTTACATCCATTAGCAAGTATGGCCCTCATCCCTCATCAAGAAAACTTCTTTTTGGAACAGAGCCTATTATCAAAAACTTCAACTAGTAAAAATGCAGAGTAGTAAAACCCAGCCCACGTGCATGCACCTACAAAACAACCTCCCACTCCCTAGGCTCAGGGAACATTACAGAAAAGTATGGTAGAAAGAGTATAAGGACAACAGAATCAGAGAGACTGTTATGAAACTGTGCCTTCTAGTACTGTCAAAGGTTACACATATAAAGTCTCACTAGCATGACTGCCTAAACGTATGAGACGGATCTTGTGGAGGAACACAGCCAGCTGAACTGGTGAATTGCAGTTACCCTGTTCTGGGTCATGTGCCTAGACATACACTCTGGACACTTTCTGCTGAATCAGCTTGGAATCTTCCAGTACACCTGGTGATAGGTAATGCATGAGCAATGAGGTACTATAGGGCAATGAGAGAGAGAAAACAGAGCTAAGGGGGTCTCTACCAGACAAAGAATTCTAACAGGAGGGTATATAAGCCTCTCCCCATTGTGAATAAAGAAGTTTGTGACTGTGAGTCTGGGTCTGTGAGTAAGCCTCTGAATGAGTCTGTTGGTCTGCAGGGCAAAGCATGGGGTGGGGGATAAGCAGTAAGCAGCACTTTATGACCTCTACTGTAGATCTCGCCTCAAGGTTAATGCTATGAATTCTTTCCCTGTCTTCCCTTGTGACATATTGTGGTAGGGACATGGAAATCAAATAAAACCTCTCCTCCACAAGTTTACTTTTATTCATGGTGTTTATCACAGCTAAAGAAAGCAAACTAGTACATTCTCAAACTGTACAAAAGAACACCAGGTAAGTTTAATACAGTACGGATCTTAGAAGTGGTGGTTGTATCATTGATGTACACTCAGCAAAACATATGCATTCAATGTATTTAGTTTTTAGATGTTGATTATCTCAGTCAAACTTAAAAATCTACTAGGCTTTAAATAAATAATTAAAGTCATAGTTAGATTTTCCTAAACACCTATTTTAATGGCTAAATTTAATAGTCTGAGTACATGCAGTGTTGGCAACCTCAGAGAAAGTCAAAACCATCATTTCTGTTGTCATAATACAAAACAATATTTTTTCTCAAGGGAGTAGTCTGTTAGTCTTAAATAGTTAAAAAAATTAACAGTCATTTTATTAAGTATGACCTCCACTAGTTTAATTTTTAATGTAAACACTTTGCTATTTGGTTCTTACACTAGAAATTAAAAGCCAATTATTTTTTGAGACCACCATTCACAATCATATGGATTTTCCCTTGCATTAATATAATGACTACAAGAGGCTTTTATATCACATTATAGGTAAGGTAAATTCAATAAAGGAAAGTAATTATTTGCATAATTATAATATTGCGTAAACTATTTTCTTCTGTCATTATTTTATTAACTTTGTTAAGGTAAGCATCAGTAGAGAATGAGAAAAAAGCCACCCTTCTATTTTGAAATATAAAATAAATTATCTTTCTCTCTTGTGTTTAGAGGTCCTCCAAAAATATGTTCTAATGGGCTCCGCTATGAAAGGAAGCTACTTCTTTTCTTTTCAATGAACCTCAATGCCAGCAAAGCAATGTCAAAGTAAGTTCTAAAAGCACTTCAAGACTGCAATTTGAACAGAATGTCTCCAGAACCCAGCAAAACCTAGGGATTGCTGAGGACATGTTCTTTAAAATGACTGTGCAATTCCTAGTAGACAGATGTAGCATATTCTTACAGAAGATTGCTGATTGGGGCCAGATATTTAGCTCTGCACTGAATATGCACTCCTGCCCTTACCATCCATATAAACATTACATCATTGAGTTAAAACAGCAAGGTAGTATCCAAATGTTCTCCTAAGGGTAAAACAGTGTGTCTAAAAAAAAAAAAAAAGAAAGAAAAGAAAAGAAAATGTTAATAGCATAAACATTGAGTAGTTCCTTGTGCTTTTTGAGATTATTGTGTTTGTATACTGTGTGTGTGTGTGTGTGTGTGTGAGAGAGAGAGAGAGAGAGAGAGAGAGAGAGAGAGAGAGAGAGAGAGAGAGAGAGAGAAAGAGAGAGAGATGGCGTGCATGTGGATAAAATAGGACAATATTTAGAGTTGATTCTCTGTGAGTTGTGAATGCGGCTCTTAAGAATGTCAGGAGTGGTTGGCAAATGCTTTACCCACTGGAGCACACAGCCAGACAATATCCTACCTACCATTTCTACATATCAAGATTATTATATTAATTCAGATGAAGTGAAGCAAATAACTATGTTCCCATTAGCATGAACGCAGTTCAGGAATGATATATATTAAGATCAAATACTGTTCTGCCACTGTGAACCAATTATAGGCATGATATATAAAAAACAGACAGCTACATAAATCATAAACATGCAATCACAAATCAGTTTCTAGATATGGTGGAAATTTCATCTAAAATATTAGCATTAGCATATCCTTTTGGTATCTGAAAATTTGTTACCGGCACATAATTATCCTAATCAAATGGCAGGATAAGAATCTTGGATGGCAAGGTGAATCCAGGCCTCCAAGGTTCTTGATGCCCGGTAAGAGTGATATGAAAGCCCAACAGAAAACTGCATTGGCATTGGTTAGGCTAATCGTGCAGTTATTGGGAATGTGGCCACCTGGATATTAACCTTTTTTTCATCATTAAAAAAATTATTCATTTTATGTACCAACCACAGATCTCCCCCTCATTTCTTCTCCTGATCACCCCCAGCCACCCCCCTCCACCCTCCTTTATCCCCTTCTCAAAAAAGGTAAGGCAGCCCATGGCGAGTCTGCAAAGCCTGGTACATTTTAGTTGAGAAAGGTCAAAGACCCTCCCCCGTTTGCATAAAGGCTGTGCAAGGTGTCCTTTGATAGGTAATGAACTCTAAAAAGCCAGATTTAAGAATTCAGAAATCAATCGTGATTGCAGTGCTAGGAGTCCCTCAAACAGACCAAGCTGCACAACTGTCTCCATTACGCAGAGGGCCTAGTCCCGTCCCATACAGACTCCACAGCTGGCAGACTAAAGTTCTTGAGTTCCCACTTGCTTGGTTAAATTGTCCCTTTAGATTTCCCCATCATGACCTCGACCCCCTTTGCTCACACAATCCTTCTTCCCTCTTATTGAATCGACTGCCCAAAGCTTGGACTGGTGTTCGACTGTGGATCTCAGCATCTGCTTCTGTCAGTTACTGGGTGAAGACTCTATGATGACAGTTAGGGTATTCACCAATCTGATTACCAGGGTAGAGATGAGTTCAGGCACTACCTCGACTACTGCTAGTAGTCTAAGCTGGGGTTATGTTTGTGGATTCCTGGGAACTTCCCTAGCACCATGTTTCTCCCTAACACCATGGTGGCTCTTTCTCAAGATATCCCCTTCAAATGTGCTCCCATTCCATACTATTCGAGCTGAACCATTTCATTTCCTTATGTTCATATTCTCAATCTTCTTTGCTCTAACGCTCCCTTAGCCCCCAATTTACCTGGGAAATATAATCTATTTCCCCTTCCCAGAGTGATCATGAATCCCTTTTAGGGTCCTCCTTGTTAGCTAGCTTCTCTGGAGTTGTGAGTTGTAGTTGTGTTATCCTTTGATTTACAACCAGCATACATTTATAAGTATATACCATGTTTTCTTTCTGAGTCTGGATTACCTTACTCCAGATAATATTTTCTACTTTCATCCATTTGTCTACAAATATCATGATGTTACTTTTTTGTTTTGGATTTTTTTTTTTTTTTTTTTTTGCTTAATAATACTCCATTGTGTATATGTACCTCATTTTTGTTATTCATTCTTTAGTTGAGGAGCATCTGGGTTGTTTCCACGTTCTGGATATTATAAATAATGCTGCTATGAACACAACTGAGCAAGTGTTCTTGTAGTATGATTGAGTATCCCTTGGGTATATGCACATCAATGATATCATTGGGTCTTGAGGTAGATTGATTCCCAATTTACTGAGAAGTCGCCGTACTAATATTCAAATTGGCTATACAAGTTTTTACTTCCACCAACAGTGGAGGAGTGTCCTTTTCTCCACTTCCTCTCCAACATAGGCTGTCACCAGTGATTTTAATCTTAGCCATTCTGACATGTGTAAGATGGTATTCCAATGTTATTTTGATTTGCATTTTCCTGATGATTGAGGATGCTGAGCAACATTTTAAATGTCTTTTGGCCAGTTCATGTTTCACAAATAAATGAAACTCAGGGATAGATTTCTGAGAAAGTCAGAGATATTAGAGAGAGTAAACACCATAGAACTTATCCAGCTATCTTCCAGCTTCCTCAGCCTGGCTTCCCTTGGCCTCCTCTACTTCTGATTTTCTATACTGGCCTTAAATACTCTCTTGGTAAGTTAAGGCATGGCCCCACCACTGCCTGCCTGGGAGCCTGGAACTCCTTTAAACTAAGATGACCTCCAACTCAGTTTGGATTAAGGGCGTAGGTCAACACTCCCAGGATACTTCCTGTGCTGGGATTAAAGTTGTGAATCACCACTCTCTGATCCTCCTAGACTGACTGTAGCTTGGAGCTTTTATTAAATCCCCAAAATTTGGTATTCTGTTGGGAATTCTATGTTTATCTATGTGGCCCATTTTTAATTTGATTGTTTAGTACTTTGATGTCTAGTTTCTTGAGTTATTTATATATTTTGGAAATCAGTCCTCTGTCTGATGTGGAATTGGTATTATTTTTGTGTCCTTTGCATTACAAAGCTTTTCAGTTTCAGGAGATGTGATTTATTAATCGTTGCTCTCAGTGTCTGTGCTACTTGTGTTCTGGTGTTATATTTAGAAAGTGGTCTCCTATGCAAATGCACTCAAGACTACTTACTTCATACTTTCTCTTATATTGGTTGATGTATCTGGAACTCTGTGGCAATTTTTGAATCAGATTTGTGTATTGTGCATGATAATAGATATAGATCTATTTGTTGTTTTCTACATGTTGATATCCAGTTATGCCAGTACCATTTGTTGAAGATATTTTCTTTTTTACCATTGTTTATTTTTGGCTTCTTGGTCAGCAATCTGGTGTTCATAGGCATGCAGATTAATGTCAGGGTCTTCAATTCCATTCCATTGGGCCACATACAGGATTTTATGCCGATATCAACCTATTTTTATTACTACAGCTCTATAGTAGATCTTGAATTCAGAGATGGTGAGGCCTCCAGTAGTTGTTTTATTTATTCTCTCCATTTAATTTGATATTGGCTATTTGTTTACTGTATATAGTCTTGATTCTGTTTAGATTTCTTCCCTGTATTTCTTGATCTCTCCAAGACATTCATAATGATGAGGTGTTAGGTATTTTTTAAAGGATTTTAAAACATCTAATGAGATGATCATGTGATGGATTTCTTTCAGGTTGTTTATATGGTGGACTACACTGATAGATTTTCATATGTTGAGCCATCCTTGCATCTCTGGGATGAAGCCAATTTGATCATGGAGGATGTGTTCTTGGATTCGGTTTGCCAGTATTTTATTGAGTATTTTTGTATCAATGTTCATGGAGGATATTGTTCTGTAATTCTCATTTTTGTTGTATCTTTGTATGGTTTGAATACCAAGGTAATTTTAAAAGGTGGGCAATTGAGAAGAATTCCTATTAGCTCTTGCTTAACTTTCTGGTAGAATTCTGTGCTGAAACCATCAGGACCTGTTTTTTTTTTTTTTTTGGGGGGGGGGGCTTTTAATGGTTGCTTCTATTTTTTAAGGGGTTATAGTTATATGTAAATTGATTATTTAATCTTGACTTAGTTTTGGCATGTGGTACCTATCCAGAAAATTGTCTGCTTTTTTTTTTTTTTTTTTTTTTTTTTTTTTTGGTTTTTCAATTTGTGGATACAGGTTTTTGAAGTATGACCTAATGATTCTCTGAATTTTCTCATTGTCTATTATATGTATATTATTGAATATATATTCATATTTTGTATTAATGTGGATACTTTCCTCTCTGCCCTTTGGTTAGTTTTAGTAAATATTTGTCTATCTTATGAATGTTCTCAAAGAACCAACTCTGTTTCATTAATTCTTTCTATTGTTTTCTTTGTTTCTATGTTATAGGTATCATCCCTGAGCTTGATTATTTCCTGGTGTCTATTCCCCCTAGGTGAGTTTGCTTTTTTTTGTTCTAGAGCTTTCTGGTGTGCTGTTGTTTAGTGATATTTCTCCAATTTCTTGACGTAGGAATCAGTGCTATGAAGCCTCCTCTTAGTACTGCTTTCTTAGTGTCCCATAAGTTTGGGTTTGCCTCACATTCATTTTTATTGAATTCCAGAAAGTCTTTAATTTATTTAATTAATTCATCTTTAAACAGTGGTGACTCTACTGAGTATTATTCAGTTTCCATGAGATCATGTACTTTGTGTTGTTGTTGAATTCTAAATTTAAGCCATGGTGATCTGATAAAATACATGGAGTTATCCCAATTATTTTGTATCTGCTGAGATTTGCTTTGTGAGTGAGTATGTGAACAATTTTTGAGAGGGTTCTATGGGGTTTTGAGTAGAAGGTATTTCTTGTGTGTGTGTATTTGAATAGAATGTTTTGTAGATAAATTCATTTGAGTCATGACATCTGTTAGATACCATACTTCTCTGTTAAGTTTCTGTCTAACAGACCTGTCCACTAGTGAGAATGGTGTGTTGAGATATCCCTCTATTATTGTGTGGGATTTAATGTGCAATTTAAGCGTTAGTAATATTTCTTTTACATATGTGGATGTGCTTGTATTGTGGGCATAAATGTTCAGAATTGAAATTTTATTTTGATATATTTTTCTACAATAAATATGTAATGTCCTTTTCAATCTCTTTTGATTGATTTTAATTTGAAGTCTATTTTGTTAGATATTAGGATAGTTGCACCAGTTTGCTTCTTAGGGCATTTGATTGAAAAGTCTTTCCCAAGCCTTTATTCTGAGGTAGCCTCTTGTCTTTCTAATTGAGGCATGCTTCTTCTGTACAACAGTAGGACGAATTCTGTTTTCTTATCCATTCTGTTGGCCTTTGTTGTTTTATAAGGAAATTGACTCTATTGATATTAAGGGATTTTAATTACAAGTAAATTAATAACAGTGAATTGTAAATTCCTGTTATTCTTTTGGTGATTGTGTGTGTGTTTCCCTTTTTGAAGATTTGCTGTTGTTATGGGATTATCTAATGTGTTTTCTTGGTGTATCTACCCTTTTTAGGTTGGAGTTTTCCTTCTAGGACTTTCTGCAGGGCTGAATTTGGGGATAGGCATTGTTTAAATCTGGTTTTGTCATGGGATATTTTGTTTACTCCATCTATGGTGATTGAAAGTTTGGCTGGGTTTAGCAGTCGGGGCTGGTACCTGTGGTCTTTTAGTGTCTACATAATGTCTGTCCAGGACCTCCTTACTTTCAGAGTCTCCACCAAAAAGTCAGGTATCTGCTTTTATAAGTTACTTTGCCTTTTAGCTTTACAGCTCTCAATATCTTTCTTTATTCTGTATATTTAGTGGCTTGATTATGATGTGATGACCTAACTTTTTTGAAGGGTCTTGTCTATTGGGTGCTCTATAAGCTTTTGTATTGCTATAGACGTTTCCTTCTTTGGTTGGATAAATTTTCTTCTATGACTTTGTTCAATATTTGTGTGTGTGTGTGTGTGTGTGTGTGTGTGTGTGTGTGTGTGTGTGTGTGTGCCTTTGAGCTTGTGCTTTTCTTCTCCACCTTCTCCATCTCCTCCTCCTTCTATCCCTATTATGTTTAGGTTTGGTCTTCTGAAGGTGTGTCTCAGATTTCCTGGATATTTTGTGTTATGAGTATTTTGGATTTAGTGTTTTTGTTGTTGTTTTATGGCTGACAAATCTATTTTCTCTATTGTATCTTCCATTTCAGAGATTCTCTCTTCTGCATCTTTTATTCTCCCAGTTATACTTGCTCCTGTAGTTACTGTTTGTTTACTCTTGTTTTCCATTCCCAGCAATGCCTTCCTTTGTGTCCTTTTTATTACTTCTATTTCAATGTTTGAGTCTTGAGCTATTTTCTTCACTTGTCTGGATTGTTTCTTTGTTGGATTTCTTTAAGGAGCTTATTGGTTTCTTTTAATTTAATGTTCGTCTTTTCCTCAGTTTCTATAATGGATAATTTTTCTCTTTAAAGGCCTTTATCTCCTTCATAAGTTTATTTTTAAGATTTGTTTTCTGTTTCTTCAACATTGTGGTGTTTAGGTGTTACTATTGCAAAATGTCTAGGTTCTGGTGGTGCCATATTTCTCTGTATGTTGTTGTATTTATTCTTGCACTGACATCTATCCATCTTTTCAATTGGTGTAATCTGTGTCTCAGGGAGCTGCTCTTGGTCCAATATTTGTTGGTTATGTTTATGGTTTAGGGAGACATTCTTGGTCCAATCTGGGCTGGAGGATTCTGTGTCTCAAAGCCTCTATTCATTTAGTAGTAGCTTGTGGAATCTGTGACTTAGTGAGCTGCAGAGGGAATAGAGGGATGGGTGGGTTTTGTGGAGAAAGTGGGGCTTGTAGACTACACGGTCTGATGGGGTGTTGGTGGGGAGGCTTGTCTATAGTAGTCTTTACTGGACTGCAACTGGAGCAGCACTGGGTGGAGCAAATGGGTTGTGCTCAGGAGCCTAGAATCTAGAGACTGCACTCTCTACCTAGCAGAAAAGTCACTCACCTCTTGGTCCCATTGGAGCTGGCAGATTCTGTGTCTCGGGTCAAGTCTGAAATGGCTGAGTCTAGCTATTAACTTCATCAAAGTTCTATGTACTGACAATAGTTTTCCAGTGTTTTATGTGAATTTTGCCATGTCATTCAAACATTATACTAACATTGTACAGAATCAGTTTCTTAACTATTTGACATAAAAATAAACTTAATAGAATTATGTGACAAGATATTGAAATTTTAAAAAGTTAATAGACTAGTAGATAGAAAAGAAAGTTTTGAAAGTATAGCATGTAAATCATAAAAGATTCTTCTCAGTTCCTGTCTTCTTGAGAGGAAGAATTCAGTCAAGAGATGCTAACATTTGGGCATTTTAAAAAGCTAGAGTATGTTGCTCAAAGGGATAGCAACATTCTGGATTTTGCATTGTGTGTTTATACAGAGTTTAGAAATGTTTATGATGTTTGTCAAATATTTATTGGGGTAAGTTGACATGTTTTTCCATCACAAATATTGATGGACCAGAAATCTCTTTAGGGATATTTCTCCCATGATCTTCTAAAAGAATTCTAAAATCCTTCTAATGCTGTGAGCATTTAATACAGTTCCTCCTGCTGTGGTGACCCCCAAAACATAAAATTATATTTATTACTACTATTCTACTAGTAATTTTGTTACTGTTATAAAATATAATAAATATCTGTGCTTTATGATTATCTAGGATGATATCTGTGAAAGTTTCATTGACACTCAAAGGGGTCATAGTCCACAGATTGAGAACCATATTCTAAAAGATTCTGTAAAAGTGCAATGTAAACCCTTGTACATTCTTGTGTTACCGATATCATAAGATCATCAGGGTACCCAGTTACAGAATCTTTTCCAGTGTTCACTTATGGAAATCAGGCAAGTTCTTGGTTTTCCAGCTTCTGAGGTACTGCAAAAAAAATGCAGCTTCAAGAATGCACAATTAAAAAGATGTATTCTGACTATTAGGAAGCACAGCAACCAAGATACAGCAACCATTTTCTTCTCTTCATCTCTGCCTCCTTTTATATGCAAACACAAGATGATCCTTGAAAACCTGATATTTTCTTATAGGGAAACATCGAGCTTCCTGTCTCCAGGATGAATGATATGAGACAGGGATATAACATGCATCATAATATAATAATTTTGATCATAAAGCAGGAAGGGGAAGGATTCTCATTAAAAGTAGAGATCTAAGGAGAAATATATATGTAGGAATTTGTAAGGCATGTGGTTATGAAATACCATGAACAAAATGAGATGACTTTAAACAACTTTAATATGGGATAGTAACATAATCAATTACATGTTTTAAGAGAACTGGACATAGTGGTAAGTTTCTTTAATCTCGGGAGTCAGGGAGCAGTAGCAGGAAAATCTTTATGAGTTTGAGGCTAACCTGGGCTCTATAGCAAGTTCAGGGCAGGCAGAAATATATAGTGATACCCTGCTAAGAGAGATAGAGAGAAACACACACACTTACACACACACACACACACACACACACACACACACACACACACACACAGAGAGAGAGAGAGAGGGGGGGGGAGTGGGGGAGGGAGAGAGAGAGATTGTAACAGACTAGAAGCAAAGAGATTGTGTGAGCCAGAAGAAGAGGAAGTGTTCTATGATATTTCATTACCTACAAATATCAAATAACCAGCACATATGTCTTATCAGCATGTCTGTTCAAGTAATACTTAAACAAAAATGACAATAAAAGACATGTTAACCTGAAAGAAAGCAAGCTCATGGGACCCCACCAATTAAAAATAATACAGGTAAATAGGGAATACTTGGAGCAGAATAAATAGCATTCCCTGGATAAGAGCCCCATAATGGCCCAATACCATGTAGTCATCCCTGATAGCAGTCACATAGAAGTACAATTACACAGGCTCATCAGGTTGTGGTAATGTACTTAGGAGTGTGTGTGTACGTGTGTGCATATGTAAAACAAAAATTAAAGGAGTACAGATTAAAAGGAAATGTATAATTCTTTTAATGTGATAAATAAATCAGAGCTGTAACAGGGAAGAGATGAAGTGATAGGTAGTTAAAAAACTTCACATAATACACATCATCAGCAGATCAACTGTATGGCATAGTGGTGCCAAGAACAACAAAATGGAAAATTTTCAGTGAATCAAGACATTTGAAGTTCACATATGATAGTGGTTTAGGTGGTATGGTAAATGTAGAGAGCTACTAAGGAAACATTTTTAAAAAACAAACTTGCTAAAAATAACTGAACAAAAAGAGAAGATATATTTCATCAGAAATAGCCAGAATATAAAGCATATAAATATATGAAATATCAACATAGTAATACTATTTAAACCATGAAAATTTAGCTGAGAGCATCATTGAAACTATAAAAAGAACTACGTATATTAGTTCATTGATTACATAAAATGTATGCAGAATTATGATATCTTATGTACATAAAGCATTCTCTGATCAAATTCACACTCTTTCTCTTCTTCCCACATCTCCTGTTCCTCCTTGCCTGTATCGCCTATATTTTTTATCAGTCTGTCTCTTAATTTCAGTTTCTTTTTTCTGAAAATTTACACCCAAGATAAAATGTGATATATCTTGTTCTGAGTTTACAGATTGCCATTGAAAAGGTGTTTGCTCACCAATGCTATCCATTTCCTGTAGATGATGTAATTTTAACTTTTTCATGGATGAATGAGTCATTATTCTGTATACATAACAAATACATATAACCATTTATTGGTAGACACCTAGATGGATCTCATCACCTGGTTATTATGAGTAATCTTTAATAATGCAGTCTTATGATTTGTAGCTTTTATACAGTGAGTTTATTACAAAATTTTAAGATAAACAATTGCAAGCATGTATGTCAAATATGATCTGAGTGGCTAAAGACATACATTTCTAAAATACTATATTCCAAACTTTGAAGAATTTGAAAATAGAGAGCTTTGAGTTTAAAACCATTACATAAATAAATTCGGGAGTTATAAAGGTATCAATTATTTGACTAAATGAGTGCACTTTTAAGGATATAGCCCACACATTCCACAATTTTTCTTAGGATAATCCTTTTCATTGTAGCACACACATACCATACTTATAAAATCACTACATAAAATAATAATGTAACCCAGATTTCATATTCCTAGTATGGAATGTTTTACACACACACACACACACACACACACACACACACACACACACAGAGAGAGAGAGAGAGAGAGAGAGAGAGAGAGAGAGAGAGAGAGAGAGAGACACAGAGAGAGATATGTTGCAATGTTTAATCACTTGATGTGTTTTACAATTTATTAACGGGATTAAGATGACTTTGATTATTTTATTGCCTTAATATCTTTTTGTAAGTCTCTATTGTCCAAAATTTATTTGATCTTCATAAGTTATTTATTTACATATAATGAGTATTAATAATTGTCCAACACCAATACTTAGAGATAAGTTTCTTCACACATTGCACAGTGATTTGTAACTCATCCTACTCAGAACATTTTTTTTTTTTTTTTGCTTTCTTACAATATATCTCATCCTTCTTTGCAATACAATGGAGTTTGCTTTTAAGGGCTTTCTGTAGAGCTAATTGCATATTCATATATTTAAACATTTTTGCTAGTGGAGTCCACATTTTGAAAGTACTCATTTTTCATTCCTCATCTTCTTTTAATAAAATCAAAGAACTTTTTCCATATCTGTAATTTACACATTTTTCTATGATCTTAGTTGGTTTTAAAAACCTTTTGAAGTACCAAAGCCAGACTCTTCTATTTCATGGTATCATCTTTTCTTTCAATCTTTAATTCCAGACGGTACTTCCTCTAGACCTCAGCTTCTGATACTCTCACCACCAGCTCAGGGTGACAGACAACACATGAGAAATCTTTATTTTAGTTTCTCTAAGGCACTTGCATAGCATGGGTATCCTGAAGAGTAAATAAAATATCCATTATAGAAATACTAAAATAGTGCCAAGTACACAGTAATCACTCAATAAACATGAGCTTTTCATTTAGAACTTCTGTTTGCCTTGTAAATATGTCACAATAATTTAAATATAACACTTTCTGATGAGGGGAAAGCATGTTTTATATTTTTTAAGTATATATTTTCTGCCTTCCAGTATGTTTCTGTCCATAGGGACTAACTATTCTCGTAATAGCCTTTTAATGCTTTACTTTTTTTTTCAAAATGTTCCCTTTGACTGAATCCTTCCTGCCTTTCAGTAGGAGCAGACATGATGGGACCTTAAGAGGTCAGCATGTGTCATAGTTAAGGTTTCTATTATATTGGGAAAACACCATGACCAAAAAAACAAGTTGGGAAGAGAAGGGTTTATCTGGCTTATACTTCAGCATTGCTGCTCCCCACTGAAGTAAGTCAGGACAGGAATTAAAGCAAGCAAGAGTCCTAGAGGTAGACACTGATACAGAAGCCATAGAAGAATGCTGCCTACTGACTTGCTCAATTCATTTTCTTATAGAACCCAGGACAATCAGCCCAGGGATGGAACCACCTACCATGGGTTAGGCCCTCCCCCATTAATCACTAATTGAGAAAATGCCTACAGCTTTATCTCAAGGAAGAATTTCCTTAGGCAAGGCTTCTTCCTCTCTGATGACTAACCTGTCTAAATGTGACTAACACGTACTAAAACCACCCAGTATAGCAGTTTTATCCTCCATTTCACTTATAAAAAGTGAAGCATCATAGCCTAAAAAAATTAGATTGTATAAATTATGTCATAATTTCTTTCTTTCTGTAAGATGTGTTATCTTTTAAGATGTAGTTCTGTAGCATATATATGATATCAATAATGTGAGCATTAAATCAGGCAAAAATGGGAGTTCCTACTATCATGCCTGGAAAAATTACGTGTTCACTTAAGCTAGTGGCTTGTTGTAGTGGTACAACATACTAGTATCCCGAGTCTATCTCAGTGCCTAAAACCACTCAAAATTAGGGAGGGACACTACAATAAATTTTCATTTGAGCTTCATCAGGAAACAAAGATGTTTTCAAATTAAATGAGAACAAACTGAGGTCAATAACTGAAAAAAAAAGAGAAGTAGCTCTCAACTCTCAGTGTAGATTGGGAGGCATTTGGCCATGTTGGTGTCCAATGCTGGGTTGAGGATCTGTTACAAGAGAGGAAAAAAAAAGAATGGCATAGGTTGAATCCCTTTGATCCCCAATGCTCTAATTATGAGGGTATTGAAATTCAAACTATAGGATCTTGAAATGTTCCCATATATATAAATGAATATCTTTGGAATGATACACAAACCAAAATACTAAACCAATTAAAATTCTTATGTGCTTCATACCTAGAGCCCAAAAGAGTTTTGTATGTGTGAGTTTATGTAAGTTTCTATGCTCCACATGAATACAAGAGACTAGAAGAAAGCCTAGGTTCCACTAGGACTAAAGATATATAATGCTGAGAAAGCCATTGTTTGTGTGCAGAGAATAATACCAGGTTCCTCTAGGGCAGTAAGCACTTCTGAGCCATGATGTCAGCTCTTTGTATAATATTTTAAATAACTGTGAGTGAATCAAAGTTCCGTGATATAGAAGTTTCTACATGCAATATCAGGTAATACTTGGACAGTTTTATATCTTAGAAAATTTTAGAACTGAAGTTTTCACACTGCAGAAAAATTCTCAATTTTTTAAAAATTAATCTCTTTCATATTTTGGAAGGTTGGGGGTGGAGACAGCATTTCTCTCTGTAATAGTCCTTCTGTCCTGGAACTTGATTTGTAGATAACCAGGTTGACCTTGAACTCCTAAAGTCCTGCCTCTGGAGTACTGGGGTTAAAGGTCTACACCAACACTGCCTGACCAAATTTCTATCTTATTTTTCTTAGTTTAAAAAATGGTCCTTTTATCTGTGACACAATAACCATTTATTCCTCTCCTCTTCTGCATGGACGTGTATTTCTCTGAAATTCATAGACATGTTCCTCCTCTTTTATATAATTCCACTTCTTTTCTACAGTTAAATGATTTTGAACAAATCTAGGCTCATTACTCTTAGATGCTAGTGGCTTTCTATTTCAAGTATACTTTCATCTGATCACTATTGAATTTCACCAGCACGTCTTATTTAACAGTTCTAGATTTGTAAAGGCTTTGCTTTCTATTGGTGTGATGATGAAAAAGGCACCCAAAAGTTAGTTCCTTTGGAACTTAGATTTCATAAAAACAGCAGGGAGATTAGAAGTTCTTCAGCCAATGCTCGACCCCTTCTACACAGGGAATTTTATGGTGAATGCCTAAGAGGTATCCTTTAAATCCTATCTCACCCTGTGACAGATAATCAATTTGTATTAGTTACTTTTCTATTGCTGTGATAAAGCACAATGACCAAGGGAACTTACAGAAGAGTTTATTGCAGTGGCTTAAAGTTCCAAAGAGATAAGAGTTCAATGTCCAATGTGGTTGTGAATTGGGGCAGTAGGTGGCGGTCATGTTTACAGGAACATCTGAGAGCTCAAATCTCCATCTGCAAACAGGAAGCAAAGGTAGCTTTTAAAAATAAAGCCCACTCCCCACCCCCATCCCCATGGTGACATACTTTCCTTCCTGTTTTTAATTTTCATTCTACTCTCAAACGTTACATCCCAACTGCAGTTTCCCTTTTCTCTAATCCTCCCAGTTCTCAATGTCATTTCCCTTCTCTCCCTGTTTAACACCTCTGTTTCCCTTGGGGAAATAAAAAGAACAAGCCTCCCAGGGATCTTCACTGAGCATGGTCTAACAAGATATAACAAAACATAGTAAAACCTCTAATATCATAGATGGATGCAACAACCCATTAGAAAAAAAAAAAGATTCTCAAGAATAGGCAAATGAGACAGACACAGCCTCTCCCCACTACCATTGTTAGAAATCCCAAAGAACACCAAGCTACACACTCACAGCCATAAGGTGTATGCAGGGGACCTAACAGACCCATACAGGGTCCATGTTTGTTGCTTTCATTATTCTGAGCGCTTGAGAACCCTGCTTGATTGATTTTGTGGCCAGTGTTCTTCTGGTGTTTTCAACCATCTGCCTGCTACAATCCTTCCTCTTTTTCTTCGACTGGCTCCCTTGGTTCCTCGAAGTGTTTGGTTGGGGGTCACTGCTTCTGCTTCCATCAGTTATGGAATGACATTCCTCTAATGCCAATTGGGTTAGGCATTGATTTGATCTATGAGTATGAGTATATCATTAGGAATCATTTCATTGACTTTTTCCCCAGTCATGTTTTATTCTATCTTGGGTATCTGAGCTGCTCTGCCTCTATGCCCTGGCCTTCCAAGTAGTGGCAGGTATGGGCTTCCTCTCATGGAATGGGCCTCATCTTGGACTAGTAAAAGGGTAACCACTACCACCCAGCATGTCTTGCAGGTAGGACAGGTTTGTGGCTGGGTTGATGTCTCAGTTCAACTGCTACTTAGGATTATTAATGTTGTAGATAAACTATTATTGTAAAACAAGTTGAAAAGTCTTTATTCAACTTATATTTTCATATACAGTCCATCATCTCAGGAAGTCAGTACAGACACTCAAGTAGGGCAGGAACCTAGAGGCAGGAAGGAGCTGATTACAGGCCATGGAGGAATACTATTAACTGACTTGCTCTTTGTGGCTGTTCTGCCTGCTTTATTATAGAACCCAGGACCACCAACCCATGCATGCCACAATGCACAGTGGCTAAGGCTTCTCCCATCACTAACTAATTAAGAAAATGACCTACAGCTGGATTGTATGGAGGTGTTTTCTTAATCGTGATTCCCTCTTTTTAAATGAGTTTAGCTTGTGTCAAGATGACATAAAACTAGCCAAGATATTCACTGTTCTATTGCTGTAAAGAGACACAGCCATGGTGATTCTGATAAAGAATAAATCATTTAATTGAAGGCTTGTTTGCACTTTTAGAAGTTTAGTCCATTATCACCATGGAAGGAAGCATGCAGCAGAAATTGAGAGCTAAAACTTGAGCCAAGATAAAACAGAGTAAAAGAGAACTTCTATGTCTGGAATAAGCATTTGATTCCTCAAAGCCGATCTCCAGTAACACACTGGCTCCAACAAGGTCAGATTTCTTATCCCTTAATTACTTAGTACACAAGAAATTTTATATGTTCTAAATACTGTACCATGTGTATATACTTTTGAGTATATGTGTGTGAGTGTGATCATGTGTATTAAAATTCCTATACAGAAAATACTTCTTTCCTTCCTTTTGTGCCTTGTCCTCCAGATGCTGTCCCTAGAAAACCATAGCCTGACAGCTAGAAAATGATAATTTCCAGGTTGTAAAACTCAGAAGGGACCTCCTTTCTGGTCTCTCCTGAGCAGAACTCAGTGATCTGCAAATCTTAGGGTTAAAGCTATCAGTGTTTCTACTCTATAAATCCCTAAAAGCCAAAAGACTAGCAGGTTCTCCTCTCATGACCACTCATGCAAATCAGAACTGCCCTCCCTCCAAGGGTAATAGGATTTGCACAAGACAGTAAAATTTCTCCAATTTCCAGGCATGTCCTTTCCTTAGAATCCTCTTTGGTTATGACTTGAGTTTAGTTAAATTTAATAGAAGAGTGAGCTCTGAGACAGAATCTTATGTTTATCCCAAGTCTTAATTTTCAATTACCATTTTCTCATCATAAATTTAAGAAAAAGATTAAAGTTTAACTTATTGAAAGTAGAATTTTCTCTCATGCAATCCTTCCCAACTACAGTTTACCCTCCCTCCACGCCTTCAAGCTTCCCATTTTATTTTCCACCTACCATATTCCACTCCCTATCTCCCCTCAGAAAAGAGAAGACCTTCAAGAGACAATAATTACATGCTACAAAACAAAACACAATAAAGCAAAGCAAAAAACTGAAGCTAGACAAGATAACCCAACAGGAGGAAAAATCCCAAGGGCAGGCAAAAAGTCAGACAACTGGAAACACACAGACCACTGACTCACAGCCAACTAAGAGCTAACTAAGAGTGGACCAAGGACCCAGACTAGACCAAGAGAGGCTTCTTGAGAAACAGACACACCCATAACAGATGGCACCAAAATTATCTTCCTGAGATCCAGACAACTCCTCCAGTGAACCAAGGAAGCAATGGGCAGATGCCAGTGCAGAAATTCATGTAGAGGCATGGGAACAACATGACACCACTGAAAGTGTCTGGTAGTTCTATAATATTAAGATCTGAGCATGGCAATGCAGAGGAAACAGAGGGAAACAACCTTAAAAATGCTTTATGAAAATAATAGAGGCCTTAAAAAAGAATATAAAAAAATTCCCTTGGGGAAATAGAAGAAAATACAAACAAAAAAGGAAGAGATTAACAAATCCCTAAAAGAAGATGAAGAAAACCAAGAATAAAAAAATAAACAGGTGAAAGAAAAATTCCAGGAATTAAAAATTGAAGAGGAAGCCATGAAGAAGGCACAAACTGAGGCAATGCTGGAAATAGAAAACCTCAAGGAGCAAACCAAAGCTGTGGGTGCAAGATGGAGGAGAGAATCTCTGGAGTAAAGGATTCAGTGGTGGAGGTAGATGTGTCAGTCAGAGAAGACACTAAAATCAGGAAGTCATAACACAAAACATGCAGGAGATTAAGGATACCATGAGAAAAACCAAACCTGAGAATAATCAGGTTAGAAGAAAGAAAGGAATACTAACTCAAAGTCACAGAAAGTATATTCAGCAAAATCATAGAAGAAGACTTTCTCAACATAGAGAAGGAAATGCCTGTGGAGATACAAGAAGATTAAACACCAAGTGGACTGAACCCCAAAGGGAGTCTTTTTGCCACATGATATTCCACCACTGAACCTGTAGAACGAAGAGAGAATGCTGGGAACTGCAAGGGAAAATGGCTAGGTTAGCTATAGGGGCCCATCCATCAGAATAACACCAGATCACTGATGGAAATAGTGAGGGCGGGAATGTCCTGGTGAAATATTATATAGACACTGAAAGAGCATGGCTGACAGCCCAGATTATTATACCCAGCAAAATCGATAAATCACCATTAATAAAGTAAACAAAATATTTTATGACAAAACCAGATTTGAACAATGCCTATCCATGGATCTGGCCCTGCAGAGAGCACTGGGGAAAAACTTCAACCTTAGGAAACTAGATACACCATGAGGCCACATGCAATCAATACTCCCATGGAAGAAAAACTCAAAGGTGAAAAATGTACACTACCACTAAAGATGACAGAAGGTAAAAGTCATTGGTCCTTAATAATCTTAGTATCAGTGAACACAATTCAACAATATAAAGACACACCCTAACACATTAGATACAAAAATGGGATCCATCCTTCTGTTGCATGCAGGAGCCACACCTCAACTTCAGGGATGGACACAGGCTCAGAGTAAAGAGTTGGGAAAAGACTTTCCAGTCAAATGGTCCTAAGAGGCAGGCTGGTGTGGCCATCCTAATATCTAACAAAATAGACGTAAAACTAAAATCAATCAAAAGAGACCCACCAGGATAAGGTCTCAATCCTGAACATTTGTGCCAGTGCAACGGCATCTACATATGCCAAAGAGACACTACTAGGACTTGGACCTCACATTGACAGTGGAAGACTTTCGTGCCCACTAACAAGTAGATAGGTCTACTGGACAGAAATTCAGCAGAGAGACAGAGCAGCTAACAGATGCTGTGACCCAAGTAGACTTGATATATGTGCACAGAGCTTTCCACCCAAAATCAAAAGGAATATACTAATATCTCAGCACCCCATAAAATTGACCACATAATCATAAAGCAAATATCAATGAATGCATAAAAATGGGAACAACTCCTTGTATCATATTACACCACGGTAGTTTGGGGTTGGAGTTCAACAACAATAAAGTCACGAAGGCTCAATTGAACCACTTCTGGGTCAAGAAAGAAGTTGGGAGGGAGGTAAAAGACTTCCTAGAATTCAGCGAGAATGAATCTGCAACATACCCAAATTTATGGAACACATTTAAAGTAGTGCTAAGAGGAAAACTCATAGCACTAGATGTCTACATGAAAAAACTAGAGAAATCTCACACAAGAGACCTAACAGCATAGCTGAAAGGTTTAGAAATGAAAAGCAAGCTCTCCTAGAAGGAGTGGATGGCAGGAAATAATCAAATTTAAGCCTGAAATCAATACAATAGGAACAGAGAGAATAATGAGGAGTCAATTAATCAGAGTTGGTTCTTTGAGAAAGTCAACAAGATAAATAAATCCTTATCCAAACAAACTGAAAGACAGACAGAGGGAGAGAGGGAGAGAGAGGTATATAAAGAGGGGGAGAGTATCCAAATAAGAATCAGCAGTGAAATCCAGAAAATCATTGGCTCATACTTTAAAAATATATACTCTACAAAAATGAAAACCTGGAGGAAGTGAATAAATTTCTGTACAGCTACCACTTGCCAAGATAAAATCAAGACCAGATAAATGATCTAAATAGACTTATAACCCCAAGGAAATTGAGACTATATTAAGGGTACCCCAGGTAATGGAAGCCCATGGCCACATGGTTTCAGTGCAGAATTCTACTAGTCATTCGGGATGAACTGGTACCAGTATTCCTCAGACTATTCCATATGTTAGAAGCTGAGGGAACACTGCTAAACTCTTTTTATGGTGCTGAAGTCACCCTTATTCAAAAGTCACTCAAAGATGCAACAGAGAAAAAAAATTACAAATCTATCTCTCTGATGAACATTGATGTAAAGGTGCTTGGTAGGATATTGGCAAATTGTATTCAACAACATATCAAGAAGATCATCCACCATGATCAGATGGGCTTTATCTCAGAGATGCAGGGATGGTTCAATATATTAAGAACTGTGAGTGTCATCAATCACATAAACAACCTGAAGGAGGACCACATGGTCATCTCCTTGGATACTAAGAATCCTTTGACAGAATCCAGTATTGATAGAAGTTATAGAGAGATCAGGAATATAGGGAAAATACATAAATATAATTAAGGCAATGTGAAGCAGGATAATGGTCAACATCACACTAGATGGAGAGAGGCACAAAGCAATCCCACTGAAATCAGGAGAAAGACAATGCTGTACTCTCTTCTTGTCTATTCAGCAGAGTTCTCAAAGTTTTAGCTAAAGCAAAAGAACAAAAGGAGATTAAGGAGATGCAGATTGTAAAGGACAAAGTCAAAGTATCTATATTTGAAGATATTATCAATAACTGACCTCCAAAATTCTATCAGGGAACTCCTAAAGGTGATAAACACCTTCAGCAAGGAAGCAGGGTACAAGATTAAATCAATAGTCCTACTATACAATAAGGATACAAGGGATAAAAAGAAATAAGGAAAATATCATGCTTTATAATAGCTGCAAATAGCACTAAATATCTTGGGGTAACTCTAACCAAAGAAGTAACAGACAAGTTTGACAAAAACGTAAAGTTATTGAAGAAAGAAATTGAAAGAGATATCAGAAAATGTAAAGATCTCCCATGATCCTTAGATATAGGAAGTATCAACACAATAAGAATGGCAATCTTACCAAAAGCAATCTACAGATTCAATGTAATCCCCATCAAAGTACCAACACAATTTTATAATGACCTTGAGGGAACAATGCTCAACTTCATATGGAATAACAGGAAACCCGGGATTACCAAAATAACCATGTTCAATAAAAGATTTTCAAGAGGCATCACCATCCCTGGCTTCAAGCTACAGTATAGAGCTACAGTAATAAAAACAGCCTCTTAGTACTGGCATAAAAAGAGACTTGTGGATCAAAGGAATCAAGTTAAAGTCCCCTACCTTAATCCACACACCTATTAACACCTCATTTTTGGAAAATTGGCCAGAAACATTCAATTAAAAAAATAGTATCTTCAACAAATGGCTCTGGCATAACTGGATAGTAGTATGTAGAAGAATGTAATTAGATCCATATCTATCATGTTGCACAAAACTCAAATCCAAGTGGTGCTGCAATATAAACCCAGCTACACTGAACTTGATAGGAAAGAAAGTGGGAAAACTATCCACATGATAATATTTAGAATTGAGGTACATAAATGAATTATAGAATATATGTCTAATCACTTGAATTTCTAGAATGAAGTATCTCAAAGGTTTTATTTCAGTTATCTTGACCTGTATGCTATTCATAAAGAAATTCAAATAGAGAGGTAACACAGAGCTCTACATTTGTCCTTAGGCCTGATTAAAAAAAAAATAAGTCTATATTGTCTATATTGTTAAATAATATAAATAAGTATATTTTAGGCCACAATAAAAACTTAAAGAGTAAAATTTACTTCTCAGAGAACTACATGTGCTTAAGCCAAGTGCAGTTCAGAAACTGAACTCTCCTTTGAGTTAGCAATACGTAACAGGCTCTTTTTACTAACAGAAAGGATGGCAGGAGAATCAGTATGTGATTGGCACCTAACACCAACCATTATGTTCTTGTATCTATCTCATCAGTGAGCAAGAAGTCTCATAATTTTTATTGAATAAAATTGATGCAAACTTTCTGTCCAAACTCTGACACAGTGTTCTTAACAAATCATAAGTCATCTCTTTAATGTCACTTTTCTATTATAATGTGCTACATTTTTCATTTTCTTTCATCAAAGTTATTTGAAGACATTAAACTTCTCTTAAACTATAAAAACTCATAGCAAGAAATACACTGGTACTATTTATTTTTAATTTAAAAATGCAATTTAATAGTGTGATTTTGAAAACCATATATTTCTCTTACTTGGGACTCTTATTTGAGGAATATAGCTGACACTTAAAATGATCATGAAAATGAGTTGTCACTCAGGCATTTCATGAGCCCTCTTCAGATTTTCCAGTATCATTTTAACTAAGCCAGAGCTTTTGAGTTTTGGTTCATAGTAATCAGTGAGTTCATTTGATATTTATTACTTGTATATTTAAAACATTGAAGACCCACTATATGAGCATACACCTTTTTCTGCAACCACATATATGAGACACATGTATAATTTACAAGTTTTTCTTTAAAAGATAGTTGATAGAAATAAAACACACTTTAAGACATCAAGAAACAAACTTAGTGAACAATAACATTCATGTATAACTTGTTGAACTGTTGCAAAAAACATTAATTTCATTGATGGATACCAGTAAGAAAAGTGTTTCCAGAGAGCACAAAGCTATGGATTCAGTTTAGGCAGGGCCAGAACCTTTGCTAAAATTGATGAATTGATAACTTGAGAAAAAGTATATTTATTAAATTTGTAGCTATAGGTTGATGATTAATAGGATTAAATGAACTTACAACACCTACACATTATAAATTGTAGGTTTGTATAGCTATATAATAAAAGAAAGTCACCAACTCAGGATACAAATAATAGATTCACAAGGAAAAAAAACAAAGAAAATATAAGTGTTGGGGATTTTCAATGTGTATTTCTCAAATATCCTAAGTAGTTGAACATAAAATTTAAAGGAATTTTTAGCAATATATACAATAGAAATATATGTGTGTGTGTGTGTGTGTGTGTGTGTGTGTGTGTGTGTGTGTGTATAGCATATATATATTAGTGTGAATTCTATATGAAGCTTATAAGGGAGTCAAGACTATTACTGCTGACTTAAGAGTACTGTTTATAAACAGTAATATTGAACAGAAAAATTTTCAAAACAACTGAAAATGTTATTTTAAATGTCACAGAATAATGGTGATTCACAGGCTTTGCTCAGGGAACCCAACAAAACAGATTTAGAAACTTAGAGGTAATTCACCCCAGTGGGATGAAATATAATTGAGTAGATACTACTTTTGGAACAAGGAAAATATGTTAAGGTGGTAGTAGGAGGATTTCAAAATGAAACACATGCAGAAGTTTATAAATTAGCAAAATGATGATGGGCAAGGTGAAAAACAAGTGTTTTTTAATATTTTTTTATATTTACAACAGCAGCAAAATGGTGATGAAAATGCCATGTTTGAAAAGCTCAAGCACATATATTTACCCTGAAATAAAGCTCTCTTTTAAAAAGAAATTATGACTATAAAACCTATACAGAGTGCAAAAGAAAATTTAGAACCATTGTTTACAAAGAAAACCCTCTCAAAACAACCAATGTTACACTGAGGCTCACTTATCTAGGAAATCAATGATTTATTCACAAAGTGAGAAAATTCATGCTGGAACAAACATTATTAAAAAAAAAAAAAAGTAAAAGCAGATTATTTTGGTTCAGCCTAATTCTCCCCTTATCGGCCCTCTTTTTTTGATATGGAGCTAGGCCTCTGGAAATGTTACTTCTTGGTGGAATTTATTAGTCAGCTGGCTTATGTCAGAGCTGATAAATATGGCATTCAAGCAGTTTGGGAAAAAAAAGTGAAATAGCATGTGTCTTTATGAGCCCACAATCTGTAGCACTTCTCAATATTGTCTCCTCCATCAGCAACTGGTGCCCATTTCCAAATTGTATTCTGCTCCTTCTGAAATGGCTTCATTACACCCTTGCAATATGTGCCTAATCTCATGAGTTATTGTTTGCCAAATTATGAAGTATCTGTATCTTCTCTTGATGTATAATGGATAAGTCTTATTGGGACACTTCTGAAGTCCCTCACTCCACTAGACAATGGCTACAAAATTTAAAGATGTACAGAGAAAGTGACAGAATCCTTAACACTAACTACCTAATTCAGATTGAGGGCAATTATGAAAGGTAAACTCAAGTAGAATCCTGTAACACAGTCTGTCTTTTCCTTCCCATGACATAGGCTATATCACAGGCCTAGAGAATTTTTGGAAATTAATCATCTAATAAAAATAGATTGATCATGGTAAATGATTATGCCCCACCATAAATCTGAACAGGTAATCACACTTGTCATGGTCCCTGTTCTGAAAGTAGCATTATGCTTTATGAGGAAATATATTAGTTTCATCTCTTTTCTTTTATGAGATTAAGATCTCTTGTTTTGATTGACATACACACTATACTAGCTGTTCTTTAGGCTTATGGAGAGTCCTGTCTGTTCCTCTTATTTTCTTCTATAGTCATATTGAGATTACAGATGTGTGCACTACTGAAGCCAGCTTCTACATGAGTTCTGGGAGACTGAACTCTGCCAAACTTACAAAGCAACAGCTTTCCCCACTGAGCCATTTCCCTAGATCCTAGTAGTATTCTTGCTAAATCAAGTAATTAAAGACTCTAGAACTTTGTACATACTTATATATACACAAAATACTTCATATATACATACATACATACATACATACATACATACATACATGCATACATACATGTGTTATCAATGCTTTGAATGGAATCCAGAATGATAGAAGGGCATGGAGGTGTACTGGACTTTTGCACAAGCATTTTCTACTTTACCCTATTTACCGTGTAGATCTTATGGCAATTATATTATTTAAAGAAAAAAAAATATGACCTTTGGGCAATCTTGAATAATCACAAAGACTGAAATCACTTTTAAAGTTACTCTTACATAGAAAATTATTATTTTAGAAACATCTTCCGGTTTGCTAAGTGTCCTGTTCAATTTCTGTTGAAGAACACCATATCAATACTCTTTAAGTATTTCTGATAAGCCATACAAACAAATCAGACTCATAAGTAAGTTCATCATCTCAAAAAATGATTTATAAGAGAATAGAATCAAGTCCACAGAAAAGATGCTGAGCTAATTTCAGGTACTGGCTGAAATTTATGTAACATATTTTCATTTTATGCCACATGTATATCCTCATGAAGAAATCCAATGATCTGTTGATGTATTAGTTAAATGCAAATTTCAATAGAAGTTTCTGCACTATATACTTGGACAAGTAGACAGGGAAGTCAGCAACTACATATTTCTATTTGGAAATTTCTTTGATAAATGATAAAATGGACTGATAAAATGAATAGTTCTTAAAAATGAAATAAATATAAATTTCCAGTAGAATATATATTTTAAAATGTTGAACTTCATTATTAGGGAAGTGCAACTCAAGATTACATTAAGAATCCATTTTATGCCAGTAATAATGGTGTTCAAAAAAATACTGGGATGGGTGTGGACATAAAGACCACTTGTAAACCATTGGTGGAAATGCAAACCAGAACAATCACTGTGGAAATCAGTTTGAAGGATCCATATAAAAACTAAAAATAGGTCTTCAATTTGAGCCAGGTATGACACTCCTGGGTTTATGCCCAACCAACACAAAGATACTTAAACATTAATCCTTATCATAGCACTAGTAATATCAGAAAGACAAATATAGTTTTTTCATTGTGATTCTAAGATATTATATGGTCACATGAAACCACATGTATATATGATAGGGAATAAGAATTAAAACTGTAAAAGGGAGAAAGAGCCTAGTGAGAGGGGACACTGTCAACAAGGGAGAGCAAGTGTGTATTAGGGCAAATGTGCTCAATATATTCATACACTTTAAAAGATACTTTATAAATATCCCTAGTAAAAGAAATTATTTGTATCTGGTATTAATGTTCATGAAATGCATGAGAGGAGTCTCAGAAAATAGATAAAAGTATTAGCATACTTTATTGGTGACTTCCAGTCTCTTTTCTCAAACCCAAATATCCACAAATGGACCTACATAAAGAATGTTTATGATAACTTTTTTGCAAAGAGCTTCAGTTAACTTCTAATGACAGCTGTCTTTTTTATTACTATTTCCCTTATCAAAAACCCAAACCAATAATTCCTCATGGGCACTGAGAATACATTTAAAAAAAAAGCCTATGAATTGGTTATACTGGGTTGAACCTCCCACAAGTGGAGATTACAGAGGACAAAGTATCAAAGGATACTTACTCCACTCCTGCTCCATCAATTCTTGGTAACATGATGGAATTTATAGCCCTCCACCACACAAGCAGAAGTCAGCTCTTCATCATTAGATCTCTCACTTAAATAATATCCAGGATCAGCCTATCATACCCCACAAGAAGTCACAGTAAAATTAAAATGACCACTTGTTAGAGGATAGAGTTCTGTTATTTGATTGCTTGCCTTTGTTATTGGGCAATTGGTCCACAATTGTTGCTCAAACTTGAAGCCCATCTCCTTATGCCTTTCCCATGTGTGTCTAATACAAAAGATAGCCCTAAGTGATAATACTGTAATCTTGACAGATTCTATACTCCCACTGAACCAAGAGGACAGCAGGGAAAATACCTGAAAGCCAGAAGCCTCAGTAAAATACAGTTCCCTGGAGACTCCCAACTACAAAACCCTGCCCAATCTCCAACTCTCCTCATTATCTGATGACATTGGTGGCAACCTAAGACCCATGAACTACCTATACCCATCTGACAAAGAGATCCTCTCCACCAATTGGACTAAGTGTTCCTCAGTTCCTATTGGATCAAGAGCAGATACCTGACTGGTATCAGTAATGACTGGATTATGAGCAGCCACCAGAGACCAACAGTGTGTCAACACCTACTGGATTTAGAGGGGTACCTGAGACCCACAACTCACCACTATATATTGGATCAAGAACCCCTAAAGGATCAAGATCTCCCTCTGGATTATGAGTTTATATTAGACAAAGAGTTTATTCCAGAGACACAGAATCAGCCAGCTCTTATTATACCACATCACTGTGACACAGAACACACTACTTCTAAGTGGACCAAAAGCTCAGACTATACCAAGAGAGGCTTCTTAAGACACAGACACAGTAAAAATAGATCATACTAAAATCAGGTAGAACAGACAAATAATACGGTGTTTCAAGAAAGCAATGAGAATATATCATTGTAAAAATACATATAACAACATAAAGAACTGTAGTATGAGGTTTCTGGCCCAGACTTTTGAGCCTAACCTCAAGGTTTAGGCCAACAGACCTGCAGTCCCACAGAGACATACAGATGCTTACTATACTTTTAGGCTGATCGGCCTAAGGCCCAGGCATACAACTTGCAAACTATTTACCCTTAATCTAACCCATCACTCTTATCCTGTTCAGCCATGTGGCTCAGTAACTTTTTTTAGAGCAGTATAGTTATCCTCTGCTTCTTCTGGCTTCTCTCTGGCATTCTCTCTAGCATTCTGCCCTGTGCTTCCTGTTCTCAGAGTTTTCTTAGTCTGGTAGCCCCACCCACACTTCCTGCCTGCCTTTGGCCAATCAGCACTTTTTATTAAACTAGTGGGTGGGACAATTATTTACAATGTAACAACATAATATCCCACAAAGAACAATGTGGCACCACCAGAATCTGGTGCTTCTACAACAACAAAACCTGGTCATGACAATACAGAAGAAGCAGAAAAAATGACAATAACTGAAGCCATAAGAGAGAATATAAAAAAATTCTCTTAAAGAAATAGAAGAAAAGGCAAAGAAAAATTGGAAGAGCTCAAAAAATTCCTGAAATAAAGAAATCCAAGAAAAAGCAATCGAACAGGTGGATGAAACATTTCAAGATTTAAAAATTAGAACAGAAAAAATAAAGATGACACAAATCAAGGCAATGCTTGAAATAGAGAATCTAAACAAATAACCCCAGAACTACAGATGTGACCATAACCAACAGAATGAAAGAGATAGAAAAGAGAATCTCTAGTATAGAATATTCAATACTCAAAACAAAGGCATATACCATTTTCTCAGTACCCCATAGAACTTTTTCTAAAATTGACCACATACAAGATCATAAAGAAAATATCAATAGATATAAAAATGGGAATAAACACTCATATCCTATCAGACCACTATGAACGAAAGTTAGAGTTCAACAACAACAAAAACCACAGAAAGCTTAAAAATTTGTATAACTGAAAATCTCTCAATTGAACCACCTCTGGGTCAAGGAAGGAGTAAAGAAAAAAATTAAAAACTTCCTAGAATTCAGTGAAAATGAATGCAGAACTTACCCAAACACATAGGACACAATGAAAGCAATGTTGAGGAAAATTCATAGCACAAGATGCCTACATAAAAAAAAAAAAACCTAGAGAATCTGTCTCAGAGACTAATAGCACAGTGGAAAGCTCTAGAACAATTAGAAGCAAACTCACCTAGTCTGGGGAGAGGGCAGGAAATAATCAGACTCAGGGCTGAAATCAATAAAATTGAAACAAAGAGAACAATATGAAAAATAATAAATGAAAGAGTTGGTTCTTAGAGAATGTTAACAGGACAGATAAACCATTATCCAAATTGATCAAAGGCAGAGAGAGAGAGAGAATCCAAATTAACAGAATCAGAAATAAAAAGGGGGACATAACAACAGATACCTAGGAAATTCAGAGAATTATTAGGTCATACTTCCCAAATCTACACTTTACTAAATAGAAAAACCAAAAAGAAATGGACATATTTCTGTACAGGTACCAGTTACTGAAATTATATCAAGACCAGATAAATGACCTAAGTAGCTAAATAAACCTATAACCTCCAAGGAAATTAAAGTAGTCACTAGAAGTTGCCAAACAGGGAAAAGCAACACCACCCAGGGACAGATGGTTTCAGTGCAGAATTTTACCAGATATTCAAAGAAGAATCAATACCAATACTCATCAAATTCTTCCATACAATAGAAACCAAAGAAACATTTCCAAACTCTTTTTTTGAGGCTACAGTCACCCTGATACTCAAGCCACTCAAAGATGCAACAAAGAAAGAGAATTACAGACCAATCTCCCTCATGAACATCAAGGCAAAAAAAGTTCATTAAAATACTGGTACACCAAATTCAAGAACATATCAAAACAACCATCCACCATGATCAAGTAGGCTTCATCCCAGTGATGTAGGGATGGTTCAGTACACAAAAAACTGTCAGTGTCATATATTATATAAACAGCATGAAAGAAAATAATCACAAGCTCATCTCCTTAGATGCCGAAAATCTGTTGACAAAATCCAACACTCTATTTAGTCCTAGAAAGATCAGGACTACAGGGAAAATATCTAAACTTAATAAAGATAATATACAGCAATACAACAGCCAACATCAAACTAAATGGAGAAAAACTCATAAATCCCACTAAAATCAGGAGCAAGTCAAGGCTGCCCTCTCCCTACATATTTATTCAACACAATTCTTGAAACTTAGCTTAAGAAATGACAGACAAAAGGAGATTAAGAGGATACAGATTAGAAAGGAAGAAGTCAAACTATCTCTATTTGCAGATGATATGATTGTATACATAAGTGACCCTTAAAATTCTACCAGAGAAGTCCTAAAGCTGATAAACACCTTCAGCAATGAAACAGGGTACAAGACTAACCAATAAATAAATAAATGAATGAATGAATGAATGAATGAATGAATGAATGAATGAATGAATAAGTAAGTAAGTAAATAAATAAATAAGTAAGTAAGTAAGTAAGTAAGTAAGTAAGTAAGTAAGTAAGTAAGTAAGTAAATAATATTCCTAGCTTCAAATAGCATATAATATCTTGGGGTAACTCTAACCAAAGAAATGATAGATCTGTTTGACAAGAACTTTAAGTCACTTAAAAAAGAAATTGTAGAAAAGGGAAAGATCTCCCATGCTCCTGAGTAGAGATGATCTGTAGGAGATTGTGTTGTTTCATGGTAAATAATTGTCCCACCCACTGGTTTAATAAAAAGTGCTGATTGGCCAAAGGCAGGCAGGAAGTGTGGGTGGGGCTACCAGACTAAGAAAAACTCTGAGAACAGGAAGCACAGAGCAGAATGCCAGAGAGAACGCCAAAGAGAAGCCAGACGAAGCAGAGGACAACTATGCTGCTCTAAGGAAAGTTACCGAGCCTCATGACTGAACAGTAAGAGTTATGGGCTAGATGAAGGTTAGAAAGCTAGCAAGTGATATGCCTGGGCCTTACGCCAATCAGCCAAAAACTATTAAAAGCATCTAGGTGTCTCTGTGGGACTGTGGGACTGCAGGTCTGTGGGCCTAGACCTTGAGGTTAGGCCCGAAAGTTCAGGCCAGAAACCTCATACTACAATGATAAGCATAGTAAAAATGACAATCTTACCAAAAACAATGTACAAATTTAATGCAATCCCCCTCAAAATCCCAACACATTTTTTTCAAAGACTTTGAAAGTACAATACTCATATGGAATAACAAGAAACCCAGATTTGCCAAAAAAATCCTATTCAATAAAAGAACTTCAAGAGGAATCACCATCCTCATGACTTCATGCTCTACTATAGAGCAACAGTAATAAAAACACAGTAGCATAAAATAGCATAAAAACAGACTTTTGGGTCAAAGGAATCAAATCTTAGACCCCTTCCTTAATCCACACACCTATGAACACCTCATTTTTGATAAGGAAACCAAAAATGCTCAATGGAAAAAAGATTTTGTCTTCAAAAAAATGGTGCTGGCATAACTGGATAGTTGCATATAGAAGAATGCAAATAGATCTATATCTATCATGCTGCACAAAATTCAAATCCAAGTAGATCAAAGATGTCAACATAAACCCAGATACACTGAACTTGACAGAAAAGAAAGTGGGAAATACCCTCCAATGTATTGGCACAGGCAATGAATCACTTTCTAAATATAATACCATTAACACTGACACTAAGATTCACAATTAATAAGTGGGACCTCTTGAAACTGAGAAGCTTCTGTAAGTCGAAAGACATAAGTCAATAAGATAAAATGACAGCCTACAGAATGGGAAAAGATCTTCATCAACCCTACATCTGGCAGAGGATTGATCTCTAAAATATATAGAGAACTCAAACTAGAGGCCCAAACCCAAAAAAATCCAATTTAAAAAATGGGTTTCAGAGCTAAAAAGAGATTTCTCAACAAAAGAATTTCAAGTAGCTAAAAGACACTTAAGGAATTGATCAACATTTTTAGCTATCAGAGAAATGCAAATCAAAACAACTCTGAGGTGATATCTTACACCTGTCAGACTGGCTAAGATCAAAAACACAGATGGCAATTTATGTTCCAAAGGATGTGGAGCAATGCGAACACTCCTCCATTGCTGGTGGGAGTGTAAATTGATATAGCCATTTTTGAAATCAATATGGTGGTTCCTCAGAAAACTGGGAATTAATTTCAATGATGCAGCAATACCAATATTGGTTATATAACATATATGGCTATATGTTATATATTTAATAAAACCAGTAAATGTCAGAGAACAAATCCACCCACAGTCAATTCAGGAGGTTCAGAGAGTAATAACTCATGCCTTTAATCTGAGCACTCAGAAAGACTGGCGATGGTTACCTACATGGTTACCTACACCTTATATCCTGTAGCTGTAACTCCAGCTATGGGATATACTTTCTGTGTTTCTGTGAGTTCAAGGCCAAACTACCAGATAGTAGTAGCTCACACCTTTAATCTTAACCCGGATGTAAAACAACTGAGTGAAGAAGGTATTTAAGGCAGGCATAGGAAGACAGATTATTATTCTATAGAAGTGGTGAGGAGTGAGGCTAAGGATGCTGGAAGATAACTTGGTGAGGTTACATTTGACTGTGGTCTGCTTCTCTCTCTATGATATTTCAGCTTTTCCTTGATATCTGGCTCTGATTTTCATTTAATAACTATAAATAAATATAATAACTATAAATAAATTTGCTATTTAATTTACTATATCCTTTGTATATATTCCTGTTCTGGAAATTTAATAACAACAAGAACAGGTATATATTCAAAGGATGTACATTCTTACCCTAAGGGCATTAGCTCAACTTTGTTCATAGTAACATTATTCATAATAGCCAGAACCTGGAAACAACCTAGCTTCCCTCAACTAAAGAACTGATTAAAAAATCATGGTACATTTTTAGTGGAGTACTGCTCAGCAGTAAAAAACAAAACAACAAAACAAAACAAAACAAAACAAAACAAAACAAAAAACCCACAAATGGCATCCAAAAACTTGCAGGCAAATGGATGGATTTGGAGAGTATTATTCTGAGTGAGGTAACACAGGCTCAGAACGATAGGCATGGTATATACTCACTCATAAGTGGATTTTAGATAGTAAGCCAAGGATATCTAGGCTGAAAAACACAAGCCCCAAATAGCTAGGTAAGAGGAGGAACTTAAGAGAGACATACAGGAATCACCCTAGGAAGGGGAAATAGGGAAACTCTCCTGAGGGAATTGGAATCATAATGGAGAGTAAGCAAGGAGAAGAGGTCACAAATTATGAAAGGAGATGACTGAGTGAGAGGAGCAACAGAGAGGGAGAATAAAGAAATGGACATCTTGATAGAAGGAGCCACTGCAGAATTAAAAAGAAACCCAGTGCTAAGGAAACCTCCAAGAACCCACAGGATGTCCCTGGCTATGACTCTTAGCAATAATGAAGAGGGCGCCTAAACAGGATTCCTCCTATAATCAGATGACTGACAACCCTAATTGTCATTTTGGAATCTTCATCTAGCAATGGATAAAGACATAAGCAGAGATCCATAGCTAAGCACTAGGGTAAGCTCCTGGTCCAGCTGAAGAGAGAGAGGAGAGAGATTGTATGAACAAATAGACCAAGATCATGAGGAGGACACTCACAGAAAGGGTTGACCTGAGCTATTGGGAGCTCACTGACTCTGAAATCAACACTGAGGAATTTCATGAAAGAAGCTAAACCCTCCAAAAGTAGAGGACAGTTGAATGGCACAGGCAGTTGTGAAGCCTCTTGCAGTAGGATCATAGTATAATCCTGGTTCATGAAATGATATATCAGAGCCCATTCCCTACAGAGGAACATGTAACTCAACCTTGATACTGGGATAAGGGACTTGGACCTACCTCAACTGGATATGACAGACCAAAATGACTCACTATGGGATTCCTTACCTTCCTTGGGTAATGGGTGAGGGGAAGGCTGAGGAGAAACTGGGAGGAGGAAATTGAGGGCAGCAGTGATAGATATGGAAAAAAACTTTTTATATAAAAAAAATGGAAAAAAGAACTATTTTAATCTTCATCATACTTTAGTGTCTCCTTTGGGTTTTAGTTCAAACTATTTTAGTAATCAATATCTGTTTATTTATTTTTTATCTGGACCACAGTTTCTCCTTTCTCTTTCCAGTCCTCTTCCCCAATCTGATCCCCACTCACAAACTGCACTGCTCTTCCCCCTCCTCTCACATCCACTCCTCCCATAATCCTATTCAGGCATCCATCCCACAGATAGCAACAAAACATGGCATATCAAGATGTAGTGAGACTAAGGAAGTCAATTTGTATTACTGCTGAGAAAGAAGACCAAGTATGAGGAATAAAGTCTTTAAGCCAGCAAAAAAGTCAAATCAGCCCCAGTTCCCACAGTTAGAAGTCTTAAAAAAGGACCAAGCTACACAACAGTAACATATATACAAAAGGCCTAGGTTAGTCCCATGCAGAATCCTGGTTGTTGGTTCACACTCTTTGAGCTCCTATGAGCCCCAATTAGGTGATATTAATTTTTTATGTTATGGTCTTTCTGGATAAACATAGTGTTGTTTACATATTCTTGGATTTACTTATAAACACATTTAGAATGTTTCTAATTAAAAACTTATTCAGCAACAGAAGATTAAAAATTCCAAGTATCATCTTGAATATTAACATGAAAATGACTTTGAAAATAGTATTTTTTTTAAAAAAATTTCCTGTGTAAGAACTCAGACAACTACAATTCTTATCAAATGAGTGTAAAACACTAATCAGCTAAAAATGAGCTCTTACTGGTTACCAAAAATATAAAACTTAGAGAGGAACCTCCCTAAGAAGAGTGATAAAATCTTTCTTTCCAGTTCCATCTTATTAAAACTTAATAAATGCAGACTATAGGAAACTTTTCAAATACACTATTTGTTGTAAAGTCTGCTGCAAGGAATTAGTAACATTTGTTACAAATATACAGAAAAGTTTGGGAAACTGAGTAGTTTTAATAAAGCCTTCTGTGTGAGTATGCAACTCACATGAAAGAACATACACACATCTTTATGAAATTGATAAAATGCAATAAGAATGGAAGCATGCCATATAAAAAGTTTTATAAACATTCTTTATCCCACACTCCATATCAATAACATCTTTAGGTGACTAACCCTGTATCTTGTTTGAATGGCTACTTATAGCTCCATAGAACCCCAATATCTAGAATCTAAATAAGGATCCAACCAAAACCTAAAGCGTCTCTTCCTAAGCATGCTCTACATGTTCTCATTTCACAATTTTCTCTGCATCTATACTTAGGTCAACAATGGGATCTTGTTGAGTCTACTGTTTATTTTATCTTCCAAGAAAACATCATTAGTTCAATATGTTATACAAGACTATAGGGAGAAGTCTTGGTGGTATTCTAAAGCATACATCATTACACAGAGGGGCCTTATAGATCAGAGTTATTTTTGGTATAGAAAAAGATAGGTGGGTGTAACAAGTGCCCAGGGGGATTCCATTATACTAAAGATAAAACTTTTGGATGCATAAAACAAAGTGAAGGCTTTTGTAATCAAAAGAGAAAATAGACCAGTGTGGACACCAGAAACTATGAACGCATTCAATAAGTAAATAATCAAAGCATACATCAAAAATTATTTGAGAAATCTTATCAAACATGGTATTATGAAAAACAAAGCTTTTATTTTAGTTAAAATTTCATGTTATAAATTATTTTCTGAGATGGATATTAAATGTTGGAAAAAAGATAGAGGACTATTTTAATAATAGGTTTAGTCATTATGATATTTTCTATAAATGTAGAGGGATTTAAGGAAATGTATTATATAAAATCATATATAATATTTCTTGTATACTGTGTGTGTGTTTGTGTGTGTGTATTTTATGCATGTTAAGGGGAGGAATATACATGAAGGATAAAGAATGATTATCAGATGCCTTCTGCTACTTGCTCTTAGGAGACAGATTGTCTCCAAATCTGGAGTGAAGCTGCTTATTCAACAAGCCTCAAAGATTCACCTTCAATTTCCCTTCTCAGCATTAGGGTTAAAGTATCTTTATACCTAAATATCTATACCTAGGTTTTTAAATGAATGTGTGTATGTGTGAATTCAGTTCTACACGTTTATGTGGTAAATGTTTTTGCACACTGACCCAGCTCTTCTTCCCCATTTACTGTATCTAATAAGAATTTACATAGCTGAAAATATAGGGAATTATTTACTTGTTAACTCAACTATGAAATTAATACAGTAGATATTATAACTAGAATGTACTTATTAAGATTGTCTATACTAATACCAATAGTGTGGTACAATATGCAATGTAAATAACATTTTAGAAATTTAAGCATCAATGCTAAAATTTTTTATTTCTTTGTAAGTATAAATTGCTCTGACATTTTAAACTTAATTGCCACTTCAATTTAAAAGTTATTATTTAGACAGATTTTATAAGGAAGTTGAATGAAAAATAGTAAAGTATCAAAGGTTTAGGGTTCAGTTTAAATAAGGAATATGTCAACATGTTACTGAAACCTGAGCTGAGGATAAAAATTAGAAATTAATGATAACAAAATATAATGCATCTCAAGCAGAACCATTAATTTACCACCATAGCGGTTTCAATTATCATCATTCAGGGAGAATGAGACCTAGAAACATGAACATATTCCAAGATGGCCTGCCATACCTTAATTCAACCCATGAAGTTGTTTATTTATATTTCAAAAGGTAAAGATAAAGATAATGGCCACCTCTTTCTGAGGATGATTTGGTAGCATGAATAGCCATCTTCATCTTGAGAGTTCAGATTCACATCTGAGGTTTTTCATATGGGATACAGATAAAGGTCCAAGAAGAGTACTACTTATCTGGCCTTCATTGTGTCACTCACAGATTCAGGGAGTCATGCAGCTATTTCTATAACTAGCAAAATGCTCAATTCCTAGAAACTTTGTGCCTATTTTTAGAATAATACAGATAAATCCAGATACTAAAAGTGTAAACAGGCATCATTAAATTAGCTATCACCACATTTAAAGAGAGAGAGACCCTTGAAGGTAAGAAGAAATGAAATAAATAGTCAGAGGTGCTCAGACAAAAGCAAGAGCCAATCAGTCTGGCCCATGGCAATAAAGCAGTCTGAAAGGTGAGAGGTCTTTTCAGATTACAAAACAAAGTTTCTGTGTGACTAGAGCTTCAAATGACCCTCAGCTCCTTAAGTCATGCATACACTAATGAGAACAAAGCACTAAGCCAGTCTTTGTTGTTGTTGTTTTAATTGAAAAAGTGGCATTCTATGATTTATTAAAAGTAACTTTTTTCACATAGTGTACTGGGATCATGGTTCTGTCTCCCTCATCCCTTTCTAGATTCTCTCCATCTCTTAGCACATTCAACTCCTTGTCTTCTTTTTCTCTTTTTTATAAAACACACAGACAAATCTAAAAGAGAAAACAAATTAAAACAACAAAAAATCAAAACACACACACATAATCCATAAAAACACAAAATCAGAAACTGTAACACACATACAAAAGGCTAGTAAAATAAAAAGGGAAAGCCCAAACAATAAAATAGGAGCACAACACATAGACAAAAATAACATTGTGTTTGTGTTGCCCATCTACTACCAGACATGTTCTTACTCTTGAGTATGATTATATACTTAGGGAGACACCATTGGAAAAGAAAAAAAGAACTTAATTTTTCTTTTTCAAGAAGCTGTCAATCACAGATACCTTAAATACCTTCTTCACTCAGTTGTTTTATATCCAGGTTAAGATTAAAGGTGTGAGCTACTACTATCTGGTTGTTTGGCCTTGAACTCACAGAAACACAGAAAGTATATCCCGTAGCTGGAGTTACAGCTACTGAGCTACGGATATAAGGTATAGGTAACCATCACAAGTCTTTCTGAGTGCTCAGATTAAAGGCATGAGTTATTACTCTCTGAACCTCCTGAATTGACTTTTCCCCTCAGTATTTGTATCCCATTTTGTTTGAACCATACACCTGCTGCCAAAGTCTCTATAAATTCACACATCCATCTTTCAGTCCTGTTGTGTCTGAAAGACACTGTTCCTTGGTGCCATCCCTTCCCGCTGGCTCTTATTATCTTTTCTGCATCCTCTTTTACAAAGTTCCTGAGCCTTCAGGGGATGAATTTAATAAAGACATCCAGTTTAGACTGAGTGTTCCAATGTCTCTCATTCTGTGCACACTGACCAGTTGTGGGCCTTTGTACTTGTTCCCATCTACTGTAGAGGGAGGCTTCCCTGAACATGGCCGAGGAAGGCACTGATCTCTAGGTATTATATGCATAGTGTAATATTGCTAAGGGTCATTTCATTGCTATGTTCCTTTAGCAGAACAATAATATTTGGTTTTCCCACAGTCAAATGGGCAATCTACTCTCTCACTCTTGGCCATCCAAACAATATCATGTATGAGCTCAATGACACAAACTGGACCTTGAATTCAATCACAGTTTGGTTTGGGTTTTTTTTTTTTTTTTTTTTTTTTTGCCACTATTAGAACAGCATATCAAACAGATTTATCGCCATTGTAGATGGAAGTATTTATATCAGGTTTGATGTTTACCTTTCTCCTCTGGTAGCATGCAGAGTACCAGGAAGTAACATAAACACTGCTCAGTAGACATGAAGGCTTTATTTATACACCAGCTCAACTTCTCTTTGTTCAATGAGAAATGTAAATGTTGCCCTTAGCAAAAGGGCCATACCATCAGTTTGGGGCTAATAATCAATAACCTTTCCAAAGGCCTGGGATATTTTTATATGTCTTAAGTATTTAGTGCTGTGAAGAGAAACTATCACCATGGCCACTCTTTTAAAGGAAACATTTAACTCTGGTGATTTGCTTACAGTTTCAGATGTCCTGTCTGTTCCCATGATGACAGGAAGCATGGAAGTATGCATACAGATGTAATGCTTCAGTAGTAGCTGAAAGTCCTACATCTTATAAGCAACAAAAAGTCAACTGAGTGTCACACTGAGTCAAATGTAAGCAGAAAAAAACTTTAAAGCCTGCCCCTAGAGTAATATATTTCCTCTAATGAGATCCTATTCCAACAAAGCCACTCATACTGCCATTCCCTATGAGATTATGGGGGCTGATAGCATTCAAACTACTACAGGTGGTTTACATGGGGCCCCTTTTGGACAACAAGTCAATTATATAATCTATTCTTGGCACTGAATTAAAAAATTCTAACAAAGAAAAAGCCCTAGCAACACAGAATTATATAAACAGACACATAGAAAATAAAAGCATCAAAAAACCAATTTTCTTTTACCCACTAACTTTACCTGAATACTTGATGAGTTTTATATAGAACACACCTTGAACTTTACAGATAAGAAGCTATGGATATATTATATATAGACTAAGAAGTCATTACATGTTGTATCTAAGAAATTTGATGGCTATGTGACCACAACCTTGTATAATCCAGTCAGTCCCAAGTAAAGATGATTTTGCCTCCTGGGAAACAAGTGGTCAATCATAAAGGAAAAGAAATATGACTGGCATCTGACATGAGTAGAAACCAGTAAATGACAGGAAAAATAATAGCATGATATACAGGATAGCCTCTACAACAAAGACTGACTAGTTGCTATTGAAGGTGCCTCAGACACTCTGCTGAGATGTACTAAGAAAGTCTAACCTGATTTAATGTTTAAATGTAATATTCTTATCATTTATTTCTATACTTCATATTGAACATGCGCATGTTTCCTTATCTCTAGGTACACCTATAGTCTATTCCCAATCACAAAGCAATGTGAATTTAATAAATTTACTTTTTATAATTTCAATGTAAAGTATGTGATACCAATTTCCTGCTCTAAACTTTCAAAATACTTTCACTAACAATTATAACATTAGCCTAGTCTGTAATAAGTACCTATTTTCCACCTACCCATTACTGCTATTCCCCATAGTTTTTCCCATAGGCTATTATGCTATTCTTTTATTATTCTTAACTCAAATGTAGAGGATGTTGTCTCCCATTCAGGTCCATTCTTCCTTTAGATAACGTCTGAGGTCTTTGCTCCAGTACTTAGAGCCTAAAGAGGCCCCCTTTGAGAACTTACCTGAAATAGATACTAGATCATTCATTTATTAAAATTAAATTTATCACTTGTTTTACAGCCTGACCAGTTTCCCTTACCTCCTTTCCTCCGGTTCCCTTCCCCACTTCACCTCTGTCCCCTCTTCCACTCCTTCTCTGTTTCTTTTCAAAAAGGATCAGGCCTTCTATGGATGTCAACAAAGCATGACATATCAACTTGAGGCAGTTATAAGCTTCTTCCATCATATTTAAGTTTAATACAGAAACTCTATATAAAGAATACATGTCTGATGCCACAGCATCAGAGGCAGGCCCCACTCTCACTTCTAGGAATCCCACAAGTAAAGCATGCTGTATAATTGTCACACACATGTAGAAGTCCTAGTTAAATCCCTTGAGGGCTCCTTGGCTGCCAGTCCAGTCTCTGTAAGCTCCTTTGAGGCCAGGTTATTTATCTCTGTGGGTTCCACCATATAAACAAACAACAAAAAAACCATATGATCATTTCATTAAATGCTGAGAAAGCCTTTGACATAATCCAACACCTTTATGATAAAGATCTTGGAGAGACCAAGGATACAAGGAAGATAATTGAATATAATAAAACCAACATACAGCAAGCCAGCAGCCAACATCAAATTATATGGAGATAAACTAAAGCAATTTTATAAAAATGAGGACCAAGACAAGGCTGTCCATTCTCTCCACACCTATTCAATATAGCACTCAAAGTTCTAGCTAGCACAATAAGAGAACAAAAGGAGATCAGGGGGATAAAAATTAGAAAGAACAAAGTCAAAGTATCACTTTTTGCAGATACTATAATAATACATGTATGTGACCCCAAAAATTCCATCAGGGAAATTCTACAGTTGATCAAATACTTCAGTAATGTAGCTGGATATAAGATTAACTAAAGAAAAAAATCAGTAGCCCTTCTATATCCAGACAATAAAAAGGCTAAGGAAGAAATCAGGGAAACATCCCTTTTCACAATAAACACAAATTGTGCTGATATGTTATATATTTAATAATACCAGTCTGGAATATCAGAGGAGATATTTACCCACAGTCAATCCAGGAGAATCAGAGAGTGGTAATTCACACCTTTAATCCCAGCATGGGGAAAGACGGGAGTGGTGACCTAATCCTGACTGAAAGTAGTGACCTACACCCTTAATCCTAGCAGATCTGAGTTTGAGACCAGCTTGGTTTACAGAGGGAGTTCCAGGCTCCCAGGAAGGCAGTTGTGGTGCCAGGCCTTTAATCCCATAACTCCAAAGATGGAGATTTTTCTGTCTTTCTGTGAGGTCAAAGCTAACTACCAAATAGTAGTAGTCCATACCCTTAATCTTAACCTGGATGTGAAACAACTGAGTGAAGAAGGTATTTAAGGCAGGTGTAGGAAGACAGATGAAGGCTGTAGAAGCCACAAGGAGCAAGACTGAGGAAGCTGGAAGACAGGTGGGTGAGATTTCACTGTGGCATTTCCTCTCTTTGATATTTCAACCTTTCCCTGATATCTGGCTCTGACTTTCCTTTAATACAACCAGAATTCATGCAACACCTGGCGTCCAACTTTAGGGCATGTCCCCTCCCACCCCCCAAAAAAAGCCACTGGCTAGGCTTTCTGTTCTTAGTTAGCTTCTAGACTTAGGTAGACTGGCCACATGTATTTCTGTTTTATATTCATCTGGTTAAGTTTTTCAAAATGTGACCTCTCTCCTGGTGGGTTGCAGGTTTTTATACTCTTTTTCGGAACTCCTCTTTGGGACACTATCACACTAAGTACCTGCCCCACTTCACAATCATTTGAATCATCACTGACAACTAGATTGGTGAGTAAATCAGATTTTTTTAAAAAGGGAAATTCATTTAAGGCAATGGTGCTTTCTGTGCTCTTACTCTAGACTTGATATTGGAACCAGTAAAGGAAAAGATAAAGTACATGGGATTATCAAATAGTTTATCTTACTGTTTATTATCATATTGTTTATTATGAATATTTTTATTTCTGTTTTATCATTTTAAAATTCAATTAATTTGAATGCCAAGAAGAAAGTCTTTTAAAATCCTGTTAAGTTATAACAGCATTTTTTTTTTTTATTAAACCAGTAGGCAGGGTAATTATTCACAATGTAGCAACATAATCCCACTATAATGAATAATACAAAATATTTGGGGGTATCTCTAAACAAACAAGTGAAATATCTGTAAAAAGAGAACTTTACCTCTTTGAAGAAACTGGAGAAGAAATCAGAAGATGGAAAGATCTCCCATGCTCATTGATTGGTGAGATTAACATAGCAAAATTGTCATTTTACCAAAAGCAATATAAAGATTCAATCAATCCCCAATAAAAATTCCATTAGTTCTATATAGTAACTTTAATATGTTTTATTACTTCTCTGAGAATTTAATACATTGTATTTTGAATGTTTACATTTTTCTCATACCTTCTCCCAGATCCTCTTCCATCATGTACTTTCAGACTTTATCATTTTGTAAACCCATTGATTCCTATTAGTGTTGTCTACTATGTGTATGGATATTCACTCCAGCATATTAAATCCACCAGGGGCCACATTATTAAAGAAATTTCAATTACTTTTGCTGGTAGCTATCAAGGACAATGGCTTCTCACCTGGGAGTAATATTTCACTAACAAATAAGTCCTCGATGCTGCTTTTTGTCTTTCTTGAGATTTCATAGATCTGTGCATGCTGCTGTATCTACTGTGAGGTCATATGTACAAGTGGCTTATTGTTTCTGGGAAATGCTATTTCATTTCAGACACCACAGTCTTTGGCTCTTATAGTCATATCTTTTCTTCCACAATGATTCTGAGCCTTGAGAGGAAGGATGTATGATATAGACATCTTATTTATTGCTGAGCACTCTTAAATCACTTTTTTTTTTGTACCTTGGCAAGTCATGAGTTCTCTGTTGTTATCCAACAAAGAAGGTATTCACATGATAATCTCACCAGATGAAGAAAAAGGTTTTGACAATACTTAACACCTTTTCATCATAAATGTGAGGGACAGTCTAGGGATATAGAGGACATATCTCAACATAATAAAAGCAATATATTGAAAGCCACAGCAAATATTCTGCTAAAAAAATATCAAAAAATTTCCACCAAATTCAGAAGCAAGAAAAGGACATCCACTGTCCCCTTCCTGTTTAGCAAAGTACTTGAGGTCTTGGCTAGAGTAAGAAGACAAGTGAAGGGAGCAGAATGAGGAAAGAATGAAGTTAAAATATCCTTACTTGCAAATTGTATGATTTTATACATAAAAAACCCTGAAGACTCCATCAGAAAACTCCTACAGTTAATAAATACATTCACAAGACAAGCAAAATAAAAATAATTAATCTACAAAATTGGTAGCTTTCCTACATACAAATGGTAAACACATAGAGAAAGAAATCAGGAAAATAATGTCACTACCAATATCTTCAACAAAATTAAAACATCCTGGAATTAATCTAACTCATTTGATCCTTTTTCAGTTCTTTCTCCATTCTCATGTCTCTTTGTAACACTTCATGTGGACCTGTACATTTGCTATATATCTATTTGTTTAGTTTCCATACCAGAAGTACCTCTGCATCACAATGAGTTCACATCTCAATGTAGATGTGAGAAATCTCCTAAGGTCTGACTCCTAGCTAAAGAGGAGTCCTAGCAATTAATAACTGCTGAGGGAGGGGGATTAGTCTTCACAAGGGATAAGCTTCTATATTAGTTACCAATACTGTGTCCACACTAATATGGTATGCACATAGACAACACTGAATGGACTCAGAAATATGTTTATTCATTTATATGCCTATATTACAACAATGGTTAAAGAAAAGGGTGTCCTGACATGGAGGAACAGAAGGGAGGAAAGAGGAGAGATTATGTTAGCATATTTTAATTATTTTTTAAATTAAATATCTCAGCAAGTAAGTTTTTTTATTTTGATATTATAGCATAATTACATCTCTCTTTTTTCTTTCCTCCTTCTAAACTCCCTTATGTAACCCTATCCTCTTTCCTTCAATTTACAAATTAGTTTTAAATTTTTCTTTTAGCGTCTCTAGGTTTATACCACATCTAGGTGTATCAACTACCTGATACATAATTGAGAACAAATGTCTAAACTAATGAAGATAAACATATGAAAGAAATTTGTAGCTTTGTCAAAATGTCAGTATAAATCTCCCTTGGATTTCATACATCCAAGGAATTTTTTCACATAAAATTTCATGTACTGTTTTGTTTTCTCTTAAGAATATGTTACCTCTAGAAATCAATTTTTACTTTACAAAGAAAATACATACATTTGTGGATCTTATCCAAATTTGAATTTTACACATAACTTCTCTTTTGTGGTCAGAAAGTATGTGAGAAATTGCTAACAAGCATCTATTTCTTATATTTCATATTTCAAGCATATATTCCATAGTCTTGGTAATATATATAACAGCCAAAAGACTTACAATTCTATTTCCATAAGTATTGAGGAATGATTATTAAATGCAACTGCGGAAACAGAAATCTGACATGAATATTTTCTAACACTCCAAAGGGTTTCCACTCCTCCCCCATTCTGAAAGAAGATAAAAGTATTTAAAACAGTATTCAGTGAATGTAATTGTTATTTATTACTCTTATTCTTTTGACATTTTGGCTCTTGCTCTTTTGGGTGCCCTGCCACACAGCACCAAATAAAGCACACAGAAAAGCTTATTTTAACTTATTTAACTTATTTAACTGACCTTCATTTGGCTTGTTACTAGCCAGCTCTTAATGTAAATGACTTTTTTATCTTTTGCCTCTAGGCTTTTATTTCTCTCTACTCTATATACCTTTCTTCTTTTCTTCCTTCCTTCCTTTCTTTCTTTTTCTTTCTTTCTTCCTTCCTTCTTCCCTTCCTTCCTTTCTTCCTCTTTTGCTGCTGCTGTACCCGGGTGGCTGGCCCCTGATGCCCTCCCTCTTCTGCTGTACCCGGGTGGCTGGCCCCTGATGCCCTCCCTCTTCTGCTGTACCCGGGTGGCTGGCCCCTGATGCCCTCCCTCTTCTTCTCTGGCTCTTTCATATTTCTCTTACAGATTTCTTCTTCAATTTATTCTCTCTGCCTACAAGTCCCTATTATCTTTTCTCTTGCCTTGCTTTTGGTTATTCAGCTATTTAATAGGCTAATTCTGTGTTTTAAATAAGCAAAGTAACAGCTTCACAAAGTTAAACAAATGAAACATAAAGGAATGCAACACATCTTTGCATCATTGAACAAATGTTCCAAAGCATAACCAAATGTAACACATCACAAACTAATATTCAATGAGATGTAATGGTTATCAAATAATTAAATGTAGAACCATTTTCAACTCTTAAACCATGCTTAGGAAGTAAAAGTTTAATCATTTGTAGTGTGATCTGAACAAACTGAAAGATACTAATAAGGAAAATACAAGTTTGCCACAGTTTAAAACAAATTAAAAAAATATCAAAAAACAACTACCCCAGGGTATTAAAACACATTTGAAATAACAAGGGGAAGAGAAGGGGAGGGGCAGCACATGTTCAAAAAGGATATCTGTTCTGTTTGAAGTTCTGTGGTGACTATAAGTAAAACATTTACAGCTTCACTGTACAGTGACAAATATACACCAAAAGCTTACTGAGTACAACCTCAGGAAAAAATGTCTTAGTGGAAATAACATGCTTTCTTTATAAAATACTAGAGTCAGAAATATTCATGTTGCAAAAACCAACATTAGATCTTAAATAGTATAACCAGGCATAGTATAAGTAATGATCTACATAAATAAGAAGGCAAAAAAAAAAAAACCTCAACCCCCAGTCGTTAAATATCTCAGTGTTCTCACATTCTAAACTGTGTGAAACAAGAACTAAAATACAAATAGATGATGAAAAAGTACTTCAAATTTTAAAGCATAAATACTATTGGCCAAATTAATATAGAGTACTTCAATAATAATAACTATGTCAGCATAAGTATTTCATTTGTAATTTGAAGAACTTATTTATAAATTAATGGGTCATTTACAAAAACTACAGTTTATGTCAAAAGATAAGATGCCTATTCATATAGATGGTTATTCAATCAAATAGAGCAAATAATTCTGAAATGATAAATGTGAGATTCTGGAGAGTGGATAATGAAATCAAAAGCAATGAGCCAGTAATGTCACACTTAATAGATTTCCTTTTTATTAATAGCATTATCTCATTGAGAGAAGTGAATATAAATAGAATTTAATAGATGTTTTCTATGAAGGTTTCAGTAATGGTTTTGACATAATGTCCCCTGATATCTGACTTCCAAAATTAGTACAAATTGCTTTGGATATGAACACAATCCTGTAGATAGAAGACTGATTTTTTGATTAAGCAAAAGTTAACTGCAAATTAATATTAATTTAGCTCATTGAGTAAGACTCCAATCAACTCACATAGCTGTGACGTTCTGCATTGAAAAATGTTGAGTTTAGTGGTAAATAAAGCATTTAGTTGAGTTCTTACTAACTACAAAAAAATGATTTTTAATTATATTTTCTGATTATATTAAAATGACAGAGCAGTGAAAAATGAAAGAGACATTGCACTGTGATTTAACCAAAACAGCATTCTACATGTGTGCATATGGCAGGGATGTAGGAGGTATTAGGGTAAGGGTACAAAAGAAGGATATTTTTGACAAATACTGCTGGGTTCCCTTTTCAGTAGTTGATGTTTAAGAGTTTAATGTATGTGTTTTAACATAAAGCAATTATTTTAATTGTATAACTAAAGAAACTATATAAGAATGGGTGAATCTGAAGATTAAGGATGCATTAAATTGTATATTATAGGAATTAAATTAAAAATTATTGTTGTCAAGCACTGGAAACAGTAAAAGCAAATATGAAACTATAATATGATCAATTTTTATAATGCTTGAATTTTTGTGGAGTGCTATTCTAAGACCCTAGATTAATGGTTAGTAAAACAGACTAAACTGCACCCATGAAATTGGTCCTTCTATCAAATTGACTTCTCATTTCTCATCTTCCTTACTTATGCTGCCATAGAAACTTGTTGTAACAACCTAGAAGTCTGGTGACATTAGAATTTGCATTGAGCCTATCCACACCTATATTTGGGGTGTTGGGAAATGCACACATGGAAATCACCTTAGCTGGGTTGAATATATGCGTTCAAATTCATTAGTTGAAGATGAAGATCTAGTAAGAAGTAGTGCATATAAAGGCAACATGGGCTAAAAAATAAGACATTTAAGTGAAGAAGGTCCTGATCACAATGAGATTCAGATTATCATCAGTATATTATGGTAAAAGGAAACATTGAAAGAGTTACAGAATGGAAACTATAGAAATTAATAAGATCATGTTAATAAAGTGGAAAACAAATCCAAGTACAAAGCTATATTAAAATCAACAGCAAAAATCCACTGGAAAGATAAAAAAAATCATGATAGAATATAGGAGAAACATGCACTGTAGTAATACAAGTTGAAATCAACTAAAGGTAAAACTAGAACTCTAGTATCTTGATCATATTATATATATTTCAAGTATTATGAATTAAAGATGTAGTACAGCTCTGACATTTCATGCATTTTCCTTCAGCACTAGGCTCCTCTGGGGAAGGGACAAAAAAGAACATGTCAAAGCTTACATGGCATGGTATATCTTTGCAACAAGAAATTTCTCAAGTAATCTTTATAATAATAAAAATGTATTAAATTAAACTTATCAGCCAGATTGGGAGTAAAATGTCATGAATGACAGAGGTAAATCAGACCTTTTCCTGTGATTTTTTGATGTCAAGAATTTAGTGTATAAATACTGAAATAAGTATTCAAAAAGAAAAACATTTGATAAGAAAATTACTTAATGTCATATGATACATTTCATTATGATTATTATTACGGAGGCAAAAAAAATATGTATAAGGTCATTGGCCTTGGAGACTTAGACAAGAAGACAAACACAAGTGTCTATGTGTTCTCTACCTAAGGGGTAAAGAGACAGGCAAAACCCAGGTGTCAACTGGCCTTTAGCTGTAGCCAGAGAGATTGCAGAATAGTTTGGACAGTGAATTTGATGATGGCTCAGAATGCTCAGCCAGAGTGAGTTACTGAGAACTCTTTTTCTCTAGCTGCCAGACTCTTGAGTTGCCAGTACAAAAACCACTTTACAGCCAGCTGCCAAGGAAGTTTAAGCTTGACTTCTGACTAACTTCCCTGGGTGATGAATAATATTCTGTCACTTTTTCAGCCAAAATAATACAAATCAAACTACGGATGAAAATAAAGTGAATACATGCATTGGAAAAATCAGCAGTTCTTGAAGCTAAATTAGAAGATGGTGTCAATGTTCAATCCACCACACTTTCATACAAGTTGTAGAATTTATATTTTGAGCAATATTATTTTTTTAAATCTCTGAAATGAAAAGATGAACCTCTCCTCATAGAAGCAAATATAAAATTTCATGCTACCCATAATAAATGAACTGCTTATCAATAAACTGAAAAGCTTAAACATTCCCTAACTCCTGCCAGCTCTAAACTCACTGGGATTTACATTGCTTCTACAGGGACCATTCTAATTTTATTTTGCTGCAAAAGCAAAACAGGTTGGAATGCAATATAAAAATTATACTATAGTGGTATACTAGGTGAAATGCACTACAGAATCATTTGTTATAATACTTTTGGAAGTTTAAAAACTTATTTACATCTATAACATTTATATTCCTGCCTAAGAGAAAGAAGGAAATAAATAAAGAGAGGAAGGCAGGAAGGGAAGAAGGAAGGAGGAAGAAAGGAAAGAAAAGAAGAAAGAAAAGAAAGAAGAAAAGAAGAAAAAAGGCCTAGATGGAGTGTCTAAATATAACTATAGTTACACACCATTCCAGCACATCATAGCCTGTATTTCCCATTTTTACTTCTTTGAAAGTACAGTAAACAGAAAGAGAAAGAGAAGCAGAACTCATGTTAGATTTTTTTATGTTAATATGAATGAAAATTGAAGATTGCTATGTAATAGAAAAATAAGAAGTTGATGTTCTTTTAATGCTAAGAATTACAATTAGCAGATAATGTCTCCAGTCGCTTCACACTGAACCCTCCACAGACTTTTCTAACCCCTTTTAGCCCATCTCTAGTCCTCAAGGTCAAGTAGTATTTCTACATCTCCATATTTATTTTCCACACCCAGAGCCTGCTGTCATCAAAGGCACACATCCATGTCCAGCTACATAATAGTGTTTTCCAGAAGGGACAGTGGACATTTTGGCTAGTCCTATTCAGACATCTGTGTGGTGGCTTGCACTCCCCCCACCCCCACAGCCGCAGAGCTAATATTTCACAGAGATTAATGTCTGAGGACTTTTGGAATCCAGTGCTATAGTTATTTGCTATGACACAAAAGAGTTTCACACAAAACCAAAACATTAACTTTTTACTAACAGGTAAAGTCATATAAAGGTTTATGCATATGTATATGTAAGCATACATGTATGCTATACACATGTATAAAATTGGTTTAATTGAATGGATATTTATTTGATATTTCTGTATGGCAATACAAGGTTAATATATAATTATAAGCCATGATCTGCTATTTTTAGAATATTCCAGTCAGATAAGTTCAAGCATCTTTCTTAGCTTAGGAAAATGTCTGACATAATTTTATGTTGGTTCTAACCTAGAGCATAAATTAATCTTAAATAAAAAAATTATTATACAACCACAAAATGATAAACATATTTTCTTCAAGAAAGTTTGCTATTATTTTAGTAACATCTAAATGTTTAAAATATTGATTTTCTAATATTCAAGCACAAATTTATTATTTATTTATTTATTTATTTATTTATTTATTTATTTATTTATTTATTTATTTATTTATAAATCAGAGATCTGAAGTGATGTTTATTACTGGCGTTGCATTCATCTAGATACCTTATTTGATAAGGAATTGATCAGAGGGTACAGAGCATGGGGAATACTCCTCCATTGTTAGTGGGAGTTTAAACTTGTACAGCCACTCTGTACTGCAGTATGGTGGTTCCTCAGAAAACTGGGAATCAATCTTCCCAAAGATCCAGAAATATTACTATTAGGCATATACCCAAAGAATGCACATTCATACCCCAAAGGTATTAAATTATTATGTTCATAGCAGCATTATTTATAATAGCAAGAAACTGGAAACAACCCTGGATTAACAAACTGTAGTACATCTACACAACAAAGTATTACTAATATGTAATATATATATATATAATATATATATATTATATATATATAATTACATCCTTAAATTTACAGGCCAAAGGATGGATTGGAGAATATCCTCCTGAGTGAGGTATCACAAGCCCAGAAATATAGGCATGGGATGTACTAACTCATAAGAGGACTTTAGACAAAATAGCAAAGAATACCCAAGCTGCAAACCACAACCCCTTAAGAGCTTGGGATCAGAAGGAATTTAAGAGAGTCATCCAGAGATTACCCTAGAAAGAGAAAATAGAGAAGATGACTTTAGCAAATTGGTATCATAACAGATTGAAACCAAGAAGAGGTGGGAACAAATCATGAGAGAAGGAGATGATTGAGTGACAACAAAAAGGGACAAAAACAAGAGATGGATATCTTGATAGAGGAAGCCAATGTGGGGCTGGAAAGAGGCCAGGTGCTAGGGAAACCTCCACCAACTCACAGGATGTCCCTGGCCAAGTCTCCAACCAATGGTGAAGAAGATGCCTAAACAGAGCTTTCCCTATAATCAAAGAGTAACCACCCTAAGTGTCGTCACGTCCAACAAAGAATAGAGGTGGAGGCAGAGATCCATGGCCGAGCTCCTGGTCCAGCTGAGAGCAGGAGAGGATTGTCCATATGAGCAAGGGATACGGATTATGAAGAAAATTCCCACAGTGATGGCTGACTGGAGCTCTAGGGAGCTCACTGAATCAAGATCAGCCACTGGGTAACTACTGGGAAAAGAAGCAAGGCCCTCCAAGGGTAGGCAACTATCGTGTGGCATGGGCAGTATGTGGAGCCTCAAGGGTTGGAATCAAGCTGTGTTCCTGTGTATGGGCTGGCACCATGGAGCCCATTCTCTACAGAGGAACACCTAACTCAGTCTTAATATTGGTATAAGGAAATCAGACTTGCCTGGAATGAATGTGCCAGGCTGAACTGACCTACATTGGAACTTCTTGCCCTTTTGGGGGGAGGGTAGGGGGAGATGGGGAGTTGGAAGAATGAAGGCTGACTGGGAGGGATTGAAAGAAGAGAAGGGATGGGAAGCAAGGGGATAATGGATAAAAAATTCTTTTATCAATAAAAAATTAATTAAAGCAAAAAGCAAAAACATAAAAACCACAATGGTTTAGTGCATGCTATATATTATATCTGGAAAAGCACAAAATCAAGACAGAAGTTCTTATCCAGACTTAGCCAACAGTGAGATAAGCATTCAACATATTATTTCACCAAACCAGGTTCTATACCTACGATCTGATATTCAACAGAATATACATGTCTTATAAATTGACTGTAATATTTGTCACAAGAGCTACAAAATCATGTCCAAGACCAAGAACAATCCAGGGGACAAAACGCATCTGAGGTAAAGGGCCCTCTGCCATTTTTCTTGAAGCCCATGGTTCCCCAATGCATTGTTCATGTGGTGTCATTTTTCTGACCATGTTATGACATGAGTAAGAGGAGTTGGAGCAAGGAAAGAGAAGGGAAAATAATAGTAATTTACTATAATTTAAAAATTAGAACAGAGAAAGAATTAAATACTATTAGGTCCCACTATGCCATTTCTACTGAAATAGAAATTAAATATTTAGTAAATAGTGTGTGCTACATTTTTTACCCAGTCTTCTCTCCTAGTCTCCATAAGACAAGTTTTTATCGATAGCAATAGCCCTTATTCAGAAACAATAATTTGGGAACAGACAGTGGGGAAAACAACTGTAATTTCAGCATGAGTAAAAGACTAAAGTCAGAGGATCACAGTTTGAGGAAGGCTAGCCTGGGATACTTAGTGAGACTAGACTGGAGCGATACTTAGTAGTCAAACATTCACCTAGCAGGCTCAAGATCTGCCTTAAATCTCTAACACCACAAAAAGTTGAAGCGTGTCCTTTCTTCCTAAATTTTCCATTCTAAAATATTGCTTAAAACAGTAGCCATGTCATATGTAGTGCTATGCCATATCTCTAAGGGCGTTAGCTACCCTGTTCTCCACTTCCCATCCACCCTTTGTCTACCAGTTCTCCCTACTCAAGCACTTCCTGAATGACATCAAAACCCAAGATTAGTCCAATTATAGTGTCACTCCACCCATTTCCCTTATAATCATACAGTGATGATTCTGTGCTCATTGATTCTGATTAATCATGCAAGTTTTGACTGCTAAGCAAAAGTTGGTTTGGGGGGTTTGTTTGTTTGTGTGATTGTTTGGTTGTTTGTTTTTACCAAATCTGTCAACTCACTTAATTCATGTAACTGATTTCACATTACTCTTTCACAAATATGGCACACCAAAATTGATTTTTGGGTTCACCCTCCCACTAACACCCCTGCATTTATGGTCATCTTGCTTCTTCATGCCATCTTCCTTATTCCAGGAGACACTCCTTCTACAATCATTCACACTCTGGTTCTTTGTTCATTATTTCAAGTGTTATTCATCCTTAGGGTTGTGTATTTCCTTTATTCATACCTCTACTAAAGTTACCATAATCTATCACACTTAATAGTTACTTATATTCTCCCAGTATCTTGTTTTAAGACAGAAAGTTACTTGAAAAAAGAAGATTCACAGTTTCCTACAAGTCTTTGAAGCCTTGAGCTTTTCAAAGGAATCAGCATTCAACTGTGTACAGTTCCACTTGATCTAACATATGCTGGCTGGAAGAAAAATTGGTTATCACTCAAGATTTAATCTACCTGATTCGCCATGTGTTATGAGAAGGCTTTTCCTGCATCTTGTGTTTCTTTTATTTATTTATTTTTGTCATTTTAGCCCCACAATGATAAACTGTAGTAAACAGAATTGGAACCCTCTCAGTCTCATTCAACTGAACCATAGTATACGGAATAAAATCACTCCTGTCTTTTCTCTCATATTATTCATCACAAGGTCACATTCAGAAAATGCTCAGTGTGAATTTGTGTATGTTTATGTTAATGTTAACACTCTAGGGAAAAAATAGCTTGGAGATAATTTGTACTCCAAAGTACAAGAATCATTCCATAATTCTGAGTTTTCATATGAAACATACTTTCTGCCTTTCTTATCAGCAATAAAATGTATATGTAAACCCATCTTTGTGGTTCTTATTGTATCATTTTAATTTTAGGTAGGAAAGTAAGATATATCAACAGTAAATACCTTTCCTGAATACGCATTGAAGATTTCAGTACATTCTTAACAAAAGCGGTGTGTGTGAATCATTAGATAATTTACACTAGTCTCTCTCAGAATCAATTCTTTTAGAATCATATTCAATATTTACTTTCCCTATGGTTAGAGAATCCAGAAATTCTTACTCCACTTATTTTGTACTAAGAAATACAATACATGCAATTTTCCTAAAAAACAGTCATTTTTCTTTTAGAACATTGCAATTCTAAAATGCTTTCTGCCTTTCTTAATAACTCTGTGAGACAATCATGGTGCCAGCTGTGTCTCCACAAACACTCCATCCATCAGTCTACAAACTCAGCAACTGCTACAGGCACATGTTCCTACACCCCTCTTCATATATGTCAGAGCTTCATCAGGAGCCCTGGTTAAAAGAAAACTGTCCTACAGTATTCACAAACAAAAGAATCACTTGAATTATAATCAAAGCCTCAAGTAAATTACCTTGGACATATTTTGCTGTGGATAACTCAAATACCCTATATAAGAGAAGGAAGAAAATGAATTCAAACTGCCTTCTAATGACCATAACTGTGTTGTGTTTGTTGGGAAAAGCACATGTATTTCATCAGTCAACAGTTGCCTTATTCTGCTTTCAAACTCGTTTGTTTACCTAGGTTTTTTCAGTGGCATTCTTTGCCCTTGGTACATGTCATCTTAACTTGTGTGAAGTAAAATTAAGTGAGGCTTACTGAGAGTGAAAAACCAATAATCACTCATTAACAAAGCATGAACCTCACTGCATCTTGTAAAGACACACTGACATTATATATTTTGCTCACCCAGTAAAGCAAAGCCCTTCTTTAAGTTAAGATTCTTTCTAACAGAAATCCATTCAAATGATATTATGGTGAAGTTGCTGAAGCAGAAGTTCCAGACATTTAACCTCATGAGTCTAATAAAAATAGACAGTTATGCACAAAGAAATCTTTCATATCAAATGAGGCATCAAAATATTTATTCCTTTTCTAGTGTTATAATGGCTTTGTCTGAAAGTTATTTATACCACCCCAACATACAGGGCCATAGGAATCACAAGCTTTCTACTCAATAAGTTACAATGTTTAGAAAAATCCTCAAGATAATTCATCTTAATGTATTTAATAATTAATGCTTTAATTATGGGATTGTAATATGCATATATTCAGAGAAGATATAAGTGTAAGGATGGGTTTGATTATGGTCTGGACATGGAATTATGTGGTGAATAAGGCTATAATAATTTTCAGATATATTTTTATCTATTGCCAGGAAGTTATTAATATGTGTTTATCCAATGTCTTTATTAGATTAAATTGAGATGTCTCACTTGAAGTCAAAATGTTTTTCTGAGAATGTTGCTAAAATGTGCTTTCATTAAAAATAAATCAAAGCCAGTTAACTAACCTCAAAGCAATGATTATAACAAACCCTCCTTCCAGAACTGAGATAGAGCTAAACCTTGGACTATTTGGGAAAATAAATCCCTTAATAAGTTGAGAGGAGAGATTTATAGTTATCTCCATCACCTTTTGAAATTGCCATCAAGTTAGTTAGTTGCTTTTCTTTAAAAAGCAGAAAACTAAAATGTATCCATGTACCCTCCCAATATTTTTTCATGTAATACTAACAATCTCATTGTAGATACTATGTTAATAATGATTCTTTTAAATTGGTGAACACAAATATAAAAAAGAAAACTTATGCATGATAACATTGTATCTCAAAGGTCTAACACTATCAGGTAAACAAAATGGGTTTATGATATAAACTCCAAATGTCAGAGATTTTAGGTTACAGGTTCCTTTAATTTGTTACTGTTTTCTGTCATGTGTGCTTGAGATAAGACTCATTAATCTAGCTATTGATATAACTATCAGTATGGTACAGCTAAGTACAAGTATCTTTTTCTAAAGCATTTAAATTAGAGAGAAAAGAAACAGAACTGTATCAGGTATCTTGTTTTGCATTAAAGCCATGGTCCTATATAGAGTTGCTCTCAAAGTTCCCTGGAGTAACACTACTGACAGCATGTTTCCCTTCCTTCCTTCCCTCCCTCCCTCCCTGCCCCCCCCCTCTCTCTCTCTCTCTTTCTCTGTGTGTGTGTGTGTGTGTGTTGAATGAGATTATACAATGCATATGAGTATGAAAACATATAGTACCCTACTGATACATAAAATGCTATGTAGTGAAACATAAACTCTAGTTTGTATTTAATGATATCTCAAAGTCATGCATTGTGGAAAGGCTGAAATATCAGAGACAGGATACAGACCATAGTCAAATCTCACCCAGCTAACTTCTCAAGGTAAAAGCTATCTTACAGAGTCCTCATCCTTTCTCATCACTTCTACAGAAACTTTTCTGTCTTCCTATGTCTCCTTTAAATGTCTTATTCACCCAGTTGCTTCACTTCCAGGTTCAACTCTGCATCATATTCCTATAGTTAGGATTAAAGGTGTGAACAACTACTGTTTGGTAGTCAGGACTTGAACTTCAAAAACACAAAAGATGTCTGTTTCTGGAGTTATGGGATTAAAGGCCTGCCACCACTCTGTCTATCTTGTGCTGGGATAAAAGGCATGAGTTGCCACTCTCTGACCCTTGTGGTTTGACTATAGGTAGATCTGTTCTCTGATATTCCAGACTGGTTTTATTAAATATAAAACATAACACCACAATGTAGCTCAAAATAAATTTAATTTTCAAGATGTACTATCATTCCATAACAAAATACTCAAATCAGAATAATAATGACTTTTCTATTCCACAATACTATGAGTTGCTTACATAATAAATCTGAGAGGTAATATTCCCTTCTATTTTCCTAAAAAGATAATTGCCTTTGTCTGGTTTTTATTTCTCTAGGAAAACACCTGAAATTTAAAGGTCTATAAAAAATATTATTGTGCTAGTAGTTCTCATTGCCTAACAACCCAGACAGCATAAAAGGACCTACTAAGGAGCTGCTTGAAGTATCAGACATGATGGACAGCATTAGAAGACAAATTAATTATGTCAATGGAGCCTTTCTTTACTTTTTAACTCTGTAATTACCACCTATATTCACCATCACTAAGAACTATTAACCTAGGAGGCTAGAATTGAAATCTCTAAATTATGGCTTTCTAAAAGTGCCATCAAGGCATGGCATTAGTTCCTGCTTCCTAAGAAAGCTGAGTAATATTGAACAACTCACATTCATGCCGTTTTTATTTGATCCATATGAAAGTAAAGCCATTCTGTTCTATGTCATATTAACATATTAGTTCTTCTTTTAGTGTCTTCAAAATATAACAATCCAAATATAAGAAAAAATTGCAAAATCAACTCAATTTGATAATTTGCCTTAAAACTACTTGATATTTTACTTGTGTTTCCCTACATAAAAAATTAAAAATTGTTACATATTTCTGGGCATAAAAGCATATAATTTTACTCCCAGCACTCTTGAGGCAGAAACAGGTAAAGTCCCGTAAGTTAGAAACCAGTGAGGTCACAAACTTCCACTGCACTGTGACACTTTGTATCAAAATGACTAATACCCAGAGATAGGGCATTTAAAATATGAATTCTAAAAAACAAACAAAAAGCTGCAAGTTACATTTTTCCAAACTAATTCTCATAACTTATGAACATCTACAGTAAAAATCAGGCAATTGAGTATAATCCATAATTCCTGGGACATAGATCAGAAGCTAAGCTAATTTATATACAAGCATAAAGACTTGAGTTTGTGATTTAGAATTCATAGGGAAAAGAGATGAGTATAGCAATAAAAGATTAGAACAAATCTCAGCACTGGGGAGGCTGGGGCCAGCAGGTCTCTGGGGATTAGAGGCATCCAGCCTTCCTGAAGCTGTGAAAGCCTAGTATGAAAACTCAAGAGAAGGCACTACACTATGAGCATATATACCATATACATAAACAAGGGCTCTCTCTCTAGCTTCTCCCTTTTCCTTTCTCCCCTCCCCTTAACCCTTACTCTTTCCCTCCCACCTGAATACTTAAAACTTTCCTTTTTTTATTCAAAAAGTTGTTTATCCATGTATAGCGCTGCTCCCCCTCTCTTCCCTCTCCCCAGTTTCCCCTGTCCTCCCTCAGCCTCCTCCAACACCATCCCCTCTTTCCATTCCCCAAGGAGATCAAGGAGTCCCAAGGTGGGTCAATTCAGTCTGGCATGAGAAAAATTCTTACTTTAGTCTTACCCTCACCATGTCATTTAGTTAATTATGAAAGCAAAGAAGAAACATATTCATTTTGGTTTATAGTTTTAATGTTTCAAATAGAATTAAATTCAGTAAAAATGTTTTTTCTACCTAACAAATTCAGGTCCTAATAAATGGCCTTTAGAATTTGCAAGTCATTTTGTAGATGGGCTCATAGTATTCCACTGAATACTATGCTCTGCTGGGCACTTGGAACATTAGAGGAGAAAGAGCACACACTTATGAGAAAACTAGTGGCAGTTGTCACATGACTGAAATGCTGCAGTTGTTATTCTTTAAAAAATAGTTAAAACTTCATAAGAAAAATCTTGGAAAAACAAAGCTCTATGCAGTGAGATGATCCAGATTCAATCTATACATCCTAATAAACTAAAGTAGCATTCTGAAGCTGTGGAGCTTCACACAGGATTTGACTTGTTCACTAGCAATTCTATTTTATACACTTATATACTGCACAAAACTAAAAAATCATTAAGAGTTAAAAACTGGAAAAATATTTTTATATCCTCTTTCATGACTCAAATGTCCATTATCTTTATTCCATCCTTCCTTGTCACCATTCTGCATATGTTTATATGCCTACATGGTTATTTGCTTACATTTGTTTACATATTTAGAAATATTGTATGTTATATGTTATATGCTAGGATCTGCATATGAAAGAGAACATTTTCTTTTTTTCTTTCTGAGACTTTGTGACCGCACTTAGTGTTATAAATTCTAGGTTCATCCATTTTCCTATAAATTTTGTGATTTCATTTTTATTCAGAGCCAAATTCTATTATATTTTATATATGCACCATATTTTTTATTATATATTCAGATGTTAATGGACAACCAGGTTGATTCCATTTACTTGTTGTATAGAGTAAATATTACTCTTATATAGAATTATTACTACTTTTTTATCAGCCATAATGTGCCACTTTGCATTTGAGTCATTTTTATATGCTCAAAGTCTGTGTTGCTTATAGTACACATAAGGCAATGTCTGCTAATATGGGAATAATGACCACAATCTCAAAAACAAGAAAAGGAATATATTTTTGCTATGCTTTAAAACTCCACTATTATTTCTTTCTATTATCATAACTAACAAGACAAGTTTTCTAATAAGGGCTGGACTGTGCTAATGATAAGAGTTTAACTTAAAGATTTTCTAAACAGATCACAAATCAGAATAACCTCTGGATCCTAGTAGGCAAAGCTAACAAAATACTAGAAGCAAGAAAGGAAGGTACTAAAAACTGTTTTAGACCCATGTACTTAAACCTGGCACATGAGAGAATACACATAATGTAGTTTTCAATGCAGCTACAGTAGCAAAAGACCCTCCACATCTTATTTTTGTATATTTTATACTCTCTGGAATTTTAGTGTAGCATGTGTATCCATATGAATTACAAGAAGTGAACACACTTCTGTACTGCCCATTCCTGATTTCCAACCAATCCTTACACATGGTGGAGGTGCTTTGGTGTCATCCAGGTGCTAAAGAATAAGGGCAGATGTAACACAGTCCTGTGTTTTCACTCATTTTTATTGGGATACTAAAAGAATATTCTTCCCATTGGGCACATTTTCTGGGTTGGGAAACTATATTCATTTCAAAGAGAACACGAGGAACAGAAATAAAATTATCAAACTATGAGATAACCATGATCCTGGGGGATCTGTTCATGTTTGTTAACCTTTGTTATTTATTCATAAACAAATCTGAGAGGCATGTTACACTGTCAGCTATAGAGAAATCCTTGGAAACTTTTAAATTATTGATGTTTCATACATAGTTGGATAAAATATTTTTACTCCCTTTTCAAAAATCTATTAGTCTGTCATGCTTGATGGTACAAATTTAAGAGAATAATAAAATGAAAGAGAAATGCACATATAATAAACCAAAACTTTGTGACATACTGTATTCTTTCACTTTCTTTTTGCCAGTTATATGGATCTAGATCCTATTTCTACATGTGTTACTAAGCAATATAAATAAAATAAAAGCACATACACAAGCACTAGGAAAACAACTGTAACATTAAAATATTTTTAAAATAGTATAATTATTATATTAGCCATTACACCATACATTGACAGAATCAGAAAAGATAAGAGCAATTACACCAAAAAATGAAATAATACTTTTCTACTATAATCACCCACCCACTCACATACACACGTACAAAAGAATTGTTTTTGGCAGTTGCTCATACATAGCAACTTTGCAAAAGTCTGTGATTTCAGAAGAGAAATCACGACAGATCCCTATAGCAAATATCTGAGAAAATACACATTCAAAAGAGAAAAGAAGTTTCATGTTATTCACATCACCTTGCTCACAATACAATGCAAGTTAGTCTCTTATTCATTCAGTCCACATTTTTCCCCCCAAGGGAATCAAAGCATACTCAGTGAGCCCTGGTAATAGTGAATGAGTAGATATTTGTGGTGGTTTGAATGGCCCCCATAGGTCATAGAAGTTAGAGTTTCAAAAACTGAAGCTAGTCCTGGTGTCTTTCGGTTCCTGTTGCCTGCATATCTGGATGTAGAACGCTCCAGCTATTCTTCTGACAAAATGTCTATCTGTCTGCCACCATGTCGAACTAAGCTTTTGAAATTAAATCAAGCCTCAATTAAATATTTTTATAAGATTTTCCTGGGTCATGTTATTTCTTCATAGCAATAGAACACTGACTAAGAAAACTCAGCCCCACAAGCATATTTAATGCTGCCTAAAATGTCCATTTAATTCTCCCTCAACAAGATTATTGAGATGGCCAGGAAAAAAGAAAGACTGAAAACAGAGAAAGAAACAAAATCACCAAAACCAGCAACAACAACAAAAACACAAACTCTACAAACACATTAAGAGATCAGTCAATAAGCTTCTTCTCAAAACTAGTACTAGTCTTGGGATATGGCACTGCCCCATGGCACTGGAATCTATGCACAGATAACTGTACCCATTTCCATATCCGTTCTTCGGGCATGTACTTACAAAAGGTTAATAGAAGTGTCTCATTCAGAAAGCCAGCTATGTAAAACTAGACCTACAAAAAGAAAACTGGTTCTCCCAAGGAACAGTTCAAGGAAAAACCAGTGGGAGATTCTTAGAACCCACAGTGTTTTGTGTACTTCATACAACATTCACAATCTTATAAAATAGACACCAATTAAATTAAGGCTGTGAAAGACTATAAACAGAAAATGTGAGGAGAGCTCAGAATCTATAGTGAGGATGCCTATAAGATATGTGTCTTTCCTAAATGCAGAAAGTAAAAGCTTGCTTTCCAGAGACAAAGACAACAAATAAATATGTCACAGAACACCAAAAAAAAAAAGGATGAAGTAGAAAATATAAGAAGACAAACCCAGCAATTATAATAAACAAAATGAAAATGTTACTAATGACACAGAAACTATAAAAAAGAAATCTAGTACTAACTAAAACATTAATAGAATGAAACATTGTATCAAAACTTGATCATGGGGGCAAATCAGTAAATTCAGAAGCAGGGTCATTTGAAATTAACCAATATAAGGAACATAAAAGAAATAAGGATATAAAATTAAGAGAATACACAAATATATGACTTTCAGATATCTCCGAAGTCACAGATGAATGTGAGGAGAGTGATAAGCTTTTACAAAGAAATACAGTGGAAAACACCCCCAAATCTTGGAAGCAATAAGATCTACATTAATGATGTCATAGTGCAAAGATCATCTCAAAGGTACACAAAGCATACTGTAGGGTATTGTGTTGTTTCATGGTAAATAATTGTTGCACCCACTGGTTTAATGAAAAGAGTTGATTGGCCAAAGGTAGGAAGGAAGTGTAGGCGGGGCTACCAGACTAAGAAAATCTCTGAGAGCAGTATGCCAGACAGAGCACCAGAGAGAAGCCAGAGGAAGCCGAGGACAACTATGCTGCTCTAAAGAAAGGTACCGAGCCGCATGGCTGAACAAGAGACATGGGTTAGATGAAGGGTAGAGAGCTAGCAAGTGATATGCCTGGGCCTGAGGCTAATCAGCCAAAAACTATTGGAAGCATCTGTGTGTCTCTGTGGGACTGCGGGACTGCGGGACAGCGGGTCTGTGGTTCTGTGGGCCTAGACCCTGAGGTTAGGCCCAAAAGTCCAGGCCAGAAACCTCGTACTACAGCATACCATTATACAAACTTCAAAATTAAAAAAAATAAATAAAAATTTACTTATTTTGAAAATAAAAAGCTCCAAGTTTCACAAAACTTTCTAGTTTGGGCTTAATTTTATCCTTTTTCTATACATTGACTTGTATAAAATATCTTTTTTTTCCCCCTTAAGACAGGGATTTTTGGTGTAACAACTCTAGCTATCCTGGAACTCACTTTGTTTCCAGGCTGGCCTTGAACTCAGAGATCCTCCTGACTTTGCCTCCTGAGTGCTAGGATTAAAGCTATGGACCACCGTTCCTGGTACTTCTCATTCTTCCTAATTAACTTTTCCTTGTCTACTACTTCTTTCTTGGCATTGTTTTGCTGTGTCAAAGCATTTAGAACATTTTGTTTCTACTTTTATTCCTTTCAGAATACTTGACAAATCCATTCCCAAATTGCAAATTTCTTTGATACGTTGTATGAGACATATTTTTCTTGTTGAGACCCAGTTCTTCTAGTATAATTTGTTAAAGATGTTGCCTTTATCTCCAATGCATATTTTGAAATCCTTTTCAAACACTAGACAGTTATAACTTCAGTGATATATACTCTTTTAAACTCATTGATATACATATCATTTCTGTGGTAAGACAATGCTGTTTTTATTATTATAATTATACTTGAAGCCAGGTAAATACCTTCTACACTAGACTTTACTCAGTACTGCTTTTTCTATCCTTGTCCTTTGTACTTCTTTATACATTCTAATTTTTTCAGTAAACAATGGTCATAGAATTTTCATTAAGGTTGCAGTGAAGATTTAGATTGCATTTGGTATGACATCAACTTTTACATTATCCAATCCATGAACATGGGAGGTCAATTATATGTAGGGAACTGGTGATTTTCAAATTTAAATTTTGTCTTCTAGAAGTTTATTGGAATTGTGCATCAGTTCTAAGAGTCTTCTGATGGAGTATTCATGGTTTCTTTCATATGGATCATATCATCTGAAACAGAAATACCTTGACTTCTCTTTGTTTCCCCATTTGGGAGAACATTGCAGTGAGGTTTCTTAGCCCAGGGCAGCCAGAGGCCCAGACCCTGCCATGCCAGACCCCTTAGCCACCTGCCGCTGAATAGGCCCCCAGAAATGACTCAGACGCTTATATTAACTTTATGCTGTTTGGCCTATGGCTCAGGCACATTGCTAGCTAGCTCTTACATCTTAAATCAACCCATTTCTATTAATCTGTCTGCCGTGTGGCCCATGGCTCACCTGTGTTCTTTATGTTGCTCCTTTGGGCTTCAGCTCTGTCTCCCTGACTCCGCCCTGATTCTCCTACCTATGCTCTTATTTCTCTTCCTACTTTTTCTATGGTGCCTGTCATGGCCCAAAACAGCTCCTTTATTTAAAGATTGATATTCACAGCATACAGAAAGACATTTCCACGTCATGAGAATGTCCCTGAGAGACCCATGGGTGAATATTAAAACACAGTTGGTCCAAGTATTGAGGAAAAATTAGGAACTATGCCTTTGTTCTAGGAGGTGTTTCAAAAAGCAGGCTTTGTGGCTATAAATGCCTACCATCACTCCCAGTGTTGTCTCTGCCCAACTTTCAAGTCAAGATGTGGACTCTCATCTATTTCTGCCTCCTTCCCTTAGCTCCAACATCATAGACCTTATTCCTCTGAAACAATAAGCCCAATTCAAGATTTTTTTTCTAGCTAGTGAACCAGGGCCTCCATATGTAACCCTGTCTGGCTTGGAGATCTTTCTGAAGACAAGTTAGCCTCAAACTAAACATTATCTGTATACCCTCTGTTTGTTCTTTTGTTTCTATGAGTTGTGTATTGGAATCAGTGAAGCTATCACAGTCATTCACTATTTATATGCTGAGTGTAATCTGACTTTTCATGTGATTTTTTTTGCTTTTTAAAATTACGTGCACCTGTCTTTGGTATATAATTTTTAGAATTGCAATATACTGTGGTGATCTATATTTAATGAAAATACTCTGAAATAACAGAATACAGAGCCAAGCCATGAAGGTCAGGGAATGGTGACCCACACCTTTAATCCTAGCTCTCTTGGACTGTAAAACAAGAAAGTAAGACAGCTAGGTGTTGGGAGAGAGAGGAGAAATTCAGCTTTTCCTGTTCTTCCCTGGTGGGCTGAGGAAAGACAGGTTGGAGTAGGAAAATTCCTGAAGACAGTCTGAGGAGTTAGTTCGGTCAGAATTAGATGTAGCTTGTTTCTCTATCACTCTGATAGTTCAGATTTTCCCCAATACCTGGTTCTAGGATTTATTATAATACTGAGTAGAATATGTGCACTAATATAATCTTAATATATTGTTCTCTTAGCTTAAAGTGATTTTTACTAGTCTGATTTTAGTTTTTGTTTGTATTTTATTTTATTAGATGTTAGAAACTCACAAGTACTTGTTTGTTAACCCTTTCTACTATCTCTATAATGCCGGGATGTGGAAACAGTAAAAATAAAAATGCATTCTTCTTTCTAGTTTGTATCTTTTTATTTTGTAATTAAGACCATTGATATTCAGAATTATTGTTGAAATATTTACATTAGACTCATCATTTTGTTGAATTTTTCCTTAGAACTGCTACAATTACAATTCTATCACGGTGTTCCTTTTTGAAATCATGGGTATGTTTATTCTACTCTTCAGCCTTAAGAATCTCATCAGGAAATCTTTGTGCAAATGACTAACTAACAATAATTCAGACAATTTGATTTCACCATGGCAGATTTTTATTATTCCTTCAATTATAATAGATATTTTCCTAGATTAATAGTTTGGGTTAGCAGTTTTCTTCATTTTGACATGTTATATCTTTGTTAACTGGCCTATTTTTTGAGATCTATACTTATTTGTGGGTATAGGACTATGTATTAAGAATGCAGTTATAAATGATAGTAGGTTATCACTTAGACTTTGGAATTTATATGACTTCATTGAAAATATTTAATGCATTTGGTATGGAAACTATCTCCTTTTAATGGCCATGGTGCCCAAAAGCTTTCTCATGTACTGTTCAAATATGTTTTATTTATCACTGACATGACAAATTAATTCTTCAACATTTTTTTCAACCTCTATTATTCTGCTTGCTACATGAGCCATTCTACTGGGAAAGCTTTCCACTGAGCATTTTATTTGCTTTATACTTGCATTCCCAACATTGTTTCAGTTTGGATTTTCTTTACAATGTCTGTGTTTTATATAAGATCTATCTTGATATACTGAATTGAGGTATTTTATTACTTAGTTTGAAACATATTGCGTTTTCTTTGAGTTCTAAGAACACATTTATAATTATCCACTTAAATTATCTGCTTGAAGTTCATTTATAAAGCTCATTGGAAACATCACTATGGGATAGATAATTTTTGGAGAAATCAATCTGCTTCAATTTTTTATGTTGTTTTTGTTCAGCAATATTTGTAAATGTAGAGATAGTTAAAGGACTGAGTTTTGTAGTATTTTTATTTCTTTTTTTTTTTTAAACATTATATAGGCTGAGAGAGAAGGCTATATATGGGAATTTGTCATATTTTCATATAAAAAATTTAATGAAAATAGAGGCTATAAATTTGAATAATACTGCACTCTAGCAGATTACTGTATGCCCAGAATATTTGGTCAAAAACAAATTATCCATGATGGGAAAATGAATATGCAGTTGGGAATGAAGACAATGCAGTGAATCTGGGGAGAGCTTGAGATGGGTGGGTGAACACGATCAAAATGTATTACATGAAATTCTCTAAGAACTAATAAAATACAGAACCAGGGAGAGTAGAGTAATGGGAAATATATATATATATATGTTAAAAATATCTATTTTTAATTAAAAAACCTAACATTCAAAATAATTTTAATCATCTTTCTTCTTTAAGTGGCAGTGTCTTAGAATTATCTTGAGAGAACTGAAGTCTGTGTGTCATAGGATCTACTCCTATGTTTTGTCCAATGGTTAGATACTATTTATAGTGATTATCACTATCCAGGATTGAGATACTACTCCTGATTCCTCACACCTAGTCTGTTGTCATGTTACAGACATACACACACTCTTCCCCTTATCAGCTGTGTGCTGGCACTCTCCTTCCTTTGACTCTTCCTTAGAATATTGTGAACCCTATGTGCCTTGGCTTTATATCTTCTGTAACCTCTAGCCTGCCTCTGATCCTACCACATGCTGTGGTTCCCCCAAATGTCTACTGCTTTGCTTTTATTTCTCCAACATTTGTTCAATCAACTTTTTTATATAAAATTTCTTTATAAAGTACCTACTATATATATTTGCTATGCATATTTTATATGATATATATACATTTATATGTATATACATATATTTACTACAGTACAGTTTGTTTTCCTGACCACCCAAAAATTAACTAATGCAATTCCATACTTAAAAACAAGATTTTAGGGAAGTTTGTTTTATTAAAAGTAAGAACAAAAGTAATTGAGTCTTAATGTAGCCCAAACTTTCATGTGTTGGATGATTAGGTTCAGGTGTTTTCAAAAAAGCAGCACCTCACAGTTCATTTATCCAGAAGTTGGTACAGACTTTTGCCATAGAATAAACCTACCATTCTAGAATCCATATATTTCTAGTAGTCATTTTAGGATGCTTCTCATGACATACAAGTACACATGAGGTATACAAAGAACCATGCCACATAGGTTATGAACCAGAAAAAATGATAAAAGAACTATCTTTTAAAGTTGAAGTTATTATTAGAATTACTATTTTTAATAAACATAAGATTCAAAATTTATTCAAGGAAATAAAAAACACAAATATTTGGAAAATATAAATAAAAACCCTGGAACTATAAAGTATACTAGACATATGTGAAAATTTAAAATTAAAATGAACAAAAAATTAGTAAATTGCAAAATTAAAAAATAATTAAAAATTCATATTAAACAATATTTCTTTTTAATTTAAAGTGATACAAAGAGATAAAAATTACAAACAGCTTAGAATTTGGGAGAAGGTGTCTTAATGCTAAACCCCAGTTTTATTGTAGTAGAGAATTAACAAAAGAAAAGAGAAGAATTAACAAAAGATCAAGTGATTTTTTTGTTCATAATTTTCAGAGTTGATGAAAAGGATAAATCTATGGGTACAAAAACAAAATAATTAAGAAAAATAAGGAAGATAAATTGGGTGGTATATTTAACATAAATAGCCTGAAGTATCAGAGGACAGAGCCCAGCCATGATGGTTGGGGAGTGGTGACTCATGCCTTTAATCCCAGCACTTGGGAGGCAGAGATCCTCCGATCTCTATGAGTTCAAGGTCAAAAGGTCTGGCAGTGTTAGCTCACACCTAGCTCTAGGAATTTTGAATGAGGAAGTAAAATAGCCTGGTACAGGGAGAGTAGGGAGGAGCTAGCATTTCCTGTAATTTCCATGAGAGAAGTTTAAGGAGCTATTTAGGTGAGAAATCACTGGATTTTTTTGTTTTGTTCGATTTGGTTTTGTTTTTTGTTTTTTTTTGTTGTTGTTGTTTTATTTTTTTTTGTTTGATATTTTTTCCTTTCTCTGATATTTAATCTTCTCCCAATATCTGGCTCCATGTTTTTATTATACTTAATAAAATTTGTGCAATATCTGGCTTCAAATATCTCTTCGGTCCTAACTTTTATTTCTTTTGTAGACTGAACTTCAATGAAGATATTTAATGTACTTGAGTGTGTGTGTGTGTATGTGTGTGTGTGTATTTATTATGAGACTTGATAGTCAGGTGCATTAGTCTCATGTTTGAAGATCAAAAATGTCAGTCTTTTTTGTATGTTTCTTGTATTAACCTGTGTAAGAAACTGAGAAGTTATTGGAAGTTATTGGATCAAAATCTGACTAGAAATTTTGGCAAAGTACCTGGTTTTATTAAAGATATTTTAATATAAACTTTAAGTGGGAAAATTAAAGGAAAGATACTCAGAAGAAAGGATAAGACATCCTAGGAGCATAGGTATGGATGAAATTCATAATACAGTAGGGCAACTATGGTAATTGCGGTTGACAACAATAAATTGTATATTACAAAATGGCTCAGAAATCTTGAATATTTTTACTATAATAAAATGATAAATGCTAAAAACCTTCTGTAGAACTATAGATTTGTACACTGTAAACATTTGTTGTTGAAAATGTTGGTTTAATAAAATGCTTATTAGCCAGAAGCTAGATAGGAAGTAGAGGCACGGAAACCAGACAAGAAGAATTCTGGGAAGAGGAATTGAAGAGCAGATGCAGAGAAAGTGAGATAAGAATGCTACAGTGAGAAAAGGTACCAAGCCACATGTCTAAACATAAATAGAATTTTGGGTTAAGTTAAAGTATAAGAGTTAGCAAGTAATAAGCCTGAGCCATAGACCAAACAGCTTGTAATTAGTATAATCATTTGTGTGATTATTTGAGACTAAATGACTGCAGGACTAGCAAGGCAGGACAGAGAAATTTCTACAAATGGTGTTCTAACATGGGGCATGTACTCCCACATAAAGCCTAAAAATGCTTTTAAAAGTTTCTAGACCACAGAAAAGGAGCCAAAAGCAGCTTCCTGGTGTGTCTCTCAAGCGAGTTTCAATACAGAGACTTAGTGACATGAAGGCTTGAGCTACAACTTGGCAGGTTCCTACAATCTCACAGATACCTCAGTACAAGCATGAGGTTTCTGTTCATACAGACAAAAGGGAAACAGAGTCAAGCATAATTTCTTGGTAGCAGCATTTTCTCTGGTAGCCTCTGTTTGCTAGCAGAAAGAAAAGGGGTAACTTCTCTAGGAGAGGCTTCCTGACTCAGTGTTAGTGGCCAAAAACAAGTGACTCTTTTAAGAGGCCCTGCTGAGATACCCTTAAATGAGGTTTATGAACAGTATGCGGTGGCATTCTACTTCATGGCAGTATGGCCCCTAAAATTCCCCAGAGTTTGGGTGGTAAATATGGTTTCTGCCAGTACCTCTGCAATAATGCTTAACTCTCAGAGACTTAAGATCTGGGTAGAGCAAGCGGCTATACCGAAGCCCATAATAACACCTTAAAAAATTAAAGGTGTGGTCAGAAAAAGAGATATACAGTAATGACAACAGTAATGACAGATTTAGACCAAGAAAAAAAAAACATAAATGGTTTACAGTGTGTTTAAAAAAACACAAAGACTGGGGGGGGGGAGAAATAGATAGAGGAATGTCCTTAAAAAGGGAATAGGGTAAAAAAAATTAATAATAAGCCACATAATGATGAAAATTACAGAGTCTGGATACTGTACTTTATCATGTTATCATTGAGGTTTTTTTTTTGCCTTCATAGGAAGTAGAAATAGTTACTGAAAGACATTTGATTGTAAATGCTGCTAGATTAAACAAATTCATATATTGTATAAGTGCCTTGACATAAAAATTGAAGTAAAAAAAAATACTACTTTGAAAAACAAGTTTGTTTTTATTTCTATAGGAAATGAAAGGCTATGAATTTACTTCAGGTTAAAGAAAATAAAATTTGGTCAATAAAGACCCCCTGAAAAACCTCAGATTCAAAAGGAATTTTCAGATAATTTGACATTTCAGAGCACTTTTGTTGTAGTTTCCTCTGAACTCTGCATCCAGAACAGCTTTAAGGAGTTTGGCTGAGATGACCCATATTCACAGAATACTTCAGTCAGAACTTATCCATAATGATAATTTTTTGGGACGCCATAAGATTACCAGAATCCCAATCAGCAAGTAGTCTGAAGAACTTTACTCACATTTCAAAAAATGATATATGGATGTTTGTCTCTATTTAGAGTATTGGTTACATGTTATAGATAATGGTAAGGAAAAAATGCTAAACAAAGGAGATTATATTTGGGATTCTTGTCTTAAAAAGAAAAATCTGAAGTGCTGTGCTGTGGGACTATGCTTTTGTACAGGATGAATATTTATTACTGTAAATATTGGTTTAATAAAATGCTAATTGGCCAGAAGCTAGATAGGAATTAGAGGCAGAGCAACCAGACAAGGAGAATTCTGAGAAAAGAAAAACCAGAGCAGACACCAGCAGCTACAGAAGCATGAAGGAAATGCTGCAATGATAAAATGTACCAAGCCAAGTGGCTAAACATAAATTGAATCATGGGTCATTTAAATGTAAAGACTGCCTGACCTACTGGCCTAGCGGTTACTGTAATATTAAGCTTTCTAGTTAATTTGTATAAGTGGCTTTGGGACTGCAGGTGAAAGAGATTAGTCTCTACTTCAAGGCTAGGTAGGACTGAGAAACTTCTCACTATAATAAATCTGCATTCTAGTCTACTGGAGTACACACTGAAGAAAGCCAAAAGATAAGAGGATGCTGTAAGAACAGAATGAAATAAAAGAACATTTATCAAAGCTTTAATAATAATAAAAAACCTAAAAAGGGTTATCATGAGTACCCATGAAGTCAAAGTACCATTTGACACTTTTAATATATAAAAATAAAAATGGCATTGCCAATCGAGAAAACTATTCCCACCAAAATGTTCTTCAAAATAAAGCTGAAATAACATTGGAGAGAAGACTAGCACTCAAAAAAGGTATTTAAAAGAATTAATTTCAGCAAGAATTAATGAGCCTATGCTGTAATCAAGTAGGACACAAAAACAGAGAGAATGTGGGTGTCACCAGACAGTAACTGCCTCATTTCTTTCCTTGTGCTAACTCCATGGAAGTATTAGCAAAATGACATACTATGAGAGTATCCTTTGCCATTGGATGGGAAGCATTAGTCCAGAGAAATGTGTTTTAATCAATTTTACTTATGAATTGTTCATTCTTTTCATCCTATATAATTTTTAAAAAACTTTATTTTCAAGGACTGAATTTGGGCTCGTCATCAAACACATCAAATGGGCCTTCTATCTACTTTTTCCTAATGCACGTTTTCAATACCCAGGCATGGTGCAGAACACTCTCCCCCTGTGTGGAGCAGCCAGTGAGAGGCAGGACTTGACCTCTCACTCTCATGACCCAGGGCTAGCTTTCTCACTTGTAGCAGATGGCAATTGGTGATTTGGGGAGAAAATCTTTCTCTCATCCATGACATCACATGGCAGACTGGGAGGGGTTAGCTCTTGTGTTCATCTGTATCCCTAAAAGTCATTTTAGCTCTAGTGTGCTACATCCTGTTCTCAGAGATACAGGTGAGCCATCTCTTGGGTCAGGAAGGCAGCAGAGCTTACCCTTCCTCCCCACATTTGACATGTGGTAGCTGGCATAAAGAAAAAATGCCTTCCCCACTCCACCCCTTGTTGTAGGCAAGAAACTGGCTATGAGGTTATAAGAGTAAGAGGCTAACCCTGACCCTCACCAGCTGCAGCATATATTGAAGTTGGCACTGCACCCCAACAGGACATCATGCTAGACCTGACCCTATTATGGGAGAAAGGAGAGAGTTTAGGTGGGTCAACACTATGGGTATAAGAAAAAAAGAGTTGGCCTTGTCTGCCTCACATACCCTCTTCAGCAGTCCTATAGCATTCCAGAGAGAAGACCCTGCACTTCATCTGGGCAAAACACTATAACTGGCCCTGGTGATAAGACTGTGAGTGGGCTGAACCTGGGGACCTGAGAACAAGAGAACTGACCCTGCTCCTTGATGCCAGATGCATTGGGTAAGCTAGCAGGGTCAGTGGTGGAGAGCTTGTCCAGGTAGTGATGACTAGGGAAAGCTTGCAGCCTGACCAACCCAAATAATCCCAGGCCTTGAATCGGGGCTATAAGTTAGTCTACACCAATATCGACCTCATCTATGAACTGTTGTAGCATGTGAAAGGGACACACCTGTTGTTGGTTGTTTTTATCCTTTATAGGGGCCCATTCCCCAGCTCCCAAATAAGTCGCACATGGAAGCTTATGCTTTCTTAGCTCTCAGCCTTAGCTCTTGACATTTTTTCTTAAATTATTCAGTCTACATTTTGAATCTGGGCTTTTCATTTTTGTTACTTTTGTAATCTCATGTTCTTACTCCGTGGCTAGCTATATAGCAAGTGGCTGTTCCCTTTCATCCTCCTTTCCTAGGCCTTTTTCTCCTTCCTTTTCTCCTCAGATTTCTCTTTATTCTCTCTGCATGCCAGCCCTGCCAATCATTTCTCCTGCCCTGCTATTGGTCATTCAGCTCTTTATCAGACCATCTGGTGTTTTAGGCCCAAAACGTAACACAGTTCACTGAATTAAACAAATGGACCATAAACAAAAATAACACACTTGAAAATAATATTCTACAATCTTTCCCCCTTCATATCTAAATCTAAAGAAAAGGTTTTATCTTAAACATAGTAAGACTATATACAATAACAATTATCAAGCAAGGACACATTCACAATATTCTGTCCAATTGTAGCTTAAAAATAATGCATTGCCTATCCTATCCTAGTGAATACAAAGTTTTATACCTAATTTACTATCATAACTAGGGAAAACTGCTTCCATAATTATCTAGTTTTCAACTTCATCAAAGACTCAGAAGGATAATATTATTTAGGTAAACAAAAGATGTGTTGCAAGAATATTCTAAAATATTTAACAATGACAGACCCATCTGGCAGCCTTGACAGTTACCCAAAGTTCCTTCTGCAACATTGGGGCGTCCTTCTCAGCCTACCAGCCTAACATATCAGGCAGACTTCTCAGTGAAGTAGGAAATTTGACAGATTGTACTGCCTTATTTTGGCAAAGTTCAACAGTCTTTTTCCTGTGTGTCCTACATGTTCAGTCTGCACAGCTGTCAAAGGTAAGAGTAATTTCTTTGCCTTATGGATAACCTTATCAAAATAAAAGCCAACTTTATAAATTTTTAAGAGTTTTTCAATGCTTATCATCTCTGAAGTAAATTGGTGCTACCAGGAACAGATGTGTCACATTATCATAAAAGCCCTAGGTTAACAAAATATTTTAAATACCATATTCTATAGGTCTTTAAAGTATTTTGAGAGCATATATCTAAAATATATTTCTATATGATCCTGAAAATATATATAACATATATACAAATTTGATTGTTATAAATGACTATTAGCCTATGTTTCTTGATTTTCCTAGTTTATAATAATAGCTTTCCAAAACTAGAACTTTACCTTATATTTTAAAAGAGCTGCATATGTACAATACATTAAACAAGAGTAAAAACACATACAGTGTAGAAAAATAACTTTAAATTTGTATCATTATGCTATGCTATATTCCCGTAAACTACTTACTGCTGTCCATGAAAGAATCATTTTTAGGGTCCCAGAAAGAAAATTTAAAATTATGTCCAAGTCCTGGAAATACTAGTCATAATCTTTGTTAATAGATATAATCTGTCATGTTTCAGGAGCTCTCCCCTGATTATGTATGATTAATATTATCCCTCAGGGAATCATCAGCCTCTCATCCCTGTGAGAACAAAACTCCAAAGCATTTTTTTTATTTCCATTTATCAAATATATTTTTAACATTTTAAGCTAAGATAGCCATAAAGTATCTAGGTTTGTTCAGTTTTTCATTCCAGTTCACAATCTCATGTCTGTCAACAGCTGTGTACTCAACACCATTAAAAAAATTCAAAATCAACACAATACTAGAAAGGAATGAGACTCCCTGTGCATTTCCCATCTTACAGGTTTTTTTTTTCTTTTACTCTCTCTTTAAAGACTATTTTATAACTATTCACTTTTTTCTACCACTATACTTCTTTTTGTTTATTTTTTTTCTTTTTTCTTAAGCCTACACACAATGTTAAACACATTGGAACCCGTTGAAAAGTTTTGTTTTTCTTTTTTCATCTGGACCTCTTTTTGTGTGTACTTATAGCCTTTTTTACTACATGATCCTAAGTGGTATGGATATCTTCTGGAATCTGCCTCCTCCTGCTTCTTAGGTTATAAAACCCTAAATTCTAAAACCTATACCTGGTGGGTTAAACCTTTCCTAGAGCTCTAGCATGCCAATGCTTACATTGTGGCAGGTGTCTTTACTTAATGTTTTGTTCCAATTTAATGCACTGGCTGTTCAGTCACTCACTGAAACTGTCTGATCAAAACTCTTAAATTAGCCATACCCCCTACCTTTTAAAAAGATTTCTCAGAACCTATGAACATATGACTTCCAAATGGGTATACCAAAATGTTGGCTTTTCTAAAAATCTTTTTACTCTTTTCAGAAGCTACAACCCAGTTTCCAAATAAATCACATGTGGGTTTCTTTTAAATTTGGGAGGGACTGTATGCGAAGAGGGTGGAAGTGAGAGAATGTGAAGATATGTGAGGTCAGGATGGGAAAAAAAGATACAGTGCCATATAATAAAAGGTAGCATATCCACATGCATCCCACTAGCTATGAAATGTAGAAGAGAAATACCTATTTAATAAAAACAAATAATAATTTGGTTTAAATCCCAGCTAAATGCACATACAATTTTATATTTAGCATTAGCATTAGTATTGGTTGAAATCTTGAAAGTAGGAAGACACATAATGGTAACATTTCTATTCCAACCTTATTTCTTCATATGACTTGTGCTAGTCTGTGGCTATGAGACTTCATAAATTGACACTATATGTAGCTTAGCAGTGACATTGACCTAGGAAAAGCTATATTCTAAATATTGTACAAATGTTTGGAGTAGGTAAGTTCCTTTTGAACAAATAATGTTTTTCCTAGAACTATAAAAATTGGGAGTTTTTATAGTAACAAACAAATAAATAATTTCCAAAGGTAAGTTTTGATTTCTTTTCCATGAAGACTGTTTTTAATAAAACATTACAAAATATTATATATATTTAATATCATCATTCTAAACTTTACCAAACTATTATTTGTAATCAATATTAATGACATTAAGCAAAATTATTTTAAAAACAAATCCAAAGAAGACACACTGGGTACCAGATGTAGGCGGAGTTTTACTTATAAGGCACCAGTCAAAGATAAATATTTATTAGAATATAAATCAACACTCACAATATTAGTAACAGCTTATAGTGGCACCTGAACAGGGAAACGTAAGCTGGAGCATTGTCAGTCTTAATCTGAGTGGGAATTTCCATTATGTCCATGGCTTCCAAAAGGTGAGTAAGTACAGCATTAGCATTTTCAGAACTCAGGGCAGTTGCCCATTGCATTCCAGAATAGGTATCTATAGTATGATGTACATATTTCATCTTTCCGAATTCTGGAAAGTGAAACACATCCATTTGCCAGATCTCATTTCTCTGTGTACCCTTAGGATTACTTCCTGCAGGTGAAGATGGTTGGTTATAGAAAGAGCAAGTGTTATAATTCCTTACTATTTCATTTGCTTCATTCCAAGTAATGGAAAAACTCTTCTTTAGCCCTTTGCTGTTAACATGATATTTCTCATGAAATTCTGTGGCTTCTAGTACATTTCCTATCAGCAACCAATCTATTTCATCATTACCCTGCGCTAGAGGGCCTGGGAGACATGTGTGCGCCCTGATATGTGTTATGTACATAGGATGTATCCTACCTCTGATGATATCCTGTAGTTGTATGAATAGTAAGGTCAAGTCTGTATCATCAGGAATGAAGTCAGCAGTTTCAATATGTAAAACAACTTTTTCTACATATTGAGAGTCAGTAATTACATTGAAAGGCTCTGTGAAATCCAACAATACCATAATAATTGCATATAGTTCTGATTTCTGGACAGAGTTATCAGGGCTCTGAGCCACCTTAGTTAAGTCTTCAGACTTGTAGCCAGCCTTTTCTAAATTGTTCGCATCAGTATAAAAGGTGGGGGCTCCAGAAATGGGTTTATCCTGTACAACATGAGGAAAGATCCAATTAGTTTCTTTAAGAATTGAATTCTCTTGTTTTGAGGATATTTATTATTAATCTCTCCTAAAAAGTCACTACAAGCCTTTTGCCAAGGTTCACTGTCTGCCTATAATCATTCAATTTCTTCATTAGTCAAAGGCATGCCAATTTCTGCAGGGTCCTTTCCAGTCAATTGGCGGAGTCTTAATTTACCTTTAAAAATCAGATCAGCAATTTTTTCGATACATGTATGTCTTCATCTTCTTGCTTGGCCTATGTGGCAGAAATATCCATTCTAATATAATGCTTTCTCTTTGCATTAAGATTCCTGTTGGAGATTGTCTAGAGGGTAAAATAACAAGTATTCAATCCAGGTCTGGATCCACATGATCCACATGTGCTTCTTGAAGTTTCTTTTCCACCAACTCTAATTCTTTCTCAGCCTCATCAGATAATTCTCTTGGACTGTTTAAATCCTTGTCACCATCCAAAGTCTTGAACAGATTAACTAGCTCATAGTTTTTTATACCAATCATGGGCCATATATGAGCAATATCTCCTAGTAACTTTTGAAAATCGTTAAGAGTCTTCAATTTATCTCTATTTAATTTTACCTTTTGTGGCCTAATTTTTTGTAAACCTATTTTATATCCTAAATAATTGATAGAATCTCCCCTCTGTACTTTTTCTGGAGCAATTTGTAGTCCCCAATCAGGTAATATTTTCTTTAGTTCTTCAAACAATGTTTCTAATGTCTTTGGGTTTGGGTCTGCCAACAAAATATCATCCAGATAATGGTAAATGATAGAATGTGGGAAGTGCTTACACAGTATTTCTAGTGGTTGTTGTACAAAATATTGACATAAGGTGGGACTATTCAACATTCCTTGGGGAAGGACTCTCCATTGGTACCTCTTAGCTGGCCCTGAATTATTAACAGTAGGCACAAAATCTTCTAGATCAAGTTTTGAATGCTCTATTCATCCTGAGAATGCTGGTCTTCTGCTATGACTGGATATGATCTCACCATCTTCGAATTTGGAGTCTGATTTTTGGGGGCTTCCTGGGGGAAGCCCTGAAAGGCATTTCCTGATGGTAGAGGGTTGCCTTCTTTATCCCTGGTAGATCTACATTCATTGGTCCAATGGTGTCCCTTGCCACACCTTCTGCATATTCCAGAAGGCAATGGCCTTCTGTTCGAATTAAACCTAGATTGGGCATTATTTCCAAGAGTACCTTGTGTACAATTCTGTCTTATATGGCCTGGTTTGCCACAGTTGAAACAAGTGATGCCTTGGTTCTTCACCCTAACATTAGCAACGGCTTGGCCTACCCAATTTTCCTCATTGCAATGGAGACTATTCAGCATTGATTGCATATTGAATCCATTCTTCTATAGGTGCAGCTCTGATCTTTAAAGGCATAAGCATTCTTCTACATTCCAGATTAGCATGATCGAAGGCCAGAGAAAGTATTAATTGCTTCCTAACTTCTGGATCTGATATTGCTCTATGAACAGCTGTGGTAAGCCTCTGTAGAAAGTCGGTATAAGGCTCTTTTAAGCCTTGTTTGACCTTAGTATAATACTCAATTTTTTGACCTGGGTCCAAAATCTTTTCCGAAGCACTCAGTGCAGCAGTACAGAATAGCAATAAAGTATGCTCGTCATAGTTTGAGTCCTCACATCAGCAAACATTCCTTCACCATGGATTTGGTCCTGAGAAGCAAAGAAACCCCTAATTTTTCCTTGTTGTTTTAAGGTCTTGGCCTCCTCTCTAAACCAGCCTCTCCAATGTAAATTCTGACTTTGGTCCAAGACAGCAGCCGTTAGCTGCATCCAATCAGTTGGTGGAATCTGGTTTTTTGCTGACCATGAATTTAGAATTTACATAAGTAGAGTGTATACCTTGCATTGATATTGCCTCTTTAAAATCCTTGATGTCTCTCATATGTACTGGCTCATAGCTATACTCTACATATTCTGAGGATACCCCAGGTGCTATCTTTGTCTGAATAGTCACTGGGAACAATAGTGGTGGGGAAGGGGGTAGCCCTGTTGTGTTTACCTCATTTGGTAGAGTATCTCCAGTACTATAATATCCCATCGGGGGTTGACCTGAACTGTTCTGAGCATAAGATGCATCACTACCCTTTTCCAGTATTGCAATACGGTCCTCCCATTCTTATATTTTGAATACTACAGTTCCCATTCCTGGATTTTGGATACTACCGGTTTCCATTCTTGAAGTTTATATACTATTGATTTTTTTAGAGCTTGAGTGTCCTGATGAAGCAGTTCTTCCAAAGACCTCACCGAGCCAGCAATTTTTCGATCCCCATCATTAACATAATTAATGATTTTCTTGTTCTTGTCATTAATGTAGTCAACAAGTTTCTTGTTTTCATCATTTATGTAGCGCCTATATTTTTCTTGAACAGTGTTATCCATATCTAAAGAGGAAGCCTTATCTGAAAGCTTGTTGTAACCAGTTTCCAGAGTATCCATCCTTTTTGCCATGTTAATGTTTGACAGTTCCATGTCATATACCTTGGACAGTAACTGTTGATTTACATTTTGTACCTGTTTAACCTCATCTGCCACCATACCATTTGATAGTTCCATAATACATAATATGGACAGTAATTTTTGGTTTCCATTTGACACCTCTGTCATCATCCTCTTATTTTGAAACACAAAATAGAGAAACAAGCCAAAAAATAGTAGGACTGGGGTATTGAATCCTTCAAGATATTCATTTAAAAACTTGTCAACCACCATAGCAAAATATGACCTAAAGTCTTCAAAAGAATAATTGTCAGCCATTGTGTCAATTCAGGTGTAATTATACCGTTTAGTCCACAGGTGTCACAGTAGCGTTCAATGCCCTGGCCATTGTATGGCAGATACAGAGACTCTCAGCAGCAGGAAGCTACCTACAGACTCTATGGGGTTTTGACGGGCCCCAGCAGGTAAAATACAATCCTTGGAAAAAGCAAATTCTCACAAATTAAGACAGGATGTTAATCACAAAATAGAAGGGTTTTTGTTTCCTTTGTTCACTTGTGCAAGTAATGTACAGACAGTTGCCCAGGTCACAATCAGCGACCACGTGGGCTGGATGGGGGGGTGCGTGCACTTTAAACTCTGCTACTAAACTAGGCCTACATGGATGGACAGAGCCGCCGTACAGGCAGGCAGTGGCAGGCCAAGTGGACGATGGACCACTCTCCTGAGCACTGTGCTGGCAGGCCAGGCGGGGTGTGTGCTTTTCGCACTGGTTCTGCAGGCTGAAAACCGAGTGCTGCAGCAGGCTGAAAGCAGAGCCAGGTGCTGTGGCAGGCCAGCAAGTTGAAAACTGCGCCTGCGCACTGAGCTGAAAACTCGCATTGCGCACTGAGCTGAAAACTCATGCTTGCGCACTGAGCTGAAAACTTGTGTTTGCACACTGAGACAAAAACCTGCACCTGTACACTGGACCAGCGGGATGGAAACTGCGCCTGGCTAGCGAGAGGGAGCTTTAAGCCCAAGTGAACAGTCTATATGTCCCCTGCCCTCTTACAGTTTTCAAAACACAAAGGGACCTCGTATACCCACCTGAGGGCACAGGCCTAAGACGTTGGGCACCAGATGTAGGCAGAGTTTTACTTACAAGGCACCAGTCCAAGATAAATATTTATTAGAATATAAATCAACACTCACGATATTAGTAACAGCTTATAGTGGCACCTGAACAGGGACTGGAGTGTCCGAGCAATGGACAAGTGATGGATGGACGATGGATTCCGATCCTGTCTCTCAGCAGCCAAGAACCAGGAAGAGGCCTCCTCATGTCCCAGCAGCCACTTATCAATGGGGTTGGCCACACCCCCTCCAGGTTGGCCACACCCACTCCAGGAGCCTTATCGGCTAACACCTGAATCCTGCCACAGACATGGGTCATGAACTTATAATATTTATAAATTTAGTATATTACTGAAGATGGATTCAAAGTCTCTTCTTAATTTTATGAGAAGTCACTCTCAAGTCATATCAATAAATATTTGTAACAAGATATCTACAACCCGCAACTGGTAATTTTAAACACAAAGTGTTAGTGGATCATTAGTACAGTTTCTTCATCCACTGACATTATTAGAAATATCTATTATTGTACCTATCACTCTAGGAGAAAATTAGTGACTCACTGTCAGAGAGCTTATCATTCCTATACTATGTGACAAAAAATATTTAAGTCTGAATAGCATGATTTTTAAAGACTAAAACTAAATATTCCTTAAGGTTTTAATGTGATCTACATTCAAATTTATAGTATGTTATATCATAGAGAAGTTTTCTCAATTCTCAGGTTTATACATTATGTCTTTTAATTTGCACTATTCCTGTCTCTTCTTCAATTTGTTTTACTATAATAAAATTATATCTAATCATTGTCTCTATTATAGTTTACAGATTATTATATGTGTGAAATCATTCAGTACAGATGACAATGAGTGTGTACTTTATAAAATTCAATATCTTTATATGTGTTTGTTTTTCTTTACATTTATTTCAACATATTTGGGTTAATTATAAATCAATTTTATAGGACACAATTTTGTGTAACAATTTTCTTCCACATAAAACTTAGAATTAGAGCTTCATGAACAGACCAGCTTAGACTATATATTTACATGTGTACTAAAAAAAAAAAAAAAAATCTGTTATTGGTGCAAATAACTTTAAGACTTTCAAAATCTCAAGGTATTTATTTCAACTGGTAAATACATGGCATTTCCAGTTTATTTCATCTCATTGATGAATCATATTCTGAATATGTATCACAGAACTGAAACTTCAAATTGGACAAAGATTTTGTTTGTAACTGTTCCCAACACTACTTCAAGTACCTATCTTGTGTATTAGAAACAAAATACTTTAGTGGGAAATTTGAGTGCTCAAATGATGAAGGTAAATCAAACTTTTATTTAAAAAATACGACCAAATCTGCAGATAAACTGAGTTGTATAAAACAATTGACATGCATGTCATAAGTATTTCAATTTGAATTTAAATTAAAATCTTGTTTCTTGGTCTAACTGGCTCCATCTCCATTGTATACTGACCACATGAGACTAAAAGCAGACTGCCCACTGATATAAAGCATTCTATTGACTAGCCCTATGTAAGATAATTTGGAGGACTTTTATACATTACTTTTTGCCAAGAAAGATAAAATCTTGTCATTTAATGATGAAATCAACTGCTTGTAGAGTGAGCATTCTGGCTCAGGAATTTTCTGCTGAAGAACCTAGGTTTGATGATGCTGTGCAGGTGTGTTAGGAGGCAAAGAGAAGGTGGGAAGTAAAACTTTCATAATTAAATTGCTCCTCAGTGCTGGTAGTGAATAAGTCACTCCTTGGAATTGAAAATTAGTAATATTCATGGTTCTCTTTTGTGGGTATTTAGTTCCCACTAGACAACATGGTAACTGCAAATGACTCTTACTACAATTATGCAGATGCCTACCTACACCACAGGGATGGCTGGTGACCAAGGTGTATGCAGGGAAATAATCATCACTGTGCTGGTAAAAGTTCAACAGGAGGCTCTTGATGACAAAGAATAATACCCCCACCCCCAAAGTAAAATCAAATACCTGATTTGTAGGATTGTTTTTAATACTCTGTTGTAAATTATTCTGAAGTGTTAGAGGTCAAGCCTCCAACCTGATATAAATAACACTGTTGAAAACTGCACACAAAAGCACAAAGCACTACAGTGTATCATTACCTTCCATAATTCACTTTCATAATTTAATATTAAAATTTGAAGATCAACTTTCCTCAATTGCTTTATTCACTAGATCCAAATGGTCTGAAATACTGAACATCATAGAACTGAGATTTGTGTAGATCTTCTTTCAGACAAACTTAAGTCTTGATGTTTTGGGGAAATTAAAATCCATTTCAATTACAATTACAAGTTCTTGAGACATTTACCTCCACTTGAGTACAATGCTTCAAACCTGAAAAATGATAACACTACCTTTAAGGCAATAAAAATGATGTCTAGTGATAGAAATTGTGGTTCAAGTATGTAACTTCAGAGTTGCAGAATAAACCTTTTTATTCACTGTAAAGATTTGTCACTCAAGTTGTTTAATAAAATGCTGATTGGCCAGAGCCAAACAGAAAATATAGGCATGGTGGCCAAACTGAGAATGCTGACAAAAGGAAGGACAGAGACAGGGGTTGCCAGCCAGATTCAAAGGAAGCAAGATGAGAATGCTGTACTGAGAAAAAGTACCAAGCTACATGGCTAAACATAGCTAATATCATGGAATAATTTAAATGTAAGAGTTGGTTAGTAATAAGTTCATAATACTCAATGAGCACTTATAATTAATATAAGTCTATGCATGGTAACTTAGAAAGTAGATGCTGGGTATTTGGGAGTTGCCAGCAGGACAGAAACTTCCATATCCACTTCAGCACTTTGGAAAATGAGGCAGGTAATTAATTTTTAGCAATTTAAGGCCAGCCTTGGTTGCATAAAGTATATTTTTCAAGTCCAACAAAGGCTTCACAGTTAGGCTATGTTTCAAAAGAAAGAAATAACAGTGGAAAGATGAGAAATGTCTTAGTGAGTCATGCACATGCCATGTAAGCATAGAAACCCAAGTTCAAATCCCTAAAATGCATGAAAGCTGAATACAATAGAAGAAATTTATAATCCCTTGATCTTGTCATAAGATGAGAAACACAGGAGAATGAAGAGAGATGAGGTGTGGGTAATAGAAAGGGGAGGGGGGAGGGGGCATTAGGCAGCCATAAATTCAGACCCACACAACAGAGAAGCAGTAATAATGTAGACAAAGGGATCACAAAGTAGAGAATTCAAATCTGGTCAAATAAAAGCAAGGGGATATACTTTGATTTCACTCCTTAATGTCATAATGACACATTATTGGTGACTCTGAGTTTGTTATTGATATTTTTAACCCAATACAATACCTTTACAATTTTAGAGACACAAATCTATAATCTGCATCAAACTGCTACAAGAAAATAAGAACTCATAAGGAGAATAGCATGTTTCTCTAGTCTTTGCCATCACAATATTGCTCAGTTCTTAGACAGGGACTCAAAATTTAATTTATTTTCTGCTCCTAAAAAAATCGAATAGATGCTAAGCCCTTGTTTAATTTATGTATCATTAAAGGAAAAAGGTAAATATCAAACTGCTTCCAAAAATATGTAAGAAGTATGATTGATATAAAGTAAATTATCAAATAAAATAAAATTATATTTCAATGTTTGTTGATTATATAGTGAGTTAAATATACCAAAAATTTGGATAATCAGAACAAGCACTTTGTCTTAAATATATAAAAGCCATGATAAACTCTAAAGCATGACTATGAATGTTAATGTAATCTTTTATCACACTTGAATTCTACCAGTTCTGAAACACTGAGCGTTAGCTCAGCTTCAATTTCTCTTCCTTGATGAGACTTTGGAAGCATTCCTCCTTGAACATGTCTTTCTTGGAGAAACATTGTTTCTAATCTAATCATTTTGAGGCTTACTCATGAACATTAGTTAGTTAGACAATCTTCTGTTGGCTATCACAGTACTGTATAGAGTGGGTGTGAAGTGTATTCAACTAGAATTCATTCATTATTTAGGGAAAATAATAATATATCTATATAATTTCATCTATATACCTCATAAATTTCTTGAGGTCTGGGCCTATTCTGATTTTGCCATTTAAGTAAGAACCTTATAGATAGACAATAATAAATGTTTGTCTAAATACTAAATCCTTCACAAACCCCTTTTGGTCATTTTGGAGTAAATAAAATACTCCCAAAGAAGGTTAATCATGGTTGTCAACCTAATAGAATATGAAATGAAACAAGAGACAGGCTTCTGTGGTCTCTTAAAATATTAACCAAGTAAGAGAAAGATCCTCCCTCAGACTGTTTAGCATCTTTTTAGAAAAGATGCCCTGCAGGAGGAAAAGGCTTCTTGTTTATGTCTTTCTGTTCTTGTTGCTGCTCTTGTTGTTTTATGTTGGTTCTCTATTGACATCAGTTTTAACTTCTTTGGCCTTCTACAATGAAATAAAGAACATCTATGCTCTTAGAATCCTTCAGACCTCAAGCAGCTAACACTGGAACTGCTGGGCCATGCAACACCATGCAAGAGAAGCTACCATGTTCTTAACTCTTTCAATATGCAAGTAATTATTGCCTTCGTTATTATGGTTCTGTTTCCCAATGATAATTAGCTTTTATAATATGTTCTCTCTCTCTCTCTCTCTCTCTCTCTCTCTCTCTCTCTCTCTCTCTCTCTCTCTCTGTGTGTGTGTGTGTGTGTGTGTGTCTGTCTGTCTGTCTGTCTGTCTGTCTGTAGTAAGAGGTTTCTGGCCCTTACTTATGGGCCTAACCTCAATCAATTTTTAGGCCCGCAGACCCCAGACATGCAGAGACACACAGATGTTTACAATTGTTTTTGGCTGATCGGCCTCAGGCCCAGGCATATCACTTGCTAGCTCTCTACCCTTCATCTAACCCATGACTCATCCTGTTCAGCCATGGGGCTCAGAACCTTTTCTCACAGTAGCATGGTTGTCCTCTGTTTCTTCCAGCTTCTCTCTGGCGTTCTGCCCGTGCTTCCTGTTCTCAGAGTTTTTCTTAGTCTGTTAGACACACCCACACTTCCTGCCTGCCTTTGGCTAATCAGTGCTTTTTATTAAACCAGTGGGTGGGACAATTATTTACCATGAAACAACACAATACCGCTACATCTGTTTAATATTTCAACTTTTCCTAAATATCTGGCTCTGGATATTTGTCCTATACTAACTAGAATTTGTCCAATTCTGTCCATTCTTTTCATACACAGTAAATGTACTGCTTGAATTTTTAGTTAGAGCAATAAGACAACTGAAGGAGATCAAGAAGATACATATAGGAAAAGAAGTCAAAGTAACAGTATTTGGAAATTATAAGATAATATACATCAATGATCTTTAAAATCCCACCAGAAAACTTTTTCAGCTAATAAACACTTTCAAAAACTTATCTTGACAAAAAATTAACTTATCAAAGTCAGAAGCCCTCATATATAGCAGTGACAATTGAGAAAGAAATCATGTAGACAACCCCTTTTACAATAGCCTCAAATAATATAAAATATATTGAAGTAACTCTAATTAAGCAAATAAAAGACTTTTATGATAAAAAATGTCAAGTCTTTGAAGAAATTGAATAAGGCATCAGGAGATGAAAAGATGTCTCATGCTCATGGGTTTGTAGGGTTACTATAATAAAAACTGCCATCCTACTCAAAGCAATTTACAGATTCAGATCAATCTCCATAAAAATTACCACACAAATTTTCACAGATCTTAAGTGAACAATTTTCAATTTCATATTGAAAATGAAAAACTTAGAAAAGCTAAAAAATACTGACCAATAAAAAAAAAAAAACTTCTAGAAATCACCATCCTTAATTTCCAAGGTACTACCAAAGTATATACAGTAAATATTCTATATTTAATAAAATTATCTGGAATATCAGAGAACAGAATCACTCACAGCCAATCTGTGAACATTAGGGATTGGTGACCCAGACCTTTAATCCCATCAGACAGGAGATAGAGATCCATCTATATTTTAGTGATTTCAAAACTAACATCTAGGCAATAGTAGCTCACACCTTTAATCCTAGCTCTGAAAGAGCTGAGCCAGGAAGTAAGATAGCTGGGCAAGAGAAGGCAAAAATTCAGCCATCTGTCAATGTTGCAGGCTAAGAACCCATGAAGATAAGACTTACCCTGTTTGGGCTGAGAAGATAGCTGGATGTGAATTGACTGTGTTTTGTTCCCTCTATCTGATACTCCAGCTTTCCCCCAATATCTGTTTTTTTTTTTTTAATTATAATACTAAATAGAATTCATGTAATAGTATAGTAACAAAAATGCATGGTATTGACCCCAAAACAGAGACGTTAATCAATGAATTGAATTGAAGACCCAAACATAAACCTAGACACTTAAAAAAACCTGATTTTAAATAAAGAGGTTAGGAATATATACTGGGAAGCAATAGCATCTTCAACAAATGGTGCTGGTAAAACTGAATTACTACATGTAGAAGAATCTGAATAGAGCCATACTTACTACCCTTCAGAAAACTAAGCTCCAAATGGATCAAGTTATCAACGTAAAACCAGATATACTAAACCTGATAGATGAGAAAATGAGGAATAGCTTTCGTTGGAAAAGAAAAAGAATTCCTGACCAGAATGCAATTAGCATAGGAACTAAGATTAACAATTAATATGCAGAACCTCATAAACCTAAGAAACTTCTGCATGGCAAAGGACAGTCATTTGGAAAAAGCAGCAGCCTATAGTATTGGAAAAAAAAGTCCTGAGTGAAGTAATCCAAACTACAAAGACAGCTATGGGTATATATTCATTTATATGTGGATATTAGCTATTAAGTCAATGATAACTGAGCTACAATCCTAGTACCACAGAGAGTAGGTATAGACGTGATGAGATTCAAGTGTCAGTTGATAAGGTCCTAAGATGCTTATCCATGGTCCCGGGCTCCTGAAGGGGAAGTGGCCAACCCCATTCATAAGGGGCTGCTGGGATCCTTAGAGGCCCCATTTCCTGGTTCTTGACTGCTAGAGAGACTGGTTTGGCATCCATTGTCCACCTCTTGGATAATCCAGTCTATCAGGTACCTATATAAGATGTTATTATTTTGATAAATATTAATCTTAGATTGGCGTATTTTAAGAGAAACTCCACCTTCATATAGAGAACTAGAAGAAAGATATAATCTCATTAGGAAAGAAAGAATGCATAGATAGCTATGGGTAGATGAGGGCTTGAAATGTCCGGTTCAAATTGGAGGTGTAAGAGTAGAGGGGTTGGTGTGAGGAGTACAGGGAGAGAGAGCTAAAAATAAGGGGAATTTAAGGGCTAGTATGGAAACCTAACACAGTGGAGCCTTTCTAAAAATATGAAGGCATAGAGTGCCTACATGTGCTTACATAGAGTCCTCATTAGTGCATTCTAATGTCCTTTGTAGAGGAAAGTACTCTGAATCAAAACAGAAACTTAAACACAAATCTATCCACAAACCCTTTTACCTATAATGGTTTATTTACTGCAAGATATGCTAAAGAAATGGTGGCACAGAGCTTGTAAGAGTAACCAACCAATAACTGATATGACTTAAGGACTATGCAGCCAGAAATAACCCATACTCAACATGGCCGGAGGTAACCAAAACCCTGAGACTAGGTATTCCAGGTACCTAGGGTAAAGCTAAGTAATACCAGTGTAAGAAAAAATACACTGAGGAAATAGCTCCTAATTAGATTGTACTATATCCATACATCATTGCCTTATTCAGATATCACCAGAGAGGCTTCCTCCTGCAGAAAATTGGAATAAATATACATATTCATTACCTAACAATATACAGAGATTGAGACCATTGATTACTCAGCACTAATGGGATGGCTTTATCAAATCTCTCTCCTCCAGAGCTCAGCAGACCCCTAAGGGAGAAGTGTGAGATCCAAAGGGGATGGGGCATATCAAGAAACAAAGCCCTTTATTTAAACATGAATGAAGCACATATGGATTAACAGAGACTGAAGCAGCATGCACAGGCCTACATGTATCACATAGTCATCTGTGTATATATTACAGCTTCTAGTTTAGTGTTCTTATGGGGATCCTGAATGAGTGACATCGTGGACTCCTTTCTTTATGTTAATTTGTTCTCTCGAACTTCTATGGGATTGTCTTTGATTTACCTAATATTATTTGTTGTATTTTTAAAAATGAATGAAATGAATGAATAAAATTATAGTCATTTACCACAACAACCAATTGTCATTTATACCTTCAGGGAGAGGAAAAATCAGTTTTCTCCAATGGAGGAATTCTTTGTATATCAACAACTGCTGGACAGGCTTCTGTTCATTCAGGAGTAGTTGACCAACATATATTCCAAATATTCCAACATATACTCCATACACTTCACAGGGTTTTTTGGGGGTGGTGTGGTTTATGTGTGTGTGTGTGTGTGTGTGTGTGTGTGTGTGTGTGTGTGTGTGTGTGTGTGTGTTTGTGTGTATGTGTGTGTACGTGTATGTTTGTGTGTATGTGTGTGTGTGTGTGTGTGTGTGTGTGTGTACGTGCACACCCACACTATTATTTTTATTTGGTTACAGTTTGTAGACTTGCTCTGTTTTTGTTTACTTTTTTGTTTACCTTTTGGGGTGTTATTTTATTTTCTGTTTTAGGAGATTTGTTGTTTTACTGTTTTTGCTTTTCTTGAGAATGAACTTAAAGTTAGATGGGTGGATAGAAGAGAGAATCTGGTAGTGCTTGGATGAAAGCAAGTTTATGACCAAAATATATTTAAATTGTTAAATTTTCTTAAAAATAAAATATTGTAAAAATTAAGCTCTAAAAACTAAAAATACAAGAGGTTTTGCTCTCAGTCGACAGAATGTGTATTTAACAGGAGGTTATATGTATAGTCTAATAAGATCAATGGAGTATTATAAAAAGTAAGGGTTTTTTTCCTCAGAAGCAAAAGATACAGCTACATAGTCTGAAAGATGTTTAAGAATTTACCAAGAAGTATTTAATCACATCAACATGCCAGAAATAAAATATCAGGGATACAGAGTTTTCAAAATGCAACTAATTTTTTTTTCAAATACAAATACTCAGAATTTGATATCAGAATTCTAGGAGACTTATCTAACACAGTGTTGAAAGCAAAAGAGACAGATAAGGCTTTCAAAATTCCAAGTGAAATTATTTTAGCATATTTTATACCCCAATATCTATATAGTGTGGTGTTAATGGAAGGATAGTTCATTGATATTTATTTCCCCAAAATTTCATGTACTTTTCCTCAGAACAAGGAAAAATATAGGATTTGGGCAAAAAGAAACCAAGTAGTAGTTGAAAGGGCTGTAGTTTTCCAGTGTCTGACTTGGTAAACAATCAGAAAAGATAAGGTGAAGAAGACAGAAGGAAGAAGATATATCACAGAGGTTGACTGAAATGGGCCAGCAGGGCTATGCAAGAAATTCAAGGAAACATTACCAGCTAGAAAAATTGTTTGTGAAAAATACAAAAATATACTAAAAGAGATTATTATACAGATTTTAACTAACAATAAACACATGTATATTGTCTTTCAATTAAAAATATGAAACACATATTTAAGACAAACTTTATTAATATTAAAATATTAGTAAAAAGAAAAGGAGACTGGAGTTTAGTGATTCTGATTTTCATTTCCAATTTTTTGAAAAAGCTAAATAAAAATTGAGCATAAAACCAGATACAAACCCGCCATGGCATTTTTTTCTTCTATGTTACAATAATTGATATTGTAATTCCAGAGAAACTGCTGATTCCTGGCCATTAGGAGCTGCCTGTGGGAGGTGGATCATGATAGCAGAGCTGTAGCTGACTCCAGGGAGCATGAATCCCACCCACTATGATTTGAATGTCAGTGTGTTTATTAATTTATGGCATCTGTGATTAAACTCCTCTAGATCTGGAGTTTCTATAGTCTAAGTTTTATAAAACAGAAATCAGAACATTCAAGGAAAAGCTTAGTACTCATCCATTTACTACCATCAGGTACTTTTGGATTCTCCTTGTTCTCAGAGTATTTCTGAATCAGTTTTTGCTTGGAAAACAAAACAAAATAGCTCCCAAACAGAAATTTACATATTGTAAATTATATGAATCTTTTGCTTTAAAAATCTTAATATTTAATCTAAATCCTTTATAACTGTATATTTTAAACTCTCTATATTCTATTATTAAGTTAAAACATGCTAATGATGTATTTAGTAAGAAAGCTTGATATTTCAAAATTAGGTGTAAGGATACAGTTTTTAAATATTCTCATGCCTGAGTACATTGGAATATAATTACAAGTGGATGAATTAGTACCTCCCTTTGCCTGGATTCTTCAGTTTTTACAATTATTCCACAGTCTCTTCAATGCCTTGGTCAATTATTTGTGTTTCTGATTTCCTTTTTAAGGCCTTTGGTTCCACATACAAGAAAACAATAGCAATGATAGTAAAGTGGAACATAGACACGTGTGTAGAGAGAGAGAGAGAGAGAGAGAGAGAGAGAGAGAGAGAGAGAGAGAGAGAGAGAGAGGGAGGGGGGGGAGGGAGGGAGGGAGGGAGGGAGAGGGAGGGAGGGGGGAGGGGGAGGGGGAGGGGGAGGGGGAGGGACAGAGAGAGGACAGAAAGTTAAGAGACTAAGAGTGATTTGGAGACAGTCACTAAAACTGACTCCTAAGATCTAAATTAAAACTGACTCTTTAGAGAGTTGGGTGAGACCTCAACGAATGAATGTAAAATAACACCCAGTAAGATATTTTGTATTTCTAGATTCCAAACTAATAAAATGAGCATTTGTCTAAGTGAATATATATATATTACTACATTTATTTTTAGTTACATACTTTTGCACCCTAACTGAAAGAGATGTTTATTGCCTCAGTGATGTGAAATTTGGATTTGAAACTAGGCTGTCTGCTTAGTTTGGGGAGAGAGACTCTTGTTAGCAAGATTCAAACTTAAATCCATAGCATAAACTATACTCTATATTCTTGATAAATTGTTCAGGAATTTCAATTTGAACCAGTTACATCAATGAAATCCGTATGTTTTATATAGCTGTTCAAATACTTACAATATCTTTTCACATTGTAGACATAGGTAAGCATTTTTAAAAAAGCAGCAGATCTTGCTGTTGTGGATTACAAATATAGAACATGGTTTTCAGGCTAGCTTTAGTATTGGTATTGGTTTATGGCTAAATATTGGCCTATTTGAGTATTTGTTCATTTCAAACTAAAATAGAAAATATGTCTTTTCCTGTATGTTTGTATGATAATCATCAATTGTTTAAAAATCAGTTTGAGATTAGCTTAACTATGTTCTCTTCCAAATGCTTCTTTTTATAAACTCAATTCACACCTTGTTTGAAATTGAAACACAAGGCAGTCATGTTTTTTAGAGAGGACCTTGGCAAGTCATTTTGTTAAGTCTCTAATTTTTAGTCAAGAACAGAGCACTGATAATATTATCATATATGGCCAGATAGTGTGAGGTCACCTATTAGTCAGAAAGGATGATAGAACCACTTAATTTCTAAATTGATTGTGATTCTGACTAAAGAGGGAAATGTGATTTATCAGCACTAAAAGTAACGAGGAAAACTACTCACTGAAAAATTAGTAGGGTGATATCAGAACATGGCTGAATTGCTTTCTTCATTTAATATACAGCACACTCTAACTACTTGCTTTGTAATGTCTGTATCCTGTATTAAGTTAATGCAATTATTGCTGTGTTACTTTGAATGAGATGCTTTTGCTTTAAGATTTTGCATGTTATGTCTATATTAAGGGAATTTAAAATGACAGATATTAACAGTAGTTCTTCAAAAATGCCTTTGGTCATCCAAATACCACTGCATTTTCTTGCTATTTCAAAATCTGTATATAGGCATTTAAATGTAATGCTTCTTGTAGAAAGACCAATGCCTAACTTCTTAAGTAACTTTGAATAAAAAAGACTTGTTAAAAAATGTACATTTTTATCAGTGAAATGTCTCAAGAAGAGAAGTAATCAATAACAATATTCTCTGGATGGATATGACTATAATTAGTATACATGATATAATGTATCATTATATTGGGTTGTAGTAAATTGCCACCCATAAAGTTTCTAAAAAAGAGAAGGTCATCGCCACTACTCTAGGGTTAAATATTGCCTCTGAAATGTCAAGTACTTGTATCTATAGACATGAGCAAATTTATATCATTGATTAAGAATGAGTATTTATGAAACCTAAGCTACTAAATTAACAACCACCACAGACTGTGTAAATATGAATTGTTTCATGATTCCTAATTGGTCTTATAATAAAAACTTGTTGGGGTAAATTCAAAATGATAAGAGAAGCAAAAGAACAAGGCACTAAAGAAACTTCTCACCAGTACTGAATCCTCAGGCCAAAAGGGAAGACCCTGTCTCCAGGAATCCTCAGACTGAATGCTTTTGAGTTTCCAGCCGAAAGAAAAGAGAAGCAAATGACCTCATTCCTGTCTTCTTCTGCCACATGTTCCCTTTTCTGCCCAGCCACATCACCTATATCTCAACCTTCCTAGTTCTGAGATTGAATGTGTGTGCTACCACTGCATAGCTTTGCTTCTCTTTTAGACTGCTTACGGTCAAGTAGTCCAGGGTGGCTTCCAGATAGATATCTGCCTCCTGAGTGCTAATATTAAATGTATATGCTACCACTGTTGACCTTTATGGCTAACTCTATGGCTGACTGTGTCCTCCAATAATCAGACCAGCTTTATTTCTTAGAGGATGCACAAAATATCACTACAATAAATGGGATAACTACATAATTAAATGTTGATTTTTTTATTGTGTAGGATTAGACTACTGTATGTAATAATGAATGAAGGGTTGTGTGAATTGTTTTATGTGAACAATGATTTTGATTTGTTTCTTTCTCCGTGGGCTTTCAGCTTAGTTTTACTTTCCAGCCTGCTCTAAGGTAAAACTTTACTCAGATTCTCTGTGCCTCACCTGCACATCTTGTTGATCTTTTTCTTAACTGGGCTTTTTATTAGGAAAACAATTTGTAAACTCAATCTTCATTGAACAAGCTAGATAGAGACTGAGCCCCTTATAAGAGATTTTAGGGTAAATCTGTGAATACTGCAGTTACTAAGGAGACAGGTGAACAGACAAATTTGTAAAATATTGGGAAAAATATTATACTCATCCTAGAAAATATGTTTATTTCATCTAAATAGTAGTAGCTAGAGTTCTCTATATGAATAAAATAACTATTTTATGTGGTATGTGTGTATGTGTGTGTGTGTGTGTGTGTGTGTGTGTGAGAGAGAGAGAGAGAGAGAGAGAGAGAGAGAGAGAGAGAGAGAGAGAGAGAGAGAGAATCAGACCACAGTCAATTTTCACCCAGCCAACTTCTCAGAACATGGTAAATGTTATCTTCAAGAGTCCTCAGCCTAGCTGGTCACTTCTACAAAAATGTGTAAATCTCTGTCTCCTCCTTTCTGTATTACTGCCTTAAATATCTTCTCTGCACAATTGTTTTACTTCCAGGTTAAACTCTTCATCATCTTAGAGTTAGGAGTAGAAGTGTGAGCTTGGCTATTAGGTCTTGAAATCACAGAAAGGTCTGTCACCACTCTCTGACCTTCATGCTTGACTGTGGGTAATTATGTTCTCTGCTATGCTAGACTGATTTTATTAAATATACAACAAAGGACCACATATTGCCTTTGTGTCAAAAATAAAAAAGTTTATAACAAACATAAGAAAAACTACATATAATAGGTACAATAATTATATACAATATAAACAAGTAATAATTACATGACTAATGTTAACTGCTTCTGTGTCTCTGTTCTAAGGCCTACAATCTTTCTATTATTAAAGCCATTATTGAACTCATATAGGCTTATCTGTTAAGCATATTAAAGAAAGTATTGTGGGTTTCTTTGAAAGATCAGTAGCTGTTGTGCCCTGTTTTTGTACATCCAGAATGATTTGTGACTGTTTCTCATAATACTAGAAATAAGAGAAATTTTCTAAATAAGAGGAATTATTGTGACATCTGTCCCTGTGTTCACCAAACCTTTAAAGATAACATCATTTATATTTATTTTTGACTTTGGTCTTTGTTCATTTACAGAGGTTTTCTAAAATATTCACTTTATGCTTTTTATAAAATTTTTGGTCTTTTTTCTACAGCTTTTCTATTGTCCAGAACAGTATGGTTTTTTAGAAAGCACTTTAGTTTCTTTAATTGCTCTGAGAAGGTGTTTGCTCTAAGATAGTTAGGTAAGACTGAACTAAATTTGATATGAGGACTTTTAAAAAGCCTCTTAGAGTGTTTCCCAAAGTCAATAAGTTACTTTGTCTGTCTCTTATTAACCTTCACTCATTAATCTAATGCCTTTCTCATACCTTCTGCATGCTTTAGAAGGGGAGGGTGTTCCCTTGAGATTATTTCTAACAAAGACTTTGTTTCTGTGAATGCCTTCTTTATGGCATCTTTTTATGTGACCTTGACTTCCACAATTATAACATTTAATATTCTGATTTTTCCTAAACCTCTAGAAATAACCTCTTCAACCCATTCATTATTCAGTTATAGGATTATAAACTAATGGTAGCATGAATCCAATGCTCAAAAAATGCTGACCTTGCTTTCAACAGCCTAATTATCCTTTTGCATTATGAGTTAGCATTTTCAAAATCCAGAGATTCAATAATTATTCAACAAGCTTCTGAATCTGGCAGTATTCTGTTTACTGATACAGTTAATCTTTACAAAAAATGTAAATGTTTTTGAGCCTTTAATATCTTTTGTAAAGGGTTCAATTTTCTTTTCTGTCTTCAGTTTTATCCCATGAATTCAAGGCTGCAATTTGTCATAAATCCAGGTTGTGTTCTTCATATAGTGCCTACCTTTCTACACCAGCATAATCTCCCTCTTTAAGAAGTTGGTCTTATGAGATTTCTATTCCTTTGTATTGGCTTTTTTGTTATATTGTTTTAGCCTCATCTTTTAATCATGACTTCCACTGTAGAAGTGGTCTGACCTCCAAAATAGCCATAACCATATCTTACCAGTCTTCAGGGATATTTCAGTTACATGTTGACCAAGAACTTACCATTTATTTAACAAATGGTTACTGCCTACCATAAGTGACAACTGCATCCTTAACTCTCCTCAAATCTAACATTTGTACAAGAGCCCTGCTAACCTCTAAAAAATTTTATTATTTTTGAATTCTTTAAAGTTACTGATATATTAATTTTGGTTATATGAAAGCCTTAGGCTGTTTTGTGTAATCTTTTTGTAATTATTTTATTTAAAAACCTTTTTATTATACCCTCTACTGCTCCACCTCCCTTCCTTCCCATCATCCCTCAGCCTTTCCCCACCCCATTCCCTCATCCATTCCTCGAGGAGGGCAAGGGATCCCAAGGTGAGTCAGTTCAGTCTGGCATATCCAGTTGAGGTAGGTCCATGTCCTTAATCCCAGTATCAAGTCTGAGTAAGGTGTTCCTCTGTAGAGTGTGGGTTCCAAGAAGCCAGTTCATGCACTAGGAATAAATTCTGGTATTACTATAAGAGGCTCTAAAAAATGCCTATGTGTAGTAGTGAGGTTTCTCGGGTCCCGGGCAGCCAGAGATCCGGAGACCCACAGACCTGCCGCCCGGGACCGCTTAGCCGCCCAGCCGCCTGGGTCCCCAGAAACGACTCAGACACTTCTATTAACTTTATGCTGTTTGGCCTATGGCTCAGGCACATTGCTAGCTAGCTCTTATATCTTAAATCAACCCATTTCTATTAATCTGTTGGCCACGTGGCCCGTGGCTCACCCGTGCCTCCTTACATGTTGTTCCTTGGGTGGCTTCAGCTCGGTCTGCCTCTGACTCTGCCCTGCTTCTCCTACCTAAACTCTGAATTCTCCTCCCACTTCTTCTATGGTGCCTGCCATGACCCAAAACAGCTCCTTTATTTAAAGATTGAGATTCACAGCATACATAAACGCATTCCCACATCACCTATGCCTTTCAATTGTCATCTATATTTGAAGGGTTTAGTTACTTTCCATTAATATTTTTCAGTGGTTATTTCAGAGTCAGTGAGATCCCAATAGCTTGGGTCAGCCATCTCTGTGGGTCTCTTCCTCATGATCTTAATCTCTTTTCTCATAAATTCTCTCTTCTTTCTCTTCAACTGGATCAGGAACTTGACCCAATGCTTATCTGTGGATCTCAGCTTCAGCCATCATCAGTTGCTGAATAAAGGTTCTATGCCAATTAGGGTAGTCATTCATTTGATTATAGGGGAAATCCTAGTCAGACACCCTTTCTACTATTTCCATGGCTACCTTGTGGGTTCTTGGATGTTTTCTAAGATGATGATGAGATTGGTTCTTTAAATTTCTCTGTCTTAGTCTGAATATCTCTGTTTTCTCTTAACAGGCTTTTTCTAAGACTTTCTTCTTGGCATTCACATTATCTGATTTTTAAAGTGATAATACAAAAACAATCATCAAATCATATTCATAATAAACATTATTATGGTAATCCCATCTACATTACTTATTTTCTCCTTTACTGGTTCCAGTTTTAAATATCTAGAGTAATATCAAAGAATGACCAACAACCTTCCATTACAATACTCTTTCTTGTTTTTATTGTGGGAAAAATATCTCTCTCTACCTTAAATAAATTCTCCTTTTTAATAAATCACAAATTATTCACCAAACTTCTTGTCAATTATGATTCAGATGACTGTGAAGTAGGGCAGCTACCTACTGAAGCCTAAAAAGAGGATCCAAAAGAGGAAAAAATCACAACCCACTGCCTGAAAAACTTAACCAGATGAACATGGAAAAGAAATATGTGGGGAGGGGGCCTTTGTGTAAGGCAGTAGATTAACTTTTAAAAGAAAAAGCTAACCAGGTGGTAGTTACTCCAGCCACATGTAGTTCTGGCCAACAAGTAGCTTTTTTTTTTTAAGAATTCATGCTCCAAAAGTTGAGTGCCATTATTACATTATTTCTAGTTAGTATATGATGAAAACCCAAAGTCAGGAATTGGGGAAAAGCTGGAATATCAGAGGAAAGAAACAGACCACAGTCAATTCTCACCCAGCCAACTTCTCAGGCAGAACTGGGTAAAGGTTATATTCAAGAATCTTCTACCTGGCTGGTCACTTCTACATAATGCCTGAAACTCTGTTTCCTCTAGTCTTACTGCCTTAAATATCTTTTTTGGCCAGGTGTTTTACCTCTAAGTTCAACTCTTCATTATAATCACAGAGTTAAGATTAAATGTGTGAGATACTACTGTTTATCTGTTAGGTCTTGAACTCACAGAAATTCAGGAAGATCTCTGTCTCCTTAGCAATGGGATTAAAAATGTGAGTGTCCTTTCTCTGACCACCTTTGCTTGACTGTGGGTGATTCTGTTCTCTGATATTTCAGGCTGACCTTATTAATTGTACAATCTGTTACCACAGGAGAGCTGTGTCTTATTCCCAATTTTAGTGGAATTGCTTTAAATTTCTCTCCATTTAAATTGATGTTGGATATGGGCTTGCTGTAAACTGCCTTTATTATTTTGAGGTATGTCTCTTTTATCATTCATCTCTCCAGAACTCTTTTCATAAGCAGTGGTGGGATTTGTCAATGGCCTTTTCTTCATCTAATAAGGTGATCTTGTGATTTTTGCTTTTTAATTTGTTTATATAGTAGAAAACATTTAAAGATTTATATATGTTAAGTCATCCATAATTTTCTGGAATGACTCCTACTTGATTATGGTGGATGATTGTTTTTGATGTAGTCTTTGATTTGGTTTATAACTATTTTATTGAATGTTTCTGCTTTTATGTTCATAAGAGTAATGTGTCTGTAGTTTTATTTTTGTTGGGTCTTTATGTAGTTTGTGTTTTAGGGTAACTGTGGCCTTATGAAAAAAAATTGTGTAGCATCCCTTCTGGTTTTATTTTGTGTAAAAATCTGGAGTATTGATATTAACTCTCCACTGAAATTATGGTAGACTTTTTTTGCTAACATCATATGACTTAGAGCTATTTTTTGGATGGGAAATTTTTATTGACTTTTTCTATTTCACTAACCATTATAAGTCTATTTAAATTGCTTTTCTGGCTTTTATTTAACTTTGATCATTAAAATGTATCACAAAAATTATCTATTTATTTTAAATTTTCCAATTTAGTTTAGTTTTTAAGATATGTCCTTATGATTCACTTGATTTTCTCAATGTCTCTTGCTATGTCCACCTTTTAATTCTATTTTTTTTTAATTTGGATATACTATATCTGCCTTCTTTGCATTAGAAAAACTGAAAGAGTAGACAAAAAATTCACTAAATAATTATAAATTTAAGGGATATTGAGGAAACGAGGATGTAGGAATAGTTTCTAAGTCTATAGAGAACATCTTTATTGAAACCCATGAGCTTATGAAATGACTATATTTGTAAACTGAGTTTGAGAAAAGATTCCTTGTATAGGTAGAAAATATTCCCTCAAGAAGTTATGGATTATTAAACTAAAGTCATCTTGTCTGTCATAGGATGCCCCCTTATAAGTTATTGGCAGGGAAGCCGTTCATGTCCAGGAATCAGAACTTCCCATTGTACTTGGTTATCAATCATTACAAGATGGTAAGATACCATCACAGAAGGTGGTAATTGGACATAGATAGGTCAATATGTAATTTCCAGAGAAAATTCTACAAGGATAAAACTTCCTCCCTGTAGTTTAGGGTTAATATTGCCAGAGGTGCTACATAGGCTGATGAGGTAGAAAAGCCATCAATGATTTTACTCAGTACTAGACGTTGCATCCTATAATTATGACATGCCAGGACCAATGTATTCACTAATGTTATACTGAGTTGAGTTATGAAGTAACCAACTGCTTTATGTTTTGTTTTGAGACCTGATTCACAAAAAAGAATCCATGCTTATTACTATAAATCTGAACAAAATACTATTGTTAGAGAGGGCATAGTGTCTAGAAAGGAATGTATTATTATTATTTTGCTAAATAACCATGTTATCAAGATGATTTTTACATATTAGTACCCTTAGATCTAGAGTACTCTTAATTTTTGTTAGAGAAGCATTTTTAGGCAATGAGAAGTGGCTACTGAAGTGATTCATGAAGGCACTATTCTTAGTGTCAAAAATAAGTGACTATGAGTGCTCAGCTCCAAATAGAGGTCGCTACCCACAAGACGAGGGTAACATTGAAGAGGAAAGAGAAATAATTAAAAGCTAAGACAGGGAGAAATGTGTAATGTTTTCTAAATGTGGCATAGATGGTCCACCCATGACCTTAGAACACTGGTGGTTGCCTACATAAGACCTGCACAAACGCAAACCATCTAAAATTACAGAACAGATAAAAGTGACTTAGGGAGTCCTAAGTACCAATGCTAGCTGACAAGATGTTGAAGTTGATGGTCAATTAATAGAAAATAATAATTTTTAGGGGATATGATTATTGCTAAGATATATCTATACATCTATCTATCTATCTATCTATCTATCTATCTATCTATCTATCTATCTATAAAAACTTTCAGAGAATATAAAGTTCACAAAGGACATGTTGAGGACCATGAGTAAATATCATTAGTATACATTGTATGCATGTTTAAAATTCTTAAGGAAACAACCTTTAAAATACATACATTTAAAAATGGAGCAATAATAGGAAGTGGGAAGGAAAACACACATATATCTTTGTTTCGTAAATTTATCTTCCACATCTGAATGTAAAAAATGTAGTTGATAACAAAGGAATATTCAAGTATAAAATGCCATAATTAATAGAACCTAAAATATTGGAAACACAGATTGTCATTCACCAATTTCTCAGTCAACCAGGCAAACAGAATATTTAAAAAGAAGTTTATTTAGAAAAGAAAGAGGTTATTGAAATTCTAGAAGGGCCATAGAAGGCCAGCTATACCTACCAAGACTTTGCAGGTAACTAGGGAGATGCGGTAATCTCAGAAAATACTAGTACTTACCATACAAAAGGAGAACACCAGATCACCACAACCAATTGCCCATCAGTGCTTTATTGTGATACCATAATTGTTGTCTAGAACATAAAGAATCATGGAAACTTCAATTACTGTGAAAGTGCTTTGCACTGGCATGGAACCTGCAAAGGATCTAAGAAATTGGGTGCCTAAGCTCCTGCTTCCTTTCATACAAGAGAAAACATGCTGTCACCATTGCAATTATTTAATAACACTACCACTTTGAAATATGTTTGGCTTCATACACTGAGTCCCTTTCCTTTAGTTCTCATTACTCTGTATTTATGGGTTCTGTGTTTTTCATGATGCTATTGTACAGCTTTTTATGTAATGTGTGCTTCTTTATGAAACACCACAGGCATGCGGAAACTCTGTGAATGGGGAGGTTGTTTACAGAATGAACCTTAGTTCTAGGAGGTCACAGCATGTACATTTAAGCAACATGAGCAGATGGCCATCTCATCCTCTAAATTCAGCTTATCTGTATTAAGATCCAGGGGAATTCAAAACAAGAAAGTCAGCATGAAGAACAATGTAAAGGATAAAAGACCCTTCCTGGCACCTTTCACTGACAACATACACATGTATTAGAATATCACTGTCTGAACAGGTATCCTTCAAATCTTCATCCCTACTGAAGTTGGAAGCTTTCTACTGAGCTGGCATCACACATTTACTTGCTTTGAAGTCACAAAGGCTGGGCAGTCACAGACTTAAGGAGGCTTCAGATGTCATTTAATTTTTTTATGAAGCCATACTTCTTGTTTAGTTTTATTTTTAGGGTTTTGTTTTGTCTTCTTCCTGTTTTTGATGGTCCTAGTAACTGAATTTAGAGTGTCACAGGACTCTGCAATTGAACTACATTTCCAATCCTATTTTTTACTACTGAGAAAGGTTCTAACTTACTCAGATTGACTTTAAAAAAAACCTCTGAAGCTGAGAAATGCCTTTGGCACTGCTCATCCTTCCCCAGACTTAAATGTGAAGAGAGCCCTTCACCAGTAAGTTTGAAATTCTATTTTTTAAAAGTTTACACAGGTTTTTCGCTTTTCACTACTAAATTAATAAACTACCCACAAATGATATAGCAGCTTCTTTTCTCTGCATAGTTTTTATCAAGCCTGACTTCTGACTTCTATAGCATCTCAGGGAAGAGACTACTGTCCAGTCTCAGAGACCATCCATCAGAAGAGACGTCAAGGCAGATGCTAACTGTGAACTGTCAAGTGGCCTTTCCCTCGACTTAAAGTCTCACCTGTTCCATTAACCATAAATTTCCCTGGCTCACACAGAGTTTGGGCACACTCAGACACAGAGAACACACACACACATCTGAATTTTGCTTCATTCTTTTATCATTGCCTTAGGAATATTATCTGGATACATAGTAGAGTAGAAAATTCTTTCTTCATCCAGATGGAAACTATATACAGATCAAGAGACCAAGTTTATTTTCATAAACATATATCAAAAAGGCTTCCTCAATCTGATCCTCTCAAACTGAAACATATGGTTTGGAAATATAGAGCCAAAAGGTGATGTCAATAATAGTTTTCTAATATTTCAATTAAATATGTTTCTTGCTCAGTGTGTTGTTATTATTATATACTGATGTGAAATATGTTTATGGAGAATTACTTCTGATAATATACACTGATTAATTATGCCTTTATTTCAAACCTATAGATTTAGTAATTAATAGCATCTATTAGTCTGCTCTAGATATCGTACTTCATTAAAATAATTTAAGTTAATCATGACAAACCAAAAAAATCAAATAATTTATTAAAATAAAAGTAAAAACCACAATCATGAGAATATAATGTAGAAGACTTGATAACCATAGAAATTTACAGTTGCATTAAGATTTTGCAACAACATTTTTCCTTCCAGAGAATCATGGTTATCACATACATCAGTGACATAAAATGGCTTGTTTCTTACTTAGCAGACAACTCCAATTCTTTGATATCACACAGGCCCCAGGTGTGAAGAAAACATGCACTCATGGATGGTCCTGGTCTGGTATATTTACAAATCCTCTTAGCCAGTGGCAAGTATCATGAGATATGAAGGTATTTTAAGTGGGAATTAACCTAAACTTTTGTTTCTTTAATTCTCTCTCTCTCTCTCTCTCTCTCTCTCTCTCTCTCTCTCTCTCTCTCTCTCTCTCTCTCTCTCTCTCCCCCCCCATCTTGTTCTTTCTTGCTCTGTTTATTCTATCTCTCCCTATATACTTGCATGTATATAAATGAGTATATATTATTAGTCCTTACATTTTTCATATATTAAGCTATTTTAATTTTTGTAACACTATTTCTGAAGCACTATAAAAATTGAGTTAAGCTTAACAGTACTTCTCATTTTACCATGGAGTTAAAGTGACTTCTTCCAATTACCACATCTTGATTTTTATCTCTAAATACTGTGTATGTAATAATTTCTGTTTCCTTTTATTTAAATTATTGAAATATTTCTTCTTAATATAATATTGGAGGTTTCTCTAGCACCTAGTCTCTTTCCAACCCTACATTGGCTTTCTCTATTGAGATATCCATCTTTTTCTATCTCCCTCTTTGCTCCTCTCACTCAACCATCTCCTTCTTTTAGGATTTGTTCCCAACTTGGTCCTGTTCAAGTCTCCAAACAATAGTGGAGGGGGTGTCTAAACAGGACTTCTACCCTAAGTATCATCACAGAAGCTACATCCAACACAAAATAGAGGTGGAGATTGAGATCCATGGCTGAGCACTGGGCTGAGGTCCTGGTCCAGTTGAGAGAAGGGAAGGAGAGTCTATATGAGCAAGGGAATAAGGATTATGAGGAAAATTCCCACAGAAATGGCTGCCTGGAGATCTGGGGAGCTCACTGAATCACGAACAGACACTGGGGAAAAGAAACTAGGCAGGCCCTCTGAGGGTAAGGAACTGTTGATTGGCATGGGCAGTATGTGGAACCTCAAGGGGTGGGATCAGACTGTATTCTTGTGTGTGGGCTGGCACCTTGGAGCCCATTCCCTGCAGAGGAACACCTAACCCAGTATTGACTTTGGGATGAGGAAATCAGACTTGCCTGGTGTGTGCCAAGCTGAGCTGGTCCACCTTGGGTCTTCTTGCCTTTTTAGGGGAGAAGGTGTTTGAATGGGGATTGGGAAGGTTGAAGGCTGACTGGGAGGGATTGAGAGGAAGGAAGGGAAGAGGAGCAGGGTGATACATAGATAAAAATATATTTTTAAATAAAAAATAATAAAATAAAAATTAATATGTTGGTAAGATTAATTCATATTATTTCATGAAATAGTAGTGCATTTAGTCTTGATAATCATATAATATTCCAGTATTCAAATATTTCTTCTGTCATTCAGCTAGTCAACAGTAAGTATGCACATTCTATGTTCTTCAAAAGCAGTGGCAAAATGAAAGTCTTTCCCAGTATTTAAAATCTTAGTCACCAATGCTGCCATGCTTCTCATTTCTCATTTATACTAAATTAAATTTATACTAAAATAAAATTGTCTATTGCATGAATCAATTATTTTCTAGTTCATAGCTGAATACCACCAGTCCATTAAGTGCAGAATGTTTACTCCTAGAAACAATATGAAGAAAGTGTGTGTGACAGCTCACTGTTACTGTCAACTTGATAAAACTTAGAACCAACTGGTAAGAAAGAATCAGTTGAGGAAGAATGTGTGAAAAGTCAACATTCTGTTGTGGTCATTCATTGGGCAGTTCCTACATGATGTAAACAATAAGAGAGCCAGATAAGAAAAAAGCAAGTAGGCAGTTAGAGGGCATTCATTTCTCTCTGATTTTGATTGTAGATGAGGTGTAAACAGCTGCTTGTATGACACCCTTACAACGATAGACTATCACCAGGAACTTTGAGCTAAAATTAAGGCTTTTTTTCCCCAAGGTTGCTTTTTCTCTGGGTATTTAATCACAACAGGGAAGAAGCCAAGGCAGTGTTGAGAGCAGGAAACATGTTTGCCCAAGGCCTAATATCTCATCTCTCATCTGACTACCTACACCATGGGTTTGCTTCAGTCCATAATTTTACCAAGAATAACATCTTTTTATCTATAAATAAACACTTTACATACAATTGTACATAAGAGATACTGTAAATCATTGCAACTCAGTCAATTCTCAAAATGAAGGAGAAGCTTTGAATGCATCATTCTGCTTACCACAATTTTTGGATATTTCCAAAATTTACATGGAGTAAGAAATAAGGAAAACAGCAAATTACCTTGGGATAAATGAATCTTTAACTCCCACAATAGTTTAGAACTTCCTTTAACTTTATTGTGGTGAATCCACAGAAGAATTATAATTTCCCTAAAATCTGGCTTCCATCTATCTCTCCAAACTCTCTCCAACCCTAAATTTGCCTTTATTTGTGTTCTAACTTGGCCTCTCATATCTGTATGTTCAATACTTGTCTGCTTCACCTACAGACATTTTAACCCAGTGTCTTCTCTCTCACTTCTGCCTCCATACAGAAGTTCCTGCTGCATGCTGAAGGTACTCATGATATTATCTCCACCTGTATGACTGAAGCTCCTATTGGCTGTTAAACATATGTTCAAACCCTATACAAAGAAAGAAATCCTGTTGATTGCCAGGGTAAGATTCTATGACAGCCGAAGAAGCACACATTTTCTTTCACTTCTGTCACTGTAGTTTCTTTTCTCTGCTGTTATTTCTTTTCTGGTGCTTGCTAAGTCCTCATGTCTCCTATCAGGTTCTCTTTGCTTTCTCCATCATCTGACTCTTGTGTTCAGTTGTCCTCTTTCTTCTCCTTGCCTGAAAGCATATCCCTTCCAGATGTTTTCTTTATGCAACATATACGGTTGCCTCATTTACATAATCTTGTTATATGAATATTATATATTTATCAAAATGCCAAAACATTGTGAATATGTTTTTCTATAGGAGCACAAATCAACATAAAAATAAAAATTGTCAGAGAACTCTCTCATACATTTTATAAGTCTTATTAAGGGAGGTGCTGGGCATTTTGCTTAAAGAAACTCCAACAGAGAGTGATGTTTTCTAAAGAGAAAATGAAATTAAAAGGTTTACTATTGTGTGTTTTAGGAACTGTGATTAAAACATGTATATCATGGAAGTTTGCAACTATTTTAATATAACAACTTGCACATATTAACAGAAACTGATTTTCAAACATTTCTCTCATTCAGTTAAGTACTGAACAGCAACACCCTTTTTAACAAGATAAGGTGTGTTTAGGGCACCAGCTATAGTAACTTACTTATAATAGTAAAAAGTATAATGTCCATGTACTGATTTAGATAAGAAGTGTCCCCTGAATCCTGAAAAAGACTTAGGAGATGGTGGCTTGGTTCCTAACTGATAGTGTTAGTTCTGGATACTATCTAAGTAGAAGAAACAGTTACTGAAGCACAAATGTCGGGTGCTTTTGTGTGGTCCTCTTGTGTTATCCTCTACTTTCTGGCCTCTGGTGCAAGCTGTTCTGCCCAGTCACATAATAAACAGACCAACCATGATGAACTGACAGACCTGAAACCAGAAATTAAGCTTACTGTAGAAGGCTACTCAGTAATAAAATAGATTAAGTTATGTGGGAATGCATTTGTGTGTGCTGTATCTTTAAATAAAAGTGCTGTGTTGGGTCATGGCGGGCACCATAGAAAAAGTGGGAGGAGAATCAGAGCTTAGGTGGAGAAGCAGGGTGGAGTCAGGCAGATCGAGCGAGCCGTGGAAAGAACAACATGTAAAGAACACGGGTGAGCTACGGGCCGGGCCCACATGGGCCACAGATTAATAGAGATGGGTTGATTTAAGATGTAAGAGCTAGCTAGCAATGTGCCTGAGCCATAGGCCAAACAGCATAAAGTAAATAGAAGCGTCTGAGTCGTTTCTGGGGACCCGGACAGCGGCGGGCGGATAAGCAGTTCCGGCGGCAGGTCTGTGGGGCCGGGACCTCTGGTGTCCCGGACCCGAGAAACCTTACTACTACAAAGTTGTTTACGAATGACTTGCATGAATTTAAAATTATCCTAACTTACAAAGAAAGCCAGTTTTGAAAGGTCACATATTGCAGGATTCCACTCATGAAAATTCTTAAAATGATAAAGATTGCAGTGATAGCATTTAGTTTGGGATTAGGAGGCAGGTAGAGGTAGAGCTAAGAAAGTATAAGGCAGTATTTTGTGGTAGTATTGTTTGAGCTTGACTTAGTTACACAAAGCTACTCCAGTAAAAAATTCAATACATACAATACTCACAACAAAAGAATGCATACAAAATCTTACATTGTTTCAATATTAAACTCCTGGATATAATGCTTTGTGATAGTGATTGAAGATAATGCCAAGAGGCTGGGTTATTAAACACTAGAGAGTACCTTCAATGTTCTTTTCTATGGCTGCATATTATAGCTCTGATGACTTCAAAATCAGAGTGAAAAGCAATAGTACTAGCGAAATAAAAAGTGGATTTATGCTTTTAATCCATTGGAATTCACTTTGTGATATGAGTAACAATAATTGTATTTGCCTCACTTCAACCTCCCCTCCCCTCACACAGAAAACTGTAAGGAAATGGAACATGGAGAATGTTTCTTATTTTTCTAATTTATTTACATATTTTGATAAAGATATTTTTCATGCACATATGTCAGTCAACCATGTATGTGCATTGCCTACAGAATCCAGAAGTAGACATGAAAACCTCTGGAACTGGACTTACAGACAGTTGTGAGCCAATTGTAGATGCTGACAAATGAACCCTTGTACTCTTGAAGAGTGGGCAGTTCTTCTAACTGCTGAGCCATCTCTCTAGACTCAGAAGGAAAGTTCTTAGCATGAAAATGGGTTTTGTAGAAAAATACATGGCTCTCTTAATATTGAGCCATTACATTCTATTTAAACAGAGGGACAAGATAATAAAGCCAGTTGTTTAATTTCTGGTAAGATTGAAATATAATTCAGGGTAAAATATGCAAAATTTTATTTTAAACTTTCTACAAAATATTTATCACTATTGATATAAGCTCTAATGTACTGTGAACCTAGGTACTGTGCTGTCTCATAACTACATTATCCATACCATATAAAGACAGAAAAGAAATGATTGAAGTGCTAGAACAGTAAAAGATATAACACTTTTAAAATTTAGTATAAAAGTATACTTATTATCTAATGATAGGCTAATATGATTCCCAACAGTTACATTTTATGAGTGGATCCTTACATTAATATAGAGGCCCAAAAGAGTGAGAGTGGGCATGCCTGACATGGAGGAGCTACACAGTGGCTACTGCTGAATGACACCAACTCTAAGACTTAATATAATCAGGAACTGTGGTACTGATGATGGTAGAAAAAAATTCTACAGCATATTTCTAGGGAGTCTACTAACACTCTTGTTACTACTCTAGTAATTACTCTTGTAATGAATGAAGAGGTAGCATAGGTGAGTGTGTGACAGAGGTGCCACATAAATCTCATGAATGAAAATAGCAGTTTATTACAGAATTATTCACTTGCAATACAAATAAAGGATTAATATTTATAAAGTAGTTATATAAACACTCGCTGATACAAATTGAACCTTAAGACAATTCTTGGAGAGTGGAATTGTTCCATGTTGAATGGTCTGATCTCATCCCTGAGAAGGCAGGAACAAAACAAGAAGGAAAGGCAGCATTCACTGGGTCCTTAATTGGGGCTGACGACACCCCATTCAGGGTCCTGAGATCACAAAGCTATGCCTCTATGCCTCCCTCAAAAATGCCTGAATCCCTCTCTACTGGTTACAAAGCCTGGCAATGGTGTTGCTCACTAGCTATATTAATTAAATCCATTTCATTTTTCAAGACTATACTAACAGAAAAAGGTAAATTTCAGTGCATAAAGCCAAATATGGAAAGCCAACATCATAACTATGAGAAGCATTATGATCTTTGAGCAGAAAATTTCCTTAAATGGAGTATAAAGGTTGTAAATTATACTTGGAAATGATGAATTAATGTAACACCTTTAAACCTTAATTCTAGAACAGTTATCACAGGAAAAAAAGTGAATATTAAAGCCTTAGTCTGAAAGGAAACAGTTATCATCATGTAACTGTCTATTCAAAACTTGCAAATGGCTCCTGACCTAAATGACAAAGCATAGGAAAGCAACACATTAATAAAACCCAAGCACGCATTACTACTCTAGTTTGATAAGACCACTCAGAGTTCCTCCTAAAAAATCAGAGATATTCCCAAACACAAACAAAAGTTTTCATGCATAAGTTAGCAAGTCTTTTAGTCTGACAAAACAAGGTTTTAGTTATGTTTTGAAATTAAAGTTCATTTCTACCAATTGGGATGGTGCACAGAACACAGCAATTGAAATTAACTCAATAAATGTACATAAATGAGCACATCTTTAGACAGATTCTAATTTCAAGTGTGAAGTGTAGTGGTTCTATCATCTATACACTGTAAAACATCAATTGCCCCACTGCATCGTAAGAAGACTTTTCAGCTATTCATGAGCAGAAGCATGAACAAGAAGAGATATAACCATAGTTATTATAGAAATTTTAAGTGAAATTACATGTCAATATAGGTAAACATCTAGAACATAATTCCAAAATGAAAGCAAATTGTCCAACATTCAGTAAATATGGTATCTCATTCTGTTTGAATTTATTCACAAAGTCAGAATCATAGTCTTCTGTGAAGCTACGTGAAATACAATAAGCCTGATGCCTTCCTTAAAATTTCTCATATAAATTTAAACAGAGTTCATATTGAGTAAAAATAAGTTGCATACAGGACATGCCTACAGCCATGAAGCAGTATCTCATTCTGTTTTCCTGTAATGGCTTGTTTCTAGCTGCAGTTTTTCACAGTAATCAAAAAACCAGGAAAATCACCCATGCTTTCCCAGTGCTTCCACATCTATACCAGACAGCCATGATGCTTTTACAGTGAATATAAGTTAAGTTTTTGCTTTTAGAAAATGTTTTAAAAGAATTTTTATATTCTAGTTTGTTTTATAGTTTGAAAAGTAAAATATTGTAAACAAATGTCCAATTATGAAGTATTATTGCTACAAATGTCAAATATCCCTGAGCATCCGAAATTCCTGCACAATAAATGTTCTTCTTATTTGTTCACCTGCATGTATCCTCTGTTTCATGATTACTCTACAAAACTTCAACTTCTTTAAATAAAGTCCTAACTTGCGCTTAAAAATTATCTTTCTGGTAGAAGACTTGTCAATACTTTTGACTGCTTGATTTCTTTCTTTTTATCCTACAGTTGAGTATCAATGGGAGAGATTTAAATGTCTGGCCATTTTCCTTGTATGAAGAGGAAAACCTACATGTTTAGAGTAAGAAAATTATCTAATCATTCACATGAAGAGGAATTACGCACCATCATATCATATTCCCATAAATTTTTGAGGAGAGGCACATCATATGAAGTATCCTTCATTTCTGAATACTTTTTCCCTGTATAATAAGTGTCAGTAGAGTTCTTTGAAACTAGTCAGATTATAACTAGGTCTAAAATATTGTAGTTTATTGTCCTCTTACAGTCAGCTATGACAGATGCCAAACACTACCAGCAGAAGCATCAAAAAAGTCTGCTATGGATTTAATGACATAATATAAGCATGCTGTCTTAAATGACATGCTATTTTCTCTTCCCTGTCTAAACCACAGGATCAAAACCAAACTTTGCTCTCCCTCAGTCTATAATACTTACAAGCAGGGAAGTGAAGATTATTACCTGGAGATAGTCAGTATCCAGCTGTGACAGGATTTAGTATTCAAGTCTTTTAAGGGTAGTTACACTGAAGGATATGAAGAATAATCTATTACTTACAGAATTCTTTGGTTGGAAATTATTATAATTAAGATAATCTTTAAAAATCTTAGCTTATACCCTTAGGAAACACAAATCTTCCAGCATAAAATTTTATAAACTTACTTTGTATTTTTAAAATGAACTTTATAGTATATCAATTATTTAAACTGGTTATTAATTTCTATAGGAGTTGAAAATATAATAATCTTTTATATAACGTATTAAAAGCTAAAGCAGAGCCACAGTACCACCTAAGGATAAAGTCCATCAAATATTACAGTGGGTAAAAGAATAGTGGGAAACTGAAATCTCTTATTTCTAGCAAGTGAATAAGTCAGTTTTGTGAGACTATTAAACGTACATTTAAATTCTTAGTTTGCAAAACTTTAAGGTAATATTTGTCCTAGAATTCATACCATGATGAAATTCTATGAAAATAGATTAACAGACATTTTGTGAGTACACTAAGGCACATGCACGCTGTATGTAACAGTGAGCATCAGAGCAAAACATACATATACACATAGTCACACACACTTACAACTTAGGGGTTTTTTTGTTGTTACCTTTATAAATCAATAGTGCACAGACAAATCATGTGATGGCCAGGTTGTTACCTTTGGATGGTTAATTTTCAGTGGGAACTTAGATGTATTTAAAGTCATCTATGGTATAAAAATCTATGTATGTTTGTAATGCCAAAAATATTTACCTGAGAAAGGCGACCAACTTGATTATGGGCAGCACCATTTAATAGGCTGACCTCTACACTGGTACAGTAGGGATAAGACCATCACCAACCAAAAACTTCAACTTGTAAAGAGACAGTTCAATTAAAAGAAAACTACCCAAGCTGGAAATTACTCTGAAGGGGTTTTCCTGTTCTAAAACAGTTGTCTAGGCAATTATTTTTCCAGATTTATCCAAGGGTAGACAAAGAACATTAAGACTGTGGAAGAAAAAGACCAAACTACTATATAAATCATAAAGGACACTAGCAGCACTATCCATAGGGTGTTTGTTTTGTAAGCCTGAAAATGCAAGAGTTACCAACTTTCTGGGGGCTTGGAAGCCTCTGAGACCAAACTGGTTATGGCAGGATCAGAATGTTTGCAGAAACACCATGGTAATGGTGTTACATGAAGCTTACTTTACAAGCCAGAGCCCAGGAATGTTCACCATGGAAAGCTGCAACCATCAAATAGCTAGTTGAGAAATTGTTCATGTGATAAGGAATCAGAACTGGAAGAAAAAACTACTCCGTACAATTCAAGTCCAGATGACTCAGAGGCCAGAAAGATGCCTGAAGTGAAGCTGTAAGAGCAGGCTTTTCCCTACTGGGTTTCAGAGAACAGTTAAAGAGAAGGGCAGAGCAGGATTAGAAAACAAGTTACAAACACTCAGTACATAACATCACAGAAAAAAAATATTATTCCATTCTTTGGAACGCAAATCATTACCTGGCATTTTGTGTTGGAAATTTGTAACTTATTTTTATTTATTTATTCATTCATTCATTCATTCATTCATTCATTCATTCATTCATTCATTTATTTATTTATTTACTTATTTATTTATTTACTTATTTATTTGTTTGTTTGTTTGCTTGTTTGTCTATCTATCTATGTATTTATTGATTGATTGATTGATTGATTTGGAATTAGAAGCATCTTAGAGACACACTGAGTGCTGCATCTGTAGAGATGTTTCTAAGAAGGTTGAACTGAGTTGTGATAACCCACTCTCAATGTGGTCAGTACCTTCCCATGAGCTGGGATGCAAACTACATAAAACCTAAATGAGAAGCAAGAGACCATGGGCATCTATTCTCTTCTGCTTGCTTACTACGAATGCTATGTGATCAATCAATTTATGTGTATACTGCCATGTCTTCATCACTACAATTCTACTTGTATCTCCTCCAACCATGAGACTTAAGTTGCTTTATTTGGGTCTAATTTGTGCAACCAGCAATATAAATTACATGAGTCACTTTTAGGATTTAATACCTTGAAACCCATAATTTCTTTTCTCCTGTGTTGAATTTAATGATAAGAGACTTAGCAACAAATTTCACTCTTAGACCAGCTCTTCTACATCACCAATATTCTGGAAAATCACACAAACAACATTCTATTCCTTTAACATTTATAATTTTAAAAGCCAGAAGTCACTAGTGCTTCTTTTATACCTGACTTTCTAAAAACAAAATTCTACCAATATCCTTGCCTTATCATGATTGCCCTCATTACTGTAAAAGGCTGCAAGCAGCTCACAAACAGGGTACTGTTCCCACTCTGAGAAACAGTGCTGAGGTCTCTTCCATGCCTTGTCCACCATGTGACTAAGCCATTGTCAGTACAGACCATGATTAGACGTGACTTATGTTCCTGGCTCATAAAAATCCTTCATGGGCTCTTCTGTCTCCCTTCTAGGCTTTCTAGTCAGATGTTTATGATGATAAAGTGTAAGGACAGATATGATTCAGCATGGATATGGCCACATAAAGATTAGTGTATTCAACTTTCACAGTCCAAGGACAATCAAGTTAGAATGAAATTAGTTTCTAATACTTAAGAATCAATACTATTTTGGAGTCTGATGACATATTGCAAACTCTAATCCATATGATAGTACTTTCCTTACAGAATTCTATGTACTACTTGAATGACCATGTTTGGGTCAGACTGAGGGCTTTGGGAATTTACCGCCTGTGACAACTAGTACTTAACAGGTTGTCCCACCAGAAAACTAACTCCCTGATGGAAAGCCTCACTTGACAAAGCTGTAGGGTTACTGAATGTAAAAGACTGGTTGCTGTGTCTACAACTTTTTTCATGTACTACATTTCTTCTGTAAAAAGAACAGCTGTGGGGTTTCTTCCACAGTCCATTGGGAGTGTTTTACATCTATGAGCATACATATAGCTGTGAACTGTCAGGGAGTTGATTGCTGCTTAATCTGTATAATTTTGATGGAGAGAAATAATGCTAGAATTTTTTTATTAACTGACACAGGAAAGTAACAGTATTCCTAATCTTGGAGATAGTTAATTTTAGACTTCAGAACATGTCTAAAACAGACTAGCTGCCTTTGAAGAGAATACACAAGGAGAGATTCCAAGGTATTTACTGCTGAATCAAGATCAGACATGTAGCAACTTTGGTATACATAACCCTCTGCAGTAATTGACTTTCTTCATATACTCCCAGCACCAGTTTATGTTACAGGCCCCAGGTTCAGCCAACTGACTATTATTGTTTAATTTCAATGTCATTTTCTGTTTAGGAAAGAGCTACCTGCACCATAACCTCCCTAGCCTATGGGGGGGGGGAGCGAAAAACAAAAAAAAAAAAAACAAAAACAAAAACAAAAACAAAAAACAAAACAAAACAAAAAACTGTTTGATTTATCATGTGTTGTGAGAATAGTCCAGAGTCTGAAAATGTAATATATAATTATCCAGTGTTTGACTGTTGAAAGGTGAAGGTTTGGGTGTGGGGGGGGTGTGCAGAGGGAGCTGAAGAAATAGTATAAATAGCTAGGTGGGAGAAAGAGCAAGAAAGGTTTTCAGGAAGGATATTTTTAAGATGAAGTAAAAGAAAAAGTTACCATCAGAAAGTGTGTGTTTCTTCCTTTTTCTCTCAGATAAAGTCTAGCCAATTTAGTGGATGTTTTTAGACACCTTGGCCTGATAGAGGCCTGCTCTCCACTTAGCAATAAGGTCAGCTCTCTACCTTTTATTTTTATTTTTTTGGTGACACACATGACTTCTTTTAAAGATGTTCATGTCTGTGGTCTGTATTTTGTCAAATTTGACCTTAAAAGCATATTTGTGCTTTAACCTGAAAAATTTAGACTCATTTTGAAACATCAGATATCAAAGACATTCAACCATTTAGGTTTACACAAAATGGAAAGAAATGTACATTAGAAACTATTATTTGGAACCAAAGATCAAATTTAATAAAAAGAAACTACACTCAATTATATAAAACAGAGCTTCAGTATTGATTTATAAATTAATTTGCCTAATAAATTGTCACTAAAATAACTTTATCTTACCTTTATATGTCTAATTCACAAAATTAGCAAGTATCTGCTAACAACTTCATTGTGTGAAGGAAGGACTATATTGATCACATAACTGCAAAAACTGTAATACTTGGTTTGACAAGATGGCTCAGTGGATAAATATGCTTGCATGAAAACAGTGTGTTAGTACTGTAAACACAAATGTGAATAGCTAAGTATAGTCAAGTATTTCTTGAACCCCAGCTCTGGGGAGAGGAAACAGAAACATCTATCAGTAGACTTGCCAACCAACCTGCCTAGAAGAAAAATAGTGATCTTCATGTTCAATGAGAAATTCATTCAAAAGTAATGAAATATATCAAGTTATAGAGGAAGACATCATTTGTACTTTTCATCATTATGTATGCACACATCCACATACCTATATACATCACACACAAATAGAGAGAGAGAGAGAGAGAGAGAGAGAGAGAGAGAGAGAGAGAGAGAGAGAGAGAGAGAGAGAGAGAGAGGATGAATGAATGAATCTATTGGGAACACTGAAGTACTTTGGAGACTAGTGTGAAAACTCAAATCATTTAATATTTTAAGACTGTCCCATAGTCTCACTGCATTCCATTTTTTGGGTCATTCACAGAAATGGATATCTTTTATTTCTGAAAATCTTTGCTTTTTTAACATCCACATATGGACTTTCATGTCCATCTATTTTTTGAAGTCCTTGACACTTTACTAAACTCCGTCACAGTATTTCTAACAGATCTAACTACTATAATCCTGTATGACTCACTCTTGTCTCTCTTCTACCTAGCCATTCTTTCAGTGAATATTCTACACCTGGAGAACAGAAAATTTCTTCCAGAGAATGCTTTGAGTACTGATACTATGTGAGAAAAGCAACAAGAAAAATAATTCATGTTAGGTAAAGTTTCCATCTTTAAAACAAGAAACAAATATTATACTCATTTACAAAATATTTAATTATACTATCTTATTTTATAATTTTATAATTATGAGTGCTTTGATTGTATGTGTGTTTGAGTTCCACATGTATGCCTGGTGACCTCTCCCAGATATCAAAATATGATATGGTATTCCTTGAAAGTAGAGTTGTGAGCTGCTATGTGTGTGCTGAGAATCAAAGCCATATCTTCTGCAATAGCAAAAGGTGTTGTTAACCACTGAGCCAACTATCCAAACCTGAAAAGTATTTTTAAATTTTATGTCTTAGAAAGTAGATAAAATCTTCCATCAAGAGAAAAGAAATGAAATTCTTATTCTATTTATTTTTAAGTATATTATACTCTACCTTTATTTACTATGGCATCCTAAATGCGAAAGAGAAAAACAATCTCAGTGCTGTACCTAACTTCTGTATACACCAATTAGTGAATCAAAATAATAATGACAGCAAGATTATAAACAGCTTTGGCAACAAATGACCAAAATAATCCACTTGTCTATGTATGAGGTCATAGACTCCTTATGTGTCAATGGCTTTAAACTATATTGTTCCTAAATAAAATAAAATGATGCAAAAGCTTATGAAAATAATGAGAAACAAAGAATCTTGAGAAGGAAGTAAAATTAGAGATTGCTTGTAGGGCATAAGAAGGGGCGGGCATTTTTGATGATTTACTAAGAGAAAAAAAAACAGTTTAATTAGACTTTCTTGTGTTTAACAACTTTGTTCCTCAGTTACCAAATACAAGTCACAAAAATAACCCAGAGCAGTAGCTATTTCTTGCACCTGAAATTTGAACCACCCAGGACACTTATTTATTGGAAGTGACTTTGAGATTGTCAACTTGTTTGGTTCACCAATCTAAACTATTATCTTATAAACTTTGTCTAGTTCTGGACAGCTTCCTTCTTGGTAAGATTTGTCTGTGCAATGCACAGACTGGGTCTTAAATTCGTGAAAACATCTTGGCAGAGGTTTTCCAGCTTGAGATCATCCCCCTCACAACAAGGGCATGATCTCTATCAGATACCACCACAGCATTTGAGATGCTTGTATTCAATACCTTGAAGACAAAGGTTATAAGAGTAGAAAATGCTTAGGGTTTATAAAGAAATGATATGTGGATGGTTTTGATACAGAAAGAAAACATCCAATGTAGAAGGAAATTGAAGGTTTCTAAAAACATATATAAATCTAAAATTGAAAGAAGCCTGAGACATGTTGTATTGAGAATAACAAAATAAAGCATATTTGGATTTCTTTCTTCCTGTAAAATATTGAACAAAACTAATCTTTTAGATTCTACTGTATAATTTTATTTAAATACATTATAAGATCCAATTTTTCTCCTAATTTCTTTTGATATCTCATAAGAACTTAGGACTGAAAATCACTTGTAATTTCCCACCTTACAGAGAAACAAAGCAATAATTGGGTAGGTCATTGCTTCATAGACTCTTACTTCTACCAGCATATAGCACACTGTAGGCACAACAACCTTATTGGCTTAACATTAGAACTTCACAATCAGTACTTCAGAAAACTGCAAAATTCAAATAGTATATATCTATTATATATTAATTAAAAATCTGCTGTATTGAACAAATGTTGGTTTAAGTCTTTATTTGCCAATAACTACAAACCTAAAACACATAAAGCAAAATGTTATTGCTTTATTTTAAAAGTATGCAACTGATGGATGAATTTATATTCTTAAACCAGAATACAAAATATCTTAAAATGTCCAGGAAATATTTTTTTAATTTATAACAATAAAGGTTACAAATGAATAAAAAGTTAACTTCTAACTGAATATGAGAAATATTAAAAATTTTATCAAACAGGAAAATTATTCTAAACTTCTACATTTACAAAGATATAATTCAAGGAAATTGGAAGCTTGAAAATAAAAGCTGCCTTACATCATTATACTAGATGATAAAAATATAAATACAGATAATTAAGAAGTTTGCTAAAACTATACCTAAAATAATAAAGATACCTAAAGTTGATCCTTGAGGAAAAATAAAACATGTCTGCAGTATTTTAAAGAAATGAAGCCTGGGAATTGGGACATGGCTCAGTAAGCAGAAGCACCTCTTGTAAAGCATGACTTCAATCTCTTGATCCCACATAGTCGAAAGAAACAATAGACAACTACAGGTTGTCTTCTGAACTCCATAGGAGTGCCTCAGCATCCATGCCCCACCTCTCTGTACACACAATAAATAGGAATAAAATTAATATTTGAATAACACCAAGTTGATGAATGCAAGAATTAGTTATTTTGAAGAGACTGATATAGAGAGACCTCTAACAACATAATCAATCACTTCAGTTGATTCTCCTAGTATATTTTCTGTCGCACAAAAGAATGAGACTCAGGGATAGATCTCTGAAGAAGTTGGAAATTCTAGAGGGAATAAACACCACAGTCAGATCTTACCCAGCTGTCTTCCAGTTTCCTCAGCCTTGCTTCCCTTGGAATGGCTTCCCTCTGAGTCTCTATCCTGTCTTAAGTACCCTTTCATAAATTAAGGCGTGGCTCCACCACTGCCTACTTGGGAGCCTGGAATTCCTTCTATAATCTGAAGTGACCTTGTCTCAGTTGGGATTAAGGGTGTAGGTCACCACTCCCAGGATAATCCCTGTGCTGGGATTAAAGGTTTGAATCACCACTGTGATTTTCCTAGACTGACTGTGGTTAGAGCTCTGGGACTTCTGGAGCTTTTACTAACCCTCCACATAGACTGTGGGTAGATTCCCTCTGATATCTCCAAAACTTCTTAAACTTTATTAAATTCCCACAATTTTCTCTGTGCAGAATCTCAAAATAACCAAGAATACCAGCAGAAGTATGGGAAAGTCCTTACAGGATATGTTTTTAGACTTTCTTTGAAATATTTTCTTCCAAAATTGAAATATCAATAAAACCTTATATGCAGAAAGACGTGTTGTCTATCCTAATTATGGTCAATAAGAAATTCTATTTATACTTTTAAACACGTTGACTAAATATTTTTGCTCATTTGGAAGTTCTGTTTCTGTCTTTTGATCTATACTCTAAGTTTATACCTTGGAGAATTAAAACAAGGTTTCTGGATGAATTTTAAATTTACCTACACATCAATCCAGTATTGTATGCTATTATTATGAAGAGACTAGGTAATAACAGAGATACATACACGGTGGGGATCCGATTATAACATGTAACCCCATATTGAACATTTAAATTATTTGGAAAGAAACAAATCTAACAAACAAAAGCGCTCATGACTTTGGATAAGCAAATTAAATTGCCTGTTTAAAATACATTTTAAACTCTATAATCTACCAACTTTTAAGTTATTCTATCCGTTTCAACTATAATTTCACTGAACATGTGTGTGTGTGTGTGTGTGTGTGTGTTTGTGTGTGTATGTGTGTGTGTGTGTGAGAGAGAGAGAGAGAGACAGAGACTTCAGCATAATTCTTCTATGCCTATAATTCCTATATTGTATATTTTCTTACCTTCTTATTAATGTAGCTTTGTCATTATCTAATACCCAAATTCCTCTGCATTGTCTTCAAGCATTTATACTGAATCTCTGTCCCCTCAAACCATTCTTCTTGGATGCTTGTCATGGAGGTTTATATTTCCATAATACATTCTTCATTTCTAAAGCTTCAACTTTTATCAGTATTTCTGTATTGATTTCTACTCTCATATCCTATAGTAAACTACCTTATTTCACTCTACTCTTTGTGCTCTGTTATGGTTTTCTTATGAGTTTGTGTCCTATTTCCATTTCTTAGGATATACTCACAATCATTCTTCTGAGTTACTTTATGGGGGTTTTTCCTACTGCACTCCCATTTGAGGAAATTTCTGCAGTTTTAGTAATTTTGTGAGAGCCTAATTTCATTGGTCTTTCATGTCTTGTGTTTCTATGTAGGTGCTTGTATTTAGGTTAAATTGTTTGAATCATTGTTTTTAAAAAATTCTTTAAGGGAATATGTTCACAATATTCAATAAACACTAGTTACAGTATGATTGTGGTATCACTTTTTTCTATCTTTAGGCGCCTATTTGTTCAATGTCTTTTTAACTTCTTGAAGACGGTTACTTTTAATTTTTGTAAAGATAAAAACAAAATCTTCTCTCAGCCTTTTAAAGTGAGTTGTTCTTATCACTTATAGAATTGTCTTTTAATTGTATAAATAATAAAGTTATTTTTGTTTTATTAGGAATAAAGTCAGTAATTTTAATATGTAAAACAAATTTTTGTATATTGCAAGTCAGTAAATATTTGAGGAGTCTTGTTAAATCTATAGTTCTAAATCTATATATGACACATAATTTTGAATTTTATACAAAATTATAATGGCTTTGAACTATTTAAGTCTTTTTATTTACATTTTGTCTTTTTTATTTATTTGTATTAGTTTAGAATGTAGGGACATTACAGATTACTTCATGTTGTATAATGTGAGGAATGATTTAACTTTGCTGTTTTAGGAATTTCATTTTATTGTTTTGGGGATAATGGAAGAATGGGGAAAATTGCTGGAGGTTCTTTGTTAATATTTATTATCTTTTTATAGAGAGAAAATCTTTTTTATTAGTTAAAAGTACTATAATTTTTCTAGGTTTATTCTTATCAATTAAACCCTTAATTTTCTCTTTAAAATCAAGTCGGGATTTTATATATATATATATATTTATTTATATATATATATATGTGCTAGTATTTTACTTGGCCTACATGGGAGAAATATCTTATTTTATTTTATTTCATTTTTTGCATCAGGGGGACCTGTCTGGAATAATCTAGAGCAAAATATAACCAGAATGCAGTTAAGCTCTGGGTTCAGATGATCTACACTTGTGCTCAGAACAGATATTCTGATGATTAATGATATCAGTCCACAAACTTAATATACACATGAGATTTTAAAATGGAATTCATGAATTTATATCCTCCATAAACATGCTCCTCATCAGCCAAAATAGATGTAACTTTAAGGTGGAAGGTTGGGTAAAGGTATTCCAAATAGAAGAGTCTCAGAATTAGTAAGTTGTAGCTATTCTTACATCTAACAAAGTAGACTTCAAGCCTGAGCTAGTGAGAAGAGATGAATACTATTACATTACCACAATTAAGGGAACCACCCTAATTATAATTATCAACATTATAATTCTCACTATATATTGACCATAGGTATATTAAATTTCATAAAAATTATACAACTAGACAGAAAGTTAAAGATTAATCCAGCAGAGAGTTATTTCACCACTTTACCATTAAAATAAAAAAGTCGTCCTAAAAATAAGAAAATGTCTAAATTAATTATCTCACAAATCACATTTATCAAACCTGAGAATAGGCAAAACTGAAAATACACAAGATTATGTAGGTTGAATAAAATACTATTAAATGATTAGTCAGTCAAAAAAAGAAATCAAAAAGAAAGATTTTAAATTTCTGGAATTAAATAAATAGAAAAACACATTATTTTCAAATGTATGGGATTAATGAAAGCAGTGAAATAGGTAAGTTTGTAGCTACAAAAACCAACATTAAAAAAAACTTTCAACCAAATAAATAAATAATATACAGTAAGGTCTTGGAAAAATAAGAGGAAACCATGTGCTCAATAAGTAGATAGAAACAATTAAGATAAGTATATAAATTAATGAAGTGCAAACGAATTATAAAATACAAAGAATCACTAAAAGGTTTCATTCTGAAAATATAAACCAGGGTACCAAACTAAACAAAAGGAATAACTAGAAAATTCAAATTAATAAAATCTTATATAGAAATAAGAGATTGCCAATAAACCAGATACCAATAAACATTTCAACAAAAATTGCCATTCCTTGAAAATTTACTTTCCACTAAGTTTTCGAACAAAACTTGATGGATGATTTTTCTGACAAAAATTAAACCAAGGTGTAATAAATGATTTAAGAGGATATATCATATAGGAAGAGGCTTTTAACTCCAAGACATCATGGGAGACTCTTATATAAAGACTCCCCCTGTATAACACCTTGTCTCTGTCCCCATAGCCTGTACTTTCCCAGTGATCTCTGCCTTATGACTTTTCCAGACCTTGCTAACAACCCTGAAGCCTAGTTCATCATCATTTTGTGGAACCCTCGTAGCAACTAGAGTTGACTTGGGCTGGGATGAGTAACACATGCCACTCAGTCCCAGATGCTTTTTTGAAGCAAAAACTTTAACATATTTATATATTTATTTATATTCGGGTCTTCTTTTGTAGAAATAGAACTAATTATTATCTATTCTTCTCTTTGCCTTGGCCATAAAATGGCATTTCCAAACTCACTATCTTAGCCCAAAATCTCTAAATCTGATGTTTCTTATAATGGAGAAAGAGCACCATCTCATCAATTGCTGAAATATAACCATTAGTTATAGATTTATTTATCATTTTATTGTACAAGCAGCTCTAATGAAATTGTGCACATTTGAGAGCACCTGAATCGAAATTCTTTCAAAATCCTATTTTTTTCCACTTTGATAATATAAATGAAAAAAGGACTTTAGTTTTAATTTTCATTTTGCTTTTTACAAAAAAAATGCTTCATTAAATGCACAAATACATTTGAATTTACTTTTCCATAAAGTTTATCAGTATTCAGTTTTGGGTCCTTTGCATATTTGTAATGTGTGTGTAGATGGGATATTTAACACTAATTATAATTATTTTTAGTTTCTTGTTACTCTTCCATGTTTGACATTTTCCATGCATACTTCTAAATATTCTGTAAAATTAAAATTTTAATGTGATTTTATGACTTTTATATATTGAACTTACAAAATTCTCTTTCCATGGTTTATAACTAGATTATTAGTAAGTATATAATTTTACTGCCTTATGGCTTCCTTTTTGTACTTTTTATATTACTCATGTATTTGTCTTGTATAAACAATGACACAGGAATCAAATTTTGTTTTTATTTTCTAGAGAGAAACATAGTTGTTCCAACAGCATGTACAACATAAGTCATCTTTGTTCCATGGATTTGCAGCACACATATATCACAGCAAATACCCACATATCTTGGAGATCACCTTAGGCTTTTCTTAAGATTCTGTCCATTCTCATTATGTTCAGAAAATCATATGCTATCTCTACTCCTCAAGACACTAAATATAGAGGCTTCATTAGGTGTCAAGGATAATCATCATTACTTCACTTTTACTGCTTCCCTAATTATATCAAACTATTTCCTACAAACTGAAGCTCGTTGTTTCTATATTTATACTTTTTCCCATTAGATATTACCCAAGCTTCCTATTTCAAATCAACTGATTTTACACCTTCTTAGTATGAATACCCATTATAAGACTCATTTGTATTAGTATAAAGAGCCACTTATTTTAGTATAAAGACTCATGACCCAACAAGATTTAAAATAAAATATTTTTATAAGTAAAGAATTTTGAATATTTTAAAACACATTTTCCTCAAGAATTTTGATGTCTCAATATAACAGGAGACAGAGCATGCAACTAGACACTTTGAAAAAATATGAGTTACTAGAAAAACATATAGATTTATCACATATGATCAAATAAAATCTTAGCATTTTATTTTTACTATAGGAAACTGTGAAAATACCATGTATTATGGCTCATCCTTATAATCCTAGCACTCAGGAGGCTGAAAAATAGGCATTTTTTTTAAAGAACAGCTTAAACTACATTCAGTGTGAGACTCTGTTTCAAGATAAAGATAATACATCATTACATGGGTGTAAGTACTTACTTGTCTAGAGAAAAATTACTTCATAGTTCTACGATCTGACAATGACCTATAGTCTACAACTTCAATTCTACTAATTTATTCTATAAGATCATCAAATTATACAAAGTTCTATGTGCATAGATTTCAGAGTATTCCAGAGTAGTTCTAAACACACAGCATGTTCTAATTAAATAAATGTACCTTAGCATTGTGATATAAAAATGGAAACTAATTATATGTCTCAGAAAACACACATGAGATGGACAACATGCTGTTATATTCCTCTTAATATTTCAAAATATATAGTATCTTTGAATTAGATAACTGTTAATCATTGATCAGTAGGAAACAGAAATGAGAGTCTTAAGCTATTAAGGCAGTATGATCATACTCACTGTCATATAGTACCTATATTAAAATGCATTTCATGTGTATTTATACATAAATTATAAATAATAATTGTCTGTGAATTATTCACTTATTGATGATTTTTATGTTTTTTCATCTTTTAGTTTTCCTATACAGCCAGTTAAGCTAATATGATTAGTAAATATTATGACTAAATTAAAACATATTTTATGGTGGTTGTACTCATGAAAATCACTCATATTTTATAATGTAATATTATAGCATCTACTTATTAACGATCTTAAATGGTTTTTTGAATATTTATTTGTAAATTTTATGTTATGTGATCTACAAACATAAATTACATCTCAAATTCTCTAACACTGTAATATCTCTCTAAGATTATTTTCATACAGGTCAGACCTATTACACAGTAAATAAAACCCAATTTACACAGTTTTTATACTTAAAATAATCTTTCCAGGTATGCTGAATGGGTCTCTGAGTATGTTTTTGTGGTGAACCACATGCCCAAAATGCAAGAAGATGGTATCAATCAAAAACGTTGTCTTTTTGGCTCATATGTCCCTACATCTCATGAAAATATTTAAAATAAACACATTTGGACATTTTGAAGACTTTACTTGCTTTGTGCATAGCAGAAAATATATATGATAATTGACAGTATATTTCATATGTAATTTAGCTACTAAGAGCAATCTTATATCCAGGAAACCTTTGAAGTTGAGATCCAATAACACAAAGTTATAAGTAACCCAAAAACATGAGTTGTTTTATGAGTCCTGATACTTGGTACATATGATAAGGAATAAAGGAAAGTGTAAGAAAAAACCATATATAATTTTACATTGTATCAGTAATAGACTTGATAGTTTGCTCATCTTTGATATTACTAATGTTTCAAACAATATTACTTACAATTTATGATGCAGAAATAAAATTTTATCAACTGTCAATCAGAAATTTTCAAATTTTAATTAATCATTTAAGAGGGAAAATACACTATTTTTCAATTATCTTAGTAATCATTGTTAGTAATTACTATTGCAAGAATACCAAATCACAAAAAGCTTAAAAATAAATGATGTGGGAATGCCTTTCTGTATGCTGTGAATCTCAATATTTAAATAAAGGAGCTGTTTTGGGCCATGACAGGAACCATAGAAGAAGAAGTAGAAGGAGGAATTAGAATAGGTAAGAAAGGAAGGGTGGAGTCAGAGGCAGACGGAGCTGAAGCCCAAAGGAGCAACATGTAAGGAGCACAGGTGAGCCACGGGCCACGTGGCAGACAGATTAATGGAAATGGGTTGATTAAAGATTTAAGAGCTAGCTAGCAAAGTGCCTGAGCCTTAGGCCAAACAGCATAAAGTTAATATAAGTGTCTGACTCATTTCTGGGGGCCTGAGCAGCGGCAGCGGGCCACTAAGTTGTCTCGGGCAGTAGGTGTGTGGGTCTCAGATCTCTGGCCACCTGGGACCGAGAAACCCCACTGCTACAGATGGCGTCCCTGGGTAAAAATAAAATTTTATCAACTGTCAATCAGAAAATTTCAAATTTTAATTAATCATTTAAGAGGGAAAATGCACCATTTTTCAATTATCTTAGTAATCATTGTTAGTAATTACTATTGCAAGAATACCAAATCACAAAAAGCTTAAAAATAAATATCACAGAAAGATGTCAAAAGTAAATAAAAACAGCATATTCTCTTCCCTACACTTGTGTGTTTGTTCTAGTATTACATATACTATTAATACAATTTCTGTGAGTCCTTTTTGTATTTACATTATGCAAAAAAGAAAATTTTTTCAGTGTATTTAAAAAAATTATACAAGCTTCAAATCTGAATCTGTAGCCAACTGGCTAGAGTTTGTATAGCACATTTATGCATGTCTGTGTGTGTGTTTGTATGTGAGTGTGCGTATACATATGTGTGTGTAAATGTATAAAAAGAGAAGAAAGATATGGAATAAAAATTCCATAAGCTGAGATTTTACAGAATGAAAATGTTGTATTTCACGTAACTTTGAAAATCGAATCTTCATATCATTCATTTATAATTCTAAGTTTAAATTTATCACACTAAAAATAACATGTAGTTCTGTAGCAGAATTTATTTTCTGTCTTCTAATGTTTCAATCTAAGTATTATTGCTGTCCTTTCTCACCTTCTCACTGGTATGGTTCTCATAAAATGATGACATAAAATACATGCCACTTATTTTGCTGTAATTTATTCCTTATATCCCACTAGATTGTTTCTTGGTTTAAATACAAACATTAAAATCTTTTCCATCTTTTCTTTTTCTTTCTTATAACAAGTAAGTAATTTGGAATTTGTGAGAATAAACAGTCATTAGAATAATGTTATCATACATTTCTGAATTTATTTTAAAGAAAAGGAGGGTAGGAGGGAAGGAAGGAAGGAGTCAGGAAAGGTCAATATGGCAATACAAATAAAAATCAACCCCTGAGAGCTGTAGAGAAGAAACAGGACCTTCCTTGCCACAGAATAGATGTACTGGAGCCATACTTGTCCTCTACACTTTGGTTCTTGCACAAACACAGTTTAGAAATGGGATTCTGCTTTATCACCAGATCTGTTAGGAGAAGCATTGGGTAATACTTATTGAATCTACAAAATTATAATACATTGGTTTCAGCACTAGCTCCAATCTAAAACAATGCATAAGAAAATCCTGGGTTTCTTCCAGTACTTCTCAAACTCGTATCCCTATTAGGCAGACCTCTGTCACTGATAAAGAGCTTAAGTTACCTCAAAGTGCTTCTCAAACTTTCAGGGTTCAAGGAGCATTCTCAAGCTAAGGAATATCTGTTGTCTCAGAGTACAGACTAATTCAGGAACAGAATCCCATGACTGGAAAACTGAATAGTCCACCCTTAGAAGTGAAGGGAGAGAAAACAGTGGTCAGAATGTATTGGATTAGATAAGAAACTGTTTATTTTAAAAAAAAAAATAGTTGAGTTAAATGATACCTACACAGTTATTACTTTGTGATATATCTATATATCTATATATATAGATATATAATCATCACACATTATACCTATCAAAGCTATTTGAGATAAAAGGCATATTCTTATAGTATATAGGGATTGGTTTTGATAACAAGAGATCCCAATTTAGATGTTGATTTTTGTTTTAATAGAAATTTCCTTATATGTAATAATTATACTTAAGGAAAAAATAAGCTATCCTTATGTAAACAATGTAAATTTTACACACTATTTTATCTTTGGAAATATCTTAGCAGAGTCTAGAACACAAAAGTGTTCAGTGCATACTGCTGGTGTAAATAGTTGACATACAAGACTAAGCTGTCATTCAACAATATCTTTTATCGTTTTTCCCTAAGAACTGAGGTATGATTGAAGAAGTAAAGACAAGGTGAAAAAAAGAGACAATCAGGAAATGGGGTGAAAAACAGATGGTAGCTGAAATGTGAGGTAGCTATGTTAAAATGTTGACAGTAAAGGGACAGATAATCTCATTTCATTTCCGTGACTCCCTTGGACTGACTCCAAGATCACCAAGATTTCATATTGAGTCTCATTCAAAATTTATCGCGTATGTTTGTATGTGCAATTTCTTGCAATGATTTTTAGAAAGCAGGCTCTTTTGTCACTAATCCCCAGGTACTGTGACAAAGAAATATGAAAAGACTCAGCTGGCCAAGGTCCAAGAGGGAGTAAACAGAATGAAAAGATTATGCAGGTGGTTAATCTCCTAAAAGTAAGGACAGGTTTGTTCCCTAGTTCCCTGGCTAAAATGTACTTCTATCTGATTTGTTATCTGACCCAATGGGAAATCTATGACATTGAATAACAAAATAAGGAAGTCCTGGGTCACTAAATAAGGTAAAGCAAGTGAAAAAGAAACCATTTAGTCATACTGTATGCCAGAACTTAAATCGGGAGAAAAATTGGCTCCAAGAATAAATGACTCTGAGTAGATTTATTATAACTCGAGGAAAAAAGTAACCAATGAATTGGCAATGTGCCTTATTATTACAAAGCAATCTCTTTTTATCATCATTCAATAATGACTCTAGATGGCTATCTCAGCCAGAAAACTGCACTTACTGCAGAAAATTATATTATATGTATTACCATAAAGATGGCATCTCAATTGTCAAAAACATTAAGTGCTGCCTAGGTAGACAGTGTAGATTCCATAGATTTTCAATGGACTGAATGTTGTTTCTATTCATTCTCTAATGTGCTATTACTTCTAGTGAGATAAACAAATGCATTTCAGAAAATGTAATAATGTATCAGCTTGCAGGACAAACTCAAATACAGTTGTCATCTTCTAAAATGTAGCTTGCGAGATTGGCATGATACCACTGTTTTCTCCAAATAAATATGAGAAAAATTTGCATGTTTATTTGCAATGTCAAATCCATTTTCATAATAATAAAACATTATGTAACTTTTTACATAGTTTTCAGTAAAACTCAAGGTCTTGTTCATGCTAACATTTACTTTATGACTGAGCTGGATCTTCAGTTGTCATTTGGCCTATAATTCTTACTTCTGAATATTCCATAAAGTTTTCCAGAAATAAAATTACATGTGATATTATATCAGGTTAAAAGCTTAAGAACAGGCATAAGAAATTAACTATTCATTTTTAATTTAGATAACAATAATTTTGAATATATAAAAATACATATGCATGCATGTATTATATATGTATAAGCAAGGACATTCTTTTTCTAAGTGTTGGAGCTCACATGAAAAGATACCCTGGCAGCTCTATTCCGGGGAAATATTTCTCTAATTCAAGTGGTAACAAGTCTGTTTCAGTCTGGAAGACTTTGCCCAGTGGAGGTGTTACAGTTCTGTTATACTCCCACAAAATATCACACACAAACACACCTCACTCAAGAGATTAATTGGAAAGGAAAACACTAGAAGAGTGGCTGCCCCTAGGATGAGAAGCAGCAACAAACTGAACAGAAGATAAATCTTATATAGGGTTTCTTAGGGGTGAGAGAAGGTGCCTTGGAATTATTGGGTTTTGTGGCCTGATTCTGGAGCAAGCTCAGGGATTGGTGTGATTGCAAGTAATCATCCTTGGTCTTTGGATGATTACTTAGAGTTAGAGTTTTTCTGGCTCTTTTACCCTAAAATTATAATCTCTCATTTTAGCAGTCAGAACTGGAGGGAAGAAACTACAGTGACTCCCGTGAAATTCCTTTTGATGGTTTTACTCTTTTTCCATTTAGATAAACATTTAGTGATAGGAAACCAAGAAAAACTGTCAAAATCCAAGTCCCCCTTGCCTCTCTCTCCCCTCTCGCCCCCCTTGCCCCCTTGTTACTTTCTTCTCTCTGTGTGTGTCCGTCTGTCCATCCGTCTGTCCATCTGTCTGTCTGTCTGTCTGTCAGTCTGTCTGTCTCTCACAAGTCACTCTTGCTCTTCCCCTTTCCAACCAATTGTTATGAGAGATCTGTTGTGTGTGGCTTATTCTCTTAGGGGAATACCTTGTCATGTGCTGCCAAAGGTGCTCCTTTTCTGCTTTTTATCTTTCTTTCCACATTTCCCTCTAAGTCCATAAGCCCAAATAAACCTCTCTCTCTCTCTCTCTCTCTCTCTCTCTCTCTCTCTCTCTCTCTCTCTCTCTCTCTCTCTCTCTCTCTCTCTCTCTCTCCCCCCCTCTGTGTGTGTGTGTGTGTGTGTGTGTGTATACAATAGAGGAACATTAAGGAACAGTAAAATTGCAGCCTAGAACACTGCCAAATCCCATAAGAATTTACTGATACTGATATGCTGATCTCAGATCTCTAGCATCCAAATCTATCAAAATGCATTTCTGTTGTATTGAAGCAGTACATACTATACTTTGTAGATACACTGTATACTTCTGTTTTTTTCACACTTTTTCAAGTGTTTCTATTACTCACTCCCCTACTAAAATTTTATAAATTCATTTTTTCATCTTTTATAATGTCATAAAATTTAACTGGCTACAGGATATTTGTATCCCCTGGTTTCTAAATTTACCTTTGGAAAACTCTCAATGTGTCTCCATATTGATGCTGTAGTCTTAGTTTTATACCTTCTTCTGTATAGCAACTCAATACAGTTTTCAATTTTAAGAGTTGTCTTTTTAGTTGGAAAAATATATTATTAACAGAAAGTTGTATAAATGTTTGTAAAATAAAAAGCGGATGTTCAAATGAATCTCACATACAATACAATTTAAATTTTATGACATAAGTTGTCTTATTTAGAACCCTATGAATATTATAATCTTATGTTTTTTTATTTTTCATTTCTATTACCAATTCTCAGTAATGGTACAAAATTTAAGAATATTTTGTTTTCCCAACTTTATAAGTAAATAAGTTTTATTACTGGAGCACTTTTAACTAAAAAGAAAATCTGTACCAAAAGCATATTATCATATTATTTAAGATCTTGCATTAGGGTGATATATTTGTTAGGATTGAGAAGTTAGTTAAGATGTTACTAACTAAATTTATAGTTTATGCAAACCATATCTTTTGAGCTGTATGATAACATTGTCATGTCTATTGTCATATAATTGTCAAAACACAATTAGGATTCATTTCAGTGTCATACAGAAGTTTTATTGTCTAGAAAATTCCTTGAACATGAGCTGGGGAGAACACATGCAAATGTAAGACTCTGAGTTCAGAGTCCCAGAGATCAAAGCAGTACATCCCTATAACCCTAGCTATGGGAAACACAGATAGCAGGTTCCAGGGTCATTATCTTTCAAGAGACCACTATGCTCACTTTTAACCTTTTCTAAACAAATGGTTTCAGGTCAATAAGGTACACACATGTACACACACACACACACACACACACACACACACACACACACACCAGAGAGTGAGAGAGAGAAAGATAGAGAGAGAGAGAAAAAAATACAGAAGGGATTGGATTGAAGATGGCCTCCTGATATTACTCTGGTTTCCACATAGGCCTAGTGCACATGAATGCACCACACACAGGAAACAAAGAAAGAAATAGACAAATAAAGGGAGGGTCCAGGAAATGAAGGAAGCAAAGAGAGGGAAAGAGGAAGAGAAGGAGAGAGTGATACATGACAAAGAGGTGATGGACAGAGGGAAGGATGGAGGGAAAAGTTTCCTGTGATCTACACATTTTTCTTCTTCTACACTTTCTTGTAAACTTGAAAATCGTCTAATGTATCAGTGGCTATAGCATACCTCTGTATAATACATGTCTCTTTTTATTTCTTGAATAAAACAAAAATAGCGGAGATGCACATTATTTTTGTGTTCATAAGTTAAAATATACATAAGTAAAAATAGTATCAACATGTGCAAAATTAGTAATTTCAGTGACTTAACATTTATTAATTTTAACATGTATGAGTATTATTTTAATTTAAAAAGTTTTTTTTTTCAATATATACCTCTCCTCCGTCTTGTATTAAGAAGTTTCTGGTCTCTCTGGCCTGGTCCAGATCCACAGACCTACAGTTACACAGAAACACACAGACATTTATATTAATTTTACAGACTGACCTAGGGCCTAGGAATATAACTTGCTAACTCTTTACTATTAAACTGACCATAGTTCTTACCTTGCTTAGCCATGCAGCTTGGTACCTTTTCTCAGAGCAGCATTTCAACTTCTTCCCTCTGGGTCTGCTGTAGTGACTTTCAGCTGGTGTCTCACTTGCATCTCTCTGGTAACTCTATTCTGCTCTTCCTGTTCCACCCACACTTCCTGTCTGCCTTTGGCCAATCAGCATTTTTATTAAACCAGTAGGCAGGACAATTATTTATAACGTAACAACAGAACATAACATGGTTCACTATACCCCCTACCGTCCGTCCCTCCTCTTGGTCCTTTCTCAGTCTACTCCCACCCCATCCCCCCATATATTCCTCAAGAAAGGCAAGGAGTTCCAACATGGATCAATTCAGTTTGGTATATCCAGTTGAGTTAGATCCAAGTCCCTCATCCCAGTATGAAGGTTGGGCTAGGTGTTCCTCTAAAGAGAATGGGCTCCAAGATATCAGTTCATGTATCAGGAACATAGTCTGATCCTACTATAAGAGGCTCCAAAAACTACCCTTGCCATTTGACAATCATCTACCTTTGGAGGGCATAGTTACTGTCTCTGAAGGATCCTCAGAGATTATTTCTGAGACAATGAGCTCCCAATATCTTGGGAAAGCCATCTCTGTGGTTCTCTTCATGATCCTGGACCCTTTGCTTGTATACTCTCGCTTCTCTCTTTTATCAGATGGACCAGGAGCTCCACCTGGTGCTTGGCTATGGATATCTGCTTCTGCCTCTATTCATTATTAGATGAAGTTTCTATAATGACAAATAGGGTGGTCATTCATTTGATTATGGGAAGTTCTGTTTAGGCACCCTCTCCACTATTTCTTGGAACCCTAGCGAGGGGCATCTTGTGGGTTTTTCGAGGTTTCCTTAGCAGCAGGTTTTTTTTCTAATCCCACAGTATCTCCCTTTATCAAGATATCCATTTCTTCTTTCTCCCCTACATTATTCCTCTCACTCAACCATTTATTTCTCTCATGATTTCTTACTACCTCCCTTTGATCGTTCCCCTTTATAATCTCAATTTACTCAAGAGATTATCTCTATTCCCCCTTCCAAGTGGCATTCCTGGGTGTCTCTCAAGTTTCTTCTGCTACTTAGTTGTTCATGGGTTATGGTTTGAAGCCTGGTTATGTTTTCTCTTTCCTTTATGTCTAAAATTTACTTATGAGTAAGTACACACTATGTATATCCTTCTGGGCCTATATTACCTCACTCTGAATGATAATCTCCAAATCTATTAATTTGCCTGCAAATTTTAGGATGTCATTTTTTTTTCTGAGTAGTACTCCATTCTGTAAATGTACCACAATTTATTAATCAACTGAGGGGCATCAAGGTTGTCTCTACATTATGGCTATTACTAATAATGCTGATATTACCATAGTTGAGCTACTGCCCTTGGGGTAAGACTGTGCATATTTTGGGAATATGCCCAATAGTGGTATTTCTGGGTCAATGTGGGGATTGATTCCCAGTTTTCTGAGAAACTGCCATAGTGATTTCCAAAGTGGCTGGACAAGTTTACCCTCCCACCAGCAATGGCAGAGTATTCTCTTTGTTCCACATTCCCTTCAGCATAGACTCTTATCTATGTTTTGATATTAGTTATTCTGATAGGTGTAAAATGGTATCACAAAGTTGTTTTGATTTGCAGTTCTATGATGGCTGAGAATGTTGAGCAATTCTTTAAGAGTCTTTCAGTCATTTGTACTTCAGTTGAGAATTTTCTTTTTAGCTCTGCAACTCATTTTTAATTGGATTATTTGGGTTTATAGTCTTCAGTTTCTTGAGTTCTCTATATATCTTAAAGATCAGTTCTCTGCCAAATGCAGGGTTAGTGAAGATCTTTTTTCCTTTCTGTAGGCTAGCATTTTGTCTTATTAAGCATTACGTTACCTTATGGAAGCTTCTCAATTTCAAAAGGTCTCATTTATTAATTGTTGTTCTTAGTGTCTGTGCGACTTGTGTTATATTTAAGAAGTGGTCACCTGTGCCAATGCATTGGAAGATATTTTCCACTTTCTTTACTATCAAGTTCAGTGTATCTGGGATTATGTTGAAATCTTTGATCCACTTGGATTTGAGTTTCATGCAGGGTGATAGATATGAATCTATTTCTCCTTCATACTACCATCCAATTATGCCAGCACCATTTGTTGAAGATACTATCTTTTTTTTCCATTGTATATTTTTGGCCTCTTTCACAAAAATCAAGTGCTCATAGGTGTGTGGGTTAATGTAAGGGTCTTCAGTTTGAGTCCATTGATCCACAAGTTTGCTTTTATTACTGTAGCTCTACAGTATAGCTTGAAGTCAGGGATGGTGATGCCTCCTGAAGTTCTATTATTGAACAGACTTGTTTTGGTAATCCTAGATTTATTATTTTTTCTATATAAAGTTGAGTATTGTTCCTTCAAGATCAATAAAAATTGTGTAGGGATTTTGATGGGCACTACATTGAGTCTGTAGATTGCTTTCGGTAAGACAGTCATTTTTACTACATTGATCCTCTCTATCCAGGAGCATGGGAGATCTTTCCATTTTCTGATATCTTCTTCAATTTCTTTCTTCAATGATTTCAGGTTTCTTGTTAAACAAGTCTGTTACTTCTTGTACTTCTTTGGTTAGAGTTACCCCAACATATTTAATGCTATTTGCAGTTATTATAAAGGGTTATGTTTCCTTTATTTTTTTCAGCCCTTCTATCATTTGTGTATAGAAGGTCTATTGAATTTTTTTTTTTGAGTTAATCTTGTACTCTTCTACATTGCTGAAAGTGTTTATCATCTGTAGGAGTTCCCTGGTAGAATTTTGGAAGTTACTTATGTACACTATCATATCATCTGCAAATACCTTTCCAATTTGTATGTCCTTAATCACCTTTTGTTCCCCAATCTTTAGGTAAAACTTCGAGATCTATATTAAATAGATAAAGAGAAAGAGGACTGATGTGGGAATGCCCTTCTTTATGCTGTGAATCTCAATCTTTAAATAAAAGAGCTGTATTGGGTCATGGCGGGCACCATAGAAGAAGTGGGAGGAGTGGGAAGGCCCATTCTTCCTCTCTCTTTTTATCTTTATTTTATTATTTTTTTTGTTCCCTGACTGGGAATCGAACCTGGATCTCAATGGTGAGAGTGCAGAACCTTAACCACTAGACTGAGCCAGCCGCCCAAGGAGCAACATGTAAGGAGCATGGGTGAGCTACAGGCCGCCACGTGGCCAACAGATTAATAGAAATGGGTTGATTTAAGATGTAAGAGCTAGCTAGCAATGTGCCCGAGCCATAGGCCAAACAGCATAAAGTTAATATAAGCGTCTGAGTCGTTTCTGGGGACCTGGGAGGCGGTGCGCGGATAAGCGGTCCCGGGCAGGTCTGTGGGTCCCGGATCTCTGGCGCACGGGACCCAGAGAACCCACTACTACAGAGGACATTCTTGTTTTCTCCCTAAATTTAGTGTGATTGCTTTAAGTTTCTTTTCATTTAGTTTGATATTGACTATTGTCTTGTTGTGTGTTTATTATGTGTAGGTATATTCCCTGTGTTCCTGATCTCTCCAGGACTTCTATTATGATGGAGTGTTAGATTTTGTCAAAGACTTTTAAAGCATCTAATGAGATGATCATGTTTTTTTTTTTTCTTTCAGTTCGTTTATATGATGATTGACATTCATAGTTTTTCATATGTTGAACCATCCATGCATCTCTGGGATGAAGCCTAGTTGATCATGGTGGGTGATTTTTTTTTTTGGGGGGGGGGATATATTGTTAAATTCATATTGAGTATTTTACTTGCAGGTGAAAGTATTGGGCATTATTCATATTTTGTTTTATCATTTTGTAACTCAACTCCATCATTCTCCACTTTGCAATGTCAAAGATTGGACAGGTCCGCAACGTTATTTTTTTCAATCTTACTTTTCAACATGTGGTATGCAGAACATTACTGACATTCTCAGGATGTTTTCTGGACCCATCTTAGAGCCTATCTCAGGTCAAATCAAAATCTACAGGTTTGATAGTCTCGGCTGATAATTAACTTATCTAATGAGGTGGGTTAAACCTTTTAGTATTTTGAGTAGCAAGGCTATTCACATTTACATAACTATTACAAATCTATTTTTTTATTTTTGTTAATATAAATAAGTAATGTAATTGCTTCACATAAAATGATACAGTAAATTTGATTAATTCTTATAGTTGATTCAGATGTTCTAGGAAAAATTCCAATTTTGCTTAGCCCTTTTATCATCATAAATATTGAGGTTCACAATCAAAATTTATATATATGACATAATATTTACATATTCTAAGATGTTCATGGATCATTTATATGCTTCACCTCCACTGAACAAGCTGTCATAAAATCAATTATACTTCTTAAGAAATAAATTTGACATTTTTATTCAAAGAAAATAAATTCAAGGCTTAGTATATTTTCCTGAGGTTAACAGAGTCTTGGTGTGCCATAAATTGACCACTTTAAATTTTCATAAATGAGAAGGTAAATCATAAATAATACTCAGAGGCAAGGGAACAATCTAGGAGAGAAGGGAGGTCAGTCACTGACTGGAGAGGACACAATGCTGAGAACTTCATAGGCAATGTCATAGTCAGAAACCAAAGAGAGGGGAAGCTGATGACTTATGAAATGAGGATTCACATAAAACCATAGGTCTATAATATGATTAGAATACATCATCATCAGAATAAGTCAAACATATTCTTAAAGAACGGACAAAAACTCCAAATTTATTGAAACCTGACATCATTGTACAAGCTCACTGCCTTAATTTGTCTCTTTCATCTTACAATCTTATCAAATTTTGCATATTTTACAATAAGGAAAGTTAATCTCAACCTTGTTAAAAGTACAGAATATTAAAATTATTTTAATAGATAACTGATCCACATCCATAGAGTCAATTATATTTGTTTATCAAGAATGAAATCACTCAAAAAGTTATCCCAATTACTTAGAGCATGAAAAATGATTTTTATCTGAACTATAGATACCATAGGACAACGAAAGCCTATGATATGCAATCTAGTCCTTGCTCTGACACTGCTGAGTGAGCTCTTCAACCTCTCTACACCTTATTTTTCTTACCTATTTACTTAGGATAAAGTAATCATTCCATACATAGAAAATTACATTAAAATAGTTGTATGGGCCAGGGAACAGGTTAATCATCAATAAATAATAATGTTATTTTAGAAACGACTGTTTTTACATCAACATTCTAAACACAGAAGCCCTGGGCATCAGTTTCAGAATGAGTTTTCGTGTCTCCATTAGAAAAGTTTCACCACCAACAAGCTCATCAGTTTTTAAGTTCGCCAATCCATTTTTAGTCAATTCAAAATTTTAAAATATTTTTACACAGTATTTACATGGATCTATCATATTATTGCCTATATATTTTTTCTTAGCTGTTACCTTTTAGGTATTGCTACTTAAATGCCCTCATTTTAATTTGATGTCAAAGAAGGGGTATCAGAAAAGTTCTTTATAAAAAGTTGTCATCTTTATTACATATAACCTACATTACAAAGTCCTCCTATAGGTTACATTTTTTTAGGCTTGCCTTTTGTGGCAGTAAAACAAATGTTTAAGAATCAGTTGTTGCACAGAGAAGCAGATGATGACCACAATTTTTCCTATGCCTACTAAGTAAAGGAAAATGATGCACTTCTGAGATATGCTCATTTATCCACTCAACCCAGCTTCATCTCAAACAGACTGGTCTTTGCATTTTCTGCAAAAAATGAGCAGTAAGAGTAACAAGAGCTGTGACAAAATAGAACTGGGGCTATCTTGGAATGTATGACCAGAGCAGTAACATAAGCACAACAGCTCAGATGAATAATCTTGGTAAATTTAATGCTCTTTTAACAGAAAATCTGCTGCACTGTTGTACACTGAGTCCTTCCCTTTAAATCCAGGTTCTGAAACATACTGTGTTTATAGAGAATTCATTAGAAATCTTTAATGCATTACTTTAAAACCAAAATAAATGCACCCAGTCTGCCTATCTGCCCTCTCTCAACCAGCTGAGCTTGATGGAACACCAAACTTTTCTTAAAGCAAGCAGCCATTTCCTGCTCTATAGCAAGTCACTTCTGAGGCTTTCTACTTCTAACACTTCATTTATTTTCAGGCTGTTAAAATTAAAAAGACTGATCCAGTTAGTACCCAGGTCTAAGAGACCATGAATAATAGTACATGAGTCACATATCCCCCACGTGTTACCACTGCAGCACGACTCAAATTACCAGTAATTTATAAAATAGTTCAAGGAAATATAAGCATATAGTACATGTATATGTGAAGCCCAGATACTGGTTTCTATATATGTTTTTCAACAATCACAATACAGAGACAACAGAAGCCATCAAGTATTTTGATCCAGTATCTCAAGAATCATGGACTGGCAGCAACAGTTTGCTCCTCCATAAAACATAATGTAGTTAATAAGTCTTAGAAGAGATCAAAACATATGAATTTGTTTATTCATAATTTACACAGGACTTGCTTCCAAAAACTACTATTGGTAACTGTCCAAGAAGAAGGTATATATTCCAAAAAGAATTTTATTATTTTATTTTTTGTGAAAACATATAAAAAAGATGTAATTTTAACTTAAACTTTAGTGGCTTCAAATGGATGGAGAGCTTAGTGATGATGTAGATGTTGAACTTAAGCAAGACTGGATTTGAATCTTGGCTTATCACTTACTGTCCCTGACATTGAGTGCCTTTTCTTCAAGCTTTGTTACTCTCCTCTGTGGAAGAAATCTAATTAATGTCATATCCAAACAAAGGTTTCCTGAGTCAAATACTATGTGGAAAACCTCACAGCAACCTGTGAACACGTACATGGATCTATCATATTATTGCCTATATATATGCAATATATATTCAACAATGGGTTGCAACTTAGAAATATATTATTATATTTTACATTATTATTTTGTTTTTGCCAAGAATAGATCTCATTCAGTATAATCAACAACCATTAAACATCTATCTATATGATAAATGGTTTCAAATTTTTGTGTTATAATAGCATTTTTGAGCTTCTAGAAGTTTCATTTTGTTTTTAAAATGCTAGCCTCCAGTTGCAGCACATGCTGGTGTCCTTGAAGGTCACTGAGATCTCATCATAGGTATTGTGAAGCCAGATAAGTAAAAGTGAAATGTCAAGAACTAAAAGGGGAGCAGAAGCCTACTTTGTTTAGTCAATAAAAGTGATTGGACTTGGTTATCTTTTCTGCCTCCTTCATTAGCCCAGGAGACACTTGGAGGTTATAAGTGATTAGACTTGGTTACCTTCTCTGCCTCCTGCATTAGCCTTAGAGATATTTGGAGGCTATAATGTAAGCTGTTTCTAACACAAGATCAAAGAGAATTTCTGCATGTAAGTATTTTAAAGAGGAGTTGGTAAATCAGACTTCCAAGTGCACATGTAAGAAAAATAAGAGGAATGTGGAGACTAGCCAAGGTTTTTTATTTCTTTCTGATTACTTTCAAATTGAAGCATTTAATGCTGCCCCTGGTTTGTTTATGAATCACGATTGCAAGCCTCAGCCTAGAACAATATATTCTGGTACTGGTCATTTCTAAACTGTGTTTCTTCTCAGAGCACCTTTGGTTTTACACCTACTGTTGGACTGTCATCCCAGGGGCATCATTTAGCATCATCTTTAAGTCTGACAGAGCTCCTGAATAAGAAGCTGCATTTGAATAGGATTTCAGGATGATTCCTATAAACTAAACAGTTTGAATATGTTAGCTCCCACAGCTTTCCTCATTTACTTTATTCACTTCACCACACCAATATCCTCACACTAATATCTTGGTACTATTTGTACAATTTCAATCTAACTGAATGGGTTTATTCTAAAATTCTGTATTTTTCACAACAACAGAATCAGGTTCATGGGGAAAAAAATGAGAGTTCATTCAAATTCTAAATGGTTTGATATCTAGAGATATTAACCAAAAACACAACCGGTATCTTCAAAGAGAATTTGCATATCCTGGCAGATGCCCAGCATATCCTTATGAATCTTCAAAGAAAGCACAATATGTAGTTATCAACAGCATGGATTCAAAGGCCTGAAGGTGTATAGGTAATATGTTTTGAAATATTTGTTAACTATACAAAGATGTGTTGTATTTGTTTAATTACATAAATATTTGTTGCTGTTTTTACCTTGTCTGCATAATGTACTTGATTAGCCTAATAAAAAACTGAATTGGCAATAAATAGTAAGGGAGGAGGTATAGATGGAACTTTCAGGAAAAGAGAGTAAGTAAGAGGATGATTTAGGCTCTAGGAAAAAAAAAGAAAGAAGGAAGGAAAGAAAGAAAGAGAGAGAGAGACAGAGAGAGAGAGATGCCATGGAGCCTACAGGGGAAAAACATACAGACACAGAAGAAACCTGAAAGTAGAATTTACAGAATGAAAGAAAGGTAAAAAGCCCCAAGGCAAAAGAGGGATTAATATAATCAGGTTAAACTAAGCTAAAAGAGCTAGTGGGACAAGCTAAGGCCAAGAATTCACAATTAATAAGACTCTGCCTATTTAGGAGCTAGTAGGAGGCCCAAAGAAGATTCCAACTAAAGAAATGGATATGGAAGTGGTACTCTAGACATAAAAAAGTGAATATTACATCAGATATGTAAATGTGGGATTAGGATTTCTAGACACTTATGCCCAGGTACAAAGGCTCATTTTTCATTTTCTTTAAATATAAACTAGAAGACTATCTTCACTATAGTCTTACACTAATAGAATTTTCCTGACATACAGGATTTTCTACTCTTGTTAAACCATTACTTTCTCAAGAGTGGGTCACACATTGGCTAACATAACTTTGCCTTTAAGTTGGTAGTATGCTCATATAAATAATACTAAATACATAGTTGTTATAATAAGAGTTAACCTGAAATTATTTTAATCTTTTCTATAAGACAAAATCAAAATATTAGGTATTAATATATGTGTGAAGTCAGTTCCTATGGTGACTTATCTATTATAGTGAAGAAAGATTTATTTTAGTAGAGTTTTCTTTTTAAAAAAAAAGCCTTCATATTAGACAACATAAGCAAACACATATACCCTGCTGTCACCTTTTTTCCTTCCTCCTTTTATTCTTTTGCACTTACTTTCATTCAACTATTATCTATGGTGCATACTATGTGTAGGGCATTCTGCTGGATACTATACATGAAATACATCCTGTAATAGAAATACCATTTTAAGAAAACTGTTTAGAGATCAAGCATCAAGTCACAGAAAATTATCAAAGTCTTTCTCCCTCTGTCTCTCTCTGTCTCTGTCTCTGTCTCTGTCTCTGTCTCTCTCTCTCTCTCTCTCTCTCTCTCTCTCTCTCTCTCTCTCTCTCTGTGTGTGTGTGTGTGTGTGTGTGTGTGTGTGTGTGTGTGTGTGTAATCTATACAGAGACATTAGTGGAAAGTAGGTGATTTGCCTTATAGAGACTGTCAAGAGGACACCTCTTGAATGAGGCAGATATTGAAAATGCTATTTGATCAAGTAGGTTGTATAGTAGTTCTTAGCAGTTTGGGGAAAATCAAAAATGTGACTAAAAATGGAAAAAAGTTTTTTCAATAAGTGTTTAAAGGACTGTCATAAAGTTATTGGCAGTTGATCCCAAGTGGAATATAATATTTGAGTTCAGAAAGACCAAAGTCCATAAACTTCTAAAAGAATTTCACTAGATAAGTCTTAAACCTTGTCTTACGGATTTATTTAATCTTGTATTTTCAAACATCTTACTAATAATATATTTGAATGTCAGTTGTAATCATCCAGACCAGACACAAAGTAGGGTAGCCGAGGAAAATGTCCTTGTTTGCAGAACCTCTCTATGAGTTTGAAATCCACTAGCATGATTTTTATAATCACTTTATCACCATCAATTCATAAAATAAATCTATCTACCTTGATATCCATTCTGTTTGACATTTGCCACACTCAAGACCTTTAAATGCAGTCACCAATGTAAAACTTAAAAATAAACATTTCTCAGCCCAATGGCCATGTGGGTAGTAGATGGGTTATAGGCCACTGTGAAGCAAGAAAGTATAGCATCTCATATTTTGTGAAAATCAGTCTGAACTCTTCCTCTTTTCAAAAAGTCTAGGTTCCAGCATTTTGCTAGTTAATCTAGATATCAGAAACCAATTCTCATCAAACCATCTTTTAAAATAGTGGATGTCATTTCAACTATGATGGTAACAATGATCAGGAAGACTCTAAAGCCCCAAAATACTTTCAAACTTCCACATGTATTACATACCACAACAAATTCTCTTCTTTGCAGGGAATTTGATTTCAGCCTTTAGGTAATTCACTATCTTTGTTACTCTTCACATTGCTGTGAAAAAATACTCTGAAAAAAACATCAACCTGAAATGCGAGGGCATTCTGTTTCACAGCTCAGGGTTAAACTCAATCATAGTTGGAAAGCTATAGGAGCAGAAGTTTAGAGTATCTGGTCATATGGTGCCCATGGTGAAAGGAAGACATCTAGTACCGCTTCTGATCAGTTTTCTTTCTTTATTTTATACAGTCTGGGAACCTCACATAAGAAATGGTGCCTAACCTTTTAATCTAATTATGATAATCCTCTACAGACATTTCTAGAATCTTATCTCTCTGGAGGTCTTAGATTCTGCCAGGTTAACGATGAAACAAATTTTTATATCAACTATTTCCATTTCCTGCAGTCCTAATGGGCCTCACTTGCATTCTAATGACCAAATCTTCAGTAGAGTTCCACTAGAGTTTGTTGAAGTTGAGGAAGTTTAAGAAAATGTCTATCTAATGCCCATTTATAGATGTGGGTTACTCGTATGTGTACATATTATTATGTACATTTGTATTATAGATGTTTTATATAGTAATATAAGAGAAAATTTAAAAGATTAAAAGATTAAAATATGGTTACATCACTTCCCCATCCCTCTTTTCCTTCAAATTCTCCCATTGACTCCAATCTTCCTCTCAAATTTATGGCCTCTTATTTTTTCATTATTGTTATATGCACATGTGCACACATGCACACACACACACAAATACACACACACAACATGCACATGCATACGCAAAGACATCTGCTAAGTTTGTTCAGTAATACATGTATGTGTTTTAAGGACCAACCAGTTAGTATTACATAATCAATTAGGAGACTCAATTAATTATCTCTTGAGAAAACTAATTCTCCCTTTCTTAGTTCTTAATTATTTGCAGTTCTTTATCTATGTCTATGGATAGAGTCCCATGAGAGCTTTCCTATCCACATTGACAATTGGTGTTATCATTGTCCAGGCAGATATATTGAGATTGTTACAGAACTGTATCACATATATTACTTAACTGTAATCTTAATAATGTTCAATATCTTTGCAATAAAAATACATGTTTTTACTATTTTAATTAGTAGCATCAATATCTTTTTAAATTTTATTACCAATATCTTTGTTTCCATTATCAACAATTATTTCTATAAGGCATCAAATAGTGCATAGTCTATATGTATTCAGGAAAGCTTACTAGGTGTTTTTATATATTATGACCAATTTTATTTTTAGACTTTTCCAACCATGCATGTTCTTTAGAACTTTAATTCTTGTAATGATTTTGTTTATACTAGAAATGAAAAGATGATAGAAATTAAATGCATAAAATCTCTAAACTCACAATTGTGTAGTAGGTATGTGTTTATAATAAAGAAAATTATACTATATAAATTCTATAAAATTTTAAAATGCCTTTAGAAGTAATGAATTTTGTTTTCAAAGTTTTATAGCATATGTAGGTAATACTACTTAAATATGTCTCATTTTTCATTACCAATGGTTTTCAGTTGGCTGTTAAACTACTTAGAAATTTCTTCTTTTATAGGACCAACTAAAAAAAAACTTAAGAAGTAAAATTTAGCATTTAAAAAATAACGAAGCACACAGTTATACTTTTCTATCACTGTTTATAAAGTAACAGCACAAAACTATGTCATTGCCTATTTATTTTTAATATCCAAAAGTTTTAATACAAGATAAGGAGTAAACCAATTTCTCCTTTTACTGTCTTTTATCTACTTATTTTGCAGAAATATAGAACTAAAATGGAAAAAACTTAGGAGGTAAAATAATAGCATTTATTGTTAGTGCTCACTTGATAAATGCATTTCTAGTATGCCTTAAAAAAGTAACTTCTGCTTGAAAATATTCAGAACAAGCAAAAATTCATCCCTATAAAAGCTTTCTTGGGTGAAAATTCCCCAAAGACTTACTTTCTAAAGGGTAGCATTTGTATTCTGCTAGAACCTATCCCAAACACTTGAATTGTTCTCTTAAATCACTATGTCAAACCAGACATAGTAATAAACGTTTGTATTCCTAACATTGGGGAGGTTGACGCAGAATGAATGTTAGTTATAAGTCAGCATGGGATAGTAAAGAACCTTAAAGAACCAAGTGCTGGGCATGCACTCAAGAGTGAAACCCTTACCTAGTATATACAAGAGCCTCTCTAGTGTATGAAACAACATGAAAAAAAGGAGGGAGACGGGGTAAACTTTTCTGTCATGCCAGCCTGTACCCAAATTACCACAAATGGGCTTATTGCTCATTATAAATGCTCAACCAATAGCTTAGGCTCATTTTTAGCTAGCTCCTGATACTGTGAGTTAAGTCATTTCTAGTCATCTATGTGAACATTCCAGCCCAGCCATAAAGCATCTTCTCCCCAACCAAGGTTGATTTACCGTATGTATGTACTTCCCATCCTGCTCACTCTGCATCTCATGCCTCTCCTAAGATTCCACCCTTCTGCTCCCCAGTATCCTACTCTCACTCTTCTACCTGATCTGTTCCTGCCCAGCTATGAACCAGATAGCTCTTTATCAACCAACTAGAGTATTACATATTTACAGTCTACAATTTTTGTTCCAAAGCATTTTCCTCTTTTGCCTACATAAAGGAAAGAGGGTTTTAATTTTAACATAGTAAAATTGCATACAATAAAAACAGTTATCAAGTAAGAATTACAGTTATAATATCTGGCTCATTTCTCTTTGACAAATTCAGAAAAAATACTATCTTCATGAGTCTAAAGTTTTTATCTGTTTTATATTTCTGTCATAACTAAGAAAAACTATAAATCTGACTATTTAGTCTTTGACTCCATCAAAGACGCTACAAACATGTACATGACAGGGATATCTGGCAGGCTGAACAATCATTCAAAGATTTTCTATAATGTTGGGGAATCCAACTTCATCTTGTACTTCTAGTATATCTGATGGACTGACTTGTGAGAAGCAGGAAACTTTTAAAAACTGTTCTACCTTGTCTTTTGTAATGTTCCCTCCTCTTTTGCTTTCTACTGGACCAGTTTGGACAGTATACTGTCAGTAATTTTTTTTTCACAAATGGCCATTTTTCTATAAGGAAAGCAAACTCACTGTTTCTTCAATGCACATCATCTTTTATGAGGTAAATTACTGGGAGCAGATTATGTCATGAAATTTTTCAGTTATTAATAATAATAAATATTATATTCTGTAGGTCTTTGAAGTGTTTAAAAGCTACCTATCTATCTAAATACATGTGTTTAACCTTGAAAACATACCTATAATGACTCTAAGTTTGATTATTATAGATGACAACTACTAATGTGTATTTTTATTTATAGATTACATTTTAAATGACATACCCACAATACCCCAACAAGAGTAGAAATATACAAATAGTATAGCAAAAAAACCTTAAATTTGTATTAATAAACCAAAATCCATACCAATGTTAAATATTTGGAAGTCAATAGCTGTTTGCAGATTAGATTCACTAATATACCCATTTATCCTATTAGTCATATACCATATTTCCTCTTTTCCTTTAGAAAGAAATCCTTGAATTAAATTATTTTGTTTAGCTTTTATTTGGCTGTGATCAATAACAAATTGTAACCAAATGTTGTAAACAAACATGACAAACATTTATATTCCATTTAATGACCAAAATTAAAGTGATGTGAGATGTTTTTCTGTGCAGTGTGAAAGTGCTTACTACCATTTTTTTTTTAATGAAGAGGCTGTTTTGTCCTATGGCAAGGCCACATAGAGTCATAAAGGAAAACCAAGCATAGGCAAATGAGCATGAGGGTGGAGTCATAAAGAAACTGCAGGTAGTGGCCACCCAAGAAGCAAGATGTAAAGTATAGATATGTCGTGAACTATGTGGCAGTACATAGATTAACAAGAATGGCTTAAGTTGTAAAAGCTGCTTGATAATTAAGTTGATTCATAAGCCCAACAGTTTGGATTTAATATAAGCATCTGAGTAATCATTTTCTAAGTGGCTGCAGGACCTCACGTGGGAGACCTTTGTCTAGACTCAAGGGACTTGGACAGATCAGAAACCTCTAGCTACAAATGGTGCCCAATGTTTAACACTAAAAAAGGTTTGAAAAAGGATTCTGAATGCACAGAAATGGAGCCACATTAAGAATCCTAGTCTCAGAGTCTCATGCTAACAGCAATACACACATGCATATTCCAGTAGCTACCTGTGAGATGTAGTCAACTACCGCTATGAGCTGAGCAGCTTGGCCAATTTCCACAGTCTGTCTCATGGTCTACAGTACTAAAAGGCTTCTTCAAACTGCTTTTTGTTTGTTTTAAAGCACAGCTATGAGCTTAAAACATAGCCCCATGCTATCTAATACGACTTCATAGAATTTGGGAGGTAACCTTGACACGACCATGTTAAAAAGCTAAGCAGAACAGAGCCAATACACAGTTTAACAGTTTAAAAATCCTCCTGGTTAAAAAATAATGAAAAATACACAATGAAACATATTCAGATGGAGAGAGCCTCTAAACATGTTACAATGTGTATTTAGAAAAATACATTGGCTTGGGAGAGAAAAGTAGAGAAAGTCCTTAAAAAAGAAATAGAGTAAGAAAAATATAATTGGTCACATAAAGATGGAAAATATACAAAGAGTCTGGATTATGTATATTATTGTGCTTTTTACTTTTTTTTTTTAGCTGTTAATGAGATAACTGTAAAAAGACATTTGATTGTAAAGATTGCTAAGTTAACCAACACATATATTTTAAAGGTATCTTAACTTTGAAATTTGGGTCTAAGGATATGTTGCTTTGGAAAATAGATTCTGCTTTTTATTTCTACAGAAGACGAGCCTGTGGACAGGCTAATAATGGTTTGATCCAGGAAGAAACTATCTGATGGAAAGAGATGACCCAGATGATCCCAACATCCACATTAGCTTCAAGATTATTAACAAAGATGATATAGCCTCAGAATCCTGTGATTCTAGAGAACTATGCCCATACTCCCAAAACACAGATTATGAAGCTTATCTTTGTTTAGAGGGTTTGGTAATTGGTCATAGTCAATCTCTTTCTAAAGATTAAAAGAGGATTTAGATATTATAGGATTAAAGGTAAGGTTATTGAATCAACTTTTTAAAAGCAACTACTTATTTAAAATACTTTACATAGATTTAAATTTTACTTTATTGATGTAAATGTAAGGTTAACATTTTTATACTGTATATATAATTTTACTCTTGTTTAAGGTATTATGTTTATGTGACTCATAAAATTATAATATATAATTTTTAAGTGCATATTAATTATTATAATTAAACTTATAGCCATGCTAGTTAAATTTTTTAAATATACAAATATATACTTCAATTAGATAGGTAATTTTCACCACTTCAAAGATCTATGGAATATGCCATTTAAAATATTTTAAAACTCATACTTTTTTGGATAGTGAGACATGTCTGCTCCTGGCAGCACCAATATACTCCAAGAAAGTGGTTCGCATAAAACAAATCCAATCTAAGGTTTATTTTCTTTATATTAAGAGTTATCCACTGGGTAAAACTTTGTTCTTGTCTCAATTACTTGGTAGTATGTTGTATAAACTCGACATGCATGACCCATAGGAAAAAAGACTAATGAACTTTGCAGAACAAGCAGAAATAGTCCTTTAGTTTCCTGCTTTGCAGAGAAAATTGCTGGACATTCTTCAGGACACAAGAAGAAGGGACTGAATGACAAACCCTGCCAAAATGGATGGAATAATCCTTCAAATTTCCTGCTTCCTAATAAGTCTGCCAGAGCCTCTTGGCCTTTAGGCTAAACATGGATGCCCCAATGTTACAAAGCAACTTTGGGTAACTGTCCAGGTGTCCTGGTATCTCTGTCATTTTCAGAATTTGGGGGTTACTTGCAACGTATTTCCATTTTACTCAGATAATATTATATTCTTCTGTGGTCTTTGATGAAGGTAAGGATTTGACAGTTATAATTATAGTTCTCCCTAGTTATAATAAAGCATAAAATATATATGAAACTTTGGACTTACAAGGATAAAGTAGATGATAGAATATTTTCTTTAATTTTGCTAAATAGAAGATACTGTAACTGCAATTCTTTCTTGATAGCTGTTTTATTATCCATTTGTTATGTTAAAATTGAAATTTTCCTTTCTGATTACACAGAAAAGGGAAAATAATGTGAAATGTCTTTCTGTAAACTGTGAATATATTTATTGCCATTGGTTAATAGAAAGGCTGTTTTGGCAGGAAATCCCAGCATAGAAACTTAGAGGCAGGCAGGAAATCCAAGCACAGAAAAAGAAGAATGAGAATGGAGTGACAGAAAATAAAAGCAGTCCTGAAGAAGCAAGATGTTAAAGTAGAGGTAAGCCATGAACCATGTGGTAATATATAGATGAATAAGAATGGGTTGTTACGTTATAAAAATGAGCTAGGAATGATCCTGACCCATAGGCCAGACAGTCTGTAATTAATATAAACATCTGAGTGATTATTTTATAAGTGGCTGTGGAACACAAATGAGAGAGATTAGAAACCTCTAGTTACACCCATGCAACCCCATCTCAGAAATGAGAGCTGTGCTTCCTATACTACTTCCTGTTGCTTGTGAGTGCTGGTGATATCTTTGGAGAACCTTGAGGTAATTCAGATAATTGTTAGGTCTTGACTGGAGTAGTTTGTGAGTCTGGACCATCTCAGACAGTAGCTTGGAAGTTGTTTTGTATGCATAACTCTGAGGAAACCATAATAGAAGCATTTTGAGATGTTGGTTTACCTGAGCCGCCCATTTTTATTGGTGTCTGGTCTCTTTGTTCTGAAAATATATAAACTTTTAAAGGTACATACATTTCTGTATTAATACAAGTATAGACTCTTTTTTGTATACAAGTTAGTCAAGATGATCGTTTGCCTTGTGTTTAAGTAGATATATTACATTTTTGTAATGTAATATATTTTTTAATATATGTAGTCAAAAGTTTTAGGGGTCTTTCCTGATCAAACCTAAACCCTATCACCTTGAAATGAATATAGCCTCAAATTTTCTGTGGACATAAAAGCACAATTTCTTCCCTAAAGTAACACATCTTTGGACTTTCATTTTGAAGTCAAAACATTTTTCAAATATGTAGGCTGATTTAATCTATCAGTTATCATAATCAAGTATGTCTTATCAGATGACATGTCTTCATTAGCAATCAGAAAATCTAAAGACAACAAAATAATATACAGAATCCAAATTCTCTATCAATTTTCCATTTTTACATGGATTATTATATTTTGATCATTTTACTCTATTCATTTTTAAGGACTTTATTATTTTAATTGATAAATACATATACATACAGACTTTCTGTCCCACCAGCCCACTCCCAAATAACCAAAAAGCAATGCATTATTAATTATAAATACTTGGCCAATATATTAGGTTAGTTTTAGCTAGTTCTTATAACTTAAATTAACTTGTTTTTATTAATCTATGTGCTGCACTGAGACTCATTTACTTTATGTACATAATTCATATCCTGTTCACTCTCTGTCTCATGGCATCTCCCAAGATACCACCCTTATTTTTCCCAGTATCCTCCTAGTCTGGCTCTCTAAACAAATCTGATCCTGACCAGATATAGTCAAGTCAGCTCTTTAATAACAAATGAAAGTAATACATATTTAATTGTACAAAGATTGTTCCTTAGCAGGAGGGGCATGACTACTTCAGATAACTAGTTTTTCATTTGAATTATACAATTTATGTTAGAATATAAGCATGTACAAACAATATAAATTGGAAATATACCAAAACTGACCAAGAATTTGTCTCTATTGGACACAGGTATAATGAGTACCTTTTCTAATCTACACCGAAGTTCTTTTATTACTAATAGTTCGATGCTATTCTTACATCACATGACAAGGACATCAGCTTCATGTAAAGGTTATTAGGGATTTAATCTCCATTTTTTTTCTATAAAGTAGGATTCTACATATCCTAGAGTAATTTGTTTTTCTGATGTTTTCTTAGAACGCCCTATCATGTCCTGCTAGCAAGAGCTGTCTCTTTCCCATAGATGACATTCTTCTAGATTTGATCGCTGAGACTATTCTTAGTACAAGGTATCAGCACTCTCACTGGCTTCCTTCTTCAATAGCATATATCACAGATTTGATGAGTTGATTAGTCATACTATGGAGCTACTATTCTTTTTTCTTTCTGTGATCTGTTCTTTTCTAAGAATGTATCTTTTAACTTATAATGAAGATAGCATTATTCAGAAACCCTCAGGTCTTTTCTTAGACATATTAATAATCTTATATTTCCACATTTTGTCATGAAATTTCCTGGGAAAAAGGATCTGATTAGTGAGTATATGCTGTGGATTACCACTGAATAATAAAGGAACTATTTTGGCCTGCAGCAAAGAAACTTTGAGGCAGGTGGGAATTCCAAGCATAAAGGAGAAGGGTGGAGACACTGAAAGACACTGCCACCCAAGAAAACAAGATGTAATGGAATATAGGCAAAGCCACTAGCCATGTGACAAAACATGGGTTAATAGAAATGGGTTTAGTTAAAAGCTAGTGATAATGAGCCTAAGCCATAAACCAAATGTTTAGTCATTAATATAAGCCTTTGTGTGATTATTTGGGATAAAGTGTCTATGTAACAGCAGGTTTGGACCTCAAATCAGACAGGCCAGAAACTTTAGACAACAGAATAGTCAGGTATATCAGTCCCTTGCAAGAGAGATTCCCCATCTTATCACCTCATGACCAACCTGGCACCAGTAACAAGAGCCATCATTTTAATGTACTAGCCTACTGATGTTACTTGTAAATAAAGTACATATTTCAGATAAGGGGAAGGGCTATGTAATTAAACAGGTCTTACTGTATCCCATGGAACAGAAATATACATTCCAAAATCCCAAGCCCAGGGCCTATTTACTTCATATAGCTCAGATAAAAAAATAGAAGTTTTATATTTTATTTTCAAGTGATTCTTTTATAGAAAAGAGAACATTTAAGAAAGAGTAGAAGATAGATAATGCCAGACCCAGAACTTTAGCTGAAGCAGATTTCACAGTCTAAGGCTTCAACTTCTGTGGCACATACTCATTGAACATGATCTTCTCTAAACAATAATTTTGAAGAGAAATCACATTTTGAAGACTATATTATTTTTATTTTTATTTATTTTCAGAGAACCTACCCCAGTGAAGATCCAGTGCACATCATTTATTCTTCAAAAAAAAAAAACAAAAACAAAAACAAAAACAAAAACAAAACAAAAAAAAAAACAACAACAAAAAAAAAAAAAAAAACCAGACCTCCCAGGAATATCAACTAACATGCAATGCATAAGAAGCACAAACCCTCATGTCAAGACTGGACAAGGCAACTCAATAAAAGGAAAGGGTCATAAAAGCAGGAAAAAGAGTCAGAGACACCTTTACTTCTCACATTAGGAGCTCTCCTAAACTCCATGCTAAACAACCATAAAACATCTGTAGAAAGCATAGCACAGACCCATTGAGAGTCTGTGAATTTTGCTTCAGTCTCTGAGCCCCTGTGAGCTCTGCTTAGTTAATTCTGTGAGTTATGTTTACTTGGTGTCATTAACCCCTCCAGCTTCTACAATCTACAACCTTCTGTGGAATTTCTGAGTTCTACCTAAGGTTTGACTATGGGTCTCTGTATCTGCTCCCATCAGCTATTGAAGAAAGCCTTTCCGATAATAGCAGAATATCATTAGAAGTTATTTCATGGGCTTTTGCCAGTTGTTTTGGTTTCTACCCTAGGATTCTTGGTTATCCAGCTTTGGGTTTTTGGCCATCCAGGCAATGTTGAGTATGGGTTGGTATAGGTATAAAATTAGACCAGTTAACCATTTCCACAAGGTATGAACCACCATTGCTCCGGCACATTTTATAGACAGGATAGGTTGCAGGTTGAAGGTTTTGTGGCTTGTTTAGTATCCCAGTCCCACCACTGGGTGCCTTGCCTTGCCTGGTTGCAGAAGATAGCCTGTTCAGTCTCTATATCCTCCATTACTAGGAGTCCTCACCAGGTTCAAACCCATTGTTTAGAAGAAATTTCTACTATGCTGGGTTTCTACATTTGAAGTATAAAGTTTCTGATTTGGACTAGTCCCAAGATCTGGACCAGCAGTCCCAAAGTCCCAAAGAAACATAAAGAAGCTTACATTAATTTCATGCTATTTAGTTTATGGCTCAGGCATATAACTTGTTAACTATTAACTCTTAAATTAATCCATGATTAGCCAAGTGGCTTAATACCTTTTCTCAGAGCAGTATTTTGGTATTCTTTCCTCTGCACCTGCTGGTGTCTCTGCTCTGCTCTTTCACTTCCCAGAGTTTTGTTAGTTTTGTAACCCCACCTACACTTTCTATTTGCCTTTTTGCCAGTCAGCATCTTACTAAACCAGTAGGAGAGATGAATATTTACGATGTACCAGAACATAATCCTACAGCATTCCTTCTTTTTTCTTTTCAAAACAAGAACCTCAAATCTCATTTCTTTTGTATAGTTTTTCAGCATTATCTATAACAATTTGTAAATAGCACTATAAACAAAGACAAACATCCATAATCTGTTTTTTTTTTTTTTTTTTTTTTTTTTGAGAATGTGGGTGTAGTTCTCTAGGCTACTTCCTGCTGAATGGGGACACTGGCAATCCCATAGGGGCCCAAAGAAAAATTTAGGATTATGGAAAAATCTTTAGTGGAGTAGTCTGCAAGGCTGGGTCATCTCAGCAAGTCTTCTTGAAAATGGTTTGGATGCAGAGCTCAGAGGGAACTGGAGAAGAGGTACTCTGAAATGCTGGATCATATGGGCCATCTACTTCCATCAGACTTTTCAGAATTCTTCTTCAATCTAACCTTATTTTCTTTAACCAGAACTAAATCCACAGCTTCTCATTTTCTATGGAAATAAAAAGAAAACCTCTTCTTCAAAATAGCATATCTTTGGGTTTCAATTTTAAAGTCAACTCATTTATAAAATAAATAGGTTGAATTAATCCAGCAGCATTTATAATCAAACATTTTTAGGAGCTTTCACTACTTCATTTTCAGTCAAAAAACTAAAGACAAGACAATAACATACAGTATCTAGACACTCTTTGAAATTTCCATCTTTATATAGCTAATTATTTTTTATCTGTTTCTTTTTAAGGACTTTAACTTTGTTCCTTTTTTCTCTCTCAAGCTTATGTATATTTTAAACCCCTGTAAAAGGTTTTTTTTTTTTTTTTAATCTGTCAGTACTGTATATCTCTTATTTCTTTTTTTTCTGATTCTGACCACAACTTTGCTTGACTAGAGTGGCTGACTCCACTGAGTTCCCTCTGTATCTTTCTGTTTTTGATCACAGTTATAATTTTCCAATGGGTGGCTAGGATGGCTGGATATGACAATTGACTTCACTAAGGTCACTCTCTGTTTCTGATCACACCTTTAATATGCCAACATGTGGCTAGCGTTAAAGGCAGTGCTATGGCAGCTGACTCCATCAAGATCCACCTAGCTCTACCCAGCACTTGGTGAGTGAGTTTACCTTCAAGGCAGCATTACTGGAAGGAACCAAATTAGCTATTCCTAATTTGGAGAATTATGGGAAATTTTAGGGTACACATTGCCACCAAGTAGAGTACTGCCACCCACTGCTTTAAGTAATTGGCAGCAAGGCCTCTTGAAAGACTCACAAGCATTTTGCTGTTAACACTGAGTCAGGAGGCATCTATTAAATGAGCCATACCTCTGTTTGCCATCAGCAAATAGAGCTCTCCCAAGAAAATGCTGCTGCTAAAATGTCATCTTGAACTCTGTTCCCTTTTTGTCCATATATACAGAAGCCTTACATCATCCATTGTATGCAGCTTGTTGCTTACATTGAGGATTCTGTGAGACTTCAGGAATTAGCCTTGTTACAGCTTAAGCTGCACTCTGGAAAGCCTGACATTTTATAGCTCAAACCCACATACCATGCCAGGATGACTCTGTACCACAGCTCACTTCAGAGATACAACCTGGAAGCTGTCATTGGCTCCATTTCTGTGACCTAAAACCTCTTTTAAGCTTTATCAAGCTTTATGTGGATGTATGTGCACTGCCACCATATTGGGACACTATTTGTAGTATTAAGTTTCTGGCATGGACTAACCCAACATCTGTTCCAGCAGTTCCAAAGAAACACACACATATTGCCCTCAAATGGTCCCCAATCACAATAGTCTCTTCCCTCATACTCTCTCCCTCTATTTTTCTGTCTCACCTGATCTGTTCAGATCCAGTTCTTACCTTCCCCCAGTCTATTTCCCCTTTTCATGGAGATCCATGTGTTCCCCTACAGCCTATCTTATTGCCTAGCCTCTCTGGATTGGAGCATGATTATACTTTACTTAACAGTTAATATCCACTTTTGTGTGAGTATATGGTTTTGTCTTTATGGGTCTTATAACATTAATCACATATACATTTTTTATTTATTTTTACATTTATTATTTTGGATTCATGTCAGGGTCTTCAATTTGATTCCATTTATCCACATGTTTGTTTTTAATGCTAATACCAAGCTGTGTTTAATTACTGTATCTCTATAGTATACCTTGAAGTCAGGGATAAATGATGTCTCCAGAAGTTCCTTTATTGAACAGAAATGTTTTGGCAATTCTTTGTTTTTTCATATGAAGTGAGTATTGTTCTTTTGAGGTCAGTGTTGAGATTTGATGGGTATTCCCTTGAATACAGATTGCTTTTCTTTAGATTGCCATTTTTACTATAATTATCCTAACAATTCACACACATGGGAGATTTCACATTGTCTGATATCTTCTTTTTTTTTTTTTTTAAATGACTAAAAGTTCTTGTCATACAGGTCTTTCACTCATTTGGTTAGAGTTACAAGAAAATGACCACTTATATATATGGAAAAAGATCTTTATCAACACTACAATTGACTGAGGGCTGATCTCTAAAATATATAAAGAACTCAAAACCTAGATGTAGTGGGATTATGATGTTACATTGTGAATAATTGTCCCACCTACTAGTTTAATAAAAACACTGATTGGTCAAAGGTGGACAGGAAGTATGGGTGGGGCTACCAGACTAAGAAAACTTTGGGAACAGGAAGAACAGAGCAGAAATGCCATGGAGAAGCCATGGAGACACCACAATGAGATGCTAGCAGATGCAGAGGAAAAAAGTTGAAATGTTGTTCTAAGAAAAGGTATCGAGCCGCATGGCTAAACAAGGTATGAGTCATGGGTTTGTTTCAGTGTAAAGAGCTAGCAAGTTAAATGCAGAGGCCCCAGGTCAATCAGCATACAATTAATACTAGTGTCTGTGTTTCAGTGGGACTATGGGACTGTAATTATAAAAGTCTGAGCCACCAGGGTAGGCCGGAAATTCCAGGCCACAAGACTAGACTGGAAAGGCTGGGACAAGAAGCTAGGCCAGAAAGTTCAGGCCAGAAACCTCATACAATAACTAGAGATCAATAAAAACAATAATTTCATTTTTAAAAATGAAGTGCAGAACTAAATAGAGAATTCTCAACAAAGAATTTTAAATGGCTGAAAGACACTAAAAGAGTTGCTCAACATCTTTAGCCATCACGGAAATGCAAATCAAAATAACTCTGAGATTCCACCTTATATCTTTTCAGCATATATTAGTTCAAAAACATTGATGACAGTCTATGCTGGGAGAGGATATGAGTAAGAAGAACACTCCTCCATTGCTGGTGAGAATTTGAGCTTGTATAGCCTCTTTGGAAATCAGTATGACTGTTTATCAGAAAACTGGGAATCAATCTACTCAATGACCCAGCAATACCCCTTCTGGGCATATACCCATAGGATACACATTCTTAACACAAGGACATTGCTCAACTATATTCATACAGCATTATTTGTAATAGCCAGAACCAGGAAACAACCTAGATGCACCTCAAATGAAGAATGAATTTTTAAAATGTAGTACATTTGTACAATGGAGTACTACTCTGCAGTAAAAAATAAGTGACATTCTGAAATTTTCAGGCAAATGGATGTAACTAGACAAAAGCATCCTGAGCGAGGTAACAAGACCCAGAAAGACAAACATGGTATGTCATAGTAGGAGGTTTCTGGCCCGGACTTTTGGGCCTAGCCTCAAGGTTTAGACCCACAGACCCAAAGACCAGCAGAGACACACAGATGCATACGATAGTTTTAGGCTGATCGACGTAAGGCCAAGGCATATCACTTGCTAACTCTTTACTCTTAAACTAACCCGTGTCTCTTATCCTGTTCAGCCATGTAGTTGGGTACATTTTCTTAGAGCAGCATAGTTGTCCTCTGCTTCTTCTGGCTTCTCTCTGGAGTTCTGCTCTGTGTTTCCTGTTCTCAGAGTTTTCTTAGTCTGGTAGCCCCACCCACACTTCCTGCCTGCCTTTGGCCAATCAGTGCCTTTTATTAAACCAGTGGGTAGGACAATCATTTGCAATGTAACAACATAATCTCCCACAATATGTATTCACTCATAAGTGAATTTTAAACATAAAGCAAAGGATAACCAGGCTATAATCTACAACCCTTGAACAGCTAGAACTTATGAGAGACTTGGAAAGAGAAAGCAGGGAAGCTCTTCTGAGTAAAATTCCCCATAGGAGGAAGTGGGTAAAGGAGGTAGAAAAAGAACATGAGGAAATGAGATGGTTAAGTTACAGGAGGGACAGAGTGAGAAAAAACAATTAAATAGATACCTTGATAGAAAGGAACCTGGGGTCAAGATCATAATGAGGAAACCCACAGAGACAGCTGACCTGAGCTATTGGGAGTTCACTGACTCTGAAATGACAACTGAGTAACTTGCATACAACTGAATATGGATTATAGTTGAATGGCCTGGGCAGTTGATGGGGCCTCTGGATGTGGGACTAGAATTTATTCCTAGTGCTTAAACTGACTTCTTGGAACTCATTCCCTACAAAGGAACACTGTATTGAGCCTTGATACTGGAGGGGAGGTGCTTGTTCCTACCTCAACTGGAAATGCCAGACTGCATTGGCTCACCCTGGGAGTCCTTAACCTCTCTGAGGAATGGATAGGGATATGTTATGGGGGGAAGCTGAGAGGATGACTGGGAAGAGGGAGGAGAGAGGAAAGAGTGGTAGGTATTTTAAAAAGCTTTTAAATAAAAAATTTTATATATATATATATATATATACACACACATGCTCATATATATGTATATACATATGCATATGTATATAATATAGATATATATATGAGCCTGAGACCTAAATAGTCTCATGCTAAATAGAGTTATCAAAAGAATAAAATATCTCTAATAAATATCTTTCAGAAATATTCATTCAGTGCTAATTTTTCAGTCCTTAAAACACATATACAAATGTCATTAAATGAATTCAACAGACTACATTTAGGAATATATATATATATACATACATATATATATGTATATGTGTGTATGTATATACACAATACCTATATGTATACAATAATAATTAATGAAAAAAGAGGCCATGAATTTGAAAGAGAGTGGAGAGGGGCAAATGATACAGTTTTGGAGGGAGAAAGAAAAGGAAGAAATTTTGTAATAAGTTACAATCTCAAAAATAAACAGGGAAAGGAAAAATGTTCATTGTCCCTAGTAAATATTAAAATGCAAATCACAACAACTTTAAGGTTCTATCTTACTAATAAGAATGGCAAAGACCAGTGGAGCAATCCACAACAAATACTGGAAGAGATTCAAGGGACAAAGAACCTTATTTGCTATTGATGGGATTGGAAATTGATTTAATGACTATGGAAATCAATATGGAGAATTCTAAAATCTAAAAATAAATCTACCATAAAACATATTTTCAAAGTGACTAAAAGCCACCGACACTCTTGAGCCAGTGAAATATGAGCAGGAATCATGTTTACTGTTGGCTGAGAAAGCTTCAAAGCTTCCCTCAGTTTCATTAAATGTAAACATCCTTCCTCTCATCTCTAGTAAAAAGTTTGTCATATATTTTTCTGATGTTCCTAATCAGTTTTACATCTTGATATCACTTCCCAAGAATGGCCTCTTTAAATTTATTCACCAGTAAAGATAGTATCTTCTGCCTCTCTACAGGGGTTGGAACCTTGATTTTTGGAGCAGAGGTTACCAACCATAGCTGACCTAATTGCAAAGAAAATTATTTAGAAATTTACAAGTGTCTCTAAGTGCTGGGAACATTATATCAATCAGTTTCAATCCTAACACTTGTCAGTACTCTACCAGAGGCTCCTTGAATGCTTAAAACCCTCCCACCTCCTGTGTCTGCAAAGCTGAGCTCAATCTCCCTTTTTTACTACAACAGACAAAAGGAAGTTTCTTTTGCTTATTTAGCTTTGTCCTTTGCACCTTATATTTTTCATTATCTAAGGAAAGCAGACTTTGAATATAACAAGAGCATATTATCTAAACTTGTGTATTAGAATTGTATGTGGTAAACAGCTAGAGCCTACCTAATCTATTCAACTGGCCCTGCCTGGCTTCTTTTAGTGAGAGCTTATTTAAGTAGACTGCTTTGAATTTGCCTTCTTAAAGGTCAGAGGCTTGCCTGAGTCTCAGTGTGGATTCTTCCTGGGAGGGTCTGAATCAGCTCTCCAGTGTGAAGAGCACAGCACACAAGGGAAGCCTAGATCACAGACCCCAACTGTCAGCTTTCATCCAATGCATCCCCATGTGAATGAAATCCCACAGAATGGCAAGTTCAAGCTACTTGCTGCAGGAAAAAAAAAGCAGAATCCTCTTTAGCCAAAAAATAACCAATCTTCACATAAGATTCACATCTTCAAATGTAAGCATTATTATGCAGAACTATATTTCTAAGCAAAAAGCCTTTTTTAGCTACCCTTTCTTTGTATATGAGCAATAATTTACTAAAATTTAATGAATAAAAGAACATGAAAAGAAAATTGGACAGTGTGTGCTGATAACAAAAGACTATTGTGCCTTTTATATTTCTTTATTCTATACAATGCCATTGATTTACTAAAGCTACAGAATAGCCCTTGTTCTAGGAACTCAGTGTAGAAAAGTTGTAAATGTATATAAAATATAATGATCTGAAAAAGAACGTAGAGTTGCAGTATCTCTTCCAAGAGTAACCATTGCTATTGCTATTTAAAGTAACAGGAGTAAATTAAAGGATAATTTTGTTAAAAGTGTAGTTACTACCATCCTCAAAGTAGAAAATATCAAAGATGAATGGGGAAATACAAGAAAATAGTCTAGAAAATTAATGTTCAACAATTTAGTATAAAAACAAAGATGATATGATTCTGCTGAAAGTATAAAATTATGGCTAAGCTTTCAGGATAGCTGGAGGCAAAATGTAGGGGGAAAAAATAACTTTTTTCTGCTTTCTTTCTCCTGATCCATTTCTCCACTTCTTCTGGATAAAGGAATGACTGAAGTCTGCCTCTGCTGTGTGGGTACCTGCCTTTCCTCAGCTTCTTAGTGGCTAAATTCACTAAGAAAACATATAATGCTGCTTAAGTAACACACTTTCTGTGCACCTCATTTTTCAACAACCAATTCATTGTTGACTTTACTTGTTGGTCAATAAATGTGTTATATAAACTCCTCCTATGATAGTTACAAGTTTTAAATAATCAAAAAAAAATCCATAATGATTACCAGAACAGGTAGAGTTTTAACAAGATCACTGGAAGTAGCATAGGGCTGTTAAACATAAACCTTTAATACTTCATCAATATTTTGATATATTGCTGAAAATTCATATTAATGCATCTAATTATCCCATATGCTTTATATACCAGTAAAACTAACAGCTATGTGTGAAGAGAGGGCAATTTTCCCGACACTCCAATAACTTCATAAAGATCTGGAGGGGGAAGTACAAACTAAGGCAGGAATTTGGCCACGTTGTGCACAGCACAAAGGACCATGGTAAATGGTACAGTACACAAAGATGGGTTTGAGGTGATAATTGTTCTTTCTTCTCAAAAGCTGTAAGATACATAAGATATAAGATCTGTTAGTCCATTTCTTACTATTATACTCCAAATTTATGGCTAGAAAATATGTTTCAGGGGATTTGTTTTTACAAGAAAATGTATGGAAGGTGAATGTGCTATCATAACCATTTATTCATTAGCTTGGAAGAAAATGTAAAGCAAACATCTGTAAATGTGCTCATAGAATAACCTGAGCATTTATTTGTGAACAGCATGCAAACCGCCACAAGAAAGGCTTTTAAATAATAATTTATTGCTCCAGAATTGGCTGTCAGTGAATACAATAATGTCTTTCAGTAGAACAATGCACTTATTAAAAAGTATAATTTGCTGTTTCATCATACCTTTCTTTACACATTGGATTTGCAATGCTAATCATTCATGGTTTGCTGCTGTTGTTTTAACATCTTTAAAATTCATTACAAATTATACCAAGATTATAAACACCTGTATATTTTTGCATACATATATAGAGAAAAAATCAATATTGGTATCTAAAAAGTATTTTAACTATCTAGGCAGTTCTGCCAATCCATTACCACTTTGCTTTCCCTTTATGGTATTTTTGTGATTTTATAATATAGAAAAATATGTAGTCCCATTTATTTAACCTTATTTTTGAAAGAAAGTTAACCAAGTCAATTAAAGTTTCTTCTGCAGATGGATCTTCTAAAGTGTGAAATAGTCTTTATCCAGATGCTAAAGTGAGCAGATGAATATTTAACATACTTTAACAGGTCCTTTCACAGAATCCCTCCTACACAATAAATCACAGGCAAAAGAAGAAGGAACAAAAAGAAAAGAAAGAAAAAGAGTTTCCTTGGAGACAATATTGAGTAAAGCAACTAACATCTTTTCTTTGAGTATTTTTTTAAACATTTTTTAAAAATCATCATGTAACTATATAGTTTCCTTTAAAAGCACAAAAATTAGTCAGCCCACAAATAACTACAATTTTTTGACAGCCTAAATGAAGGGGCATTAATTTATTCATTCATCCATTTACTCACGTTAGCCCAAGAACTATAAAAGCCAAGAGTGACCAAATGGGTAGACAAGGTTCTGTGGTGTACCATACTATTTTAAAGTTTTCATTTTATGTGTGACTGATTAGAGATGCATGCATAACAATCTTTAATGAAATTACACACAAGTCTATTTCATCAATTCTATTTAGTATTATGATAAAAAATAAATAAAACGGAGCTAGATATTGAGGAAAAGCTTAAATATCAGAGAGATAAAAAAAAAAAACAAATCACAGTCAGTTGTCACCTAGCCAGCTCCTCAGATGTGTTTCTACAAATCCTCTGACCCCAAACCTCTCTGCCCTCAGCTAAAAATGGAAGTGGCAAGCCAAAGAAAGCAGTTCTGTCTCCACCCAGCTATCTTACTTCCTGGTTAAACTTTCCTAGTGCTGAGATTAAGGTGTGTGCCACCAATGACTGACTGTTAGGCCTGGAACTCACAGAAATGCAGACAGATCTCTGGCTTCCTGGTGAAGAGATTAAAGGTGTGGGTCACCACTCCCTGACCTTCAGGACTTGGTTCTGTGGGTAGCTCTGTCCTCTGATATTCCAGACTATTTTAATTGTGTGGTGATACAATATATCACCACACAAGTCACATCATAGTATTTTCTACTTTTATTTCTTGTTACCATTATGACCTGTGATCAACCACTTACCTAAATGTTAGATTTCATCTATAATGTAAAGATACTTTTTCTTACTTTAGGTGTTTTATGCTAATTGTTGGCCCCATTAGTATGACTTCAATATAAATTGAAGAGGGATATGTCTATAAATAATTTTACGATTTCCACTTAGCAGCCTCTTGAAAATTAGGCAGAATGTTGATTCTATTCAGCCCAGTTAGGAATAAGCTTGGGTATCAGGAATACAGTTTACACAATTCATGAATAAGTATGCTAAATGCAAAAGCTTACATTTGAATTTATGATTCCTGAGATTAATTATAAATATTTCTGCACCAATGTATCTTACTTAAATTGGCCATTCACTACTTCCATAAGCTATTACCAATCAATCAAAATTCATATCACTTGCCTAATTCTCTATTTTCATCCAGAAAACATAAGTAACGTAGTTGACATTTTGGTATACAGCTGTCTTCTCAATTCCAAAGATACTACCATAGTGACTTCGTTTCATCAGCATCAGAGTATTCACAAGTTCAGGAAAGATCACACAAAGCCACACAGACAAAACAGTATCTAACTTATAATAATGTAGAGTCCTATGGAAGAGAAGAAAGAGTTCATTATAGCAAACAGAAGTGCTAAACAATGGGGAGTGGCCAGGCTGGCCAAATGAGTGGGAACCTATATCATGACATTACCTGAGTATTGGGAATAAAGGAGAGTCTAAAGAGCCCAGTATGTTAAGGACAGTTACCTGAAAACAGAGAGCTGTTTTGCTGAGAATCTTTCATACAGTCCTCCAGAAAATGTGTTGTCCTTTCTTTTAGGTTTATACAGTCCTTTCTCAGATATCCATTTTAAACAACCCCAAAAGGCCTGGATTTTAACAACTTGGCTACAGCTTTTACCACTTGTTTATAAATAAATACCTGAAGCACTGGTTAAGACATAAGAATTACAAGAATACTATTATTGGAAAACAAAATAATTCCCAGAATAATTCTCAGATAAATATGTGGCAGACAGGAGAGCATAGGCAAAGGGTCAATAGACAAGTACAGTATGCTGAATCAGAGATGCAGTTCTTTGTTTCTACTTGTGGAGAACACAAACCCAGTAATGGCTAGAAGAAATACGTTGCATCATAGCAACTGTATTGACTTCCAGGTTTTTTCAACCAAACTACATAGAAGAGATACGCACCATAATATAATCTTAACTATTAGATGCCTTTTCCTTGATTATGTTTGACTTGACACATGTACATACATAGTGTCTATTTCATCAAGCAGTTTCTAGTAATCTTTATCTGAAAGCTAAGTGACTGGGAAGACTAGAGAAAATTGACTTGTATTAAAGAGATGATCATCTCTGCTTATCAGGTATTGTCATGAACAAATAATTTTTGTAGTGCATATAAAAGTACTTGTAGTGCATATAAAATCTATTACTGTTAGCCAAACCACAAAAATACTATCAAATGAAACCATTTCACTGGTTGAAAATTCTAAAGTTCATACATTGTACATTTTGAGGCAATCTTACTGACGACTGTCTTCCTTGGTCATAACCAAATGAGTAGATTGAACAATTACAAGGGTAAAAGCCACTAAAGAAAATAGTCTGCCTTATCATTTTTAATTTAGCTCTATCCTTTTAAAATATTTAGTTAGCAAAGTGTTTTCCTCACCGAAAGACAGACCCTGGCAGCAAGCCCAAATTTTAGTTAAGTTAATGGGCTCTTAGGGGATAAAAAAAGAGAATTAGGGAATTTGATGGTACTTCACGGGCTTGAAAGTAGTAACAGCTATGTATGAGAGAGGGTAAGACTGCTACTTCATTTGAATTATACAGCAATTGGGTTTCCCCTTTGGTAATATTTTCACATATGTGTTTAGAAATAGTCATTTTAATAATGAGGCCAGACTGTTATTTGAAGCCTCTCACTGGCACTAAGACCTAGCTAGATGTTCTTAAAATTTTATTTATTTATATGGTGAATGCCTACTGTGTGCCAACTCAGATATGGGGCTGGAGTTACATAGTTGAAGACAAAAGCAAAGTTTCTGTCCACACGATTCTTAATGTCTGTTGAAGAACAAGAGAAATAAATAAACATAATGAGATACACAGCTTGGAAATTTGGAAATAAGGCATACCCAGTTACAACCCAGGGACAATGAGTAGATGTGGGGGAGCATGAGACATTCCTTTCATGACAAACTGATGAAATGGCTAAATCTGGAAGCTGGAGTACATATAATTCAAGTAAAAGGAGGAAGATTTTTAATGCTTAGGCATCATTCCAAACATGTGGGTAGGGAGCTCAGCTTCTGCCTAGCTAGAAAAAAAATGAGGAACCTGATGCTTACTTAAGACATGTGAGAGAAGACATCATTACATGACAAATATACCAAACTAGAAAGACACAACTACTAAACGCAAAAGCTTCCTTTAAGACTAGTGATTCCAAAACCAAACACTTCTTTTAACTTCCTAACTTTTGTATTGTAGAATGAATTTAAAACAAAAAGTGAATGAGACACATCCAGACTGGTGGTTTCCTCTCAGAGTTTGAGGGCTACCCTTGTTGCCGAGGACACTGTGTTTAGTACAGACTCAAATGATTTGAGTTTTATCTAATCTAAAAAGTTCCTTCCTGTGGGCTAGCCTTCATGATGCCAGAAAATACTATTCATGTTGCCAAGGAAGAAGAAAATTAATGGTTCTAAACTGCTGCAACCCATAAACCACAACAATAACCACCATAACAAAGCAATGCATAAAGGTACAATAACTGCCATTCATATATTGGTGCTAATCAACAGCTGTGTAATTAAAGTTAAAACCCATGTACTAGAAAGAAAATCATGCCTGGTATGAGATACCTAGCAGACTTCCTTAAGTTAATGAGGTCACAAATCCTAGAAAAGATATACTACCTACTTTGCTAGCCCAGCATAATTTCTTACTACATTCTAAATTTCATATCCACAGGTAAAATCCATGGCTACTATCCCTCATCAAAAAAAAAAAAAAAAAAAAAAAAAAAAAAAAAAAAAAAAAAAGATTTTATTAAGAGCAAATGAAAACCATAACAGTAAGCAGCAGCTAGACTCAAGAGAGATCAGGGAACTGTAGGTAGGCCAGCCTCAGTGGCTGTGTATATAGCACAGCTTTCACAGCTATGGTTTAGGGGCCTTCAAGGAAAAAAAGGTAAAATACTATAAGGGCCAGTATACATGAAGTCTTCTGTGAAACAGTCTCTCCTAAAAATGACTGCATAAAGAAAAATTGAGCAATGGCTTGATTCATGTAAGTACTAACATAAAAGGAACACATTTTATGGTGCCCTACCCCGAGACAAAGAACTTCACATAACTAATGATTATTAAGAGAATCATCCTTCCTAATGTATAAGTTCCTGACTGGTTATCCAGTACAAAAGGGTCAAGTGACAAACAACAAAAACATATTGCGAGTTGTATTATATATTTTTTTGTGAATGTACACACACATACATACACACACATGTAACAACAATAATAAAAATGAAGCCATCATTTAAGAATTGGGATATTGAAGTGGTTGGAGGAAGGATTTGGAAAAAAGTGATATAATTCTAGTCTAACTAGTAATGTATAAAAATTTAAAATAATCAAAAAACAAAAATTAAATTAATTTTTCCTCCATTTTAAACAGAAATTTTAAGGCTGAATTATAATTTAAATAGGACTAACTACCTTATTTGTGAGTATTATAAAATTCAAAAATAACAAAAAAGATAAAACTTTGCTTTCATTTTCTTCAATATATCTTAATTCTATTCATCTTCAGAACTGAGTAATACTCACTAAACAGACATCCATCTTCTGATCTCATCAAGGGAAAATTCTGGTGAATATTTAATTGTAACTATACTATAAATTTCAAGACTTTAAGCAACAGAGATACAACAGTGTATGCCACTAGATAATTCTGCATCACCAGCATCCATGGATGGCTCACAACTTTCTGTTACACCTAGGTCCTAGGTATTTATTCTCTCTTTTGGCCTGTGTGGGTACCAGGTATGCATGTGGTAACCTGCTTATATTAATGCAAACATATGTACACATGAATAATTTTTAATTACCCCTCTAAGTGCAGTTTACTGTGTTAGCATTGATCCTGCTTAAGTTACATTTTACCAGCATTTTCCCATCCCCCTGCCATACCACTGCTGTGCTTTCTGCTTCTATAAGCTCAACCATTTTAGTGCCCACATACAAGTGGGACTAATGTCCACTCCAATCATGCGTAAGAGAATAGATCCAAAGTTGCACAGTCTTCAGAAACAGTCAGCAGTCCCCACAAGTGAAGCTCAGTTTTTACTAATAAAATAGAAAGTTAAAGTTTTTTTGCATTAGATAAAATAATATCAAGACAGTTGTGATTTATAAGAAAAACTTTATTAAAGCTTAAGATTTCTATAAAGAATGGATTCTTCTATAGTTATGGGAAAAGGTGAAGAAGGCAACAATCTCAAGAGAAATCATTTTAAAAGCCAAGGAATGGTAAAAGTGTTAAGAGTGTATTCATCCTAGAAATGTAATACAAAATTAATAATATTCATATTCACATTGATTAGCAGAGGAACCTAGCATCAAATTTTAAACACAGGAACTTCATTTTTCTAGAGACTTAAGGGAGATAATGAAATGTAGGCACTTAAGAAAACCTCTTAAATACATGTGCAATGATTCTGTGTACAGAAACAGCAGTTTCAGAGGTAGTAAAATAGTGTGTGTATTATTTTATTTAGAAAAATCATTAAGAAATCATTTTCAGCACAATGCAAAGCTGTGTTCTTAAAGTTATAGGTAATCCATATCATGATATATTTACCCTGTAAAGCACTTTGAAGATTAAGGTGTGTTACTATAAATAATGCTGCACAATTAGTTTTGAATGTATTAAACAAAAAGAATACAAATATATGAAATTTAAAATTTTAGGACCTTAGTAGACACAAGGTTCAGCCATTTACTCTTAGTGCTGAAGAAATATATATACATACTTCCAGGTGTAGTAGGTAATTTGACCAAAATTAGAAAAATCATCAAAACTATCTTGGTATTACTTAAATTTTTGTATTTCTAAATACATAAAGTGAATGTTTACAGTAATGAGCCAAATTTCTCAACCCATTTCTTCCCTTTTCCTATATCATAATTCTAATATTATAGCATTTTTAAAATTTTCAAGATACCATAAATAATTTTCTGATTAAAGATAAAGGTGAGACATAGAAATAAAAGGAGAGAGAAAAACTGAGAAAGGAAAGAATTGAGAGATACAAGATCCCCATCTCACTTCTTAGCTGAAGAAAACACCCCAGACCATCCTTTCAACTCAAGTATAGGGTTCTAGGAATTTTATCTTGTCATGTTCTGAAGGACTAATATATCATTTTCTTCTAAAGCATTGGTCATAGTTGTTGTATAGCCAGTTAACTTTTTTTTTTCTTTTTTTTTTTTTTTTAGGGAAAGATAGTTAACTTTACTGGTAATGTCATGTATAGAAAGAAGGTCAACCTGTCCTCTAGTTTCCTGGATAAGGGCTGCTGGCCAGTTTTAGAACTTCTGGAGCAGCAGAGTGTCTTTCTGCCCCTCAACTCAAGCTAGCAAGATCGTGGGATATGGGGAGCTGGGAGGAGTCTGGGGCCTGGGAACAAAATGTTTTTTAACCAAGATATAGCAACACAGATTTATTATTGCTGCACAAAATGTAGAAAATACTGTACTATACTTTAGCAATTTGCTATGAATAGAGTGGTGCCCATCCACAGATAAGAGACAATGTCAAAGAAGTCATTGTTAAAAGGCATATATCCCAATTTGAGGTACTGTTGGTCAAGAGCCTGTGTTGTTTTGTGGACACTTAACATGCTAACACAAAATCTGTAATAATGGTAGAGAATACAGCTATAAAGAGGTTTTTTGCAACTAGAAATGACTACAAAACGTCAGTGTAGGTGAGCCTAAGGAATATGGATGCCTGGATTTTGGAAATGAACAAGATACTGAAGACTTCATGACTGTAGCTGAATACTCCAAGTTTATTGAGATAAATACTATTAAAGATCGCCATATCCAGGAATGCTGAATTCTTTCAGGAGATGAATTATGTGGAGAATTTGAATGAATCATGTCAAAGTTTAAAATTTGATACCTATTTATCACTTCTCTATGCTTTAAAAAAATAAACAAAATCCTGGACTTTACCTGAAACACTAGGTTAAATACATTTATAATAAACAAGCTTAAACATTTTTACATGAAGAAAACCAAGGTGACATTTTGGAAAAAGAAATATGACTTTCTAATTTGTTCTCTCACTAACATTACTAGTTCTTAGTAATGTTAATAAAGATGTGATTGACACTTTTCTAATGAATCCACTAAGATGTTTTATAGTCTATAGAAACTACAAAGGGGTGGGTGGCAATGTAAACCTTAAGAACCTATTTTCATGCATATAGATAGACATCATGTATATGGAAATGAATCCCAAACTAGTTTCATTGTATTCCTCTTAAAAATTTTTAAAATCAAGACACCAATGAACACAGATATTGTTCTAAATTTTTAGAATAATATTATGTGTGAAAAGTATTTTGCTTAAGGTAGCATACAATGTATGTAACTCAAGTTTTGATTAATGATTACATATGTTCCATGGAAAGAGCAAATGTAGAAACTAATAAAAATCTTTAGTTACTGACTAATGAGAGAAATAACAGCACTGAGATTGACTTCTGGTATATGGATTTTTCCCTCTGTGTTCTGTACTACTCTAACCAGTCCCTCACCCTAATCATTTATCTGCTCTTAAAAGGAAACAAGTAAGAAAATACCTGTCATTGTATATCTATCCTCTACTTAACAATTACACACATGGAAATTCAAGTGAGTGGCGTATCTTTCAGATTCTTGGCTTAGTTACTTATGGCCCTAGTTACAGAGAACAATTGTCAGATTATCCTTTGATTGGTACTTATGCCAAACTGATGAATAATTTGTTAACAAGTCAATAATAAATTGAGGTTAAAAACATCAACTATTTCTTAATTGAAAACTGTGCAAAATTCGTCTATACAAAGAAGTGCCCTTCAATATATGTTACTTTAAAATTCACTACAATTTCTGGGCAATGGAGGTAATGTCCTTATTTGGTTATTTCACAAGCTAGACTTCTGTGAGACTATTTCACAAGTTGATTTATTAGTTTTGTGTGTTTTCTTCCCAAAATTTCTGCTATCATTAAGATTATTGTGTTTCCTCTACACTTCTGCATGCAATCTTTTTTTGCAGTTTCTTAGCTATCTAAAATTATCAACTAAGCAGCTCTGGTCTCAACCTGTGGATAACCAGTTTATAAGAATAAACACCAGGTATTGGGAAATAAACCTCACACTAGCATTTCTGAGCATATCCTTGAAATCAAATTCATGTAGAGAACTATACTTGTACACTTAGTTATGTCAAATAAAAGAGTCATAAGACAAATTCCCAGTCCCTAGCCATTATATGTTATAAGTTATACATTATATCACCCATTATACACTCATCTTAGAAACCATCTTACCTAGATACTAATTCTGTTCTTCTTGTTCTATGTGCCAGAAAACTTGAAGTCATTTTTGATGCTCTTATTTCATATTCCACTTAAAACTTTCAGCCAGAACCACCCAACATATTTTCAAAATATTGTTTGCTCAGTTTTAGCACTTCCATAGGTGACTTAAGGTCCACTCTCATCTCTAATTATCATTACACCTTTTTGATTGCAGTAGCCACTTAAAATACTCCTGGGCTCTGTTCTTGCCTCCAATTTCTCTGTTAAGCATGGCAGTAAAAGTATTACTTTAAAAATGTTTTATTAATTTCAATTTTTGAGATTATAATGTAATTATACCACTTCCTCCTTCCCTTTCCACTTTCTAAAATCTCTCATGCACATCCCACTCAATGTTACTACAGTGGGATTGTGTTCTGTTCCATTGTAAATAATTGTTCTACCTACTGGTTTAAAAAGAATGCTAATTGGCTGAAGGCAGACAGGAAGTGTGGGTGGGGCTACCAGACTAAGAAAACTCTGGGAACAGGAAGAGCAGAGCAGAGATGCCAGAAAGACACCAATGAGACACAAAGGAAAGAAGTTGAAATGCTGCTGAGAGAAGGTAACGAGACACATGGCTGAATAAGATGGGTTAGTTTAAGAGCAAGAGCTAGTTAGCAATATGTCAGAGCTATAGGCTGATCAGCTTAAAATTAATATAAACATCTGTCTGTGTGTTTCTGTGGGACTGCTGGTCTGTGGGTCAGAACCTCAGGGCTATACTGGAAAGCTGAGCCAGAAACATATTACTACATGTTACTTTAATGTATACATATTTTATTTATATTTTACACATGTGATAATTTTGCTTTCATGGACATATATGTACTATCAACATACAATGTCCTCAGAGGTCAGAAGAAAGTTGTCGATGCCCTGAAACTCAAGTTACAAGGAGCTGTGAACAACCATCTCTTCCTCCTTATGAATATTTCTTTTGAAATTTAACTCTGCGCCTATTACTTCTCTGGTTCCAAAAGTTCCTCCATTAAATTCATCAATAAACTCCACAATAGCTAAAAGGTCCTAAAATTTTGTTCTTTCTTATGTTGACATCAATTCCTCCTATTCTAAATCTGTATCTAGCTTTTGTCTCTATCCATATCTGTCTATCCAACTGTCTTATCCCTAGTCACTGATTTCTAAGTTGTTCCTCAAACACATCAACTATTCCTTAGCCTAATTTTTTCATCTCTCTCTCTGTTTCTTCCCACTGCAACACTCTTATTAGGGGATATCTAATTTCTTTTATTCCTGCACATCTTTGTTCAAAGGTTTCTTCAGGCACACTTCCCTAATTATCCTGTTTCCATTTTTTTTCAGCTGCATCTCCAACCCAGAACTGTTTCTTTCCACAAATTGGCTATATTATCAATTAGCACAAGTTGTGCTTATTTATTTTATGAGTTGTCTATATGCTTGAATAAAAACAAGTACTTGTTACCTATTTTTATAAACAACTATAACCATGGCATTTAGCTGTGCTAAGGCCAAGCACACACCTAGTCCTGAGTCCTCACTAGAATCTTTCGAACTTGAATTTGATACCTTTCCCAGATTAAAAAGACTATAATAATAAGTGAATATCTTAAGACAAAGTACCATTTGGCATATGTAGATGTTCTCTTTGTCATCTGAGCTTCTTTTATTTTAAAATTTCTTTGATTTCACCAGTCACTGATTAAAGTTAATAAAGAACTAAAAAGTGCTACCAGTTAATGTAGAGATATTATCTATTTATGTGTTGTCTCTTTTGCTTTATTTAATTCTAGAAGAGATTAAAAACACATGAAATGAACGAAGAGGATGAGGTGACAACTGTTTCTTAAAGGGTCCAGTATCGAGGTCAAGGCCCAGTAAAGGCAATAAACATAAAATTAAGAAATGTATCTTCTACTCTGGGCTTGTGCATATTTAAACAAATTGTTTATGCCTCAATAAATTAAGAAAGCCAAATGGAATTCTATACTCCTCAGTTACTAATAACTTTATTTTTAAAATCTCAAATATATTGTTTTAAATAAAGCCAACACCCATGCTTTCTTTACTCATTTTTTTAATCAGCTCATTTCAGCCATAAGTAAAATTCCACTAACTGAAAATATAATTATGAATTGCAGCAATTTTGAGAGCGTTGGATTAACTTGGTAAATAGAGACTTTTTAAATGAGAAATAAGAAAGACAAATTCTGTCTCCTCTCATCCTCACACTCTAAATAACATGCATGCAGGCTCTGAGTACCAGCTCCAGTGATTCCCAAGTCCTCTTTCTATATTTTGCATCTCCCTTGAGCTTTGAGGCAGTATTGTTATGCATCACTCTACATCTCAGTTAACAATATATCATAGCCATAATGAAGATTCCCTAAGATTAGTAATAGCTGAAAGATTCCTGTCAACTAACTATGTTTTAGCTGTTTAAAAATGCTTTATTTCTGTGTTTGTGGAGAGCTGATTTAAACAAATTCAAGCAGTTTGTTGTATAAAAAGTATTGCATAATTCAATACAATATATAATATTTGTGATGTTAATACTGACAACAATGACATGCTTACTTTGCCTATGCATTTGATATATAGTACATGAATTTACTATTTATATTCTATATACACATATACATATATGGTATAAATACATATTATATATACTTTGTTTATACAGTTACTATATATATACATGAGTGTATACATATACACGCATATATGTCAGAGTATATTTCTATTTATAAAGAGCTTATTATAAAATAATGGTATGATTAATGTGTACCATATAGGTTTGTATAAATATTCTGCCACATATTTCAAGCCATAGCCTACAACCCCATTGCTAAATTATTTGGTACTTTATATGCAATTGCCTAGACAAGACATCACTTGAACTTGACCAACATTTATTTAGATAAATGTTGTTTAATGACATTCTCAAACTTCTAAACATGTTCCTTTGTTCAGGCTTTTACAATTATTGGTGCTGCCAATATTTACCTAGATACTCAAGTCATAATTTTCTGCTTTCTTTTCACTTCTAGTTTTATTACATATTTATTCTTCAATAATGAATACATAACTTCTTAAGACATAAATATTAATGATAAGATTATCTAAATAGCTTTCATATTATTCTCTCTACTTCTGTTCCTTGAATTAATTTCACAACACAATATTCCAAAAATGCCTTTGGAATGCACATTGCTTGAATTCTATCTTCTCTGAGGTCTTCCTTAGCCTTACTCTTTCAATATTCAGAGGCCTCTCCTCCAACCCAGTCCATCTTTGGCTATTTCCCTATAGCACTACTGGTGTTTCCACCTGCTGCTCTAAGGGAAAGCTCGTAGTTCTGACATGATCTCACAGTAATTCTGTTGAGAATATATTCTCAACCCTCTATTTAATTCCTGCTTTCTGTAGTTAAGTTGTTATCAACTTCCCATCAGATCAGCTTGAGGAGACTTCAGAACAGTCTCTTCATTGTTATAGGGCCATGACCTTCCCTTTTATTATAGAAAAACTGATACTGTGAATTTATTCTTCTCCCAGTTTTAGATTTAAATATAGTCATTTTATGTTTCAAGATCCAGGAATGTGTTTCTCAAGAGTCTGAAAGTCATTATTGTCTCAATGGAAAGAGAATACCCTGATATTAATTAAGAGTAAGTAATATGTATAAATGACCCAATAACTTGTCCACCTATACCTTCCATCTTCATAGACAGTTTTGGTAAGTGCCAAATTTGATAACTGGCTACTGAAAAAGAGACAATTAATTTCTTATATGGAGAAGTTCTTGCATAATTTAACTCAGTCTCAAGTGGTTAGCCCTGAACATCTTGGAAATCTTAAACATATTTACATGGGAGTAACATATATTTCCAAGTGTAATTATCCATGTAGTATGTCTTTAGATATTGTGTTAGAATGCTTAATTTTAAGGATTGCTGTTTAAATTGTCAAATCAAGTTTTACTTAAAAAAAATCATTAAATGAGTTTTGCTTGAAAATAGGAAAGAATTTCCAACAATTTCTCAAATGTATGTAAGCATGTGCATGTCACCTTAACTATACATTTACACAAAACAGCATTCTTAGCATTCATAACAAAGTCAAAGCACTGAACATTCTGAAGAAATACTAAAGATGCTATACATATTTCCTTATCAGATATTCATCTAAGACTCAGTTCTTCATATAAAAACCATCTTATTAGTAGATGATTTTGCTTTTGTATTTAATAAACAGTAAACAATGTATGTGAGCAAAGAGTGTAAAATAAATTTCCTCATGAATAATGTGATCGTGGGACTATTTTATAACCTATAACAAACTGTTTCTCAGGGTAATATCTGAAGATTGGACATGAAAGAACACTGGATAGGAAGAAACCACAATTGGTTTCCAGGTTAAGACAAGTGTCAATTGACTGAGAAGAATAATAATGGCAAAATGGCTATGTAAGGTATATAATTTACCTATTTAGTTCATGACATTTAATTATGAGCCACATTTTCCTACCCCACAACATGACAGGTAAAGACTCATGAATTTCAATTCTATACAAGCTTACCAGCCACTCTATTCATTCTCAGCTCAACCTGCCAATTACTTTTTATAAACTGCCTCTCATTCATCTATTATTGATATTACAGAAAGGTCTGCAGTTTTGATGCTGAAATGATGTGCTGGTCCTCTTGTTTGTAACAAAACTCTCAGACGCATACAGTCAGCCTTTGAAATTGAACCTAGATAAGAGGACACAGACCCACTGCCTTGTCAGCCTCTCAGCAGCATAGATTCCAAGACGCAACTCATGATTGCATTTCACACTTGATTTTTTTTTCTTCTCCCTTGATTTCTCTGGTGATATGGATCTTAAAAATACTGTGGATGGCAAAAAAAGGAAATAAGCTCCCATGGAGAGAAGACTAAAAGGTGTCAGCTCTCTTCCCTCAAACAAGAGAGCACAGCAGGGAATCATTTTTTTCTATATCCTGTAGCTTGCCAAGCAACTACATTATATCTGATGGATATATTTTTGACTCATTATTTCCTTTTTATAATACTGTACATTTTACTCATTTTGAAGGACTCTCAATGGCAAAGGCTAGAAAAGAGGAAGCGTATTAGTAGCTGAGTGCTCCATTTAGAGCACAGGCAGGTCAGAGGGCTAAAGACAGAGGGGCCATCATGCTGATTCCACTATTCAGGGATATCTGACCAAACTCAACTATCCAACTATTAGAACTTAAATTTCAAGTGAGACTTATTTACATGGAAGTGATGATATGTTTTAAACAAACATGCACACATAATTTATCAGCATAAAACAAAACTGGAAAATAGAAACAAATGTCCCATAATTGTGGAAGATAGGATCCACGGACTGAGAAAACTTAACTCTGATAACAATAGTGAAAATGTACAAGGCATCCAGACAGACAGACAGACACACACACACACACACACACACACACACACACACACACACACACACACGCTGGGAATAAATTTTGAGCTCATTAGAAAGAAGCATAGAGCATAGAAAAACAAATAACATTATCCATACATATTATATCTGCAACTAAATAATATTTATTTCTGAGCTCTTTAAACTACAACAGTGAAAATATAGCTTGTATCATTCCTATTGAATGGATGTATTGGGAAACTAAAAAAATAAAACCATACTAGTTATAGTAGTAAGCCAAAAGTCCTGGACGAGCAGGATGGTAAGCAAGTAAAGTGACCAGCCTGGCAACCTAACATTGAGCTCACAAGAGAGACAGTGAGAACTGATTCCTAAAAGCTGTACTCTGACCTCCATATGTGTAGTGTGGAAAAATGTTCAGGTTAACACACACACACACACACACACACACACACACACACACACACACACACACACAAAGCACACACCAAATAGGTAAATAATAAATATGAAGAAATAAATATCCTGGCAGCATAAATTTTACTTATTTCATTTTAGTTTACAATGATTGCTTTTACTGCTTGAGATTAAGTAAAAATATGCTAGCAAATAAAATACATTGGGTCTGAAATGAAATAAAATCACATATATTTTTAAGCTTAATTTATAAAATGACCTACAAAAAACAGCAATAAATATGGAGAAACAGTCTGCTCATTTAAAAAATCCTGAATAAAAAAACAATCTATATACTATTCATCACTGAATGTTTTTCATTTTTCTGTAATCTTCCAAGTTGATTCTCATTTGACCCTCATAATCATGTCCAACATGAACCTTCCCTATAGATTCACCTTAGCTATTGCTGATTTCTTCAGTTATCTTTCTAAATTAATGAAATATATTAATCAGGATTATCTAGAAAAACAAAATTAAGGGACAAAAGTAAATATGTTTAGTTAAGACTATGTATATATGTATACATATGTATAAAAACACATTTATTAGATTGTCTAATGTGAATGACTATGGAAACTAGTTAGTGCAATAACAATCCTAAAGCTAGAGAGTCAACAAACCCTGGGATATGTTAAGTCTAGATTCTGGAAGCCTAAGAATAAGAGCAACAGATTATGTGACCATAGTTTGAGGCTGATGTTTAGAAGTCACATGGAGAGTTGCTAGTGGGAGATGAGAATACAAAATTGAGTTTCATTTATTTTCTACATACTTCTCAATCAAATAAAATTGACAAGCAAAATTAACTTTTAAAGACATAATATCACTGAAGGATTTAAACCCTAATAATTTCTTTCTTTCAAATCTCTGATTTACCACATGTACTATTTTTACATTGGATATATGCACTTGGTTTTCCCATATAATGTCTGTCACCCCAGAACTCAGGAAGCTTAGTAAGGGAAGAATTCTGTAATATCCAGACCCATTTGAGCTACACAGTAAGACTCTGTCTTAAAAATTGCACTAAAAAATCTTCTAGACATGTCATTGTCATTGTACTCATGAGCTCATTGTTACCTGAGCAAGATAAAGCCAACAAGATCAGTCAGCAGGAAGGGAAGAGAGAAACATGGTAGAAAGTTCTGGAAGTCATCAAGGTGGAAATAAGATAGGATAGGATAAAGACACACATGTATGAAATGATCAAAGAATGAACAAAAGAAATTTTTTTAAATTTGAATAAACAATCATTCTGAAGACTAATTCTCTTGCATTTGGTGTGAGATGGAGAATTTAAGTTATATTAAGCTTGTTAAGGATACAGGAATATATCTAATTCTCTAGATGTGAAAACTTAAGGTATTTATAGAAAGATAGGTTTTAATTTTTATTCTAGATACTACTTCTAGCTCACCTAAGATTGTGTGTCATATCTAAAAACTCACCCTCTATGCTTTTCTGAGTTATACACGTATATATTAGCCTTGATAACATATATTTTATATATATACATATATCTTACATATATAATATATATTATATATACTTAGAACTAATATCCAAAATCCTTCTTTCCATATTAATGTGGTTTTTTAAATGATATAAGCAAAACTCATAAAAATGCAAAATCAGAAACTATAAAATGCAAAGTGTCAGTAAAGACAAAAGACCTTCAAAATCAAAGCAATATGAAATAAAATGTTTAAAAATATCATTAAATTCACTTTATGTTGGCCACCTACTGTTGAGCATGAGTCATACACTTACATATGGTTAATGCACCCAGTAATACTCCATTGGAGAAAAATAATATTTGCTTTTTGAAATGTCAGTTGGAGATAGTGTAGTGTCTAATGGCTCTAGCTCGTGTCCAATTCCCTCTCAGTACTGGGCCCCCATCTGGCTTGAACTTGTGCATGCTCTGTCCATGCTGTCACAGTCTGCTCAAGTTCATATTGCAACAGTACTATTGTATCTAGAAGACACTGTCCCCCTGGACTCATATTTCTGCCCTCTGTTCACGTGGATGCTTGAGCCCTGGCAAGAGTGGCTTGATCAAGAAATGCCATTTAAAATTGAGATTTCTAAAATTGCTCACTGTCTTCATATTTTTCAGTTTGGAGGTCTGTGCTAGAAGAATCTTCTCTGATGATGGCTGAACAGAATATCATTAGTAGTTATTTCATTGTTATTTTATTTATTTATTTACTTACTTAATATTACTGGATTCTTTAGCATTTTACTTTTTATCCCTGTGGCTATGGCCCATCAAATCTTAGGTTTTTGACTACCCATGAAGTATTATGGAATAATCTTGTTATACACTCTAAGGATGTGTCTTTGCCCAGGTGCCTTCTAATAGTTCAATAAAAAAGTTACTGACTGACCATAGCTAGGAAGGAGGTATAGGTAGGACAGCAAGACACAGAAGACAGTGGGAAGAAAAAAGACAGAGTCTCAGGAGTCATAAGCAGATGCAGAAAGAAGCAAGACTAACTGATTGTGTTAAAAGAAAGTACTGCCACATTTCAGGGGGTAGATACAAAATATGGGTTATTTTAAAATGTAAAAGATAGTTAGTAATAAGTCTGAGCTACCAGCCAATAATTTATAATTAATATCAAGTCTCTATTTTGTTATTTGGAACTGGTTGGTAGGATGGAAAAGTTTGCCTACAAGAAAATTTTAGTCATAAATTCAATTTTATGTAGTGGGCCTTAAATTCAATATTAAAAGGGTAGGTTACTCCCACAATGTTTGTGCTATTATTGCACCAGCATTTCTTGCAGGCAGGTCACTAATGCAAGATTTGTAACTGTATTAGTGAATAACTGTCTCCTCTGGTAGGTAGTATGTCGCGCACACCCTCGCCCGCAAGGACGATGGGACACCAGGCTCTTCTTTCAGTGGTTTATTCAGAACCTTGAAACTTCTTCTGCTGCTTCTCCCACTACTGCTTCTCCCACTGGGGAAAACCAGCCCCCAGCTATATACCCTCTGGACTGCTAGTCACGGGGCGCCACGTGGGCCATGCCAATAGATCCAGGTGCACGGAAGCAAGCCACACCTGGAAGCAAGCCACGAGCTTAGCCTTAGCCAAATGAGTTGTTTATCTCAGAGAGCTCTCAGGTGGAAGGTGGAAGGCGGAAGCCAGCACCATCTCCAAGGTGTGGCCACGCGGCTCTCTACAATAGTATGCAGAGTACTTTCCAGTACCATGAACACTAGTCCGCAGCACTAAAAGTAATTAGTCAATAGATGCACTTTCCTGTGTTCAGTGAGATATGTAATTGTTGCCTTATTATTGCTATGTATCTATGTATGTATGCATCAATAATGTATAAATACACTTACTGAATCCATTTTTTGTTGTTCTTGTGAATATGGAGCTAATTCCTATTTGTTGAATAAGAAATCAGGGGTTCATCCCTAGAAGAAGCTAGTTCTCATTTTTTTTCTCTAGTCATTACTTGCCTATAGTTTTGTCCCTAGGAGTGAAACCCTCTAAGATTGTCTTTCTTCTATATTAGCATCGCTATTGACATTGCCATTATCTGGGTTTTATTTATGCATAATTTTCTGGAGAGGTTATTTCACAGCACACATTCTAGCATTCTGGCTCTTACAGTTTTTCTGACTATCTTTTCCTCAATGTTCCCTGAGTCATAGATGCAAGAACTGTGCTGTAGTTGAATGCACTGGGACTGGGCTCCCTACAGTCTCTTGATCTCTGTACTGTTTGTGGGTGTGGGTTTCTTCTGCTAAGGTCTCTGTTTTCTTTAGAGAGAAGTTTTTCTAATGAGGGATGGTAGCTACACTTCTCTGTGAATAAATAAAAAAAAACAACAAGATTTAGTTTGCAATTAGGAATGATTTGGGTCTTTCACAGTGGTCATAGTTCATTCTCTATTAAGATACATGACCTGATTATTCCCAGAAGTTGGCTATGCTTCTAGCAACAGACATAAATTATCTCCCGTCTTGTGTGGGTCACAAGTTAATTAGAGAGCAGTTGGTTGCTACCAATGTGTAAATACCATTTATTCCACACTTACAGATATCTTGTTATGCTGCTATTGTTTTGGATCACAGATGTTTTAGGTGGGGGACTAATAAGAGTTTCCCTGCCTTGGCACTTGCACAGAATTTTCTGCTATCATAAAAGTTAGATAGATCATAGGAATGAAGGTTTCAAGCTAGACCCAGATTTACAAGTCTAAGTCCTGTGTTTTCTATTAGTAATATGTTTAGTGATATATAAAGATATCTTCAACCTCTGAGGCAATAAAGGGCAACAGAAACAGACTATATCATTTGGTGAGTCACCTGAATAATTCTGACCAACCATTTTAAAAGAGATTTCTAGTATCTGGCACTGAGTATTTTCTTAGTCTGATCTTGATGGGTGTGGGGTGTAACTATCAGACCAAGTAACAAAACTTTCCTTTAAGTGTGCATGTGTGTGTGTGCATGCATAAATTTACACAAATCATTTATTATTTTAGAGAAATATAAGATAAAACTCCTTAAAACCTTACCAAATAACATTTTTGTTATTTATCTCTCCTCCCTTTCTGTGTTAATCATTTTCTTCTTTCAACAGTTGAATTCTCCTATTTTCCTATTTCCCATTTCTTATCACATATATCTTGCTATTCCCCGATCAAGTCTCCTCACACGCCACTACAAAAGTTGTTCTATACTTTCCATTTTTCTGTGAAACTCTATGTTCTAAAATTTGGAGCAAGTCACAGATGAGAGAGAACCTGTGACCTTTGTGTTCCTATCTGGGCTACCTCTCTCAATATATATATATATATATATATATATATATATATATATATATATATATATATATATATATATATATATATATATATATATATTGGTCCTTTTACCTGTAAATTTCCTAATTTGATTTTTAAGCAGCTTAATTGTATACCTCACATATATGAACACATTGTCACTATCCACTCATCTATGGAAGAATAGTTAGGTTTTTTTTTTTTTTTTCATTTTCTCACTATTTTAAATAGCACAGCAATGACCACTGCTGAGCAACTTACCTGTAAAGTATAACATTGAGGTGTATGAGCATGTCAAGGAGTTTATTAAGCATTCACCATACTTATTTCCATAATGGCTGATCCAATGTACATTCTACCATGACTCAGTTTTCCTCTTTTGCTGCAAACTCATGAGCATTTGTTCTGTTGTTTTTTGCCATTTTGACTGGTGTTGGATAGAATCTCAAAGTTAGTTGAATTTACATTTCCCTAACCTCTAAGATGAACCTCTTTTTTTTTTTTTTTTAGGTGCTTAACCATTTTATAGATTCTGTTGAAGACTTTTTGTTCAGACCATTAGTCTGATGTTTGCTCTGTATGTTTTTTCATTATAACACTTGTTTCTTTGACCTTGTGGTAGGACCACATGAAAGGAACAATGTGCAGCTTTGGAACTCATAGAATATGGCCTGGATGTCAGCATAAAGTAGCCCAGTGAGTCTTGCAGAGACAGAACCCTGAAAGCCACAAATCCTGAGGATTTTATACTGTTATTTAGCATAGCTCTGCCTATTATTTTCTTTTAGTCACTGAGTCCCTCATAATATATGAGCTATATGAAAATTCTAAGGGGCTTCTAGCCCCTCACTGGGCGTGTTATAGGTACTTACAATAATAGCAGCTGATTTTTCTAAACATTACTGCTGGAGCAAATTAATGAGTCAACCACTACCTTAGAGAGAATTGAAAGACATAGGTTATTACTAAAGTTAGGTTAAGATGGATTTATTAAAGGCTTTGATGTATAAAATTTAAGAAACAATTTAAAGCTACAAGGGTACACTTTTAATAGTTGGGTGAGGTCTTTTGCCCTCACCAAATGGTTTAATAGAAAAAAAATGTTGATGAATGTGTAGGCTTTAAAGTAGAAATTACCAGTTCTACATTTATTTTAGATATACAAGATTTGTGATTCTCTTAAAGTTTTGTAAGATTATCTTTTGAGATAAATAATAAAATGATTAACCCTTTCTATGTAATCACAAAGTTCAACCTACCAGTTAAAGAACTGGCTGAGAAAATTGACTTGCTTACTTACATTTTACTAATCTTTAACAAGTCACTTAGACATAAATGTATATAGGCCCTTGGGAATAATGTTTTTCACATGTAATATGTAAAGTGTTTAATTGTGTAAGGGAATGAGAAACATACTAATTTTTACTTGTATTCATTGTAATCATTCACCCCCAAAATATAAGGCAACCATATTTTAAGTTTTATATTACTTAAAAGATTTTCCTGGGGTATAAAAGCTACATGGAGAATAATGAGAGACAAAGGAACAATGTGTAAGGAATACATCAGGAAAGAGGTGGAGAAAATCAGAGAGATCCTGATATATTGAAGGTGTGTGTATGTTGTGTGTGTGTGTGTGTGTGTGTGTGTGTGTGTGTGTGTGTGTGTTTCCTTGTTTCACGAATCATGATACCAGCCCCCAACATGGAGTTAATCATCAACTTTGATCACCAACTCTTTACCAGGAAAGGCACACCAGCTAAAATAACAAGGATACATTACTCTTGTTCTCTGATCTCAGCAAGTCTGTCACCCAACTACTGGAAGTATGTCCTTCTAAACTCTAAATTGTTTCCAAAATTTTCTACATCAAAGCCAATAAGAACTTGGCCCTTCCTCTTCAGTTCCCGACCTGCTGAAAGCTGGCCTTTCAACAGCAATTTTGTTTTCTGTTCTTTGTATATTCTGGATATTAATCCTCTCACAGAGCTATGCTTAGTATGTTGGCTAGTCTTATGTCAACTTGACACACTAGAATCATCGGAAAAGAGAGAACTTAAATTGAGAAAATGCCTCTATAAGATCCAGTTGCAAAGCATTTTCTTAGTAAATGATTGATGGGAGAGCACCCACCCCATTGTGGGTAGTGCCATCTCTGGACTGGTGATCCTAGGTTCTATAAGAAAGCAGGCTGAGCTAGTCATGAGGAGCAAGCCAGTAAGCAAAACAGCTCCATGGCCTTTGTGTCAGATTCTACCTCTAGGCTCCTGCCCTGTTTGAGTTCCTGTCCTGACTTCTTTGCTGATAAAGAGCAATATGGAAGGGCAAGTGGCATGAAGCTGTTCCACCCCAATATGTTTGGGGGTTATACTGTTTTGTTCTAGCAATAGAAACCCTAGATAGTTGGCAAAAATTCTCTCCCATTCTGTAGGGTTTTCTGCACTCAACATTTTTTCTTTGATATACAGGAACTTTTTAGTTTTATAAAGTCAACTTGTCAATTGTCAGTCTTAATTTCTGGACAAAACTTTTCAGAAAGTCCTTTCCTACATCTATGACATGTAGGGGTACTTCCTATATATTTTCTAGACTTTTGTAATGCTTCAGGTTTTAATTTGAAATCTTTGATACACTTGGATCTAATTTCATTGTGTGGTGATATATTGGAATCTAATTTCACATTTCTACTTGTGAACATCCAGTTTTTTCAGCACAATTTTTTCCCTTTTTGGCTCCTTGTCAAATATTGGATGGCTATAGTAATATGTATTGATGTTTGGGTCTTCTATTTTATTCCACTGGACTACAAGTCTGATTTTGTCCTGGTATCATATTATCATATATTTATAATATACCTTGAAGTCTGGAAAAACAATCTCTCTGGTAATATTTTGTTGAGGATTGCTCTGGCTATCTATTATCTTTAGGGTTACATTATAAATTTAGGAGTTTTTATATATTTTTACATTGATTGAGTTCACATGGGATCTCTAAATTGTTTCAGGTAATATGGTCATTATTAGAATATTAATTTTACCTCTTCAAGAATACAGGACATCTTTCAACTCTCCAATTTCTTTTGCAATCTCTTACTTCAAAAAACTGGAAGTCTTTACTGCAGGAGTCTTTTTCTTTCTTTAATCAGGTTAGATATATTCCAAGATACTTTTCTGTCTTTGGCGCTATTGTAAATAGGAGTGTGTGGTTTATTGTTGGCAGTATACAGAAAGTTAATTTGTACTTTGTCACTTTGCTGAAATTGTCAATTGTTTCTACAAGTTTTCTGGTGAACTTTAGGGGAGCACTCATGTATCTAGTCTAATATCATGCTATCTGTAAGTAAGGAATAACTCACTTCTTTTCCTCTTTCCATCCCTTTAGTTCACTTCTCTTGCTGTATTATTCCAGCTAGTGATTCCAGCAGTATATTGGTAGAAAAAGTAGGGATAGTGGACAGTCCTGTCTCATTCCTGATTTCAGTATGTTTGTTTGAGTATTTTTCCATTTAGGACAATAGCAGTCATGTATATGTTTTGTCATGTATATGTTTTATTATATTGAAGGAAGTTCCCTCCTTTCCTTGTCTTTCTAAGATTTTTATTACACAAACATGTTATATTTTGTCAAGGCTTTTTCTCTTGGAAATTAGGGCTTTTCAACCCTGCATTCTTGTGATATGGTAAATTTGGTGATGGTGATTGATATTCTTGAGACATGCTTTTATTTTGTTTTTTTGATTTTTTTAATTAAAAATTTTTGCATCAAAGTCCATCAGGGATATTGATCTGTAGTTGACTTATCATTATTGTTGAGATGTCTTTTTTTTCCTGGTTTGGGTTGTAGAATAATATGGGCTTTATAGAATGAGTATGGGGTGATAATTGTCTTTCTTTTTAAAAAGTAATTTAAAAAATATTGGTTGTAGACAGGTTATTAATGTCTCTTGGAATTCTGATGTGAATTCATATGGGCCTGAACTTGTTTTATTCAGACAACTTTTATTAGTGTTTTAATATTTTCACTTTTTTTCAATAGTTTCCTTTGGCCTCATCTTGATTTAACTTTAATAGTTTGGATGCAGCAAGAAATTCATCCATTTCTTTTAGATTTTCCAGCTTAATAGAGTACAAGTTTTTAAACAATTTCCTTATAATTCTCTATATTAATTTTCTGTCTACTGTAATGTTTCCCTGATCATTTATGATACTCTTAATTTTAATCATTTCTGTCTTTGGTTGGGCCAAGGGTCTGTCTTTATCTTCTCAAAGAACCAACTGCTGGATTCATGAATTATTTGTAGTATATTCTATTTTATCAATATCTGCTTTGATATTTATTATATCTTGCTGTCTACTGAGTTAATGTTTGATTTAATTTTATTTAAGATTTTTGTGTTTCATCATGAAGTAATTTATTTGTGATTTTTTTACTAATTTTTTTTAAAATATGGGTGATTATGGTTCTATCTTAGAAATGTTTCTAATATGTTTCAGTGGTTTGGTTATCGTTTAATTTTTCATTTAGTTCCAGGAATATTTTTAGTTCTTGCTTCATTACTTTTTTGTCACATTCATCATTTAGAAATGAGTTGTTTAATCTCCTTGAGTTCATAGTCTTACTAGTGTTTTCTTTGCTATTGATTTTAAGTCTTAGTGCATAACCATCAGATAGAATTCATGATTTGGTTTTTTTCTGCATTTTTTAAAATTTTATGGTTATTTTAAAGATTCTTTCATGTGCTGCTGAATAGAATTTATATTATTTGTTATTTGAGTGAATTACTCTACATAAAGATTTTAGGTTCACCCTTTATAAAACATCATTTAATTCTGATGTTTCTCTTTTTCTTTTCATTCAGATGACCTAACTATTTGAGAAAGTGAAGTGTTGAAATCACCTAATAATGTTGCATTTGTGTTCATCTGTGTTTTTAACTCCATTAGAATGCTGAATTATTAAAACAGGTGTGTCAGGGCTTGGTGCAGCTATGCTTATTATTATAAAACTCTTCTTGATTAGTTCTTTCCTTGATTAGAGTGAAGCATCTTTCTGTGTATTTCCTTATTCATTTTAGCTTGAAGTCCATTGTCAGATGTTAAGATGGCGGTACATGTTTATTTCCTGATTCCCTTTCCTAGGACACTTTCCTTTGATTTCAGTGAGGTGCCTGTCCTTATAAATGCAGAAAGATGGATTGTATTTTTTTAATCCATTCAGCAGGCCGCTTTTGATTAAAAAATGTTGGATATTATATTCATTTTGTTGCCATCTTATTTGTTGTGTTCTTAGATGTCCTTTGCATTTTATTAAATTATATCTTTGTTTATTTTCTTCCTGGTCTCTTTCCTGCGTTTATTTACCTCTTAATTTTGAAATATTGCTCCCAGTATTCTGACAAGGGTTATTTTGTTGAATAAAAGTTTTCAGGCTTTTTTTTTCATTTTATAAAGTTTTTCTTTCTTTTTCAATTACGGCAGATAGTTTTCCTGGGTAAAGTAATGCAGGTTAGGAGTTGTGTTCCTTTAGAACTTAGAGTGTATTGCTCCAGGCCTTTCTGGATTACAGGTTCCATTTTTTCAAAAAGATCAGATGTTATTCTCATGAGGATTTCTTTATATTTAACTTGTATTTTTTTTCTCCTACAATTTTCAATTTTGTATTTGTTCAGCATATTTAGTCCTTTGGCTTTTAGGTGCCCTGTGGTGTTTCTTTCTTGGACTTGTACATTTGGGATTCTGTGTGCTTCTTGATCTATGTGGGTATGATTTGCTTTATTTTGGGAAAGTTTTATTCTCTGATTATGTTAAAGACCTGATCTATGCCACTGAACTAGGACTCTTCTGGTTGATTCATTCTGTGTTTAAGACTGTATTTTCTAATTAGGAATACTGACATTTTCAGTTCAGTCTACACTCAATCTGTGTTCTCCTCAATATCTTCTTCTCAATTTGACTCAATGTTCAAATCCTGAGTTATCTCATTAATTTTTGTTGTGTATTTGTCTTTTTGTAAACTTTATTCAAGAATGTATTGTTATCTTATATAAAATGTATAAATCTTATGGCCATGTCTCCTGTCATTCAGTATTCTGAGATTACTTCCTTCAAAATTTTTATAGTCTTAAAATATACATCAATTTGTGTAGTACTTTAAACATAAAGTATATCATATTATTTAATGCAGTCTTCTGATACAATGTCTGATTTCTCACAAGAAAATTTAGATTCATTATCATTCTATAAAAATGATTCAAATTATGTTATTATAAAGCTTGAATGCTTCAATATTAAGTATCTCAGTATCTAGCTAGAGTCACACCCTGAAAACTTTCAATTACAACCTGTACTGACTCCTAGAAACTGTTCTTCTAATAGTTAACTGAGTTATCACCTTTATTATGACTTTGGGAAATTGAAGATTTCTGCAGAGAGAATGTTTTCTCCTGTGCTGAGGCTCATTCTGTCTGCTTTCTTGAATATGTCATGTATCTTGCATAGGATTTGAATTTGGCTGCTTGTGAAATTCTATGACTGATGGGATGCTAACCCGTGTCAACCACTAGAACTAATCCATCACATACAGTTGTCATTGCCCAAAGAATGCCAATTATCTTTTACAAAGTAACTTAGATGGGAAAATCGATCCATGAAGGTGCATCAAATTATCTTCTAAATATAGCTTGTAAAGCAAGAGTCTGTGTCATTCTCAAAAGTTCTTGCCCTAAAGAAAAGCTAAATGACGGGTCTGTTAGAGAACACATCAGATACATAGATTTAAAGACCAAAAGCCATGAGAAAAGGCAAGTTCAAATGTATTTCATACAGAATAACCCAAGTATAAGGTACAGGTACTTAAAAACTAGCAATAGCTCTCATTTGTGAAACTACTTTTAATTGTTAAACTACTCGAAGAACTTACATGAGATTTCCAATTAAGAAAAAAAAAATAGCATGGTATCTATCTAATGAAGCCATTTGATTCCAGAGATAATTGTTCTCACTCTCAGTTGATTGATATTTAAATAGAATTAAGAAAAGCATAAAATAAACAATTAAGTGATAAGGTTGATATTCTGGGTTAGTGGAAAATATGCTATTCTGTTGACCACAAAACAGCAGATATTTGTAATTTCTATTTTAGTCTTAAATATTTTTGACTCAGCCAGATTAAAACAAGCATAAGAATATCAAGTTATAGTCAAATGTTTAATGAACATGCACTTCAGATACTGTACAGAAACAGTACATTATAATGAACAACCTGAAAATGACCATTGTCCTCATGGAGCATAAACCCTAGTTAAACAATAAAACTAATTACTGCAGAACTATTACTATCTTTCTTGGAACTAATTTTTTCTTTTATCTTAGTGTTATTACATATTAGTTCTATTTTTGTTAAGATGCCTACCAAACTATACTAGTGATAAAAGAAAATACTATGCTAAACTATGATTGCATTAGAGTATGCTGCAATTATTTTGTAATGTCAAACAGCAAAATTAAAGAATAACACAACTGAATAAAACCTTCTTTCAACAAAAAGGACCAAAATATTTCATTAAAGGTTTAGAGCTAAATGCAAACTTATGTTTAATTCTACTAAAGGCTTAATGATCTCTGCAGGATCTTTGACAATTCAAAGTGAAATCAAAAGGGTTGCATTGTGAGTTATTAAATTGTATAAAATAGATATTCAATGAAAACATACAGTTCAAATCCTGGAAATTATATCCCAAAAGTATTTGAATCTTTTATAGTGACAGAAGAATTCAACTTCAATTAATTAAAACTATTTTTGTAGTCTTATGTTACTAGTCTTACAGTGCCTTTCAAGAAATTAGCCAATTCATTTCTAAGAAGTGAATAGCATTGCTAAACAATCACATGCACATAACCAGGCTTTAAGATTAACAAAATAAGAAATACTGAATTCTTATTAAACATCTTAAGAAACACTAAATTCTTGCTAACTACATACATTTTCTTTCTTAATTAGCCTGTAAGTAATCAAAAGAAAGAACAAATCCAGTTTTTGTGGAGGCAAGAAACTAGATAACTGGTGACTGGCTTCTCTATACAAATGATTCAAAATTCACTCAAGAATCCATAGCATTATCAATTTATGTGACATATAAAGGGTGGGTATTGATGGACATGTAGTCCTTGAGTGTCCTCAAAAATGATTGTCCATGCCACTTCTACAGAACAGCAACTGAATTGTACCTAAGAAAGCAATATATCCAGATATATTAATCTTTCAGGCTTAATGCTTAAGACCCAAGTTTAATGAATAAATAGGATCTTATGGTTTCCAAATGACCATTTAGGAAATGGATATGCAAACCTTTGACTCTGCTAGCAAGCCCTTGTTATGAAAAATTTTAAAAGTGCCCCCATGAAATTTTCTTACCCATTATACTCTTTTACAGAGAAGCACAGAATTACAGAAGTTGCATGTTTGACCTTGGTATTTTGAACACTGCCAAGAGCAATATTCTCTTAAATTTTCTTCTACTAATTAGTACAAGCTGTCTCTTGCTTTTTATCTCTCCACATTTAAGTGGAAATATGAGGCAAAAAAAGACAAATTGTTCTTTGCTCCTTTCCTAACTGCCACCAAGACAAATGATACTCCTGTAGGTTATGGGAGCACTTCAAGGAGCTAAAAGCCCTTTATTACATTCTACTAGTGCCATGTGTAATAAAGGAATGAGGAATGAGCAGCGAAGCACATCACTTAGATAATGAGCCACCTACTGAACTTGAAACATTGCATGTTTCTTAGACAACCATTCCACTGTTCCCTCCTTTATTCACATATATTTGGAGAACAAAGAGATTTAAAAAGTATATGTGAAGACTGGAGTCTATGGGCATTTCTGGAAATATGCTTGCCTACACAACTGATAAAGGAAAATGCCTAAAAATACTTCAAAGGAGGAAAAAAGATAGTTCTACCCTTCAAGAAATGTTTAAAACTAAGTTATTGCATTAATACTTACTTGCAATATATTGTATAAAGGATTAATATTTATTGAGTATATATGAACACTCATGATATAAACTGAACCTTAAGACAATTCTTGGAGTTAGGAACTGTCCCACACTGGACTGCTGGTCTGCTCTCCAAGAACACAGGAACAAAACAGGGTGGAACTCAGTGTTCATTGGGTCCCAAAAGATTCTGACCACACCCTGTAGGGGTCCTGGACTCAGGAGCTACACATCTGGGCTTCCCTAAGTAATACCTGAATCCCATTACACTAAGTGCTATACATTTATTAGCTTGTTTATACTACATATACATCTATTATAAAATTGATGTTTATGAATATTCATGAATATAAACACACAAACATAAGCAAAATGTAATATGTGATGGAGATTAGATAGAAAGCAACTGGAGGTAGTGGCTAGGTATTATTCTTTTAACAATGGCTTTTTTCTTTTAACAAGTAATCTATAATATCATGATAAATTATGAACTGGTATGTATTCTGGGTGGTAATATTACAGATGCTTTTATTTAACTATGAAAATTGTTTTTCTGTAGTTAAATTTACAAATTAATGAAGAAAACCAAATGCCACATTGAATTATGGCCCACAGTTCAGCCAGACCAATGTTTTATATATATATATATATATATATATATATATATATATATATATATATATATATATATAGAGAGAGAGAGAGAGAGAGAGAGAGAGAGAGAGAGAGAGAGAGATTAAAAATGTATCATGGTAGATTTCATTGTCAGAGTTAAAATCATTGACTGAGTTCAACTAGCAGTCAGTAGACTTATAAAAATTTTTCTTTACGGTACTAAATCTGAGTGCAACAGGATTGAGTCCCTCATCTCTGCAGACACTCATTTTATATGAATTTATCACACTGTTCTAACCTAAGTTAGAAAAAAAATGGAAAAAAGAGTTATTTCAAACTTTTTCAGTTTTGATAGTAACAAGAAACTGTACTATATTTAAAGGAAAACAAAAAAGAATCTGAAAATGGAATCATGTTAAGTGAAGAAAAAGAACCATATCCTCACCCAGGTCTTAAACCCAGAGTTACTGTGAGACCCTCCATTGTCATTAGACACACATAAATAGTATGACTAGTACTACAATATGTTTTTGTGTAAATATTTTGCTGTTTTCTGTGAAATATTAAGCAAGACATCTGTCTAGCTCACAGAGAAGAGAAATACTCAGAGAGATGTTTGAGAAATGAGACAGTATATAACTCCTTGTAGGAGAATAAGAGAATGTCTCTGAAGGAATTGGAACAAGGTTAATAGAACCGAGTTGTAACATGAATACACACTCTTATTCAGAAACAAATGAAGTATTGGTATATAGTTCCCAGCAGGCATGTGTATATGTAAAGAAAGATGAGAGTAAAGTAAGATCAAATTGAGGGTTGCCTGACATAGCAGATTCAGTGACAAGAGCCAAAGAAAGCGAAAGTAAGATAAATTGCAAAATGTACATTCCAAGAGTGCTATAAAAAGTGTGTTTTAGACACTATAGGATCACACAGTGGCTGTGGCTGTGTGCACAAGACCTGCATAATGTCAAACTAGCCTAATTTCCAGGTGGATGGAGGAGCACAAAGTCCTATCCCTTGCTGATAAGCTATTAGAAAACAATAGCTACTGGGGAAGGGTTAGTCTAATTTTTTTATAAGGCCTATGTTCCAGTGGATGACACAATCTGAACATATTCAAGAAGCAGAAATGGGATCAATGGATTTAAAAAGATAAATATATAAAATTGGGTAATAAAAGTGATGGGGAAGTCATGGGAGAAATTAGAGGAGAGAAGTTGGGATGGGTTTGATCAAATTGCATCATATGCATGTCTGGTTTTCAAGCTAATTTTTCAATAAAAATCAATGTAAGCAACTGAGGGTTACAGAAAATTATTGGAATTGCTGTAATAGCTCCACAGATTAAAGTATTTACCAAGCAAGCCTGATAACCAGAGTTTATTTCCTGGAACCCACGGTGGAATAAGAAAACCAACTTCCCAAAGTTGTTCCACATGCTCCTTCATTCCCATATAATATACACAGAAACATTTCAAACTGGTGAAATAATGTTATGATTATTTTATTTAATATTTCAAAGAGTCTAATGGTCTACTGGAGAAAATGAATGAAAGGGCATGTGTTAGGTGGAACAGGTGAACTGGAGAGATGAGCATTTGAAGTGGACTCCGTGGAGAGAGCGCACTGGTCAACAAAGGTAAAGTAAGGTTGCTCAATAAGTACAATGTGGAAGTTCAGGTCCAAGACAAAAGTAACTATAAGGAATATAAATACTGAGATCAATAGCTTTGACAAAAGTCATAAGCATGTCAAGATACTAGTGAAGAAGCTATCTGGGAGTTGGTTGGATGGCTGCAAAAAGCTATGGACCAGAATAACTTTTCTATAAACTTCAGAAGAATTCAAAATGTTGGTAATAGGAGGTAAGTTCTGAAGGAAGCCTGAGTTATGTGAAAAGACATTTGTCCTAAGTAAAGAAGTGTGGGTGACATGAAAAAGAAAAGGCATCATTTTTTGAGAGGACATTTTGAAAGTTTCTTCAAGAAAGCCATGTTTTACTTAAGGAGAAAAGTTAAGAGGAATCCTCTGCAGCTGGCTTAAATATAAAAGAGACTTTTTCCCTGATAACTGAAGAGAGTAAATATACCTAATAGAGTAAAGAAGAAACCTTCAGGAGATGAAGAAGTATGGGAAACCTAGGCCAGTGACTGGATGCTGTAATTGAGAATAATCACCCATGTAAGAGCACACGGAATGTCTATCATGACTGACAGACACTCACAGTGGGGATAATATTGTCCATGTCTATACTGGTAAGAGTAGCTGTAGTGTTTAGTGAGGAAGAAACACTAAGATAGTACAGGTAGTTCACCATGTCACCTCTGAGGTTATATCAGTGACAGGTTGAGATCTGTGAGGAACATCAAGAGAATATGGAGAGCTTTTTAGTGTTTCCCATCTGTCATTGTGAAGGTGAACTCTGGGGTCTGTGCTAGGGCTTCGTGGAGGCAGTTCCTCTCTGAAAACATAAACATCTAAGAGCAGCTAATATGAACCTGTAGAACATTCCTATCTGAAAACTAGTTGTTTTATACTGATTATTTTCCAGCAGAGCAGGTAATATTAGATCCCCAATATCCATGAACATTTGGGCAAGGCAGTGCTTTTTTCTAATATAAGCAACAGTGATAGTGTGAAATAGAGACAAGTGGTTTCGTGTAGTTCACCAGGCCATCCAGTAAAGCTAAATCCCTGAGTTTCAGTGAATTCATTGAGAAATTTGTCTGAAAAAAATAGTGAATAATAAAGACTCCCTGACAATCCTCCACATGCATTTATAAATAGGTATATATGAATACAGATATATGATCTAGATATAGATATATAAAATAAGAACACATGCATAAATACATATACTCACACTAAGATAAACAATAAGAAAATATTTTCCATTTACCTCTTCAGCCAGGTGACATTGTATGTACAGTATGAACTTACTGAAATTAAGAAAATAGAAAGCTCAGATCTTGGAAATAAGTTTTAGAATCAATATAAGAAAGAAAAGACTCTGAGCAATATGTTGGGGCCAAAGTAAAAATAAATGAAGCAAGAATTTAATAGAAATGAGAAATGAGAGGAATAAGCAGTGCAAAATCAGCAGCACCTAAGATGAATATCTCTGGCTTTTGCTGGGAAACAAACAGAAACGTTTAAAATGGGCATTTCTAAGTGTTTTGGAACTCCTGAGTTAGTTACTTTAAATAGCACTCCCTATTCATATTGAGATACTGAAAAAGACTCCGGCAAGCAGTTATCACTGGTGACTCGACTCTGACATAGGCACAATGCTAGAAAACTGCAACCAGCTGAGGAATGCTGCTTCGTGACCAATCTATATATAACCCATAGAAACCAAGAAAGTGTCTTACGGTTAGCCTGCACTGGCTGCTTTTATTCGTTTACCATAAGCAGCACCCACTTAAACCACTCTTCATCTGAAACACTATGACAAGTATGTAACCTCAACTCACATATATCTAATCCATTTCATCAGATGAGCATAAAATTCTAGTTTTATAGTGAAGACAGAGGGCCCAGGTTGTCATGAAGTGGGTATCTCCTAGATGTGTTGATTTCAACTACACATTTATTATATCATAAAGTATGAATGATAATGTGTGGTCTTCAAAATCAACTGGAGTATTGAAGCAAATGTCCTCATATTTTCTTCGGATTAATTGGGTAACTTTGTTCATTTGATTTACTGTGTACCTTAGATAAATCCAACCAGAAAGTGTCAAGTTTCTATTAATCATAGATGGACAATAAGCCCTGCATAACATATCTGACTTTGCCAACCTTTCCTGGGATACCTACTGCACTCTCCCTGGTGCATTCAAGTCTGTGTCCAATTTTTATTTCCTCTGGAAATATTTTCTTAGTTACAGTCATTTGTAAAAGTTCCCTTTGCAACATCATGCATCATAGTGCACTGCTATTAATTTCTATGTCTCAGCTCTCTAGTTTACCCTTCCACTAAAGCATTTCAATACCATAGAAGTTATATTGTGATTTCATTTACATATTTATGTATGTTAAATATGTCACATTGAATGAGCTTGGGGAATACATGTTTCTAAAAGACGTCAATTTACCAGTATTGCGAGTATACTGAATAGATGTTATTCTAAATGTATGATATTGTTGCATTATCAATAACCATCAAAGAAAAACAGATGTGACTAATATGGTTGATTCACTGTATTTTTAGTAATTTTGTGCTAAACATATTTTTTTCATTTTGGAAAATATCTACTAGATGAGGATTAATTTTTTCCGGTATCAAGGTACCTAAACAATTGGTTCCTAAGACTGTTTCTTCAAAAACTAAATACTTTACTGAACATTTTAAAAATTTCACTCAAAATTTGTTCATATTTGTTCTTTTAAAAGAAAATCTTCTAAAGTTTACTTCATGTGCTTTCAAATTACTATCATGAAACTGGTTAGGCTTCCACAGTGTTGTGTCACGAATTATCTCTTTTTCTTGAGGAATTAGAAGAATTCCATGTATATTTTAAAACTATTCCCTAGAATTTTCCTTGGCCTCCAAACAATAACAAATTTCTATTTTGATTTGACACTACTCCACCTAGGTCTTAAATAACATAAAAAAAATAATAAATTAGTGTTTTCTATCTTACCTGTCAAAAGCAGTTCTGAGTTCAACTACAAGATATTTTTCTCTTAAATATCACAGAAATAATAGCATGACACATTTTGTTAATAAAAACAAAATTTTCTTATATCTATTTTTTAAATTAAATATAACTTTTGTTATATTTAAGTTCTTCATTGTCTCCATTTATTTCAGATAAATTATTAAAACAAAAATATCAAAACACGTTTGTAGAAATCACTAAGCCAAAAGGTTTCCATTTTACTATCTTAGACAGAAAGTCCAAATAATATGATTTAATTGGTTAAAAACATAAGAAATTTATTAAACTACTATAATCATGTCCTTATAATCACTAAAAAGAACTGAAAGAGAACCATGAACCAGAATAAGGAGATCCAGGCTCTAGTCAATATCTTGATACTTGCTTTAAGAATTGAGAAGTATTTTTGTTATATGAATCTTAGTTACTATAATTCCAACATGGAATAATAACCAGAAGTATTAGCTTTATGTAGCTACTCTAAAATGTATTAATAAATATTTTTAAAGTATGAAGATAAACATGAAATAACTATTAATAAAATTATGGGTATATGTCAAATAATAGACCCCAGAAAGGGATCTGTTGTTATGTATTTTTTGTTCTATAGAATTTAATCTAATAAATTACCATTTATTTGTGGGTAAATTTACCATATTATTATTGGCAGAGAGGAAAAAGACTACACCATTCTCCAATCAGTATTATCCAAAACTATTTTGCTATAATTTTTCCCAGCATCTTCTCCTGCTCTGTTCTATCAACCCTATCAGGATTAAGGGGTTTTAAAAATGAGAATAAGTGATTAATATGCAATCTGATACTTCAAAATTTACAGTTTAATATAAAGTTTATATTGTTCATGCCACTTGCACAAATTAAAGTTCAATGTATTGTGCGTTATAGCATTTCATTTAACATCAATAACTTTCTACATTTTTTATTTTTTACTAAAAATAGATTATTTTCATACAACATATTCTGATTATGATTTAGCCACCACCTAATCTCTCCCAGTTCCTCCTCAAATCTCCTCCAACCCAAGTAAACTTTCATCTCCCTTTCATTATAGTGCAAACAAGCATCTAAAAATTATTATTATTAATAAAATAAGATAAAATAAAAACAAATCATAAAAGGACAAAATAAATGAATGGGAAAAGTAAGGAGCCAAAGAGAAAGCACAAGAAACACAAACAGACAGTGATACACATATTCATACACACACCATAAATCCCATAACAAGATAGGTAACCGTAGTATATACCAAAAAAAATTTCTTGGTTAAAATATTTTTTTAAAAAAACTTCCAAAAATACCATTGACTTTGGTTTGTGTTGACTGTCTATTGCTGAACATGCGGCTTTGTGAATTTTTTAGAGTTTTTGATACAATTAAAATGATAAACTGTTGCACAGACATTAAGATTTAAGTAATTAAGACTTTGTTGAAGTTGTAATGGTTCTTGCAAGCTGTTTGTAGGAACAAATTATAGGAGGTAGGGGAATAATCAGGATTAAATTGGAGCATACACTGGTATTGTCAAAGCTAAACCCAGGAATCAGTAGTAGATAGTTTGTTGCCCAGTACATCAACAAATTACCACAAATTCAGTTTCGTAAACATCAGGTATACATTTCCCATTTGTGGATGCCAGGTTAGCAAGGGTATGGTCCTTCTGAAGGCTAAAGTAGAATCTTCTCTTGGATGCATTTTTCTCTGTCTCTATTTTCACAACCTTCCCTGGATCTCTCTTCACTTTTATTCTGAACTATCAGTGCTTCTTTTATTCAAAATTCTCAAAAACATCATATTTTGTCAAGGATGTGCAAAAATCAGACAAGGGTTCTTCTACAGAGGTTCCTTAGTAATCCATCTCCCTGTCTGATGTCTGCTGTATAAGTCCCTCATCTACCTCATTCTGTATGATTGCTTTCTACCACCTGCCAGGCTTCATCTATATCCCGACAATAAATTTTCTAACTTCAGCATCTTGAAAACTGCTCATGCTGAGTATGAAGCAAATTAGTAGATACATGTTTACTCTTTCTTAAGTTTATCTTTTTCATATTGTACTATTAGCAACCAGGAGAAATCTTATGAGTGTAGTCTCTTCTTCCTGAGGTTTCACATTAGTACATTATTTTTTCTTCAAGGGTACCAGTAATTAAACTAATTCAAGGCCAACTTTAAATTCAGAATTATCACATTTCATAACCCTTATTTATATCTGTGAAAACCCTCTTTTCAAATAAGGTTAATCTTCTAGGACTGAGATTAAAAGTATGATTTATCTTTTAGCAGGTATTTTAAGATCATTATAGATGAAAAGTTGGGATTTTCACCATTATGCACCAGACTTTCTGACATTTATCAGGAATCTGTAATAACTACTGTTCCATCAACTTAATGTAATAACATCAGCATTTTCTGTAGGTGATCATACCAAATGGATTATTCAGGAAGCTACCCTTAAATATAAAATTTTACCTGATTTTATTCACAAATAATTTTAACCTTACAAATGTGGGAAAACAGATATGAGGATGAAATGGGGGAAATGGGGTCTAGTGTGCACAACTCATTCAAGTCCATCTAGAAAATCGCACACCATAAATGCAATAGTGTTTACTCATTCTTTTTATTCCCAGGTCTCAGGAGAGTAAAATTCAATTGCATCTTGATTGTGAACCCAAGCAAAAAATGAGTGTTATTGAAATGATAACTGTAAAGAAGTCACAGAACACTGGAAAATATCTCTGCATCAATTGGCTTTAAAATGGCTTTTAGTCAAGCCAGCATTCCTACCATTCTGACACCAAAGCATCCTACTAATGTTAATCAAGTGTGCTTTGGTGTTACAGAACACTTTGGTTTTTTGAGTTAAAAAGGGGGGAGTTCATATTTGATCAATGAAAAATAATAGCATTTGTTTTAAAATATTTTTAGGAGTTTTAGTTATTGACATACTTTGGAAAGGCTTCACATTTTTATATTTTGTGAAGTCAATTGAAATATTTGTACCAATCACCCGGGGATAAGTTGACAAACTATATATGTTGGTAGACCTTTACCATTTAAAGATATATAAACAAGAACCCAGTAGGCATCAGACAGATCCTAGTACTTTTAGAAAGAAAGTAGCTATTCATTTCAGCATGAAATTGTGATGGTTTAAAAGAAAATATCCCTCAAAGGGATTGGCACTATTAGTAGCCGAGGCTTTGTTGGAGGAAGTGTGTCACTGTGGAAGCTTTGAGGTCTCTTTTTCTCAAGCCTCCCTCAGTGTGATAGTCAGTTAATTTCCTGTTGCCTCTGAGTCAAGAAGTAGACTCTCAGCATCAGCACCACATCTGCCTGCATGCTGCCATGATCCCCATCCTAATCAGAATGGACTGAACCTCTCTGAAACTGTAAGCAAGCCAACTCAATTAAACGACTTTATTTATAAGATCTGCCATGGTCACAATGTCTTTTAAATTAAAAAAAAATCTAAATTAGACAAGGTCAAAATTATATCTTTTTATATTTGAGGAATATTTTTTTCTGAATTTATAGAAATGATGTTAGCTTACTGGAGGAAAACAGTGGTAATGATATCAAGATTCAAACCTTGTAGTTCTCTCCTATTCTCATCAGCCAGCATCACCACTGAAGTTACTCTTTATCATTCCAATGGTCATGTACAACTATCAGCCTCTATTTATTTCTTTTGAGCAGTTGTTTATTGTTTATATAAATATCTTTTCCTCACATCTAATAAAAAGAACACTTGGTTAAAAAAATCCATAAAATAAAAGAGAAAGCATCTGAAATGTAAACTGTAAAGTCAGCACAGGATTCCACCACTATCCAATTTTTTCCTGAATTCAGTAAGTTTCATTTTCTGTCCATATATTGCCCACCTTGGAAGCCTAGGGGATGGTCATAATTTAATCCTACTGTGTGGCGGCTTCCTCCAAGATTCTATAATAATCATATTAACATGCATAATTCTCAAGGCCTCTCTCTAAATCTGTTAACTCACCCATGAGAGTACTTTTACTAAACTCTCACCATTTAGGCTGCATGAAACCTCCTGATTAACCCTTTTTCAGTCTTAGGCAAGAACCAAGAGCAGAACAAAGCTTTGAGGCTGAACATATATGTACAGCAAACAAATAGTAATTAATATTGTGATCACAAGTGTTCAATAAAATGCAATTTCTCATATTTATATTTACATTTAGCTTTTTTCCAGCTCATAAGGAAATGATTAGAAATGCGTGGTCTTGATTTCCACGCTATTTTTTTTCCTTTCTTAAAAGGAAGCAAAGATAAAGTAGCAATACTTCTCCCTAACAAAACCAAAGATGTGTTGTTGCCTCTACCAGAGCAGAATTTCTGGCACCTTGGAAAGGAAGTGCTCACGAAGAGGAAGATAGCTTTGTCATCCCTGAGCCCATTAGAGAACCAGTTTTCTTTCCATCCAGAAGTTAGATCAGCTAATGCCTGGTGCCTCTCTCACAGAATGGAGGCAGAAAGGAAAAGTATGCCCGAGCAGCAAGAGATTGCAGCTGGCATTTTTACAGTTCACAGATTTTATCTTCATCTTCAGCATACCATGGGCTTGGCTTTCCTTATAAAAGAATTCTCAGAAAGTTTAAACAGTTGATAAAGGTTATGATCTGATCTATTAACCTTATAACCAGAACGCATTGTGATGTACTTTAGTATGCAGGGAATTGAGCTATCAGTTCTTATAAAAATATGGAAAAATGAAGCAAAATTGGGATTTAAAAAAACTGTCATGGAAATGGAGGACATATTGTTTTATATCTACATAAGAATAGCATAGTATTTTTATAAAGATAAATTAAATATCAGTTATTCTACTGTCTATAGTGGGAATTGTAGTGGTTAATTGTATGAGTCATTTTAAGTGGTGTGAGGAAGATATATAAATAAGTAGACCTGGGCTAGATTTTACTGCATGATGTGGTTGAACTATACCAATTAGTTAAAAATTTAAATAAAAACAAAATCTCAGCAAACCATCTTCCAGTTTCATCTTAGCATTGGTTCTCCAGGATTTCTACCCTTCTAATTCACCATATAAATCTTGCTCTTTCCAGTCTATTTGTATCTGCCAATTTTGCGACAAAATTTTTGATACACATATGTATATTAGCTCTACTTTAGATGAGAACTCTAAAAGAGCATGTATATATGTTTGCACAATATACATTTTGGATGAATTTTAATAAAATGCATATAATATGTGCTTGTACACATCACAAACAACCTTTTCTGCTGTCACCACTGCATTGAGATATTGTTGAATATCACTAGCCACATGGACATTTCCCCAAATGCAACCAGGTGTCCAATGTGCTTCTGGGTCTCTTATAAGCCTCCGAGAAATGCTCTGGAGAGACAATGCTTCTGTCCAGAGAAGCCTCTGTTATAGCAGTTTATACAGTCCCACTCTTGTCTAGCTGCTTATTATCACATTTAGAAATGTCTTAATTAGGGTCCACATTGTATCCTAGATGCAAACCTAAACATAACCCAGAAATTTGGGGTTTTCTTATAGGCTTGGATTTTTAAACTTTTAGATTTTAAGTATTGATTCATTCTGTAATTTAAAATTTTTTAGACACTGACACTTCATCAAATCAGTCCTGATACACTCTGACACTAAATACCTTTCTTCTAGATAGTTCTAAATTACAGTGCATACTTAAGAAGCAGTCACTTTCAAGGCAAAGACAAGGACAACCAATGTTTTCTGGCAACAGTCACTGAACGATGCACTTTAGTGTTTGTATTAGTCAGCCTGGCCTCATAACATAGAGGAGGTGGCTTAGGCAGCATGAATCTATTTTATCACATTTTTGTAGAGTACTAGCTGAAGATCATGGTGTCATTAGCTTTGGACTCTTCTGAGACATACTTCTTTGTCTAATAGATGACTATGGTACTGTGGGTCATGAACCTGAGTGGAGTTGCTGACTATGAAGCATGTTCACTGTGCACCACTTACCAATTTGTAACTTCTGCCACTTAAACAAGTCAGCTGAGGTTGACCTCCCACAGAAAATGTTAAGGGAAGACATTTTATCACTCAGATAGGCATCTGGAGATGAGAGATGCCTAGAATGTATGGCAAAGCTCATCTCTCAAAGCTCAGGAAAGCTGACTGTGGCAATAGAATCCTAATCAGCACATGTTCTTTCCATGGCACCCAAGAGAGAGCAGCACTGCCTTATCTGACTTTTATATATCTGGTATTATATGGATGTCTCAGAAACACTGAAGGAGGGATGAAAATGAACTTAATTTACTCCAAATAGATAGTTATCATCAAATGATGAGACACTTCAGGCACTCTCTCGTGTTAATACTGAGAGATATGAACAAGAACAGTAAGAGCAAGTGGAGTCAGTAAGAACTGCCCTGTACTGGTTCTAGATGGCTACACCATCCACTCACTCAGCATTCCCAGAGGGTTTCTGAAGAATGTCTTAGGGGGCAGCTTTAGTCCCACTAGCACTAGGGGAGGGTGACTGTTTCACTTTCCATTTGTAGTAATTTGAATGAGACAACCCCCTATAGGCCAATAGGAGATGGCACAATCAGGAGATATGGAGAGGAAGTGAGTTTGAGGTTTCTAAAGCTCAGGCCAGTCCCAGTGGTTTCCTATCTTCCTGTGAATCTAGATATAAGTCTCAACTATCTCTTCAGCACCATGTCTGTCTGCATGCACCATGCTCCCACCATGATGATAATGAACCAAATCTCTATAAATCAGCCCCAATTAAATGTGTCTCTTTATAAGAGTTGTAGAGGTCATGGTGTCTCTTCCCAGCAATTCTTGAACTACCACTTTATTGTTTGCAAACAATTCAACAAACTCTTATTTCTCATGATAGAGATTGTCACTAAAGTGGGCTCCAACTACCATGCCAAATGGAGACATTTTGAACCATATGTGAAATATTTTTATCAATAAGGCATTTTCTTTAAAATGCAGTTCTTAATCTATGGGTCACAACTTCCTTGGAGGTCAGATAGTGCCTTTTCACAAGGGTCACATAACACCATTGGAAAGCAAATGTTTATATATGATTCATAACAGTAGCAAAATTACTGTAATTAAACAGCTTGACAATTTTATAGTTGTGGGTGATCAAAACATGAGAAACTGTGTTTAAGGGTCACAGGATTAGGAAGGTTGAAAATCACTGCATTAAATTATGATAATATGATACATGGTAATCATTCAGTAGCTACAGAGAGAAAGTTTGAATCCAATAACTTATCTCTACTTATTATGATGCAAATTAGTAAGATTTTATTCAGTGACAATCCACAAATGTTTTACTTGATCATTAATGAGATTCTCTACCCTCTTTTCTACATCTTCCAAGAGATTTTTGAACTTTTTTTTTTTATTAAAGACTTCTATCCTTTAATTAATTTTCTATTTCATTCCCAAGGGGCTACTGTATTTCTCACTTATATATGTGTTACTGAATATATTACTTTTGCCTATAACTTTTTAATTATAATTATTTATCAGTAGCACTTTTGTAGTCTTGCCTGTTTAAGTGGACACTTTAATTATCAGTGCACAGGAGTTGTAATTTTCATGCAAAACAATCTAGTGATTTAGGTTAGCTTACCGCTGATACATAGTAGGACAGGTATGAGTCAATTTGCTAGGCTATCCTGCTCAATTTTGTAGCAGCCTTCAGGGCTAAACAAAATGGTCATCTGAAAGAATTTTTGTGTCTTGGCATCATTGTTTTTTTTTTTCTTTCTTTCTTTTTTTTTAAACATGTTTTCCTTCACTAATCTTATGACAGAACCAAAATTTGTAATTCTAATCATCCTAGGAGTGGGTAATTAATGAAATTAAAACTTTCAAGAAGTACAGAGTCAGTCACAATGTCATTAACACAGCCAGGGCTCCTTCTTTTCCAGAAAGCTTCAGCTGCTCACTCCTTCCCCGTATATCTAATCCAGCATATGACTCATTTCCCCCGCTCTATTGCAGACTCATCATCGTGGAAAGCAGTGGATTTTACACACTGCAACACTTGGCTCTACTGGGAGACTCTTACCCTGTTGCAGTCACATAATCACTACCTGCTCACAAGAAAATAAAATTTCTCAGGTTTCTGACCATCATGGATATCCAAATTGACCATAAGTAGTTCATAGACAGTCACTCTTCTGCTTTATTTGTAGCTGGCTACAGTAGGTAATCTAATCATAAGGATTATATAATAAAACTACTTTAAAATGTGTTAAAAACTGTATAATGGAAAATAAGGACTTTGAAATTCCCAAGAAATTCATTAAACTTATAGATTCTTGATTTCATCTATAAACCATCACAGCCAGTAATAACTGTGATCCAGTTTAATGGTAGCTGGTACATTTTTATTTCTAAAGAGCACACAGAGAGAGAGAGATAGAGAGAGAGACAGACAGAGACAGAGACACAGAGACAAAGAGACAGAGAGAGACAGAGAGAGACAGAGACACAGAGACAGGCAGACAGACACAAAACACACTTGAGTATACACACACATACACAGAGATGCATAAATTAAGAGTCAAACTCAAACCACCTTCACAGCTCTACAAAGAACATGTACTGTATATCACCTGCAGGTAAATAAACAAAGAGTTGCCTCTAGGTTTATAGAGGTTTATAGATATAGTTTCTTGAGGTAAGTAGAGGCCATACTTTTAAAACAGAAGCAAAAAATTCTCATACAAAGAGAACCTGTAGGTCTAATTCTATGTATTGATAAATTGACCACAGCTTTAAGGACATGAGTTCAAGACTCCTATCTCTTGCTCATCTTCAGAACACCTCAGAAAAAGGAATGACATCCCTGAACACAGATGGAGCTTCAGGGTAAAAGCTACACAGTCTCTGATAGGTATGATTCATGGATTGATGATCAAAGGCATCTGGTCACAACTAAACCATACAGGTGTGTCTAGCCTTTAGACATTGAGATATAGCTGTGGTTATCTCAAAATTTATGTTAAGAATTTTGCCACATAGTTACAAAACTTTGTTTTGGCACACATTCATAGCTATTCTTGGGGAAACGAACTTGGACTGCAGGCCAGAAGTAGTCCAAAACCAAAAGCCTTTCTGAAATGCACATGCTATGTAGATAAAAGGTGAATCTTGGAAAATAAACCATCCTAGAGCTCTGTTGCAGTCACATATACTAAAAAATAAGTCTAACTGCAATGTAAAGAGTAAGCCTGTCTTTTGGGATCTATAGACCTATAGATTCTTAATACAAATATTTTTCTTAGCATAGGTAGATATATGCACTGGCCAGAAAAATTTCACTTGATGTTATAAATTCCTAGACTTCTTTTTCATAATTCAAGCTTAGAAAGTATGTTGTTTAAAAGTATAAGACTGGCAGACCCAAGCTGCAGCTGAACTGCCTTTCCCTTGTACTGATGATTATATAAAAGAGAAAGTCTCTCCACTTAAAAGAAGTGAGGAAAAGCAAATGGTATCCAAACCAGTATATAACCTTATCAAAGGGGTGAAAAGTAAGTGATGTTTCAACTTAATTCTACAAGCTTTCTTATAAAAAGCTGAATTTGCTCCAGCAAGATATCTCAGCAGGTAAAGATGTTTTCTGTAACTCCTAATGACTGACATGCCTGAATTAATTCCCTAAAGCCAAGAGGAGATAACTGACTCCTATAATTTGTCCTTTGAGTTTGCCTCCTTCTTCCCCTTACATACACAATTAATTAGTGTAAGAACTGAGGAAAGGGGAAATTTAAACATTATAAAAGTTAAAATATTTAATTTTCCATTGTAGTAATTTGTGAAATTACAGAATAAAATAATTACAGCAGGTCAAAGCATTCTTACCCTCTAAATTTGGAAAGTAATTATACCGTTCCTCTTTCCTTTCCTCCCTCCATCTCTTTCCATATATGCTCATGCGCTCTCTCTCAAGCTCATCATTTCTATATTTTAGTGTTATGTGTCTTTTTGTTTATGTGTCTTTGTGTGCAAATTCCTAAATATATAAATATAACCTGATTACACAATATGTTACTTATATGAATATTTTCAGAATTGATCTTTTAGAATTGGATAAACAATTTGGGGCTATTTCTCTCACTTTCAGCATTGCTTAGTTACTTGGAGTTGTTTTATGGTTACATTCCCCTAAGTTTTCTCCTTTCATGTTAGCAGGTCTATTGGTGTTACCTTTGTTCAGGTCTTTCTCAGACAGTCATGCTGATGAGACTTTATGGGTATAGCTTCTCTGATAGTTATAGGGACTAAATTTCATAGAAAACTTCCTTTGGCTATTACAATCTTTCTGACTGAACTTCCACTGATTCCTGAGCCTTAGGTATAGAAATAGTATTGTAGATGTCCTAAGTATGGCTTGGCACCTCTCAGTCACTTGACCTCTGCGTTTTGATCAGTTACGCTTTTTCTGTAATAGTCTTTGTAATGTTCTCTGTTGTTGGAGACATTTGATGAGGAGTGAGAGTTACACTTATCTGTGGGTATAAGAGAAAGATTTAGAAACTAGATAGGAATTACACTGGTTTAGTAAATGGTAGTGGTTAGTTTTCCAAGATCCCTAACTTCACTATCTATAGATAATTGGCTAGGTTTACAGTAAAAGGAAAAAGTTCCCGCCTGTTGAGTGCACCTTAGGTCAAGTTTCAAAGTTTTTGGTTATTGCTGAGGTATATGTGACACTATTGTATCCTTTGGGCTGCTGTACCATGCTGACCCACAAAAACTTAAGATAGCCAAAATAATCCTGAGCAAAAAGAATAATGCTGGAGATATTACTATTCATAACCTCAAGATAAATTATAGAGTGATAGAGATTTTTAAAGCTCATACTAGCCTACAAAAAAAAAAATGATATGGGGACCATTGTAACAAACTCGAAGATTAAAATGCAGGTGTGCACAACTACAAACATCTAATATTCAACAGATATGTCAAAAGCATATACTGCAAAAAGACAGGACTCACAACAAATGTTACATTTCTGGGAATGTTACATGTTCACATGCTGAAAAATAAAATTAGACAGTTATCCATCACTATATAATCCCATCTCTATTCCAGACCTACTTTAATAAATATTGAGGTCACAGTAATATAAAAAAAATATAATTAGCAAGAAATGTTAAAGTACTGAATATGAATTACAATGTGTAGTTTAAATATGAATATCATACTGAGGATAGTAGCTTGATAAAGCTTTAATTTGTTGTTTTTGTCTAAACTGTTATCTAAAGGCTTCCAAGGGCTAATATATCTCATGAATTTCCAAGAATCAGACAAGGGGGACCTCATGAGTGGGTGTTAAGAGTAACACAGTAGAATACACTTTCAAAAAAGCTAATAATTTTCTCTTACTCATTTGTTTATGGTACTTGAATAGGCGTCTCTGACACCCTAATATTTTGGTAAATTATAACAAGAATAAAACAAATCTAAATTGTTCCTCCCCTTCCTGAACCAAGAAGCCTTTCCTCCAAACATACATGAGTCTATGTTTAAGTATCTAACTGTTCAAGGCAGCATCTTCTTCCAGTGCTTTCCCTGATATGAGTTATGAGTCTCTTCACATTTCACTGCTATTTCCTTTCCTCACTCTACAAGATTCATCAATTTTTGCCTGAATAAGGTCTTGCCTTTTAATGGCCTGACTATGGCTAAAATGCTTATTATTTAATAATTCAATTCATAACATCTATTTTTCTAGGACTTATTTTAAAGTTATTCTTGTCTTAGCCATTCTTTTAGAAGAAAAAAAAATACACTAAAATCAGATTAAACACGCAAATGTACAAAAGCAGATACTAAGGGAATGGAAAACTTAAGGAAGCCTGAAATGTACCTTTTTCTGGGCTATTTACAAGATGCAGCAGTTTCAGGAAATCTGAAAACACATTTTTCTAGGAATCAGAAAGATTAGTAGGGTCTTAAATAACATACGGTGATGGGTAACAGAAGGCCAGACACTGTAGCAGTATTGAGAGAGAATTTCTTCTTGGGAAGATGGTTCTTCAAAGTTATTTCAAATCTCAGAAAAGAGATGTGCTCCCCCCGTGTGTGTCTGTGTGTCTATATGTGTGCTTATGTGTCTGTACATATATGTATGGATGTGTATATGTGTGGATGTGTATGTATGAATATGTGTATGTCTTGTTCTGACCTGTACTGCAGTTTATCATTAACTGAGTACTGAGTCCTATGGCCCACTTGTCCAGTGAATTCTCTGTCTGTTCATATATTAGACAGACATACCCACTGTTGTGATTCAAGAGTAATAAATGTCTATTGAGTTAGGGTTGTGATTAGTGGATGAATGATCCTCAAGCACACACTTCTAAGAAACTTCACATGAACTTAGAACAGCTGTGCTCAGTGTAGTCCAGCAATGGAATAGTGTATAAACAGAACAAATATGCTGTTTCAAATCTAGCAATGAACAATGTTGATCATGGCAAAAAATGTTTCTGGGAAACATTTTAAAATGTGGGTTGAAATCCAATAGAACATGATTAACGTCATTTTTGAATATGGTTAAACAATTTTTGAACAAATTTGAAAATATAATAATTAAATTCATCTATCAGTTTTTCACTAATACTTTGATGATATATTCATTGATGAATATACTCTTAAATAAGAAATAAATAGCAACCTTGTGCTAATGAACTCCACTCTGCTATGATCAACTTTATCAGGTCTATTCAACTGACTTCCACTAATTTATAGTGGAAACATGTTTGACTGACATAGCTTCCTTCCCTCTTGAACCTAAGCTTCCCTTTACCATGATTTCTCTGGTTTTCTTGACCCCATTCTCTTAGCTTCTTTTATGTGATAGTGTAGCGATGAGGTCTCTAGACTCCGGGCAGCTAGAGGTCCATACCCACAGACCTGCCGCCTCCGACCCCTTAGCCTTCTGCAGCTTATTATTTCTCCAGAAATGATTCAGACACTTATATTAATTTCATGCTGTTTGGCCGATGGCTCAGACACATTGCTAGCTAGTGCTTACATCTTAACTCAACCCATTCTCATTAATCTGTCTGCCACGTGGCCCATAGCTCACCTGTGTTTCTTAGGTGCTTCTTCTTGGGCGGCTGGCTCTGTCTCTCCCTGACTCCGCCATCCCTTTCCTACCTATTCTGATTCCCCACCTACTTTTTCTGTGGTGCTTGTCATGGGCCAAAACAACTCCTTTATTTAAAGATTGATATTCACAGCATACAGAAAGACATTGCCACATCATGATAGCTCAGAGCAAAATACATAAAGTCCTTCCTTAGGCCTTCAACTTTGACTTCTGCCTTACTGGCTTTTCACCAAACTTCATGTCATTATTGTGTTCTTGTGGTCCTAAAGTCCCATTTTATATGTCACTGATTTTATGAAATTATCTCTGCTCATTTGAAAACAGATCCTTTCCCATTATTCTTTCATACCTGATTCCATCATAACACTTTCATAATTGAATATATAATCAATTGTTCACTGGTTTGATTTAAGCTCTATTTCAATGTCAACAGAGACTCTCATAGTTTTCCTTAAAGCTCTATCATTAGCACTTTCCCAAAATGCATATTTTATTGAAGCTATTTGTTAAAGAAATTAATAGTTATGTATCCTATTTCAGTAGATAGATAATATATCTATTCTTATCTCTCAGTGTATCATATTCATTATTGCATATGTATTTCCCATAACAGATACTGCACAGACATTTATGTATTGCTCTTTAATGGAATATTTAAAGTAACCTCATTTTAGATGGTGCTAATCTGAAATAGTGATAGTGCCCTGTCCGACTCTAACTGTGCATGTGAAAAATATAGGACAATTTTGGTCTAGCAAAACTCAATCTCTTTCTTTGTCCTCTGTAGTTCTATGAAAGGTAGAAACAGAGAGTGGTAAAATTGGTCATCCTAAAGCAAGTGCTCTAAGTTAGATCTCAGCCCTATCTTTCGATGAATCAGGGATTTTGAAAAAGAGCCTCACAGCTCTCTGTTTCTGTTTTCTTTCTAATATGGGTTCAAGGAAATAGTCTTTAAAAGTATTAAAATTCTAAGTAGTTTTATGAATTTTTCAGCTCACCAATAGTAAACATAATGATTTCAATGTGTGAGACATAAAATATACCTACCATTGGCACATTAGTAATATTTACAACTCCACTGCCAGTAATACTTTTACAAGTACAAAGTAATCACATAAAATTTGACGATCTGTACAAGTTCTCTCATATATAAGCCATGGTCAAGCAAGATGCTTGATCACAGAGCACATCTTAATCACTGGAGTACACAGACTTCTTGGTATCCCCAAGTTTACTTTTAATTGCTCTATGCCAAGGTCACATACTGGAATACACCAAATCAACTTTCATATGTACTGATGACCAGCACTCCCTGAAGTATCAACTAGATATGTTCTCATCTTGTCATGTGTCCCTGGATCTCTAATATAGGGTCTAATACTACTTATCTTTTTTCTGTTTTGTCTCTTCTGGAGGGATTGGTTTGTGGGAAACCTAGATTGCCTGTGTCTCACAGGCCTGCCAAGAAGGTCTGCTCAGTACCAGCCATTTCTCAGATGTCTTTATTGATTTTTGCATTGCATTTGGCTTGTTTTCAGCACATCACTTTAGTGTCTTATTTGATGATCCTCTGACCTGTTCACTATTGAACTGTTGTACAGGAACGAGCTCCCTTGCCCTGCCTGCACAATAGGGCTGAATATCTATCTACAGCACTGGTCAGATTGACACTTTAAAATGGTGACGATATAATTGTGTTGTAAGTTTCTATAAAACTGATTTAATGATATTTAGCAAAATTGGGTTACAGAATAATGAGATAGGTTGTCTTTCATCTTACCATTTTACAGTATTTATATTAATTAACAAACTTTGTTCAACAGGTAGTATTGAATGTATACTATTGGGCCAGCACACTGTTGAAAACAATCTCGCTGTCTCTCACTGTCTCTCTCTGTCTCTTGATCTCTCTCTCTCTCTCTCTCTCTCTCTCTCTCTCTCTCTCTCTCTCACACACACACACACACACACACACACACACACACACACACACAACATACACACATACACACACCTAAAACAATGTGTAACCTTGTAAGGAAAATGGTTTAGTTTTCATTTTATGTTGATTATAAGTATACTATAGAAACAAGGGCTTGAGTGAAGGGCTTGAGTGAATATTGTACATGTGTACAGTTACAATTTTTAAAGATACGTGGGTATGGAGAGTTGTTGCTGGTGTAAGCTCCAAAGAATGTGTAAAGATACTTTTGGATGTAGTTCAGCATAGATATTAATGGCATGAGCAATCCTAGTCACCATCTAAATTCAAACTGTTGGTTTCTAACTCCAAGTCATATTCATAAACTAAGAATAGTTAACAATATTAACTTTACAGAGCTGTGATTGGGGTTAAGGTGGACAAAACATATGAAACATATGAAAAAAATTTAGTGGCAGGATATAGGGTCTACAGAAAAACATGATTGGATAATACTACATAGGGCAAAAGAGTTCTGCATTAGGGGTGAAGGAGAATATTATAGGGAAGTGAATAATATCCACAATAGAAGCAAGGAGCTGGAAGTGAAGGTAGCTTATATATAGCTGAGAGAATGAGATACCTTGCTATAATCTAGAACAGTCTCGTGTTCTTCTACTAGGCATTACATTTCATCATTTGAGTTTGGAGAAAGAAAAAAATGTAATTATGTTTTAGAACTAGTATTTTACTCTGCCTTTTGATGATTCAAACCATCTCACTGTGAAGAGTTAACTTTAATCTTTATGGTGTATTGCTCCAATACACTCTCTGGCAGTCTTCCAAGGGATGCTCACACTTTCTTAATGTAGGGATGCATTCTATTTGTCAAGTGATATCTCAGTGCATTTCCAAGTTACAGCAACACAGATTCAGTGTTTGACTTTGAACCATTGATAGACCAGCAACCCAAAGACAATTCTGGTAGGCAGAAAAAAGTTATTTCATTTTTATGAGAGTGTCTGTGTGTCATTTCCAGTGAAGTGAATTTTATCAGAGGTTACAGTGACACATGCCATGAGAAGAGTTAGAATATGTCAGAGTATACTCTATAGGAGCATGAACGACAAATAGTAGGTTTACTGTATGAAAGCTAATCTCTTCATTACAGAAAGACGGCTTTCTTTATTGGAACAATGGAAATTTTTTTCCATCATTTCCTCGAGTCTATTAGGAAGAAATACAATGAGAAAAACAGTGTTTATATTTTCACAATAAATATGAACACCCAAACTTTTATCTCCAAGGCTTATAACATCAGATAGAGAATTACCTGACCCTTTAAACCAGCTTTGCTTAAACCCTTCTGACTCTTTGGAGCACCCCTAACTTGTCAACGTTATGATTCATCTTTGGTGTGAAGTATATAGAATGTGTGAAATCCACAGTTAGAATTTTGTTGCCAGATATCTCACGCCTTACTGCTTTATGTCATCAATATACCTTCTCAACTCACATTTGAGGCATTGTCAAAGAAAATAAAGAGTGCTATATAGTGTGTTATTCGGGCAGTCATGGTGTTATTTAAAAAAAAAAGAGGTGGCTTCTGTTCATAGAGGCTGGTGATTCTTGGAGAAAAGATACAAATGGTACAGGTACCATCTCACCTCCTTTGTTTAATAATCAGATCTTTAAGATTTTGTCAAATTATAATTTTGTCTATCTTTGTCAAGCCATTCAAAGAGAAAATAATTCATATCATCTAAAACTGTGGGTGTTAGAATCTATGTTGACAATAGAACCGTAAGATTAGATTGAAATACTTTCTTTCCTTTGGAGTGTGTTGGCATTACATATAAGCCACTCCTAGATTAACAAAATAAAAGAAGAGAGTAAACAACAACCTCTCTTAGTTCCTGAGGGACTTTTGTATGCCTGGAAAATCGTCACACTTACAATGCTCTCCAGAAAATAGTGCCTGGTTATGGAGGGAACCATTATACCTCTCAGATGCTAGAAGTTCTCAGTTTACAGAGATAGTTAAAAAGTCACAAGAGCATCACAAACTAGAAGCATCACAAATAGCCTCTCCTCTTGGAGATTAAAGAAGCCCACAGAAGGGGAGAAGACAATGACATAGAGTCAAAAGAGAAGTCTACCATACCACACATAGGGCCCTGAGATAGCCATTCAATAAATCCCACAGCTAAGAAACCCAGATAGACTTTTGATGAGCTCTCTTTGATTTAAAATAAAATATCTTCCCTCTAAGCCCCTCATGCATTCTACATAAAATAATACAAAGAGCTGCCTGCCTATACGAACATTTGAAAGCCTATGAGTATTGTGTCTGCTCCTGTCCTTACCAGAATCCAATCTCTGCTGAGCCTCAAACTTCAAAACTCTACAAACAAAGAAGCCTGGAAAATGTATAAATCATGATGTTGCTCCTGGCTACTCTGCCACAGTGATGAAGTGCTTAGCATCTTCTACCACCTGCATCCTAATGGGCCATAAGCTATTCTGTTTTCTCTGAGGCTTTGATAAAAGCAAAGTGAATAAACAGCATGCTCCATCTTTAGTATTCAGTACTGAAAAGAAGTGTTCTCTAGGCCATCTCACATGCCTTGCTGCCAGCACACGTTTGACTAGGGATGAAACAGTGCTGGATAGGCTTTAGAATGCACCCCATGTGATCATGAAGTAACAGGCCACAGACTGGTTAATGCCTGTGGTGCTCTTCACAGAGGTCTCTCTCAGAGTTCCTCCTACTCAGGAATCACAATGTGATTACAGCTGAAAGTCGGTATTGTGCATGCTTTGTATAGTCAACAGCTCATTTTCATTCTCGATTCTACATTATGCTTTATGACAGCCTACCAATAGTTGAGCATGATTTTTTTCACGATGTTTGCTTTAGTTCTTACAGGAAAATAGGCTGACATATTCTAGTGCAAACCATTTAGGATTCAGAATATTGACACCTGCCATGTAAGAAAACTGCTCTGACACTGACTGTTAACAAAAATAAATTTTAAATCATTTTGAAATCCAAATCTTAACATTCTTTTAATAATCCAGTTAACATTATAAAGCATCTCTCATATTTCCCAGAGGAATGAACAGGGCCACGATCTCCTGCTGTCCTCCATTCTCTCTGATGCCTACAATATTTCTTCCCCACTTCTGTGCGCTTCTTCCATCTCCAAAATGAGGGACTTCCAATTTAGACACTCTCACCACATAGTGTCTGACTGTGGTTGTTTGTATTCATTCTCATTTGCTGCCAGAGGAAGCCCCTCCTGGCAATTGGAAAAAGCACCAATCTATCTATATAGCAGAACATCACTAAGAATCATTACGCTGATTTTTTTTTTTTTTTTTTTTTTTTTTGCCAATTTGTGGGTTCTCTCCTAGGTGTTTGGATTATCCTGTCTCTGATATCTGGCCATCCAGGAAGTATATGATAGGACATGGGTTCACAGAGGCTGAAGAGAAAGCATCAGGCCTGTAAGAGGCATCACCAGGTCCTCTCTATATGTTTTGGGGGTTACCTTGATGTTCCTGTGCACTTTAAACAGTAGGAGTGGGTATATTTCTCACTCTTTTGCCTACTTTTGAGATTCTTTCCTTCCTATTGGATTATCTTGTCCGTCCTGAATGTGAAGGCTTTCACCCTGTCTTGTTGCATCTTGTTTTGTCCTGTTTGGCCATCTCTCTTGCATAGTTTGCTCTTTTCTGAAGAGAAAACAGAGAGGAGGTGGAGCAGGGGGGGAGGGACTAAGAGGCATGGAGGGAGGGGAACTGTGCCTGTGATGTATGAGTGAGGAATCTATTTTAAATTTTAAAAAAGAACGACTGGGGCATTCATTCTGCAAATGACATTGAAACATTTATCAGACATTAAATTCAGATAGTAGTTCATAGGAGGAAGACTTTAGGCTTGATCTAAAATTAATCTCTTTGAAATCCATGAGGGAACTTTTATCTTGTTTTAAAAGGATTTGGAGAATGGTTAGCTTAGAAGCATATAACATAGAGTATAACATTGTTCCTTAATAGCCAATATGACATTGTATTGTCCCAAGAAATGCTTAATTTCCACTTCTTCATGTCCCTGGGGATAACATCATTCGTCTCACAGATTCTGTTGGACATAAACAAGCTTTCATGGCTCTAGAAGGCACTTCTCTTTCAATCCCCTAGTTAGCTCTATTGCCCAGAGTATAATTAACACTAATTAAACAGATTATGTCAACATGATGAGAACTCTTAATCTTTAGGAAAAGCAGAGATACCAGGCCCTAAAAAATTAATCTTTTCTTCCTTGTGATGTTAGCTGCATCTTGGAGTAACATGGCACTAGAGACAAGTATTGTGAAAGAATTAACTATATAGAGACAATTTTCATTGAATCTAAGCATGCTTCCATTCACCAAAGATGTCATCAAAGACTATTCTCTGCTATGTATTGTTTCTGGTGCTTTCATAGAATATATAAATGAAACAGAAAAAATCTTAACCCCCTTTTCTGTAAAGGAACATTGATAATAAGCAAGAATAATAAGTAAAATATACTCCATAATAAATAAAAATAAGTAATAAATAATTTTTTAAAATCTTATATACACTGAGGTAGGAATAAATTTCAAGTCAAATATTTTTAAAAAACAACTAAGGAAAAGTTAATAAAATTACTACAGGAAAGGAAAAAAGCAAGCATGGAATTTGTCTGAATAAGGTGTTTTTTTTTTTTTCATCAGAGAAAAACACCAATTTCAAAATTATTATTGGATTGGTAAAGCTTGCTTATGGGATAGGACAGGCAGCAGTGTGCCCAGAACTGGACAAATAAGGTCAGATAAGGAGGGAGAAGCCAGACGACCTTTGGCTGTGACTAAGCAAAATGATGAAAAGAGAAGGGTTTTTGCAAACTCCTGGTGTGACTTTACTTGGATTTTTACAGTGGTCTGGAAACTTGAGGCTTGAGGATCAGGAGCAGGTAAGAGCTTGGCATAGTAATTCAATCAAGAGATGATGGGGTTTGTACCAGAGTGTTGACAGTAGACACTTGTGAAAAAGAAGGTGCAGTTTAGATCCACACATGCACACTGCTGCAATCTAATTTAATGCCACTAGAAAGTCATTTTAGACACCCCAAGGATCCTCAGAATACACGATGAACTCTTCTCAATACATGCAGTAAATGATCTCTGTACATACACACACATTCTCACCCTCATTTACATCCTCAAGTTGAACATATAAAAAAAAATCTTGAATTAAACAAATGTGATGACTTAGATTTTGTATTCCTTAGAAAAAGCATATTATAAGTACACAATTTTAGAATCCATTTCTATACTTTTAGTGTACTTGTTAACAGAAACTCACCATCAGCATCTAATATAGTTTCAATGACATTTCTCTGCCAAAGTTTCTGGAAAGCACTGCGAATATCTAGTCCTCCATGATGAACCTAATTCCAGCTATCAAGGTTTTTCCTTTTCAGGATTATAGTTATATTTTAAAACATTTTTTATAACCTTAAATTTTAATGTTTTATAATCTTAAACTTTAGGAGTATTCTAGCTAGATTTTTTGTCAGTTTCACACAAACTACAGTCATCTACAAAACACAACATTCCCAGTGCTTTGTTGAAAACTCACTTTGTCAGAATGAATTGTGTCACATTAGATTCCATCCCACCCTTACAGGTGACCTATGTCCAATGACTGACTAAACAAACCTACAAAGATAAATCATCTGTCCAGAGTCACATCTCCAAAGGGCTGCAGAAGTGAGCTCCAGAGCTTCTGTAGACTTGTCTGTGACCTCCATGGCCGTTGTGTCTAAGCCCTTCCCTGTCCTCATCCTGCCTCTCACTCCCTCACAATGTGGTTTCTAGAAGCATTCGCAGACCTGCACACAAATCTCAACCTCAGCTTTCTTCAGGGATTCATATGCCACATTACAGTCTCATTTACTCCACGATTACCCAATACAAATGGTAATGAAACCACAAATACAGCTCAATAATGGCCACCTAAAAATAATAACAATGTATATTCACTAAAGATGATAAATGTGAGATATCACTATTTTCACTTTTAATTTCAATCTAATCACTGTTTATTTTAAGGAAGGGGATTTTAAAATGATTTACTAATCATCAAGATAAAATGGTTTGCAATTGTACCAAACATATTTTCCATTTTGCATATCACTGCTAACATACACTGAGATTAAAAATATACCTGTCCTTAGAAGTCATGAGTCTGTGCCATAATTACCTAAGCGTGCATAAGTCTTGGAAAGAAACCAAGAAAATTTTATTTGAAATTGTCTTCTAAGTCACTGAGTCACTTGTCCATTGGTGAAATGAGCATTTGCAAAGTCATACTGAAAGACAGAAAGCTGTATAAGCTCATATCTGCATGGTATATCTATTCATAGGTAAACATGCTTGCAAGTGTCCCTTTGACTGGGAATTCTTTCATAAAGTATTATAAACAGAAGGAAACACTGACTGTCATTGAAGATATCTATAGGCCACTGTCAGTTCACATCCCTATAAGCAGAAAATATTAATACAATATAATATAATATACTCTAGTAATGGCAATAAAATAATAATAAAATAATATATGACATTGACATAACTATTTTAACACTATCCCACAAAACATTTTACTATGCATTGAATTTGAAATATTTATTTTCTCATTTGATTAGCTAAAAGCAAAGATGTCCCCCAACTTTCCTCCTTCCCACTCTCTATTTCTTTTGGCTTTGAAATACTTTCTGTTCTTCTTAACATTTTTATAAAGGTTAGATAAACATAGATTTTTACCTGTCTGAAAAATTATTAATTGGAAAAATTATCTCTATTGGTATTCTGAGATATTTAATATTTAATAATGATAAAGGAACCACTCAGTGTTGTTTCAACATCTTGTCAAGCTTGAAGAAAATCATTTCATTTTGTAATGTTAGGCTGGAAATAACTTTCAAAACCATCTAATTATAGGCATTAAATTTTTTAAAGAAAAAAATTCAGGCCTATTGTCTTAGTTGGAGTTTACTATTTCTGTGAAAAGCCACCATGACCATGGCAACTCTTAAAAAGAAAACATTTAATTGAGGTGCCTGGCTTATAATTTCAGAGGTGCAGTCCATTAGCATCATGCTAGGGAGACTGTGATGTCCAGGAAGACATGGTTCTGGAGTTGAGAATGGTGCATCATGAAAGCAACAAGAAGTCACCTGCATGCCACACTGTGTGGAGCTTGAGAAAAAGACCTCAAAGCACCCCCCCAGCCCCCCAAGAATGACACACTTCCTCCAAGACGACACCTACTCCAACAAGGCCATGGCTTCTAAGAGTGCCAATCCATTTCAGGGCACTCTTTCTTTCAAACTACCACCCCCACAAAGATAAAGTTATTTATGTCAAGTTCATAAATGTATTTATGGTGTAACTGAATCTGGAAATGTGAACTTCCTTTCTATCAAGATAACACCAGCTGGACAGAAATACCGAGGCATTCTTGGGAGATTCCCTCCCTTTTGAATTCATGTTTACATGGCAAGTACTCTTATCTCAGCTATACCTTGCAGCAGGCCAGCTAGACCTTTCTGCTTAGAAGCAAAGGAGTAGCTGGAGTTTTTGCTATGGCTGTTTTATATTGTTTTGTTATTGCTTTCTGTTTGTTTTCTTACTACAGAGTAATGCACAGGGGAGTAGGACACATTCTGTTAGTTGCTCCTCAGTGAATCAGGTGTAAGCATAATAAAGTATCTCAAAACGTTTATGTGCTACAGGTATGCTCCTCTCACTGGATGCCATTGAGCAGTCATTGGATGTTTAGGCCAATAACGTCATTTTAATGCTTAATTATTATTGTCAACTTTAAGAATTCAGTCCATAATGAGGAATAGCCTTAGTATCTGTAACAGCTTTTTCAGAAAGAATTAAATGATTGAAGAAGAATTGCCTTAAACTTGGGATAAAGCATCCTGTAGGCTTGTTTCTTAGGCTGAAGAAAAAGTGAAAAAGAAGAAAGCAGATTGAGCCCAGCTTTTCCTTCTGTGCTGCCTGATTCACTGAGATGTGAGCAAACAGTGCCACACCCCTGCTGTCTTGGAGTCACCTACTGGTTACCACCTTAGGACTCCCAAACCATGAGCCAAAATGATTCTTCTTTTCTTGTTACTGTGGTCAGGATTTGTTGGCAGCAATTAGAAAAATAACTAATACGCTTTTCATTGATTAATTCATTGAGAAGTTCATGCTGATAGGGTTTGTAGGCAGCAGCTACTAGGAAATAGTGGATCACTGTGGAATTGTCTTTAATTCCATATATTGTCCTTGCACCTTCCTGTCCTATCTATCTATTCCTGTCTGCATGAGGTAACATACTAACTCCATTACCTACTTCCTATCTTGATTTCTACCAAACCACTCATGATTCTCAAGACACAAGATCTAAGTGACAATCTGATGAAACCTCTGAAATACAAAGCAAAATAAGCCTTCCTTCTGTGTTTACTTTCTTCGTTATGGTGTCGGAGTAAAGAAGGACCTACTATAGTCAGTTTTTCTAAGTTTGTATAGTGTGTCATCTGGGACTCTACTGCCTGGTACAGAATTAAGACTTATAACCACACCACATGTGACATCCTGAACATTTTACTTGTTTTCTTGGAGACTGAAGCTGTGATTATTCATTATTTTACTATCATTTTCTATAAATATCAAATGTAAATAATACATAAAATGAGAATGTTTTGAAGAAATACCAGTGGGACATAAATTGAATCCCTGGCCAAGAATAACACTTTCTGCAAAGGATAAAGAAAATTGGTATAGGGACAATGCTGAGCTGTAAAGGAAACTGCTGAGAACATTAAATTTGAGATGCAATGACAACCAAGAAGATAAATAAACAAAACAAACATGGAAGCATACATATAATCAGAGAATTATCTACCAATAGACTCACAGAGTCCACTCCTCCCCATTCCTCTATATAATAAGAGGTGTGTTCTTCTTCTGTAGGATAAAGACAAAGCAGCACTATTGAAATTAACTATTGATTTAATTGACCTGAGGTAATATACAGACATGTACATTTATTTTATCCTGAACTACTGGAGATTGAACCCAGGGTTATGCATAGGCTCTAACATTGCTCTACTTCTTCATTCTGTAAAATGTGCATATTTGAACTGGTCTTTGAATGCCCGTGTGTTAAGCACTATTTTCCTAATTGTGATCCCTGGTCAAACAGCCTCACCAACATTTATGAACTTAGCAGAATTACAAGCTGTTTAAACCAACACTAAAGTAATTAAGTGAGAATCTCTAAGCATAGGGCATGCTATTTTGTTTTATGAACATATAAAATGAAATACAACAGTTTCATTTAATTCAAGAATTCCTGAAATTTGTTAGCTGGAAATCATAGCAGACTCTGATAGCAGAAGCTTGGATACATGATTCACAAAGAAACATGTGCAGTGTAATCCTGTAATACTAGATGATTGGAGAAAGTAAGTCATGCTGAGTCCAAAACACTAAAATTGCAAAAACCTGGGAAACTAAATTTGTGATGAAAAACTGGAATCTCAAACAAACAAACAAACAAAAAACAGCTACAAGACATGGGAATGCCAAACTGAAATTATTGATAATGATACAAAGGGAAGAAGTTAATCTGAGAGTATTATGGTTTTTACCTTCTTCCACTGAGGGATACTTCAACTGAAGAACTGTCTCATTGGATTGACCTGGGGCTATGTGTGTGAGGAACTATTTTGATTTAAGAGTTGATACAGGAAGGCTCAGCACACTGTGAAGGTTACCATACTTAGGCAAAAGCTCCTGGGTTGTAAAAGAAGGCTAGCAAAAGCCAGGAATGATCCAATCAACATTCCTGCCTCCAGGCTCATTCCTGAGCACTTGCCCTGACTTCCACCAGTGAGGGACTATGGTCCTAACTAGAAATAAACCATTTCTTCCACAAGTACCCCCTTTTGCTTTATTACAGCACTGAAACGCAAACCAAACCAAATTATTTTTAAAACACACAGGTAGAAGCAGAAATAACTTCTAAAATTAAGTTAACATCTAGATAACAAAAATTACTAGTAACAAGTAATAAAATAACACATGGAAGATTCTATGAAACCATGAAATCTCAACAAGACCTACCAGGTGGAAATTGACACAATTATAGAAATAATTAAGAAAGTCAGCTTCAAAGTATATCAAGTTAGGACATGACCATTATCAGGTATGGTCGAAAAAATGGGTTTTTTTGTAGATGAGAAAATATATCCAATGGCATGTGAAAATAAAATAAATCCAGAGGACAGAGAGAACGTAGTAGAATGAACATGGCTGGAAGAAATGACTGGGGCATGAGAAGTGATAGAGGGAAGGACCGGACTTAGAGGGGAAGACCAGAGAGAGAGATGAAAGTTAGCATGGACAAAATGGCAGGATTATATGGGGCCAGTAGTGGGAGAAGAGCTGAGGAGAACCATAGTTGTAATATTGAGAAAGTCTGGGACTAGAATGTGTGGAAATAGGCATGACAGTCATTTGTCCTAAGTTTCTTTTGGAACACACACACAGGCACACATGCACTCACACATGCACTCATGCACACATGCATGGATAAACTTTCAATTACCTTTTAGAAGCTATTAGATTTTAAAATAGAATTATCCTGATATGCCTTCAAATGATTAGGAAAATAAATATATTCCAAAAGTTAGTAACTAACTAGCCCATATAAAATCTCAGTAAATCACCCCAAAATTTTATGGGCTGATAATATCTTCTAAATGCATAGTAATTAAACAGATAATAATGTCAGAAATATTTTTAAAATATATTAAAATTCACGCTACTGAATAATACATACTTAGTAAAAAGCATTTCTATAATTAACTTCCTATATAAAAAAAAATCAGACAATGTGATAGCTATTCTTGGTTATCAACTATATTTGAAATTGTTTTACCTGTTTTGTGAGACCCTCAAAGATCACAAGGGAGCTGGATTCCAATGCAAACACACTAGAGTCAGTTTATTCTTTTGGACAGGTTTGAACCCAGACAGGTTCGAACCTTGGCCGACCCTGGGGATTTGAACCCGGAGACCAAATCCTGTCTCCCCTCCCTCTTCCTTAGGTTAAGACTTAGGCACCTTCTGGGGACCTTCCTTAGCCCAGTTCCCCTCCTTTCTACGCACATTGATTCTTTCCCAGCCAGAGCCTTTTTTTATTACCTCTTGGTTGCTTTTTCATACTCCTCTGCAGCTACCAGACTTTGTAGTTGCCTTTGGCACCCTTGAATTCTACAGTACTGGTCAGCAGCACGCTAGCGAGGTGCTAATTCTTACACTACTCTCTTTTAATTTCTTTTTCCTCTACACTATCCCTTCCACTGTATACTTTCTTAGTCACCTTTGTTAAATCTTTAATATTCCTTTCTGCTATGTGTTTCATCCTCTGTAGTTTTCTCCTGATATCAGGAATTGACTGGTTAATGAAAGCCAAGGTCATTGCAGAAGCATTTTCCTGAGCCTTAGGATTGTAGGGCATATACCTCCTGAAGGCTTCCTGGAGGCATTCCAGGAATGCTGCTGGGCTTTCATCTGTTGTTCCCTGCCACACACCCTCACACAGTAGACCTTACTCAAATTTGAAGGCCCTCATGTAACTGCTTTGAGACCCACCAATAGAGTCTATAGTAGAGCAGAAGGCTCACCTTACCTTCAGCCATATTGTAATTCCACACCAGGCAAATTAGGGGGAAGGCCTTATTATGAGAGCCTGGTTGGCTGTCAGCTCCTTCTGTGGGGTCCCAAATCAGCTTCTGAGTCACAGTCTGTATCTGATTTCTCTCCTCTGTTATAAAGAGGACCTGTAAAAACTGTGCACAGTCATCCCAAGTGGGTTGATGGGTAAAAAGAAAGCCTCAAAGAGTGCCTTAGGATTTTATGAGAAGGATGCATTTTGGTCCCTCCAATTGTAAAGGTCATTCATGGCTAAGGACCAGTAGTAATGTGGTTGATTTCCATTCTGGTAGAGGGATCCTGCGCCTCTAAGGGGAAGAACTGTAGTGCCAGGATAAGTGTTATCTCCCCTATGGCTGTGGGTCCCATGAGCCAGTCCTTCCCTTATCCCAGAGGTGGGAGAATTTGTGGCTGGCCAAATTGGTAGGGTATTTGGTGGTGTGATGGCTGCATCAGAATCGGGAGCATAGGGGAGGCAAAGATATCATCCTCTGTGCTACCTCCTTGACAGATCTCCAGCCTAGGAGCCAATTGGGGTCTTGGAGGATGCAGCTGCCAGGACCTTAACCTGTCAGGACAAGAATAGTTAATTACAAGAAGGGGGGAGGTTCTCTACTAAGCTTCTCCAGAAGCACTTTGTAGAGCACTTGTCAGGGAATCCCACTCAAGGTCTGAAGACCACTTTCTCTACTGCCCCTATGAGTGCCAAACTGAAGATTCCCCCAGGAGGCCAGTCTGTTGTAATTAGGTTTCTTGGTCCCAGGTGGCCAGAGTTCCAGGACCCACAGACCTGCTGCACCAGACCCCTTAGCCACCCACCGCTGCTCAGGCCCCCAAATGATTTAGATGCTTATATTAACTTCATGCTGTTTGGCCTATGGCTTAGGCACATTGCTAGCTTGCTCTTACATCTTAACTTAACCCATTCTCATTGATCTGTCTGCCACGTGGCTGTGACTCACCTGTGTTCCTTACATGTTGCTCCTTTGGGCTTTGGGCTTGGTCTCTCTGACTCTGCCCTGCTTCTCTTACCTATGCTCTGATTTATCCTCCTACTTTTTTTTTATGGTGTCTGTCATGGGCCAAAACAGCTCCATTATTTAAAGATTGCTATTCACAGCATACAGAAAGACATTTTCACATCACCAGTCTACTCTGGGTGCTGGTTATTTCGACCTGGAAAAGGTAGTAAGTTTAGATTTACAAATAATGATTGAAAAATTATGAGCACGTAGCATTAACATCTCAGTAAGTCCAGAGGGGAAGAAGTTGTCTGTCCCATGGTGTTTATCACAATCAAAAGCACAGATACAGAGAAACACAGACAGCACAGAGGTCCAAGGGCACTAACATCTCAGTAATGAGTTAAGAGTAAATCCAGAGAAGAAATTGTCTGTCCCATAGCATTCATCACAGATATGGGACCATATGTCCCCATACAGAACGGAGGCCCTCCATCCTCAAGAGATATAGGGCTTTCCATCCCTGCCACTGGGGTCTCTCATGACCATGGTTCTTCAGTGTATCTGCTCTTAATTGAATTTGGTCACTATCACCAAGTTGAATGTACCCCAGAAACAATGCATCCTAGAAACAATACTAAACACAGATAAGTAGACACAATACTAAACATGGACAGACTCAGGGACAGTCAACGCTCAGAGACAGACACCACTCAGAGACACTTACTGCTCAGACAGACAACATTCCGAGACACAAGCCTGTCAGACTCTCTGGTCCAGAGTCTGTGGGGGAGCATGGGATTCCCAACCATGCATCAAATGTTGTACCCCATGTCATAAGACCCCCCGAAAAGACGACCAGGGAACTATATTCCAATGAAAACACATGAGAGTCAGTTCATTCTTTTGGACAGATTTGAATCCAGACAGGTTTGAACCTAAGCCAAAACCCTATGCTTCTACTCAGCAGAGGAATTTGGCTCCCAGCGCAGGAGTGGTTTTGTTTTTGTTTTTATTTTTTTATTTAAAATACCTAAGTGTAATGTTATACATCTTGGCATTTCAGGATTGAATAAAGGGGTACAGGGTACAGTAATTCCTGAAAACTATTGGCTAAACCTTTGAAATAAACCCAAGCCTTGAATCTACTGGCTGAACTTTTCACACTAAGCCAAGTTTTGAATCTATTGACTCTCAGGTGCATTCCTGAGATTTCTCCAAGATTCCTCTTAGACCTGGGCCCTGCCCTCAGGCACCAAATGGTCTTTTCCTGGGATAAAGTTCTGTAACATTAAATCTATGCCATCACAGAATAAACAATAGTCCAGAAAAGGAGGGCCCACTTGTGATCTGAATCTTAAGGCTGGATGACACATGACTTTAATACAGATCTTGAGGCTGGAAGGCACACCTTTAATCTGGGACATACCCTTGGCTGGAAGCTTATATAAGGACAATAAAAAAAAGGATTGTTCATTTTTCTCCTGCTTGCCCTCATATGTTAGCAGATCCATTTCTTCACTGGGATTGGAGCCTATTTTGGGGGGATTCAAGCATTCACCAGCTAAGATACCCAGCCTCATGGGACTGAGAAATTAATAGATTCTTGGACTTTCCATTTATAACTATCCATTGTTGAATTAGCTATACTGCATAAGTTATTCCAATAAACAGAGAGAGAGAAAGAGAGAGAGAGAGGGGAGAGAGAGAGAATCATTCTGTAAATTCTGTAAATCGGAGCCTTAACTCAAACTGCACTTTAAGGTAAGATCCAAGTGCTTGAGGACCTAAATAAAAATAAAATATAAAATTAATGAAAAAAATGAAACCATTAGAAAAAAAAAGACAAGACTTTCTTACAATAAAATTATAAGGCACTTCTTAATTAAGACATAACATAATTAGTGAAGATGTAGGTTGATAAATATGATGACACTCACCACAATTTAAAAAGATTCTTCATAACAAGAAATCCCATAAAGTGATGGCAGCCATGTAAAAGACTGAGCGACTAAATATCAGTGTGTGTGTTATTGTCAAATCATTTTTTACTCAGAATATCAATGAACTACAAATCAATAAGCAAAGGTCAAACAGTAGAGGAAAATAATGAAGTGATGATTCATGGAAGAGAAACCGATGTGACCAATAGAAATACAAGAAAGATACTGTGCAGACTGAAAATATGACTGTGTTGTTAAGTGTGTCCTTTTGCAGTCAACCCAAATTCAATTCCTAGCACCTGTTGACAACAGCTCGGAACTACAGCTACAAGATATTTGCCCTCCTTTTCTGAACTCTGTTAGCAGTTGTGGATATGTGTATAGACACAGATGTACACGGAAAATTCTAAAACAATAAAAATAAATATTTAAAAAGAAATGTACTATGCCTTGTTATCAACTAAGAAATTCAAATAGAAATTGTGTCGGATAGGACTTTCATTTTGAATATGAACTTAACACAGTTGGAGTGCATACAGAAACTCTGAGGGGCGATACTCTATAAAATGTAAGAAATTTCCATATATTTTTTCAGTCTTTTATAATAATACTATGGACATAGAGATGCTCAGTAAATATCTCATGTGTGAATAGCCAAAGTAGTCACGCTAATAGAACAGGCTTACTCTTTATCATTTTCTCATTAAATATGGTTCCCAGTAGTTCACCTAATTAGAATTCTTCATTCCCTAATTTAACTAATGTTTTCAAAACAAGGTGATTTTGTCAACTGTAATATAATAATATAAACATTTGGCAGTTTATTGTAATTTGCAAAACTCAAAGTTCACAATGCATTGCACACACTGGAGTGCACACCATTTACAAAATCCTTTTATATTTGGTTTGATTTTTAGAAAAGGTTGTTAGATAATTTACTTTTCAATAATTTCATTCAACCAATTAATTAGTTAATAAGAGTTTGAACCTCATTATTATTTTTAAAAAGCAAAATATTTAAAATATCTATTTGTATTTAGAGAGAGAGAAAGATTCTTTAATAATTAAAAATTGTCACCTACACTTTCAAAGCTGTTTTTTTTTCTGGCATGCTACTTGTTCAAATAAAATAGAACAATATGGAAAGAATAGTCTATTGACATTAGTATTCAGACTACAGCAGAGATCTGTATGCTCCACTGTAATAAGTGCATCAACTATAAGGTGAACAGAACTCACTTAGTTACTATTGAGGAAGATCTTCCTAAGAGTTTAAGAGCCAAGAAGCTTTCTTCTTTGCAAAAAAAAAATGGAATTTGAAAACATATATAGTAAACCAATATATGTAAGTTGTGTAGAAATGAGCAATGTTATGGCTATTTTGTTAAATAACAACAACAATAATAAATCATAGTAGATATTGAAATTGTTTTACTGTATGGTCCTTTAGCACTTCTGAAACTCAGGCAGCATCCCTGCTAATAATATGAAGAAACAATGATGTTTTAAACCATTTACTACTATAAATATTTATAAATAATAACTTTATACAATGCTCCTTTTATTCTTACTCTCCTTTCAGTATATTCCTAGTGCTCTGGCATGTCATCATGTCATTTATACTTTTACACACACACACTCACACACACACATACACACTTCCATTGTTTGAATGAACCATCGTTTACACAGTGCCATTTATAAACATTTGGTTATGTCCAGTTTTTCAAACTGAAAATATCTCACAGTTTTAAAACTACTGCAAGTACATTTAAGCATACTTTCAGGTAAACTTAAGGGATAGGGATTTTTAAAGTTGAAACTGAATAATTTAAGTCTGAGTTCTGAGTATTTTCATTTGGACCAAAAGCCTGCGTGAAAGAAAAATCATCCTTATCTGGTATAGCATGAAATAAAAACCGGGAGTCCTTGTGATGATTCTGAAAAGCTTATTTAAACTTTTAGGATTTTAAAGAGTTCTTTTTAAACCACAGCCCCTGAACAGCTTGGAATCAGAATGAACTTAAGAGAGACATCCAGAGATTCCCCTAAGAAGAGAAAATAGAGAAGATCTCCTTAGCAAATTGGGATCGCAATGGGTTGCAAACAATAAGAGTTGGGAGCAAATCATGAAAGAAGGAGATTGTTTAGTGAGAGGAGCAGCAAAGAGGGAGAAAAGAAAAGAAGGATATCTAGATAGAGGAAGCCAATGTGGGGTTGGAAAAAGATCAGGTGCTAGAGAAACCTCCAAGAACTCACAGGATATCCCTGGTTAGATCTCCAACCAATATTGAAGGGTATGCCTAAACAGGAATTCCCATATAATCAAAGAAATAATCACCCTAAGTGTCACCACAGAACCTACATCCAACAATGAATAGAGGTGAAGGCAGAGATCCATGGCTGAGTACTGGGTTGAGCTCCTGGACCAGCTGAGAGCAGGGGAGGAGAGTATGTCTGAGCAAGGATTTAGGGATTAAGAGGGAAATTCCCACTGTGATGGCTATCTGGAGTTCTGGGGAGCTCACCGAATCAAGAATAGCCACTGGAGATCCATTGGGAAAAGGAGCTAGGCTCTCAGTGGTAGGCAACTGTCATTGGCATGGGCAGTATGTGGAGCTTTGAAGGGTGGGATCAGACTGTGTTCCTGTGCATGGGCTGGCACCTTGGAGCGCATTCCATGCAGAGGAGCACCTAACCCAGTCATGACTTAGGATGAGGAAATTGGACTTGCCTGAAATGGACGTGCCATGCTGAGCTAACCCACTTTGGGACTTCTTGCCCTTTGGGGTGAGAGGATGGGTAGATGGTGATGGGGGAGGCTGAAGGATGACTTAGATGGATTGGGAGGAAGGAAGGGAGGGGGAGCAGGAGGATACATCGATAAAAAGACATTTTTTATTTAAAAAATAATAAAAGGAAGAAAAAATAAAAACAAAACAAAACAGAAAAAAATATTCTTCATGATATGATTTTGGCAAATATATCAAACCCTTTGTTTAATAACAAAAAAGGAACTTAAAGAATGCATGCAATCTTTGGCTAAAAATTCCATTTGCAAATTCACTGTATTGCTTATTCTGTATATATAAACATACCTTAAGAACATTGAAAAATGCAGCATTTTGGAAATAGCAATCAAACTATTGAATCTGATATTCTTTCTAAACATTTGATAATGAATGCAGTAAATGTTGAGAAGTGCAATCCTATGGCAGGTTGAATGCAATTGGAACCTATAAGCTTATAGAAGTGACATTATTAGGGCATGCAGTTTTGTTGGAATAGGGATGGCCTTCTTTAAGGAAGCATGTTACTGTGTAGGTAGGCTTTGATGTCTCATATATGCTCAAGTTATGTCCCGTGTTCCAGTTTACTTCCTGTTGTCTGGTAATCAAGATATAAGACTCTCAGCCATAGCACCATGTTTGCCTGCTTGCTACCGTGTCCCATGGACTAAACATCTGAAACTGTAAGATATTCTATTAAATGTTTTCCTTATGTGTTATATATAAATGTTATAAGAGCTGTGGTTATAGTGTCTCTTTACAGCAATAGAATTCTTAACTAAAATAAATCTAATCCTGCTACACACACATCCATACTCTTAATGGTTAAAACATGGCTTTCACATCTCTTTTGTTATGTACCCTTTAACTACATGCCTGATGTGTTCTGTCACCCTTAATCTATATTTTCTTGATCATAACGTTTGTATAGTATCCATGGCACTCACTGTCCTCCTCAAAGCAAGGAGGATGGCAATGGGAGTTTTCAATATGTGTAGTGACTTTAGGTATCATAATTTTCTAGTGAGGTCTCTCCGGCAGCCCTGGTAGTAAACCCAGTTGTGTCACGTCTTATTTGGATCGAGAGTGACACTGATCTTACATCATTGCTCCAGGACCTAAATTAAACTCCTGTTCTATATTTTCTTCTTTCTCTGATACTTTTCTACAATATCTCATTGAATTTATTCTGTCTCACAGAAGGGATCTCACTGTTTCTCAACAACTACTTTCAGTCGATAGCATGGGCTACGGCTCACCTGGATCTTAAACCTAACCCAAGATTAGGTCTGAACTTTCTTCTGTCTTAACAGTGCTCAGCTTGATGAACCTTGATGTGTTCTTGCCCCAGGCTATTGTTAGAGATCATTTGAAACAATTTTCTTCAAAATCGTATTGAGATTTAAAAAAAAAAATTGTTGGTATTTCTATCATAGGAAACTTGTCTGACACTCTACGCCAAAGTTTAGAGTAAGAAACATGGTATCTTCATACCTTCCTACTTTTGCTTTTCTTATATCCCCATGCCACACTCCGAGGGTCCAGACAGAGCATATTTTCTCTTTATGCTGGTCATTGTCTCACATGCACTCTAGAATCCAGAAACATAAAGTGATACCATTGAATTCTTGCTGTAGCAATTTCCACTATCATTATTCTCTCTCCACACGCATAACTTGAAAAGGAGGAAAGAAGGATGCTTTAACATATCTAGAGAAAATAACATTATAAAAAAATGCAGTTAAGGAAAAAAAGAAAGTATATTAACATAGCTAAACATGATAAACACATAAACACATGTACACACACACAGAGAGAGAGAGAGAGAGAGAGAGAAACTGAGAGATAGGTGGAACCCAAGAACACCGGAGCAATAAGAAAGGTGGAGTAAAATGATGGATAAATTGGAAGAGTCAGTATTGGAACTCAGGACCCACAGGAGAGTGACAGGTTCACCCCTAAAAAGAACTGAGATTTCATCTACCTGGGTCAGATGCAGAGGTAAATAGATATTGTTGCTGTATAAATACTAAGATGTTATTGATTTTAAAAATAAAAGAGTATTTGAACAGATCTTATACCTCTATGGCTGTATGATTAAGAACAAGAGCTAAAGCCTTCTATGTCTCCGTGCTATCTATCCAACCATGACTGGAAATGAAAATAAGAAAGTACTTTAAATAGCATATAAGAGCTGAGTTCTCTACATCATAGGGCAGATGTCTCCTTTATTTTTTCTTTGCTTCTTGCTTATTTGCTTTTATAATTGTAAGTAAGCAAAGTTGTGGGATATATGCAGCTTTCACTTAAGGGAGTCAGAACCATAATGTACTGGATGAGCAACAATAGAAGAGAAGAAAAAGTCTTCACATTCACGCTGTACTGAATTTGCATTGTTTAATTAAATGTCAAGTATACATAAAACTTAGGTTAGAAGAATATAAACATATATTTATTGCCAGTAAAATTGGAGTTATTTTTATTTGTAATTTTGAAAATATTTCAGAAAGCCCTAAAATAACATTTAAAAGACACAATTACACTTTCCTAATTCAAAATGAACAATTGTGAAAAAGTGTTATAAAAGCACCAAGGATGGTTTTCAAGGTATATATATATTACTTAGAATTTACTCTTTCATTAAATTCTCCCTGTAAGAAGCAGCAGCAATCACCATTGTCACTCTGCATTTAAAAGTTAATATTTTCTGAATGCTAAAAAAAAAGAAAATTCATAGAACTTATTAGGACTCTGAATATTAACGTATTTTTTAAAAGAGAAAAAGTTGTATATTTGAGCCTTCGGAAATGGCTTAACTTTAAGGTAATCTTTCTGGAGGTTATTCTTCCTTCTCTCTCTGTTGCTAAGCCTGGTCTCTCTATTTCTATCTTCAAAGATTTCTTCTTCTTGAGCAGCTGGCTGCCTGTGAATAAATGACCCATGCCACCCAAAAGACAGCAAGATGCCTCTAGATTCCCCTTAAGAAAGATGGTCATTAGTGCAATGTTTTCATGGAACCAGATCATCCCATCAGATCAAAGAGCATTTCTGCTTTCATAACCAAAGGGTTTCTCCTTTATAATCTTACTACTGTCATTCAGAAAATATTCACAGAATCCAAACAAAAGTTTGACAATACCAACTCTTTAAGGTTATCTCTTTAATTGCTATTTTGGAAGAGTAATTATTTTGTAGAGTACTGTGTTTCTAGATGGATTCTTTTCTCAAGAATATTAATTTTTAATTCATCAACTGTATTACTTGTAGTAAATCTTATTACTACTGTTCAGGGCAAAGAAGATTGAGAGAGAAACTAGATTAATAACAAAATTAATTGGTTTATTTTAAGCTTAAAAGATCCTTTAGGCATAGGTATCAAAAGCATGGGGCCAAATTAACATATAATTCCTCTCCTTCATTTGATATCAGTTCTCTTCTCTTAGATACTCTGATTGTATAATGGCAAATTAATAGGTAACGGAACAGTACCAGATTCTCTATTCATGATACAGAATATGATGGAATGTTACAAAGAAAATTCTGACATTATTTTCAAAGCAATAAAAAACAAAAACTACACATTCATTATACTGGTATTTTCTTTATTGGAAACATTTGTTAAATTAACTTTTTTGTTCATTATAAGAATTTTCATATTTATTTTTAAAGATTTGTGGTTTTTTTTCTAAGAGGCACTCTTTAAAGAGGATGAAAATCTATTTGTTGCTGTGGTTTTTGTTAGTTTGGTTTGGTTTACTCTTTACTTCAGTGCACAGTGAGGAGGTGGACAGGCATTCACATATCCTCAGTTCCTTGCTACTCACTAAACGATCCTTGGGGTTCACCTGCTAAAAAACATTACACAGACCTTGAAAATATATGCCCTACATGATCCTCCCACTATAGTTTGCTTCAAGCCCAGCCAGCAAGGACACAATCAAATCCTTAGCATTTCAGGAAAATTTCTAGATGCTCAGCCCATCAGAGGTGGGTTCTGAAGTGTTACATATGAAGGTTCCAGGGCAGTTTGGCCAGAAGAGGCAGTAGTCTGTGCACCCTCAGCTCCCCCTGCCATTGGCCTCCCCAAGCCGCTTCTCCAAGTTCTTTCATCTCTGCTTTAAACACGGAAAGGAAAGCCCAGTGCTGTCTAGGGAGCATGTCCCTGGTGCCCATTGAGCATCTTCCCCTCCAGCCAACTTTAATTATAAACCTGAACAGCTAATACAACTGGAGCCTCTGTGTTTTTCAGATAAGATACAATTGCTCATTTCCCTCAGGTTTTATGATCTTCGGGGATGGAGAAGGCTGACAATATGAGTCAACCAGAGGTGCTGACTCCGAAGGCTGACTTTTCAGAAGGGTGGAGACAGACGTGTTCTTTGAAATAAAGCTGCAATGACAAAGGGCGCCTGGCTATGGTAACTGATGTGGAAGCTGAAGAAGCAAGTAATGGTTCAGAACGAAGCAGACTGCCTCCATTAAGACTGAATCAAGGACAAAGATTCAAAAGCTTTGTCCCTGTGTAGACATCGCTAGACAGGCTGTCGTTTATTTCTTGTCCAAAGCCTCTCAGCTACCCTGCTTCCTACCCCAGCTGCCATTCTGCTCCAGTGGCTGCCAGCATTTACTCTGTGTACCATGATTAATAACAGTCTCTACTTTCTGTAGAGAATCAGGTTCCGTGCTTGACTTCTGTAGTAATCCTCACCCAGGGCTGTGACACAGCACTGTTTCCAGTCCTATGTTCTAGCGTCTGTGGTCCAGAACTTTTAGTAACTCTTCAAAGGTTAAGAGCCAATGCATGGCCGAGCAAGAGCAGATCCAGTGCAGAAACCGTCTGGGCTCAACTCTCCTATGCGGTGCTGCATTAGAAGGATCACTAGCGCAAAGGAATATCATGTCACAGTTTGTCCTTTGGACTATAGAAAAGGAAGACAAGCAAACCAACAAATCCACCTTTCATTGAAAATTTACTTCTATTGAGTGAACCAAATATTTGACCTAGTACTTTTTTAGATCATCTTTCTATTTTTGTTTCCATATGAAAGACAGTAAAATATATGTCTTTTATCTCATTCAACATTACTTGTTCCATTTCATGAATTTTCCTATAAACTATCAGTATCTTGTTTTTCATGGCTAAATACTATTGTTATGTACTGTACTTTTCATTCCTTCACCTGTTGTCTGACAATAAGGCAGATTCCACAGCTTGGCTGAAAGAACAGAGTCGCAACAAAAAAGTATGCAAATATTTCTGTTCATTTTTTGAAGTGTATGAAGAAATGGGCTAGCTTGATTACAGGTGAGGTTGTATCCTTAATGTTTTATTTTTGGAAAATCACCACATTGTATCCCGCCAGTTACGTATGTGATAATGTGCATTCTATCTTGGGGGTACCATGGAATCTCATGTGGTTTTCTCTTACATTATACTCATTACTTACTAACCAATTTTCAAAAACTTATTCGCCATTTGCATTTCTTGATAAGTGACTATTGAGATTTTCACAGTCTTTGAACTCCTCCTTGTTATCTCAAGGGCTCAGTTCTGAGGATCATAATCCTCTGAATCAAATAAATGGCCAAAAAAAAAAAAAAACCTTTGTGTTACCTTTCCACTCTGCCATTCAATTTACTATGCAGGAATTATAAACTTTGATAAAATTATAGTCCTCAGGGCCTGCTTTTGTTTTGCATACTTGTGGAGTCCTCTCCAGGAAATCTTGGTCTACACCAATGTCCCCAATTGATTGATTTCCTGTCTTCTACTCTGCTGTCTTTACCTAAGCTGTAAGTTTGTCTTCTACCCACATACACAATGATTGTTTCTGTACAGTGTAAGATTACAGGCAGGGTCAGTTTCTGCTCTCCTTCCTGGGAATGTCCAGTGTTCCCAGTAGAAACTATTGAAGAGACTATAATTGTGTATTAGTTTGACACTTCTGCTCTGAAAAGCTGACAGAAGAGATATGGGTTTACTACCAGGTTTACTTTGTTCCACTGGCCCACATGCTTGCTGTTATGCCAGTAACACTGTTCAGAAATCTACAGTCAGGTATCATGTTTTTACTATTTCCATTCAAATAAATATCTTTGGTTACTTGAGGATCTTTGTACTCTAACATTAATTTTAGATTTTTTTTATAGTTCTTTAACATTATTATCAGTATAAAAGTGAGAAACTATTAGAATGGAGCCTAAATATCCATTTTACCTATAACGATGTTTATTTTTAGAAAGTTAAGTGTTCTGACATTAGGAACATATAAATTTATTATTATGTTTTTTTAGAAAAAAGAATTTTTTATTCACATTCTAAAATGTTCATAACCTTTTATATAAGTACAGTCATATATCAAAGGGCACATATGATGGCAACAATAATTGCATTTTATGGAACTAAAAAAGGTTGCTGAACTGCTTTAGCTAACAGCAAACATATCACCATCTCAAGTTTCACATTTTACTGTGTTCTAGATCATTTTTTTGTTAATCATTTTTATTGGGCTTGTCAAACTGCCATTGTGTGGTTACTTTATAATGTGAAGAATCTGTTCATGTCAGCGTTCCACTGGGTGATAAAAGGTATCACTGGTGGAAGTGTGCTCAGTGAGGAAGACATCTGTATTTGACCTGATATCGTCTACAGTTAACAGCATGACATTCCTTCAGCACATATGATTTTATAATATTTTCTTGACAAATTATTACTTTGATCAATGTAGGTATAATTTATGCAATATATATTTGTCTTTAAATCTATGTAGTTAATCTATTCTTGCTTGCTTTTGTGGCCTATAAACTTTAAATACTATTGCTCAAACTTCCACTCTAATTATGTACTCAAGAGGAAGTCAGGTTATAAAGGTATCATTTGAGTTCTAATTTTATAACTGGTCAATATGTGTTTTAATATGAGAGAATTATGACTATTTGAGTTCAAAGTTTCTAGTGACAGTAATGTGCTTAGTCCTGAAGTGTTACTGAATTTTTTCTGGTAGTTGTTGATGTGTTGGGTGATTTCTTTCCCTCATTGATTTTATCACATTGATGGTTTACTGTCTCAGTAATATTTTATTCTTTACAACTTTTCATTTGCATATGCATTTTTCTAGTGGGATCTAGTCACATATTCTAATGATAACACTTATCAACTTCTGCCTCTTCTGGGCATGGGATTCCCTTAAGCATCTTTTTGTAACTCTGGTCTACTGGTCATGAATTCATTAAATTTATACTGATTATGGAAAATCTGTTATTCGCCTTAGATGAGAAGCTGGCTATGATAATATTGGTTGCTGGTAAATTTCTTTCTGAAGCTGAAATACATCATTCTATGCCCTGTTGACATTTGGAGTTTCTTCTAAAAAAGTAAAATGCTGTTAGTCTAATAAATTCATCTTTAAATGTTACTTTGCATTTCTCTCTTGTGTATTGTAATAATCTTCGCTTGTCCTGTACTTTTGACAACTTAACTATAATATGTTACAGAGAAATATTTTATGGTCCATGTGTATTTGCGGTTCTAAAGCCCTCTTGAGTATAGATGTCTAAGTCTGTCCCAAAATTTGGGGAAAGTTCTACCATTATTTTTCTGAGTATGTTTTATGTTATTACTTCAATAATATTTTATTATTTGAAAGTTTATTACTCAAACAGTACCACATCCGTCCACTACTATGCCCTTCAGCTTATTTTATATGGCCTATACTTATAATTAGTTATTTCCCTCAAGTACACCAATAAGGTTAATATTTGATCTTTTAAGGGTATTGAAAGCATTCCAATTTTTCTTTTGTCTTGGCTTTCCTTGTTTCTCTCTGACACTAACATTTCAGGAATCTTATTTTCTCATTTCTTTATTTTTGTCATGTTTGATCTAGTCTGTCAATTGAGTTGTATATAAGATTTGGAATTCCTTATACTTTTTATTATAATAATAATGACAATAATAGTAAACAAAGTATTCTTTGCCTTACAAAAGTTTTCAGTTTCATGAGGGCTTATTTGTTATTGTTGAACACAGTGTCTGTGCTATTGGTGTTGTATTCAGGAAAATATTTCCTGTGCTAATGCATTATTCTCCAAGTTCACTTCTATCAGGCTCAATGTAACTAGATTTATGTTGAGGTTTTTTATTTTTACTCTCTTGGACTTGAATTTTGTGCAGGGTGATAGATATGGGATCTATTTGCATTGTCTATGTAAAGACATCCAGTTATAACAGCTCCATTTGTGGAACATGCTTTCTTTTTTCCATTGTGTAATTTTGACTTCTTTGTCAAAAAACAGGTATCCACAGGTGAGTAGACTTACATTTTTGTCTTTGATTAGATTCTATTGATTCATCTGTCTGTTTTCATGCCAATTCCATGCAGTTTTATTATTATAAATAGCTCATTTCTTAAATCTCATAGTTATGAAATGTTTTGAGTTCTGTGTCCTTGGAAGGAGGAATGTTGAGACAGGCTCTCATGTAGATCAAGATGGCTTGAACTCTTGATATAACTGAGGATGACTTTGAACTTCTGATTATCTTGCTTTTACCATATAAGTGCTGATTACAGGTGTGCAGTGCAACACTCATGTTTGGTTTATAAAGTATCAGGGACTGCTGGGTTGTGATGGTGTCCACATTTAATATACCAGCACTTGGGGGACAGAGCTTGAGAATTCAGAGGTACCGCTTGGTTGGTAGGGCACTTACTAGCACAACACTGTGTTTAGTTCCCAGTACTTTTTGTTTTTTTTCAAGACAGGGTTTCTTTGTATATAGCCTTGGCTGACTTGTAAATCTTCCTGTAGATCAGACTGGCCTCAAACTCACAGAAATCTGTCTGCCTCTGAGTCTTGATATCTATCTTGAGTATCTTGGCATCAGTTTTTTGCTGAAAGAAGACTTTTCATTCTGTGGCTATGGAGATGCTGCATACATGTCAATTGACACTGGAAAGCTGAGAGATCTAGAGGTTTATTTGTGTATCTCTCCAGACTCATAGAGGGAACAACATGGCCACAGAGGTTTTTAGGAAAGATTCAACAAACAGAACCACAAGACACAGGCTTCCTAGAAACAACAAGTATGAGTTTCTTCTGTTTGAGTTACCTAAATAACTCCATCGGATGATAGGGAGTTGAAGATTGTTCAGGGATGATTGTGGCTCCACTCATCATAATTAGGGTTGGAAGATGCCCTATATCACAGAATAGTACAGAAGACGTCAATTTGCTTCAGACTTAGATACAAAGGAGACTGGAATGTAAATTTTTCTTGTCTTATATAGTAGTAGCCATGCTTTAATGCCACAGCTGCATATGTAAAGGATGAAAGTTACCAGAAAATTCACAGTATGGTGAATATTAAATGATATGAATTATGAGATATTTCTGAGTGTACCAGGTCTCCTACTTTGAGTTTTTATCTTTTAATGCACTTTTAGAGGGACAAATCTTCAGTATTTATCATTACATGTACTATAATTTAAACAGTTTCTAAGGCCTTAACTAAGTGATAATTTTGGCTTTGGGTAAAATCTTTGTTACCTTTAAAAAGGGTAGTATGTTTTTTGAAATACATGCCAATGTCTTTTTTTTTAAAAAAAAAAAATGGAGCAGTACTTTATTCTACAGCATAAAGATGGGCATTAATTTTTTTCCCAATACCTCCAAGTCAGGCTTCAACTTCTCCCCTCTCCATGACACAATCCCTCTCCCAAAAAAGTGAAAGAAATCCCAAGGTGGGTCAGATGAATATGGCACATCCACTCCAAGCAAATACAATTTCCTCATCCCAATATCAAGACTGGGTTAGGTGCTCCTCTGAAGGGAATGGGATTCAAGGTGTCACTCCCCACAGGGGAACAAAGTCTGATCCCACCTCTCGAGGTTCCATATACTGCCCATGCCAGTCTACAGTTGCCTACTCTTGATGGGCCTAGCTCCTTTTCCTAATTGTTCTCCAATGGCTTTTCTTTATTCACTGAGCTTTCCAGAACTCCAGCCAGCCATCTCTATGGGACTTCTTATAATCTGTATCCCCTAGCTCATACAGACACTTCTCCCCTGCTCTTTGCTGCAGCAGAAGCTGGGCCCAGTGCATAGCAATTGATCCCTGCCTCCACCTCTATTCATTGTTGGATATAGGTTCTTCATAAAGTTGTTTTTAATGTCATTTCCTTCTATTTACTCTTCATTGTTATATTCAAAACTTGATGTTTTAAACCTTCCACCAAAAGATAAGGGAATATACACATTTCACGGCACCCCATGGAAATTTCTCTAAAATTGACCACATATTTGGACATAAAGCAAATATCAGTAGATTTTAAAAAATGGGAATACCTCCCTGTATTATATCAGAGCACCATGGTCTAAAGCTAGAGATAAACTACAACAAAAATCACAGAAAGCCTACAAACTCATGGAAACTGAACTCTCTCAATTGAACCACCTTTGAGTCAAGGAAGAAATTAAGAAAGAAATCAAAGACTTCCTAAATTTTAATGAAAATGAATCTACAACATACCCAAACTTATGGGACACAATGAAAGCAGTGCTAAGAGGAAAACTCAGCACTAGATGCCTACATGAAAAACTTAGAGAAATCTCACACAAGAGACCTAACAGCACAGCAGCTTCAGAACAATTAGAAGCAAACTCACCTAGAAGGAGTAGACAGGAGGGAATAATCAAACTTATGGCTGAAACCAATACATTTGAAACAAAGAGAAAATACCAAGAATCAATGAATCAAAGAGTTGGTTCTTTGAGAAAGTCAACAAGATAGAAAAACCCTTATCCAAACTAACCAAGAAGCAAAGAGAGATTATCCAAATTAACAGAATCAGAAATGAAAAAAGGGACATGAAAAGAGACACTCAGAAAATCCAGAGAACTATCAGGTCATACTTTTAAAATCTATACACCACTAAAATGGAAAAACTAAAAGAAATAGACAGCTTTTTGGACAGGTACCACTTACCAAAATTAAATCAAGATAAGATTAAAGACTAAACAGACCTAAATGCCCAAAGGAAATTGAAGCTGTTATTAAAAGTCTCACAAGTAAAAAAGCCCAGGACCAGACAGATTCAGTGCAGAATTCTACCAGACATTCAAAGAAGAACTCATACTAATACTCTTCAAACTGTTCCATAAAGTAGAAACTGAAGGAAGATTGCCAAGCTCTTTTTATGAGGCCACAATCACCCTGATTCCCAACCACTCAAAGATGCAACAAATAAAGAGAATTACAGAGCAATCTCCCTCATGAACATTGATGCAAAAATATTCAATAAAATTCTGGCAAACCAAATACAATATATCAAAAAAAAAATCCACCATGACCAAGTAGGCTTCATCCCAGAGATGCAGGGATGGTTGAACACATGAAAAACTGTGAATGTCATCCATCATATAAACAAACAGAAAGAAAAATATCCACATCAGCATCTCATTAGATGCTGAAAAATCCTTTGACAAAATCCAAAACTCCTTTACAATAAAGGTCCTAGAGATTGGGAATACAGGGGAGGTGCCTAAATATAATAGAGGCAATATACAGCAAGCTGACAGCCAACATCAAACTAAATGGTGAAACACTTAAAGCAATCCCACTAAAATTATGAACAAGACAAGGTTATCCTCTCTATCCTTACCTATTCAATATACTTCTCTAAGTTTTAGCTAAAGCAATAAGAGAACAAAAGGAGAATAAGAGGATACAAATTGAAAAGAAGTCAAACTATCGCTAGTTGCTGATGATATGATTGTATACAAAAGTGACGCCAAAAATTCTACCAATGGACTCATACAGCTGATAAATACCTTCAGCAAGGTAGTAGGGTACAAGATTAACTTTAAAAAAAATCAATAGCCCTCCTATATGCTAAGGACAAAGGGGCTGAAAAAGAAATAAAGGAAACATCATCCTTTCTAATAGCTGCAAATAGCATTAAATATCTTGGTGTAACTCTAACTGAAGAAGTAGCAGACCTGTTTGACAAAATCTTTTGGTCACTGAAGAAAGAAATTGAAGAGAATATCAGAAAATGGAAAGATCTCCCATGTTCCTGGATAGATAGGATCAACATGGTAAAAATGGAAATTTTACCAAAAGCAATCTACAGATTCAATGCAATCTCCATCAAAAACCTCAACACAATCTTTTACAGACCTTAAAAAAACAATGCTCAACTTCATATGGATTAACAGGAAATCCAGGATTGCCAAAACAATTCTGCTCAATAAAAGAACTTCAGGAGGAATCACTATACTATAGAGCCATAGTAATAAAAAATAGCCTGGTACAGGCACAAATACAGTCTTGTGGATCAAGGGAATCAAATTGAAGACCCAGACATTAACCCACACACCTATACCAAGAGGCCAAAAATAGTCAAGGGAAAAAAGATAATATCGTCAACAAATGGTGTTGGCATAACTGGATGGTAGTATGTAGAAGAATGCAAATAGATCCAAAACCTATCACTCTGCACAAAACTCAAATACAAGTGGATCAAAGACCTCAACATAAACCCAGCTACAGTGAACTTGATAGAAGAGAAAGTGGGAAATATCTTTCAATGTACTGGCACAGGTGACCACTTCCTATAATACCAGTAGCACAGACACTATAAACTGAGAAGCTCTGTAAAGCAAAGGACACAGTCAATAAGATAAAATGACAGTCTGAATAATGGAAAAAGATCTTCATCAACCCTACATTGAACAGATCTCAAAAATATATAGAAAACTCAAGAAACTAGAGTCCAAAAACCTAAATAACACAATTAAAATGGAGTTCAGAGGGAATTCTCCACAGAAGAATTACATATGGCTGAAAAGCACATAAAATTTCTCAACATCTTTAGCCATCAGAGAAATGCAAATCAAAACAACACCTTATAGCTATCAGAATGTTTAACATCAAAAACACAAGTGACAGTTTATGAAGAGGATGAAGAGCAAGGGGAAAACTCCTCCATTGTTGATAGGAGTGTAAACTTCTATGGCCACTCTGGAATGCAATATGGGGGTTCCTGAGAAAAATGGGAATCAGTCTCCCCAAGGATCAAGCAATATTACTATTGGGCATATAACCAAAGGATACATATTCACACCCAAAGGCATTAGTTCAACAATGTTCATAGTAGCGTTATTCATAATAGCAAGAACCTGGAAACAACCTAGATGCCCCTCAATGAAGAATGGATTAACAAACTGTGGTACATTTACAAAATAGAGTATTACTCAGCAGAAAAAAAGACATCCTAATATTTTCAGACAAATGGATGGATTTGGAGAGTATCCTTCTGAGTGAAGTATCACAAGCACAGAAAGATAGGCATGGGATTTCCTTATTCATAAGTGAACTTTACACAAAATGCAAAGAATAACAAAGCTGCAAAGCACAACCACGAACAGCTTGGGATCAGAAGAAACTTAAGAGAGACATCCAGAGATTCCCCTAATTAGAGAAATTAGAGAAGATCACCTTAGCAAATTGCGGTCATAATGTGTTGCAACCTTGAAGAGTTGGAAACAAATCTTGAAAGAAGGAGACGGTCGTGTGAGAGGAGCAAAGAGAGAAATAAAAAGAGATGGATATTTCAATCAAGGAAGTCAATGTGGGGTTGGAAAGAGACTGGGTGCTAGGTAAACTTCCAAGAACTCACAGGATGTCCCTGGCCAAGTCTCCAAACAATAGTGGAGAGGGTGCCTGAGCAGGACTTCCTCTATGGTCATGTGGATGACCACCCTGGGTGTCATCACAGACCCTACATCCAATGGGGAATAGAGGAAGAGGCAGAGATCCATGGTTGAGTACTGGGAAGAGCTCCTGGTCCAGCTGTTAACAGGGGAGAGGTGTCTGTGTGAGCAAGAGAATGAGGATTGTGAGGAGAGTCCCTGCAGTGATGGCTAGCTAGAGCTCCGGGGACTCACTGAATCATGAGTGGCCTCTGGAGATCCATCAGGAAAGGGAGCTGGGACCTCCAAGGAAGGATAGGTGACTGTCGATTGGCATGAGCAGTGTGAGGAGCCTCGACAGATGAGATCAGACTATGTTCCTGTGGGTGAGCTGGCACCTTGGAGCTTATTCCCAGCAGAGAAACACCTAGCTCAGCCTTGACTTTGGCGTGAGTGGATCAGACTTGCCTGGAGTGGATGTGCTGTGCTGGGCTAGTCCACCTTGGGACTTCTTGCCCTTTTGGATGTGGGATGTGTGGAGGGGAGGGGACAGACTAAAGGTTGACTGGGAGGGATTAGGAGGAGGGAAGGAAGGGGGGCACACGGGGATACATAAATAAAAAAAATGACATTTTAAAAATAAAATAAATAAATAAAGGGTAAAAACACACAAAATATTATTTTAATTTGTTTTTCAAAATAAAAGTTTATTTTTAAATCCAATGTTTGTATCTAATATTGGAACTAAATATTAGTTTTAGTTTTATTATTTATATCATTGACACAAAGGAGCAAGAAAAGATCATTAGGATGCAGAAAACTAGATATAAACTCCAAATATCAAATCTCTTTCAAAGTGTAAATATTTTAATCTATACTGAAAGAAATATAGCCACTATTGCATTTAGGGTAGTGTTACAAGAAACTGATTAAAACGAAACATGATAGAACTTTCTAGAATAATATTATGGTTGTACATTTTGCTTAAGTTTAGGTAAGAAATATTTCATGTACTAAGAAACCACCAGCTATGTACTCAGAATGTGTGTTTTATTTTAGGTAGATTTTATCTTTAAATGAGTATAGATACATTATAAGTTCAGGTTAAAATACCTAATGTCCCTAATAAAAGGTGAACTATAATTTCTATTTACTTTTAAATGAATGAAGAAAAGAAAGATTTGGAATGAAGATAGGGAGGTATATAATAGATTTGTGATAAAGCACATCTTTGTAGTGATTAAGAAAAATATCAATCTAATCAGGAAGTAAAGAAAATAAGGAGTGAAAGTCAAGAAATAAAATTCTGTGGCATGTGATTTTTTTGTATATTTAAGCTTCTCTTTCACTCAGTTTTTACACATTCTGTGTCAGTCATTCAACAGGGATTTGACATGTACAAGAAATTGAGTTAGTTTAATGAAACAGTTTTGCTAATTTAGTAAAACTTAAAATCATATGGAGGAAGACAAAGCTCTTGGGATACACAAAATTCAGTTATTAAGCAAAAATAAATCAAAATGTAAATTTTTTCTTATCAAAAGAACTGTTAAGAAAATACATGAGCGATATCAGTGAGCCTCAAAAGAGCTGATATTCACTGAATTACTTTAAATATATTTGTGTAGCATGTTCACATATTAAACTGGAAATTTGTTAATATTTGAAGAATGACCACTAATACCTAGTTGTCATAATGAAGAGATAAATGATGGATGATAAATATATGATAGATGGACACACAGATAATAGATAGATAGCAGATAGACATTCAGACAGAAAGATAGATAGATGATAGACAAATGATATAGTTAATAGATAGATAGATGATAGAGATAGATAATAGGTAGATGGATAGGTAGATGATAGATTAATGATAGAGATAGATAATATATGGATAGAGACAGACAGACAGACAGACAGACAGACAGACAGACAGACAGACAGACAGACAGATAGATAGATAGATAGATAGATAGATAGATAGATAGATAGATAGATAGAATTTTGCTAGGATTTATTAGGAGTCCACAAGTAAGGTTTGTTTTGTTTTGTTTTTAGCTTATTTTGGTAACACACTTGATTTACTAAAGGAGCTAAATTTAAGCATCATGGTAAACTTATAACAATTACAAGACCTAAAAATACAATCAGCTAAACTCACAGCTTGAATCATTATCTATGAAACTCAAATACATAATTTTGAGCCAGAGCTAATTTCTGAATTTTAAAAATTTTAATGCTCGCTAGACAATTTTTACTTCATGTATTTCAAAATCATGGTATTCAAAAGTAAACACAAACCAGTGTGTATATGGCCAAGAAGTGGAGGTGGGAAATGGTGGGGGTAATAACAGGGTGAATACAAGTGAGGCATGTTAGTATTTTAAAATGTCATAAGGAAACTAGTTTATGCCCTAAGTAAAAATGATAATTTTAGAAATCAGTAAAAATAAATTACTCTTTCTTCCTTCTTAAATCCCCTACTAGAAAAAACTACCCTTGCCTCATATTCAGATTTACTTAATAATGCCATTCTTTATTGCTACATTGCTAGTCTATTAGATTCCAAAAATAGAAGATTTCTCTTTTATAATTAAATAATATCTTCAAATAAAAATTGGAAAACATGGGAAATCAGCAAAAGATGCACAGGCCCTCATTTCCTCACATTAGAGTTCAGTACTGCAGGTTGCTGCTGTTCTTGATTTATTTATTTTTTATAGTTAAAATGTTATGGATTTTTCCTACCCCATTAGCAAAAAAATCACCAGTGATACTACAGATGCTAATATTTTCCAGCCTAAAGAAGGATTACATTGAGATCCAAAGAGGAGCAAAGGATTTCATGTAACATAATCATGCTCAAGAATGAAATTCAACAGAATTTTCCATATTAAAAACTACCAGAAAAGATTAAAAGAGTAGAACATACATCTCTCATTAAAAAAAAAAATCACACAAAAATAAACTCAAGAAACTGTTTTCCACAATGAAAAGAAAAATCAATAAATCTCACCATGTATGTGGTGGTTTGAATGAGAATGGCCATTGATGTAGAAAGCCTTTCTGTATGCTGTGAATTATCATTGAATAATAAAGGAACTGCCTTGACCTATAGCTCAGCTTGACCCATTTCTTTTAATCTGTCTTTCCATGTGGCTCCTGGCTTACCTGAGTTTCTTTGCATCTTGGTGTCTCAGCGGCAGCTGGGACTCTGCTCTCCTTCCTCTTTGTCTATGCTCTAATTTCCTGCCTACTTCTAAAATGTTTTGCCATAAGCCAAAAGCAGTTCTTTATTATCCAATGATAATTCACAGCACACAGAATGATATCCTACATCACCTCCCCTTTTCTGATTAATCAAAACAAAAGGTTTCAATTTCAACATAACAAATTTACCTATAACAAAACAACTATCAAGCAAGAATTACAGTTACACTATCTAATCTATTTGTATTTAGCAAAAAAAGAAAATATTATATCATCTACCTTATCCTTGTGAGTCCAAAGATTCATATCTAATATACCTTTTATAATAACAAAGGAAACCTATACTTCTAGCTATCTAATCTCCAACTCCAACCAAGACAACAGAAAGATATAATTTTATTCAAATAAACAAGAAGTACAAGCAACTTCCAAACTTTAGTAATGACAGAGATGACATTTGGCTGTCTGGACAGTCACCCAAACTTTCTTTGTAATGTTGGGACATCTATCTTCAGCCTTCAGGCCTAGACACTCTGGCACACTTTTTTTTTTCTTTAAGCAGGCAATTTGAATAACTGTATCATCCATTATTGGCATAAATTATCAGTCACTTATCCCTGTGTCCTAAAAATATCTGGCAGGTTTTTTGTTTGTTTGTTTTTGTTTGTTTGTTTGTTTGTTTTTCTGTGAAGCAGAAACCTAAAGGACCAGCTCTGCTTTTTGAGGCAAAGTTCCGGGGGTCACTTTCCTCTGGGTCCTGCTTGTCCAGTTTAAACAGCATACTGTCAAGCAGCGAGCAGTCCAGGCAAGAACAATTTCTTATCTAGTGGCTAACTTTTACCACAAAGAAAGTAAACTCCATATAACATTTCTCAGAGGCTCATCATCCTTTTCAAGTAGATTGGTGCTTCCAGGAGCAGACATGTCTTGTTATCCAGAAAAGCCTAAGTTCTTAAAGTATTTTAAATGTCCTATTCTATAGGAGGTCTTTGAAGTATTTGATTACCTATCTAAATAAAATATACCTCTGTATATCTAAGAATCTTAACATGACTGTAAATTTAATTATAAATGATTATTAATCTGTAATTCTTAATTATACCTTACAATTTTAGATGAGTGACATAAACATAATATCTTAAACAAGAGTAGAAATATACATACATTATAACAAAATTAACCTTAAATTTGTATCAATAAATCAAAATCCATACCAATGTAAAATATTTTGAGATTAACAGTTGTTTTGTAGATCAAAGTAGATTCAATAATCTATCTTTTATCATTTCTATAGTATACTCTCTTTTTTCTTAGGAATAGTTTGACTATGACCATTAACCATTTATAATGAAAATGAACATTTGAAAATAACATTTTGGGAATTTGGATATAGCTTTCCATAAAATACTTCCTACTGGTTGGGGGCGTGGGTAATCTTGTGGGATCCTGAGACTGAATCATCTCAGTCAGCAGCCTTGAAGCTGCTGTGCCATCTCTTCCCATCAGAGATTTTTCAGGGGTCCTCCTTGATCAAAACTTCTTTTCTTTAATCTGGAATTAACCCACAGCCTCTCATTTTCTGTTGGAATAAAAATAAAACCATTTCTCCAAAGTAGCATATTTTTTGCTTCAATTTTAAAGTCAACTCGTTTATAAAATATAGAAGTTGTATTAATCCAGCATCATTTATAATCAACTGTCTTTTAGTAGCTCTTACTACTTACTTTGCCATCAAAAGACTTAAAGACAAGACAAAACATACACAATCCAGACACCCTTTGTAATTTCTTTAAGTGACTTATTTTTTTTTTTACTTTATTTTTAAAAAAACTTTATCCTCTTTCTTTTGCTTTTCTCTCTCAAGCCTATGTAATACATTTTTAAGCACAATGTAAACCATTTGGAGGTGATTTTTAAAAATCTGTCTTTTTTTGTCTATCTTTTTCTCTTTCTGACATCACCCCACACCATTAATCTGCCAAGTTGTGGCTAGTATTAAAGGCTTGGCTAGGGAGGCTGGCTGTATCCAGCCAGCTCCTAGTCTAGCTTCATAGAGAGTTTAGCAAAGGTACTGGCAGGAGCCACAATTGCCACTCTGGGGAATTTTAGGTGCCGCCAAGTAGGGCACTGGTGCCCACTGCTTATGAACTCCATTTAAGTACTTAGCTGCAGGGCCCCTTAAATGAGCCTTGTGTGAGATTTTACTGCTAATGCTGAGTCAGGACAAGAAGCTTGTCTTAAACGAGCCACGCCTCTGCTCACCTCCAGCAAACAGAGTTGACCCAAGAAAATACTAAGAAGCCATCTTTGACTTTGTTCCTCTTTTGCCTGTAAGAGCAGTAACTTAAACCTGTCATAAGCAGCTTGTTGCTTGCATTGAAGCTCCTGTAGGACTTCAGAAACTGGTCTTGTTGCAGCTTAAGGTGAATGCCACAATCTTGACATTTTGTAACTCAAGCCTGTATGCCGAGCCAGGGCATCTCTGTACCAAGACCCACTTGAGAGACACAACTTGGAAACTGTTGTTAGCTCCATTTCTGTGTTCTAGAGCCCTTTTTAAGCTTCCTTGGGTTTTATGCAGATGTATATATATGCCTCACATTGAAACCATAGGTAGTTTGAGTTGTCTTAACTCTGGTTTTTGGTTCATTCTGCAGTGTCAGTTCTGCTTATCAAAGTGGCACACAAGGTAGTAGAATTTTGGCTCTATGCCAGCAAGCCTGGCTTCTTGCCCAGTCAAAGTTTGAGAATAGGTTGAAATCATTTCAGCCTCAAGACCGCTAATCATTCTGGGGTCTGCATAGGCCTTTATCTTTCTTTATACAGTTAGTCGCCAGTTGGTGGAGCTATGAGAAAGGTGAGGAGGTATGACAATCTTGGAGAAGGTGTGACAACTGAGGTGGGTATAATTGACTGTGATCCTTTAAAAGATTCCAGCCATTTTCCCCCTGTGAAAATAGAAAAATCCTGTAACTCTCTCCCCCTCGACCCCTTCCTGAGGTCCCTGAAACTAGTCAAGGTTGAGATGGCTGCTTGAAACACACCCAGCAGCTTGAGCCTGACCACCGAGATACTTCCTGAATTCCTGAGACCCACCTGGTGACCTTCTGGACTTCATTCAAGGGAACCACCCAAGATAAATCTCTGGGACCACATTCCTGAGCAACCTAGGTAGGGTCACCCAGGAAAGTCCTACCATGAGAATTGTTAACTGTTAACTGTTTGAAGCTTACACAATGTGTCCTGCTCCAGGAAATGAATGTCTTCAGGTGGTTTCACAGGAAATAGCTTGCCTGCCTGTATTCCTAAACTCTGTCCTAAGCAGACCTTTGGCCCCGCCCTGTTAGCACACCAAGTCCACCCTGTTAACACGCCGAGCCCGCTCATACCCAGAGGAGGGTATAAGAATTCTGCCCCGAAATTATTCGGGGACCCAGGCTTTTCTGTAGTGCCTGGGGTCCACACATGTGTGTACCGGTATTCATATTCATATTCATTAAACTCTCTTTTTCTTTCATGTTAACAGTAGTCATTAGCCGTGGTCTTGGGGTGTCTTGGGGTGTCTTGGGGTGCCCTAGGGGTGCCCGCCTATTACACCCCTCTCTCTTGTTCCCTTGTTTATTTCTTCCCTTCCTTCCTCCTTACATCCACCTGTATTCCTTGCATTTAAATTATAAATCAAAATTTAAGCTTTTAGCTGTTCTTGCCACCATAATTTAGCTCTGCCATCATGGACACTGACTCTTTACTAATGTAAGCCCCAAATTTAACACTATCTTTACAAGTTGCCAAATTCATAGTGCCTTGTTACAATGGTAGAAAAAAAACTTATGTAAATAATAAAAACTTGGAAAGACATCTTGTTGGAATGATAAAAAAAAGCATATGAAATATCAAAGTGATTAAACAAAGAGGAAGATGATATGGGAAAAAACACCAAGTTCCAAAGATAAATCTACAGTGTGTGAGAAGAAAAAAAACAGCTGGATGGGATGAGCAGTGCATTAGAGATAAGAACAAACAGTGAGGAAAAGAACCATGAAATTCATCAGTCTCTAGCCAGAATAGCCCAGAAAGAAAACGCAAGCACATTATCATGAATGAAAGATATTAAAAAATAAAGAAATGGCAATTAAACCAAAGAACAAACAAAAAACAGTATTCCAACAGACATGGGCCAAGTCTTTGGAAGAAATGAGCTCCTAATGACCACTTAAGAAGAGTAAAATAATATGAGAAATAAGTGGATATCGATAAAATTGACTTCTCAGTTGAAGTGCCACGTATAGAAAGTGATGATCCATGTGGTATCATTGATGATAATAAGCAAAATATTAATAAAAATAATTCCAAATCTATATTAACAGAATTGAAAAAATATTTCCAATATATTCTAAGCAGAGATATTATCTATTATAAAAGCTGGACAAAGATAATGTTTTAAAATCTATAAGCAAAAACCTCTTAGGAACAAATATGCTGGGGACAGAAAGTGGTTTGTCATTTAAGACTATTTGCTGCTCTTTCAGGAGACCTAAGCTTAGCACAGCATTCACATTTGGAGGTGCATGACACACAAACACCTTTAACTTCAGTTGCAAAAGATTTGACAAAAAATAATAAAAAATATAGTATGATAAAAGTTTATAAATAAAAAGAACAATAAATTAAAAATAACCCAAAAGATAGTGTATTGGTCCAATATAATATTATACAAAGTAGATGTATATCAAAAATGACAGTAAGCAAGCAAGATATAGTGTGCTCACAAATACAATCTCAGCATTCTGGAGGCAAAGGAATTTCTACAAGTTCCAAATGCTGGGCTACCTTGTCAGAAACTGTCATGAAACTTTATCTGAAAACTAGAGGCAATTAAGGAATGCCAAGAATGGGGGGAAATTGTCTTCCCCAGGGTTATCTAATACTAAACAGTTAGCGCTGAAAATATGCACACACAAGTAACATTCAATGGACCAAGCAGGTTGCACTTATTTATTTACTATATATATATATGGTGTGTGTGGGTGGGGCGAGTGGGTGTGTGTGTTTGTGTGTGTGTGTGTGTGTGTGTGTGTGTGTGTGTGTGTGAGAGAGAGAGAGAGAGAGAGAGAGAGAGAGAGAGAGAGAGAGAGAGAGAGAGAGTACAATTAATAAAAACAAGGCCAAGAATTTGAAAAAGTCATGGAGTGGAAAAGGTGGAGGGTTTTGAGGAAGGTAAAGTAAAGGGAAGTTATGTAATCATATTAAAATCTCATCAAAGAAATTTTAAAAAGAAACAAAGCCAGATCATAAAAGTACATATTCCACCACTTATGTTTTAAAGATTCTAGAAAATAGAAACTAATTCACAGAGGGAAGATGTATTATAAAGTGGCAAGAGAACTCCTGTGATAGTAATATTTATTTACTCCTCTGATTGTATTGGTAGCTTTATGTTACTTAGACCTGTTAAAAATGTATCAACTTTGCATTTTAAATGTGTTGTTTTTGTTATACCAAATAAACTTCAGGACAAAAAGAGAAAGAAAGAGAGAATAGAAAAAGGGTAAGGAGGCAGGAAAAGGGAGAAAGTGTGAAGAGAGAAAGTCAGTCCTGTGCAGGTCATTTGATCTAATTTCCAAAGTCTTAGAGTCATCCACATCTCTGCATTTTCTTTTTAGCATGTACTTAAAATTCTAGCCCCACCTTAACTGAAAACTAGTTGCTTGAAATTATTTCTGAGTTTCCCATTTGCCTTCCAATAATAAGAAATGCCATTCTTTCCTCCTACTCCATCCTGTCTTTTTTGAGTGGATATCCTGATTAGTTTTGTCTTGATTTTACACTTTGGAAGAGTTCAGTTTGGCAGCAAAGAGGTGATGGAGTACAGCGAGAAGCATTCACTGGTAGCTGCTATACCATGAGCACAAAGTACTTATTGATGTCCTCTTGAAATCTACAGTTTAGTTAATCTCATAATTTTGCCCTATGAACTTGTCTGAATATCAAGAAATAAGTTAATCTAGCTCTCAGAACAATTCCCAGTGGCATTGACAGAGGAGGCTTCTCTGTGGAATGAACAGATGTTTTCATCACAATGCATTTTTGTTTCTCTACTTTGTCAAAGTTTATGAACTTATTCACAAAACACATTTACTGAGAACAGGTATTTTGTTGCCTAATCAGACTTAGGAGCCACTCATCCGGGAACAAGGTAGAATGACCCCAGTGTACTATCACTGCATGACTCAAAAGCTGAAGAGCAATATGCAAGAAGTTTTGTAATGCCCTTGAATAGGACACTTAATGTGAAATGAACGCAAATGCAGACACTTAAGGTATCACTCTGTGTCATTTAAGTTGAACAATGGAAAACAGAAAGAAAATGCAGTCACTTAAGATAGTTGTTCAAGTATAACAATGAACACTGAGGAAAGCAAAAAGAGGGTGAAAAATAAAATCTAGCTAGCTATTCCCTCAGGAGCATGTTGTTTACTTCTCTTGAAAACCGCAAAGAAGGCCTACACCAAATAAGCTAAATTATTTTAAAGCTGCTGGTAGTGGTAGCTTCATTTATTTTTCCCCTGAGCAAGCATCATTGGATTCAAATGAAAAGCTAGCGGCATGTTTGGTAGATGATAATGAATGATGGTGAATCTAGCTAGGAAAGTTACAGTACAAAATCAGAATGGTAAGTTTGTTTCTACAAACATTTATTTAATACGAACAAGTACAGAGACCTGAAGGCAAATGGTTGATGGTAAACAATTATGATGTACCTAGGGGCATCTTTCAACATCTATTTCACACTGATGGGAAATAAGGAAAAAGTAACAGCAAATAAAATCATCACCAGTCAGTCACAAGGAACAGGGAAAGTGGCAGCATAAAAGAATCCTTCACCCTCTCCAGACAGGAGAGGCCCTGCTGCAAAACCTTGTTTTCAATTATGTTAATAAATATAAAAAGAAAGAAAAAAGAGGAAACACCAACGAGAACAAAATATGTTCTGGTCTGAAATGCAGCCTGCTATATAATCCTGTAACCTGTAGCAGAACACATGTAGTATACCACAATTAAATCTCATTGGGCAATAATATGTATTTATCATATCAACTTCTGTTCATTGTAGATCACCTTTCCTATTCAATTTATAGGCCTCTTTCCTTGTAGAGGGAAATATTGCAGAAAAAAACTTGTTACATCAGGATATTTTCCCCCAACCATTCATGTTTAGAGGAAAACTATAAGACTTTTACATGCTAACAAGCTTTCTGCTGTGGTAATAGAAGCCTACGCCTTTTGGAAGTAATTATTTTTGTCCTAAAAGAAATAAAATGCCAATTCTAAAATAACAGCATCTTAAAGATACATTATTTAGAAATTACCATCTCCTTTCCGGTGATAAAATGCCTACAAAGAAGCTTTTCTTTTAATCTAAGTCATGGAGTTGCAACAGGAAGGGAATAAAATGATAGGAAAGTCTTTAACAACTGCCATATGCTCTTAGAAACTAAGTGTTTTATATATTAGCTTGATGGATTTCAAACACCTTGCATTAAGATCTTTGTTTTACCAATGAATGTACAGAGGTGACTCCTCTAGCCTAATTTACCCATTCAATGAACAATGAAATGACACCAATCTCAGCATATCCCAAAGCTTTACTTGTCTCTTTTTAATTTTAATATGAATCCATTGCCTACCTGTCCTTGGATCAGCATTTCCAAGAAGCCCTTCTTCATATTTACAGTGCTACCAGGAGCTCACTCTGTCTTAAGAAAAATCTCATGAGAAACATTGAAATGCAGTAGGTTTAAATATGAAATTGGTGTTCTTAGAATTTGAGACTTGGGAGCTTGGAATCATGGCCATTTTTACATCATAAATAATTTTCATCTTGTGAAGAATATTAGTGATACTTAGCAAAAATGAAGTGACTGGTAACAGAACTCAGAAAGATTTTCAAGCAGTCCCTCTGGAAATACTAGGAATCCTTCAGAGACACTGAGTCAGTGGGGGGAGGGGGGAGAAATGACAAAGAGAGAGAACTGATAGGCAACCCCCAAGAATATCAGAGCTCCAACCTCCCTCTCTTTAGCTGGGAAGCTGGACCTCTACAAACTATAATTGAACAAAGGAGAATGTGTCTAAAAGTGCTTCACATTATTAAGGTACATATTTATACTTTAACTTCAAATGTAAATCTTGATTTTAAAAAATCTATAGCTGTAAAGAAAATAAGCAAACGTGTGGCAAGTATGTAGGGAACTGTAGGAATTATGTCAGAATGTGCTTCATTGGTGGTGTGTGGTGTTCCAGAATATCATGAAAGTAATTCAACTTGGTAAACTCACATAGATTATTTTTTGGGAAAAAAAAATCTCACCCCATATTCAGAAAGATTAAGAGGACATTGTGATTGGAAAAAGATATTACCTACTTCAGGTTTGAAATCTAAATCATTCAGAATTTCGCTACCAATCATGTCCCTACTCATATGATAAGCTGTATCAAAAATTATTCTCTGGGAAAAAGTTCCTACAGTTCCCTTTGAAGTCATAAATGGTTGAAATAATTTTTAAAGGAATAGTCTTCAGAAGCATAAGAAAGGGGAAAATAGCAGCATGTAAGTAAGGAAATAATTGCCTTATATTAATGTTGATAATTAAAGTGTGAGAATGGCCAATTACCACATTTCTGTTGGAGTTCAGCTGAGGGGTCATTCTGACAATGTCCAGGCCTCATTCTAAGATGTACTTGTAGAGGGAACTTCAATCCCCAAATTCCATGTTTTATCATTATGAAGCATGGACATCAGACAAATGAAATTCACAGAACTTGAGATAGGGTGGCCTGTAGCAGGCTTTTGGCCTTCAACCAGATCCCAAATAAAGACACTGACTTACTATTAATTACGAATATTCAGGCTTGTCTTATGTTTGTTCCAGTAGATCTTATTTTTATTTTCACATAACAACCACAATTCTTCTCCTCTCTTCTCCTCCCACTCACCCCATAGCTTCCCCCATCCACTTCTCACTCTTCAAAGAGGATAAAGCCTCCCATGGGGAATCAGCAATGTCTAGGATATCAAGTGGGGGCAGAGCCAAGCCCCTGCTCCCCTAGTATCAAGCCTAAGCAAGATATTCCTCTACAAGGAATGGGCTCCAAAAAACCAGTTCCTGCACTAGGGATAAATCCTGGTCCCACTGCCACAGGTCCCCACAAACTGTTCAAGCCACACAACTGTCATTCACATTTAGAAGGCCTAGCTCAATCTCATGTGGGTTCCCCAGCTGTCAATCCAAAGTCAGTGAGTTCCCAGTAGCTGAGGTCAGCTGTCTCTGGATTTGCTCATCATGATCTGACCCCTTTGCTAATACAACCCCTCCTCCTTCTCTTCCACTGAACTGAGAGCTGAGCCCAGTGCTATGTCTCTCCACATCAGCTTCCATTAGTTGCTGGATGAAGGGGTTTGTTTTTTGTTTTTTGTTTTGTTGTTTAACAATTAGGGTAGTCATCAATTTGATTACAGTGGAAGGCTAGTTCAGGCACCCTCTCCACTATTACTAAAATCTTGGCTGTGGTCATCCTTGTGAATTCTTGGAAATTTCCCTAGCACTAGGTTTCTCCCTAACTTTAAAATGATTTTCTCTGTCAAGGTATTTATTTTATGTTCTTCCTTCTCCATCCCTTTCCAAACTCTACCATCTTGTTTCCCACTTTCTCTTCCTACTTCCTCTTACCCCTTCCCATGCTCCAAATTTACTCAGGAGATCTCATCTATTTAACCTTGCCAGGGGAATCCATGGATGTCTCTTTTAGGATCCTCCTTATTACCTAGCTTCTCCGGGGTTTTAGATTGTAGCCTAGTTATTCTTTGCTTTATGTCTAATATCCACTTAATATGAGTGAATATTTATATCATGTTTGTCTTTCTGGGTCTGGTTACCTCACTCAAGATGATTTTTTTCTAGTTCTATCTATTTGTCTGCAAATTTCAAGATATCATATATTTTTACCGCTGCATAATACTTCCTTATGTAAATGTACCATATTTTCTAATCTGGTCTTCAATTGAGGGGCATGTAGGTTGTTCCCAGGTTCTATCTATTACAAATAATGTTACTATGAACATAGTTGAGCAAATGTCCTTGTGGTATGAATAGGCATCCTTTGGATATATCCCCAAGACCCACTAGATCTTATAACTTAAATTAATCTGTTTCCCATCATCTACATTTTGTCTCAGGTCCTTTTACCTTTCTTTCATTCTGTGTGGACTGCTTTGTGTCAGGCTGGCTACTGGCTGTCTGGGTTGGCTAGTCCCTTGTGACTCTCTTTCTTTCTCTTTTGTTCTTTCTCTCTTTCAATTCTAGATCCTTCCTCCTACTTAGTCTCTCTGGCCACAAGCCTTACCTTTCTTTCCTCTGCGTAGATATTGGTAGTTCAGCTTTTTATTAGACAAATCAGGAGCCTTAGGCAAGAAAGATAAAACTGCAATATATCTTTACATAACTAAACATATGTAGCATAAACAAATGTAATATACCTTTACATAGGCAAAGTAATATTCTGCAACATAAACAAATGTAACACATCTTTCCATAGATAAAATAATATTCCACAACAGTGATCTGCATCCACCCAATTAAATTATACTTCAGGAGAAATGTATGCAGTGGAACAGTATCAGAAATGTAACACGGAAAAGTAAGTAACAAATATCTGGCTGAAGATTCTCAGATATACTTTCCAGCACTGGAGCACAAGATAATTTACCCATTAAAGTAGATAAGAGCAAATTTTACTAATAATGATGTTGTATAACTGAAACTTTTGCTTATTGATGCATAATACCTAATGGGAACAGAAACCTAGACGTATACAATTAATTGCTGTTTTATAATCATTATAATATGTCCTGAACCCAGAACCTAGGCTATGAAAAGTTCATTGCATTCACAATCATTTTATGTGAGGAAGCTAGCTAGGCTAAGAACATTCCCAGATGCAGAGTAAAGAATTACCACTTCTTGAGCATTGATTTTGTTTCATGCCTGACAAGTCATCGTCATTCACATTTTACAACAGAATTTTCATACATATATTAGTTGATCTCTTCAGAACCACCCTAATTACATGAGAAGCTTGGATTTGGGTCCTTGGGACTTACCACAAGAACTAACACCCCTGAAGACTATGGATCAATATCTTTAATATCATGCTGCCCCCCTCTTGAGAAAGCATTGTATTTGAACATGCTTCCAAAAGGATAAGAACCCACCAATCCACAAAATATACCATTTTTAGAAGAGTAGATAGCTTTGTGAAAATTAACACAATGAAAAAAAATTACACCAGAAGAGTATCACACATAATAGTGTTTGAGAACACGGATTTAAGACATTTTTAAACACAGACTGAGGTCTTAATTCTGCCTTTTGTTTCTCAGTTATAAGAATTTACCCCACTAATGGAATAAATTATTGGAATAGTTCCAGGTACTTAATAAAAACATTTAAATTTTGGTTCTAACAAGGCTAGTGCTATTATTTATAAACACAATCTAGTTTTGCATTTGTGTTTTGTGTTTTAGAAAAAAAAATGTGTTTTTCTTATTTAGTTCTTTCTTATGACTCCATATCTGAAATATACTTTCATGATCCTGTCTCTCCTTCAACCTTTACATCAATTGTGCTCACGTTTAGATTTACATGTTCCATGTGTTTTACTGCCACTCCCCAAATCCAATCTTTCACCCTCGTTTAGTTCCTCTTTATTCATTGGCCTCTACAGTACACAGCCGTGATGATTTCTCACCACAGTGTTCTATAAGACACTAGTGAATTACTAAATTAGTATCACACATACTTGCATATATTTGAAGCAAATTATACTGTAGAATACAGGAAATTATGGAAAAATTTTTATTACAAAAGATAATTTTCTTATAAATTGTAGTAATGCAACCATACAGGAAAATCTCGTGATGTTAAGAGACACACATTGTAGGGTCAGAGATGAAGTGTGCAGATGCAGGAACCACCTGTGTTTCTAAATTCTCAATGCCATTTTTTGCTTCTTTTTGTCATAGACAATGCTTTTTTCATATGGGTTCTTGAATAGTAACTAGTCTTGAAAGACAGGAACAATGTGTTTCCCTGAAGCAGAAGTGGAGTCAATGTGTTTGAAGTCCTTTAATAAAGTTGTGTGTTTCTTCTGCTACAATATGAACACCCATCCCTGCCTTGGGCTAGAAAAGGAGTAGATACAAAGTGACCATAAGTGCCATGCTGCTTTCTATGCTGTAAAGTAACCTGGATCTGGCTTCTGACTGAAGGGTCTCATGTCTTCTAGTACCATCTAGAAGACCTGTACTAACTAACTTGTTATTTTTAAATAAAATAAAATCTCAACTCTTAGTTCTTGGTAAAATGATATTTCTAATGTTTGATCCAAATGCATTTATATGTTTGTTATATAGTGGTCATATTCAGCAGTTCTGATTGCCTTTGCAGTTAATACTATACTCTGGGATAATACAGAAACTACACTGGAACCCTGAAATCATGGACCAATAATACAACTTCTGAACTACATACCTGAACTCGATCATAAACTAGCTCCACTTGAATGTTGCAAATAATTCAGCAAAAGAATATAGCTTATATTAAAAATTATAGGCAACAAAATAACTCAGGATATTTAAGACCCAGTTCAGTAATAAAAAAATAGAACATGAAAAATCAATGCAATATAACTTCTCCAAAAATTGCTAGTATACAGTAATGGCTTCCAGTTAGAGTGAAATAGATGAAATATCAGAAAAAAAAGAACTCAAAAGAATGATTAATCATATGTTCACAGAAATAAAGGAAAAAATAAAATCCTTAATGAATCCCAAGAGAACACAAACAATCTTTTGAAAGAAGTTCACAGAGTATATGAAAGAAGAATTCTATTAAGACTAGAACCAAACTGAAGTACTGAAAATTGGGGAAAAAAATAAAACAAGTCAAATAAGACTCTGTAGAAAGCTTTATCAGCAAAGAGAAAGTAGAGATGGCAGAATGTGTGAACATGAGAAAAGCTGGATGAATCAAAAGGAATGTTGCAATAAAGACAACGACAAATTAATAAAAAGGTAAGTGCAATACTTTCACAACACTTAGGACACCACAAGAACCCAAAAAAAAAAAAAAAAAGGATTATGAGGAGAAAAGGAAAAAAGGAGAAGTATGAAATAAGGGAAAAGAAAAGAAATAGAATTTTAAAGGCAGAGAAAACATTTTCAAAAGAATCATATTAATGTTTCCAAAATTAAGGAAATAAATACAGATAGAGCAGACACTTAGAATACCAAATAGACAAGGGCAGAAATCACTGCCCTCATCATATTTTAACCAAGTCACTAAATGTACAGACTGATGAATATTGAAAGCAGCAGGGAAAAAGCACCAAATGACTCATAATGTCAGGACCATGAGGAAAACAGCACACTGTAAAAGTCAGCAAGACAATAGGTAGTAAAGAAATGTATGAGAACTAAGTAAATTACTAAAGATACACACACACACACACACACACACACACATACACACACACACACACACACACACACACACACACACACACACACACACAAAGGATTCTATCTTGTATATATAATTTTTTTTTCATGTATACTCTTGCTTGCCCTCCATTCCCTTCTCGCATTCCTTCACAGTTCTCCCTCAGTTCTACCTCCACCCCATCATCCCATATATTCTCCAAGGAGGGTAACGAGTCCCAGGAGGGTCAGTTCAGTTTGATGCATCCATTTGGGATAGGTCTGATTCCCTCATCCCAATATTAAGACTGGGATATGTGTTCCTCTGTAAGAAATGGGCTCCAAGATGCCAGTTCACGCACATAAACATAGTCTGATCATATTCTACAAGGTTCCATGTACTGTCCATGCCATTTGACAGCCATATACCTTTGAAGAGTTTAGTTTCTTTTCCTGAAGATTCCCCAGTGGCTATTTTGATTCAATGAGCTTCCAATAGCCTCAGCCAGCCATCTCTCTCCCCTCAGCTGGACCAGGACCTTGACCTGGTACTTAGGTATGGATCTCTGCTTCTGCCTCTATTCATTGCTGGATGAAGGTTCTATAAAGACACTTAGTGTGGTCATTCATTTGATCATAAGGGAAGTCCTGTTTAGGCACCCTCTCTACTATTGGTTGGACTCCTAGCCAGGGACATCCTGTGAGTTGTTGGAGGTTTCTCTAGCACCCAGTCTCTTCCTAGCCCCAAGTGGCTTCCCCTGTCAAGATATCTATCTTTTTTTTCTCCATCTTTGTTGTTCCTCTCACTCAACCATTTCCTTCTCTCATGATTTGTTCCCACCTCTCCTTAGTCGCTACCCATTATGCTCCCAATTTACTCAGGGGATCTCTACTTTCTCTTCCCAGGGAGATCCCTGTATGTCTCTCTTCAATTTCTCCTAATCCCAAGTTGTTCAGGGAATCCTTTATACTTAAGAAAAAGACAAATTTATGCTTGGAGCCATATGAAAAAAAAACATAAACCACACTTAAACCATAGTTAACAATAAAGAATAGAAAACCCCAAAACACTACAAACCCAACAAAATGATGGAAACAAATAATATACACTTTCAATAGCAATGAACAGCAAGGGCACAGAGTCTTTCAACCCAGTGACTTGGGTTAGTAAAATTAATTTAAAGGAAGCAACCTCTAAGAAATGTCCCACCCTATAAAAGAGGTAGGGAGAAAGTGTGGGCCAAAATATTCTCAGTAAAGGAAATGTGGAAACAAGTGGGTTTCATTGTTCTTATATGTGAAAAATATAGATACAGAAAAGATTAGTTAGAAGAGATAGAAATCACTTCAAACTGATTAAAGGAACAATATATCAAGTGGATATTACAATTTTAAATATATATAAAATGAGGCTAGGTGTAATTGATTCATAAAACAAAGGCCACTATATATAAATTCACAGACTAATGCCACTACAATATTACTGAGTAAAATCATCTCCTTAGCTTCAACAATTGACAAGTAATTGTGGCAAAAATAAATAGAGACACATAAATTAAATGATACTATCAATTAAATGGATTGAACAGGAATCTACAAAACATTCCACTTAAACTACAAAATACAGAACGGGTCATAAATCTCTCTTTAAAATATACCATGTACTATGAAAAGTAAATATAAAATTTATATAATTACTTGTAATTACTAATTATGATGAAATACATCATAAAAATAAATAAGAAAATTGCAAATGAAAAAGATAATTTTAGCGGATAAACAAACTCCAGGGCATTAAACAACACATTACTGAATGATAAATGAGTTACTGAAGAAAGCAAAAAGAAACAGAAAATATTCTAAGAATTAAATGAACATGAAAACCCAACATACCAAACCTTAGAAACAATCACAAGAAGGAGGTTTAGAGCTCCAACTGCCTACATCAAGAAATCAGAGAGAGTCAAATTAATTGTTTAAAAGTACATCCTAGGGTATTCAAAATAGATCAACACAGAACTCAAACCAGTAGACATTAATAATTAAGGTCAGGTCACAAATTAATGAAATGTAAATGAAAATTCAAAGAATTAGTGTAGTGAAGAGCTGTTTCTTTTAAAAGACAGATAAGCATGATTGATAGCTGTATTAACGAAAATAAACATATGAGGAGGAACAATGTAATAAAATTAGAGATCTAAAGGGAGCCATTATGACAAATGCCAATTAAAATTTAAAAATCATTAACATATATCTGTAAAACACATATATTCATAGGACCAAGAAGATGATTCTGTGATTAAAGTGTTTGCTAAACACGCATGAGGGCTGCATTAATTTCTAGCACACATTTAAAAGCTGGCCTTGGAGGCAGAAAAATATGGATTTAGGGGTTTTGTGGTTAATTAGTGGAGCCAATATGCCAAACACTGGGTTAAGTAAAAAAGTCTGTCTCAAAAATAAGGGCCAGAACTGTTTGTAGAATACATTCTAGAATCAAATTCTGCCCACACACACTTTTATAGGCAAATACACCCACATACTCATGCACATACACATTCTTCTATCCCCTTATACACACAGTACGTTGGAAAATCTAACAAAAGAATATGAATTTAAAAATGTAAATGACTTACTAAGTGAAAAAATATAAGTAATTTAAGTAGATATACATTATAAGTGAGATTAAAGCAATCATAGAATTCTCCCACCTATATAGTGTTCAAGCCCACATAGATTCCCTTATAACTTCTACTATGTCTTCAAAGAAAACAAGTGCCGATACTTCCAACCTGTCCCAGAAAGTAAAAAATAAGAGAACAATACCAATGGCCTTTTATATCATTCTATACTATTGCTCTGCAGGGCACAATGTGCCCACCATTGCAATATTGCAGTGACTGTTAATTTCTGATTAAATCTGAGCCCCATTTGACAGAATGAAATTCACATCTAGTATCTGAAAGCTGGACAGTAGCCTGTAGCTCAGGAGGTAATGGGCCATAGTAAAGAAATCATTTGTGCTATGTTGTTTTGTTAAATAAACATCATATTTCTGTCAAATGACCTCTTAGATATTGTGCTTATTCCCACAACTTTTTTCTACTTTAAGATTTAGTTAGGGAACTTTCTTTTTGCAGTGGCAAACTTCATTTTGGCATTATAGAAGCCCATGACTATTTAATGTGAAAAGAATAAGTGAATTTTGAATGTTCAGTCTTGCAGGGGCATCTGTTACTCATACTGTCCTCAAAGAACATTACAGAAGAGAAACAGAAAAAAAGGTGAGAGTGAAGAGAGGTGTAGAGTGGCATAGGATACTATCTTCCCGGATATGCTGTCCATTAAACTCTTCAGCAGTTTTGGTCACCTGGACAAGATCTAGATAAGATTGGATTCATCATTCCATGATGGAGAAAATAGAGATTCATAAATCTTCACTCTTCCTTTAAGATTTACAAGCAGCTAATGGTTGAGAGTGACAGACTTTCTTCAGTAGTGCTGCCAATACTACTGTAAATGTAGTAACACTTCTACTATACTCCTGTAAATAAACCTAATTAAACTCAAAGGAGAAAATATTAATACCAACAATAATTTACAAAATATGCTATCTGAGTTTTATATAATTACCTGGATTTATTTTAGTAATAATTCTCTATGTGATTTATGTGATCTTTGTATGTTTTCATTTTTTAGTGATTTTTAAAGACCTTATTAAAACTGATAGTCATTTATTTATAAAGCCCGGGGACATTTGTTTACAATTTCAACTAAACAAACAACTCACTAGATTAAATTTCTTTTTGAAAAATGTGAATTAAACAGTTTAGAATCGAAATAATAAGCTCAAAACCAAAATTATTACATTAGTTGATCTATGGAAACCTGAAGAAAGGCAGAAAAAATATTTAGATAAATGATTCTGTTGTCAATATTCTATTTTACCAGAGTTTCTATGTAAATATAATCTGTATGATGTTCTGAGTATCATGTGTAGAATTTGTCTCACTGACTGAAATCACAATGAAAGACTGTCACATACAAATGCATCAATTAATGTATAAAATAAGTTCACACCAATCCCAGTCTAGAGTTACTAGCAAGTGTTTTAAGATTTTGAAACTTGTGGCTTGATTTTTAGGCATCTAAAATCTTGGCACTATGAAACAAGCCACACTTTCTATTTTAATTTTAAAAATATTATATTTATCGATTTAGTGTTTGTGGTGTGTACACATGCATTTACATGGGTATATGTACAGACAATAGCATGAGTTGAGGATTAGTGGACAACTCATAGGAATTGGATCTCTCTTTCTTCCATGCATGTTTTGAGGGATAACACTCAGATTTTCATCCTTGGCAGCAAGCACCTTTACCCATTGTGCCATACTGCCTGCTCAAGAAGACCTCCTTAAGAAGCATATGTTCTTAGAATATTCTTCTGATCCTTATTTCCATTAAAAGAGAAGAAACAATCTGAGGGTTCTGTGATATGGCATCAGTTTTAGAACACATCAGATAAAATGTCCATGATGAGTTTTGGTAAAGAGGCCAAAACCATCCTTTAACATATGTTGTTATTGTACCTGTTGAAAACATTGAGGAGGAAAGGCAGGTAGAGAGGGTGGGAGGGATGGAAGAAGGAAAGGGTGAGTGGGGATTAGACTACTGTTTGACCTGGTTTAGGAATCAAAAGAAGAATTGACGTGGTGGAAGACTTGACCCTTGTCTGTAAAGTTCTTCATTAGTGATTTGGGCACTTTGTGTTAGAGTCTTCTCTTTATTTTCTAGTAGCATGGACAGGGCTATTTCTTAGCCTGTAATTTCAATAAGCATAAAAATTTTACATAGTCAAAGATTCAAACATACTCTTTAGAGAGCAGAGATCACCTCTTCAGGTGAAAAAAATTTTTCTATTTTTCTCCCAACCAGTCAAGACAATTTTTCTCTAGTTTTGCTATCTTTGACTTGCCTTGTGAAAACAATAGATATGTATTTCTTTCCAAAGCATAATATAATTTGGATTTTGTTCTTTCTTTGTAAACACCATCTTAAACCTCCTCACGTGGTTGTCTTGATAATGCATTATGTAATAGTTTGTATATAATCACATTTCATATGCAATAACTACACACTTAAGTGATATTTATGAAAATGTTTACATTTAAAGATGCATTTTCATTATTTATATACTTAGTACAACGTGCATGTGGTTGTTAAAAATGGAGTCATTTTGATAAGAAGTATAGATCCTTAAAGATCTTTGATGATGTCTTCACATTATTTTAAGAGTATCTCCTGAGCCCCTGGAGGGGCTGTGATAACAAAAGCAAAACATGAATTCCATGATTTATTTATTGAATATGCTGTCAACAGAAAAATAAACACCATATTCTTAATGCATAGTTACTGACAAAAACATAAAAGAGGTACTAGGCTATAGGACAGAATCAAGTCATTATTATTTTGTTGGGGAAAATTAAAGGCCTTCTGAATTTTGCACTGAAATGTTTAACAACTGATGGAAAATTACATTTACAGCTGAATAACACTGAGGAAGACACAACCTGAGAAAATTAGTAAGTTTTTCACAGTAACAACGTTGTAATGCGTACTTACATACAACAGGATTGTACTAGACAACCACTCTACATGGCTCTTGAAGAAATAAACAGATGCAATAAAAAATAAAAGATGCCTCAGCTGCTTTCAGTGCAACATATCAGTTCCATAGATAAGCTTTGTTATAAGTGTACTCTCTAATAAAATAGTAAATTCATAATTTTTCAGTGTAGGGGTATTGTGTTGTTTCATGGTAAATAACTGTCCCACCCACTGGTTTAATAAAAAGCATTGATGGGCCAAAGGCAGGCAGGAAGTGTGGGCGGGGCTACCAGACTGAAAACTCTGAGAACAGGAAGCACAGAGCAGAACACCAGAGGAGACCACCAGAGAGAAGCCAAAAGAAGCAGAGGACAACTATACTGCTCTAAGAAAAGGTACCCAGCCGCATGAAGGGTAGAGAGCTAACAAGTAATATGCCTGAGCTGTAGGCTGATCAACCAAAAACTATTGAAAGCATCTGTGTGTTTCAGTGGGACTGTGGGACTGCGTGGCCGGTCTGGGGTCTGCAGGTCTATGGGTCTTAAACCTTGAGGTTAGGCCTGAAAGTCTAGTCCGGACCAGAAACCTCATACTACATTTCAGTATCACCAGCTCAGTACTAAATTACCTGTTTAATAGATTCATTTTAATTCATGAGTCATCCTGTGTATTTATTAAAACTCCCAGAGTTCAACCTCTTCACATGCTAAGACTTAAGTTTAGAAGTAAAGATTTCATATAAAAATTATTTACAATCCGTTAATTTGCTTATTTTTGATAATTTAATATATGAGTACTGTTATTTATATCATTTCTTCCCTTTCCTTCATACAATGCGTCCCACACTCCCTTTTGGTTTGTTAATGGTTTTAATGATTTGAAATTCTATTATCTTTTAGGAAATTAGTGTAACTATAGTTGAAACCTAATCATTACATAGAAGATTACACTCCCAACCATATGATTTAAATATTTGAGCTCCAACACTCATACAATAGCAATGAACTTCCATTTATAGGGTGTTAACTTTCAGAAACTGTCATGTCAGTTTGAAACTCAGCTAAGAACTTTGTGTGTGTGTTTGTAGAGCATAACAACTTGGTCAGGTTTTCACTGTCTGTTTAAACAGTTAGCTCTTCTTAGAGCTGTTTTTCCATCTCATGTGACCTGTGGAGAGGTAGCCCACATGTTTAAAATACAGCTCTGGATTTTAGGAAGAGCCTCAAAGTCCTGACAAATTCTAGAGTTTTTATATGATATGGCCTCATTGACTTTTGAATTAAGAAAATTATTTTAGAAATAATCTTACTTAATTTTTCAGCTAACCTGTGAAAGTTTCACTATAGGACTCAAGTTTGACTGGAATGCCTCCTAATCATATCATGCTACTTCACACAGCAGATTGAATGAAGAACTTAATAATTTGTTGTTTGTTTGGGTGTTGTTTTTTAACTGTATTGATATATCTCTGACAATTAAAACTTGTACATATTTAAGTTGTACAATCCAGAATACTGATGGATATATATCTTATAAATTATATACAGTGATTAAGGTAGTAAATATATCTGTCACCTAGTAAGCAGGGAAAGGAATGGAGAAAATAAAATATTAAAACTTCCCTCATAGTTTTGAAACAAAATGTTACATGTGACTCTCACAAATGTCCTACACTTACTTTCAGTTTCCTTCATTTTAAATATATACCATGATATGTAACTTCTATGCTATCAGGACAACAGAAAAGAAAATATACTAAGTCATATTGGTTGGCATGAATGGTGTAACCCAAAAAATACTTTCTTAGACATAGATAAAAATATGCTGCTTCTTAGATGTAGTAATTTCCTAGATCTGCAATAGCAAATTATTACAAATGAGGTGGCTTAAAGTAACATAAATTTGTTTCTTCTGAGTTCAACAGACTGGTTGCCAAATGCCATGCAGTCTGTGAAGGCTCCATGGGGCAGGAGTATTCCTGCAAACCTCCTGGCCTCAGGTGACAACCAACAGAAATCAGGCATCCACTCTAAGAGCATAACACCATGCTCTGCTTGTGTTCAGAACGTGTCTACATAGGACACCATGCATATTCGTATAATCTACAATTACTCAACATGATTAAACCCACAAAGACCTAATTTCCACTTGATATCATATTATAGATTCCACATAGACATGAGAATAGAGAGGGCATAACTAAACTCAATACATTATTACTGTTTGGCAAATTCAGCAAAGTATTATCATAAGTTCTCTTTCTTGATTTTCAAATTAATACATCATCTATACATGCTTACCTATCTTCCCCTCTCTTCTGTAATAAGTACTAATTCAAGACAAAATTATTTGTTCAACAGTTTAAAAGAGTTATCAATATCATAGAAAAAGGGAGATAATTTCTATGCTCAAATAATAAATGTATCAAAGAATATGTAAATTTGGTTTTGTCAGCTGTGGCATTTTATATAAAAATAGTTTATTTAAGAAAACTTTTAATCATAGAATATATAAGGCGGCTACTAATATTAGTTTCTATTAATGATTAAATTGTGTTGATGAGACTTCTTGTGACTTTGAGCAAATGGCTAAAGTACTGCTTAGTGCCTTTTTATATAGAAGCTTTTATAGAAAGATGATTCTATCACAACATGATAGCAGAAGCAGGTTTAGCTCAATCGTTATAGGCATACAAATATTTACACGAAAAGCCTATGACATAAATCATCTTTTCTGATCCTTAAATTGTATTGCAGAATGGTGTCTTCAGATGTTTCACTTGCTCTAAAATCATGAGCATTTGAGTATCAGAACTTTAATTAGCACTAGCACAATTGAAATGGGTATTTTCTTCATAGCTATCTGTAGCAAGTCAATCAACGTCATTTGAATTGTACTAGTTAAACTCCTGTCCCAGAAGCCTATGATTTTCACTGTGTGTCACAGTGTAAAATGCAGCTCAAATACAACGAACAGTTCTAGGAGAGACCAAAAAAAAAAAAAAAATAAGACTTTGCACAGATAAAATATGACCATGAAAGGACTTCATGAGTCTGCACAGAAATTTTAAAATCTAAATAAGTAGAAGACCTACATTCTTCTCCTGGACAGATACATTAATGTTTTGAATACCTGGAGACATATTGGGGTTGCATTTCCAACAGAAATAGCCCGTTAGAAAATAAGAATATCTAAATGATCTGAAAGGAGAGCAAAGAAGACATCTGGAACAGTTAATCTCTTTCCATTTTTATCCTCTTGGATAAAAGTTATAACCTTTCCAAGTTCCACAAAACCCTTCTAAAGTTGGATTGTAGACTTATAAAATTACAAGTTCCAACTGAAGCACATTGTATCTCTCACAGTGTCCTAGTCCCCGTGATGATCTCTTGTAATATCAGCCCAACCCACTACATCTATGCCCTCATTTTTCTTGGTAGGAAAATGTTCATTCTCTCACAAAAGTTGTTGATATTTGATATCATTTAATTCATGTAGGAGGTGGAAAGCTTGAGGGTTAATGGATGAGGAGAAGTGATTACTTCTGGGAGGTGGAATAATGGGGAATAAATGCATTGGTAGAGGAGGGATTAGGAGTTTGGGGCAACTTTTGCTTAAGCTTCCACTATGTAATATGGCAGTCAGAGAACCTGATTAGACACTAATACTTTGATTTTGGTTTCTCCATTCTCAAGGACTGCTACGGAATAATCCAGACTTGGGAATTTTGTTCTAACATTACCAACAGATATCAGACTACAATGGTCAACTTCGCCAGTCCTTCAGCTCAGTTTTTGCCTTTCCAAGACATCATCTTTTATTTTTAGTCTTTATCTTTTTTGACACTTTATCTTAAAAGTTTTCTTTTCATATCTACCCACTGTTACCCTCCCTTCCCTCCTCGCAGTCCCTCCAAGCTTTTTTCCCTCAGCCTCCCACTCCATCTGCCATTCCTTTATCTATTCCCCAAGGACAACAAGGTGTTTCAGTCCAGTGTGGCTTATCCAGTTGAGGTAGGTCCAAGTCTCTCATCCCAGTATTACGGCTGAGTTGGGTGTTCCTCTGTAGGGAATGGGCTCTGAGATGTCAGTTCACGCACCAGGAACATGGTCTGATCCTACTGCAAGAGGCTCCACATACTGCCCAGGCCATTTGACAGTTATCTACCTCTGAAGGGTTTAGTCCCTTTCCCTGAGGGTTCCTTGACGATTGTTTCTGAGTCAGTGAACTCCCAATAGGTCGGGTCAGCCGCCAAGACATTACCTTTTAGCGTGTTCCATTCTTGCTCTTCTCCTGAAGGAAAATTTGTTTAGGACACCACTGCATGCAGATGAACTTCTTTCAAATACCTCTGGAATCTTATCAGTTTCTCCACTTTTTCCACTTGATCCTCCCAAAATTCTATACATCAGAGTGTTCATATTCACCGCTATTCTCTGTGATTTACAGTTTCCATGACTTTGCTCAAATAATTCTACTTGAGTTTTCTTCTCCAACTCAAACCTTTCATGGTCCATTCAAATGCCTTTCCTTCAGGGATTTCTCAAATTAATCTATCCTTTCCTGCCAGAAACTAAGGGAACTATTGACATCCATACATCCTGGTTTATCCTCTATTTTGAGTGTGTTTTTCTCCCTTATTTGTTCAGTTCCTGAAAGAAATCTATACTCTCACCACATCTGAATCATTTTCAGAAACTACCATCACACTTTGTGGATTAAATATAAACAGGTTTTAATATGAACTTATTTCTCAGTATCCCATGGCTGAGATTGTTATTTTATACAAGAAATCAAAGACCCCTTCACAGTTTACTAAATGAGACCCTGCAGAGACAGGAAGAAGGACGACCTACTGCAAATATTTTGTTCTTGCAAGATGGATTAGGAGAGTTATAGACAGTAATTTCTTAATTAAGTATTTTAGGAGTTCAAAAATAAGACATTCTGGGGTTTTGTTTTGTTTTTTCCCTAAGTAACTGGTCATGTTTTTTCTATTTTTACTATGACCAGAGTTTTCTTTTAAAAGATGTCACTATAACCATACATAAAAAATCTAGTTGAAATTTGGGGGTGTTTGGCTTATATATTTAGTATTAATATGTATTTTTAGATGCTCCAAGTCCTCAAAAAAAAAAAAGATAGAAGCTAAGATGGAAAAGCCTCTAGTGCAGACATGATTTCCACAAGAATATAGGAAGATAAGAGAATTATCAACCATCCTTCTGTTTATTGACAAAGCAGGAAGGAACTTAAATGTAGCTGTGCTTATTGAAGTACCTCAAGAGTATTGAAAGATCTAAGCACAGTTTCTATAAAACAGAGGTTGCATTTTTTTTTGGAGGGGGGCCTGGCTTCCATTCAAACACTTATAATTCTGTTGAGCACTCCTATTCAGTGAGCCACTTGATGCTAGAAAATACTAGGGTAATGAAATTATATTAAGTACTGGCTTGATATTCCCCTATGAGAAATTCATGCTTCCTGTGTATTGTTGAGCATTTCATTTCATATTGAGATAAAACTTCTATTTCCCAACTTCTTTGCTACTCTTTATGAAACTCAGGTAGTGTAAATCAACTCTTATACATATTCATTTGAGCAAAGTGAAGAAAAGTATATTAATGAAATTCTCCCTTCTATTAAAACAGAGACCAACAACAGTATATTACTTATCCACAGGGAGTAGAGCTGAATTTAAAGGAGCAATGAGCTGTTTGGCAGATATGAGACTCTGGAGAATAATTAAATTCCTATAAACTTTTCACAAAAAAAAAAAAAAAAATTCTCCCCGTTTTGTAAGAAATGTAGAGTAAAATGCTGTCCTAGATTTTGACTGATTAGATTATGTCTTGGTGTTTGCCACTGTTACTCAAAATGGATATGCTCAACAAAGTGCTGATTGCTATTATTGTACTGTAAGTCACACTATTTGTTTGAGAGTTTGAAATTAAAATTTTGTTTTTGCTTTTTTCGCTACTTAGGTTTATTGGGCTTCTTTTATAAATACTGATGTCTATCTTAATTATTCACTTTTATACTTGATAACAATGTAATTATATTTGCAATGGAAAATATCAACCCAGATTCCTCTGCTAAGATGAAAATACAGAAACACATTTATACCCTGTATTTACCCATAATTTAACATAGAATGTTCTTGATATCTGATGATGTTTTCATCTTCATATGCTCCTTGAATAATCTGGTTATATATAAATGAATTGAAAATATCATGTTAAAATTTCATATAATATCTGGGCATAATATTGCACCTTTTTAGTCCCAGAATTCAGAAGATAGAAGCAGGTGAATCTCTGTGAGTTTAAGGTCAACCTGATCTACATAGTGAATTCCAGGACAGGTAGGCATCTAAGCCTATATAGGGAATCCTTATCTCAATGACACCAAATAGTAATAATAATGATAATAATAATAATAATGAGGAGTAGGAGGAGATACACCAGTGTGAAAACACAATACAGTGCTATAGTGCATAGGTTAGAATCTTTATACTCATTGATATATAGCCAATTAGGAGGGGCTGCTAACTGCTGCTGACTAGTACCTCAGAGTGTGGTCGAACATACTCCTAGATTTGGAAAAGATCAAATTTTTGAATTCATGTATGGAGTCTATCAAAAGCAGATTGCTTTGCACCATCACAAATTGTCAAGTCATAAATTGAGCCACAGTGAAGCTGAAGAACTTTCATACAGAAATAGGAGCAAGACCCAAAACACTGCCCTTGGTTGTATTGATATCACAATTCCAAGTACACAGAGCTTAATTAGACTGACAGTCTGAGTGGGATATTTTTGAAGTTTCAATGGTTTTTCCTTCCCTAGCATGTTTTAAGTTATACCTTTATTAAACATGGTTTAACTTATGGAGTCTTTAAAGTGGCAGTAGTTATTTTGGTGGTGGTGGTTGGTTTTATTTGTATACATATAGACATGCAAGCGTAGGTCATATATATGAAAATATGTACATATGCTTATGTGAATGTGTGTGGAGATTTCCAGTAGCTCTTCAATAGGTTCTGCACCATACTTTCTGACCCTGGAGCTTACTAATTCAGTTAGCCTGACTGGCCAGTAGACTCAAAGGATGCCCCTGTCTCTGCCTTCTTAGCACTGGGATTATAAATACGCACAGCCACCTCTAGCTTTTTACATTGCTAAAATACAAATGGAGGTGTTTATGCTTGCCCAGAGAGAATGTTGCTGACCAGGCCATCTTCATAATCCCCTTTTATTTAAATTATATCCCCTTACTTTGAATAAAACATATTTATTGGGTTGAAATATTTGAAATAGTAACTTCCTACAGAAAAAAAAAAGATTTATTTTTCTTACAGATTTAGAGGTTCACAGTTCAGATGGCTGCTTCCCTACTGTAATACCTCCAGGCAAGGAGAGAGGGTCAGAGCAAAACACCTCTTGAAAAAGAACTGAGACAGGAAGGACTGACAGGTCTTACAGCTCCCTTTCAGGTTATGACCTTCATTAACCTAACTGAAGATCTCTCATTAGATTCTACCCCTTAAAGGTCCACCATACTTTAAACACATGGCTCTTGGAGGACAATATTCACCTGAAAGTCCCAGGATTCAGTGTATTATCAGGCACATCTAGCAACATTTCTCATAAGTATTTGTGTTTCCCTTGCGGCTTATTTAGCAATAGATTCCAATATCAATCCAGAAGACTCAAAGCTTTGGGGTATTTGGGGTAAAATGGGGTCTGTCCACTTTACTGAAGCCAAGTAAAATGGGGCAAGAAAATGTGATTTGATCACATACCATCCTGGCCAGATTTCCTGCCCCAAAGATCAGTTTCCTCCATGGAAATGTTCTTTCCTTTGAGACATCACTGCTCTCCCCACTTTCCAATCACTCTGAAACTGTGATGGCAGCCCTCTTGGAATGTGGAACTCTAAACACTTCCTTTTTCAGTATGTTTTATACTTGTTACTTCACTTTAATTATGTAAGCAAATTCCCAAAAAGCATGAACACTGGCAAGAAAGAGCTCCAGTTATTATTTCTCCCATAATATCAGACACACAAGAAGTAATTGATCAATATTCTTAGAGCAAATGAATGATTGCACTCATCAAATCACTGATAACCCATGCTTCCAATTACAATAACAGGAATGTATATTTTAAAAAAAATGAGGAAAAGAACCTTTTCCATCCTCCTGAGAGAATTTTGGCTTCTAAAGAAGTCAGAAATTCTTACAGAGTTGAAACAGAAGCAGCCATTTGAACTCGATCATTTTTAGAAAACTAGTCTAGGCTTCAAATCAAAAAGAGAAGCTTTATGTTCACTAACCCCAAGGGGTTTAGGGCACGATCCAGGAAACCTGGAAGAAAAGTCTGCCACTGAGGGATAAAAATCGGGTGTAAAGGGACTTTCAATTGTCAAGAATTTCAGTTTTCGAGTCCTTCATCCTTCCTGAATCAGGTTACTTTGAAACGTAATTGTTTTCTTTTTCAAAAGAACTAATCTTCCTTTCTCATTTTTATTTTTTGTTGTTATCCAAGTATGGTGTGAACTAAAATATAGAGAGTAAAGTGATTAATTAAGTTAAGATAGCAATGGTCAAGTGTGCTTGCTGCTGAGTGTATTACCCTTAACTTAAATCTTCTAAAGCACACAATTACTGTGAGAGCCTGAGGGCACTTGCATGGCGAGGATAATGGGTTGAATCTTTAAATGATATAAAGTTCTAAGGCGAAATCTCTTTGCTCTATTGGTTTATGCTAACACCTTAGTGATTAATCTGGAGATGATTGAAGCTGTTTCTATCCAGGGATGTCAAATTGACTTCATGAGCCAATTCAATTTGGGGTCATTTTAAATTCTCACTCATCATAAACTTGATTGAACTGTACTGTACCATAACCTACTTTTTAAAACTACAGAAAATTCTATCTTGGTCACTGCTTGATCTTGGATATTGTAGATAAACTTGTTCCTATGATATTATCCAAGTTTTAACAAGTAGGTACAGAAAGCATGTACATGCAATTACAAAAGGCAGCTCTGAGCTATGGATTATAGCTGGGTAGATGCTGCAGGCTTGCAGTCCCTGCACACAGAAGACTAAGGTGGAATCCAGGAAAGCTCAAAGCCAGTCTGAGCTAGAAACTGAGACTTCATGTATAAAAAGCAAAGTAAAAAAAGGTATTAATTTATAAATTATAGAACATCCACATGAGTGCTACAGCAACACACATTAAAAGTCATAATTGTCAAGAAATGCTAGCAATGTTGACGGGGAAAGCCAGTAATAAAATTATATAAAAATGCAAAATCATTTTTAGAAAAAGACATGTAACTGTCAATGTAAGCCTACCCACTCAGTCATGGCCTGGCTTTTTTATACTCATCTGTAGACTTACTGGGTCTAGTAGAATTCTGTCTTACAACTATCATAAACACTATATGCAAACATGGTAGCCACAAAGGAGGCTGTTTCTCTTTTGCTTGTATGCATGCTTTATTCTTTTATCAAACTTTACTGACAAATCTCAAGTTTAAAGATACAACCACAAGTAATTTTAAAAGCACAACAGCAAAGTAGCGAGTGACACCCTTCCAACCACAAACCCTCTATGGATTTGGGGTTTGCATATCTCTGACACAGCACTAGCATACTTCTTTGCACTTTTATAATGGAATACCATCCTGCCCCAGAGCATCCTAACACATACTTATCTTAGGATCAAAATTAAAGTTTATTAGGCCAGAGGCAGAGAAGGACATGTGTACACTGACTGCATAGAAAAGGGAGATTAGAATAAATTTATTTAATAATGTAGTTAACCTGAATCTGATATTCACATTATGTTATTCAACTGACTAAGCCACAACGTCATTGTTTACAAAGAAAACCAACAGCTAAAGACGTTCAGGCATCAGGAAGAACGAAAGCTTACCTTCTGGTTATTTCAGATACAGTTCTCAAGATTGACTGGGACATTAATTGGACAGTCACTAAGTGAGAAGGTATAATATTATACATATCAATGGTCTGAGTTCTTTCCTTTCCAGTTGACAAAAAAAAAAAAAAAAAAAAAAAAAAAAAAAAAAAAACCTCCGGGAATCATGTTGAATGCTATAATCTGATAATTAAGGAAGGGCTCAGTGAAGCAAAAGGAAAAAAAAAAAAAAAACAGAAAAATTAAATTTAGAAAGAACTGATGAAGAGCCAGACACCAGCTGACCCAAAATCATCCATTTAAGATGTTCTAAAAGAGAAACTGAAAATGTTCCTCATAAACAAGTTTAACAAGATTCAAACAGAGAAGCCTCTCTGTAAAATAGTACCAGGGCTGTCAGAACAATGTGTTTTTGAACCAAGTAACTTTTATTGCTTCTGTTTACTGCTTTGCTAAAAAACAAGTGAGGTCACCATCAAAATGTGATCAAATCAAGTGCACATTAACTGAGCTGTTTAGGTACAATCTGAGTCCATCCACATAGTTAAGTGACTTTCATGTCAGCGTGGCAGAAAAATCAGATGAACCATAGATCTTAATATTTATGCACATTGTTTTTCATATAGATGTAATCTCAATTTTATATCAATTTGGCTTGATAGCAAGTGCCTCTATCCTACCCCAGAACCACAGTCCTGACAAAATAAGAATTTGTATCTTTCTCATAACGAGCTACCTTCTCCCGTGGTAGAGTCGTAACTTTCAGTGAGACTCAGTTTCCAATGTGTAGGCCAAATGTCACCTGCCACTGGCCAAATGTTGCCTTCAGATATACAAATTGGACATCTCATATTTGCCATCATATTTCTACTGGACATCAACAGATTAGCTCTGGATTAAGTATGCCATTGATAAGATCATTCGTTATATATCAAATCACATGTTTACCTCAGGCCTAATGGGCACTAAGAAATATCTGTGTACAGTACTGGCTCTTTCTTTCACTAATGTCATTAAACTACTGGAAGTTCAAGATGCCCATAGTCCCAGTTGGTCTGCAATGCCAAATTATCCTTACATCACTCAAATATAGCACCTAATCATTTGTCTCTTGCCTTGGTCTCTAGCCTGAATCCTTGACCCGAAATGAAAAAATGTTTCCCCTACCAAAGGCATGTATGAGGGCAACTCTGGTGTGTACTACAAATAAAAGAAAAGGAGATATCTACAAATTAAGAATTCAGAAGGATGAAGACAGTTCTTTACTTCAAAAATGCACTAATCTACATGTTAAATAACTATAGTTTCATCCTTGTATTTCACATCAGTTCAACATGACTCCTTTGAACATTAGCGAAGGAGAGTGAGAGGCTTAACCTGTAGCAAATATAAGTAAGATGCAGCCAGCCTTTGCAGAGCTCATAGTCCAGTTAAAAGGAAATATCCCACCCTGCACTGCACTTTGATTTCTTTTATGTGAGTTCACACTATAAAAAAATCATGACATGCTCCAAGGATACAGTATGAAGATCATTTTCTTAGAATTAATCTTTGCTCTTTTCCAGATTTTATTTCATTCAAATTATTCCAAGAGGCAATACATTGATTATTACAGCTCTCAGGATCTTGCCTCTCCTCTGAGCTGTCTGGTAGAAGGTGATAAGTCTGTTTAGAAATTTTATAACAAGATAAAACTAGAAAATATTCATTAATGCATTCTTTCATGCATTTAACATTTATAAATCACCAACTGTCTGACAAGCACTATGCAAAACACTATGTAGAATGAGTCAATTTTACAGGACAGGCAATGATTCCCAAAGAACTCATATTACAATCTGTACTATAATGTTGGGTTACAAAGTTTGAGTTTTTATTATTTAAAGTTCAGTGATAACTCTTCTGCTTTAATTCATATTGTACCCCAAATTTAATTGTGTTATGTACAGGTATATCCTATACCTCAATCCCCAGTATAGACTACATTTCTGATGTTTCTTTTGTGATTATTTGGCTTCCTTTTCCAGTAACATTTTAAGAAAAGAAGGCAGAAAGATTAACTTTTGCATGCTTGGTTTCACAGAATGGAGTCCTCATTTCCTAAACCAGGAGGATCTATTGGTACACTCGTGAAAATACAGTAAATATGAACCTGAAACTTCAAGTCAAGGTGCCAAAAAGTGCCATTTTCATATGCACATGGGGAAACTGTCGTCTCCCACTGCCCACTGCAGCATGGTTTCCTTTGCTTCATATAAGAGAGATTTAGGTCTTTCACCTCTAAAGTAACAGGTTCTGCTTTCTGAACATATTTCCATTCAGACTATAAGTGAACAACTTCTATGGGTTGGAGAACACAGTTGACTCTATAATGTGATTGTGAGGTCCCATAGATATGATAATGTATTTCCAGCTCTACCAATACATATTCTCCCTGGATTCCAACCACACACCTAGCATCAGCTTACTTGATTTCATGAAGTCTCCTTCAACCTTTTTCACTACAGTGTGCCATTCCTAATGCCGAGAAGGCTCATTGCTTGTCTAGCTATATACTTGAAATTTTTTATATTTTACTTTTTTTCTTTAATCTACAAGCTTTGTTATGAAAAACTTGCAAATAAATTCTTCAGATTTTATCTCTTTGTGGAAAAGATTTTCTCTAGCCACTAAATTTTATCTAGGTCCCACATATTGATTTTTTATTAGAGTCCAGATCCCTTCCATTGAAGAATATATATGTAACTATATATTGCATGCATTTTGTTGAATGCGTAGTTCACCATCAGTTAGTTTAGTTTACAAATATGGATTGTGGCCTACTTCTGTGCCCAGCAAATGCAGATACCTAATAATCTGCATAGAGCAAATGATATACAAAGGCTGTAACAGGAGAATACATAATATATAGTACCTAGGCCATGAAGTGCCTTGAGGATTCAGGAGTCAAAAGGATCAACTTGCATTAATGTGGTCAGAAGAGATTTAATAGGTGAGAAGGAGCTTTAACTGGGTCTGAGATACTAACTAAAACTGGCCAAAAATGGTGGGGGTACACGGACAATACTCATACACAGAGTTCAGAGGCCAGAATCACAGTATACTAGTTAAATTATTCCAATATTTATTCCAATTCAGCACATTTTTTTTCTAGACAAAATTTTGAAGACTTTTCTTTTAATTGATTGTCTTGTCCCTGTGAAATGGTCTAGAGAAAAGCAATATTTAACATGCCCTCCTGGTTATCGATCCTATCACCCAGCCCTAAAAATAACAGTACACTTGGATTCAAAATATAAAGAGGTTAAAAGAGAGTCAAATTGTGGCCAAGCTATTTAGACAGACATTATGAAAGTTGGCAGAGGTGGTATAAATATTTTAAAAGGCCACAAATGATCTATCAGAGAATTAGATCAGAATGCTAGGAGACTGATTGCTCTCCTACAAATCGAGGCTACAAGTATCAACCTCCCATGAGTTTTAAAAGCTAGGGTGCCCTGCCAACCTTCATTTCTGTTTAAATTACTTTCTATTACAAATACAAAGATTCATGTTCACTTAAATCCCCAGTCTGAATATAGAAAGATAAAAATATAAAATATTTTACTTTTTTCTTCTGTTTTAAGCATTCTTTGTAAATTAGTGCAGAATTCATGCTATGTTAAAATATTAAAAGAAGTGTGTTAAGTTATTACCTTGTGTTCTTCTGTAAGTACAAACATGTATAAGTTTTTAACTATTATACAAGATGAATTAAAAATTGTTCATAAGTGATTTTAAACTGTAATTTGGTCATATCTTAGTATTTCTGTTGCTGCAATGAAACACCACCACGGCAAAAAATCAAGTTGGGAGGAAAGGGTCTATTTGGTTCATACTTCCATATTACTACTCATCTTCAAAGGAAGTCGGAACAGGAACTAAAACAAGGCAGAGCCCTGGGGACAGAAGTTGATTCTGAGGCCATTGAGGGGTGATACTTGCTGGCTTGCTCTTCATGCTTTGTTAAACCTTCTTTCCTATAGAAACCAAGACCACCAAACCAGAGATACTACAACCCACAATGGGCTGGAACCTTTCCATTAATCACATAGGAAGAAAATGGCCTACAACCAATTTCACAGAGGCATTTTCTCACTTGAGGTTCTCTCCTCTCAGATGACTAGCCGTCACGAGTATTATTCTCTGTAACAAATGAAAATCTAGAAAACATAAAAATATATGAAGTAACCAAAGTGTACACAGTCATTTAGAAAAGAAGTAAATCAAGCGAGGCCAGCTGTTCATTATCCCTAGCCTTTTGACTTGAAGATCCTGGCACAAAAGGACCTTACTCACCCAAACTCATAGGTCAAAGTTAAGGTTGCTGAAGTGATCACAATCTCCCCGAAAAATGCAAAGTATTGAAATACTGAGAGAAAAAAACTACAGAATATTTAAGGTTATTTTTCTTAAGACTGTTTTTAAATACCAAGCCATCATGCATAGCATGAAATTACACAGAGTAAGCAAAAAGCAAGGGAAAGGTATAAAATGAATCAGACCACAGACTCAATTGGGAAGCATTCAGACCTCCATCAGCCAAAGTTGTGAGTAACTGGAGCAGAATGTAGAGACTCCATAACATTTGCACCCTAGAAGTCAGGGTCAACCAGCAGGATGGAGACATTGGAGAGATAAGAAAAGTCCACTCCATCCGCTTAGTAGGAAATGAGTCAAAGCTGAGAAATATCAGTAAGTCTGATGATTTAGCAATAGACAGCATCCAAACAGAAGCAGAAACAGGAAATGTCTAAAAGAAAACTGAGCAAACCCACCATAATCTACGGGACCATTTAAAGTTGAAAGTGAAATTGAAATGAAAATATGTCCTATACTTGTTGTAAACTCGTATCACCAAGAAATTCTGGTAATTCAAAAGCCCAGGGAAGTGAATTATGAATCAAGTCACGCTAAGACACACCATCATCTAAAATAGAAAAACCCTAAAAGTAATTACAAAGAAATGGGGATGTTTAATTAATAAATGGGCCAGTGAACTGAACAGACAGTTTCTAAATTAAGAAATACAAATGTTTAGTAATTGTTTTTAAAGTGAGTTCAACACATCTAGCCATCAGAGGAGGTCAACTTAAAATGGCATTGATATTCTCTCTCATCCCAACCATGAAACCAATGACAACACATAATACTAAAGTCAACCTATTCTGAGTTGTATAGTATATACTCACAATGGGATAGTTAGGCAGAAATAAAAATAAGATATAGAAAAAATGGATGAAACTAAAAATTCAGGCTCAAAAAAATTGACATCATATATTCTTTCCCATATATCTACCCTAACCTCTGTTAAATGTGTTTCTAAGTGAAACTCAATGTGAATGCCAGTAAAACCAGAAAAGGATCCATAGTACTTGAAAAAAAATAGCTTTGAAGGCGAGGATGGGGAAGATCAACAGAATGAAGTGAAAGGAGAAATAATGAGTGAGAAGTTTTCTGTGAGATGGGGAACAGAGAGATGTGGCAGAAGCAAGGAGAAATTAATCGACTTGTAATATGTATTGCAAACCCTATTTCAGTGTTACATTGTAGGCTAATTTTAAAAACAAAAATAAAATATTAAAATGCATTTAAAATGTATGTTACACACACATACACAAGCAAAAAGAGGAATGTCCAGAGACTTCATAAAAAGAAACTTCATAAAAACTACTGAATGTTAGGAAAAAATAGAATTTTATAATGCTGAAACAAACAATTTTTATGTTCAAAGGAGGGGAAGTCATTTTTCAGATAAACAACAACAACAAAAAAAATGGTGTGTGTTATCAGTCAATGTGTGTTACTAAGGAGAGGTAAAGAAAACCCTGCAGAAGAACAATGGTTCCCCATGGAAACTGCTCTGGATGCAGCATGGAATGCTCCTGAAATGTCAGCTGTGCATGTGAATAAATTATACAATACACACAGCTTAAAATTTAGTTAAAATATAAACAATAAGTGAGGCAGGATTTAAAGTCTGGGAATTTAAGGGAAAAGAGATCCACAACCTGGAATCTGGCCAAAGCCATTGGCAAATGGAGAAGCACGAACCAGAACAATTGACAGTTGCTGTGAAAATCGTAGGTATAGAAATATTAGTTTTTATATCTATTTTATGCTAAAATACCAATGAGCCAGTTTTCAGGTCAGAATATAAATGACCAGGAGTGTGGCCTTATTCTTCTCCTCAGACATTTTTATGAAATCACAAATATTATTTATTTACTTGTTTACAGTAAATATATTCTACACATCTACATTCTTGTAATCTGTACTTTTATGTTAACAGCCTATTTTATGCCCCTCAGATAGGTCCCTATGATCTTATTTAGGCTCCTTAGTAATCTGTCAACGATAATAGCTTTAAAACCTACCAAAGTCATATATGTAACTCTAAGGACACTGAAGTGTTTTAACCATTAGAGAAGCCTAGACCATTGTCAAATGTGTCTTGATTTATTCCTGATAAAAATCTTCCCATTTTATAACTACCATGCTTTAAAATTATACTTAAAATATCTTTTAATAAATCTCAACATTGATGTATACTGGCTCACTGTAAATTTCTCTTCTGCATTGGAGTGAAGGATCGGGTTTTACTTGAGTTAAGGTTAAAAATAAGTGAAACTCCTCAGGTAATTGCAGGAGACAACACAGGGATATGTCTCTGCCCTGTAGCCAATAATAAACTAGACAGAACTGTGTGTGTCCACAATACCAACACTTAGGAGGCTAAGGCAAAAGAATCACAACCTCTAGAACAGCCTGGATTATACTGATTATACATAAAACCCTGTTTAAAAAACAAAAGAATCAAAAAATAGTTAATAATAAAAGTAACATAATCATGGGACTATAATACACACAGAAATGAAACTTATGTCCAAAATATGAAACATGATACAAAGTGAATTAGAAATAAAGTCTGGATGTTCTCACAAATATATGGAAAATAATAGCCCAATATTTTTAGATAAATAAATTTATTGCAAATTCTACATAATCAGTTAAAAAATAGACATCTATAATGTACACATATGAATATATAATAGTATTTATATCTAAAAAATTATCAGGAGGAGAAAATGAACAATCACCATAGTGATGAAACAGATAGAAAACAAATGCATTGGGCACTTAAGTTACCTATTTCAAATTGTATATTAAGTATAAAAGTACCAAATAAGCCAATTAAATACAGAAATTACTAGACATAATCAAAGCTAGACCAATATATATGTTTATCTATAATTTTAAATATCTAAAAGTAAAGATACTTATTTATAATAATTAAAGGATAGATATATGAGAAAAAACTAACTGTGAGTGAGCTGAAAAAGGTTAAATTAGCATCAACAGAGTGAATTTCAGAACAAGGAATTTTCCAGATATGATGGGAAATTAAATATACAACTTTTTAAGCTGTATTATTTTTATGTTTCTGTAATAAAACACAATTAGTAAAGCAACTTATAGAATGAAAAGTTTATTTGAGCTCATAGTATTGAAGGGGTAAAATTCTGTCATGGTAGGAAAGCACAGCAGCAAACAGTAGGCACTGAAGTAGTAAAAGGAATTCAAGAGTGAGCGCACATCTCCAAGCACCAGTACAAAGTGGAGAAAGCAAACTAAAATTGGAACAAGATTTTTAATCTCAAAAACACCTTCAGACACATATTCCCTCAGCAACACTGAACCTCTAAACTAATGACAATTGGAGACCCAAGTTCAAGTATCTGAGCATATAAGAGACATTCTCCCAAACCACTAAAAGAGACATAAATATATTGATGATATTTTAATGGAATCATTTACATATCAGTAAATAGTGTTTTAAAACTTGTTTTATATTTATTGATTAATTATTGTTGAGGAAGGGCATGTTGGTACCACGCACGTAGTACATGTGTGAAGGTCAGAAAACAACATACAGAAGGCAGTTTTCCATTTTACCCATGTGGGACCCAAAGATCTAATTCAAGTTGACAGGATTGGCAGCCAAAACCTTTACTCACTGAGATATCTAACCATCCCAAAAATAAGAATTTTAAAATAATATAAAAATTTAATCACTGTGTCTGCTGTCAATCACTAGATGAAATTACCTTTGATTTGACCTAGTTGATACTCATGAAATATTTCTGTCCAATGTATTTCAGGAGCATCTGACATTAAGTTAAGCCAGCTGAATCATCATGAAGGTTCAATAAATATAAAGAGATTTAACTCCCACAAAGTAGGTTCTCAAACTGATGTAATTATTTCACAATTTTTTTTCACAGTTTCTTGGGATATCATCAAACATTCTGAAAATTAACAGCACTATCCTAAGTGAGTCACCATCAAGAGGAAGTCACAGAGGACATTACAAAATATTTTGAACAGATATTAAGGAAGAAGATGTTTTATTCACACAACATTAAAACAGTGTTTAGACAGAAAACAAATTAAATTTAAAAAATATAAATTATTTACATTCAATTAGGTGAGCTTTAATCTTTAGTTTTTAATACTAAGACATTTATTATTTCTGTGTGTGCACAGTTCTGTTTGAATGTGTATGCATTTGCACACATGAGCACACGAACTGTGGTGCACATGAAGAGGTCAGAGGCTATGAACTTAGAGGAGTTGATTCTCTTCTTCACCGGGAGTCAGAGTTTGCACTCAAGTTGTCAGACCTGGCAGTTAAGCATCTTAATCTGCTAAACCATCTTGCTGGTTCCAGGCTTTACCCTTTACAAGCTTCCAAAAGAACAAATTAAGTAAACATGAAGGAAAGAAATTGTAAAAATCAAGAAATGCTGGTGAAATCAAAACCAATTTTTTAAAAATTGTTAAAATGGGTAATTCCCTATCTAAATTCATCAATGAAAAGTAATAAGAATTTAGCTGTTGTATATCTAGAAGAAAAACTTGTCATCTGAGGTCCTATAAACACAGAAAAAGCTTAAAACATTTTATCAATTAACATAACATATTATATAGAAACACAATTATTAAAATCAAAACTAAACAATACAGGTGGTAAGAACTAACCAAAATACACCTATTTAAAAACTGCAAATAGAATTCAAAATTCTCCTTCTTTCAGACCACAATATCTTCACATATAAGCTACAAACTGTGGAGAAGAACTTCTACACAGAGTAGTTTTGAACAGATAAAAAGAGCAAGCTTTTTTAAAACCATCAACTTCAAAGATGCCCTCAAAGTGACATCAGAGAAGAGAGGATGCCATGAACTACTTTGTAATTGTACTTTTTGAGGGGGCTGCCAGCCCACGAATAATGACACTGAGACTCATTATTAACTATAAAAGCTTGGTCTAGCTTCGGCTTGTTCTCAACTAGCTCTTGTAACTTAACTAACCCGTATTTTTTAATCTATGTTCTAACATGTGGCTCATTTCTTCATTCTCATATTGCGTGTTCTGCTCTCCCCATGTCCTGCTCTCCCTCCATCTAATTCTTGCTGCCTACCCTGCCTTTCTTCTTCCCAGAGTCCTCTCTATCCCCAGAAGTTCTGCCTAACCTCTTCCTGCCTGCCTACTGGCCATTCAGCTTGTTATTAAACCAATAAATGATACCTTGGCAAAGACACAACTTCAGAGTGTAAACAAATATTCTGCAACACGACTTGGTATTTTTTATGACTACAAATGGAAATATCCTCAAAAAATATCAAACTGAAGGAAAAAATGTTTAAAAATTAGCATATATTGATCAAGTAGCACTTGCTTCTGGACTCCAAGGGACTTTAGTGATTAAAAATTCTTAGCAGAATAAAAAGAGGAAATGCAATCATCTTAGCAGATGCTTATGTCCATAACAAATATCTAAATATTTATTTCAATAATTCTTGACAACCTAAGAATGAAAAAAAAATTCTTCAACAGCAGAAGACAACACTGGAAAGCCACAACTAACAGCCAAAGTACTAGAGAAAGGTGGTTTTCTTCAGATGTGAGAATATTAAGGAGAGATTGCTCTCACCATTTCATTTAGTGTTTGTTGCGAGGTCTATTTATTATAACTAAGCAATTGAACAGAAATAAATCAAAAGCACACAACAGAAAAGAAAAGATGCTGGTCTTTGAGGGGCGAGTTTAAGATTGGGTCTCTCTATATAGTCTTGGTTGTCCTGGAAACCACTACTTAGACCAGGCTGACCTTGAACACAAAGATCACTCTGCCTTTGCCTTTTGAGAGAGTACTGGGATTAAAGATGCACACCAAAAGGCCTGACTAATGTTAAAGTCTTATAACAGAATTGTCTAAGTAATATAGAAAGTTACAACTCTATAGTCCTGATTGAATCTACTGAAATCACAAATAGCACAGGAACAAAATACAACAAACAGTTGTATTTCCATTGGCTAGAAAATTTGCATTACTATTTCAAATGGCATAAAATGTTAAATATTTAATATTTTAAATTTTATGATATCCAAATAATTTTAAAAGATTAAAAACATAGACACTAGAAACTCTAAAATGTCATTGAGAGATTTAAAGATAATCCTAGTATTGCATGCTGATTTATTGGGTCAAGACTTGCTGTTGTTTAATTTTTGAGACAGGGTTTCTTGTGTAGCTTTGGATGCCCTGAGAATATCTCTGTAGATCAGGCTGGCCTTAAACTAACAGAAATATTCCTGCGTCTGCCTCCTGAGAGCTGGGATAAAATGTGTGAGGCACCACCATTGGCTTGGATCAGGATTATTAAGGTATAATATTGGTAAGGTATCATTATCCCAGAAAAAAACACTGACATTTTTATAGCAATGGCAAGCAGACTAGATAATTTATATGAAAAAAATAAAAAATTCAGAATAATACAATTTATATCACTTGATTTCAAGACATAGTAAAAAATGTGGTATGGACATAACAATTTTTATATTTATCAATACAGAGTTCAAAAATGCTATACAACATCATATTTAACAGGTGTTCTACACTGGTTTGCATGTGAAATAGCCTCACAGTTTGATGATTTGGAGCATTTGGTCAACAGTTGGTATCATTGTTTGGAGAGGTTGAGGAACCATACTCAGGAGGAGAGGCCCACCTTTTATAAGTAGGCACTGGTGGGGGGGAGGCCGTATGAGTCAGCTTGAAGCTGGCCCTCTCATCCTCGATGACAAGTTGAAAGCACCCGTACCCAGGCTTCAGCCCTATCTATATACCATGTCCCCCCAGCCTGTGAGCTAAAATAAATCCTTCCCTAAGTTGCTTCTTCTAGTGTGTGATAAAATAAAAATCCTTCTCATAGAACCCTAGGCAGTGGCACTATTAGAAGGTGTATCCTTACTGGAGAAAATGTGTCTCTAGGACTGGGTTTTGAGGTCTCCAAAGCTCAGATCAGACCTAAGTGGCTCATAGTCACTCCCTGCTGCCTGTGGATCCAAATGTAAATCTCTCAGCTACCTCTCCAGCACCATGTCTGCCTGCTGCCATGCTTCCTGTCATGATGATAATGGACCAAACCTCTCAACTGTAAGCCAGGTGCAATTAAATGTCTTCCTTGTAACAGTTGCTGTGTGACCATCATGTCTCTTCAGAGCAATAAAACATTAATTAAGGCATCAGGTGTTTAGTCACAGCAATGATAAACTAACAGTTTCCAAGGGAGTTAAAGGGATTTTTTTTTTAAGTATAAATAATTATTTTGGAGCAAGCTATTCTGAGAGTTAATTCAAAATATAATGAAGCCCTAAAATTCAAAGAAGTGTTACAAACTTCTAGAGGGATTATACAGGTAAAATAGGAAAAGAATTTTTAGGAATCTAATCATAAATTAAAAAAAGAAAAGTGATAAATTCATGAAAATTAAAAAATAAATTGCTCCTCAAAACCTACCCTTAAATAAGAAAGAAAAAATATATTTATTTATTGGTAAGGCATACATAAAAACTCTCAATATCACTAGACATTGGGGAAATGCAAATTACAGACTAAAGGAAAATCATTATCATAATATGCTAAAATATAAAAGATGAACAACATCAACTTTGCCAAGAATAGGGAACAAACAGAACTTTCATGCACTTCTGGACAAATGATAAAGTGACATGTCATTGAGTGAAAACTTTCGATAGCTGTTTATAAATTTGACCTTGTATATTTAATATTCCGTTCCAGTATACTTATATGGATAAATTATCCTATATGAACAAATTTCCAAGAAAAGACACATAAAGATATTTAAAAGAACTTTAATGAGAATTACCCAAATTGGAAGCACACAAATACCTTTACTAAGCACTCTATGCATAAACTATCACTCAGTAATGGATAGAAATTAAGTTACAGATAGGAATGATGCTGAGCTAAGGAAGACAGAAAACAAAAAACATACATGTTACATGACTCATCACATATAAAATTTTTCAAATATAATATTAATTTTTACCAAAATAAGTGGATCACATGTTTTCTGGGGCCTACCATGGAGGAAAATTTGTTAATTTGTTGCAAAGAAGAATGATGAAAATTTTAATGAGACGGCCTGTATCTTCATTGGAATAGAGATCACATGATTGCATGAAGTTGTGAAAATTCATCACCAAATATTTTAGAAGGAATGCTTATTGTTTATATGTTTCTGTGGCTACAACTCAATAGAACAAGTTTACCTTGTGTGTTCAAACTCCCTGTGTTAGACCACACACATACACACACACACACACACACACACACACACACACACACACACAGAGAGAGAGAGAGAGAGAGAGAGAGAGAGAGAGAGAGATTCATCTTCACATCTTTTTTAAGCTTCCATCACAGCACCATTTTTCATGGACAAGGCATCATGACTTGAATTTATCCTTCTCCAGCCAATAATTATTCACATTTGTCTTCAGTTTATAGGCTAAGCAGCATAGTGATCAAGGTATTTTGATTTTGTTTTTTCCTTTAATTTGTTTTATAAGAAATGTCTGACAATGATACTAGGTATATTTCTTTATGGAATAAATTTATTTCTGAGGATGGTAAGGAGGGGGAGAGAAAGAAGGAGAATGACAATCCATAAGCATGTACAAGCACCTATATGCAAATGAGGCCAGTACGGTGCATGAGTGTCCATCTCTCCTACTCTCCACCTATTCCTTCAAGGTAAGGCTTCTTCCTGAACCTGTAGCTCATGCTTTCTCATCACTGTGAATCATTGTGCTACAACAACACCCATCTCTACCTCGTCCTAAGATCCAGGCTCACCTCTGCATGAAATACAAGTTTTGTGACATCAGTATCAAAACTCTGATCCTCATGATTCTGTTCCACATGATTCCACAGCAAATGCTCTAACTTCTGAGTCCTTTCTCTAACCTTGAGCTTCTTTTTCTTCTGTAGAAAAGAAAAATACTTTCCTTTTGTCTCACCTTGGTACTTTCTGTTATTTTTCTTTAAACTTAGTACGTAAGACTTTTTTAAAGAAGAATTCAGTAGGACAATTTTTAGGAACACTCCTCAGCTACGGTCCTGATATTCTCTAGTAACTCGGAATCAAAATCAGGTGTCCTCACCATGTCAACTGCTCCTGGTCATTAAATCTAGCTGATTGAAGAGTGTTATGTAAATCTAGCTACCTAAAGGATTTGGAGAAAACTGGAAGCTTTCTGGACTGACTAGTAAGGAAGGCAATTAAGAGCAGTAGAGTCTAGACAGCCTTGATAGGAAATAATGCCAAAATCATAAGGCCTGGACAAGATGAAGTGTCTGCACACTATAGTTCTCTCCAAACAATTTTTGCAAAATAATCAGAAGAGATTTCAATGTTATTTATGTCTTTTAAATTCTTGATTTAATTTAATGTGAATGAATGCAGAAAAAGAACTATATTATTGTTATTGAGTAGAAATGACAGTGTATGTTAAGATGTTTCGTGCATGCTCTGTGCCTTAGACTTTGCAGCACTAGATCTGTCATAAGTACATGTATAGATAGGCTCAAGCATTCTAAAATGCTAACATTATTATAAGACATGAAGTGGAAACAGCTTCATCTACAGATAACAGAATTGTTAAGGATCTGTCTTCAGAGGGACAGGTGGACTAGGTAGTTCCAGATTTCAAAAGTTTTGGAAATACTCTCTTAGTAGGGTGCATTAGAGAGGTGGCAGGGGGATGATGGTACCCAAATAAGAAAGTACTACTTTGTTTTTTAGGAAAAAATGTATCTCAACTACAAAACTCCTTGGAAATTTAAATAATAAGTTTATTATGACTCACAGTTTAAGTACACAATCCATGAGAGTGAGGAAGTCAGACAACAAAAAGCTTTAAACAATTGGCTATACCTGAGGAGGCAAAGGACAATCCCTGCATGTTGCCTCTCAGCCCCTTTTTCAATTTACATAGCCCAGGATCCCAGCCAGCAAAGGGTGCCCCCACAGTAGGCAAGTTTGCCCACCTCAATTAATCTAGCCAAGTTAATACCACACAGGCATGCCTGCTTACCATATAGCGTCTATAAAGTTGACAGTTAGTACTGGCTGTCATAGTTCCCAGGAAGATTTATACTCTCTAGTGTTAGCTATAGGCAGAAGTTGTACTTTAAAGGCTACCAAATGTCTCCCTTTGTGATCATCTTAAAGAGGAATGTTCACAAAATGCTTGTACAAATAAAAGTAGATGAACTTCTCTGAGAAACTAAAAATCTGACTACCTTTCACTTATATTTGAAATACATATTTAAGTAACTATTTAGTCATAATGGAGGGAAACAAATTTTTGATTAGTAAAATTCATATTAAATTTGAACATAATTTATTATAGCCATTGAGCATAACATTTTATTTTAAATATTTGAGTTCTCATTAAATTGCTGAAAACCAAACATCATCACCTTAAAAGGTAAAGTGAAATATTTGAATTGTTAAATAAAATAAATTACTGGTTTCCAATAATTTCCACTGTCCCATGTATTATTCACTTTCCAATTTTTTAGCTAACTGCAGAATGAAGTGACTGGCCTCAGGTTTGGTATATGCTTTCACCCTGTAATGTCAGCCCTCATGGAATTCACAAAAGCACCTTCAGAAATAAATTGGTATCCTGGAAAGTGATCATTCACTTCCTTGTTCGCTCAAAGGTGATGACTTTGTCATGAATGGGACCAGTTATCCATGGGAATCTGAATTAATTGTCAGTGTTTTCTGACTTACTGCTTAGATCACGATGTAAAATGGCTACTTGGTCACATCAACCCCCCTGTCCCTGCCCCCGCCCCTGCCTCCAGTCTAGTTTTGGAGAAACTTTCAGTCAAACGTTATTGGTGGATAAAATTCTCAGTATGAAGGAGTGAATATATTTCTTCCTAGGAGGTCTTCCTAATAAGTGTTTTAAGGGTTTTGTTGGTGGTGGCACTGCTGCTGCTGCTGCTGGTGGTGGTTTAATGTGGTAGATTTTATTAGCCTATTTAAAAACTATTTCTCTCCTACAAGGTCACTCTCTGATAAGAGAATCAGGTTACAATGAAAAGAGGAAACACCATAATAGTTGTTTAAAATAGACCATAGCTCTCTTCAGAAGACTCCTAATAGTCCATGATTATATTCCATGGTTATTTCCACTGGTTTTCGAAAGTTAGCTTGCATCAGAATCACCTGAAAGATTGCTAAAGGCCATTTTCTCAGCTACTTCCCAAGAACTTCCTTTCCAGAATCTCAGGAGAACATGAACATTTTTACATTTTTAACAAATGTTCAATTGCCAGTGGTGTTACTTACATGGAATCACATCTTAAGAAATCATAATCAATTCATAGGACACTGCAGTTCTACAATCAAACTTAGAGTTGTCAAATATCAGATGGTTATAAGATTTGTTTTGTTGCTTGGTTTCATTTTTATTTCTTCTTTTTCCCCTAAACCTATAATGGTGGTAGCATGCCAGTTGAGGACTCTATTAAAAATTTTAAAAACCTCTTCGCATTGATCAACCTTGGAGACATAAAGAGCAGCAAGAAATATAGGCTTCCTGGCTCCCCTGAAATAGCAATAACAATTCTAACAATATTATGTAGATTTTAATTATCACGTTCCATATGTTAATAAGTACCATTTGCTAGCAATTGCTTCCATTTTTGGTTCTTTAAGTTTTGGAGAGCTAGAGACAGTAATTTTTTAAAGTTTTGTGGCAGATTTGGTGATAAAACAACCTTAAAAATCCCATCTTGTATAATAAGGAATAGTCATTAAACAAATACAAATATATAATAGATAAATTCCAAACAGTAACCACTGTCATTACTAGCTAACACATGAGTGAAAATTAGGAACTAAATGACATTAGCACTTTATTTATTTATTTATTTATTTATTTATGTATGTATGTATGTATGTATGTATGTATTTATTTATTTATTTATTTATTTTTAAAGATTTATTTATTTATTATGTATACAGTGTTCTGCCTGTTTGTGTCCCTGCAGGCCAGAAGAGAGCACCAGATCTTATTACAGATGGTTGTGAACCACCACGTGGTTGCTGGGAATTAAAGCTCTGGAAAAAGCAGTTGAGTGCTCTTAATCACTGAACCATCTCTCCAGCCCAACATTAACACTCTAAAAATATAGATAAAATGAAAAATAAGGCTAATAAAGTGTTTCATCCAATTGTGTACAACATACTAATGTGAATAATGACTATTTAGTATATACACTTGATGATTAGATTCAGAAGACAAATGACAGGCAGATAAGATTACAAACTGGAAGGATTGAGAATCGTCCAGTGAGTTTTAACTGGGAAAAAATATAATGCAAACAAGCCACTAGAAACACAAAAGTCTCATAGGTTTTAAATATATAGTTTTATTGTTCTCAGATAAATAAAAACTATCAAATATTTTGTCTCCTAAATAAATATGGAGTTAAAAATAGACAGTCTGGAGAGAATGGTAGAAAACGAGATTGTTTAGAAGACAGAGAATGAGAAGAAAAATATTCAATAAGATAAGATCAGTCCTCGATGATGATCTAATAGCATGAAATTTAAGTGCCACATTTTGTTTTATTCATCTAGGAAAAGATGAGCATTTTAAAAAATGAGGCTACATGGCGACATTTGAGAGTCAGTATGGAATCAAGTAGCCTTGACAGTTGCTTTCTATAGTTTATTAAAGATCAGTAGTTTAAATTATAATCTTAAAATATTATAAGATGCTCACTTAGGAATCAGAATTTAAATTTATATTACTTTTCCAAACTTCAGTGAATAATAAATTGTATTTAATATTGATCAAAAGAAGAGAATGTCAACCCATCGCTCACCAGAGATGGTATAAAAAGTTGTTCATGGAGGGCTGCTGTTGTGTGAATTCTGAATGACATGTCTTAGATGGTTGAATCTGGCTGAATGTTTCATATCTGTTAAGTAAAAAATCTTAAAAGTTTTGAGACATTTTAAAATTTGATCATTCTTTTTTCCAAAATTTTTAGTTTTCTGTCACATGGTAACAGGGTCATTTTATTGAATTCATTTGTTGTCACTAGTTATAATTAGTATATTGTTGAAATTGTTTTTAATTAGTGCGTTTGTTTCCTGTTGCTGTAGTAATGCTACAATATTGGAATAACTCTGATTTATTATTTATTGCTGCCTGCATCATCTACTTACAGAGACCCTGGGTATATCATATCTTACAAAGCATAAAAACTTATGTAAGTTAGGAGTCTATCTTATATCATGCTGAGCTGAAAATCAAACTGTTGGCAGAACTGGATTCATTTCTCTGGGCTCTGGTGGTGAATTTGCTAGCTTGCTCTTTCTAAATCCAAGAGGCCACTGACATTTTGGGGATCCTCCAAGGCCAACTCAAATCTCCCTGACTATTTCTATTATCATTTTCCTCTTCTATCTGACTATCCACTTAAAAAAGACCTTTATGAGTTCATTGATTCCCACATCGGTTATCAAGAATCATCTTCTCATCTCAAGGTCCTTTACTGAATCACACTGTAAAATCTCTTTTGCTTTCAATACAATAAAATTGCCTCTCAACATCTTCAGGAGATTGGTGTCAGGACCCCTGTGAATACCAAGATCAAGAAATGTTCATCTTTTATCCAAAATATTGAAGTACTTGCATATTCCCATATTCTTGCATTTTCAATGACTAATGGATTATAATATCCAAGTCATCATTAATATTGCATGCTTGTTATACTGTTCATCAAATAATGACAAAAAACAATCTGTAAATATTTATTAAAGACAAAGATTTTAAAATATTCTCCACCTACAGCAGCATGCATCTACATATGTGAAGTCAATGTACATGGAGATCCAGCTGCAAACACAAATCTCAGAGAATGGAGTGGGAGCCACTTCCCAACTGACCCTGGTGTTATTCAGTGCATCTCACTCATTCACTGTCCTAGTGGATTCTTCTCAAACATGCAGAGAAAAAATATGTATCCAAATCACTTACATTTCTGACCCAGCCACAAGAAGTCATTCTAGCATTCACATTTGCTCTCATTCATGTTCACACACTTGCTCTCATCTGCTTTAGTATATTACGTACTCTCAGTGAAGAGCCTAAAACATAATGGTGCATCTTCACTACATTTTGTAACTCATACATTTGCTTTCTTTTTAAAACAACATACCATGTAAAAAATGCAAGATAAGCCATAGATGCCACATTATATTTGGTAAAAAAAAAAAAATACTGAATATATTTTGGTGGCTTAAAAATCTTAACAATTTATTCTTATTTTATACATATTAATCCAATAGTTTCGTTCTGTCTGGACTTGCTGAAAGAGGGTGAAATAAAGAACATGTTAAAGGTCTTCCCACAGATGTTGCTGTTTCATTTGGTATCTAAGAAAGGAACAAATTTATGTGTTTTATGCTTTCCTATTTACATACTATTTTCCTAACCACAGAAATTTACTTATACCATATGGCAAACCAACAAGGAGAAAATCATTTGTAAATGTATTAAATGTTACATAAAATTAAAATAAAGAGTACTCAAAGATAGTCAGGTACTATTTCATTTAAAAGTTAATTCATTCTGTAACCTGATTATACAAATTGATTCTTTTAATTAGGGTACATTGATGAAATCTAAGCTTCCAGAATAACAACTCAGGAAAAATTATATCTAATTAATGCAGTTCATAGCAACTTCCATAGACCTCTATGATGTTGATTTCTTATATGGGAAAAATTAACCAGGAATAACTCATATGAAATAGTAGTGATATTCACAAATATAATGACAAAATATATAGGATAAAAATATTCAGAAGTATCATCAAAGGAAAGCTTCTTTGTTAATATTTATTTCATAATAATGTTTGTGATACTGTATGAAAAGTATAAAAGCATACTTCTTTTACATTTGGCAAATGCTTACTTTTATTTCTAAGATTAAAAAATCAGCTAGGTATTTTAAATTATCTACAATTAAATTATAATCTATAATCACTCACCATTAAGTAAAGCATATGTTAATTAGAAATTCTAGACTAATTGCAGGCTGTCAGATACATATGTGTAATAAAAATTTCTTATTTTCATAATAGCCTATAATTATATGTTTTACAATAGACTAATGGAGTTTCAGGAGCCATTATGTGAGGCTCCTTCTTATTAAACAGCACCATATATAATTCAAGAAGAGCTGTTTTCTTCTTTGTGCTATCAAAAAATGGATTAAAGCTAAATAAAATTCAAGTTCACAAAACTATAGTCAACTTGAATTAATAATTAGAGAACATTCAGGATGGTTCCTCTTCAGGGCGGCTTTTGTTTTTCTGTGTTCATGATAAAGGATTGAATTAACGACTAAGGCACATCTTTACCCAAGTAGGAAAGATGTGTCAAGATACCAAATATGCTGACAAAATAATGAATCAACTCTACTAGAATTTCCCCAGAGACACCAAAGCTAATTCTTAGTTTTATTGTTATATTTACCCTTGAATAGAACTGATGAAAGCGAAAAAATAACAATAAAATAACTTTGGGGTGTTATTTCTCAACCTGGAAGACAGGCCTTTGAGATACCTATTGGGATTATCTTAATTAGAGGAGGTGGCATGTGGTGTGGAGGGATTCAGGTGTCAGCTGATAAGATCCGAGGATGCTTATCCAGGGTCCTGGGCCACTGAAGGGGGAGTGGCCAATCCCATTCAATCCCATTGATAGGGGGCTGCTGGGCCGCCAGAAAGCCTGTTTGCCTGGTTCCTGTCTGCTGGAGAGACCGGTTTGGAATCCATCATCCATCGTTCCAGACTCCAGTCCCTGTTCAGGCTCCATTATAAGCTGTTACCTGTATCGTGAGTGTTGGTTTATATTTTAATAAACATTAATCTTGGATTGGTGCCTTCTAAATAAAACTCCGCCTACAATGTGGCATTATTTCTTATGATGGCATCCTGGGTTAAATAAAAAGTGTGTGTGTGTGTGTGTGTGTGTGTGTGTGTGTGTGTGTGTGTGTACAAGTAACAACAATTAGTATAAACAGGGGCCATGAATTTTAAAAAGAGAGAGGAATGGGGATATGATGAAATGGTTTGAAGGAAAAACAGGTAAGGGGGAAATGATAAAGTTAATTTAAATTCACAATAAAAAATTTACTTTAGGAAAACAGTGAGTTGAGCAGATTCATTTGCTACTACTCTCTGATTCTTGACTTTACATGGAGTGCAACCAGATGCTTCAAGTCCCTGCCACTGTGGGTTTCCCACCATAATATATTGGAACCTCCGAGTGTAAGACAAAATTAACTATTTTGTGTTGGTTAGTCCTGTGTCAACTTGGCACAGATCAGAGTTATCTGAGCCAAGGGCACTAAAACTGAGAAAGTTCTCCCTTAATATTGACCTGTGGGGCATTTTCTTGATTGGGGAATTATGTAGAAGGTCCTAGGACACTATGGATGATGCTATCCATGGGCAAGTAGTGTATACAAAAAAAGCATACTAAGGCAGCCAACCAGAACAAACCTGTCAGTTGATGTGGAAATGCCTTTCTGTATGCTGAGAATCTCAATCTTTAAATAACGGAGCTGTTTTGGCCCTTGACAGGCACCGTAGAAAAAGTAGGCAGAGGAATCAGAATAGGTTGGAAAGGAAGGGCAGAGTCAGGGACAGATCAAGCAAGCCACCCCAAGTGCAGCTGGCTCGGTCTAGTGGTTAGGATTCTCTACTCTCACCATTGCGGCCTGGGTTCAATTCCTGGTCAGGGAACAAAAAAATAAAAGGAGAGAGAGAGAACGGGCCCCAAGATCAGCGTCAGACAGATCGAGCAAGCTGCCCAAGGAGCAACATGTAAGGAACACAGGTGAGCCACGGGTCACGTGGCAGACAGATTAATAGAAATGGGTTGATTTAAGATGTTAAGAGCTAGCTAGCAATGTGCCTGAGCCATAGGCCAAACAGCATGAAGTTAATATAAGAGTCTGAGTCATTTCTGGGGGCCTGAGCAGCGGCGGACGGCTAAGGGGTCTGTCACAGCAGGGTCTGGGCCTTTGGCCACCAGGGACCAAGAAACTCCATTGCAACAGTCAATAACACTCGTGCATGGTAACTTCTTCAGTTGCTGCCCCATGTTTAAGAACTGCATTTCTGCCTTGACTTCCCTTCATAATGAATAGCAACTGTAAGATGAAATAAACGTTTTTGTCCTCACATTGCATTTGGTGATGATATTTAGCAAAGCAACTGAAACCTGAGGAATGGTGCATCCCTTGCTTGCATTGCTGCTGTTGAGGTCCTTATCTGGCAACAGAAAATTAACTAAGTATGATAATGTACCTGTCTTTGAACTGAATGGCTTTGACCTTTATGTCAGGTCTCACAGAACTGAGATTGTGTTCTGACTACTAATAGTTAAAATTATCTTCCATTGAGATTTTCATTTAAATTTAAGAATATAAAAATCAGTCCCTTTGATGCTGACATATTGGATCCAATTAACAAGCCGATGAAAATATGTTGGCATTTCTTTAAGACAGTGACAAATAGAAAACACTAGCTATTTGATGACATGAAATAGGGGGAAGAGAGTTAAGAAAAGAGGAAGATATTCAAAAGACTATCTAAGTGTTATCTGACTCCCTAAAAAAGGCAGGAACAGGAAGAAGGCAACTTCTTGATAAGACTTAAGCCATGATCTTGGCTTCACAGATGACAGTGAAGTGCAAGACGAATCCAAATAGATTCTTTAGGCAGTATTTATATACTGTTCCTTAGAGAATCTTTAGATACTTGATACCTGTGGTAAAACACTTATTTCTTGTCCTCCATTTGTAACATGAAACAATCCTGCCTCCAAACCACCTGGGACCCATCAAATTTTCCCTGAGCACTGGTAATTCTCAATTCCATCAGACAAGAATCTGACCCTATGACAATTTTTTAAAGAAATTTTTTATTCATTTTGCATACCATCCACAGATCTCCTTCTCATATCTCCTCCCACTCTCCCCGACAAGTCTTCTCCAAACCAATGCCCCATACCCTCGTCCAAAAATGTATGGCCTTTTATAGGGAGTGGCAAAGCCTGGTACATTCAGTTGAGGCAGGTCCAGGCCCCAGCCCTATGCATCAAGGCTGTGCTCAAAAAAGCCATCCCATTCACCAGGGATAGATTCTGATCCCACTTCCCGAGGTCTCTTAAACAAAGCAGGCTTCATAACTGTCTCCTATATGCAGAGGGTCTAGTCCAATCCCATGCAAGGTCTGTGAATCTAAAGCTTCTGAGTTCCCACTAGCATGGTTCAGTTGTCTCTATAGCTTTTCCCATCATATAGTCCCTCTTCCCTTTGGTTGACTAGACTCCCAAAGCTCAACCAGGAGTGATTAGCTATGTACCTCTATATTTGTTTCCACCAGTTATATCAGAAAGGATCTATGATGCCAGGGTATTCGCCAATCTGATTACCAGGGAAGGCCAGTTCAGGCACCCTCCCTCTCCACTATTGCTATTAGTATGAATTATGTTATGAATTCCTGGAAACTTCCCAAACATCAGGTTTCTCCATAACACCATGATGTCTCGACATACCACAGTTTTTAAGGCAAATATATTATATACTGGCCAAGACTGTGAATATTGGCCAAGTCTATACTCAGGATTCCCAGAGTATGTCAACAAATTGTATTAGATAGAATTTTATAAAGGCAAAATTTACATGTCTGTGTACTTCCCCTTTTTGTACAATTAAGGACAATTATAGATCCCTATGTATTTCCTGCCTGCATGTGATCAGGCACATATCAAGTGTAAGTGATACAATCATGCCTGCTTACAAAAGTGAAAATACTGGGTTTGCTATCTTACACAAATAGCCCCTAACATTTCATAAAGTTTTCTGACCTTGGGAAAATGAGGCCTATAGATTAGAAGCATTTTGGTTTTAAAGATTGCTTAAGCATAGTAATTTAAACTTAAAATATATCTTTACCTATCACATTCCCCCCTTGAGTTACACATTGAATCAAATTCGCATTTGATGATAGGTACCTATTCATATTGACATCTAATAACCATCTGTTTAATTGTGCCCAAATGGAAATACGTGAATCTAGTTAAGACATTAATGATGCAAGAGCAAACTATAATTAGCAAAAACAGAAGGACCAAAGGCCCTGTGATAGCTGACTTCAGAGTTACTGTCCAGGAGGAACCCAAGAATGAGAATCAGTCACTTATTTGATCTCAGGTCCCCATTTTTGCAATTTTTTTAAGTATAGGCAAATTATCTCTGGTGGTTTCTGAGTGGTTTGCATAGAAACAATTATTTTCTACTAACATGGCCCACAGTGACTTTCTTGTGTCTACATACACCAGGTCATGTGTTCTATCATAGTATACAGCTATTTCAGCTAATGAGTCTATCTTTTGATATATATAGTTTTAATAGGTACCTTTCCTAGTATACCAAGAGGCAGTATATATAGCAACTTTGTCCTCTTTGCCAGACAGTTTATTTTTAACCTAACATTACAGCCTTTTGCTGAGTATAAGGGGCAACATACTTTCTTCTATAACTACTTCTGACTGAAATTAGTACATTGTTGTCAGGACATAGGAAGGTTGGAATGCTAGTCAAATGTCAAGAGTGGATTCAGGCAATGGAGTATTTGTCAAAGCATCTGGTTTGCTGACCCAGTTGAAGAGAGAGGAAGCAAATACATCTGCTGGAACTAGTTCACATAAGCTTTCAGCAAGTCCAGGGCTCAAAGTCATTGGGACCATTTGTAGTCCATAGCTGTATGGTATCTGTCAGCTGAGTGGGAATCTACTGAGACAGATGAGATATATGAGAGAAGTTAAGTTAAGAAACTTAAATGAAAAGCTTACATTTGGGGCTTATAGGGAAAACTTACATTTGGAACCCATGGTCCTGGAAATAAGGGAGGAAAATAGTCATAGCGAAGAGAGAGAGACCTCCCCCTCAGGAATAGGCAGGTAGGGAAACTGAGGCTGTTAGTTGACAGGAGGAATTGTCTAGAGTGCATTAGCCTGTGAAAGGTAGATCCAAGCCTTAGGATTCCTTTGACTCCCTGGGGCTTACATGATTTTTTTTAGTTTACAAAAAGAGAGATCAAGGTTTGAGATACATTAGCATGGCCACTGTCTGTAGTCTATACTGAAATCCATATTGCAGAAAAAAGACTTCAATACAGATTAGCACAAGACTTTAAAACAGCTGGAACAGGCTCACGTGTTAGAGTCATCGCAAAAGTTATAGCTTTGGGTTAAAAAACATGAATATTATTTTCTCTATCCAGGGGAAGATATATTGAAAAGAGATGATTTTAGCCGGATGGAAGCACATTTAAGTCTAGACTTAGAAGACAACCAACAGAAATTTGAAATTTTGAGTTTGTGACTATGATGTAATCAGGTTTACCAGGGCTAGATTAATAGTTTTTCAGAACTCCGTTGATTAATGTGAAAACTCTGAAATTTTTGGAATCTCAGTAAACATTTTTTATTATCTTATCTTTACAACTTTGAATAACATATCTTAAAACAGTTTCTTAGACCCTGAGAACTTACATAAGCTTTAAAATCCTCAGACCTTTACAGATCTTAGAATACTTTCTTACATCCTCAGAACTGGCATAAACTTAAAACCTTTTTCTACCTAATCATTTACCATGAGACACAAGGGATTGATTACTTAGAGCAGTCATTGAAAAGTAAGTTCCTTTAAATAAAGGAATAATAGCTGAAACCTGTTTATCCTTTAATATAAAGCCTGTCATCGAGGCAAACCTGTCTGTTTAGTTTGCCTTTTTTCATTGGAGGCCTAATAGCTCTATAAAAGTAAAGCCTGATTCCCATTTATGATATGCATTGATCAGTCAGATACAACCTTGGGAGAGAAGATAGGTGTCTGCTGCTGCCAAATTGACAAAGCTACAGTTAGCTGTCATCACCACCAGAGATCTGAGGATAAATTATAGCTGAAAGTATAAACCAACTTGCTTCTGTATTAACTAAAATGACAGATTTACTGGCTACCTAGACAAATATCCTAGTAGGCTCATGTGGTCTCAATAGGCCTGTTAGGATACAGAGGTCATAGGTCTTCAGCTGTTATACACAACAGGATTGTGTCTTCAGGTACTGCACAGGGCAGTATAGGCTATTGGCAGTCAGGCTCAAAATGTCTGAGATTTTCATGCAGAAGAGGAACTTGAGAAAATCTTCCTGCCTTGACCTACGCTGATTATGGCAGTCAACCCAACAGTGTCCACAGTTTGTTAAGGACCCTGGCAACAGGTGAGGTATGGGACAGTTTTCCCAATTGGTTAGCTTCATGATAATCCAGGCCTGTGCCCTACCTGTCTTCTTTATCAACCTTAAAGTTATCCTAGATGCTGATATTTCTGTCAGTCATGGGGAGCTTTTTCCCATTAAACCATTTCAAATGCTATATTTAGCAAGTCTCTAAAAAGTTTAAGGAAAATCTATTAAATATACCTGATTTTAAATAAATTTTATATGTTTTTACTTGTTTGATTTAGGCTTGAAAATGCATATAGGAGGCTAAGTAAAGCTTATTCCTGTAAATAAATTACATTTGAACTATGACTATGAGCATAATTCTGAGCACATTAAAAATTTGACCATTTATAAGGTGTCCATAAGTGTGTATGCCTTATTTATATTTAATGGTTTATGGTTTGTACCATTTATAAGATTGGGGTTTGCATTTAAATCCTATAGGTGGAGTTTTTTTGTGCCCCAGCAGTCACTATCAATAACCATACAGAGACTTATTATTAGTTATAAATGCTTGACTATTAGGTTAAGCTTGTCTCCAGAATTCTCTTACAAGTTAAATTAACCCATTTTTGTTACTCTGTGTGCTGCCCCAAGACTTGTTTATCTCATCTTCGAACTTCTGTATTTCTTCTTTCAAATCTGGATTAAGATTTCTCCAATTTCTACCCTGTTTCTCAGCATTCTCTTTGCTCCCAAAATCTTGCCTGGCTACTGGCCAATTAGCTTTTTATTAACAATGAGAACAACACATTTTTGTAATGTACAGAAGGGTCATTTCACGTAATTTTCTTCCTTCTGTCTAAATAAGATTTTAACTTTAACATAGTAGAATTATATACAACAGAAACAATTATAAAGTAAGAATTATAGCTATATTATCAAGTCCATTTGTGTTTGGAAAACTTAGAGAAAATATTCTATTATTTATCTATTTTATGAGTCTAAAGTTCTATACCTCATTTACCTTTTTATCATAACTAAAAATACTTAAGTCTAATTATTTTGTCTTTAACTCCATTCGAACTCCCAAAAGAGTGTAATTAGACCTAATGACAGGGACATCTGGTTGCCTATAGAGTTCTTTAGTAATGTTGAGGCATCTAACTTTAGCCTACAGTCCTAGTATATCTAGCACACTTTTTTTAAGAACAGGGAATGTTGAAGGACTGTCAGACCCTGGCAAAGTTTGTTCTGCTGGTTTGATTTCGACAGCATACTGTCAGCAATTAAGGCAAGGACAATATCTTTTCCCAAATGTCTGACTCATCACAAAGTGAACAAACTATATATGGAGTTTCTCAATGCCCATCATCTTCTCCAAAGGAGATTTTTGCTACCAGGAGTAGATGTGCCTCACTGTCATGAAAAACCTATTTAACATATTAAAAGCTATTTAACATATTAAATATTGTATTCTGTAGATCTTTAAAGTTTGAAAACTACCATATAGCATATATGTAAGCTTATTTGTCTATGAGCTTAAAAACATACCTAATATCAGTATGACTATTATAGATAACTATCAATCTGCATTTCTTAATACATTACATTTTAAAATGAGCTATATAAACACAATACCCTAAACAACAGTAGAAACATACATATAGCATAACAAAATTAACTTTAAATTTGTATCAATAAACCAAAATTCATACCAATAGTTGTTTTTAGATTTAAGTAAATTCAATAATGTACCCTTTCCCCTATCATTTCTATAACATACCTTCCTTTTTTTCTTTTGAAAAAGAAAAATCTTTGAATTTAACTCTTTTTTTTTTTGGTTTTTTACTATGATTAATAAAAACTTGTAACCACCCCCCCCAAACAATGAGAACATTAATAATCCACTGAATAACCAAAACCTACCTAAACCCTATCTCTTAGGAATGGGGGCATCATTATCCAGACTACTTTCTGTTGTCAGTAGTCACTGACATTTTGGGGGGGAAACACTGAAAAAAAATTAGATAATTGTTAGGTCTTGGCTAGAGTATTTTGTGAGGTTAGACCATCTGAACCAGAGCCCTTGAGCTATTTTGGTTGCAGAATTCTAAAGAGACTATACCAGGCATTTTGGGATTCTGGATCACCTGGGCCATTCATTTTTATTGTTGTCTTGTTCCCTTGTTCTGAAAATAAATAATTTTTATAAATAATATATATGTCTATATTTATACAAATACAGAATTTGTTGTATAGACGTCAGACAAAATGATGCTTTGTTTTATGTTTGAGCAGGTAAATATATATGATATATGTTTTGTGGTTTTCCTAGGTATATTTCTTTATGTCTTTATCCAGAATTTTCACGAGGTCTATCTTGATCAAACATGATCCATATCAACCTAGCATAAATACATAGATTCTCATTTACTGGAAAAAATAAAAGCATAACCTAAGTAACACACCTGGTGAAATCCATTTTAAAATTAGTATTTCTAAAATATGTAGGTTGGTTTAATCTAACAGCTTCCAAAATCCAATTTTTCTTAACAGCTGTTGTTCATTCATCAGGAATCAGAAAATTCAAATAATTCAAATACAACACAATAACATACAGGTTCCATACTCCTCATCTATTTTCCATATTTGCATGGCTTTGTTCTCTTTATATTACTTTACTTTCTCTATAAAGACTTTACTTAATAATTTTTAAACTATTTCTTTTTTGTGACTGTGAATATCCATTTTATTTTCTTTTTAAAGTCTATGCCATTGGAAAACACAATGTAACCTGTTTAGAGTTCTCAGGGGTTTTTTGGTCTGAATCTCTCTTTACTGCATACCTCTATTTCTTTTTTTTCTGACAGCATGGGACTTTAAACTGCTAAGAAGCACATCTAGGAACTCTGCCTCAGATTTAGTGACTAGTTCTGTCCCACTCTTTGGTCTGTGAGAAAACTTAAATAAAAATCTCTTGATCATAGGCTCCTACAGAATCAAAAGATAAATTAAGTATCTTTTTACTTCAAGAGGGAAGGAAAAGAGTACAATCATAATCTGTACAAATCAAAGCAAACTCCAACAGTGCAAAAAATTCACCACACATTATCTGGCTTTCACTCACAGTTCTCTGGAATCTTCTATAGAATCTGTGTTACCTCTCTTGCTTCCTTCTGAACAGCACACATAGTCTGTCTTCTAGACTTCAACTGGATCCATTTCATTTCAGCCATTGTTCCTGGTGGCAATTACATAGCACCGCCATTTCCAAAACTGTAAAAGTCTCTCCTGGGCTCTCTTTAGGAACTCTCCAGTCTCTTACACAGTGCCAAGACTCAGCTGTTTCTCATGATTTCCTTCATTCCTTTAAAATCAATACCACCTGGGTGACTCTTACATTAAAAGTTCAGATACTAGCACAAGATATATTCTTGTACATGAATGTATGGAGGAATCGCTTTAATATATTATTAAACAAGCACTGTTTTTAAATTCCATCTTTTATAAATCTTTATTTTATAATTTTGTTTTAAAATAGGAATCATTATACAAAAATCAGCCCTAATCTAAGTTATCTTAAGAACTGTTATAGCCTCTTTTGTTGGTTTATAGCATGTAATCAAGATGGGGGTGAAGTAACACAGCACCTACGCTCGCTAACCTTAGTAAAGATAGCTACCAGCCACATGATTGCCTCCATCCTAATAAGGGTTGTCAGCTAAGCCATATGTTGCATAAATTCTAACATCACACAAAGTTCTTTTAAGATATATGTATTTTTTTAACATCTATGTACATATTTTTTAACTATCAGCCCATTGTGCTACCAGTTTTAAGTTAACATTTTTCACAGATTTCACAGATTTTTAATAATACCTAACAACCTTACAAAATTGAAGTACAGAAAGTTCACATGACAAAAGTCTTACAAATCTTAATATGGTATATATCTCGTCAAAAGTTTTAGGCACTTAAATAAAACCTACAGTTTATTTATTTACTTATTTTGCTGTTTTGCTTTGCTTTTTTTCCCGTCACAAAATCATGTGGATCACATGACATAAATAAACATATTTGGGGATCTAGATAAAGAAGAACCATAACTCAATTGGACACATCTTTTCAATAAAATAGAATGGCATAGAATAAGCTTAATATTATTCACATCTAAAAGATATATGAATTCCTGCTAAACTGAATCAAAGGACCAGAAAGCTTGTAGGAAAAAAAAAAAACAAACAAACAAACCTGAGCTGAGCTCTGGCCATCTGGACAGCCATAGTAGGCAGGAGTGGCAGTAGCCAGTGGTGGCAGAAATAGTAAAAACAAAAAGCTCACACACAAAGGAGACCAGTCAGAAATAAACTATACAGTGCCCTCTATCACTAACATATTCTACTAAGACTGACTAATTTCCATCTTGGTTCCCATGTTTAAAACAAAACTTATGGACACACCAAAAACACACAGACCAATTTGCACACAAAAAACAGACATACAAAAGTTTACATTTAACAGGGCTTAACCAACTCTCATCTCAGCTCCTAGTAGCCAAACAGCCAGAACCAGACTGGTGGTGTAACATCTCATGTTTTGCCAAGAATGGGAGACTATAGCATCCTGTTCCAGATAGGGATCCCAATAGAACCAGATGTCACAAAAAATTACTATGACTTAGAAAGGGAGGCCTCCATAGATACTTTGTGCTTTACTCAGCATAGCAGTTCACTCTAATAGTCCACAACATCAAAAGGATCCCTCAGAGCCTTAGAATGTGTCAACATGCACATCTCCTGAGGTTTCCCTCATCCCAGGAGACCTGGAGCCAAGATCCAGGTTTAGAATTTGGATAGGTAGTTTGATCTCTCTGGAGGGCTTCAGAAAAATGTCAAACTCATGGGGCAAGAATGGGGTCCACTACCACAATTTTCAAAGTAAATCTGAAGCAAGCTTTATTAAATACTGGCCAGGACCCAGGCTGCTGACCAGGTCCATTCCCAATATTCCCAGGTACAAACCCAAATCACATTAGACTGGGACTTATAAAGGAAAACTCCACAAGGCTACACACTTCCCACCTTCAATCAATCAGGGGCAAGCATGTACCTCAATGTATTTCTTGCCTATGTTCCTTTTGCGTACCTGTGCTGGAGCATACATCCTGTATAACTGATTCAATCATAATTGTTTATAAAAGTGAAAACACTGGGCATATTATCTTATATGAATAGCCTCTAGCATTCTAGGAAATTATCTGCTGTGGTCAAGTGAGGCTTACAGGTTAGAAGCACTTTTGTTTTGTAGATCTCTTAAGCATAGTGATTTAAACTTAATACATAAATTTAGTCATCACAGCTCCTGCCCCCCAGTGATTTGCCAGTCCAAATAGGGTAAGTTTCAGAAAAAGAAAACAGACATATAAAACATATATACATTAGAAAAAGATAAAAAAAAAGAAAACCCACCTATCCATACACACCCATCCAATCACACATGTGCACTTATACAGAAAGAAAAAGAAATAAACATTTTACTGTACTTCAATGAAGCAAGAAACCAGCCTCATTCCTGTGGAGGAGACTGAGAATTAGATCATTAACAATGTCTTCAAACCTAACTGAGGTATAACCTGTCATCATGGCTCTTCGTGTAGGCATTAGAAACAGATGCTTGTACTTTTTGTTGGTCTATGACAGGCTATCCTCAGATACCAACCCAAGACTCCCTCTCTTGTTCATCATTATCAACAAAAATATCTGATCATTTTCCTTCTGGAGCAGATGGTAAACTAACTGGAGAGTATGGCCTGTCAAAATGACAGTGTACATGGATTCTTCTTATCTTGATGTCTTTGGAAGAACAGCTTATCTGAAATTTACAAAAGAAGGAACTCCTTATCAGTGTTTCTTCATCAATAAATGACAGTGACAGGCCCAGCTTGTAACTAATTGCCTGTTTCCAAAGTGGCATTAAAATGTAATGCAAAACATCCACAAGCCTCATTGATAGGAAACTGCCTTTGCTTCTAATAAAAAAGGCACATTTATCTCTTATTTAGAGGAGATAAAAAGTGAAAAATATTACTGCTATCACAAAAGCAGAAAAGTATATATAAATTTACATAAAATTATGACCATAATGTGTAAATTTATAAAGTTTAAAATATGAATGCATAATATATGTGGTAAATAACAATATAAATGTGTTTTATATACATAAGAAATTTTTACTAAGCTATTATAAAATTTATAGAAATTTCTAAATTTTTATTCATATATTCCTTACTGTTATTCTTTATTTTGATGTGAGTAAAGGGGAAAGCAATGTTATATTTTATACTAAATATGTTCCCATTGTTAAATAATGTAGGTACTTAATAACTGAGTTTCAGTAAGGAACTTGAGAGGAAGACAAAGTCAATGAACACAAGGCCCATACTCAACCTTCCCACTGTTATTTCTGTCTTCATTCAATTTCTTAAACTGCAACATGCATTTAAGAGTTGAAAATAGAGGTGCCTGAATCAAAATTAATTAATTACATTTTCCCATAATCAGTGTCTAAGGAACATTGTCAGATTTGTTCCGTCAGCTTTTCTACCACTGAACCAGCCAGCCATGTACTCTTTCCTGATCTCTGGAACCAATCCTAAACTTAGGATGTAGAGGCAAAATTATTCACAATTATCTAGCTAATAGCTCTATGGTACCACAGCCATTCAGATGTTGGTTTGGTTTCAGGTTGAAATTAATCTGGATTGTTTGACTTAAAACTATCATGATACAATTATAGTCAAGTGTATCTAATTTCTTTGTGTCTCATTTTTCTCAACTGAAAAGTAAGGATAGTCTACCTCATTTTTTTGAAAAATTAAATGAAATATTATACACATGGCTCTTCAAACACTGCTCAGTATCATCAATTTTTAATAAATTATAGTTGTCTTTACAGTTGCTGATTATTAAGGACTTAGACTAGTTCTTCAAAATGTACAATACAAATTAGTTAAACTTAATTAATGTTATTTTCAAGATGTAAAAAATATATTTTACTGTCTTTTGATTTTTTCACAAGTGTCAAATATGACCATCTTAGCTTCCATAAAGTCACACAAAGTCTGTGAGGTCCTGGCTGAACTTTACTCATACAAATTGGCCCCTCTGCTTGGGAAGCACGCCCTTGAAATGTGTAGCCTCAAAAATAAAACCACTTAGGAAGAGCTGGGCTTTGTTTTGATAATTCTCTTTTGTCCAGGAAGGGCTGGTGCAGGGTAAATACTTATTTTGATACAGCAAGCCATGCTTTGAATTTTGAATGCTTTGTCTCTACACTTAACATATAATATTGGTAGATACTTCTAAATTTATTTGATAGATATCCTTGTAAATAGAAAATTGTGTATTCCTCCTGCTGAGTAAATTTAGAACTAGGCAGGTTTTCTTGACATTTTCCTCCCTTCTACATTCTTCTACATCCCCAAAAGAAGGCACCAAAAATATTGCTTGAGTGTCTGTCAGTTATGCAGGTAAATGTAAAGATCAATGAGTCTCCAAGTCAGTGTTACACCCAAAATACTAGCCTTATTAACCACTTAAGGAGCATATAAACCATACTGTTAAATCATATTTAAACAAATCAACCATCTTACCAAGAATTAACTTCTGTAATAATTCAAGGACATGAGCAGTCAAGAGATTCATACAAAGGAGAAAGATCAGACACTGATGGCTATTCCCGATCTTAAGTCAGACTAAGATGAAAGTCTCATAATGAAGTTCACAGGGCTGTTTCAGGCAGTCAACATGAGGAAACTTTTATTGTAAAACATTCCTGTGATGATTTAAAAGAGAATTGCCCCATGGGCCTACAGTGAGTGGCCCTATTAGGAGATGTGACCTTGCTGGAGGAAGTGTGTCAGGCCTACAGTGAGTGACCCTATTAGGAGATGTGACCTTGCTGGAGGAAGTGTGTCACTGAGGATAGGCTTTGAGGTTTTAAAAGCCCATAGCATTCCCAGTTAGCTTCTTCTTTCTTTCTAAACTATACCTATGGATATGGATGTAAGCTATTGCTCCAGGATCATGCCTGCCTGTCAACTGACATGCTCACTGCCATAGTTAACCCTTTGGAAACATGAGCCCCAATAAACTCTTTCTTTTATGGCTTGTCTTGGTCATGGTGTCTCTTCACAGCAATATAAAAGTAACTAACACAATCTTACCTAATATCATAAAGATACAGAGCTAACATGGGAATCACTGGTGAGCTATGTTGCATTGATTCTAAGTTTATGAAATAATTCATTCAGCTAAGAAAAGTGTTTCTTTCAGGCACAATAAAGTAGGAATGCTGGTGCAGAACCAGTTTGCAAGATTGGCAGCACCTTCACTGAAATGTTCTTAGTCCTCTGCCAGTCCCTGGATCATCAACAGCTAGCTTCTAAGAGCTGTCCTTTGCTCAGTCTGCTCCTGTATGGTATATGATCTCAAGAAGCATTACTCCAAATTTTAATTGATATTTTTATGTCTGAACAACTTCATGAATGTATACAAAGTATTTGATTACTCTACTTCTCCTTCATTCTTCTTCTTGCTAAGCATTTTCTATTGCTCCATACTCTTCCTATTTTTCATATATTTTGTTATTTTTCTTGAAGGGTTTCATTTGGTTTTTCTGAGTTTAGTTAGTTCTTAGCATGATTGTAAGCAATGTTTACTAGAGCATAGGCAGTTTACAAATGGCTTACATAAAACCACTGATGAAAATGACTCCTTCAACCAGCAACCAGGAACTGTCAATATTCCCCGGTGAGGAATAGAACCTCACAACCCAGTCTCTCTCCCATGATAAGACAATGATATGTCCAGTTTTACACAGATAACTATAACTTCTCTATGTTCATGTCTAAAGCAGCCACATCATGTTAAAGTTAGCATTTCAGAGCACATACATCACATCATAAAAATATTATGAGTATGTGCTAAAACTTTCAAGGCAATACACAGTCTCATCCTATGCTACTTCCACAATATAAACATATTGAGTCATATATTTCTTTTTAATATAGGAAAAATGTATTTTTGATCACAGTGACACAGTAACAACATAAAACTAAGCACAGTCCTTAGATATCAGATAAGAAGGTAGAGGTGGAGTAATGTGCCACTCTAAATAATGCCACTGACATGAAATACATGGTACTATTCCTGTTGAATCCCCTCTATGAGCATTATGTAATTTTTTTTTAGTTGGGGATTTAGTATGAGGTCTTATACTTACTCCCCAATTCTCAAAACAAAATGTGAGCATCAATAGCATTGAAAGCATTTACACTATTATCTTGTTCTAAGACATAGGAAATTAACAAGGAAGGATACAATGGACAAGGAATAACATCATTTCTGGAACTTAACTAAAAGACATAAGTGTATACTGTGATGAATCATCATGTTCTTTAATCTGAAAATCAGCCAATATTAAAGTAATACTTATTTCTCCCTATCTAATTTTTTTCAGTGTATCTCTTAAAATCATACAAATGTTTTAATCTTGGTTTATGATTATTTCATCAAAGGGCTTTAAAACTTCTCTATGTCCAGAAAATATTTACCTAGGATTTTCTGAGCCTTTTGGTGTATTCCTTCAATTAAGCAGGATTCTTAAATAAGTAATCTCTCTTCTTCTTGATAATACACAGCACTCTTACATTACAGTTAACAAGATTTCATATGACTACTAATCTTCTTCTCTGTACATTTGGGATATCATTCCCAACTGAAATGTAAGTCATTGATCAGCTGCCTTAGTTCTTTAAAACTTGCAAAGATAGTGTTAAAAGAGTACCTGCATTTGCATTCTAGACCCACTCCTTACTAGCTGAATGACCATAAACAGTTAAACATTTGCTGCCTTAATTTCATTATAATATGCAAAATACTCAGTTCACAGGCAGTCATTTATTGAGCATCCACCAGAAGCCAAAACAAAACTGTTTGCCATCACTGAAGCTGTAACTCTTTGGATAATTCCTAGAATATGGTAAATGCTAAACCAATGCTTGCTTATTTACTATATATGTGCCTGTTGATATATAATATATATATATGCTTATGAATCTTATGACCAAATTTTCAAAGAAAAAATTAGTCTTGCCTTGACTAATGATGAGTAAATTAGCATAATTTCTTTTTTATAATGAGATGAATATTAGCTTCAAAGCAGCATAAAATATTTTAATAACTGGGTCCAATGCTGTAAACTTATTTTTTTCCCATTTCTTTCTTGTATCCAAGATGAAGTAGAAAAGAGATCCTCGCATGGAATGTGGAAAGAGGCACATGGCCAGTAGTGATGTCATGTTGTAAAATTTTGTCATTGAAAACAATAAATGAGATAAGATGAAGAAAGCATGAAGTATCCTTGGCATCTTCTTGAATTCTTAGCCAAAAGCGGGGGGGGGGGGGGTAAATTCTGAGGAGTTGTGAAAATATTTGCCCCATTTGAAATTCTAGTAATCAAAATATTTTATATAGCTAATTTACACTCGATGTTTCCTAGTGTGATACATTGGCAGGATTGTGAAGCTATCACCATCTCAACTTCATAATATTGTTGAGAATTCCACACAAGAACACAGCATAGCTGATTATATTCACTCCTGCCCATTTCATTCTGCTCTTCCTCCCGCCCCTTCTACTTCCCAGCTCCTTGCCTCCTACTTTCATATTTCTGTGTCCACATGTAGGTCTTGTACGAGAATCCACAGCTGCTGTGCGGATTGCAATTGCAACAGTCATATCCACAGAAAAACATCATGTAGAATGCCTTCCAATCATACAACCTGTCAACCCCTCATCCATAGTTTTCTTTTAATTTTAGAAGGGGTGATAAAGATACCCCATTAAGGACTATTCATTCAGAAATTATCTTCCACATTCTAGTCAATGAAATGACTCTGCACTAATGGTGCCAATTGTAAGTAGAAGATTCTCTGACAAAAGCTGTGAATAGCATTGGTCTGTGAGTATAAGCATAAATATATTAAGAGAAATTTGACTACATGTACATTTAGCAAAATATAAGTTGCACATTCTAACACAAGGCCTGTGACATTCATGCCTAGGCATAGGCATTCACCAATTGCATATTGTAAAGTGTGAATTGCTCCCTTGTGAGTGGGCCCTGACTTTAATCAGAAAGTAACTGGAATTCCCATTTTTCTAAATCAAAACAAAAGACTGTCAGGGAACCTAACAGAACATTTGCAGATCAACTTTGAGCTATAAAATCCCCACAATATCACAGATTCAACTATATATAAAATTTTAATTTTGCAAATTCTTCAGAAAGTGCTTAAACAGTCATTTATTCATTAGTGTGTCTCTGAAATGTCAAAATTCAAAAAGGTTTTCTTAAAAAGATGGAGAGCCAATATCCCATGATAGCAGGTCAGTGCTCATATATGAGCTTCTCATTCCTCCATGGATCCTTCAGAAGCATCATTTAGTTCCAAGTTATAGAATCAGGGTTATTCTTATGGGTGCTGGAAATGATTCATTATGATCTCCAAAATATTTTATATGGTGCTAATATAATATATATATAACACTGTACAAATATATATTTATCTTAAGCACATTATGCCCTTTTTACAAATCAGTAAGGTCTCTAATGGGCAGATACCCTTTAAAACACAAGTCTAGCTCTGACTGCTTTTCTGTCTCTCCTTCTGGTCATTTGGCAAGCAGAGAGTAGGGTCTTAGGCCTTAGAGCATCCTGAGGGAGTGTGATCTGAACAAGTGCTCCACTCATATACTACAAGTTCTAATAGTACTGACTGGACATTTCTAAACAACATATATTTATTTCTTATATTTCTTGGGTTAAGGAGGCTCAAGGTCAGGCACTGACAGAATGCCTTCATCCTGATAAGCTAGTTGTTGCATCCTCTGGTAAAGAGAAATGCTGTGTCCTCTCAGTGAAAAGAAGAAGAAAGAAATGTACTCAGGTCTTTGTGGCAAGCCATTTTATGGGCGCATCAAATATTCTCTCATATTTTGAAGGCCAAGCCTCTTACTATTTAATTAAAGATTGTGTTTCAACATAAATTATAGAAGGACAGAAAACATTCTAATTATAGTACCCATTATAGCTGTTCTAAACACAGAATTTCTCTGAAGACTTTATTTGAAACACTAAAGTCAATTGGATGGGTACTAAGAGATGACTCCTCCATTAAAGCATCTGTTGCTCTTGCAGAGGACTCGGGTTTTATTCCTATGAACTCACAAAAGGTAGATAACAGCTGTCTCTAACTCCAGCTCTAAGAGATCTGATACTCTCTTCTGACCTCCACAGGTACCCAATCACATGTGACATACATTTATACAGATACATAAACATGAAGATAAATATGAACAAAAATAAATATTTTTTAAATCAAGAAAAATAGCCTACTTCAACTTCTTCCTTAAATATTTATTGTCCCAAACATCTCTGCTCACCACCTAGCAATTGAAAACAACCTGAAGCAGTGACTGCATAATAACTCCTTATATATCATTATCAAGTATGAATGCCCCACAACTATTTAAAATACAAAATATGCTGGATGCAAACAATTTTTCTTTAGTGTTAATGCGACCTTCCCCTTCTAAGATTTGACTTGTTCTAACAGAGGAGTGTTAGTCAAACCTTCTGCTCTATGTACTTCTGATTTTATATTGTATTTTTTTAATTTATTTTTTGATATTTGATTAATTTTTAGCTACTATAGATTCACTTGATAGCATTTTGATCCACTTTTCAGTCCTTAAACTTTCTTTATATTTTTGTTAATTAATCTCTCAAATGCTGTCTATCATTCATCTACTATATTGCTGGCACCATAAAGATGTTTACCTTCAAGTAGTCAACAGATAATGATTTTATTGCTTAAAATAGAATTTTTTGTTAGTGTTTATGTTTATTCAATTTGGGGGGTTTTCTTGTTGTTGGGGGTCATGGTTGTTTGTTTGAATTTGAGACAGCCTCTTATTGTAGGGTACATATTCATTCCCAAATCCTGGGCTCAAGGAACCCTTTTGTCTCAGGAGTCTAGCAGCCATGGCCACAGATACACCACCAGGCTATATTAATCAGGCTTTGCTTCATATATAAAATAAATCCCAATTTAAGAAAATGAAGCTTTATTTTGGTTTATGTTTGCAAAGATTTTAATCCCCTATCCTAGGCTCCATTGGCTCTGGATCCACTGTGAACCAGAACACAGATGATAGAATCTTGTAGCAAAGTCTGCCTATAGAAGAGCAGACAGGAATCCAAAAAAGTAATGACTACAAATGTAACACATCTTCCAAAAACATACCCCTGTGACTACCTTTTCCAAATAGTCCCTTCCTTGTAACACATCCAAAAACTTCCAAAATAAAATCATAAGCTAGTAACCAAACATTCAATACGTGAGTCTGTGGAGGTCAGTTTATATACAACCATAATACAGATGTACAAATATTTTAATAAGTGTTAAAAGTATTGTCTAAAAAGTAAGAAAAATAAAAATAATTGATTATTCAAATAATGAAACTAATGTCCCAAATGAATCAGGTACCTAACCTGGGGTTGCTAGCATGTAATGATAGTGCTACTGTTTCCATTTGGTAATTACTGACTAAAAGATTTCTGATCCACTCATATCATTCTTATAAATAGATCTATATGCCCCAGGCCAACAAGAAAACTGTGAAGTAGACACATAGTGCATGAGCTCAGAATATGGCAACTAAATGGAAAATTAGCAAAAGGAAAAGTACAAAGAAATGGAGACAGGAGCCAGCCCTGACTTTAGTAAAGTGAATGGCTCAGACAGATTCTATAATTTTCAAACTCCTTTGCCTACATTTTATGACATTTGTGACATACTATTTACAAGCATCATCTAATTGACAGATTAAAAAAGGTCATGGGAACAGCTAAATTTACATATCCAGCTTTTATTTTGACAGTGTTAACTATGTTCTTTTTATGTATCATGGAGATATGGGAACATTTTGTACAGTTTGCAAATTTAAAATAGCTGAATTTCAAAGCAACAAGAAGGATCTTGATACCGCTCCATAGTTTGGTTACGATAAAGAAAGCATTAGAAGCTCCAGTGCAACTAATGGACTTTCCTATTAATATTTTGTCAGTCATGTCTGAATTCCCTAAATGACTGAATATTATCTCCCCTGCACATCAACAGATCCTATTCATTCTATGCACTAAATCCTCTGTATTTCCACTTTACATTGTTCCCTTCTCTTTTTAAAGACATTTATATAACATTCAACTAGTCTATGGCAATTGTCTCTTGGTATACCTTTCAGCCTCTGAATTTGATCCATTTCAACTTTTCCAATATATCTCTATAAAAATAGTTATATATGAAACAAATTTAAATCAGTTTTCGTTTTCCTATAGCAGTCAATCTCCTTTATACTTTTTACTAATTTTTGTCTTAATCTCCCCTACTATCTCTGATGCCTTAGTGTCTAGTCATACAAACAGACCTAAATTAAGTGCTTTATCATTCAGAACTATGACATTTGCATTTCCTGTTTTATTTCTTTGGGATGACCAGCATGCTTCACCCATTCATTCTTCCTCATTAAACCTTGGTTTATGTAACTACAGAGAACTTTCATCATAAATACTTCTTATTTCTTGCTAACTGTATTTCTCCTTATTATAGTTTGTCTCTAGAAAGTTCTTCAATAAACTCATGTGTTAAAGACTTGGTAGCTAACCCTTAGACACTACTGGATAATAGTAGACCTCTTAATAAGTAGGGCCTATTCAGAGGAAGTTATATCACTGCGGATAAGAATGCCCCTAAGGGGAAAGTGGTGATACAGATCTACTCTATTTCTTTGCTTCTCAGCTGATGGGAGGTCAACTGACTTCGTCTACCATGTAGCCCAACCATAGTGTACATAGTTGCCATATTCCTAAGCAATAGGGCCAAGTACCCTGAACAGAAGACTCTAAAACTGTAAGGGGAGTTGTTAAGGTCAGTGGACCCTGGAAACCCTAACAAGTATAGCCTGCCATATACCACTAAGAGGCCAAGTAAGAAACAAGTGATCACAAGAGCAAAAAAAAGGCAAGGTACTCAATATGCCCACATTAGGATGATAGACAAAGAGAACCAATGAACTCCCCACCCCCAGGTCTGCCTTTGGAATACTCACATAAGATCTAGGCTTAAAGACAGGGTGAAACATATGCATAAATAAGCAGTCTTGTTCAAGATGCACTTTTACCATCATTGTCTTCTTTCTAATCTCTTCTGCAATATTGTCTGTCAAATATCACAGTTACCTGAGATCCCTTTATAGGAGACAAGTTCTTCCTTTGGCTGGCACCAGCCTTCAGTCTTTGACCTCCCTATTATAAGATTCCTAAGGAAATGCCAATTTTATGGGAAGTTTGTGGGGCCTCTGTAGTGGGAAGAGAATTTATCCCTAGCTCATGAACTGGCCTTTTGAAGCCCATTCCTCATAGAGGGATATTTGACTCAACTTTGATACTTCGGGGAGGGGCTTGTTCCAGCCTCAACTTGATATGCCAGATTTTGTTGACTCCCCATGTGTGTCAACTGTGTTACTGTGTTGATCTGTAAATTAAAAAAAATCTTTTAAATAAAAAAGAAAGTGTCTGAAAAAAATTCACTTGGAAAACTACTATCTGTGAAGTGTTTTCTTGAATTCAGCATCACTGGACCTCAGAGGTTGCTACAACTGTGGTCCACATAGACTCAGATGCTATAAAGCAGGCAGTGTATAACAGACAGCTCTCCTCTGGGTAGGCCTTGAGCAGGCTATAGTGGAAACTCTAGCATTTGGGGGATGCCTGGGACAACTGGTAAGGAAAGATACAGGCACCAAGTGGGACCACCATAAGAGATAGGTCACTAGTGTTGTGGATGGCAGAATGGTATAGAAAAGCTGTATATGCCTGATAGAGCTCAAATGATATCTCAAGTTCTAAACGCCAGGCATGAAGCTACAGAATCCATTGTATACCCTGTTACAGTTCAGTTTTATTTCACCTAATCTCCTCTTGATATATCCCATTTCTCCATTTTGTGAAGAGAATATTTATCTTGTGCTACTGTGTGTTGTAATTATGTGAAATTCTTTTTTATTTCATTTTTTAAGTCATAAGAGATGGCTACATCTCCAATAGGTGAGCCAGGAGCAAAAACATTATGATTTAAACTCTCCCTACACTCCTGTTTTAAGTACCTGCTCCCCAGCTTGTGGCATTATTGAAAAAGGAATAGAACTTTTAGGGAGTAGAGCATAGCTATAAAATGTAGGTTACCAGGTAATAATCATGTTCCTTTCAGCCTGCATTTTCTGCTTCATGTATAAGCATGGATAAACCCTGTATAAACTGCTGTCAGTGCAAGTTCCTACCACCACTGTCCAGGCCATATCCATTTTCATGTCTTCCCACTTACAATAGACTAACCTCACTCTGAAAGCACGAGGAAAAATAAATCTCTGCTCCAATCTTTTGTCCCTATTGGGTATTTTGTCACAGTACTTAAAAAGTGATTCATGAATATGCCACTTTATTAACTCCAAGTCCTTCTCTAGCATAATAGCATTCTATAGGGAAACTACAAAGTTATTTTTTTAGGCACATCTATTATAAGGCCGAACATTTTTTGAGAAAAAAAATTAATGGTTTTTTTCTTACTAGGTAGATACTTATACTGGATCTAAATTTGCCTTCCCTTTATATAAGAATTTTGTTTAATTTGCAATGTTTCCTTAAGGAGAGAAAATAATAACTTTGAAAAATTATAAACTAATAACTTTATCTGGTTATATTAAGTTAATTTAATAAGATAAATAGGCAAAATGTAGGATGATCTTAGTGGCTATTACAATTTAGTTACTCATACTGATGGTAGAGAACAGCATGCCTAACCTAGTAGGCAGACATCAAAGACTGAGTCCAATAATCTTCCACCTTTGATATATATCATTTGACTAACCTATGCTCTTTAATAAGGAATAAAATTAAACAAATCTTTTACCTTTCTTTTAATTTATTTTTTGTGTCATGCATCTCTATGTCATTCATTTCATATCTACACTCTGCCTTCTGCCCTTGGAAACTCCTCACCCCAAAATAAAATTTTAAAGAAAAGAGAAAATGTTGTTGTGGAAACTAGTGTGACACAGTGAGTCACACAGAATAATTTTTACTCTATTTATCTTTAAGTGCAAATGTTGATTACACTACACTGGTCTGGTTCATGGCCTCGAGTTTCTGACATGCCATCAATGCTGGGCCCTCACTAGGACTCTTCTTGAATATCCTGTTGTTGCCCTATGTGGTGGAAATCCACATGTTCCAGCAGATTATACATTTTAGATTAGGGATGGACCAACCCATAACCCTGGTTAGGAGCCTGGTTAGTTGCATGGTTGCTCAGTCAGCCAGCTTTCCCACATCTCTACCACCAAGATGAGTTCTTGAGTGCTTCCCTGACTAGTTCACCCTATAAAGCAAAGAACAAGAGGAGAGACCAGTTCTGCTTTTGTGCCCTCAGGGTCAGTTGACTCACACCCGCACAACCAGGGCCATCTCTACTGTGTTGCCTAAGCAAAATGCAAGTGCCATTCTCTTGAGTGCTATATCTGATAAGGAACAAAGATAGCTCTTCCATGTTTGTGACCTCAGAGCCTGCTCTCCCAGCTACCACAGGCAGAGAGGAGGGTATATCTACCTTATCCACACCACCATAATGAGGAGTGGGACTGGTCTCCCCTTCTCATGTTCTCCATCAGCTCAGCTATGACCCTGTGAGGGTCAGGGCCCACTTTCCCAAGTGCTACAGGTGGTAAGGACTAGCTTCCTTGCCTGCTGCAAGTGGCAATGGGGTTGGAGAATCTGTCCCTCACCTATGCCCCTGCATAGCAGACAAGGGGAGAGGGACCCATTCTCACACTCTCCCACTTTCTGGGCCAGATAGCTCCCTTCCCCAATTTCCACTTCACAATCCACCACCTCCCATGAATAGGGTAAGCTCTATTGTGCTGTACAGGTAATTTGTAGGGCCCACTTTGTGAGAAATATAGACAGGTAGGAGTGGAGACAGCTCTGTGCAGCCCTATCCTCTACACATTCAGTGATATCAGGAGCTATACAACCATCAACACAGAACACAACAGACCCAGACACGGGCCTTGGCAGATGCCCAGGCCCAGACATCACCACAGCCATAGCGCCACATCAGCCAACTCCCTGACCACTTTCACCTCTTCAGATCTGCCTTTGTCCACAGGATATGAACCATTGTCTGTATGCATACATAGATAGATAAATAGATAGATAGATAGATAGATAGATAGATAGATAGATAGATAGATAGATATAGATATATTTTGTGCTCTCTCTCGCTCACTCTCTTGCTCTTTTGTTCTCTTTCTCTGTCTCTCTCAAAGTTCATAGCCTCCTTGAGGCTGCACATAAAAATAAAGACTAAGAAGATGATGTATATTTTCTTGTATCCTTTTATGTATACAAACACACACATATATATGTATATGAATGAATGTATATGAATTAAACATGCAAAGTACATAGAACCTATCACACAGAGAAAAAAGCAACATATAATAAAAATCAACATTTCTTGAGCCCACTAGAGAACTAAGGTTGTAGTATATCTACTACCTCAAAATCTGAAGTCGGAAGAGGTTGCCTCAAGGAAAAATTAGCAATTGAAATCTACCTATCTGTAGCAGATGTTGCTGGAGCCATAAACTTTGAGTGTGATTATATGAACTGCTAGAGGCTGAGAATAAATAAATAGAAATTGAGAAACCACAAGAGTGGGTATGCTTTTGAGGACTTTTTCTCCTAGAATCTACAAAGTCCTCTAGTAGAGAATTTTGAAACAATCTGAAAATTACTGTGAAAGGGGCAAAGAAACCAATCAGATGTAAGCCTAGGGCATCCCCAAAACAATTACCTGTTCTCCAGAGGAAAGATCTCTATCAAAGCCAAAAAAAAAAAAAAAAAAATCTGCTGAAGCTTATTCCAGATATCCTTTTTCACATAATTGTAGATAGATGTAAAGCACATAAGGGTAAAAAATTGAATACAAATGAAATCAGGAGGGTATAAGAAAGCTATAATATTTACTGTGAAACTTAAGAACATCACAGTATTGAGCACAGGTCCACTAAACAACTAAAATTATTGTTAACACTATAGAATACTCACCTGACCAACTAGGTTCCAGCATAATAATAGTGGATTGCAGTTCAGAGTGTTCTAACACACAGACTCTGAGAAGTATTTGAAGAACCCTACTGTAAATGGAAGAATTTATGAAAGCAGGGATATATTTAAAGCTTCTGAAATATACTGTTATAGGTGCGGATTTGAGTACAGAGCTCCTTTTCCAGATTAACAATTCAAGATGATCATCTGAGAAGCTTCCTCCTACAGGAGAGGACACAAGTACAGAGGTCCAGAGCCAGACATTATACAGGGACTGAGAGACCTCAAAATGCTCAGCCCTAAATGAGATGTTTCTCGCAAACCCCTCCAAAGGAGCACTGCAGAAGAGGATTCAGAAAGAGTGTAAGAGCCAAAAACATGAAGAAAACAGACCTTCTAGACACAGCAGAACCAACATACATATGAACTCATGGAGATTGAGGCAGCATACACAAGGCTTGCATGAGTTTATACCAAAACGGGCCCTAGAGTGGAAAGAAGTTAACACAAAATCCCCATCCCTAACTCAGAACCTACTTCCAATTAACAACCACTAGCAAATGGAAAATTAGTTTTCTCCAAGTAAATCTCACTGGGAAAACAAACTACTCTTAAAGATAGGCTGCATAATCACCATTAGATGGTCAACTTTAGGAGATTATGTTGTTCCATTGTAAATAATTGTCCCAACCACTGGTTTAATAAAAAGCACTAATTGGCCAAAGGCAGGCAGAAAGTGTGGGTGGGGCTAACAGACTAAGAAAATGCTGATAACAGGAAGCACAGAGCAGAATGCCAGAGAGAAGCCAGAAGAAGAGAGGACAACCATGGTGCTGTGAGAAAAGGTATCAAGCCCCATGGCTGAACAAGATAAGAGTCATGAGTTAGATGAAGGGTAGAGAGCTAGCAAGTGATATGCTTGGGCCTTATGCCAGTCAGCTTCAAATTAATGAAAGTATTTGTGTGTCTCTGTGGGTCTGTGGGCATAAACCTTGAGGTTAGGCCCGAAAGTCCGGGCCAGAAACCTCCTACTACAGACAACAACAAACAATTTCAATTCTGTCTTTAGAGATTACTTATCTCAATATCATGTCAGAATGTTTTTTTTTTTAATTTATTTATTTACCCTACAAGTTTTACATATATATTATGGCTTCCAGTTTTGTGGCTTTGTGGGATTCCTGGGTGGGCAAACTAGTAGGTTTATATCTCTTTCTTAGGTCTTTCCTTGGTCTCTTTTCCTTCTACTTATTTCTTTTGTCTTATTGATTTGTTTGTTTTTCCTTTATCAAATTATATTATATTCCATTATATTATATCTCTTAGACGCCTGTTTGCTTTCCAAAGAGAGTCAAAAGAGAAGTGGGCATGGATGAGAGAGAACCTACTTCAAGTAAAGATCCACTGTCTGAAGTTCTTGTTCTTATATACAACATATCCAGCTTTTGACATAACTAAAATGCAATCCAAAAGTCATACTTTTTTAAACATGGAAGTGCAAGAAAGGATTATGCCATATTCAGATGTGACAAATATATGGGACATATTAATACAAAATTAATGTAATCACAATATATTGTGTGTAAAAATGCATTTTCAAGAAAAGGAAAATAAAATAGTCCATTAAAAATAATGTTATTGTTATTTATACTTTGCATTTGTAAACATTTTATTTATTTTATTTTGTGTTATAGATATTTTGTCTACATGTATGTCTAGGTACTATATGTGTTCAGTGCATACAGAAGTGAGAAGAGGGCATTAAATCTCCTGGAAGTAGATTACAGATGGTTGTGAACTACCATGTGGGTACTGGGAATCCAATCTAAGTCCTCTGGAAGAGCAACAATTATTCTTAGTCACAGAGCCATTTCTCCAGCTCCTAGACATTTTACTTTTAATCTTAAAAAGAAAAAATGTGTCTTCTAGGATATATAAGAATTTCAAATTAAACCCTTATACTACACTGAGGAATGTTAATTCTTACTATAGACAACCCAAAACCCTTTCTTCTGCTGACAGATTAAAGTAGGAAAAGAGCTCATAACACTGTCAGACAGGGACTATGACCCTCACCAGCACTATAGGATGCTGTGACCATCCTTCAGATTCTCCAGATGACTTATGGGATGAGGGTGAACAGTTTGTCAGAGAGGATAAGCCATGGAGACAGAGAAGCTTAAAAATTAACACAGCCTTGAGATTTATTGTTATTTTTAATTATGTGTATAGTTTAAACATGTATATAATTATTTCTTTATATACAAAAGTAGTCAATGAGCAGAAAGGCTGGAAATCTCCCTATTAAGAGCTACATGTAAGAACATGTAAAAAACAGATCATGTGCAACAAAAAAAGCAATGGAATTTCTCTGAGAAAGTAGATCCAAGATAAATGACCCATAAAGTCTCTGTTTTGTGGTGTCTAGGGAATTATTAGAGTTTCTATCTACTTTTTAACTCTTTGGGATACTTCTCTACTATGAAATATTATTTACCATAATAAGCTATTGATATTGCTACTACCATGTATATGTTCCCAATCGACTTCTTAATTCCCTGTCACAAGAAAGTAGAAATTTCAACTGATACCTTCTGAACTCAGATCAAACTCATGCCCATAACAAAACCATGACTGAAATAAGTATTAAATATTGCCCATCTAAAAACTAAATGTAAACCTATTTCAAGTAAATACCTACTATCTGAAATTCCTACTGTTATATACAACAATATTAAAATGAAAGCTAAAAGTCAGAAAATTTTTAATTCAATGAAGCTTAGCAGTCTGCAGAGGAAGGATAATGCCCTTTTCAGATATGACACCAATATGGGATAGATTAATAAAAAATATTGAAGAAAATATTGTGAAGACTTTAATGTAATAAGAAAAAGAAGGACCCACAGAACCTCAGCACCTATTGGACCAAGAATTGAGGGACACTTCACCCAGCCTAGGCAGAGAGCCAGTCTCCAGGACCCAGACCCTGGGACACAGCCCTTAGAACCCCACCCTGACTCATCTTTCCCCTAAATTCAGACCAGCAGGGGAAAACACTGCAAGCCAGATTCCCTCCAGTAAAATCCAGTTTGATGGACACCCACAACTACAATCCTGCCCAAACCCCCAATCCACCCATCACTCAATGATCCCAGCTGCTACCTGAGACCCACAGATCCTCAGCATTTATTGGACCAAGAGTGCTACTTAGACTCACAGTTCCCCAGCACCTATTGGATCAAGAGTGGCTCCCTGAGACCAAGGTTCCTCAGCACCTATTGGATAAAGAGCAACTACTTGAGACCCACAGTTTTTCAGCACCTATTGGATCAAGAAGGGAACCTGAGACACACAACTTACCAGCACCTATTGGATCAAAAGACCCTATAAGAGCAAGAGCTCCCTCTGGATCAAGAACTCATACTGGAACAAGATTGAATCCCTAAGAGACAGAATCAGACAGTGCTTATTCAACCAGGAATAGCTCACTGTGACATAGAATACAATACCTCCAATTGAATCAAAAGCCCAGGTTGAACAAAGAGAGGCTTGCTGAGACACGGACTTAGCCAGAACAGACTACAGGAAAATCAACTATCTGAGATGCAGACAAATCCTGCATTAATCCAGGGAAGCAATGGGCAGATGCCAGCGTAAGAATACATAGAACAGCACAAAGAACAATATGACACCACCAAAATCTGGTAACTCTACAACGAGATCTGATCATGAATATGCAGAAGAAGCAAGAGAAACTTACCTTAAAAGCAAATTTATGCAGATAATAGAAGTCTTAAAAGAAGAAATAAAGCCTCCCTTAAATAAATGCAGAAAAAGACAAATAAAATTTGAAAAGATCAACAAATCCCTGAAAGAAAATAGAGAAATCCAAGAAAAAGCAAACAGGTGAAGGAACATTTCAATATTTAAAAAATGAAATAGAAGCAATAAAGAAGTAACAAACTGAGGGAATGCTGGAAATAGAAAAACTGAAGAAACAAACTAGAACTATCAAGCATAACCAACAGAATAAAAGATATGGAAGAGTGAATAGGTAGTGCGGAAGATTGAATACTGGAAATAGATATGTCAAAGAAAACATTAAAACCAAAAAGTCATAAAACAAAACATCCAAGAAATTTGGGACTCCCTAAAAGTCTGCTCCCCACTTAATAATCAAGCCACTAAGAGAATACTAAAAGTTGAAAACGAAAAAGGCCAAGTAACTTATAAGGACAGACCCATTAGAATAATACCAGACTACTCAATGGAAAAAAATGAAAACCAGAAACTCCTGATCAGATATTACACAGACACTATACCACAGCTGCCATCCTAGAATACTATACCCAGCAAAACTACCATTCACCATAGATGGTGTAAACAAGATATTTCACACACACACACACACACACACACACACACACACACACACACACACACACACACACACACAAAAGATTTAAATAATACCTATCCACAAATCTGGCCCTACAAAAAGCAGTAGAGGGAAAAATCCAACCTAAGGAAGCTAGATACACCCATGAAACCACAAGCAATAGATAATCCCACAGGAAAACACACACACACACACACACACACACACACACACACACACATTACCACCAAAAAAACCCCACAACAACAAGAAATAACAATCACTGATCATAAATATTCCGTAATATCAATGGACTCAATTTACATATAAAAAGTCATATCCTAACATGATAATACAAAATGTTTCTTTTACATATGTGGGTACCCTTGCATTTGGGGTATAATTGTTTGTGATTGAGAGTTCATCTTGATAGATTTTTCTTGAGATGAATAAAGGATGTTTATCTTGATCTTTTTTTAAAAATTGATTTTAGTTTGAATTCTATTTTGTTGTTACATAATAGGATGGCTACACCAGCTTGTTTCTTAAGTCCATTTGATTGAAAAGTCTTTTCCAAACCCTTTACTCTGAGGCAGTGTCTGTCTTTGAAGCTGAGGTGTGTCTCTTGTATGCAAAACCTAGAGAAATCTCACACAAGAGATCTAACAGAACAGCTTAAATCTCTAGAACAAGTAGAAGCAAACTCACCTAGAAGGATTAGAAGACAGAAAATAATCAAACTCAGGGCCGAAATCAATAGAACTGAAACAAAGAGAACAATACAAAGAATCAATGAATCATAGAGTTTGTGCGTTGAGAAAATTAACAAGATAGACAAAAACTAATCCAAATTAATCAAAAGTCAAAGAGAGAGAGAGTATCCAAATTAACAAAATCAGAAATGAGAAGAGAGACATAACCACATATGCTGAGAAAATGCAAAGAATCATTAGGTCATACTTCAAAAATCTGTGCTCCACAATATTCTGAAAACATAAAAGAAATGGACAGATTTCTAGAGAGATACCCTTGCCAAAATTGATAAGTCTAGAGTAGATAAATGACCTAAATATACCTATAACCACCAAGGAAATAGAAGTGGTTATTAAAAGTTTTCCAACCAAAAGAATAAATAAGTAAATAAAAGCCCAGGGCCAGATGGTTTCAGCACAGGATTCTACCAGAAAAAAACTAATACCAATTCTCATTAAATTGTTTCAAGCAATAGAAACAGAGAGAACATTGTTCAACTCTTTTTCTGAGGCTAAAATCATGCTGATACCCAAGCCACACAAAGATGCAACAAAAGAAGAGAATTAATCTTCCTCATGAAAATTGATGCAAAAATACTCAATAAAATACTGGCAAAATGAATTCAAGAACATATTAAAAAAATCATTCACCATGATTAAGTAGGCTTCACTGCACAAATACATGGATAGTTCAGCATACAATGTCATCCGTCATATAAACAACCTGAAAGAAAAAACAAACACATGATCATCTCATTAGATACTGAAAAAAAACCCTTGACAAAATCCAACACTCCTTCATGATAAAATCCTAGAAAGCTCAGGAATACAGGAAAAATAGCTAAACATAATAAAAAACAATACACAGCAAGCTTTTGTCATCTAATATCAAACTAGATGGAGAGAAACTCAAAGCAATGCAACTAAAATTAGGAACAATACAAGACTGTCCTCTCTCCTTATGTATATTCAATATAGCTCTCAAAGTCTTAGTTAAGACAATAAGACAACAAAAGGAGATCAAGGGGATACAAATTGGAAAGAAAAAAGCCAAACTATCACTATTTGCAGATGATATGACAGTATACATAAGTGACCCCAAAAATTCAATCATGGAACTCCTACAGGTGATAAACACCTTCAGCAATATAACAGTGTAGAAGATTAACAAAAAAAAAAAATTAATAGCCCTCCTATATGCAAAGTATAAAAAGGCTAAAAAGAAATAAGGGATACTCTACCCTTTATGATAGCTGAAAATAGCATTAAATATCGTAGGGTAACTCTAACCAAAAAAGTGACAGAGCTGTATGACAAGAACTTTAAGACACTGAAAAAAGAAATTAAAGAGGACATCAGAAAAAGGAAAGATCTCCTATGTTCCTGGATATTAGGAACAACAAAGTAAAAATGGCAATCTTACCAAAAGCAATCTACAGATTCAATGCAATTCCCATCAAAATTTCAACACAATTCTTCACAGACCTTGAAAGAACAAAATACCCAACTTCATATGGAATAATAAGAAATCCAGAATTGCCAAAACAATCCAGTTCAATAGTAGAAATTTGGGAGGCATTATCATTCCTGACTTTAAGATCTACTCTAGAGATACAGTAATAAAAACAGCTTGCTACTGGCGTAAAAATGAACTAGTGGATCAATGAAATCAAATCAAAGATCTCAACCTTAATCCACACACATATGAACACCTGTCCAAATGGCTAAGATCAAAAACAGATGACAGCCTGTGCTTGAGAGGATGTGGAACAAGGGGAATACTTTTCCATTGCTGCTAGAAATGTAAACTTGTACAGCCACCTTGGAAATCAGTATGGTGGTTTCTTAAATAACTGGGAATCAGTCTTTCCAATGACCCCGTAATACCACCATTGGACATATACCCAAAGGACATATATCCTTACCCCATATGCATTAGCTCAACCATGTTTATAGCAGTATTATTTGAAATATCCAGAAAATAGAAACAACTTAGATGCTGTAGAATGAATTAGAAAATGGTGTAGTACTCAGCAGAAAAAAAACCAAAAACAAAAAACCAACATCCTGAAATTTGCAGGTAAATGGATCTCAAAAGTATCATTCTGAGTGAGGTAACACAGACACAGAGAGATAGACATGATATTTACTCACACATAAGTGAATTTTAGACATAGAGTAAAAAATAACCAGGCTACAATACACAAACCCTGAGCAGCTGGGTAACAAGAGGAACTTAAGAGAGAGATCTAAGAATCCCCCTGGGAAGGGAAAATAGAGAAGATCGGCTGTATAAATCGGGTTCATATGAGGGGAACAAGCAAAGGGGGTGAGAACAAATCATGAAATAAGAAGATGGTTAAGTGAGAGGAGCAACAAAGAGGGAGACCAAAGAAATAGATATCTTAATAGAGGGAGCCATTGTGGGGCTAAAGAGAAAGCTGGTACTAGGAAAGCACACAAGAAGCCACAAGGTGTCTCCAACTCAGACTCTAAGGAATAGTGGAGGGTACCTGAATGACCCCCACCCCCAACTGACACTATAGAACCTTCATCTAGCAACTGATTAAGGCAGTAGCAAACATCCATAGCTAGGCACCACTTTAAGCTCCTGGTCCAGCTGAAGAGAGAGTGGAGAGAATATATGAACAAAGGATCGGGATCATGATGAGGAGCCCCACAGAGATGGCTGACCTGAGCTATTGGGAGCTCACTGACTCTGAAATGACAGCTGAGGAACCTGCATAGAAAGGAACTAAACTCTCAGAATGTAAATGACAGTCCAAAGGTATGGACCGTTTGTGATGCCTTTTGCCGTAAAACCAGAGTATGTCCTTGGTACATGAACTAACATCTCAGAGCCCATTCCCTACATAAGAACACCTTACCGCCTTGTTACTGGGGGCAGGGGGGATTTGGACCTACCTCAAATGAATATGCTGGACTGAACTGATTCACTTACACTCCCTGGGGATGTATGTGGGGGAGGGAGGCTGAGAGAAGACTGGTAGAGGAGGGAGGAGTAGCAGGGGTGGGCATGGGAAAAACTTTTTTAAAAATTAAATATTAAAAACAGAAGAAAATAACTCTCAAGATCAGCTTAGTAGTGTTACCAACCATAAAACTATAAGAAGGAAGTAAAAGCAGAACATTCACTGAAGCACTTTGAAGGAAGTGAAGAGTAGTCCCAGTAAGCCTAGTGGATAGACACTTACTATATGACAAAGTTATAAAATTCATAATATAATGAGTCTATAAGCTTGAAATAGATAAATGGAATTTTTGTTTGAATTTCAGTTTGATGAGATTCAAACTTAAAATGGAAAGAAGCAGAACTACCAAGAGCTCTGGGAAAATCATACAACATATGATATACACATAAGTGAACAGCAGAGAGAGATGAGACACAACCAAAAAAGTTTGAAGCAGCCATAGTGGAGAACCTTTCAAATATCAAGCTGTAGATCCAGAATTCAGAGAACCCAAGAAAGCATGAAAATTAATAGATTATATAGGCTAACTAAAAATATAACTGTTGCTAATACTAGTCAAAATAAAAATGAGATTGCTATATTCATTTCAAATAAAGCAGACATGAGAATATACAATATTATTATGTTATCTGAGTTTTATTTTTTGTGAAAAAAACACCATGACTAAAAGCAACACGAGGAGGAAAGGGTTTCTTTCACTTTACAACTCTTAGGTCTCAGTTCATCACTGAGGGAAGATAGGGCAGGAATTTAAGGAAGGCAGGAACCTACAGGCAGCAGGGGATGATGCAGAGGCTATGGAGGCTTACTGCTTACTGGCCTGCTCACTCATAGTCTGCTCAGTCAGCCTTCTTTTGGAACCTGGGATCACTAACCCAGGGGTACTACTACCCACACTGATCTGCTCACTAGAAAGTGCACCACAGGCTTACCCACCAGCCAACCAGGTAACGACATGTTCTGAATTGAAGTTCTTTCTTTCAAAATAACTCTACCTTTTATCAAATTGACATAAAACTAGGTGCTACAATTATGAAAAGAGATATCACACAAACATAGACTAACAAAATATGAGAATCAACTCATGCAATTGAAGTTAAAAAAAACATTTTGTTTCACATTTTTAAAATTTTACCCCATTGGGATTCTACTGTTATGAATGTCTTCCAAATTTCAAAATTAGATAAGGGGAGCATACATATGTACAAATATTCTCAATCTTTAGAATGATTTAATACAGTACCAATCTGATTGTTTAACAACAGACCAATTATGGAAGGAGAAGCCTCTATCAATGGATCTGTTGATTTTGCTTAGATAAATTCTCCTAACATAGCTTTCTTAAGGCTGCCAACATGATATATTCAAAATGATGGTTGAATTAAAAATATCCCCTATAGTCTCAAACATCTGAACACTAGGTAGCACTGTTTGAGGACAATATGGAACCTTTCAAAGATGGAGCCTTCCAGGAGGAAGTACATCACCTTCATAGATGAGCTTTAAGGATTTATAACCTTTGCCCAAAATTGCCTTCTCTCTTTCTCTGCTTCTGATATGGATGGAAATGCGATAAGCCAGCTTCCTGTCCTGCCACCATGCTTTCCCCACTATTTCAGTTTTCTCCTTACTATTGTGAAAAAAAAAATGGGTATAATTTCAACTCCCTAATGCTACTGAATACTTGATGATTTTTCCATGATTTTTTTCCTTCTTAAAAATGGAAATTATCATTAAAATATTTCTGACTTTATTATTTATATATGAAGTGAGATAAGCATTGAATTTTCTTTTAAAAGTGATGTTGATCTGTGCTGATATTGTTTACTAAAGAAGCTACTCTTCTCAAACTGAACTGAAATGTCAAGTTTTCGTAAGAAAACAAAATACAGATCCTGTGACCTATTCTTAGATTGCATTATGTGGTAAACTTTTTACTTTTCCTGTTCATGTTCTGATATCACATGAGTTCATTACAGAATCTTAAATTTTAGCATTTTAGAAGGGAAGGTGTTCATTATTATTCATGGTTTTTTTCTTATCTTTAGGAACTTAATATGGGAATACATTTTTAAATTAGAGTATCTAGCCACAAAAACTGAAGCTTGATGTGCAACATCATTAAATTTACATAACAATTTTGGCACAGATAATATTTTTATGAAACAATATAAAATTTTTGTTAAAATTATAATTAAGTCATTTATTTTCATTTTAATTGGTGTTCTTACTGGAATCACTGCTAGTTTTCATCATTTCAAACTCAAAAATATGAACATAGTATTGTTCCCCAACAATAAAGTGATGATTTATATTATAAAATTCTTGTTGTTAAACTGTAGTAGTGAGGTTTCTTGGTCTTGGGAGGCCAAAGAACCCAGACCTTGTCGTGCCAGACCTCTTAGCCACCCGCTGCCCGCCATTCAGGTCCCCAGAAATGACTCAGACGTTTACATTAACTTCATGCTGTTCGACCTATGGCTCAGGAACATTGCTAGCTAGCTCTTACATTTTAAATCAACCCATTTCTATTAATCTGTCTGCCACATGGCCCATGGCTCACCTGTGTTCCTTACATGTTGATTCTTGGGCGGCTTGCTCGATCTGCCTCTGACTCCGACCTTCCTTTCCTATCTATTCTGATTCCTCCTCCTACTTCTATGGTGCCTGTCATGGCACAAAACAGCTCTTTTATTTAAATATTGAGATTCACAGCATACAGAAAGGCATTCCCACATCACTTCCCCCTTTCTGTCTAATCAAATAGGAAGGTTTCAATTTTAACATAGCAAAATTACATATAACAAAATAGCTATCAAGCAAGAATTACAGTTACAATATCTAGTCTATTTGTATTTAGCAAAATTAAAGGAAATACTCTATCATCTACCTTATCTTTATGAGTCTAAAGTTTCATATCTAATATACCTTTCAAATGACTAAGAAAAACTGTACCTATAACTATCTAATCTTCAACTACATCAAAAACCACAGAAGGATATATTTACCCAAGTAAACCAGAAGTGCAAGCGACTTCTAAAATCTAGAAAGGACAGAGATGACACCTATCTGCCTGGACAGTCACCCAAAGTTCCTTTATAAAGTTGGGGCATCCATCTTCAGCCTACAGGTCCAGAGTCTCTTTTCATTTCAGTGAAGCAGGAAATCTGCTCTGCCCACTCTGGCACAGTTCATCAGTTGCTTCTACTCGAGTCCTGAAGAATGTCTGACAGTTTTCTCTGCAAAGCAGGAACCTGAATGACCATCTCGGCTTGTTTTTGCCAAAGTTCAGAGGTCACTTTCCTATGGAACCTGTATGTCCAGTTTAAACAGCATACTGTCAAGCAGTCAATATAAGGACAGGTTCTTCTCTAGTGGCTAACCATTGCCACAAAGAGAGTAGACTCCACATGGAGTTTCTTCAGTGCCCATTTTTCTCTTGAAGAAGATTGGTGCTGCCAGGAGCAAATCTGTCTCACTGTCCAGAAACGTCTAAGTTCTTAAAATATTTTAAATGCCATATTCTGTAGGTCTTAGAAGTATTTGAAGATTACCTTCCCAGTTGAAATATATCTTTGTATATCTAAAAATCTAACTAACATGCATTTCTTAATTATATGTTACAATTCTAAATCAATTACATAAACATCCTATCTTAAACAAGAGTAGAATAATACATACAGCATAAGAGGTTTGACCTTAAATTTGTATCAATAAACCAAAATCTATACCAAAGTAAAACATTTTGAGATTAACAGCTGATTTCCTGATCTAAGTAAATTCAATAATCAAATTTTTTAAAAATCATTTATATACCATATCCCCTCTTTCTTTTTAGAAAGAGATTAACTATGACCATTAACCATTTATAATGAAAACAAACATCTAGAAACAATATTTGGGGAATTTGGGCATTGTTTTCCATTACTACTTCCTGCTGATTAAGGGACATTGAAAATCTCACAGTTGTTGAGGCTGGGTCAGTCTGCAGCTCTGAAGCTGATACTGCCATCTCTTCCCATCAGGTTTTTTCAGGGGGTCTTGGTTGATGAAACCATATTTGCCTGGAAGCAATTCAGAGGTTCTCATCTTCCGTGGAAACAAAAGCAGAATTCTTCCAAAGCACTAAATCCTTAAACATAAATTTCAAAATCAAAATACCTTTAAAATATATATTCTTGTTTAACTTAGTAGCCTTTGCATTTGTGATGCATTTTCTTTCTGCAGTTAGCTCATTAACAGTTAAAAAATTAAAAGAAAACACAATAACAACCAAAATCCAGATTTTGTGTCTATTTTCCATCTTTACATGGCTTATTATACCTTTATTATTCTACTTCTCTTTTTAAAGAATTTCTCTACCCTCTTTCTATTCTCTCTGAAGCCTATGTACCTTTTACACATTATTGTAACCCATTTACAGGTTTTTCATTTCATCTGAATCTGTTTTATTGTCAATCCTTAATCATCTTCTAACCATAAGAGCTTTTAAAATACACTCTCTTAAAGGGCTGCATAGTCTTTGCAGAGGAAGACGAATCAGTAAGTTCTCTTAAAGGGACTGCGTCTCTATTCGTGGCCAGTGAACAGAGCAGGCTAAAGAAAATGCTGCTACTAAGAAACCGTCTTTGTTTCCTTTTTGTTCAAAATAAACAGAAACTTTAAATCATTCACATGCTACTGAGTCTTCTGTGAGATTTCAGGAACTGGTCTGATTGCAGCTTACACTGCCTGCCGCCAGTCCGGCATTTTGAATGTGACCTGGCCGCCAGGCTTTCTTTGTACAATGACCTGCTTCGTATACACAATTTGGAAGCTGCCTTTGCTCAGTTTCTGCTAAAACCCTTTTTAAACTTTCTCAGCCATTAAGTGGATAATCGACCCACATTGTATGCACCATCTGTTGTAGTGGGGTTTCTTTGAATTACTGGATTCATAACCATCATACTCATATTCACCTACTCATCACTGCAAAAAAGGAATTGTGGACTGAACTCAGGACCATGTGCACATTGATCAAGTGCTTCCTGATTTTGTGAGACATATTTTTTTCTGGACTTGGGCTTGCCTTGAGCTTACTATGAAGCCCAGGCTGACCCAGAATTTGATCCTCTGGTCTCTGCCTTCCAATTGCTGATATTTCATTTGTGCCAATGTAACTTGTTCTTTGATATTTTACAACAATACTAAACTTTGCATCTATAATTTTCTTTGGGGTATTATGTTCATTCTAATACTAAAGTTATGTATTCCTCAGATTCTATACTGTCTATTAATACTGTTATCATATCTTATTTTATTGCCAGTTGCTTAGTATATCTTTATCCATTTTATTTTTCTCTTCTTATCAGCTATTTTTGTCAACAATATTTTGTGAAATCACGTTTTTACTTTTAGTGTTTCCATATGCATCTAGTCTTTAAGATTTAAATACACTCAGATTCATTCGATATCCATTGTCCTTCACTTCAGTTTAGATGATATTGATTGTTACTCATAACAATTTGTAGTTTACTCATTTGGAAGGGGCTTCCATCCCTTGTTAATTGGGATATTTTATATTTTACAAAGACAACTGTATATTGAATAAAAAGTAACTTAGCACTCAACTATCATATAAATATAAAAACCATTATATTTTCTTCCAATAATGTTTCTCCTCCTACCCCAAATTCTAAAAAAAAAAAAAAAAAAAAAAAAAAAAAAAAAAAAAAAAAAAAAGTTTTTTAAAAAAAATCCAAGTTTGCTTTAGGAAAGTTTTTATTTTTTTTTAATTTTCCAGTTCTTTATTATAATTGAACCTATTAAGTTTGTCAAACTCTCTATTTTTTTCAACCCGGACAAGTTTTAGATCTTTTCATTTGCTATGTCAAAATTAAAAATTATCCAATAAGCTCTTTTGTTATATCTGGTCCAGGAGTGTTTATAAATTTTTAAATGCTATTTTTTAGTGGATGTTCAGACAAAATCAAGAGATCAAGAATGTTTACTATGTAGTGTTAATTGTACATCATGAGTATGAACATAATCCTATGCTTCTCCCCAGGCATTTGCCACATGCAATACTAGTATAGTTTATTTCCTCATTTCAAAGAAAATGTAAGGAACATTGTATGTTCAGATGGCAGAGAGAACTGAGAATTGGGTAAAAAGCAATGACAGAGAAGCTAGGCATCCTCAAACTGGCAAAAAATAATCAAAGAAGCATTTTTTTTTTCTTTCTCCTTTGTTTAACTTTCAATTCCTAAAGCAAGAAACATGTTTATTCTTTCACACTATGGTGAGCATATCGTAGATCATCATTCAAAATTGACTACAGGTTTTCATCAGTAACTATTCTCTATCTAGTGTTTATTATTTATTGGGAGACAATGGTAGATAAATCTGCAGGAAAATCTATGACTATGTTCCTAAACATATATTACCTTTAAATTAATCAGTTTAATTTATCTTTATGCTTTTTTTTTCTCCCTTCCATTTTTTCCCCCAGCAAGCTGTTCTATATGCCTCTGCTTGCTCACCTTTGAATTGATGGCTGTTTTTTTTCCTTTTTTTTTTAATGATTACATACACTTTGCTCAATTTGTATAATGTTACTGGTATGTATGCTTTCAGTGCTGAACATTTGGATAACCAACTGGTCTGTTTTTACAGAGGGAATACTATTATTCCCACGCTCAGCATTGCTTAGCTGCCTATAGATTTTTTGAAGGGATAAGGATTCATGGGATTTTCCCTGTTCACTTTCTCATTGTTGTCCATGTTCAGTTCATCTTTGTACAGTCATGTTAGTGATACCTTATGAGTGTAGCTTCTGACATCACTGGAAAACACAATTGTTGTAATGAGGTTTCTTGGTCCCAGGTGGCCAGAGGCCCAGACCCACAGACCTGCCATGCCAGGCCCATTAGCCGCCCACCACTGCTGCTCAGCCCCCCCCAGAAATTACTCAGATGCTTATATTAACTTCATGCTGTTTGGCCTATGGCTCAGGCACATTGCTAGCTTGCTCTTACATCTTAACTCAACCCATTCTCATTAATCTGTCTGTCACGTGGCACGTGGCTCACCTGTGTTCCTTACATGTTGCTCCTTTGGGCTTCTGGCTTAGACTTTGCCCTGCTTCTCCTACCTATGCTCTGATTTCTCCTCCTACTTTTTCTATGGTGCCTGTCATGGGCCAAAACAGCTCCTTTATTTAAAGACTGATATTCACAGCACACAGAAAGACATTCCCATATCACATAATCTAACAGCAAATTCCCTAATTCTTTGGTTCTTAATCTTTCTCTCTTTGCTTCTGCAATATTCTCTGGACCTTAGGTGAAAGGGTGGTTTTGTATATATATCCACTGGGACTGGGAACCACAACTCTTCATTTTGATTAGTTTTAATGGGATCCAACTGTTGCAAAGAAAAATTTCCTTGCTGAAGGGTGAAGTTTAAACTTATTTAGGTTTTTAAGGACAACTATTTAGAATGTAGCTATAGATTATGCTGGTTTAGTAAAGCATCAGTTGTAGGTTATTCTCCAAGACCACTAGCTCTGGGTTGTTGGCTAAATTTGCAGAAAGTTATATATTATTCCCTTTTGTTAAGAAGGGTCTGATTTCCAATTACAGAGTTGTTGATAAGAAGCATTTTAATTATATCTTGTAACTATTCTTTATAACTGACATTGGATTTTAATCTCTCTGGCTCTAGAGAAATAGTGATCAGCAAATAGAGGCTTTGTTTTCCCACAGTATGAGGGGGTTGTTCTATAGTCTTCCTTTAGAAAACTCATTTGGCCTTTTGTGGAACCGATAGAAAAGCATGCCCACCCCTTAATAGGAAGATAGTTACAGAATGTCATTAATGTTGAACTTGGGGTGGATGACCTCTTGTGATATTCTGCCAGGACTTTATGGTTTACTTTCCTTTCTTTTGTATCAGTTAGTATAAGCTTAAATACCCCTATACATCCATTCTAAACTTAAAGATGTAGACAAATTCTAAGGACTAATTTTTTCATTGTCCAAATATCATAATGTATACCTACAAAGAGGTAGATGCTGTAACTAACTATACCACTAGGCTGGTCTCTAGCCTACAGTCATGCTGAACAAAGCATGATTAAGTGCAGCACATAAGAAGATGAATAAATACACAATTTTTGATACTGTAAAAATAAATATTTTACTTATAGAATATTTTTCAAGTGGTTAATTAAAACTAGAAATAACATACTTTAAAATAATGATATATGTTAAATATTTAAACCAGTACCAGTATTTTGGATCATCAGCTAATATAAGTAAATATCTACATCCCATTTACAACAATAAGTATTTATAACCATTAGAAAATGGTCAGAGATATACAACACTATCTTGATTTATAAAATCACTGTTTTAAATATTTTTATTTGTTTGTTGAAAATTTCATACAGGTATGTAATAGCTCTTAATCAAGTTCCAAACCTTGTTCTCCTCCAGCTCCCCAAAAGGTTTCTCACCACACCTCTCTACCAACTCTATTCCTCTTTTTATTATTTATGAATTAATTTATTTTAAACTACTGAGTAAAATTAGTGTTTCCCATGTGTGCACTTGTGTTTGATCATCTACAGGAGCATGAGCTACCCCCTCACAGAAATGTGGCTTTCCCTCCTCTAGTTGCAACTGACTTCCAGTAGTTCTTCAGTTAGAAGTAAGCTCAAATGACACCTTCCCTTCCACACTGGAATTTGACCTGACAGATCTTGTGAAGGTCACCTTAGCTGTTGTGAGTTGTGCATGTATGCAACATCCAAGTCAGGTTCAGCAGACAGAATTTCACAGGACTCCTTATTCTCTGGTTTTTATATCCATTCTGATACATCTTCTGTGATACTCTCTGGCATTGTTGGAGAGGTAGGACAGACAGATAGATGTCCCTTCTATGTTTGAAAGGACAGTCACATATTACCAGCACTTTCAATAGTTATGAGTCTCTGTTTTAACCACTACCACTGCTATAAAAAGTGTCTCTAACCAAAGCTGACAGTAGCAGAAATATATGTATATGAACAAAAATACATTTAAGGCAGTTTGAACAACAATAAGTTTCCTCCTGCCTAACCATGAAATTTGACAATGTTTACCACAGGAATGTATTCATTCCTGAGCACTAGACTGCAAGTCAAATCAAGAGAATAGTTGGTGACTTGTAAAATACTCTTATCACAGTTGCATCAGTTGGTAATTGATGTCAACTTAATTGTATGGGATTCAGAGTTCAGTTCTGGGTAAGACCATTGATGTCTTTTCTTACCCAGCATCCTGCATAGCACCTCCAAGCACTATAAAAGCCAGCCATCAGTGAGAAACAAAAACCAGATATTTATAGTGAATAATTTAGATTGTGTCACTAAATTGAATCACAACTATACTTTGATAAATGCTTCCATTTTATCTATGAGGAAGACACTAAGAATTCATTAACCTGCCACAATGAAAATAAAATGTTTATAAACAATGAACTTGATAATCTAAAGAATATAATTTTAGTTGTCTTTTGATTAGACAGAGTCTTAGACAATATATAAGAATTCTCAAATATAAATAATTTTAATTAAGTGCAGAAATAAGTAGTAGAATAAGATAAAATAAAAGTCATATTTTATTTAGCTCTCTTTACTAAAGGGGTGTAGTATGAGGTTTCTGGCCCAGACTTTTGGGCCTAGCCTCAGGGTTTAGGCCTGCAGACCCGCAGACCCACAGACCCGCAGACCCACAGACCCACAGAGACACACAGATGCTTACAATAGTTTTAGGCTGATCGTCCTAAGGACCAGGCTCTTTACCCTTAATCTAACCCATGATTCTTACCCTGTTCAGCCATGTGGCTCCGTACCTTTTCTCAGAACAGCATAGTTTCCTCTGCTTCTTCTTGCTTCTCTCTCTGGCATTCTGTTCTGTTCTGCCTATTCCCAAAGTCTTCTTAGTCTGGTAGCCCCGCCTACACTTCCTGTCTGCCTTTGGCCAAGCAGTGCGTTTCATTAAACTCATAGGCAGGGACAATTATTTACAATGGAACAATATAATCCTCCTACAAAGGGGACTTAAAGAATTTGTTCCTGCTTTATCAAACAACAGATGGAAGCAGATGCAGGGATCCACAGCTAAGCTCTGGGCCAAGGTCCTGCAGTTCAGTTGAAGAGAGGGAGGAAGGATTATATGAGCAAAGTTGTTAAGATCAAGATGGTGAAACACATTGAAACAGCTGACCCAAATTACTGGGAGTTCACTGACTCTGGACTGAGAGCTAGGGAAACTATATGGGACTAAACTAGTCCCTCTGTGTACGGATGATAGTTGTATGGCTTGAGCAGTTGGTGGCACCTCTGGCAATGAGATCAAGATTTATTCCTTGTGTGTGAAATGGCTTTTGCAGCCCATTCTCTATAGAGGCCTTGATACAGGGGGGAGAGGAGGGAAAGAGCCTGAATCCTGCCTCATCCTGATATTGCCAAACTTTGTTAATTCCCCATGGGAGACTTTATCCAATTTGAGGGTTGGATGGTAGGATGAGGTGGAAAAACATTGGAAGATGCCTGAGAGGAGGAGAGGGAAGGGGAACTATGGTAGCTATGTTAAAAAAACAACAACAAATAGTTTTAAATAGTAAAAAAGAAAAAGAAGAATTTGTTCCTGTTTTACCTTGAAAAAATAAAGTAAATCACTTTATCTTCAGAAAATCCAAAATGGAGATAAGCTGACATGAAAAACTCTTGGCCCCTTTGTCACAAAAGAGTTGCTAAATTAAGGCTGGAGGGGAGACTAAGAAACAGCTTTGTGATGTGGTCTGTTTTTCTGTATGCTGTAAATATCAATCTTTAATAAAGGGATTGTTTTGGCCTATGGCAGGCATCTTCGAAGTAGACAGGGAAATCAGATGTTAGATACTGGAAGGAGGGCAGAGTCAAAAGAGAGATACCATCCAACTGCCCAAGAATCAACATGTAACAGTAACATAGATAAGCCACGGGCCAAATGGCCAGAGAGATTAATGGAAATGGGTTGAATTAAGATGAAAGCACTAGCTAGAAATATGTCTGAGCCATAGTCCAATCAGCATGTAATTAATATAACCTTTTGTGTATTTCTGTGAGACTGTGGGTCAACGGTTCTGGACTTCTGGCCAGACAGGCCAAAAACTTATTATTACAATTGATGCCCAACATGTGGCATGGACATCCACATAAAGCAGGAGAAAGTTTGAAATGTGTTCTAGAGAACAGAAAGGGGGCCAAGGGCAGATTCTGAGTGTGTCTCTAATGTGAATCATGGTAGAGAGATGGTGTGGTATTCAGGCTTGAATTACAAAATGGCAGGTTTGTGGCAGGCAGTTTAACCTGCAGTAAGGCTGGTTCCTAAAGTCTCACCGAAGACCCTATATAAGCAACAAGCTACATATGGTTGATTTAAGGTTTCTGTTTATATTGAACAAGAAGGAAACAGAGTCAAAAATGGTTTCTTGGTAGCAACATTTTCTGGGACTGCTGTTTTCAGGCAGAGGCATGGTTCCTTTAAGACAGGCTTCCTGTCTCAGACTTAGGGGAAAAAACTGTGGCCCTTTAAGAGGCCCTGCTGCCAAACACTTTTGATGAGCAGTGAGCATTAGTGCTCTATTTAGTGGCAGTGTGAATCATAAGATTTCCCCAGAGTTAGGATGGTAAAAGGTTTCACAATATTTAATGTTACTTCTTAGAACTACTAAGGTAAGCCATGGCTCTGGTGCCTCCACCATGTTGAAAACCTGAACAGAGAAGAGTCAACAGTCAAAGCACTGCTTTATAGTCCAGAATTTTAAAAGCTCTTCTTGTTAGAAAGGACTAAAGATAGACAATTAATAAAACAAATTCAGTTAGAGAAAACCTCTAAATGGGTTACAATGTATATAAAATACACATAGGCTGTAGAGAGAAAAGAGGTATAGGAAGTCTCTAAAAAAGAGAAATAGAGTAATAAAAATATAATAAACTATGTAAAGATGGAAATATACAAGGATTCTGGAATATGTTTCTTATTGTGTTTTGTTTTAATTTGTTAACTCTTAATGAGTTAACTGCAGAAAGATATGTGATTATAAAGGCTGCTAAGTTAAATGAATGTGAATATATTAAAGTTATCTTGACTTTGAAATTTGTGTCTAAGGATATGTTGCTTTAGAGGAAAGGTTCTGATTTTGTTTGAGCAGAAAATGAGAACCTATCCTTTGCTTCCAGGCTCTTATGGTTTCATAACCAAGACCACTTGAAAAAAATCTCTGATGTGAAGAGCTAGCCACATCAGCTTCAAGGCTGCAGAAAAGATGATCCAGGCTCACGACCTTCGTAAGATTGCCATCATCCCTTAATTAGTAGGAAGTAGTAATGTAAAGCTATACTAAAATTCCCAAAATATTGTTTATAAATGTTTGTTTTCATTACAAATGGCTAATGGTCATAGTCAATCTCTTTCTAAGAAAAATAGGAGGATATGATATAGAAATGATTAAAAATATAGATTATTGAATATATTTTAATCCAAAAATCAGATATTAATCTCAAAATATTTTACATTGGTATGGATTTTTTAATGATACAAATTTAGCATTAATTTTGTTATACTGTATGTGCATTTCTACTCTTGTTTAAGATATTAAGTTTATGCAATTTCTTTAAAATTGTAATGTATAACTAAAAATACAGATTAATAGTCATCTGTGATAACCAAACTTATAGTCATGTTAATTAGGTTTTTGTAGGTATAAAAAGATATATTTCAATTATATAGGTAATCTTTGAACCCTTCAAAAATCTACATAATATGGTATTCAAAATATTTAAGGAACTTAGAGTTTTCTGGACAGTGAAACAGATCTGCTCCTGGTAGCACAAATCTACTTCAAGAGAATGATGGGCATTGAAGAAACTCCATGTGGAATTTACTTTCTTTCTGGCAACAGTCAGGTTAGCCACTAGACAAGAAACTGTTCTTATATTAACTACTTGACAGTTGACAGTATAAACTGGACATGTTGGACCCATAGGAAGGTACCCTCTGAACTTTGACAGAAAAAGCCAAGTTGGTCATTCATGTTCCTGCTTTGCAGAGAAAACATCCTTCAAGACACAAAGGGAAGTAACTGATGAACTATACCAGAATGGGCAGATCAGTCCTTCAGATTTCCTGCTTCACTAAAAGATATGCCAGAGATTCTAAAACTGTAGGCTGAAGATAAATGCCCCACTGTTATAAAGAAACTTTGAATGACTGTCCAGACATTTCTAGATTTTGAAAGTTGCTTGTACTCCTGTTTATTCAGTTAATATATCCTTCTGTGGTCTTTGATTTAGTTGAAGGTTAGATAGTTATAAGTACAGTTATCTTTAGTTATTATAAAAGGTATATTAGATATGAAACTTCAGACTCACAAGGATAAGGAAGATGATAGAATATTTTCTTTAATTTTGCTGAATACAAATAAACTAGATATCATAACTGTAATTCTTGCTTGATAGCTATATTTTGTTATATGTAATTGTATATGTAATTTTGCTATATTAAAATTGAAACCTTCTATTTTGATTAGACAGAAAAGGGGAAGTGATATGGGCTGTCTTTCTGTATGCTGTGAATATCATTCTTTAATAAAAGGACATTTTGTCTTATGGCAGGCATCTTAGAAGTAGGTGAGGAAATCAGAGCATAGATAGGGGAGGAGGGCAGAGTCAAAAGAGAGACACCATCCAACAGCCCAAGAATCTACATGTAAAAATAATAATACAGGTAAACAATGGCCCACATGGTAGACAGATTAATGGAAATGGGTTTAATTAAGATGAAAGAGCTAGCAATATGCCTAAGACATAGGCCAAAGGGTATAAAATTAATATAAGCCTTTGTGTCATTTGGGGGGTCTAAGAGAGGTTCTGAATCTCTGGACCTCTGGCAGGAAAGGCCAGAAACCTCACATTACAGTTTGGGTTATAAGTGAGTGGGAAAAAATTTCATAATACAAAGATGGACCAAAGTTGAGGTGGGCAACTATGAACCCTGAGAAAATTGAGAGTCCCATGAGCTGTGTGTAGCTTAGCTCTCTCTCCAGAAGACTACTTCACAAATGGCTTCATCTCTAATGCTTCTGATTGATCATAATTTCTTACAATTTGGTTCAACTTTGTGACTATGGCAATATAAACATTCAACTTAATGCTCCTCCTATTCATGACATCAGTCACACAAATTATTGCCCTGAAATAATTTCTCAGAGCTAAAATATAAAGAGACCCAGTTATCTATTTGTGTGACACTGATGTCTTTTTTTAAACATTTTCCTATATAAATAAGGAGTTAACTTTTCTTCTTATCTAGCTTTCTCAGTATTTCATTTCCAGTAAAAATAATTCAAAATTCAGATATCCATAACTCAGTTAAGTCATTCAAGATCCTTACCATTAGTCATAATAGAAAGAACTCATATGCCTATGAAAATGTATCATAGGCACACAACTAAATGTTCATTAACCTAAAAAAAATCTTTCCATCTTAGAAAACTGATAAACTTTGAAAAAAAATCATTCTATGGAAAGACATCTGTAAGTGGACACACATTTTTTATTTATATTTGTATGAAATACAAAGAATATAATCAGAAAGTGGATTTCTCTTAAAATTGACAGATGATGTGGAGCAACAAGCAGAATTTAATTTGACTGTTAATAAGTATAAAGTTACACAGTATTATTTTGATATTTTGGAAGTACTATTAAATTAAATAATGATCACAGTTGGGCAACATAGTAACTATATAAAGGCATTTCTGTTCAAAACTTGGATATTTTAAATAACAATATGAAATTTCATATTCTTTCAAAAAAACAGGAAAGCTGGGCAGTGATGGTGCACGCATTTAGTCCCAGCACTGGTGTAGTGGATCTCTGAGTTCAAGGCCAGCCTGATCTACAGAGTGAGTTCTAGAATAGCCAGCATTACACAGAAAAACCATATCTTGACCAAAAAAAAAAAAAAAACCAAGAAAAATAATATTTATGTGGTTTACCTAAAATATCATCTCATATGATTCAATCAATACAAATAATTAGTAATAAAATGTCTGAATTCTACTAGAAACAAGACAGAAAACTGTTGACATGAGATTTTTCCTAATTTTTTTAGCAGAATGCCCAAATTGTTGAAAAAAGCGGGAGACTGAATTTCGCCTTCTAACTAGCCATTGAATAGTCATTCAGATCTCTCTATACAGAACCTTTTAATCGCTGATGATAAAATAATGAACATGTGATTTCATTCACAAAACTAAGAAATAGGATGGTTTTGTGAGGCTTAAACACCCACTATATGAGGAGAGGGGCCTCCATTTTTAACTTAACACACCAAATCAGGAGATATTTATGAATTCTAATGTATTGCCAATAACTATTCAAGAGTCAAAAACTCTGCAACATCTGAAATATTTAATATTCTTTTATGCTTCTTGCTCTTTCATGCCAGTGGCAAAAATCTTCAGTGTCTCATTACCTGGTTATTGTACCCATCAAGCTGGCCCATTACCATCCCACTTGCCTTCCCTTGAAGAATTACAGATGAATAGCCATAATGGTCCTGAAGAAATGGGATTTCCTGTTTAAAAAAAAAAAAAAAAAAAAAAAAAAAAAAAAAAAAAGTAGGAGACAAGCATTCTAGAATTATTGACCAAGAAGAAAAGCTACTTTGAGTCAAATAACCTCTATTTTTAAAAGGTTCACAGGCCAGTTCAATTCCCTAATTCGCCAGTTCATACTGATTGTTAAAAGAAAATGACAATTACAATAAACATTTGTTGACTTGTTACCATAATTACATATGTATAAAATTATTTATGAATAGATAAAATAATTGAAAAACACTAGCAAGACTAACTCTCCTATATTCTTAAATTTTCATACATAGAGAGAGAGGTACTGAGAAATAAATAATTTTAAGATTTCTATTAATTTGATTATCATTTTCTCATATGCACTATATATTAATTTGTAGTGCTGACTTTGCAATAGTTAAAATACACAAAATATAAATTAAAGATCTCATGTTACATGGGCAGACTATGAATAAACAAATGCTGGGGCAGGATTAAGGTCTGCATAAATAACTGATTTCCCCTGAAGTACATAAGCAGTTTGCACCCTCGTCTGCTTTCTCAGTGATAAGTAGGCCATTGGTCATTAGGGCATCTCTTAAGGAAACTTAACATTATCTTCATTATGATGAGTAATAAGAAAAGCCATAAGAACTATTACTTATGTTGTCGAGTATTTATAGACTGCACTCCAGTCAGATAGTTTTTAGGGATTTGCTTGCATTTTTTTGATAATTGGTCTGCAGCCCACAGCAACATGTAAGAAGCACGGCTCAGTACTTTCTCAGGAAAGAAAAGAACAGCCCCTCCTTTGTCCTCATGCTCTGTCTTCCCTAGAGATTTTCTCTTCCTTATTTAGTATTCACCTCCAAATCCCCACCCTCAACCTCCCTGATTGATTCAAGGAGCTAAGTTGGAGCTCTAATTAAAATCCTTTGTGGGCCATCAAAATTCACCCCAGTCCTGCAAGGGGAACAAAAGCGCTTGGCATTTTTTTTTTTTTTTTTTTTTATTCAACACCCTGGGAGTCACAACCTACCATTACATTCTCCTCATCCTTGAAGAAGGTTCCCTATATAGATATAAAAATAGAATTCAGGAAAGAAGCCCCTGGAGACCTGTTGGCAGGCAGAATTACAGCCAGCTACCCAGTGTGATTGATTGCAAAGGTTATGCCAGACCTATGGAGAACATATAAAGGCCAGATCATTGGATTTACAAAGTCTCTTGTGGATGAGAATTTTAGTCAATAATATCAGCACTTCTGGGAGTTAGAAAACTCCTCAAAATCTTTAAAACCAAGAAGAGCATAGATAGGAAGATTCTCTGGCTTGGGACACAGAGAACTACAAAGATAATGAGGAAGAATGAGACAAAGGGGGGGGGGGGAATGCACATGGCCACGCGCACTCTCACTAAGAATCTCAGAGTGACTGATCTATTTGGAATATTTTAAAATTTTGTTTACATCAATGATAGTGTTCAGTGACCACAATGTCAACTTTTATTGTAGATCACCACTCAACAACAGTAGGTAAATTATGCTACTCAGCATGTCCAACCAAAAGAAACTACAAACAAAACTACAAATAGCTCATTGTGATTTTATAGCCACATCTACTTAACACTTTTGTATACAAACAAAGTATACAGTAAATATTGCTGGCACTTTTTGATGCACGTAAATTGTACATTAAAAATTGCTGTCCAAAAATTAATCCATTGCCACATAGGCCAACTACAAAGTGATTACATGAAATGAAGGCTTAATTTAGAACTGACATGATTTTAATAGAAGCATGGAGAGAGTATAAACAAGCAACCAAATGAAACAATGAAAATAGCTACCAAAAAAAACATTCAACAGAAAACTCTCCAAAGGTTAAACATTTGCTAATAAGAAATACTGAATTAAAATGAAATAAGACAAAGCAATGTGATCAATCCAAACACTTACAACAACATTAAAATGTGAGATTGTGAGGAGCTATGCTCTCACACAACACCCTCTAAAGTTTTTATGATGTATGTAAAATAACACATTAGATCTTCATGGCTAGTCTACGTCTTGCATCTACACGGTTAAAAACATCCCCGGAGTTTATTTGAATATATACATTCTATTTTATATAAACTATAAAGAAGTATGTGAAACCAAAATACTTGCTTCCTTCTCCAAATGAAATGTTATGCTGTTAGAAGAAATTACAACCAAAAGTTAGTGTTTTCCATTTTATGAAGTGGAATGCACACAGAGATAGTGTATGTACACTTCTTCCATGAATAATAAATGTATTTTTTTCTGTAAATCCTAGTTTTAACATCAAGGCAAGGTCAAGATTTCAACCATGTCACAACCTTAAGTTTCATCGTATGCACAAAAAATGCATATTTCTTCCAAAGCATCATAACTTTTCTCCCTGTTTCACTCCAGTAAAGTCTCTAGTATAAAATAAACCTTCAGTTACTACTCTGACCAGAACTCTGTTTGGACTTTCCTATAGGAGTCCTGATAAAAATCTAAGATGTTTGTAGGCTACAGTAAGACCCTATATAACCTGGTCATTGTCTACTTCTCTGATCGCACCTCTAATGATTCTTGCTGCTGTGTTCACATTGCTTACAAAGCCACAGATCTTTTAATTTTTCCTCAACTAAGTAAACTAAGCAACTTCCAATCTCTGGGGCTTTGCAAATTTTATTCTTTTTTCATAAAGTCCCTTCCTAAAGAGTTTGAGATATGTCTTGTCTCACACGATTCATCAATATAAACTGTACAGTTGAATATTTCATAGTATATTCAAGGAGTTCAGAAACTATCACAACAATAATTTAAAGATCTCATCCTTCTACAAATGCCATTCTCCTTTGATCTCATATATCTTCTAGTCCTGCACTATGGAACTCAACTGTCTGTCACTATAAACAAGGACTATTATATGAACAGAACAACATAGTATGTAGTCCAGTTACTGGTTTCTATACCATGGCACAATTTTCTCAAGATTTTTCTGTGCTTAAATATTTTTCTTTGAAAAAAGTCTTCACAAAGATGTTACCATGTTTTGTTATCAATTTATTAGTTGATGGATTTTTAAAGCATGTTCACATTTGCATAATTATGAATAACTCTGCTGTGAAGATACATGTATAAGTTTCCATGTGCAAATATAGTTGTTATTTTTCTCAGGTATTGTAACAAGGTGCAGAATTCCTGAGCAATGTAGTAACTAACTTTTGAAGATTTTGGAGAACAGTAAGACTGTTTCACAGAATGACTGTGCCACTTAACATTTCCACAAATGCAAAATTGAATAAAGAAGGGTAACAATGGCAATTCTAGGCAAGACTATGGAGGAACTGAATTCTCATGCATTGCTAATGAGAATATAAAATAGCACAGCTAGTTTGTGAAATGCCCTGAGACTTTCTCATAGAGTCAAATATATCTTTACATCTATAACTCAGCAATTGCACTTATAGGCATTTGTCTTTGTAAAAGGAACACACATGCATGCACACACACACGTGTATGCATACACATGCATGGAGAAAAAGATTTGTGCTTAAAATTTATTTTAAACAACTTAGTTTGTGATAACTTATAATCATAAACAGTGCCCATACCGGGAATCAGAATATGGAATAATATGTTGTATTTAGTCTATGTTACTATCCAGAGAAGCTTGTTTTATATTCCATATTGTTACAGAGTCCAAGCATACACCCTTAAAGCATGACAATATTGTCAGCTACTATTCTACATGCTGTTGGACACTGTGTAAAGGAATATAACATGCAAAATTAATATAATCTACTATTATAATAGCAATGATAACTGGAAAGAAACATGGGGATCTTCCTTTGATAACAAAAGAAAATGTTATTTAGAACATGTGCTACCATATACAGCCATTTGTGAAAATACATCAAAATATATATTTAAAGTATATCCATTTCATAACAACAACATAAACTAACTGTATGCACATGAATAAGTCATGGATCAAGAATTACAGAAAGGACCAATAAGGGTAAATGATGTTAGGACAGTATATATAGTGTTTGACATCCTGATGAAAGAAGTAGATCATAGGAAACCATTAAATATCTACAACTCAAAACTTTGTGGAGAGTATGAATAAATGTAATAAAGGTAGTGGTCCTTTGGGAACTCACAAGGCTCTTCTTTCATTTATCACTCTGTAACATCAGCAAAAGTAACTTCAAATATGACTAATGGGAATCCAAAAAGAAAAGTAAAGAAAATGGTTATTTTGAACATTTCCTCGTCTATCAACCATTAATAGTTTTAGTTTTAGTTTTAGTTTTTTATAATATCTCCTCAGAGGATGTTCTTGCAGTAGCCAGAAGGCAATGAAGAGCATGATTGAGAATAAACATTGGGTAATCAGCTCTAAATGGGACCAGCTCCTGCCAAAGCTCTGAGAACATCAAAAACGTGGCAGCATACCTGTAACAGCTGGAGTATGGAAAGCAGTGGTGTGTAGTGATGCTGCTGGACATGACAAAACTACCATCCGCATGAACCCAGAGGCTGTGATTACCACATAAAAACTGTACAAGGACAAGTGAGCCAAAATTCTTCATAGCTATGCAGGATTATTTTAATGTCAGTTATTATTGGAAAAAATAATCCCAAATTGGGATAGATGTTTGGGAAATGTATCCTTATCAGGTGCTAAAACTTTAATAAGTTGAGATTTTTTTAATTGAGAAAATGAATGAATGAGTGAAGTACACAGCATGATAATTCAACTTGTTAATACTAAAGCAGGAGTATTGAAGAATACTAAACTTAGTAGAAAAACAACACAGATCATTATTCTGCTATTTATTCATTTGTTTACAATGTAGAATGCTATTTACTGAAGATTTAAGACAGCCACACATAGTCTATGATAGAGAGCTGAGAATAATATTATTATAAACATAAAGAATAGTTTTCAAGATATTTCAATAGGTTCCTATTAGTCTAGTGTTTCATTAATAAAGATGGAGAACAGCTCTTCCCTCTAATTTATCTTCTGAAATTTAACAAAGATAGACTCATTGTACTGTACTAGAACCTATGTATGCCATCATGTCTCTTAAGGGAGAATGGAAATAAACAATAAACATCAACAAATAGCAAATTCTGAATAAGACTCATAAGAACTTCCAAAAAGTATTCTGAGCCATACAAGCACAAGCCAAACTGCCCCTCATTTGAAATGAAGTACAGGTCTTAACCAAATGCAAGAAGAGAAACTTTGTAACACTGTGTCAGATGGGTTCTGAGGCTATACAAATAGATTTGCATGATAAACTTTTAGTGTCTGTGGGAACACATTGATATTAAAACTGCATCAATCTACAGGAACCTCTGTAGCCCATTAATGCCTATTTAAAAATGGAACTAAGCAACTGACTCAGCTTTGTTAGGGAGTTGTGTTAGAAACAAAATGACAAACACAAAGTTAGAGGACCCAAAACTGGGACATAGAATACTTTCAGTTGTGAGATCTAGTCAGGATCATTCCCTAAAGAGGGGATCAGGTAGCCATGTTGGCTACTCTGTCCAATCTTCTGAGCCTTAGAATCCTAACTATGACAAATGTTCTCTCTCAAATATGACATGAAAATGAAAACAAAGCACAAAAAGAAGCGTCAATTTTTACTTATATATAGAAAACTCAACTTATTATTAGAACATAAAGATTAAGTGTGAAATAAAAAAATTAAGGTTAAGTATTTCAAATGGAAGAGTAAGGGGTCAGATCTAATTCCAAAGTTCATGGTTTTCCCATTATACACTCCCCATACCCCCTATGCTGAGATGAATCTCCAGGACGATGGCAGCTTGAATAGCCACAACACTCTTCAGCTGACTTGTTTGGGGCAATGATTAAATGAGAAGCATAATGGTCTTTCACAGCAATTGACCAAACTAGTTTTTCATTCTCCACCTCAGAATCTACAAATGGCTAATAAGACATACATAAATATATTTAATCACAGAACTTGTTATTGCGGATTGATCACTACCTGTAAACTATTTCTCAATTTACTTTTTGTTAATTCCTTTCAAGTAAATAATTCTTAAATTCTTAGTAAATTCTTCATAATTCCAGAAAATGTGATTCTTCTAAGCACAATTAAAGATGAGATGGAAGCTGTCTGACATATTTCTCCTGGGAGTTACCATCTCAAATTTTTCATAAAATGAACATAGTACTCTTTAAAGAAATGTGAGGTCCTAGCTCCTGTAGGTATAATGACAATGAGAAGCCCTCACCATGGCCTGAGTCCTACCAAGAGTAGTCATACAAGCTATAGTAAAGACCATTAGCTGGCAGAAGATTTGACCATATCAGCTTCAAGTTCTTTGCTAACAACTTTTTCCCATTCATCTTCTGGTAAACTTCAGTACACACATTTTTTTCATCAAGAATGGGCCTTTTAGAATGTATCATAGGGTACTATAGTCCTATGCATACAACGTGTAATAGTATAGTAAGTGTAAATTGGTTTAATAGTCTTTGGGGGAAGAGTTTTATTTTTTTTTTTTACAAGTAGAAAGAGAAACAAGACCTCGAAGGCTAAAACCCTCTACTCAAAGCACAAAATTCTCTTACTCTTGACTCTTCTGTAGCAAATGAACTTAAATCTTTCCTACTACTCAGATATCAGAACTATTCTGTAAATATGGCATATAAAATATGACAACTATAAAATCCATTCAAAAGGTTTAAAACGTCTTTATAAACAAAGAGGCGAGGAATTATTTCTATCTAGTGACTTATTACTATTTCCAAATTAGACAAAAGGGGCTTAATAGATGACTTTAGTATACACTCAGAAATTGTATGTTAAGTAGATCCATGTATACCCATACTCAATTTGATGAAGACACAAAAGATTTGCAAAACCATCAATAGAAAGCCTTCCTTTATGAGTTCTAAAGAATGAATTACTTAAAGACAACAGTAAAATTATATGGTGGCCTGTAACTGGATGTTCCATCTTCTTCAAAGTATTTAATCAACAAGTATTTTTAGCTTAATACAAACATATTGCTCTTTTTAACTGTTAAGTTTGGTTTTAGTTTCATCTGTTAAGTCAATGCTTAATGTTTCCCTTTGGGCTTTAACACCAAGCCGATTTGAAAATGTATTAAGTTACATAATACATTTAAATCACTGACAATTGAAGTAATATAAGTAATTAATGATTGGTTAAGAGGAAGGTTTCTAACTTCAGCACTAGATACAGTTAGCCCAGATGAGTTGTAAAGAGCTCCTCAAATTTGTGTTTTCAACACCTGGGCATATAACTTTAGAAGAAAGTTAAGGCAGCATCACTGACAGAGATTTAAGAACTAGGAATTTAATTAAATTACTGTACACAAAGAATAAAAGAGACAAGAAACAAGGTCAGAAAGGCCTTGCCCTATGAGTAAAGATAAGTGGTGATATTAGTTTATGGACCTTGGCATAGTTAACTACTTCTTTACCTGGCCTTTTATAAGCTAATATTTTATGCCTGTATTTCCTAATATGTTAATAATATCTACCTTGCAAGAATGTCATTTCTCTTTCTCTTCTTTTTTTTTTTACCTTATATATCTTTTAAATCCATTGTTTTCTCAGTAAAAAAGAGAAACAATCACATAGTTCTATCTTTTACAGGAAAACTGAAATCTTAAAATTATGGACAGCCCCAAAACCTTTCAAAGAAGCATATACTCTGTCTGATCCTAATACATCGTTCAAACTTTGTGCTTAAGATTTTCCCAAACTGGTCACAGCATTCTAGAAAATTATAGACATCGCCTTGATTATATGATTTTTAAATACAGAAAACAAAATTATAGCTTGTTCCATTATTGACTTTAGTCACATTGCAGAAAGGAGTTTAGGACAAAGCAACAACAATGTTATTAAGCCTAACATTAGTCAGTGTTTTTCTGCAATACCTAATCTTTTCCACTGGGCTATAAACTTCTAGAGAAAGCACCCATGCGTTTTTTTATGGACTAAAGAACAACAGTGCAACTGGATTTTAATAGATATAGTATATATTTTACATCTGCAAGGTCTGAACTCATGGAGTCAACAAACCAATGAAAAACAAATATTAAGAAAGTAGATTGTGTCTGAACTTAACATGTACATAATTCTTCTTCCATTATTCCTTTATAATATAATGAATACTTATGCAGCATTTTCTTTGTATTTGTTGATTATTTTACACATATAGGAAGCTATGGACAGGCTATATTCAAAGGATATGCCATGTTATAGAAGGTTCTTAAGCCATGGCTGATTTGGTATCTGAGTTTGGTACTAGATACCCAAGGATGACAATGGTTTCCAACTAATTGGGGAGAGTTTTTGTGGGGGGAGGGTTGCTTGTTTGTTGGTTTGTTTGTTTTAATCTTTTACATTCCATGTCTTTTCTGTTCTTCACAGAAGTGAAGTACTGTTTTCTTTCTTTCGCTATTATAACTATTCATTTATCTATTTATGTAACCACTTTATTTATGTAATAAATTATAAAATGTTTACAAGAAATTTAGATAAACTGGTTGCTAAGCAACTATTTATTAGCTAAACAATAAGTATTCCCTCTTCAGGACTTTGAGATTTACTAAAGTATTTTTGGAAAATGCATATAAAAGCATGGCATAATAATGAGGGTTACCACTCAGTGAGTTCACATGCAATCAGGCTTGGGCCAGTCATAGTTTTGATTAGTCCTACTTTTCTTTTGCATCTCAAAGGGAGTGATTTTCTATTCAATCTAGCTACTGTTTTCTGCCTAAGAGTGGAACTACTTAGAAGAATAGCACAGAAGTTTTGTTCTACCCCTTGTAATAAGTTAAAAAGAAATTTTGAGATGTGTTAAACTTTGCTATTTATAAGATTATTTTTGTGTGTGTCACATTCATCTCATGCATAATAATCAAAGTTTCATGGAGCACTGAGCTACATTCCTAACCCTCTTTATGCTTGTTTGAGTTAAGGTCTCATTAAATTCCTCAGGTTGGTCTTAAAGCCCACTTAAAGCATATCAAGACCTTAAACTTGAGATCCTTTTGGCATAGGCTCACAAGTAACTGGGATTACAAACCTGACCTACCAGGCACAGCCTAGGTTCCTCTTGAATTCTAGAATGTAATTGAGGTTTCTAATTACCTTTTGATCCTCTGCTAGTTTATGGATCTTTTGGGGGATGTAACATCAAGGGTATTCGTGCCATTAATAGATTAGTGACCATGCAAACAGGTTCCAAAGTGGTGGTAGCCTTTCAAGAATTAATGTACTTCCAACTTCTTCAGGTCAAAATATTTGCTTTTTGAATGTCATTAGTTTTTTAACTTGAAGGTATTATGCTAACTAGATCATTAAAAACAATGGCTCAAACTTTTCTATTTTAGATAAAAAGACCTTAGTGCTTTTAATGTCCTCCAGTGTCCCAGACACCAATATCCTATATAAACATAAAACTTTGATACACAAGTCAAATGATAAAAACTCATAGAAAATGGATTAGAGTCATAGCATAGAGTTCAATTGAGGTTATAATAAATTTTTATTTAATTTAATTTAGTAGCTTAAATTGCCAAGAGAAGATCTCACTCAGTTCACAGTATGGTCTCAAATTCCAAGACTTCAGAATTCACTTGCTTCAAACTCCCCAGTATTGGGATTGTAGGTGTGTACTGCCTCAGATCTGGCTATCTTTAATTCGATCATTCTCAGAATATAGGTTGAAAGATTCTATTACAATCCAGATTTAAAACTCTATGGAGTCAGTAGTCATGAAAGAACTTCCAGTAGCCAAATATCTATATGTTATTGGCACAAGAATCTATAACTATGTATATTTGTTCATTGTTAAAGACCCTGAATGCCCAGAATTAATTCTCTATTTTACTCCACTTTCTAAACTAAATTTATGATACTAATCTTAGGATAATGAAAACATAAAAATAAACAACAAATCTCCTTTACCATATTTCACTTAACACAGGAACTAAAGTCATTGATGTTAAATTTGTCCTAAGAATGTTCTAGAAGCTTAGAACTCTGTAGAGGCTTTTCCAGATTTCCAGAGCTATGACTCAGAGATTTATAAAACATTTTCCAAGGATTATTTTTAAGGACTTGTTGATTATATATTCATGTTTATTGTTTTGTGAACTCCTGATTCCAGTCATATAAAATGCCACAGTTGCTATTTATTCCTATATAAAAGTAAAATAATAATAAATCTATAGGACATACACAAAAAAGAATTCATTTGTCTTAGGCTGTTGGAGAAATTGTTCCAATACTACTGCCGAGGATGACAAAAATGTTTCCTCTGAAAAGTAGAGTAAAATAATCATTTTCTTCTTTAATGAGCCAGAAGATATTTAAAAATAGCTGAGCTCTGGAGAACTCCAGAAAGTTCAGTTCTTAGAGATGGAGAAATTTGCATCTCAAAAAAGTGCACTATATTCCAAAACTAAGTTCTAATACAGATTTAACATCTGACATAATCTCTTATTAATTTAAAACTACATGTTTATTTCAAAGTATTTATTCAGGACTTTAATCAAAATCAGACAAGGGAAATGGAAGATAAATACTGTCTGGACAATATACCACAGTGGCTTGCCGTTCCATCAGTATACCATAAACTGAGAGTAGTTTCGAATGATGTACTTGAGAGATATCACTAATAAAGTTGTAGTCATTCACTTATTCAACAATTATTTTTTTTGAAAATGTACGTATTTTATATACTTTTCTAAGAACTAGAAATGTAATAGGAGAGACAAATAGATTCATACATACACAGCTGTTTTCAGGTTGGTTCTGGTGTAATAAAAGAAGCAATAATTCAGGATTTAGGAGACTTTGAGATTACTATGAAAGACAGAAAAAACAGAAGAGCAACTAACTGACATAAGGTTCGGTGCTTCTTGGATTGAAGCATTGATTACAAAGAGGGGTTGGAGAATAGATACCCATCAGTTCTGTGGAACACTGAGGACTCAGAAACTTCAGAGCCCCATGATTAAGCAAAAGCTTAGGAAAAGAAATACTAGCACTAGTAGAGAGAATAGCCTTTCTGAGCCTCTTGGAAACTACTATCTTTAAAGATAACATGAATAATCAAATGAACCAAAATGTGGCCTTGTCCTGGCACTTCTGGGAGATTACCTTAGATAGAAGACAGGAAATTGAACAGTTAGAACTGAGCTGAAGGCAGTTATATCAAGAGCCATGGGACTATGATCCAAAAGAGTGACAATGAGGGAAGAGAAAGAGAAATATGTATATGTATGTATATATTTGCATATGTGTAGGTATGTGTATATATATATGTCCGCATGTGTGTAGGTATGTATATATAGATATATGTGCATGTGTGTATGTATGCATATATATGTGTGTGTAGGTATGTATATGTGTGCATGTGTGTAGGTATGTATATCAAGGAAGTCAAGTAATGTTATTTGGTCCTCAGATAAACACGATACATAAGAAGATAAGGAAAAGTTCAAGGTGGTACTTGGGTTTCTGACTGAGATACTCATTAATACATAGAATATAATAACAAGGAAAGTGATAGACTACAGAATTCTGTTGTATTTGGGTTCTGAGTGTCTGTGGAACATTTTAAAGAAGATATTCAGTAGTAGGCACTAGATTACAGGTGATAATTCTGGCTAACAACAATAATTGTGACAGTGAATGTGAAAATTTGTTTGTAACAAGAAAACATCATAACTATTTTATACTTATTTAAACATTAATTACAATTATTTGGTTTCTCGTCTAACCTAAAAGTTTATAATAAGATAAAACAGAAATCAAGTTTCTAAAGTTACACAGATAATAAAAGGCATGAGGTTGACCAGAAAAGATTTTAATGGTGTTTTCAGAGAACTAGTAAATAGAGTGAAGGGAAAAATGGAGGAGGGGGGGGAGAAAAAGTTATAACACTGGTTTCTAACTCAAAGAGTCAAGTGTTCATTAAGATAATGGCAAATTGTGATTACATCAGTCTTGGATTTCATTTGCTGATTTTTGGAAATTTTTTTGAAACAATGTAAAATTTACAGAAAAATTGTCTTGCATAACAAATTGCCCTACACACCAGCCCTTTGAGTCATTACTACCAGAAAACAACAACAAACCCTCAAACTGCCAAACAATGGCCAACCACATCCTCCAAACAAAGACATCCTCATATCTAACTACAGATTCTATTATCCAACTGTCAGAGTCAGGAAAGCTGCAAGGGCAGAGCATGCCTTCTGATTTTAGAGACCTATTTAACTTTTAGCAAACGTCCCCGTAATGTCGTTTAGGCAAACATTCACTCTAGGATCTCAAGCATTTAGTTGTCAGCTCTCTTTAGTCATCTTTAATCTGAAACAATTTGTCTTCTCTCTGTTTTCAAGGAACTGACGCTGCTGACGATGACAGGGTATGCTGTAGAATGTTCCTCAGTTTAAGCTTGTCTGCTGTTTCCTCGTGATTACATTCAGGCTGTGCATCTTGAGCAGAAAGAATCGGAATCATGACATGTTCCTCTCATTGCACCTGCCAGGTGGTATGAAATTTCAATTTTTCTCATCACTGATGATGTTAACTTCAATTTATTTAAGGTGCTGTCTACAGAACTTAAGTACCTTGATGATTTCTCCCTTCTTTTCTTCATTTTTCCTTCTTTCATTCCTCTCTCTCTCTCTCTCTCTCTCTCTCTCTCTCTCTCTCTCTCTCTCTCTCTCTCTCTCTCTCTCTGATCAATCAGTACTTTATGATGAGGCATTTTAAAACTGTTAGTAACCTTCCCAGGATCAAATGTCTATTTATCTTTTTATAGCCATATAAACCCAAAAATTTCTATTCACTCAACTGGCTGAGACTGTTCTTGCTTATTTTGATGTTTAGCACTACGAGCTCTTTGAAGTTGACTTCTCTACCTTTTGATGTGTGATCATACTTTTCGAGCCATTCTTACTCCCTAACAAAATAGAACAGCCTTGTGTTCTCTCTTGGTTCTAGCCTTGCAAGTAGATTCTGTCTAGAGAAACCCTGACTTGTAGTGAACCACATATAGAAACCATATCACTAACCTCTTTTTACTCCTATGATGCTCTGGCCCTCATATCATTATTTGCAGCAACAGATCATGCCTCTTTCCTGGAGAATTGATGAAGGGACATTTACCACCACCTTCGGAGAAAATGTTCTGTGAACTCACAGGACCTTTCCTCATGAACAATCTACCCATGACAACACTTTCTGTGTCAGTCTGAGTTGAATGAGACTGACACCAAGCACAATTTACACTGTCTAGCGTTTTCTCCTAAGTGTTCCTCAATTCCAGGTACATTTGGTAATAATCCAATGCTTTTATCACAGGTGGCTGATTTCCTTTATTACTTACCTTCCTGCCTTAACCTCTTGAGTAAAAATATCCACAACTCATCCCAAAACAAGCAACACTGTGAAACATTTGATGTTCTAAATTCATTCAGAGCCAAAAAATAATTTTTTTCTCCTCTCACCAGATAAACAAACACAAATATTCTGTGAATGTTTCTCTCATCCATAAATTAAGAACATTTTTGTTAACAATAAAATGTTTATTTATTTTTAAAAATTATTAGTGTTTTAACAATAACAATAAGTGAATTTTTACTTTTCAGTTAATAAAAAGATTGTATTAAATATATTTTCATGGAGCAATGTAGTATATTATTCTGCACTTAGATAAAACTTCTTATGATTTTGAATAAGGATGGTGTATGGCCAGTTTGTCAGTTGATTAGAGTATGGTGCTGTGCTAATAAAATAACTAAGAGTCTGCTGTGTTGTGTGTTTTTAACCCTCTTAGGATGAGGTGTCTCAGTGTGGAAACACTTGGTGTAGAATCCTAAACACTCTGGATATTAGATATGAATGAAAAACACAATACTGGCCAGAAGTGTGAATAACAGATGAGTTAAGGCTTTTCCATGTGGGCTCTTGAGAGGTTCATGTGAACAGTCTATATTGGGAAGTGTTAGTGGTAAAGAGGACCTCACTGATGAAGTAGCAACCTGAAGGTGCAGAGGTGAGAGATGGGCCCAGGGATCAGATGGAATACTTGGATATGGCCACTAGGAAAGAATTCTCTTTCTTAAAAGTATAAAGAAAGTGGTAATAAAGGTGATGGCAGATGCCACAATTCCTATGAAAATGAAAAAGGAGATTAAAGTATTCTAGTTGATGGTGCTTATGTTACCATCAATAAAGTTAGAGAAGGGATTAAATATTGAGGGCTACTAGTGAAAACTACTGATTTGTGATATCTTTGGACTGCAGAACACATGTTAAAAATAACAGTAACTACCTATCACAGAGCCCAGAAGGTACAGTCATATAAATGAGAACAATTGGCTATGAGATAAAACACTCAACTGGAGTAAGCAAGATAATTATTTTTTCAGGAGAAGAGCTGATTGAATAAATATATAGTGAATGATCAAGATGTCCAACATTTTGACATTGTGATGCAAATTTGTCATCTGAAAAGCTTATTCTTGAGAATTACACAACTGAGTTACAAAAGACAAATCTCAGAATGTTTTAAGTAACTTTATGATTTTGTTTGGGGGCCAATTCATTGTGATCTTGGAAAGTTGTGGCTGTGTATAGTCAAAGGTCACAGACTGAGCATGTGTGTTAGATCCTAAAGACATTGCTGAAGGAAAAAGACAGATAAAAAAGGCAAGTATGATAAAACAGCAGTAAAAAAGTAAAAGAATTTTAGAGTCCCACGATTTTCGAGTAATGAAGGTCACAACTAATGGCCAGCACCACAATAAAAACAGCAAAATTGCCTTGGGGGTGAAAACATCTTGCATTAAATAGGGTCAACAAACTCTAATGTGAACAGGTAGGATGGACTCTTTACCTAGACACAGTAAATGGTGAGTCTTGGGAAGAAGTTAAGGCTGTGAGCCTTGTGTACTTTAATATAGTTGATGAAGAAAGTGACCAAGAAGCCCAAATTTGCATATCCATATATGTGTAGATGAGTACATATGTATAAGAGATAAAATATGTCATAACAAGTAGTAAAAAAACTTTAGGAGAAAAAAATAATCATTATAAGAGTTTTTAAAATAAATAACTTATCAAGAGCATGTGGGGTTATAAACAAAAACAAAAACAAAAAAACAGAAACAGATGTCACACTTTTCAGAAAAAGCTGTATTTCAAGGTAAAGAGAGAATTCAACTGATTGCAGATAAAGCAGCCACAGGATGGGCAATCAGAGTGTAGGGGCTCCATAAGCAAGTTTGAGATGGTGGTCAGTAACAACAACATAGCACACCTATGAAGTTCCCTTATTTCAAGAGTCTGACATGATTGATTTTAACAATGTCTCAGTTAGGACACAAACTGGGCCAGTGGTCAATACACATGATTCTCTGCTAAGATCACCAAAGCAATCCCCACAGTGATAAGAAAAGGAGAAATCTCTGGAGTTCCTGAACTTGGGGAAGCATATAGAGTCTTTTAGGGGATACATGAATTCCCTACTTCTGGTGAAACAGTTACATCACTTGAAGAACTATATATTTGCTGGAAGAGATTGAGAGTTTCACCTGAAATGCTGGGATGCTAAAAACTATTATTTCTGACAGTAGCAATTATGGCCTCAGTTGTAAGTTACGTGGTTAAGTACGTCTGTCTCTTGGTGCTTTTTCTTCATTTTCAAATTGATTTTCTCCACTTAACCAGAAATGGAGTCAAAATTTCATCATTTTTAAGATTTAGCCAGACTAGAGGACAATTGAGCCAATAAAGAAGGGGACAAACACTTATACAAATGTTTCTTTCCTTCTGATTTGACAAATTACAAGACTTGAAATCATTTAAAGAATCACCAAGAAGTGTGAAGAAGACACTGACTTTTTAAGTTTCTCAACTTAATGTTTCACACAAACAATATTTCAGAAAAGGACTTTCCAGGAAATGCCTTAAGGATTAATGTAACAGCAGCCACTAGCCCCAGAAACATATTCTCCTCATTATTTCCAGAGTCCCAAGTTCAAATCACATGAAAATACATACATTTAGGGAATATGCCCTGTGTCCTGGTACCAAAGAACTTGCTTTGCAGTACCTTCAATCCCATGCATACTAAAATTAGATGAAGAACAATGCTAACTGAACCAGCTTCTGCTGCAGTACCTGAGACAAATTCCAGTGACAGGGTCAGAGATTCACTCTACCAGTGATCTACCTTTCTTGACTAGAGTCTACCTGAGGTTGCTTGGTATTCCTGATTCTTAATGATCCACTTCCCAAATTCTTACCATGCTTTCAGGTAGAAATGGAGGAAGGGGCTTTCATATTTCTTGCTCTTGTGCTCAACAGGTTTTGTTTATTTGATTAAGAGGAAAAAGAAGGAAAGTCATTGTGTATCTATGACTCAGCCCCTAATTAACAATAGGTTTTATACCAATACCAAATGTTATATTCCTAGACACTGACAATGACAGCCAGATGTCTTAGTTCTGAAAGAGATATAATTTCACAAAACAGGTAAACACTAGAAATAAGGCAGGAAAACAGGAAGTTTTCACTCACTCCCAAATTGGTTACTTTTAATGAAGTATTAACTAGAGTCTGGGCATGCTTAGTCTTCTGACAAACCCGGACAATGCAAAGACAAAACTAATACCAGAAAGACAAAACATTGGTTGGTTTTAAGTGCTATATTTACTTTTACTCAATAAATAACATGGTGACAAATTAATATGCATGAGTCTTACAATTATGTTGTCACACTTCTTTATTTTATAATAAAATAATAAGCTGAATCAACTCTTACTTAAAATGCCATGGAAATGCATCCTTTCCTTAAGAGAACAGGTAATTCATTTTACAGAATAAATTCCTATTTTCATGTTTACATATCCATTACATTCACATCAATCTCTTCACAATATTGGATTTGGCAAAGATGATGACATTCAGCTAATGGCCTGAGTGATTCTAAGTGATTGTGGGTGGTCACATGATTTTAGGTCTTACTGTTTGTCTGTAAAATGTTTGCCTGTAAAAAGCTGGACTTTTTGCCTGTTTGTCATAGTGCAGATTAAATGACAAGTTGATTTGTTAGCATTATGTATCCATGGAAGTCTGAAAAAGTTGTAAAACTTCTAGTGAGCTAGTAGATATCTGCTATCTTGTCAGCAAGTAGCTCAAGAGTGGCCCCTCGCTCCAGATGAAATGCAAAACACTTGAGTCTATTGACCATGAGGAAATTTCTTGCAACACTTCTTATTAATATGAGTTCTACTGATGGGAGAAGAAATAGAAGTAATGTGAGGGCCCATGGGTAGCATGTTCAACCCTTGTCTCAATTCTCCAAACATCTTTGATGTGCTGTGGCCTCTGCAGTGGGCCTGCCATGGCCATTTCCTGAAATGTCTCATTCAGTTTTACCCTTCATATTGTCAAGGCCCTGGAACCTAAAGGCAGACTCTTAACAAGAACAATGCAGCCATTGTCTGTGCCTAGGGAAAGGAGGAAACTTTGAATAGCCTTGCTCTAGTTTAGCAAGAGATGTGAGAGAAATCCCTATTTCCACGTTGTGTGATGCCCTGGTTAGCTCTGTTACACTTGTCTCTGCAGCCCCAATCCTCAAAGGGAGGCTGTACTCTTTACTCTCCTGTATACTGAGCTTAGTGACTGACTGGCTCTAAGAATTCAGAGCACAAGCATCTCTCAGGAAATTATCTTTAAACCACCAGCAAAGGTGTTGCAAGACACATTCAATCTGCAATGTCACACCTTATCCTATTCGTATGTGTGTGGGGGGGGGTGGGTGTGTGGGTGTGTGTGGGTGGGTGGGTGTGGTGGGTGTGTGGGTGTGTGTGGGTGGGTGGGTGTGGTGGGTGTGTGGGTGTGTGTGGGTGGGTGGGTGTGTGCACACACCCACCCACCCACACACACCCACACCCCCCCCCCACCCACACACACACGTGTAACAGCTCTGCTGTCCTGGAACTCACTCTGTAGACCAGGCTGGCCTTGAACTCACAGAGATCCACCAGCCTCTGTCTCCCAAGTGCTGGGATTAAAAGTGTGAGCCACTACCACCCAGCCCTTATCCCATTCTTAAAAGAAGTTTAGAAGCCTTGGAGTTGTATAATGAGAAACTATCTTAGAGTCTCTCCAATGCTTGTAAAACACTAATCAAAATATTAAATATTTCTAGACACTGGACATCTCACCAAAATTCAGAGGAAATATTCCCAAATACCTAAATAAAATTCTTTAAAGCAAGCAGATTTGTTTCCTTCCCCACAGTGTAGAGTTCTTAACCTTCCTAATGCTGCAACCCTTTAATACTGTCCTTCATGTTATGGTGACCCCAACCATAAAATTATCTTCATTGCTACTTATAATAGTTTGCTACTGTTATGAATTGTAATGTACACATCTGTATTTTCTAATGGCCTCAGGCAACCCCTATAAAAGGGTAGTTTGTCCACAAAAGGGATTGTTACCCACAGGTTGAAAACTACTGGTGTAGAATATATAAATATTCGTTCATATGCAATTGAACAACTTGTCTATTTACTTCAAAGACCAAAAAGATTTTTTAAGTTGATTTACACATTTAATTTTGTTTCAGAATTAAGTAAAATGTTTACATAATCAAAATGAAAGTGTTTGAAAGATAGTCAAAAACCTGTAACTGCTTTCTTCTGTTGCCATAATGTAAGTCACCCATCCCTATCTCTCAGACAAGCAATAATATCCTACACACACACACACACACACACACACACACACACACACACACACACACACACACACACACCTTTGATGGGGCTGTCAAGAGAGAGAAATGACTGTAATGTGATTGCTATGCAAGTATGGGGATCCTTAGTTTAGGGCCCCTAGTACGCATTTCTAAAAATCTGGTGTGACAATAAATGCTTGTAATTCCACTGAGAAGCCAGTGACAAGTGACTACTCACAGTTCATAACCTTTCAGCCTGGCTGAATTGGTAAACCAGGTTCTGTGGGAGACCATATTTTAAAAATTAAAATGAACAGTAATGAAATAGGGTACTTGATGTCAACCTCTGGCCTTTGCATACATATGAACACGTGTACACATCCACCAGCACACTCATGTCCACACAAATACATACGCATACCACAAATACACACAGAATACTACACAAACACATACACTTGCTCATATAAAAATATGGTACCTTGGCATGTAGTTCTCTTTCTGTTTTATAGATATTAAAGGAACATTTGAGTGTGTAGCAAGTTCATTCAATCAGTTCTCTGTGGGTGGATATTTGGGTTGTTTCTGCTTTGGTAAACATTGACATTGATGTAGTAGATGACATTAAATAGACAACAAGAGAATCTTAGTCTGAATTCCTCAATTAATACCTAACTGGAAAAATCTAAAGAATTCAGTAAATTTTGAGAGGTAGAGTGCATGACATTGCCTGAAGGATAGTCTCTGAGCCAGAGGGTTTACTGTGACAGCACAGGGAACAGAATGCTTCTGTAGGAAATTAGATAATTTGCCAAAGCTTTTTTTGTTCTTTCTCCCTTATTCATTACTAAAGATAGCTTACATCTCTACCTCAAAGAGATGTGTGGATAATTAGTGCAACACTGACTACCATGAGCTTATTAAACTATGTTTAAATGCTCCCTTGGATTTTCTTATGTTAACACACATCGTAAGATCACTATTTTAAAGATTTTTTTTCCCTTCCTCTACTTTTTCCTCCAAATTTTAACCACTTTAGAAAAAATTTTCATAGCTTTATAAAATATGCTATAACATAAAATTCATAAAGTTCATTATCCATTGTATGCTATTATGTTCACAGAGTTAATGAACTTAACACAATCTTAGATTTTTTTATAATTTTATAAAGGAACCTTCTTCTAATTATCACTCTAATTCTTCCCAAATTTCCAAATAGTTATAAATCTTCCAGTCTTTGTAGCATTACATATGCTGGACATCAAATATGAGTCACGTAAAATGTGGCCATTATTTTGAGATCAGAGTCTCCTGTATTTCAGGTTGGCCTTGAACTTTCTTGTAGCTGTAGATGACTTTGGACTTCTGACCTTCATAATATCACTTCCCAAGTACTGAGACTACCAGCATACATCATCCTGAAGTGCTAAGACTGGATCCACAAATTCATACATACTGGACAAGAACTCTATAAACTGAGCTACATCAACAGCGTCTCCCTAAGATATGGCTCACTGTTTTGACCTAGTTTTCATTAATCATCAATATTTATCATGAATGAACATCTTACTAATTTCCATTCTGTTGCACCAATGTATCTCCCTGCACCTAATTTCTTAAACTCCAGCATCCTACTATTTGCCTCTCAAACTTTGACTCCTCTTAAATATATAAGTAGAATGATGAAGAGTCTCCAACTGGCCAACTTGTTTTTCTTAGCATATTATCCTCAGAGTTCATCGCTGTGTAGCATGTGTCAGAATTTCATTTCTTAAATGGTAGATAAATAGTTCAGAGTAAGTGCCTGTTACATTTGTCTTTCACAGTCATCCTTCTGTGGATTCTTGAGTTGTTTCTATGTTTTACTTACTGTAAATCATGTCTTTATGAATATGAACATATGAATTTTTAAAGACAGGAACTAGCTACATTTCCCAGTCTGGCCTCAAATTTGAAATCTTTCTACTCCAGTCTCCTGATTTGCTGGGACTATAGACAGATGCTACCATAATCAACTTACAAATACTTTTTTGTGTCACCACTTTCAACTCTTTGGGGTATATACTGAGACTTAGAATCACTGCATTATACAGTAATTCTATTCTTAGGTTTTGAAGAACCATCCTACTGCTTAGTATAGTGCCAACACTATTTTACATTTCTCCAACTCTTCCCCCAGGGGATTTACTTTTCCCTATCTGTGGAAATAACTGTAACTTTCTCACTTGCTCATAATAGTCATTTTAATGGGTGTGATGAGTTATGCTATTGTAATTTTGATTTGAATTTTTCTAAAGGTAAGTGACACTGGACAACATTCACTTGTTTCTTGACAACATGTAGATATTCTTTAGGGGGAAAATGGCTAATTTGAGTCTTTTGTTATTTTTAAAATTTGTAATGTTTTATTGAATTTTTACCAATTTTCTAGATAGTCTTGATTATTAATCATCCATTGTTTATGCAGTTTACATACATACACTCCCATTCTGTGGGCTATACTTTGCTAGGTATTGATGCACAAAACTTTTAATCTTGTGAAATATTCTTTTTAGGGTGGGGAACATACTTATTCTTGGTTCCCTATTCCAACATGCCTATTTTCAATTTGTTAAATCAAATTCTATTAAAAAAAATTATACTTCTTTTTATCAGAGTTAGTTTCAGGAGTTAAATGTAGATCTTTGGTCTATTGTGATCTACATTTTATTTATGTATATTCTGTTTTGTTTCAAGTGCTATGACAGAACAGCATGACCAAAAATAACGTGGAGAGAAATGGTTTATTTGGTTTACATCAACCTACATCAAAGCAGGACAGTAGACGTGGTGGTGCGACCTGAAGCAGAGGTTGTGAATGAATGATTTCAGGGCTTGCTCAGCTTGTGTTCTTTTCCAACCCAGTATCAACCGCCCAGGTGGGAGAGCCAACAGTAGACTGGCCCTCTTACATCAATCATCACTAATGTAAATAAAGATAATGCCTACGGATATTCTCGCAGTCTGATCCACATGAGATACATGCTCAATTAAGGTTCCTTCTTCCCAAGTGACTGTAGTTTGTATCAAATTGCCAAAAAAATTAACAAGCGCAGACTATTTTTCACCATGGATAACCAGATCCACCAGCACCACGTTTTAAAACATTGTCCCTTCCCACACCGAAGAGTTGTGGTAGCTTTATCATTTGACCGTATTCGTGAAGACTTATTCCTGGTATTTCTATTCTATTTTTCTAAATGGCTATCTTTATTCTGCTATAAAATTTTTGATTAAGGAACCCATGTAATACATTTAGAAATAAGATCACGAGTCATCTAGATTAAACTGCTTCTTAAAAATTCTTTATCTTCTGTTTAGAATTCTTAAGGTGTTCTCTGAATTTTCAGAAATGTTTTTTCTAGGTAGGATTTTAATATAGCTTATGTGAATTATGAAGATCACTTAAGTTATATTGACACCTTACTATTTGGAAGTTTTCCAGCATATATTTGGAGTTTTTATTATTCCAGTGTTTCCTAGATATTTTTTTTGTTTTTGATGCTTTTTCAAATGGAAAAGTCTTCATAACGTCCCTTTAAAAATCATTTTTAGTATCTAGATACTATGTTAAATAGTGGATGTAAAAAAGAAGACTTTTGCTTTGTTTACAATTTTAGAAAAACAAATATTGCTCAAGAATGATGTAATATTTTCTGAAAGCATGTTTGCCATGTGGTTTTAATTTATTGAGATAGTTTTTTTTTTTCTTCACAATAGTTTGGCTTTATCATGAGGTGTTCTATGTTCTGTCAGACTTTATGAGACAATCATCACCCTTCAGTGTTGGTCATATTTTCATTTCTGTGTCAAATACCTGAGATTCATGGCCTGTTTTTTATAGATTGCAATCCATGGTCAGGTCTGGTCTGAATCATTGTAGAACACATGGCAGAGGCATATTATGAAGTGGAACAGCTCAGGTCAGGGTGGCCAGGAAGCAAGGAGAAAAATGGAAGATGCCGGTGGCACATTACACAACTCCTTCCCTTCTACTTCTCACTTGACAAAGAGATCCCACCCCTACTTGATCATCTAGCTCCAAATTCATCTATCCATTCACTAATTATACCAGAACCCTCATGTCCAATCATTATTCAGTGATTGTATTCACAGGCTAGAGAATAAGCCTTTTGGTGTATAATTTAAAAATCAAGCCATAAAAATACTATTCTGTTAATTTTGAACTTATATTAATCAATATAACCATGATGAAATAATTTAAAACTTTAGAAACAAATATCACATGATCGTGGCATATAGTCACTTAGTGAATTCAGTTAGGTTAGATTAGCTTAGTTTCATAAAAATGGATAACAAGTGTTAATTCTCCTTTAATAATTTGGAAAAAAATTAAGATAGCTACATTAGTTTCTATTTAAATATTTTGTATAATTCCTGGGAATAGTCACCAGGTCCAGGTATTCTCTTAAATCTCTTAAGAGATTTTTGGTTATTAATTCAAAATCCATACACAAGCTAAGAATTTAAGTTCTTTGTTTCTTATTGATTTAGTTATAGTTAGTTTGAATTTCTAGGAACGAATATTGTGATCATGTTTGATCTACTACAGGCTTTATCTGGGGTGACTGATGGCTGTAGACATCTCGAGCCCCATGTAGTGGGAGGTGCGGTGAGACACAGCACGGGCGGCAGCAGGCTGGAGACACTTGGGCTGCTTCTACATCGAAGGACTTTATTATAATAATGAAATATAAAAAGAAGGAAAAGAGAGAGAGTATAAAAGAGAGAGAGTTGGGTGATGAAAAATCCTCTTAGATAGAGTTTGGCGTCAGAACTCAGGACAAGGTGTTTTCAGAGGCTCGAACAGAATTCTAACAATGAGGTGCTATAAATGGTTGGCATGCAACTGTTCACAGTACTTACTTTTTCATTTTGTAGACTCATTAGTATTGACCTCACCTTTATTTGTTGATTTATTATTTTATTTTTAATAAAAAGCTTTTAAAAAAAATTTTAGTGTACACATCTACTGTTGAAACAAAACTCAGAAAAATGGTTCTCCTTCCACCTTCTAAGTACTGGGGATCAAATTCAAATTTGTTGGCACCTCAGTTTTATTTTTTACTTTAGTATTTGAGGATTTAAATTGCCTCTATTTGTCTTTGTCTGTTGAGTTAAAAATATCCCAGTGCTTTTAACCAACATACCACTTATAGTTTTTATTTTATATTTTAATTGTTTCCTTTGCTGTTCTATTAGTTCTTTTCTTGATGGTTTATTAAACTGTAATTAGCATGTTAATTTAACCTAATTTAGACTGACAGTACTTTTAACTGAAAAATTAGTCAATACTCCATATACAAGTTTTACATTCAAGATTTCATCCAGATGTGAATCAAACATTTTGGAAAAAAAGAATTATATCTGTACTGAATTGAATATACATGCTTTTCCCTCTGTCACTATGCTCTAAACAATATGATTAGCACCATTTACATTGTATTCATGATTGTAAATAAATCAATAGATAATTTAAAATATGTGGTATGGTATACATATATGTAAATTCTATGGCGTGTTAAATAAGGTTCTTGTGAATTCATGGATTTTTTAAATGAATGTTTTGCTCTCTTTGGAGAGTACTAGAATCAATTCCCCATAAAGTCTGAGACAAAGCTATAAATAAATATTTTTTTTAATTTTTCTTACTATCTATACCCTCCTCTTATATTAATATATATATATATATTACATATAAGTGCATTGTAATACATTAAAATATTTTACAATCACTGATTTATGGGAGTGTCCTTTGATTTACACAGAAGAAGATTTACCTGTGTAAATACCATTGCCATTACCTTTGCTTCTTGGCGTGGATGTGAACCACCTTCAGTCTCTCACCAAGTATAACTTCGTTTATCCCTTTAACTAATGCTTGAAAGTCAAACAGGCCCTTTTTAAACTTAAGACAGATGGTCCTTTCAGCAATCTGCCTGAAATCTCCTTAGCCAAATCCATCAATTTATTAGATATATTTTATATTTGCCATGGAACAGCAGGTAACAAATAAAACTACATCATAACAAGGGTCCCTGTGCCTTTGGCTTTCAATAACATGTTATTCACCAGCAGTCTCTGAAATCTCTTCTGCCAAGAGCATTTTCAAGCCTCTCACAAATTAGACCCACCAACTGGTCCCACTAACAGTGTCACATATTTTGTTTTGGTTTTCTTTTACTGACACCCATCTCTTGGACACAAAAGCCTTTTATCTCTTGCTACTTAAAATGAATTGAAATTCGGTTGTATGAAATGATAACAATTATTCCTTGTCACTGTCTCTTGTTCCTGACCATTGGAAGGATTTAACTACATGAATCATGTCCAGGATCAGTCACATAATTGCAGTCCATCACTTCCTTGGTCTGGAGTCACCTCAAAGCCTTATTCAGTTGCCTAGCAAGTATTACCAGATGTCATCTGACTCCTTGGTGTGGTTACTTTTCAGAATGTGGTTTTTCCATGTGGCCTACATTTATCACAATGTAACGGCTGAGTTCTAGTCAAATAAAGTTTCCCTCATCTTTTTATGACTGATACTACAAAATCCAAGTCCATAGTATTACTTCCAAGACTGGCTGGGGCAATCTTCCCAGCTTTAAATGTAGGAGGCACAGATTTTACCCAGTAACAAAAAATAAAAAATATTGTAAAATCCATGGGACTGGACATATTACCATGATCATAAAAATATTGTAAAATCCATGGGACTTGACATATTACCATGATCATTAATGGTAAATGCAAGTTTGCCACAGCAAGAAAAGAAAGGAACTAAGCAACCCCTGATTAAAAAACATGTATTTATATGGCACTTAAATTAGTTCTATGAATAGATTCTCTGACCACTAGTTCACCCTGACTAATGACCCCACTTTTATGTACTAAGGAAAACACCTAATCTATAAAATATGGATATTCCTACTGGTGTACTTTGATGGTGCATCTGTTACTGTGAATACTTCTGCAGCTTTGGTATGACTGACAGCCACAGAAGTGACACCAAGAATGCACTAATTTCTGAGGATATGTAAAATACAGTAGGTTGTATATTCAAAAAAAATTACATACATGATAGTGGGAAAGAATCTCTTGTTAAAGATGGAGAAAACAAACCATAAAACTGCTATCAGTGTGTGTGTGTGTGTGTGTGTGTGTGTGTGTGTGTGTGTGTGTGTGTGTACACATGTCTCTGTCTGTGCGTCTTGTTCCTGTATCTTTGAAATGCTGGAGATCAAACCCAGGCCTTAGCATATGCTAGGCAAGTACTCTACCAGTTCTCTGTATCCTCTGCTGTATGCTTACATTTATTAAGTACATTGAGCATTTTTTCTTTATAAAGATTAATATTAGAGAGAATACCTTGTATATATAGTGGTCATCACTTTTTAAAATCATTACAATAATTATTTTTTAAAGTAATTGAAATTTTTGAAAAGGATGAATATTAAAAAGGTGAGAGAGAAGGAGAAGGAGAAAAACAGAAAGCCAGAAACAGAAAAGACAGAGAGAGAGAGAGAGAGAGAGAGAGAGAGAGAGAGAGAGAGAGAGAGAGAGCAAAAATGAATTTGAATCAGAGAAGGTGGGCTGGATCTCTAATGGTTCTGCTGAGCAAAGGCAATTTCTGAAGCATTTCTTTATTAAACTTTCTTTTCAGAACTGACTGGGAATTAAATAAATAAAAGAAATCCCAGAAGTCTAGAGAAAGAAAAGTAAGTAATAGAGAACCAGACTTTAGAAATGAATTTAGTTACCATTTGCAGCAGAAGAGGAGCCAGAAAAAGAGTGTTGTTCCACTGAGGCTTACAGTATGAGTTTAAGCCTGCAGGAACCTCTCCTCGACTGTAATATTTTTCTGTGAATTTTACATTAACAAATTACAGAATGCTCCGATAATATTGCTGTAGAGGGCTCTCAAAATATCCAAAAGCCAGCACAAACTCCATCCCTTAGACAAAGACAAGAAAATAATTATTTCAATACAAAGACATGTCTAAGTGTTTCTGCCCTTATTACTTTATCTATTAGTGGGTTTATGGGGAAACAATCAATAAAATTAAATCAATCAACCAAAAATATTATTGAGCCACTAAAATATTCCAAGATCAGTCTCTGTCTAAGAATATTAGAGTTTCTTTAGGAATAGAATGGAAAGGCTTACAAAACAGATTTTATTACAACATGACACATAGGAATGCTCAGAGCTAAGAAATCACATAATAGTAGTAACAGTTTTGCTAAGAGGAGTTTAACAAAAACAGAGATTTTTATTTGAGCTGGGAACAACTGAGTTCCACTCAAGAAGAAACTAGGCAGATCTAGATATACTGGCCAATACCACTTTCGAAGTTACACTGAAAAAGAATGAATATAAAATTGGCAAACAAAATTTTCATTAGTATCTCAGTTATATAAAAAAAAATACCACATTCTATACATACCTACATATTTATATAAATCTCAAGATAGCATATACAAAAGATAATACTGGTTTATTCCTTCTTTAAAAGGGGAGGGAACAGGGATAATAAAACAAGAAAGTTCTAGATTCCTATATAAATATGTTTATCTTAGATCTTTTGTATCATACATTTTCATGCTCTAGTTTATGCCCACTGGGCATTATAATTCCTGGGATTATCATTTGCACTGTAGGGAGTAGGAAGCTTAATTACATGGTCCTCACCCAGCTTCTTAAACTTTAGGTTGAACTCAAAGTGGGATCATATAACTACTGAATGTAAGGGTTGTCCAATTATGACAACAGAGATTTATAAGCATGCAGTGAGACAAAAAAAAAATTCCAGGGGATTTGGCACCCTCCTCAAACCTCTGCAGTTCCAGTACACATACAGTTCACAAAAGCCAAATAGAGGGGCTGAAGAAATGGTTCAGTGGTTAAGTGCCCTTGAGCTTGTAGTATTAGGTTCCTGGCCTGTCTGGCCCATGGTTCAGACCCACTCACCCACAGTCCCACAGAAGCACTCAGATGATTATATTAATTTTATTGTGTTTAGCCTATAAACAAATAGGGCCCAAGCATATAACTTGCTAACTCTTTACTCTTAAACTAATCCATGATTCTTGTTCTGTTCAGCCATATGGCTCAGTACCTTTTCTCAGAGCAGTATAGTTGTCCTTTGTATCTGCTGGCTTCTCTGCTTTTTTTTCTGGTTTCTCTCTGTCATCTCTGCTCTGCTCTTCCTGTTCCCAGAGTTTTCTTAGTCTGGTAGCCCCACCCATACTTCCTGTCTGCCTTCAACCAATCAGCATTTTTATTATACCAGTAGGTTGGACAATTATTTACAATATAACAACATAATCCTACTACAGACGCTCTTGTAGGGTAACTAGGTTTGGTTCCTAGCACCCAAGTACCAAATCACAATTTGTATCTCTAGTTACAGAGTATCCAGCACCATGTTCTGTCTTTTGTGAGCACCAGGCATACATATTTTGTGGCACATATCCATACATACAAGCACAAACACACTCATAAAATAACTTAATCCTTAAGTGTACATAAAGAAGCAGAAACACATACACATAAATGCTTTCTCCCTTTTTTTGGCAAAAAAGAGTCATGAATGAAAAAAGATGAGTTCTCTTCTGAGTAAAGAATGTGGTCTTTCACATAATTCTCAGTATAATCAGCATTACAAAAATTCTGAAGCTTTCTTATGGTTAGCTTGAGAATTTGCTCTGGACCTTTTAAAAAGGTGTATTCAGTAGTTTGTGCATAAAAGCCAACAGGTGGCATAATTGTATTAGTTCTAAAATATATTATGAAAGAACATGAAGTCTCTTTGAGTAAGGGAATTTTAACTTGACTTTGAGATGTATAGTGAACAAGGTGGCACAATCAGATTTAACTTTAGGACAATGTCTGACAATAAATGTAGAGAACAAACTTACGGAGGTGGGATGGCTGCAGCAGAAACTAGTTCGAAGTTTCTTGCATGAGTTGAAAGAACGTGAGGTGGGCTGTAAAACAATGACAATAAGGACGTTGGCATAAGACAAGCTGAACCAATAATTCAAAAGAAACTCAATATGGAAATGAAAGTGATGTCAAGGAAAACTCTAAAACCCCCAAACATATGTCTGAAAAAGTGGGATGACTACTGAGACTCATGCTAAGACACTGAACTTCTGTTCCCAAATCTTCTCCTCCTTCTAAAGCCACCTCAGAGCCATAGGTAGAATTTATACTGCCAGTGGGTACTCCTTAACTGGTCCCATATAGATATGCTGAATTAAAGAGATCATTGTATCACATAATGAGCAGATTGCAACTTGCCATTTTATTCCTAAAGATAATAGAACTTGGGCAAACTCCTTGCTAGTGCGTTTCTAAAAGCCTTCCTATCTGGCAGCCACATAACCCTCTCTCAAAAGGAATGACATGTCTTACTTGGCTGAATTTATTTGCCATACATTAGTCCTGCTTCTGATTAATACAGCTTTTCTTCTCAACCATTCAAGGCACATTTAACACATCTATTAAATATTATTGGTAGATGATCATATTTAAATTCTTACTCCACACTTTCTAAATCTAATTTTCCCAGCTCTCATTTTAAAAATGAAAACAGTATTTTTCCTTCTTCTACCTTCTGGAACATTTCTCATCCTTATGGTTTTCAAGCAGTAGCAATGACTCTAGGATTTCAGAGGATTACCGGATGTGAGGCATCTGCATCTTGAATTTACTTAGAATGCAGAAGTGAGGTCTCTGGGACTCTTAATATTCTGCTCTCACACCTAGAGGCTGATAGAAATTTAACTTATTAAAAACAGGCCATTAGAAGGCCAGCTTGTGTGCAGCCCAGTAAGCAAGCTGGAGAGCAGTCGATGATGAGATTGAAAAGGTAAAGAAAGGCCAGATCGTGTAGGCAAATTAGCATAAACTGAAAATCCAGGAATATCTTGGGAACCATCATATCATTAGATGATTACAGCTTTTTTCCAAATTGAACAAATTAAGTCTACTCTCTACTTTCTATTCCCATTCTGTTCTGTTTATTAAGTTTGTACTTAGCATGAGATAATAACAATGGTAACTCTAATAAATGGTTGATTCTTTGTGAAGTCCTACATGCTAAATTATCTGCTTTGCTGATTTCTCATACTGTGCCCAAAAGACAGCCTACTAGCATTCAGTTACATAATCACTTCCACTCTATTTGGTGAAAGTGCAGAATTTGTTGTACTACAGGGTGCCATGTATCTTAAAGAATCATTAAAAGACCTGAAGAAACAGATTCTGGGCTGAATTTAGAAGGAATCATTCCAAAGGTACCTCAGAATCTGTGCTGCTCTTCAAAGATGGGAAGCCACTGCTTCCCCCAAACCGATGCTGACTGGGAAGTTACCCAGCCAAGTGGCTGCCACAGATACAGAACTTCCATAAATCAGAACCACAGCAGCTGCCAGCTTAGGAACAGTTCCATGCTAGCACAGTCTGCCAGAGCAGAATGGATGCTCCGTGTCCTACTCCTGGCACTAACAAAGCAAATGACGGGGACATGTCCAAACTCTGCCCAGTACTGCCACAGAACACACTGGATGCCTCTATTGCCTCTGTGCCAAGAAAAAATAAAGTTGCATAATAAGCATAGTATTTGTCTCACTTCAGTCATTCAAACCTCACAGTGCATGGAAAGTTATCTCAAGTCATAGTTACAATGCTGGGAGATTTATTATTTCTTACTGGATTTATTGGTAGGTAACTACTGAAAATAAAATTTGTCAATTATAAATGTGGAGTTCAGAGGGTTTGGAGGGCTTAGTTATGTACATTACTGTTATTAAAATCAGACTATAGAACCTTCTCACCATTACAACATATTCCCTTTCCAGTTACCATTGCAACTGACACAGCTGCTGCAGGTGCTGGACCACTATAGTCAGCTTCCTTTCACTATAATTATGCCTTTCACCCATTTTATATGAATGGAATCACACTTTATAAATTCTTCAAAGGTTAGTTCTTTTAATTTTTAAGTCTTCATTTATGTGTTTGCGTGTGTGTGCAATGTACATGGGAATGTACAAACAGGCACAAGTACCTTCAGAGGCCAGGGAAAATATGAGAGTCTCCCAGAACTAGAGTTGCAGCAGTTGTAAACCACTCAACATGGATGCTAAGGACCAAGCGGAAGCCTTCATAACTGCTTAGTCATCTCTCTAGCTCCCTGTGTGTAGCTTTTTTACCTAAAATTAGTATTTACATGTTGTCATATATATTGATAAGAACTTATTTCTTTTATAATTGTGAGTAACATTCAAACACATGGGTGTTACATTATTACCTTTTAATCTAATTGAACAGTCAGGTGGTGTATAGTTTAAGTTACTATGATTAGTGTTATGAACACTAACTTACAAGCCCGTGAATATATACTTTTTTTCTGAAATCAAGGCTAAAAATGAAATCACTGGATCACAAAGAGTATGCATTTTCCTGCTTAACTTTGTGAGAATCCATCAGCCATTTTCAAAGTGTTGTAAGAACTGCGTTCCTACCAGCTGTATTTAACAACCATGAAGTCTGCATCCTTACCAGTCCTTGCTATTATCCATCTGTTTGCCGGGTGAGTACACCAGTTGATGCTTCAGGTTTATTTGCATTTCCTCATCATAATCATGCCACTTGTGTAGTTTTCTATGTGAAGTGTTTGTTCAAATGTTATATTCACTTTTTTTTAAAGAGTTGCACTTTCTAGCCCAGGTTGGCTTAGGATTCATTTTCTAAACTGGGCTGGCCTTGAACTTCTATTCTCCAGCCTCAGCTTCTCTAATATTGTGTTATAGGTATGAACCAACAATGCCAAGGTCTTGGTTCATTTTTTTAAATGTCTGTGAGTACATGTGTATGCTGTGTGAGGTGTGTGAGAGTACAAGTACCCTTGAGCCAAAGCAATAAGCAATGCGTGCGGAAGTCAGAAGACTACCTCTGGCATGGATCCTCAGTTTCCACCCTGTTTAAGAGAGTGTCTCTCAGCTGGGCCATGGAGGCTTTAATCCCAGCACTCAAAGAGAAGAAGGCAGATTTCTGTGAATTCAAGGCCTACCTGGTCCATGCAGTGAGTTTAGGACAGCCAGAGTTGCTACACAAAGAAATCCTATATCAAAAAACCTAAAAGAAAAAAAGACAAGGTGTCTTAGCCTCTCTTAGTCTTTAGTATTTTGTAAGCTGTGCTACCTGAGCTATATATTTGTCCATAGTCTTGTGTTTTACTCCAATATCCCCATAGGAAGGCAAACATTACAGATACAAGAGCTTCAGTACCTGGATGGGGCGTTTCCTGATTAACCTTCATTAGCAACTACACACCCTATAGTGATGATGCAAGAGCCTCATTTGAGGCATTACCTAGTTCATTTATCTCTGTAGTGGACTGTTTTGTTTGTTAATTAATGTAGGAGGGCTCGGCTATTACAGGAGTTATAATCCACAGTCAGGAGATTCTTCACTGTCTAAAAAGCTAGCTGTTTATAACAGTCATGAGCTAGCTAGCTAGCAGAATCCTCCATTGTCCTTGCTGTACTTCCTTGCCCTCAAAGTCTCTTGATCTGAGATAATGCTGTATCAAATAGCAAATAGGCCTAGATTCATGTACCTGCCTTGACTTCCTTCAGTGGTGACTGTGAGGTAAAATTGTAAGCCGAATAGATTATTTTCTCCCATAAAATGCTTTTGACCCTAATGTTTTATCACAGCAACAGAAATGAGAGAATAATAGAATAGGGAGCTAGTGGAGCTGCTTTTTCTATGGGTTTTGGGAATCCAAACTCAGGTTCCTCACAGGCACAACAAGCACTGTACAAGGTATGACATCTCCCAGCCTTTGTATTCTTGAAAGAGTAAGAGATTATTTTGTGTAATGTTTTTGGGACATGTGGCTGTTGTTTAAAGATAGTCTGTGTAGAACTCACTACATGATCCAAGCTGGTCTCAAACTCACGGCATACCTTCAGCATCAGTCTGTACCTCTGCTATTTCAGACGTGAGCCACAAAATATGAATAAAACATAAGCATTTTAATGATTCTTGTCTTTTTTGTTTACTTCCTTTTAAGGTTCATGCTTTTTCCAACTACAGGGTAAAAGATTAAATGAATCTAAGATCACAAAGAAATTTCTTCTGTGTTTTTATCTAGGTTTCAAGTTTTGTGTGCTGTTTTGCATAAGTTTTCAAGGTTGGTATAAGGGCCTGGAAGTTCACTTTTCCAAATGGGCTACCTAATTATTATACATCATTTGTTGAAAAGATCATCCTTTTTCCACTTAATGGTCTTTGTGCTTCTGTCCAAAACCAGTTGACTGTGTGTTAATGGATCTATTTCTACACTCTGTCCTACTTATGTGTTAGTGTGGGCTGACTCCCAGAAATCCCCTAAGGGGCCTTGGAGGTCAATATCACTTTTATCATAATATTAAGATATCATTTAAGATTTTAATTATCATTTTCTCAAGCACCTGGTGGTATTTTTAGAGGTAGATATAACAATGCAAGAAATTGAAACAAAAATTTTAAAAAAAATCTGTTTATACAAGAATATTTGAAAATGTACAATGATAATACACCACTTTTCCTACTAATTTTTTGAAATACTGGATAAGAAAATGTAGTTATTTTTTAATAAAAATGTGCTGTTCAATAATGAAGCCATTATAATTATTTGATAATTATTATGTAAAATAAATAAGTTAAATACTACTAAAATTCTTAAAGTAAGACAATTTAAGGTGTAGATATCCATATAGCTCACATAAACAGCACTTTAGGATCTTCCATTTTTCCCTTTTCAAAGTAAATTTTGTATGTGTACATGTGTTTGAACACACATGCATACACACGTGTGTATATGTAGAGATAACAAAGTACAATGTGGAGGAATCAGATTCTCCTTCCATCAGGTGGACCTTGGGGTCAAACTTAGCCCACCATGATTGGCAGCTGCTACTACCTGTGAGCAGTTTTCTTTTAATGCTGGGATATTCAATTATTTTATGACTATAATGAAGTTGTGTGACTGATATTACTATCTATTAATCTAGTTTAACTTTTTTATATTTTGACAGACAGGCAGGCAGGCAGGCAGGCAGACAGACAGACAGACAGACAGACAGACAGACAGACAGATAGATAGATAGATAGATAGATAGATAGATAGATAGATAGAGAATGCACTCTAATGTATTCACCACTTTCTATCACCCAGTGGTATGACCCTTCCTTTCTCACTGAATCTCTTGTTCTCCTTCATCTCATAGTGGCTTCATCATTTAGTCAAAATGACTTTCTCTCCTATAAGAACCATTAACAGTCATTAGCTCTGTAGAACAGAATGGGGCATCATGGACTCTCTGTGTTGTAAAGATGAAGGGCATACTTGGATGGCAGCATTTGTGACACTCTTCTCCATCTTCTGGCTCTTCATTTCTGCACTCTTATTTCTGGTGATACTGGGCCTGGAGATGGGGAACCATGACATAGTTATCCCATTTGTGGCTGAATAATTATCAACCACTTATTCTCAGTACTGCAAATAGATAGGAGTCTCATGTTGGAGGACAACCAACTACTTTGTGATTTGGTCTTAGGCCCCCTCCACCTGCTACTATAAACGTCATCAAAAGCTAATGATTGGGGAGGTGTGAACCAAAACACACTATTCTTCTCCTAAATGAATGTTACCAAGTAGCCCTCTGAATGTTTAGATATATACTCATAGACTAGTATGGCTCAGCCTGGGGCATAAGGTTCATCTATGCAAAGGGTGATGGTTAAATGCAGAGACTAAAAGTAAATCTTAAAATCAAATATTGTTAATCTTTTGAATGTGTCTTCTCTTGTAACCTTATATTATATATTTATTGTTCCTTTTTAATAGTTTAAACTTATGAAAACTTAGTGTTAGTTTTATGGTCACAATTCTGTTGATCCTAAGTATGATGTGAGTTTTCCTTGACGAAAATTAAGTTGTTCTCACGGCCATATTGTATTCCTATATGAAAGCTCTAGGTGAGAAATCATTCCTCCAGACAATCTGTTAGCAAAACTCAATTCCTTGAGGCTGCCAAACCGAAGACCCGTTTTCCAGCAGGCATTCAGCTGCAGCAGTTCTCAGCCTCCTAGTCGACCTGTCACCCCTACCTCCATCTTCAAAAACAGCAGGAGTTAACCTTCTGCTCCAAGTCTCTCCTCCCTACTGTTTCCTCCAGATGCCTTACCTACAAAAGAAATATAACGGTTAAGATCTCTTGAGATTAGACAGGGCCCACCTGGACCAGCAGGCATATTCTCACCACCTCAGGGTTCCATTTTTAATCATTTCTGGGCAGTCTTCTTGCCTTTATAAGATAATGTATTCACAGGTTCAAGGGATTAGGGACAGACTTTTCTCTAAAATGGTGAATGAAGCATGATTGACACAGACTGCCATGATTGATTTTGTATTCTAAATCCTTTGTGTTTCAATGCGAATTTTTGAGTCAGCTTTTCACTCTCTATGGTGCAATACATATAACACTAAAGCAGAAAGAGGGGGGATGGCGGAAGCCAGTGTGAAGGGGTCAGAGGGTATGAAAAGGATAGTAGCAAGTGGAGAAAGAGTGACGAGGCGGATTATGAAAATGTTCCAAGGAGACTCATTAGTTTGTGAGCCTTCTCCAAAATAAACAGGTCTTATTTAAGCTGCCTGCCTACCTTATTGTGACTATGCTGAATTTACAAGTCAGCCTAGGAGGAATTACCTTATAATACTGTGGGTCCATCTCTATGAACATAGCAAGTCCCTGCTTTTAAAGTCTCCCTTCTCCATCCGTGTTTTATTGTTTCCAGTGTAAATGTAAATGCATGTAGGTTTGTGTAAATTCAGTTCAATCTTCTCAAAGTATTTAATATTAGGTTATAATTACAAATGTTAATTTTTCATTACTAACTTGTCTATAGAAATAATATTTATCTTTGTATATTAACCCTGTGGCTCTTACTAACTCGGTTATTAGTACTAGCAGATTTTTGTGTGCATTGGGTTTTAGTTAATGATTCATGCACTATCACCATTCTACTTCTTTCTTACCAGCTTCCCCTTGGCTCCCTGCCTTTCAGCACTCCAGAGAAGTGAGAAGAGCAATGATTGAAGCAGCACTGTGCCTTACAGCATAACAGCCACTATATGAGGAAAACGCATGAACATGGTGTCAAGAAACAAGCTCTTCTTAACTTTTACTATCAGGTTGAAAACTATTCTCTTAGACCCTAGTTTTCTATGATTTTTTATGGTGAATAAATGTTAAATTTGTAAAAATGTTTTTCTATTCACAGATATGTTCACATTCATTTTCTTTTCCATTCAGTGATTATGGTTGTTGACATTGATTTACTTAAACTAACCATGTTGTTCAGATCAACCCAGAGTGGACAAGTCTTTATAGTCACATTTACAAACCAATGGATTTAATTTATTGATAATCTGTTAAAATTATCTGTGAAGCATTCCTTCATTATTTTTGTAAGACTTTATGAAATTACTTTGTTTCTCTTAAATATTTAGGAAAGATCATGTGAGGAAGAATTTTTTTCACATACTTTAGATACACATTTAGGAGTGTGAATTAAGTTTATGACTATTCAGTAAAGTGTCATTCATGGAATTTGTTTCAGTAAAGTCAACAATGTCATTGACACAAAATACTGATAAAGTTCCTAAAAACTCTTGCTGTTTATTGGGCCTTTAATGATACACCTTTATTATAAATACCTACGATTTACCTCTTTTTCTTTATTTTGGGAACCTTACTATATGTTTACCAGTTTGCTTGCTTTTTTTTTTTTTTCTGAGAACTAACTCTTGCCTCCCTCTGTATTTTTTTGTTGTTTCCCATTTTATTGACTCCTTCCTCTTCTTATTTTCTTCTTCCTGTTTTATTTTACAGTGTTTGGTCATTTGCTCTTCACTTTCTGCTTTCTCTAGAGCTGAAATCACTTGTCTAGCTTTATTTCTCATCATATATAAGCATACAATTCTGTGTTTTTTAGATATTATTTTAGCTGCTCATTATACAGTTTGAAGAATTGTTCTAATTTTCATTCAGCATAAAAATAGAAACTTATTTTTATTTACTGACATGTGGATTATGTCAATCTTTGAAGTTGATTTTATAAATATGATTTTAAAATAATTTTATACTTTTCAATTCAATTAACATGCATTCAGAATATATTTTTATTTTATTTTTTAGACTTATTTGTTTTATTTTTATGTATGAGTGTTTTGGTTTTACTACATGCATGTCTTGTGTTTATATAGGCCAAAAGATGGCATCCCATGTGCATGGTTGTGAGCTACCATGTGGCTGCTGGAAAGAACCTGAGTTCTCTAAAAGAGTTACAAGTGCTCTTAAATGCTGACCCATATTTTTAGCTCCTGATTTCAGTTTTTTGGTTTTTGGTTTTTTAAGTTTTCATGGGACTGGAGAGATAACATATCAGTGAAGAACACTGAGCACTCTTCGAGAGTTCCCAAGTTTGATTCCCAGCACTCACAAGTTGGTGAGTTCATGTTCATAACTCCAGTTCCAGGAAATCTCATGCCTTCTTCTGGCCTCTGTGCACATGAAGCATGTATGTGGTCCACAGACATACAGGCAGGGAAAGCACCCATACACATAAAAAATAATTAATTAATTAATTAATTAAAAAATTAAAATGTTTTCAGTTTCCAGGGTGTGGCATATCTTAGAATGTTCCTATGTACTTCGACGCCATGTTTGCTGTACTGATGATGGGTCACCTGTGATGAGGGAGCTGAACTGATCTTGTTTTAAAGTTCTGCCTCATCATTTATTTTTGTTATAATATATAAATTTCTGGGGGCAGAAGATTGAAATCTTTAACACTATGGGCAGACCTCTGTAATCTTTCCATTCTTTCAGTTTGTGAGCCATTAACCTTGAAGCCCTATTGGTTTCATACTTAAAATTGTTCTCTTCATCAATTTACCCTGTGTAGTAGGAGGCATCTGGCCCAGACTTTCGGGCCTAGCCTCAAGGTTCAGACTCACAGAACCACAGACCCACAGAGACAGCCAGATGCTTTCAATAGTTTTAGTCTGATCGACCTAAGGCCCAGGTATAACTTGCTAACTCTTCACCATTAAACTTATCTTGTTCATCCATGTGGCTGGGTACCTTTTCTTAGAGCAGCATAGTTGTCCTCTGCTGCTTCTGGCTTCTCTCTGGCATTCTGCTCTGTTCTTCCAGTTCCCAGAGTTCTAGTCTGGTAGCCCCGCCTACACTTCCTGTCTGCCTTTGGCCAATCAGAGCTTTTTATTAAACTCATAGGCGGGGAGAATTATTTACAATGGAACAACATAATCTCCCACAACCCTGTGGTAAAATCTCTGGTTACTAGGTCAGTTTTGTTATTATGTAGCCTTCCAGTTTTCTATTGTTTTTGTTTTGTTTTTTTTTGGCAAATGTGATCTATTCTTCCTTCTTTATTCTTTTTTTTATCAACTTTTCTATTTAGAATTTAAAATAGATTTATTCAAATGGAATAAATCTATTTTAATGGTAGTTGTTTTGTAGTTGTGTTTTTTTTTTTTTTTTTTTTTTTTTTAATCTCTCCTCCAGTAATCTGTCCTCTTTCATTGGACTATCTGGGCCGCTTACTCCAGCTCTGACTATGACCAGACAATCCACATACTTATGAGTTAGCCCACACATTTTACATTTGTTTCTCCTTCCATCCCTCTGGGCTCTTTTTCTGGTTACATATAAGGTATGAAATACTCCTAAAGGCTCAAGATTTCAATTCTGAGTCCCAAGCTGGTGATTGTCTCCTTGGACCTCTTACTTCATCAGTGTGAACTTCTGCCCTGTCATTTGGTTCTCCGTGCCTAGGCCTCAAAGTGCTTGTACCTTTAGTTATGTCTTCAGAGCCCCTGTTCACTTCCTCTTCTCATCCAAGATGTTTTAAATTTCACTTATGGTCTTTTTATTATGTTAAGCTTACTTTCATTTTTTTCATTTTTTGTTTCTCTGTTCATAATATTTTTTATCTTCTGTAAATGTATAGTATTTATAACAGCTATTTTAAGGGCTTTGCTGTCAAGTCCGTGATTTCTATAACTTCTGAATCTGTTTCTTGTCTTTGTAATGAGTATCATTTCCCTACCTCTTTGTATGCCAGGCACATTTTTCAATGGATGACAGATATTGTTAATCGAAAGATGATAAGTGCTATATTTTGCTATATTTTTTCATGTGTCCAACTTTGTTCTGGCCTCTAGTAAAATGATTTTCAGTTCAGTTTCTTCCATTAATAGATTGAAGCTCTTTGAGAGATGGTCATCATCTAATGTTTCATTTTTACTGCATGTCTTGTTAGTTTGGCATGGACAGAGCAATCCTCCTCTGAGAGTAACTTCTTTTACCAAGAAAGTCTGACATTTCTGAGGCTTCAGTAGAGGGACTCCTGTATTTGGAAGCTTTGCAGTCTTGCTGGAAGGAATGTGACATACTCCTAGCCTGCCATGTTCCTAGAAAAAAAATTGTCCATTGATTCCCATTTCCTTTTTCTGAAACTTTAAGAAATTTCACTCATAATAAAAACTAGTACCCTGACTCGAGGGATTCTCTCTGCTGCTCTCTTTGCAAACTTAAAGTTTTCTTATTTCTCGATTTGACCATTCAGATTACAGTTATTTTTCACCTCTTTGCATGCCAATCTCCTCAATTCATCAAGACCACTAGGCCTTTGCTGTTTCTCAGGTGACCATGTAAGAGCATGTGCCTCTGGCAGGAAACTGGGGGGCTCCTGGGATCACCTCATTTGTTTCCCTCCTCTCAGGCATCATACTCTAAGAGAGCTTGTTGTCCAAATTTTGTCAACCACTTTAGTTTCTGACATTTCAAATGAGAAATACCTAAAAACATTGAGAGTTCATGGGCAGAAGTGGAGAAATTCAAAAACACCGTTTTCATTCCCAACATTGCAGTAAGCAGAGGAAGAAAGAATAACTTTTCAGTGCTAACCCCAGCATATCTCACTACATTAGCTGATGCTTCAAAGAAGAATACTTTGGAGAATAACAGAGAGATAGTAAGTGGCAGAATTAAAATTAGAAACACAAGCCTCTTCACTCAGCTAATGTTCTCTACTTCCTCTTAATAATCAACTGCTCATGCTCATCCTTGCTGACTCCCATCTACACTGGATTTACCATTAATATATTAGCATATTTAAACCCTACCAACTAAACCAGACAGAAAGAAGGCCCTAGGATACTAGACATCACATTTAAAAAGCCATCACTGTGAAAGAAAAACAAGAAATAAAAAAAATATATTAATAAATCCATGGATCTTTCCCTTCTGGTCAGTCCGAGAATTAGAATGATTGTAGTTTCCATCTTGCTCATGATAGATCTCCTGTCATGAAGTCTCAGCATCTCATTTCCTTTAGACTTCACTTCTTTGCCTTATATTTGTACTTCTTCTTAAAGTATGCAAATAGCAAGCTCTGCATTTTTGGTATTAGAATTAATGAGAAATTAGGAACAAAAGAAGTACATAATTCAATGTCTGAGCCAAAAGAATCCTGTGAAGGCTTTTGTTCAGTGTATACAAAAGTGCCACTATATTATTGTCATAAGTGTTTACTCTCCAACAATAAATATTGTTCAATCTCTGGAATCCCAGCTTCATCAAACATGTAAGGCAATACAGATTCTTTTTATAAACAACTTTCAAAGGCCATATTGTGTCCCCAGTTCACTTGCCAAAGTCCCACTGAGATAGAGTCATAAGCAGATCAAGGTCATGCCATGGTGAATATTCTCACTTTCATCTTCATGTGAGAAATTGGGACAGAGGTATAAATCTTAGCACAGTAAAGTCCAAGCACCTATGTAACTGATTAGGATCCAAGGCCTATTTTTTTTTAGGAATTGTTGCCATGGCTTGTCCACCTCACAGATGCACTTGTGTATCAAATCAACAGGCACCAACTGATTGAGATTGCTCAGATCAGAGCCAGCCTGGGAACCCACTCTCATAATCCAGGAGTCGCTGCCTTGAAGCTCTCAAACAATGACCTATTGCTTATCTAGAATCAGCCATGCTCTTCCTCCCTCCCCCTCACTTACCCACTCAGCTTCAAGTAGAGCTGTTGCAGTCAAAATAATATACTTTTAGAAAAATTGGTGTCCTTAAAATTGCTAGTTTTAAACCTGCCTCCTGCAAAGGTAATTCTGTACAGTTACTCTTACCTTTCAGCGTCTTGAATAATTACACAATTTAGAAACTTTATCCCAGTTTGTCCCTTGTTTGTATCTAGCAGTATATTATTTTCTTCTCAAGCTACAGGCTTCATAATTTCCATGCCACTGCTGTTTTGAAGATGAAATATGTTCTTTATTATCTCAAATAGCACTTGATGCATCACATTTAGCCAGTGTTCACACAAGTCAAGTGGAGGAGATCCTGTTAGAACGTAGACATTTCTGTGCATTGCTCACTCAGGTGAAAAGGTGAAGTCAAGTGTTCAGCAGATGGGAATTTATGAAAACATTAAAACTCCTCCACTTGAGAAAATATCACAGAGATATTGTCTCCTGTCTTTCAAAGCCATATTCGAGGTGATGGCCCATTTTAGGTCATTACAACACTAAACCTGGTAGGCTGATTTTAAGCTGCTTTCTGAGGACTGGAAGTCAGAGTTCTATTGCCCTCATTTTTTTTTCTTTTTTTATTTCAATAGAGTTTTTTTTTTCTGCCTCTGCTGTTTAATGCAGGCTTTATGCCAAAACCATCTGAGAACGTCTGTTGTGCCAGATGTCACCCTTTTGCCCTTTTGCTCTATCTGCAGATTTTCTTTTAACAAGCGCTAAAGCCCAAGTTAGCAAGCATGCATTTTCTACAGTAAAAGAGGCATTGTGAATAACACCTTTTGTATTTTGAATAACACCCTCAAAGAGCATAGCACCTTATTCAAGAAACATCTGAAAAAAAAAAAAAGATTATTTCTTTCCATTTAAAGTGAGAACTTTAAAGTTTTGATGTTTGAGCTCAGTGTCACCCACAGTGGAAGCTTGAGACCTCAGCTTTACTACAGATTGGTTTGGGTTTGCTGTCAAACTGGTCATTTCAGGAAAAGATATCATTCTGCCTGTAAATACTTTATATCAACTCTAAATTCCCAAAACAGATTTGCAGATCATGAATCATCTCCACAGGTGCTAACTCCCTGAACAGAGACACTCAACAGAGGGCTTCATTCAAAGCACTGAGTATGGTCTGTGCCACTAAGGAGAGAAGAATGAGTTCCTCAGCCATCATTCTGGCCTCCTTTATGTAATGCATTAATCTAGGCTGCTCCGTGTCACCTATTTGGAGCTGGGGGTGGGGAGGAAGAGAACTGAGCATGCTGTCCTTCCACTTGCCATTAATTTAAGTAACAGAGTCTTCTATCTCTGACCCAGGAGTTTCCTGCCACTGCCCCTGGAACGATAGACACAAAAATCCTGCCTTACAGGTGAAGTAAAATCTCAAAACCTTCATAGTATCCAGCATTGGAGCATATATCAAATTTACGGTACAATTACAAGCTACCTTTTTTGAAAATACTATAAACAAAATTAAGATAGACAAATAATGATCCTTTTTTGAGTACTATGTCACAAAAATACAAGACTATGAGAAAGACATACTAGACCCAAGCTAAAATGCAAATGAAAATGAATGACCGAACTGGTCTCCAGAAAAGCCAACTTGCGACTGAAGAAGCAGGAAACTGAGGCAGCAAGTTGGTGAACTGTGTTTAGCAAACAAGGTCAAAGAGCTGGAAAGATCTATGCAATCAGATGAGTAGGCAAGGCAATAAGTTTGGCACTATGTGGTACAGGTTTGGGTTCATGATACATTATCCAGTCTCTCCCTGCAAGATGAGTTGAAGATGGACAGGTACTAGCAAAAAACAGACAATGTTAGTGCAAAAAATTAAGCTAAGACTTTAGCACAGCATCTGAAAGAGACTAGAAAACAAGGAGACCTGGATAAACAGTGAAGTAAGAGTTAGAGTTGTATTGTGGGACTGTGAAAGTCACATGTGGGAGTCATGAGACTTTCAACTCAGCTGCATAGACCTCAGGTCCAACAGGGGTACAGCAGATCAGATACTGGCTCCAGATTAAGGTTTCCTATAACCATCCTAACCTGTTTGAGTAAATGAGCAGGGCTGGATCTGCTGCTGGGGCCATCTGTAGAATCAATACAAAGGTAAAGGCAGAGAAAAAACAACAGTGTCTGAAATGGAAAACTGCCACCTATGAAGAATGATATCTAGTTTATAAAGGTAGTGGAGTAAAAATGGCTTAAAAAAAAAAAGTAGAGACCTAAATCATACGAAAGTCCATCCAATAAGATGAACCTGTATTTTTTGTCAAAAATCCAACTACTTTGATACCCAGTTGAGAAAACATATATGAGATTTGAATTTCACATATGTTGGGTATATGGCTTTAGAAACAATGGTGAGAGTTTTGTTGGCTGTATTTTTGGCCTAAGAGCAAATTCATGCTGTAGTTTCTGAAATGACTGTCTTCTAGGTCCTGTGGTGAAAAGCCTGAGAGATTCATTACAGCATACCTTTATCATCGCCTGCCAAGGTGTTCCATCATAGTGACTCAGCAACCACTTCATTCAGTAAATTCAGTCTGAAAAATGTTTCAGATTTAGAATGGGGGAGATGGCTCAGTAGTTAAGAGCACTTGATGCTCTTCCAAAAGATCAGGGATCTATTCCTGGAATCTACATGGCAGTTCACAGCCATCTATATCTCTAGTTCCATAGAATCTAATGGCCTCAAAGATAACTTACATGTTTCTGGTAGACAGAAGTACATGTAGGAAAAATATCCAGACACATAAAGATTTTAAGTTTACATTAATTTTGATTTTAAAAATATTTAGACCTAGAAACTGAATATAGTCATTAATGTTTTTCCTGGAGAATTTTATTTCATTTTCCTGCCCACCTATTTACACTTCTTACCATATATTTCCTTGCCAATGTCTGTATTTCATCAGAACTCTTGGACACTATCTTATTTTGTCCTGAGAATGTTATCTCTATTAGCATCTCTGAAATTCTCTGCAGGTCGCTTGGCTGCCCCTTTATGACATCTGGTCATTAAATTCTACCACCTGGCCTCTATTACTTTGGGACCTTATGATTCCCATTGCTATTAACAAGCCAACTTCTCTGACAGAATGTCCTGCCATTGACAATGCTTCCCAGAGGAAAGCCACCACAGTTTCTTAGGAATGCTGGCTACCTTATTGATATCATATTCCTGATGACCTTGGTGAAGAGTATGTCTTCTGAGATTTTCTGGCTTCACCTGTTTTGGCTACAGCAAAATATCCATGCAGATTTTAAGCCTCTTGTTCCCTTTCTGCTGCAGCAATTCAAACATTTCTATTACAATCTCAAAGTTCCCAAAGAGCCAGACTTAAAAAGATTTTGCACCATCTTCTGGGATCTTAATCACAACGGCTCATTGAGCATCTCAAATCAAGAATCCCCCTTATTAAGTGATCTGTCATGTCTTCCTTGGTATAACTCTAGTAAAAGCTAGCCCATAGACACTGTACAGTTTCCTTTAGTAGATCTGGTTGATTCTTACATTTCCTTTGGATGATAGTCCCATCCTTCCATTATTACGTACAGCATGTCCTTAATGAGGTGTACACTGGTGTTTAAGTTTAGTTGTTGATCTTACAGCTGAGAAATATCATAGAAGAAATAGAGAGAAGCTCACTTTGGAAATAGTCTCTTCCCCTAAGGGAGTGAGCTTAACTTCCATGGTTTTCTGCTTTCCTGTTGCAAAGGACAATGGCTTGTTTTGAAGTTATACTACAGAAGCCCTCCAGACTATACACTTGTTATAAATTGCCTGCCAACTGTCTTCATCTTTTCATTAGCCCTGCATAGTGCACCAGTGAAATAGTATGAAACAGCCAGTTCCATTGTTTTGTGTTCACTATTCTTCCCACAAACAAACAGAGCCCGAATCACGGCAGGTCTCCCCCACCAAAATACTCCCTCAACTTCCTTCCACAACAGATTGCAGCAATTGGTCTATGAGTTGCACCAATAATCAACTCACAGAGCACCCCATTTCATCTCCTTTCTCAGAGGAACCCAAGTTTTCCTAGATGAGTGGAGTCTATCTGGCCATAGAAACTAAGGCAGTGATATAATAAAAAGCATCATATTCTGAAAGACAAGCAAAGAAGGGAAGGGAGGGAAGTCAAACTGGACAAAAAGAGCCACCAAATCACAACACAGAGGTATAGTCAGCTTTATTTGTTTATTTATTATTTATTTGTCTTCCATCTGTCTTCATGAACATAAATAGCTAGATTCTTCACCACACTCTAATATGGACTACAGCCTTTCAAGAAGAGTTTACTTCTAACATTAGCTGAAGAAAATTAGTTGTTAGCAGTTATAATCTATGTGCCTCCGTCCTGGCAAGAAGTCCATTCTTATAGAGGCTTAAGGGCAATTCTTCTTGTTGGTCTACATGGCTGCTTCCCTTTCCTCCTCACAGATGCTGATAGATCACCTCTGTGGTTTCTGAAAGTGAGTGCTCACCTGCCTGTAACCGAGCCTTAGGGACTGCAGTGCCTTCTAGGACTTGAGGGAATGCTGAACATGAGTTCTTTTCTATCTCTGACTTCTCTGTTTGGGTCCTGGTGTTGAAGCATACCCAAGACATATGCTGGCATGGATCCTCCCTTACCTAATAAGTTAAGTTAGAACTTTTACTGTTTCAAATATACATTTTTGAAGTAAAAGGTAGAACAGTCAATGAGAACTTTGATATCTGTGTTAGCATTTATGCAGAATCAAGCAACTGAAAGAATGTCATCAGGAAAGAAGACATTTAAAACAAAAGAATCAATTCCAAGTTATACGAATTTTTTTTAACCAAGAAAGTGATGTGCCTGAAACAGTTTCAAGGAATAATGGAATGACCTTGTGCCTTCTCTCTACCTGTCACATTCCACAGCTAATAATGTAAAATCTGAAAGACACAAATTACATAGAAATGGAGACTAGAGTGAAGGCTCTACAACAGGAAAAAAGTGTTATCAATTTGTACAAATGCTCACTTTTGAAAATGGAAAAAGTTTATGCTTGTTATTTCATGTAAATGGATTCACCTACCAATAATTAAAGGCTTTAGCCAATTAAAGTTGTAATAAAAGCACAGGGAAATGGCTGTAAAATAATAGACAAAAAGCAGCAACACTCCTGAGGAGAATGGAAACTGAAGTTTGCTCTGGCTCATTGTCTTAGAACTTCCCTAGAGCCTCTGTGGTTTCAGAAAGATCTCTTATACGTTATTGTACAGTTGACCCTTCATGCTATATGGGTTCCACATCTCTAATTTCAATCAACTGCAAATGAAATATATTCTAAAGAAAAGCTATGTGTTGACCTGCCCATTATTATTATTCTTTATACAATATCTTGACTGGTGACAGTGCGTTACAATGGATTGAGTATTACAATCATAGAAATGGTTTGGAATATATATGCTCGTTATAAGAAAATAGTACCCTGTTTTATGGAAAGTACATAAGCATCCATGTATTTTGGCATCTAATAAGGAGCCTGAACCAGTTCTCCATGGATATGAAGACAAAGCTACCTACACTTCCATTCTTTTCAGTTTGCTTCCCTGGAGTATAAGATATGTGAACACAGATGTTTAGCAGCTTCAATTCCCACATAAAATGAGCTCTGAGGACCTGGTTCACCTCTCCCTCCATTGAGTCTATCAATAACCAATATTTGAATCCTTGATAGGAGTAAAGGTGGTTCAGTGGAAAGTGAAAAGGTCTGGCCATATTACACAGATCCTGAATTTAAATCTCATCTTCATTGTTTTATAGAAAGTGGGCTCAAGTGGCTTAAACTTACCGAGTATACATTTCCCTTTCTATGAAATATTATACCTCATAGAGATGATGAATGATAAGAGGTTTTTAATTCTTACTGATCATTTCATCTATTTGTTTCAAAGGTTGTCTCTACTATATCTCAAAATTACTGCCATCTATAGGTCAATTCAACCAATTCAATTTTTTTCTCTTGAAAAGATCAAATAAGCAGGTACATTTATAAACATGTATTTGCCAATATCCTGAAGAACAAAGGAAAAAGAAAACAAGATTTCAGCTCTGAACATTAGAAACCTTCAGATAGTAAATATCTTACCTTTCGTTTGCTGTGAAGAGACATCATGACCAAGAAAACTTATAGAAGAGTTTATTGGGGCTCAGATTTTCTGAGGTTGAGTCCATGAACATCATGGCTGCAAGTGGGCAGGCATGACACAGGAACACTACTTGAAGCTTACATCTCAATCCACAAGTGTGAAGCAGAGAGGGAATAGTGTTGACAAAGCCCATCTTCTGTGACATACCTCCTAATTTTTCCCAAACAGTTCTACGGTTTAGGAGCCAAGTATTAAAATGTATGAGCCTGTGGAAGCCATTCTTGTTTAAACTACCACACTGAGTATGAAAGCTATCAAAAATAAATTAATTAATTAATTAAACAGAGGCAAAGAGTCTTTTATCTTTATTCTCTTTCTTAAAGAGAAAGAAGATAAATGCCTAGAGAAATGGACCAGTAACTAAGAGCACTGGCTAACCATCGACCACTCTTCCAGAGGACCTGGGTTTGATTCTTACTACCCACATAGCAGGTCACAGCCGTTTGTAACTCCTGGACCGGAAGATCCAATCACTGCTTCTGGTGTAGTGAGAACTAGGTACACATGTGGCACACAGACATACCTGCAGCCAAAAACACAACACTCATACACATTTTAAAAATTGAATATCAGATCAAATGTCTACCAGCAACAAAAGTAGAAGTCTGTAGGAGTCTACCACTTTTCATTATTCTGAAATAATAATGTTACCTAAATGCAACTGACAATTGAAAATAAAGATGCTTCCCCTGAAGTTTCCTACAAAATTCCGATTTGTCTATCATTACTATTAATGTTTTGGATTTTAATCTTCAGCTTTTCTTCTTTTACATTTAATTTAAACTTATGATTACCTTCGAATCTTATATTTAAATCTACTCAAAATGTTTTATAGAAAATTTAGATCATTCCTTTGCCTGCTGATACTGCTCTTGTATGTATATGATAGTGTGAAATAATTAAGCATAAAATCTTTATCTTAATAAGAAAAGAAATCATAGCTATAAGATTATGGAACTTTTTATTGAAGAACAGATGCCAAATAAGAATTAATATCCACCAAGAAATAACTGACAATCTCTTTGAAAATAACTTTAAACTAAAGGATGGCAAATTTTCATATAACTCAGACATATTTGCTTATATGATAAGGTAATGGAAGCAAATATTATTTTTGGATTCTGATGGAAACAGCGACTCTTTAATTTTTTATTCAAGCAGCATAATAATTATGTGTGGCTAAAACAAAAATTGATGAGTTTGATTAGTAAGTTCACTAGGAGTGAAGTGCTTGCCAAAGCCTGGATGCTTCTCTGGTGTGAGACGACAAGAAGACTTCATGTGTTAGATTGGAATGGAATTAGCAAATAGATTTCCAGCCCTGCTTTAATGATAGGGACTGCCTACAGCTCTTTAGGGAGAAATAACTCCCAAGTCGTATCTAGGCTTACTGAAGAAAAACACCATGTTCTCTTAGCAAAGTATGCTCAAGACACAGGAAAAGAGAACATGATAACTTTTCATCAATCCTCTTCAGTGGGTGATCTAAGTAACAGCAAAGAAGGAACACTCCAAAATGCCACGCATAAATTAAATGCATATAAATTAAACCCATAGCACTTTATGTGTACTAACCTCAAAGCTTACCCAGTAAGACACCTCCTTCAACAAGCTCACATTATCTTCAACAAGGCCACACCTCCTACAACAAGATCACATCTCCTAATGCTCCCTAAACAGTACACCAGCTAGTAACCAAACATTCAAGTATAAGAGCTTTGAAGTTCCAAAAGTTCATGCCAGGCCCAGTCATGAACCCCTCTCCCCCCTCCCACACCTGCTTGTATATCAACGGTAAGCTCTCACTACCATACTGGAACCACTGCTGTCCTGCTTCTGTCATGGTGCCTGTGGTATTGGTCACGGATTCATTCCCTCAAATGGTAAGCAAGCCCCCAATTAATTTTTTTTAAGTGCCATAGTCATGGCATCTTATAACAGCAATAGAACAATAACCAAAATATCCCTCTTCTGGGCACAGAGGAAACTGAGAAATATAAATATTGAATGACTCCCAAAGTGAGTACTAAATGGAATAGGATAGGATGTACAAGCATGACGTCTGTCTTTCTAGAAATAAAGCTCTGTTCAGTAGCACACAAAGATTATCTTTCTTGGTTTCTAGGTTCAAGGTAAAAACAGATACAAAACAAAGCTAACCAAATTCTTGTCCTACTCTGTGGGAAAATAGTGGCCGTGAATTTAGGGAACAAAACCTACACTCATCCCTGAGCCACACTGGATGTTTATCAGCTTTGATTTATAATCCTCCTGTAAGTCAGGTTCTGGTCCATGGAGTTACATCCTGAGTTCAGTTGGTTGTAAAACTCTCAGCTAGAACACTGTATTTCTAGAACCCTTAGCCTCTTTCATATTTTAGAACAGGTACTGAGATCTCTGCCCATCTTCAGGCTTGAGTCCATAGAAAAATTTTCTAATATATTAGGCCTTATATTCTTCAGGTTAGATTCCCCCATGATGGATTTCAAACCTCAGCATCATGTTTGTGGACACTGAAGAGAGTTCTGTGTACTTGCCTGTGTAGGGGTAGAGAATGTTGTGTAGCCTTCTCCACCTTCAAATGGTCTAGTTACACAGCAGGTGACCTGGAAGCTCTCATCACCATGCCTTGAGAACCTCTGAGGAGACTTCCATTTCTGAGAATTCACTCTGGAATCCTGAACATTCTCATACTCAGAGGATTTTTCTATGAGGAAACAAAGGGGAAAGAAAGGCAAAAAAAAAAAAAATCTCTGATATTCAGGAGTTGTACTGTATTAAAGCCAATCTATTGTCACAGAAATAAAAGTACTGTTAACTCCAAGGATGACAAGCAAAGACTTTCTCTACTATATTCTGCTGCCTCCACAGAGTCAGACAAAAAGAATTAGTTGAGAGCCAAGATTATCAGATGAAATAAGGAGGTAACCACTGGGAACTAGCCTTGTTTCAACTAGGTCACACAAATTTATTCTTTCACCAGGAGACACAGCATTTAGAGATATCTCCAATCAAAAAACTAATACACAAATAGAGACTTTCTGTGCTGATGCCTTTCTCCCATTAGAACTTTTATATTATGAACAAACATGCAATAAAATATCATAGAATAAACTCAGAGGGAACAACACCTCCCTATTTTAGTGAAGTACAATATATTAGAAACATCTTAGGCTAGTAGTTAAATAGACTTGAGTTTAAACCCAAATTTTGCCATTTTTCAAAAATGAATCTGTTGTTTAACTCTCTGAGCCTCAGTTTCTCAACTTATAAAATGAATATTAGCTATGTCAGAGCAATGTGAGGGCCAATGTTACTAGTGTTACTACCCTGTAGGAGAGTAGGAAATGAATTTATAGTTCCTGCCTAACGCTCAAGTACCAGAGATCTTTCTACTGGTCTCTAATACTCAGGGTTTTCTGCCCCAAAATTTCCCTCACCCCCCATGATTTTTCTGTTTATCCTATAGACCTTCAGATTCCAAAGCTCCTCCTGACTCATAACCTATGAAAACACCAAATACTTCAATGCTAGTGAGTGATCTTTTTATAGTAAAAAGAACAGAGTAAATGCCTTTATTACGTTCCCAAACACAACCCTTTGCTTCAAAGAACTGAAAGTCCAGAAGCCAGGCAAAGTGACCCCAAACCTTAGAGCACTACCACTTTAATCGGATTTGTACCTTACCTTTCTGGGTTAAGCTTTCGTTTACAGTACAGAGTCTTCTCATTTAAAAAGCTTAAAGGAGAAAAAGTGCTTTATAATATTATGAGGATTTTCAAGTCTCATGAAAATCTTTTTAAAATCATCTAAGTGAATTTTTTTTCAAAATTTGGCCATATCAGAAGAGCTTGTTAGTGCCCACCATGGGACTCTATGTAAAATCCTTGAATGAGTCAAAGATTGGAGCCATACAGATTCTTAGAATTAACAGAAAATAAAATCCATTTTCATCAGCCATTGTAGCTTTCTACTGGCCCCAGGTAGAACTGTCAGTTGCTCTCATTCTTGGGAATCAATTATTTTTAGATGTCTGTAGTTCACATCCTTCTATAAAATTATGACCTACTTCACTATGGGTATTTGTTAGAAATTCTGCATTTAGAGGTGCAGTGAGGAAGGAGGCAGGAATGTGAACTTGATGGCCAGGAGACCTGAGACAGGCTCTTAGATGCCTTTTATTAATTCAAGATGAATATTTACATAACACTATCTCTTGAAATGATAGATGATCATTAAGTGGCCATCTTCAAAGCCCTCTAGTCCACTAAGAAAAGTATGTAGGGCAGACAAAAACCACTTCTGTCATCAGGCTCACATGAGGAATATCTGGGCTCTACTGAAGTCCTTGGTGGCACACACGGGTAAACAGATGATAGAACAAGTCACCTTGGGACTTCACTAAAATAGGGAGGTGTTGTTCCCTCTGAGTTTATTCTATGATATTTTATTGCATGTTTGTTCATAATATAAAAGTTCAGAGTCATTGTTATTGATTAGCTCCTTACTATAGTGAAGAGTACAGTTAACCAACTACCTGTTCTATGAACACATTTTTCTTCAGTAAACTACGTTTACTAAGCTATCACTTAAGGGGATGGTGAATAACTCAACAAACAAGACAAAATCTAGTAACTGACTATTAATGATAAATTAAACATGTGCTAAAATATAAACAGCCTGTGTAATTATGCTAATTGTAACTATACTAAATTGAACAACTTCTGTATGTCCAAAGATACTTGGAAAGCATCTTGTACATTTTTAATAAATGAGGAAACTCAAAGCTCTAAAGATGGAGACACTTGTTGAAGTTCATAAAGATAGTGTGAGCAGATCAGATCTGTCTGAGTCTGATCCTTGAGTCTGTGACAACAGAATGTTAGCCTCACACTCTTTCGCTCAAGTCACTCAAGTATATTTGGATTCTGCAAGTTCAGTAGGCCCCCACCCCAAATGTTCTGGAATAGGGCTGTAAGATGTTCTTTAAAATCATCTACAGGACCTCCTACCTCTACTTATAATTTCATTCCAAGAATTCCATAAACAAAATGGTTTTTTTCCTCTTTGGGCTCCATGCTCTCCTATCTCTCTGCTTACTAACATATGCAAATCCTACATTTGCCAGTACTACCCACACCAGTATCCACTAAAAACTTTCTTGCAAGCATTTCAAACCCAAGCTATATTTCTTAAATTCTATTTTGCATACATCCATTTTATATTATCATTTATAATTTAACTTCCACCCTACTAAATTTTTCACATTGTTTCAAAAATTGCTTTTCAACAAATATAAAAAAAAAAAAAACCTCTAAGAATCCTGACTTTATATTTTTTTAAAATCATCTATGGCCCTCTAGTCATTTAAGTCTACTGGTTCTGATGAGACTGTGTTAATAAGATTCATGTGCTGTCTCCTAGATCCTGCATATAAATAACACCCAAGATTATTTCCTCACCCTTCCTTTGGGCCTAAGCAGTCACCAATTGCAATGCTATCAGTTCATCAACCAGAACCTGACAGCAAATGGCTTGTTCCTGTTCTCAGTATCCTCTAAGACGCAGACATTTACTTCAGAGAGCCATTAATTAATGACCAGGAAAAAATATAATAGGCATTAATACTAAAATTATAACATTGGTTAAGGCATATATGCCTGCTGAATATATCTAAATGGTCTTTCCAAGCTAGAAATTCAAAACTGCATAAGTGAAATTCCTTTTCTTTACAAAAAAAGTAGCATGGTATCTACTTTTTCTCAAATCTTAAACTACCCTTATCTCTTTATATTTCACAATTTCCTAAGCAAACCTGTTTCCTAAATTCTATCATTTATATTATGACATCATTTTTGTCTTTATAGTTTTCATGCTGGACTCTCCTGTCTTTTTGAATCACTCAATAATAACTCCGATTCTCAACATTTGATCATCTTCTTTTTTGTAGCATGAACATCATTATCTTATCTGTAACTTATGGAGTTTTATACTAAATGCTTTGTTTTTGTTGTGACAAAGATCAAGAAGTGCAATACCTAAAAACCAGATTACAGATTTCCATCAGGTTCTATCAGGCACCTTTAACTGGTTTCTGAACCATGTGCCTATTAAAAGTCACCTTGGGGTCCTCTGCCTGCTTCCTTCCCCTGGTTCCTCATTGTTCCAGTAAATGCTCCCAGCCTGGTCTTTCACTATTCATCCAAGTTACTTCTAGCTCAGATTTCTCATTCTTCAAACTCCTTACTCTCCATAAGCTCTATTGATCATCCTCCCCCCCAGATTTTAATTCCCTCTGAAGGCCATCATCCATAAGACCTTCCTGTCTCTCCGGGATAAGTGAAGCCTTTTTTGTGATGTACTTACAACTCAAAACATTTTTGCTTTCAGGTTTATGTTATGATCTTCATTTTTGCTCTTCTCTTAGCCTTGACTCAGAAAATCACTTTCATGAGTTGTGGATTGAACCTGACCTACCTGGTGTCTCTGTGAAACTATACCAGGGCCTATAGAATTTAACACTGGACAACAAATGTGAGTTCTTCTAAACTTAATTAAGTCATGTGGTATGAGGATTTTAAAGCAATCAGTAAAGGAACTGCTCTTGATTTTGGTATAGGCATTTTTTATAAATCAATTTTCTGATATCCTTAAAATATCAATTTTAATATTATAATTTCTAGCACTTGCTTTATTACATCATGAACCTACCTCAATTTCATTCAAATCACAGAATAAAAGACAGTCACTTTCATCCCAAAGCACCAATGCATCCTTGTATAAAGCCCCAAATAGCCTTAAACTCTCAATATGCCATTTTGTGTCAAAACTTCTTTCTAACACAATTAGGAAATCAAAAGGAAACACTTTTAACATGTGTTGGGGTTTTTTTTATGTTCATTTTATTATATATATATGTGTGTGTGTATATATATATACATGTATATATATACATGTTATGTATATATAATGTATATTGTGTATGTATATATATATATATTATACCTGTCTTTTTGTATGTATTATACATATATATAATGGTTCCACAGTGGTTCTTGACTCAGTGAGCTGCCACAGTTCCAGCTAGCCATCACTGTGGGAATTTTCTTCATAATCCCTATCCCCTTGTTCATACAGACTCTCCTCCCCTGCTATCAGCTGGGCCAGGAGCTTGGCCCAATGCTCAGCCATGGATATCAGCCTTCACATCTATTCATTGTTGGATACAGGTGCTTATTCATTTGCTTATAGGGGAAGTCCTGTTATCTCCCCCTTTTCAGTTCTGATTCTGTTAAATTGGATACTCGCTCTCCGCTTTTTGGTTAGTTTGGATACGGGTTTATCTATCTTGTTGATTTTCTCTTTTTTATTATTTTTTATTTTAAAAATGTCATTTTATCTGTGTATCCCCTGCTCCCTCTCCCTTCCCTTCTCCCAATCTCTCCCAGTCAGCCCTAAGCCTCACCCCTCACTAGCCAACCATCCTCTCACCTGCCACCCATCCCCTCCCACAAAAGGGCAAGAAGTCCCAAGGTGGGTCAGCTCAGCATGGCACATCCACTCCAGGCAAGTCCGATTTCCTCATCCCAAAGTCAAGACTGGGTTAGGTGCTCCTCTGCAGGGAATGGGCTCCAAGGTACCAGCCCATGCACAGGAACATAGTCTGATCCCACCCTTCAAGGCTCTACATACTGCTCAAGCCAATCGACAGTTGCCTACACTTGGAGGGTCTAGCTCCTTTTCCTAGTGGATCTCCAGTGGCTATTTTTGATTCAGAGAGGTCCCCAGAGCTCCAGCTAACCATCACTGCGGGAATTTTCCTCATAATTCCTATCCCCTTGCTCATACAGACTCTCCTTCCCTGCTCTCAGCTGGACCAGGAGCTCTGCCCAGTGCTCACCCATGTATCTCTGCCTCCACCTCTATTCTTTGTTGGATGTAGGTTCTGTAATGACATGTATATTCAAATGTATTTGATTATAGGGGAAGTCCTGTTTAGACACCCCCTTCACTATTGTTTGGAGACTTGGCCAGGGACATCCTGTGAGTTCTTGGAGGTTTCCCTAGCACCTGGTCTCTTTCCAGCCCCACGCTGGCTTCCTCTATGGAGATATCTATCTCTTTCTATTTCTCTCTTTGTTTCTCTAACTCAACAATCTCCTTCTTTCAATATTTCTTCCTAACTCTTCTTGGTAGCAACCTGTTATTACCCAAATTTACTTCTGCTCTATTTTCTCTTCTTAGGGGAATCACTGGATGTCTCTCTTAAGTTCTTTCTGATCCCAAGCTGTTCAGAGGTTATGATTTGCAGCTTGGATATTCTTTACTTTTTGTCTAGAATCTACTTATGAGTGAGTACATCTCATGCCTATCTTTCTGAGATTGTGATACCTTACTCAGGAGGATATTCTCCAAGTCCATCCATTTGCCTGAAAATTGTAGGATGTCATTCTTGTTTTAACTGCTGAGTAGTACTCCATTGTGTATATGTACCACAGTTTGTTAATCCATTCTTCAGTTGAGGGGCATCTAGGTTGTTTCCAGGTTCTTGCTATTATGAATAATGCTGCTATGAAATTGTTGAGCTAATGCCTTAGGGGTTTGAATGTACATCCTTTGGTTTATGCCCAATAGGGGTATTGCTGGATCCTTGGGAGATTGAATCCCAGTTTGCTGAGGAACCAACATACTGCATTCCAGAGAAGCTATACAAGTTTATACCCCACCAACAATAGAGAAGTGTTCCCATGTTCCGTAGCCTCTCCAGCATAGGCTGTCATCTGTGTTTTTGATCAGGTGTAAGGTGGTATCTCAAAGCTGTTTTGATTTGCATTTTTCTAATTGCTAAAGATGTTGAGCCATTCTTTAAGTGTCTTTCAGCTATTTTTAATTCTTCTGTTGAGAATTCCCTTTTTAGCTCTGAGCCTCATTTTTTTAATTGGGCTATTTGGGTCTGGGGGCTCTATTTTCTTGAGTTCAATACATATTTTAGAGATCAGTCCTCTGGCAGATTTAGGGTTGGTGAAGATCTTTTTCCATTCTGTAGGCTGTTTTTTTTGTCTTATTGACTGTGTCCTTTGCCTTACAAAAGCTTCTTAGTTTCAGGAGGTCCCACTTCTTGATTGTCATTCTTAGTGTCTGTGCTACTGTTATATTTATGAAGTGGTCATTTGTGCCAGTGCATTGGAGGGTATTTCACACTTTCTTTTCTATCATGTTCAGTGTAACTGGGTTTATGTTGAGGTCCTTGGTCCATTTGGATTTGAGCTTTGTGCAAGGTGATAGGTTTGGATCTACTTGCATTCTTCTACATACTATTGTTCAGTTATGCCGGCACCATTTGTTGAAGATACAATCTTCTTTCCATGGAATATCTTTGCCCTTTATGTCAAAAATAAGGTGTTCATAGGAGTGTGGGTTAATGTCAGGGTCTTCAATTCGATTCCATTTATCCACAAGTTTGTTTTGATGCCAGAACCAGGCGGTTTTTGTTACTGTAGCTCTATAGTATAGCTTCAAGTCAGGGATGGTGATGCCTTCTGAAGTTCTTTTATTGAGCAGATTGTTTTGGCAGTCCTGGGTTTCCTGTTATTCCATGTGAAGTTGAGTATTGTTCTTTCAAGGTCTGTAAAAAAAAAAAAATGTGTTGAGATTTTGATGGGGATTTCATTGAATCTGTAGATTGCTTTTGGTAAATTTGTCATTTTTACTATGCTGATCCTATCTATCCAGGAGAATGGGAGATCTTTCCATTTCCTGATATCCTCTTTAATTTCTTTCTTCAGTGACTTAAAGTTTTTGACAAATAGGTCTGCTATATCTTTGGTCAGAGTTACGCCAAGATATTTAATGCTATTTGCAGCTATTAGAAAGGGTGATGTTTCCCTTATTTCTTTTTCAGCCCTTTTATCCTTAGCGTATAGGAGGGCTATTGATTTTTTTTTTAATTAATCTTGTACCCTGCTACCATGTTTATCAGCTGTAGGAGTTCCCTGGTAGAATTTTGGGGGTTACTTACACAATATTATCTACAAGTAGAGATAGTTTGACTTTGTCCTTTCCAATTTGTATCCCCTTAATCTCCTTTTGTTCTCTTATTGCTTTAGCTAAAATTTCAAAAACTATATAGAATAGACAAGGAGATAGAGGATAGCCTTGTCTTGTTCCTGATTTTAGTAGGATTGCTATGAATGCTTCCTCATTAAGTTTCCTGTTGGCTTTTGCTGAATATTGCCTTTGCTATGTTTAGGTATTTTCCCTGTATTCCTGATCTCTCCAGGACTTTTATCATGAAGGAATGTTGGACTTTGTCAAAGGCTTTTTCCACATCTAAGGAGATGATCATGTGGTTTTTTTTTCCTTTGTTTCTTTATATGATGGCTGACATTCACAGCTTTTGTATTGAACCATCCCTGCATCTCTAGGATGAAGTCTATCTGATCATGATGAATGAGTTTTTTGATATGTTGTTGGATTCAGTTTGCCAGTGTTTTATTGAGTATTTTTGCATCAATGTTCATGAGGGAGATCGGTCTGTAATTCTCTTTCTTTGTTTCATCTTTGAGTGATTTAGGAATCAGAGTGATTGTGGCCTTATAAAAAGAGTTTGGCAATGTTCCTTCCTTTGAAGAGTATTGGTATTATTTCTTCTGTAAATGTCTGGGAGAATTCTGCACTGAGTCCATCTTGTCCTGGAATTTTTTTACTTGGAAGACTTTAAATAATGTAGGTGAAGTTTATTTAGAAGGCACCAGTGCAGGATAGATATTTATTAAAATATAAACCAACACTCACAGTACAGGTAACAGTTTATAGCGGAGCCTGAACAGGGACTGGAGTCTAGAACGGTGGACGATGGATTCCAAACCAGTCTCTCCAGCAGCCAGGAACCAGGCAAAAATAGCTTTCCGGGGTCGCAGCAGTCCCTTATCAATCAGGTTGACCACACCCCCTTCAGGGGCCCGGGACCCTGGATATGCGTCTTTGGACCTTATCAGCTGACACCTGAATCCCACTACGTCTCCCCCTTTTATCTAACTAAGAAGGTTCTAAACTAAGACTATGTACAATAGGAATTATTATGAGGTAATAACCTTAAATACCTATTCTTCAACCCCTTCAAGACCTGAGAAGGAAGATGGATCACTTAAAAATCAGAAGTACATGGAAGTAGTGGCTTCCAAAATTTGGGAGAGGACAGCAACACGGCTACCTGGACAATCACCTCTAGTTTTGTGCGCTGTTGGAGCATCTATCATATTGGCTATAGGCCTATGGTATCTGGCAGATCTTTTCACAAGCAGGGCAATTTTGGAGGGACTGTCTTATCCTGTCCAGGCAGGTTTCGTCAGTCTCTATCCATCAACTTGTTCGTCCAGCTTGACACCGTGTGTACTGTCAGCAATCAAGGTAAAGACAGTTTCTTACTCAACTGGCCATTCTCTGCCAAAAGGACAAACTCCAATGGAGTATCCTCGATGCTCAACAACATCTCAGGAAAGGAGCAGTGACACCAGGAGTCGTCGTGTCTCTTGTGGCCGAATTTCAAATGTTAAATGCCATATTCTCCGGGTCTATGAAATGGTTGAAGATTCCTGTCTATCTATGATATTCTAACCTGTATCTGATATGACTGGGATATGATACCTTAAGTAATGTTGACTGCAGTTTTTATCGTCTTAAGGAACAAACCCTGTACTAAAAATTAGAATACCTATATAAGGGGTGTACAATCCCTGAACAATGACCTTAGGACTATCAAACATTAGCCAGGGGTATATTACCATGTAAAGTGGCCACAGCATTTTAGACATGTAAATACATATATATCATCTAAACAGAGGTATATAAAACATCTTGTGCATATATCATAACTAGTGCAATCATACATTATATCTACTATAGTTAAATGAAGGTAGTAATTGCATAGTATACATGACAATGATGTGCAAATATTTTAAACAGAGGTAGAAGCATACATAAAATATAGCAATTTCAGATTCAGTTTTACATAATAGTTACAGATTCAGATTTATATCGAAGTACAAGTTGCTTTGGTTATATAAAACAATCTCAGGTTAAACTTTGTACCAATGTACAAATTATCACAATTAAACATATAAAATAATTTCACATTTGTATCAATATACATATATCTGTGCCAGTGCAAATTGTCTTTAGCTTAGCCCATACATTCAGCTAGAATGGTGTATAGGTAGGTAGAACAATTTACTTTTATCTATCCTATCTATCCTACCTCTCTTCTTCAAAAGAGATTTTTGATGCTATATTATAGTTCTGTCCTTCACCCAGTTTTAACTTATAACTATTCTATTAGAATAATAATTACCCAGAACCCTCAGAGCATAAAACTTATTGGGAAAGGGGGCGTAGTCTTTCATAAGGTTGCTTCCTGCTGACTTAAGGGTGATGGCATCTCTTTGGGATCCTGTAAAAGCTAAAACAATGGTTAGTTCTTAATGTACTGACCATATACATCTATAACCATTCTTAGAATAGTGGTTAACTCCATCTGGAAATCTAATTAGAAGTGTGATCTGAAGGATAATCATAAAGAGCTATCTTGCAGCTGTTTTTGAATAGTCTATTTCCTGAAAACAATTATTAATTGGCGCACACCAGGTTCTTGATTTTTCTATTTTTGTCTCTGTCTGTCTGTCTACCGGTCTCTTATTCTCTCTCTCATACTCTCCCTCTTATTCATGTTTCACTAGTAGGAGTTGTTGAGGTGGGGGCCCCATCTCAGTTCCAGATTCTTTGTAGATAGCTGATAGGAGGAAATGTTATTTACAATGGAAAACTTAAGCATTGTTGATACTCAAAAGAGATATTCATATCTTTTATGACTTTAGGAGACTGTATGAAGACAGGATGTTTGAAAGGTACAGATACAGAGAGAAACAAGATTTACGATGAAGTCACAATAATATTGGTCCCTAAACATCCTGTCTTCTGTCTCACACCAGGTGGCCTTACTGATACTAGACAGAATTCTTCACATTTTATTTAACAATATGCTTGAGTTTAGAAAGGGAGAAAGCCACTTGCTCCCAATCCAAATCCAGCCCTATTAATAGTCAAATCAGGACCACTTTTCTTTTTTGAGGTGTAGATGCAAGATGCAAAGCAGTAAGAATTGAGAGATTACCCAGTAGTGCATATGCTTATCAGTTGGTCTCATAGTCAGTCATGTACATTCCTTCGTCATCAGTCTGTCTTCGATTGCAGGTGAGTAATTATTCAGTGTCTAGTCAATGTCTTAAAAATAGTTGTATCCGTTTTCCTGTAAAGACAAAATTGAGACCCTGCCCCAGGTTTGTTAAATGTGTTTTCCTTACCATGTATCCATTTGTCATATCAAGGATGAGCAATTACTTCTCTTCCTCAGGAAGGGACTCCTTTTCGAAGCAGACTTTTATTAGTTTTGTCAGTACCCATATCTTTTCTGTCCCTGTTGAAACAAAAGTGAAACCCCTACCCCATCGAAGCACATATCCCAGCTTCCACTCTGAAGTCAACATATCTTTGAAGTAGATGGGTTGATTTAACTCAGAGGATTTCTCTACTACCCAATGTCTCTCAGCAGCTGATGTTCCCTTTTCATCAGCATTGAAGCAAAAGAAATAGTAAAGAATTGTAACACTTGTTCTTTCTATAACCAATCATCTTTACCTGCAGGAAGTAATCCTAAGGGTACACAGAGTAATGAGATCTGGCAAACGGATGTGTTTCACTTTCCAGAATTCGGAAAGATGAAATATGTACATCATACTATCGATACCTATTCTGAAATGCAATGGGAGACTGCCTTGAGTTCAGAAAATGCTGATGCTGTACTTATTCACCTTTTGGAAGCCATAGCCATAATGGGAATTCCCACTCAGATTAAGACTGACAATGCTCCAGCTAACGTTTCCCAAAAAATGAAGATAATTTTTGGATACTATAATATAAAGCATATTGCAGGGATACCACACAATCCTACAGGACAGGCAGTTGTGGAGAGATCTCGCCCCATGTTGAGTGCCAGATGTAGGCAAAGTTTATTTAGTAGGCACCAGTGCAGGATAGATATTTATTAAAATATAAACCAACACTCACAGTACAGGTAACAGTCTACAGCAGAGCCTGAACAGGGACTGGAGTCTGGAACAGTGGACAATGGATTCCAAACCGGTCTCTCTAGCAGCCAGGAACCAGGCAAAAACAGCTTTCTGGGGTCGCAGCCGTCCCTTATCAATCGGGTTGGCCACACTTTAATTTCCTTTGGGGTTATAGGTTTGTTTAGTTCTTTAATCTTATCTTGATTTAATTTTGGCAAGTAGTACCTGTCCAGAAAGCTATCCATTTCTTTTATTTTTTCTATTTCAGTAGAGTATAGATTTTCAAAGTATGACTTGATAATTCTCTGGATTTCCTGGGTATCTGTTGTTATGGCCCCTTTCCATTTCTGATTCTGTTCATTTGGATTATCTCTCTCTCTCTCTCTCTCTCTCTCTCTCTCTCTCTCTCTCTCTCTCTCTCTCTCTCTCTCTCTCTCTCTTATTAGTTAGTTTGAATGAGGGTTAATCTATCTTGTTTACTTTCTCAAAGAACCAACTCTTTGATTCATTGATTCTTTGTATTGTTCTCTTTGTTTCTATTGTATTGATTTCAGGCCTATGTTGGATTATTTCCTGCTATCTATTCCTTCTAGGTGAGTTTGCTTCTAATTGCTCTAACACCTTCAGCTGTGCCATTAGGTCTCTTGTTTGAGAGTTCTCTAGGTTTTTCATATAGGCATCTAGTGCTACAAGTTTTCCCTTTAACACTGCTTTCATTGTGTCCCATAAGTTTGAGGAATTTGTAGATTCATTTTCATTAAATTTTAGAAAGTCTTTGATTTCTTTCTAATTTATTCCTTGATGCAGAGGTTCTTAATTGAGAGATGTTAATTTTCCATGAATTTGTAGGCTTTCTGGGATTTTTATTGTTGTTGAACTCTAACTTTAGACCCATTGTTGTCTGATATGATACAAGGAATTATTCCTATTTTTTAATATCTATTGATATTTGCTTTATGACTAAGTATGTGGTCAATTTTAGAGAAAGTTCCATGGTGTGCTGAGAAATATGTATATTCCTTTGTATTTGGGTAGAAGGTTCAGTGTAGGGTCCTAACATGTGTTAGATCTGTTATTTCTCTATTGAGTTTCTGTGTGGTTGACCTATCTAAAGGTGAAAGTGGGGTATTAAAGTTTCCCATTATTAGTGTGTGGGGTTTGATGTGTGGTTTAAAGTTTAGTAGTGTTTCTTTTATGTATGTGAGTGCCCTTGTTTGGGGGTCATAAATATTCAGGATTGAGACTTCATCATAGTGGATTTTTCCTGAGATGAATAAGTAATGTACATCTTGGTCCATTTTGATTGATTTTAGTCTGAAGTCTATTTTGTTAGATATTAGGATGGCTACACCAGCTTCTTTCTTAGGACCATTTGATTAGAAAGTCTTTTTCCAAACCTTTACTCTGAGTCTTGTCTGTCTTTAAAGTTGAGGTGTGTCTCTTGTATGTAGCAGAAGGATACCTTCTGTTTTTGTATCCATTCTGTTAAACTATGTCCATTTATAGGTGAAATTAGTCCATTTATAGTAAGGGATATTAATGACCAATGATTCTTATTTTCTGTTATTTTTGATGGTAGCTTGTGTATATTTCCATTCTTTGGGTTTCTCTTCTGTGTGATTATCAATTGTTTGTAGTTTCAGGGTTGTGTCTGGTTTCCTTAGATTGGAGTTTTTCCTCTAGTGCTTTCTGTAGGGCTAGATTTATGGATAGCTATTGTTTAAATCTGGTTTTGTCATGAAATACTGTTTTTACTTCGTGTGTGGTGATTGATAGTTTTGCTGGGTATAGTAGTCTGTGTTGCCTTTTAAGTTGTCTTTGTTGGTCTTGCAGGTGAGTTCAGACACACATACACCAGATGCCACACAAGAGTTTATTCAGGGGATGATGGAGTATAGGGGAAGGAAGCAAGAAAGAGAGATAAAAAAAAAGGGCCAGCTTTCACATGGCATCTCCCTTTAACATAGTGGGTCAGCACGGATCTACATAGCCACATCTAGGGGTGTGCCCTTTTTAAACCAGAAAAACACACTGCTGCCACATTGGGTTTACCAAGGGGGGCTACATGCTGTGAATCAAAACAGTCTTCCTTTTGATGATAAGCCACTGTGGGCTCTTCTTCTACCCATCTTATTTTCATTGCAATTCAGAGCTCCTGCTAACCCCCCCCCCCCCAACATAGTTGTTAAGTCTCCTGACCACCTGACATTGTTTGCAATAGCTATCAAATTCTGAATTAAGTTTGAGAAGTACATTAAAAGCACTTCTTTCTCTTGAATAATGTGAAAATATGTTTCCAAACAGTTTAATGAATCTTTCCTTTAAAAAAGTTTTGCCTAAATATAAACATGGAGTCAAAAGATTCTCCTATGTGAAATCTGTAAATGACTTGATATTTGTATAAGTAATACTAAAGATATCAGTAGTAGAACTGCTTGGAAATCTACTGTGATTAAAACCAGACCAAGTGTTAAAAATCTCACACCACTTTCAGGCACTAACTGCATGGATGAATGAATGGATGGTTGGTTGGATGGATGGATGGATGAATAGATAAACTGATAGATCATTTAGTTAGTCTTTCCTATTTTAATATCTACTAGTAAATGAGTTAGTAGGATGGCATTGAACTATAAATAAAATGATTAAACCAATAAATGCTACACTTGCTTTTAGTTTTCTGTTCATGTATCACATTCTTTGGAGAATTTTTTTCCTTTTAAGAGAATGACTTTATCCTTAAAGTATTGCAACCTACATTTTCATCTCCTAATGCTCCTGAATTTATGAATATGACTCATCATTTCTAATCAATGAAATCATATTGCACTTTGGCTAAACAACAACTATAGTTTAAGTTTTTGGTTTCTGAGAAGGAAAACATCATTCTTATAAAGGAAAAAAAAAACTGATCACCTGGAAGATTTTCAGAAATTAAAGCTTACACAATACCTTGAGTGGATATTACTTCTTTGGTAAAATTTCCACCGTATCAGTGTAAGAGCATTTTAGTTTTCAACAACATTATGTTCATATATGAAAAGATGAAGAAACTATTGTCAAAATATTTGATGGAGCCCCAAGTGACTCAGACTGTTAAGCCATAAAGTGAGAAGAAAGACCTGTTTCATGGGTTGATTGTGAGACTCATGGGTGATATGGCAGAAGATCTGCCACCCATAGAGCTCTATGACAGAAATGATACCCTCTTAGTCAGCCATGCTGTAAAAATGAATGTCCATACACTTACATTTAGAAGCACCACTTGTTTCCCTTTTAACTTGCTACTTCCAAAGAGACCTTTATTTATCCATTTGATTAAATGAAATAAAAAAACACATAATTTTTCATCAATCTTTATCTAGTATTTACCTCATCAGTATGTTGCATATTTAAATTTTGTGAAGGACTGATTCCATCAAATATAGGCATCAACCTACAAAGTATAAATAACTTATATTCTATATATTGATTTTATAGCATCTTATGTAAATCAAAATAAAAAAAAATACAGTGGTCCACAACACAGACTTCTGAGTGAGAAAGGTCAAATTTCATATTTCTTCTCTTGAACATACAAGTAATGTAACAATGGCCAAGTTACTTAAAAATTTAAGTTGTAGTAAGTATTTATTTTATACAATTCTAGCAAGGAGTTATATAGAATGCTAAAATCAGTATACATAATAGACTGTAGCTACTCTTTTACTGCTTCTTAAAATACCTCTATAAAATACATAGTTCAGGGGCTAGAGAGATAGTTAAATGGTTAAGAGCACTGGAGACTCTTACAGAGGTCCTGAGTTCAATTCCCAGCAACCCCATGGTGGCTCACAACCATCTGTGGTGGGATTTGATGTTCTCTTCTGGATAAAGTTGAACATGCAGATAGATCCCTCGTTGAGTATATGTGTAAATATACGTATATATCCGTTGAGTATATGTGTAAGTATACGTATATATTCATGCATAAGAAATAGATCTTTTCTTAAAAATACCTTTAAAAGTTATTGAAAATCAATAATGGACCAGAGAAAATATCTGAGGACTTACTGATAGAGCAACTATCTATGTCCAAGGACTCTGCTGAACTCTTCGTATCTTAAACTCTAGATCTTTGTATCTGCCTACTTTGTTGTATTGTAGTTACCACAAACTACAAGTTAAAGATCAAACCATTGTATTACTTTAACAGCAACAACAGCAAAATACATTTAATCATTTACTCTGTTTCAATTTCTATACTCTTTCTTGCTAAAATTATTTAGGGAAACAGTCCTGACTTTACTAACTCACTCACTCACTCCAATACCAGCTCAGTCAGTCTCCCAGACCAACCTATCCTCTTTTAATTTCTCCTATACCATCTTTGTGCTAATGCTGAGAAGCCTTAGCTCAGATCTTCACTGTTCTCCATCAGCTTCCAACTTGGCCTTTTTAAAACTCCTATTAACATTCTCCCACATGGCTTTATTAGCAATATTTCTAGAATTTCACCTCCTTGTGATTTTAATCATGTTAGTTTCAGTGATAGTTAGTGTCCATCTCTCTATTCCTCAACCTACATTCTTTATTCAAGCTATATAGGGCTATTTGAATTTTTCCAAATACATCATTGTGTTTTCTCTCTTTGTGATCCCATACTTTCCTCTTTTTCAATATAGAACCTTCTTATTAATTTTGTCTTCAAAATTCAGTTATCTTGCATAAACTCTGATGATCCCACCAGAGTTATTAACAGTCCATTAAGTTCCAGGAATGTATTACTTTAAGTCTACCCAAGAGTACGACAAATATAAATTTAATTCATATGATTGAAAGAAGAAAGAGGTAGACAAAATGCCTTATGCCTTATCAATTTCAGCATAAACGGACTGAAAGCTAGGACTTGCCCGCCTCTTAGAGCAGGATTCTTTCTGTAAACTAGTTGAGACAGAATTTTCTCCTGTTACATATTTGTTGACATTATAAATTTTAGTTTAAGTAAAATTCCAAAAGAAGGGAAATAAGATAACAGAAAATCCAAAACATTGCTGGTATGTCATAGCAGACTCACCACTGATTTCCCATGAGAAAATAGTCAAGAAGAAAGTTATTGTTTTGGAAAACATCCTTCAGACATGATATTTGAAAATGAAAGGTACTCAACAGAAAAACAGAAATTACAACAGAAGGTATTAAAAGAGTTCTCTGCTTTGGTAAATGAGGTTGTTATGTGAGTGGGTTTGAGGTTTCAATTTTTTTCTCTTCCTTCACAGTTAAATTCAGGAACTACGAAATGCCAAATAACCAACAATGTAATGAAGCATAATCAGGAAGACACCGATTAAAACAGTGAATTTGGCATTTAATCTAGAACCTAGCAGTAAACTATTTCTGATGATTAATCAAGATCACCTAAGTTTTAAAATACTGTAAGTGGTAAGAATAATTTGACAGCACATAGAAGGTCTCCATTCATTAACTTTTAGAACCATTACAGTGTGCATAATTTCAGTCTGCGTGTACTTGTGAATTGCCTTGTTATCTGTAATCACTAATGTTTTTTTTGAGACAGTGAACAGGAGACAAATTGTGAATAAGATCCTAAAGTCCTTCTTATATTTCCTACAACATTGAGATTAGTTTTAGCCTCAAATATTAGTGCACTGAAATAAGAACCACATGAATTCATATTTATACTTTTTATTACTGAGGCAATGTTATTTTATACTTAGTACTACAATATAAGAGTAAATTTTCTCACCTTTTTATTATTATTTCACAGTTTAATGGAAGATATCTCATTTTATGTGTTACTTTTGCTTATCTGGATGATTTTTAAGGAATAGTAAACCTTAAAAAACAATGAAATGGCTGGTGCTTTTCTGAAAGGAAAAAAAAAATGCTTCCAAACAAGAATAAAACTCTGAGAGCTTAGTCTACTTTCCCCACATCATTTGAATCAGTGCCTGCCTTCTTGATATGGTATAAGTCCCAGCACAGCAAGATTCTATTCATATCTAGTAAGAATTAATATTATAATGCCAGTCAGAAGGGTTGACAATTTAAAGTTAGGGTTTGTGTGTGTGTGTATGTATGTGTGCGCTCGCACGCACGCACGCACATGCACACATGCGTGTGCACTTATGTATGTATGCAGCTCTTATTTGATTAAAATAGAAAAAATAAAAAACACAAGGGACTGAAGAGATAGTACAAAGTATTTCAGTTTCTTGCAGAGAACACCAGTTTGGTTCCAGCACCAACATGGCAGCTCACAGTGACCTAGAACTGCAGATCTCTGGAATTTGCTACGTTCTTCTGGTCTCCAGTAATATTATATGTATGATAGTGCACACCACTGCATATAGACAAAATACTCAAACATAGAAAACAAAGTAAAACTTTTATTTATTTTTCCTTTTGAAAAGGTAACAATTCCTAGGTATTAATTGATCCATAGTTCATTCAGTGAAATTCTGGTGAGATTTCATGTTTCAGCAGATTGTTATTGCCTGTCTAATATGGACCTCATCTTATTATGTCTTGTGTTATCTTTTCTTTACATCATTTTATGTTCAGAGAGTAAAATTTAGCTCATTCTCTCACACACATACAAGAAAAATCACTGAAATCTAGCAATAACATATGTGGAAATAAATGAATAAAAGGAAAGCATATATATAAAGTATATGAATGTTAAACTTACACATCAATTCTATTTTTTTCATTGGTTAACATGTAAACTGCATGAACTTTGGTCTAAGAATCTTACATGTGAAAAATTTCTGGGAGACAAACAGCAAACTCGATATATGAGTGTCAGCCCAAGGGGTGACGGAAGCTAAGCATGTATTACTTTACACAGAGAATACAGAATAAAGCACAATCTCCAATATATTTAACTTTCAATCACATATGCCTCCAGAAATATTTTTCCTATGAAATTCAACTCCTTCTGGCCTCATGGTAGAAACCATTCCCAGTGTGATATCCCAAAGGACAGTTAGGTTCACTTCCAATTACGGAATCACATAAACTTGCCCTGAGATCAAGTGACCTTCATTTGAAGTCAAGGAAACATCAAATGCATAGCTAAAGTAGAATGGGAATATTTAGTATTAAAAGCTTTAAAGGTCTTCACTACGGTTAGATAATGCCAAATCACAATGTCATTTGGCATTTGGTGAACCAGGAAATAAAACAGAGATCTTTTTGTTTTTTCTCTAGATTGCTAGAATAATCAATAGTGCTGCAAGTCTGGGGATGAAAAAGACTTGAGAGGTGCCAAGAATCCAAAGGGAAGTGGCAGCATAAAAAAGGCTTGAGAACTGCCATTACTAAGATAAAAATAAGCCAAGCATGATGGTGGTGCATGGCTGTAATCTTAGCAATAGAGGGAGACACACAAGAAGACTGAATTTGAGAGCAACTTAAACTACACAGAGAGACCGTGTCCTCAAAAAGTAAAGAAGGAAAGAAAGAAAGAAAGAAAGAAAGAAAGAAAGAAAGAAAAGAAAGAAAGAAAGAAAGAAAGAAAGAAAGAAAGAAAGGAGGGAGGGAGGGAGGGAGGGAGGGAGGGAGGGAGGGAGGGAGGGAGGGAGGGAGGGAGGGAGGAAAGAAGAGAGAAAGAAAGAAAGAAAGAAAGAAAGGAAGGAAGGAAGGAAGGAAGGAAGGAAGGAAGGAAGGAAGGAAGGAAGAAAGAAAGAAAGAAAGAAAGAAAGAAAGAAAGAAAGAAAGAAAGAAAGAAAGAAAGAAAGAAAGAAAGAAAGAAAGAAAGAAAGAAAGAAAGAAAAGAAGGGAGGGAGGGAGGAAGGAAGGAAGGAAAAAAAGAAAGAAAGAAGGGAGGGAAGGAGGGAGGGAGGAAGGAAAGAAAGAAAGAAAGAGAGGAAGGAAGGAAGAAAGAGAGAAAGAAAGAAAGAAAGAAAGGAAGGAAGGAAGGAAGGAAGGAAGGAAGAAAGAAAGAAAGAAAGAAAGAAAGAAAGAAAGAAAGAAAGAAAGAAAGAAAGAAAGAAAGAAAGAGAGAAAGAAAGAGAGAAAGAAAGAAAGACAGTCATAGACATACACAGAGAAAGCATTAGCAAACGGGAAATTGTCAGTTAAAAATACAAATGATGTAATGATGTATGGGGGACATTGACTTTGAACTCTTCAAAAGAAGAAAAACAGATTGAGAATTCAAGCCACTGAAAAGAACGTTCTGCCTACTAGTGTGTGCAGAGTTACACTGCATATGCATAACTTACAAACTGTGAAAAGGAAAGAAAAGAATATGCATCAGGCTTTTAAAACAAGAAGAGTCCCCAGATGGAGCAGGACAGACAGAAAAGCAGAGCTGATTGGGAGCTCTGAAAGCTGACTTCTGCACTGAAGGGACGGACACATTGTGAGACCTTGGCCACTTGAGGGATGTGGATACCTCTCTCAGTGCATCTTATTAAGGAGGGGACTACAGCATGTCCTGTACCACAGCCCCAGGAGAGGCCACTCTCTATCCTAAACCTTCATGAAAAAAGAAATTAAAAAAATTTAAAAAAAAAAAACTTATAAGAGAATTTTAAACTCTAGCTCTGTTTCTTGTGGGCTTCTGATACAAATTTCTTTAGACTCTAGTGCATAGAATTCCAAGCCTGGCGATGAGTAATGAGCCAAACAGTGAGCACCAAAGTGGTGAGTACACAATGCGTGAGGCCTCAGTCCTGTACAGGAAGTACAGGTAAACGAGGAATGGCATGAACAGAAAAGGTCATCCTCCCCAAAGGAGAGCACACTCATTGGCTGCCCAGCCTATGATCAGGCCTAAAAACCTACACACAAGTGACATCATATGAACTGAGCATGCCCATATATATTTATCTACATATTTAGAAATATATATGTGTATACATTTATAAATAAAATAATAGTTAATAAAAAAAGAAGTCATAACGGAAAATTGGGGGAAACTGCAGTTATAATATCAACAATTTTTAGGTTAATAAAAAAAGATTTAAAAAAATGTGTCACTGAAGCGAAATTATCTCTGGCCTTTCTGTACCAAGAAAGTTTAGAAATCTACTGGGGGGGGGGGAGGATTTCAATCTCCAGGCCCTGGATCACCCCATATGGAAAATTCTATTTTTTGCCCTTGAAAAATTCATATTTTAAAATGTCAAAAGAATTCATCTTCAGCAAAATGCTCAGAAGATATGGAAAATAGACAATTGATACCAAGACCTCAATCTTAGATATGTAAATTGTAAAAGAAATTATCATGAATATGATGTGCCTCCCTCAAAACTCACATATTGAAATCTTGACTCCAAGGTGTCACAATGTCACTTTGTGTGGATCTAACAGTTAGGTAAAATAAGGTTCATACTGGGAAGGGTGAGCTCCTAATCCAATACTTTGTTAAGAAGAGAAAATTTAGGTGGGGGTAGACATGCACAGGGAAATCACCTGATAAAATGGAGGCAGAGAGTCAGGAAACGCTGCTACAAAGGAAAGAATTCCAGAGATTCTAGAAGCTACAACCAGCCTAGGGGGAAAAAATGCCATAAACAGGTTTTTCCCTTAGAAAGCAAGCCAGTTGATACTTTCATCTCATGCTTCATTCTCCAAACTGTGATATCGTAAGTCACCTACAAAATTAAGACCAAAAATATACTAAAAGTTAGTAGAGAATAAAACAGATAAATAAAATATAATAAGAAATAATACATGAAATAATTGAAGTTCTAAGGGGGAAAAATAGACATTGCCAACCAAACTGTCTCTGAAAAAGTTGAAGAGTGTGTCAAATGAATGCGGCACTTAAATGATTAAAATCTGAAAGAAAGACTAAAAGACACAAAGATCTCAAACCTGAAAGCTGTGTAACAGCTCTTAGCCAAATAGGAGATCTTGAAGAAATATGGAGAATGAAGCACAGGATTTGAAGCAAAAATAAACAAGACTTTCCCAGAAAGAAAGAGAATGCCTGTCCTGAACTTCATTAAACAATAGATCTGAAACACAGTGAAGAAAAGTACATTCATAACAGCATAATTACAGTAAAACTGCAGTAAATACAAAGGCATGGAAAGAGACAGGGAAATGATTTGAAAAGCCATTTATAACAACTGACGGCTGACAGTACCAAGAGTGGAGGCACGATGTGGGGAAAGGTCACGTGTGGGGTAAAACCGATGACCTGTCAACTCCAGTTCTACACTTAAAAGTATGAAGATTCCTCCCCAGGAAAGATGCTAGTAAGCACAAATAAAAGAACAGGTTGAAAACAGGGGCAAGAAGCACAGAGAATACGGGCATGTAAGGAAACCTGAGTGTGTTCAAATTTAGAGCGAACCTATTGGTAAGTATGTAAATTGACCGGACTATAATGACCAACTACAGGTATCAAAGGCAAAGATCATGGGCACACACCTTGGTATAATGCCATGTAATTGTAGTTAGCATGTGTACTTCATTTTATATAAAATATAGCATACATGTTTATTTTTTTAAAAGTAAACAGAAATGCTATGTAATAATAGGCTAGACAAAAAGTTCTGATTCCTTTAAGGTGTTCCCAAATATTTATGTCATGGAGCAAAAGATAGGAACAGTCACAGATAGTATGGAAGAATGTAGACACTGAGCATTTAAAGATATTAGAAGAGAAACAGTTTGAACTTCTAGAGACCATAGAGATAGGTGTGCCCTTCGTCTTTCCTCTTTGGCATGACTCTAGAAAGTAACAACAGAAATCATGCAGCAATTTCCTGACAGGGGGTCCAGACAGTTTTATTAAAAGTCATTCAAATAAATTAAAATACACATTATCTAGCCACTAAAGCTAAGTCTACAGGTCAGTATTAAAAGAACTTTAAAAAGAATATCCTGCCGTGGATTATACACAATTGTTAGAAATGCCTGGAACAAGGGCCAGGGCAGAAAAGTCCATTGTAAAATCAGACAGGATTAGAGAAATGTGAAAGCGTCTGGATACAGCATGAGTTATAGAATAGAGTTCACCGATGAGTGATCTCAGAAGTTCCTTCTTTCTCTACCCAGCAGATGAACACAGGGTCTAGAGAAGGCACTAATTCATGGCCAACATTAGTTGATGGTCCCCTAACGGTCACCTGATATCATATTCTGTCCTCCAAGACTAATTACACTTTTCACGCAAGAGACAAAGATTTACGTAGTACCTTGAAAAATATCTTTTAAAATGTGCTATTTGGGACAATTATTTCAGTTAAGTTAGGGAACTGAGTGTTTAAAGTAGTTAGTGTATTTGCATGCTTAATTAACTGTAATTTATTTAAAAGCACTTTAATATCAAATTACTGTGGGTGCATTTGAAGTTTAAATTATTCTTTTAAGGACTTTTATTTTTATTCTTTTTTATGGAATGAAGTAAAACTAAAGTCATCATGCAGAACTAAAAATACAAAGTGAAAAAAGTGAGTACAGCTAGTGTTTGAGACTAAATAAAAACAGGTCATTAAACACCTGTTCAAGGATTATCACCTAAACAAAAACAGTTTATAGCAAATTAGATTAATAGTAATACTACGATAGAAATGTCACAAACTATGTTAGACTTTCAAGATTTCTTAATTCTAATAAATTTAGTCAGTTAAATCAATTTAAACTTGGTTACCTGGATTTTAATACCACTTTTGACACAAAAATGTAATACATTTTTATCTCAGTGCTGTACAGTGGGTTACTCTCGGCGGAAATCCTCTTAAATACACCAATCTAAACTTAATATTTATTAATATATATGCCAACACTCATGATACAGGTTACAGCTTAGGTAGACGCCTGATAGACTGGGTTATCCACGTGGTGGACGATGGATGCCGAACTGGTCTTCCCAGCAGTTTGGAACCAGGAAACAGGGCTTTCCAAGATCCCAGCAGCCCCTTATGAATAGGGTTGGCCACTCCCCCTTCTGGAGCCCGAGACCCTGGATAGGCATCTTCGGACCTTATCAGCTGACACCTGAATCCCACCACAGGTTACCATTAAATTCTAGATTCAAATGGACTGTGATCATTTCCCCTCATGTTTATTGTTTGAGTTGGCTCTTCAGCCATCAATTGAAATGGTCTTTGTAGCCTCTTGGTTGTTGGTAGCAAGAGAGCTTATTGTCAAATCCTTGTGTAGAAAGAAAACCAACTGGAAATGTGAGCAGCTGCAATTTGGTAAATGAACATGTTCATTCATGCTACAAAGTTAGGATATGGAAAAGGTGAAAGCATCATTTCCTTTCTGTTTATAAACAGCCCTACAATCGTGTATTTTATTCACAATTGCTGAGCGTTCCATGTCCAGACACTTAGTATCTCTGAGACATAGCCCCCTTCCCAGGTCCTCCTGCCTGTGTCTTATCTCCTCTTTCAGTCTTGCCCTCCCCTGTCCTCTGTGAAACCATATGAGGCAAGCTATGAAGAGGTTCATGAGTATATGTAAATAACACTACGTTAAAATCCTCCAGTGGCCATATGCTTCCAAATGGAAACAAAATACTTCAAGTGAAATCCAGTGTCATTAAAGAGGGTGTATGCTTATTTTTTCAGAGTCGTCTGATGTGTTTCCTACATTTCTATGAAACAATTCTCTATTGTTCCGTATTGCTGGTTGCCCCAACGTTTGTATTCAGTTCTCTGCCTGCCTGGACGTCCCTGACATTTCCATTCTGCATTTTCTACTTGGGTTAGTCTTTGTTTTCCTTAATTTCCTCTTTGCTATTTATTCAAGTAAGATTCCCCCAATACCATGCAGTAGATCTATCCTGAAGCCAATTGCTTAAAGTTTTCTCCATCTTTAAAGACAAAACCAACATCATAGGTACCCATGTCCCTGTGCCTATTTCAAGATTCATCTGTATCTGATTGAATAATTGCTTTATGATTTTCACAAGATAAAAACCCTTCTCAAACACAAAATCCTTAATGCAAACTTCTGGAACGCTTAAATTTAAATTGATATTGTAATCAATTTTGAAAATTCTAAAATTTTTATGTATGAATAATGAAATAAAGTTAGAGAAATAAAATAAAAATCTAAAAACTGGATAAGGAACAAATTCTTAATTTTTTTATTTAAAAGGTTTTTTGTTTGTTTGTTTGTTTGTTTGTATTGTTCTCCTTATCTCCCTCTTCCAAGTCACCCTGCAGCTTCTGCCTATCCGGTCCCTCATTCCTCAGAGACGGACTCCCAGAGGGAGTCAATGCAGTCTGAGTATCTAGTTGAAATAGAACCAAGCCCTTCCCCCCTCTCCCGCCCCAGTCCTGAGTATCAAGACTAAGCATGGTATTCCTCTACAGGGATGAGCTCCAAAAAGACAGTAAAGGAGATATTTTTATAATAGAAATTTGCAAGGAAAATGACATAACCCTAAAGTTGTTACTGATAGTAATTGAGACATGTCTCTAAGAATTTTTATTAAACTCATGAATAGCCTTCACTAACCAGGATATTATATCATTTTATAGTATAATGTAACTGTACCAATAGGATATCTTTAAAATATGGTTTAATTACAAAAGAGCCACCTGTGATGAGCAGATAGAGAGCCAAACATAAGATTTTAATGTAAGGAACAGAACATAATTTCACATCAGCTGTTATGCTCACTATTATTGTACCAGTAACTGAATTCCATAGTTCCAAAGAAAAAAAAGTTTAATTTGTGTGAAATTTTAGCTATCAACTTTGAGAATTAGGAAAATTTAGTGAACATGTTTTATATGTTAATGTTATACTAAGTACTTACAAATGCATTTATTCCTCATGGCACTCTGTAGAGGATGAGGAATTACTAGCTCTACTTTTTTGTCTGAGGAAACTTAGAATACCCAAGGGTTAGTTTAAGTTCTAAGTCATGTGACTAGCATTAAGTTATTCGCTTTTTCCTGTCTCCAAATTCTATTTTCAATTATGTCTTCTAAAAGAGGAAATTACTCCCATGCTCAAGTTTGACCATGTGATGACCTCCTTTAGCCAATAAGAAATGGGATGACAGTAAGTATTCAGGGTCTTCTGTCAGCGCGCAAAGAACAGCAGAGTGCTACTTGCCCAAAAGATGAGTGATTTACAGTCAGAGCAGAGTGGCCTAGGTGGCTTAGGCCTGATGATCCATTTCCACCCAACCCTAAGATATATGAGGTAATAATGCCTGTGTTTCAGATCCCAAGAGATCCTGCCATCATATATTGCAAAGCTATGCTAAGGACAGCACCCACTGAAGAATCTAGATGTGGCTGGAGTATGGAACCTCTAAACAATGTCAGATATTATTGTGCTCTATTGTTTCTGTCTTTGTTTCCATAAGGAAACAAAAACGTATGTAAGTTTGAGAGACATCAAAAGATAGTTCTCAGTTGGTAATACAAATCAGACAGAAAGTGAATTAGGAACAATCCTTGGACTTACCAAAATAAAATGAATAATGGAATATTTTCTTTGAATGTGTCAATTGTTAGTGGACTAGACATTACTGATATAATTTTTCTCGTATATACTGCATATAGTAATTGTATCTATTGTATATGATTTTTTCTTATGTTAATTATAAGCCTTCTTTTTTATTTTTGGCATGAAAGGAGATATGTGGTGATATATTGTTTATTTAATAAAATTTGTCTGGAATACCAGAGGACAAAGTCATCTCTCCCGCCTTTTTGTTTTGTTTTTTTGTTTGTTTGTTTTGTTTTGTTGTGTTTTTTTTTTTAAGACAAGGTTTTCTGTGTCACAGTCCTGGCTGTTCTAGAACTTGCTTTATAGATTAGGCTAGCCTCAAACTCACAGAGATCCTCCTGCCTCTGCCTCCCAAGTTCTGGGACTGACTGATTGCACCACCACTGCCTGGCTGTCAGGTCTTATACTCACAGAGATACAGAAGGACCTCTATCTCCAAGTGATGGAATTAAAAGCGTAGATCAGCACTCCCTGACCTTCATAGCTTGACTGTAGGTTATTCTTTCCCCTGATATTCCAGACTGATTTTATTAAACATACACTACAGTACTACAGGGACACAGAAATCATAACTTAAAATTATTCAGAAAGAACACAGCTGTCTAAGTTTTTACTAGCTGGCAAAGTTTCTACAGGAGAACCTACTGAGTTACATTTATTACAAGTGTATTTTAATACTCCAATAACTAAAACAATGCATAAAATCAATTTTATATTTCTGATTTATTATTAAAATATTAATTTGTTACACAGACTTAAACGTGGGAGGATCATCACGGTGCCATATGCCAGAAAAAAGACAAGTCTCATAGCCTATACGTGGAGTTAGGAATCTCAAACCTTCCCTATTCTCATCTTTCTACTTCTGAACACTAATAAAATTGCTGATTCACTTTATGTAACTATATCTGTTATAAAAATATCAAATTTAAAAGAAATAAGCCCTTACTTCACAACCCACATTCGGAGCAATGGGAGAAAGTTGTTCTGCAAAGGTGCTTTACAGATTCTGGAATCCTGGTCCTCCTACCTTGGCTCCACCTCTCCAAGCATTTCCTGGCATTTTGTTTGCCAAAGACCACACTTGTTAAGGCCTACTATCCTCTAGTAACTAAGTGTCTACTGTGGGCTACTGTCCTCTAGGAACTTAATTCAACAAAGCATCTGCCATTTTGTAAAGGAAGATGGTATTACATTTCAAACATTCAGTGTTTCCTGGTTTTTCTTTTATATGCCCCTGGAAAAAGAGATTACAAATAAGACAACTTTGTAGTTAGTGGAGACCAGTAACAAACACTATGACACACTTTTTGGTGATGTTTCTCACTTCAACATTTTAACCATATTTTCCCAGTCACCAAATGTTGTGTGCAGTGTGAACCAATGGATATCTACAGCTCTTTTGTGAAAAAAGATCCAGTTCCAGGTGCCTTTATTTTTCTTACCCTGTGCCTGCTGGACTGGTTGGTACAAGACTTTTAATTTTATATGAGCTGCTGATTTTATATTTATTAGTGATATTTTTTGTTTTCTTCTAACTAGGATTTTAGTTAAATGGCAATTACTAAAAATGGCAAATCTCATGAAGTTCATGTCTATGCATAAAGTTATAAAGTTGTAAAAGTAATAAAAGTTACTGCTCTTACAAATGTTAATATTTGCATCAGTCTGCTCAATTGCTTAAGAGAAAGGTCAGATTTGAAAGATAAATAACCAGTATAATGTAATTATTTAGTGGAAAGAATGAAATATTTGTTCATTTCTTTTGTTTCTTGGTTGCTCTTTCTTGATTTCAGATATATTCACTTCTGTATGATTACTTATAAGCAATTTGTAAAATGCTTGAACATTTGAAAAGCAAATATCAATAATCTGACAATTTTTCCCTATAAAAATACTAAAATTATTTTCTCCTAGATCAACAATTTATGCAGATAGTCTTCATTAACATGTTTATTTTTGTATATATGGTGAGGGCAGTTCCCTGTTTCTAAAGAAGGCTGTTCATTCAGTGAGAAGAAATGTAAACTTTATCTAGCTGATGGCAAGAATTACAGAAGGAATTGGTTACATAAAAAACAGTTTCCTGCAAATAGGAACATAAGAAACACCAAATGCCTCTTCATTTTCCTAGTATTACGTTTCAATTTCTTTGAAACAAATAATTTGTAGGCTGTTTGGTTTATATGTGAGAAGGTAAAAGCAATCAATGTTTCTTCAAAATGAAAAAGTAGATTCAAGTCATGTTTTTATTTGATGAGAAATATAGTGTATCCATACTAAGGGATAAATTCTGAGAGTTACCTATCTGTTGAGCACTTGTTACCTAGCAACAATCAACAGCTGCAACCATTAAAAGTAAATAAATAAATAAAGGCAGTCAGCCAGGCACAAGGACAATGTGCCAGGAAGAATCTTAAAGGGCTACCAGGATTTCTGTCTCTTGTCATGGCACTTGGTGGGAATCTCTTAACAGTGGGTGGTCATATGAATATGATGGGATTCAGTCCTGTCATTAGAGTACACAACACAGATAGGATTCTGAAGATGTAACTACAATTATAAAGCATTGACTTTGAGTCCATCGAAGGGAGAATATCCTCAGTTAATCCTACCTGAAAATCTGTGTACAGCTTAAAAGGGACTTAACCCTTCTCCAAGCCATACAATGACAGTGCAGAGGACAAACACTCAAGAAATGAAACTGGATCCCAAGGCTTAAATAGGGGACTATCTGAGGAGCCGAATAATAAAGGGATGCACTAGATGTTTATCTTATTACTAAATAAAAACAATGGTTCTCAATCTTCCCATGATGGTTTAATACAGTTTCTCATGCTGTGGTGACCTCCAACTAAAAAAATATTTTTGCAGCTATTTTATAGCTTTAATTTTGCTACTGTTATGAATCATAATGTAAATATCTGTTATACAAGATATCTGATATACAACCCCTGTGAAAGGGTTGGTCAACTCCCAGGGGTTATGACCACAGGTTGAGAACCACACATTAGAGGAACGATGAATAGTCCAAACTCACAATTGTGCACAAATAAGAGGACAGTATGGAATTTTCTAATACTTTCACACTACCAGTACAGGAAAAAAAATAATGTGGGCAAACTAGAGAGGAAATTCTTTACTATCAATGAAAATTTTTCACAGAATGTGTTTCACAGAAATGCAACACATCTTCCCCATAACTATCTGTAGTACTTGATTTAAAAATTAGATTCCCAGATCTGGCTCCATAGCCAGTGAATTAGGAAGGTTAGAGGTCCATACATTTTTTTCTTAATCTCAAATACCTCCCAAGTACATGAATAGGAGAGTATATCCAAAAGTAAAAATAATCTGTATATATTCTAACAATAAAATACCATATAGCAATAAAAGTAAACAAAATATAAATATACAAACAAATGCATTAAAATTAATTAAGAAAAGAAATATAGAACAACTCATAGTCTATCTACTGTAATATGAGTTTCTGGCCTGGCCTACCCCCAGGATCTTGACCAGCAGTCCCAAATAAACCACCCTTAGCTGCTTGGTCCCCCCAAAAAATCACACAAAGTCTTATATTAATTTCATGCTCTTTGGCTCATGGTTCAGGCTTATTACTAGCTAGCTCTCTCATCTTAACCCATTTCCAACAATGTGTCTTGACACATGGCCTATAGGTTACCTGAGTTCCTTTACATTTTCCTCTCTTGGAAGCAGCTCATAGCAGCTCTGACTCCACACTTCTTCCCCTTTATCTATGCTTGGATTTCTTATCTGCCTATAAGCTAGTTTGTCATAGGCCAAACAGTTCTTTTATTAACAGCATACAGAAAGACATTGCACATCAATTTATTGTCTCCAGTCACACAAAATCCAAGCATAGAAAGAAATCTGAGAAGTATTTGAAGGGAGGAAATGTATTAGAGAGGTGGGGTCCTTTTGTGTTGATATAGATATTCTACGTCTTTCTTTTCCAGTAGCAAATAGGGAGAGATATGTGTGGTTATATGAGCTATAACATGGCCTACAGATAGAGATCAAAAGATAACTCCAGGAGTTGGTTCTCTCCTACCCCCTTGTAGGATTAAATCTAGTCTTAAGTTCTGTGTGCAAGCACATATAGCCACTAGGCTATTTCCCAGGCTCTATTTTGTGCATCTTGATAAGGATGTAAGTCAGATGTATTATAAATATTTACCAAAGTTTATAAAAGAGCTGGTTTCAAATGTGTGCATTTTATTATATGTAGAGTTTACATGAAAAAATTCTGATAATAATTAGTGGCAGAAATTGTTCTTGTTCTTGTAAATCATTTCATAGTAGGAAGAAGGAAGCAGCCAGTTGTTTATGCAGTTTCTTTCAGGAAGCTTTTATTTTTCCACTTAGGATACAGTCATCTTGACTACCCTAAGAATGTATAGATTCTATTTACAAGTGATACATCAAGCACTTATTCTGACTTTCTTACGAAAGGTAATATTTACCAAGCTATAGTTCTTTTCTTCTGTCCTTGAAAAGCCTCTATTTTTAACTTCTATTTGGTAAGTTCACCCAGGTCCATTAGAGACAGATTGCAGAACCGTAGGAGGGAAAAAAAAGTAAATAGAGAACCAAGTACAGGAAAGAAAATAAGAAGCCCCACCAACATACTTGTTTTGGCTTGAAACTAGCACTGCTTTTAATAATAGCAGATGTCCAACAACCTACCAACCATCAAGCAATCAGCCCCAAACCCTCAAAGCCCTCAAAAATAAAAAACATGAAGGCAGAATTGACCAACTCTAGTGGCAGCACCCTATGCCATAAATGTCCCTCAGTGGAGACTGAAACAAAGCTAGGGACTCATGTAGTCCCTCCAGATAAATAAGAATTCATCTCATATGAAATGATTGTCAGAGGTAATAGGCATCTGCCTGGGTTCGAAAGTGTTGAATAGGAGTATATAGTTAGCCAAATACAGGCCCATAGCAAGCCGAGCTATATGAAAGGCAGGCACAACAAAAAAGTAACAGGTAATTAAGTTCAACTTAGATCATCCACAAACCTGTCAGCACTTGTCATTCATTTGGAGAAGCCTGTAAGACTGTAAGGGCCTTTCTGTTACTGCCTATACTTGCTCGTGTCATCCTCTGTCACTTCCCTCTTCGCTGTTATAATCTCTTCCATAGAACTGGTTATCATTAATAAAAAATCACTTGCTCCAAAAGGACTGTAGGTAGAAGTTTAGATGTATCTATTTTCTGAAAAGGAAACATTTTTCTCTTACCTTAACGCATGCTACTTCTATAATAAGAAATAAAAGAAGTAGAAGGGGGCGTATTTTCAGTTCAGTAATATAACAACTCTGGGCTACCACGTGACTCGTCAAATTCATCCTAGAATGCAGGAACTCACTGTTTTGCAACCCCTCAGACACTTCAGAGATGTAGAGTTTGGACCAGAAGCTAGAGAAACCTTCTTCTGTTGGCTAAAACTGTTAATATTTTTCCAGGGAAACATATGCCCTTTTAATGCTATGCAGACTTGAAATAGGTTTTTTTTTTTTTATGAGTTAGGGTGAAGATTGTTACCAAATACTTTGTCATGAAATATTTCTTTGAGTCTGTCTTGTATAGGTAGCCTGGACTCAGTGTGTATCTGAGTTTGGCTTTCTTACAGATTGGCTTGCACTGCTATGTCCTCATTAACGCTGAACATTTTCCTGAAGCTGAATACTGATGCATCTGGAGAAAGGACATGAAAACTGGTCCTACTTCTGGGTGGACCAAAAACATGATGTTTCATTTCTGAGGACTGGGTAATATATAGGAAGTACATTAAACACCACTTAGATAAACAACAGGCTCACACAAGAGTCCCCAACCATATCTAGAGGGCATTTATTTCAGCACAAGCAATAGAAGCTCTGTCCTTTATATTCTTCCCTCCTGCTCCTCTCTCCTCCTTCCCTGTTCATCTCTCTTTGAGTATCTAAGCCTCCTAGGTCAAGTATTGCAAATGCTAGCAGTGTTCTTTTCAATGTGAACAGTCAGGAAACGCCCTTAGTGAATATGTTTGTCCCAACTATTGCCTTAGGTACAAATTGATCTGGGATCCACAGAATGGAAGGCAAGAGAAGGAAATCTTGAAACCATAGAAACAAGCAAATAATGCTCTAGAAAACTGGATGAAAGAGTAGTGGGCTGCTAACTTAGGAAGTAGACAGCAACAATCAAATCAAGTTGCTGAGCATAGAGACTAGATGGAAGGAAGACATTGACATATCCTAGATTTTCTCCTCAAGGCCACAGAATCTACTAAAATATTACAGGATTTAAGTATATGCAGGCCAGCAAGGAAGAGCACCATCACCAAGCTAACGGCTCTTTGAGAGCACCCATCCACTCACTGGTAAGGGAAATAAATTATTACACTCACCTGTTTCTCATTCTGCCCTCACTTTTCCTGGGGCCCAAACTGAGGAAGTTGAAAAGTCTAAAAGAGACAGTTACTCACTTCTGACCAGGAACATGCTTCCTGTGGTCAACGCCCAGTGTGCCTTTTCAGATCTGTTCCTCTGAAGCCATCTTCACCATGAAAACCTGAAACAAAATCATGGCTTCATAGACTAAGATCTATCTCATGGGAAAGAGGTGGCAAAGATATTTTCTGAAATATTTGTATCTTGAGGAGTCAGCTTAGTTTCAGTGAGGTTCATATAAATACTACGTCTCAAGTTTTTCACAGCAAACTTGCTTGTAATGGGTATCATAAGAAATTCCGTGGCTTCATACATAACTTCTTAACTATACTGCCCCAGTTCAAAGTAAGGAAATGGCCACAAGAACAGCAACACAGGAAAAGCTTCAGAATACAATGGCTACTCCAGTTGGAACAAATAGTCCAAGAATTCGCTGCAGAAGGATAGATAATTTGTAGTAAAAATGAAATTGGACCAAAAGGCAAGTATCCTTGAGTTACCAGGTGTCCTTTTCATTAACTCCTCAGAAGGCAGAATACACAACCTGGCAAACTGTAGATTTAAAAAAAAAAATTGCTATAGATTAAAAAAAGACTTTGAGAAAATCATGAGCACCAAGTTCCTGAAAGAGAGAAATAAAGGGAATCTGCATTTTTAAGCCCAAAGGAAAGAGATAAACAAGTCAGAGGAGAGGACCTTGTGAGGTCTGTCAAGAAACTGAAAAGGCCATTATGAAATGTGAAGTCTGTAAAAGCAGACAGCATATTTGAGGGAGGGGGAAGCCCCAAACAGCCTTCATGTATTTTTGTGCAGGGTTCTTGCTGTTTGGTGTGATTTGGTTTTCTTCTATCCCTGGAAATTGAACCTGTAACCACTGACTTCTCAACAAGAGTTTCAGCAGTTCTAGCACTGAGCTATATCCCTCCTCTAAAGAGACTTTTGAGAAAAAAAATTATGACATAACTTGAGAGAGGATCAGTTGTGTTTTTAAGAAACTAAAATATGTAAATGCCTACTACAAAACAAAGTTCATAGAGAATATTTACAAATTTCTGAAGCATGAAAGAACCTTCATATAACATCAGTTTGTAACATTTCATGCATATTTGACTTGCTAATCGGATACTTGGATATGCACAAAAGCATGTGTGAGTAATATATTCAGCATAGTAACTTTTATCATTCAAATATTGTAGTAGGAATGGTAACATTAGCTATTTATAATGTATTCTGTTCCCAAAGTGGTTCTGAGCAAAGGACTATGCCACATAATTTTTTACTCTATGACATTTTACCTGAAAATATGCTCATTATTAGTATCATTTTAGAAAATTCAATAAATTAGATACAGAGAAATTAGAAAATGTTCACAACGTTAGAAGTTGTCTAAATCTAGTGCCTACATTTAACTACACTATTTATTGCCTACAAACTGTTAAACATATTATGCAAAATCAAGTTGCATAAAATGTCAAGTGGATACATTGTTTTAAAAAGTACAAGGTTTTCTTCCACCCAAGGTGAGCAGTATTCTAATGGAAAGTTATCTTCATCCATGCACCATATCTTCAAGATTCAGTACAATTTATGTTGTGGAACTTTTACCATCTTGAAAGAAGTGTTAAGATCTGTGATGCCTGATTTTATGGCAGCTTAACATAGGCTATAGTCATTTTGGAAGAAGAAACCTTAGTTGAGAAACTGTCCCCATCTGATTGACATGTGATTAAGCCTGTGGTGCAGTATATTGCCTCACCCAAACTAAAAGAGCAGACCTAAAGCAGGCCCAAGAGGGAAGTATTTACTATGAATGCTTAAAAACAATAACAAAAAACAGAAGCATTTTAACTAAACAAAAACAAAAATATATCTATTTTTGGGAAACCTAGTGATATAATTTCTTGAATTAGAAAATGAGAACAAGAAATATGCCACAGTAGTCAGCAATAAGAAACAACAAAGTTCAGGGAAAGTCCTGGAGTACAAGACTAAAAAAAAACAATCCACAGAATCAAACACAGAAGTGGTTCTCTGAAAAGATAAAGAAAATTTACAAGACCCTAGCCAAAATAACTGAAATAAAGAGAGCACACTCAAAAGGGATGTCACAACAGACTCCAGAGAGACCTAGAGGATTTTCAGAGACAACCCTCCTCCAAGAAAAGCAATGATAAAGTTCTTAGTCATAAGTCTTGCAAAATTTAAATCAAGAGGATACATATACCTAACTTAAATAGATCTTGCAACAGCAAGACTGAAACAATAGTAAAATGTTTTCTCCTAACAAATAGAAGTTCATAACTACACAGATTCTCTGCTGAATCTTATCAAATATTTAAGGAAGGCCTAACACAAATAATCTTTGAAGTGTTCCACAGAACTAAAGGAAAAGCACACTACTAAACTCATTTTATTAAGCCATTATTAGCCTGCATAACTAAAGGCAAACATTCACACACACACAAACACACCACGCCACAGATACACACAAGTATTGACCAATTTCCTTGATGAACATATACTCAAAATTTCTACTAAAAGCACACAGTAATAAAATCACTTATAATGGCATACTGTTATAGTCATAGATCAGTGCCTTGCTATGCCCTTTCTGAATAAACTTTTCCTTGCAGTATATGGAAACTAATGCAGAGATCCACAAGTGGACAATGGGAAGAGACTTTGAACACTCAATCTTAAATGGATGTCTTCATGAAAGCTATCCCCTTAAAGCTCAAGGGGCAGCAGAATGATTTTAAGACCTCAAGGTGGTCCTCCAGAAACAACAGTTTCAAACCAGATAGGATTATAGCACTGAAAGCAGGGCGTGGACATAGGTTCCCACCTCTAAGAAGAAGGGTTATGCAATTGATACCCACTGGAAAGAAAAAATCAGTTTCCTCTAAAAAAAAGTCTCACAGGATATATTATCCACACTTTAGAATGGGCTCTATGCGCAGGAGTGGCTGGCCAGTACAAAATGAACTTGATATTTTTGTAGACTTTTTGTCTCCCTTTGCTGTTAGCATTTTTTTGTCTTATTGGTCTTTCGCATATTTATTTTTATTTGTTTTTATTTATGTGTGTGCATGTGTATGTGTGTGTGGTTTCAAGTTTTGTTTTTGCTTGTATTTTTTTTCCTAAAGAGAGGAAAAAATGATAAAGTTTGGTGTAGTGGATTTTTGATGTTACATTGTAAATAATTGTCCTGCCTATGAGTTCAATAAAAAGCACTGATTGGCCAAAGGCAGACAGGAAGTGTAGGCAGGGCTACCATACTAAGAAAACTCTAGAAACATGAAGAACAGAGCAGAAATGCCACAGAGACTCCAGAGTTGCCAGACAAGTGAGAAGATGCAGAGGACAACTATGCTGCTCTGAGAAAAGGTACCAAGACACATGGCTGAACAGGAAAAGAATCATGGGTTAGTTTAAGGGTAAAGAGTTAGCAAGTTATATGCCTGGGCCCCAGGTCGATCAGCATGCAAGTAGTACAAGTATCTGTGGGTCTCTGTGGGACTGTGGGGCTGTGGAGCTCTGGGGCTGTGGCCTGTGGGACTGTGGGGCTGTGGAGCTCTGGGGCTGTGGCCTGTGGGACTGTGGGGCTGCATGTCTAAACCTTGAGGATAGGCCCGAAAGTCTGGACCAGAAACCTCTTACTACAGTTTGGGGGTAAGGAGGGAGGGAAAATCTGAGAGAAATTAGAGAAGGAAAAAAAAAAACAGTCAAGATATATTGTTTGCAAAACAATTTTTCAAATTAAGAACACATTGTAGGAAAAGTGGCCGGCCAAAGAAAACCCACTCTGGCTCTGAAACCAGTGTTAGTTGTAGTAACGGGATTTCTTGATCTCAGGCGGCTAGGGACCTGGACCCACAGACCTGCCGCGCCAGACCCCTTGGCCGCCTGCCGCTCAGACCCCCAGAAATGACTCAGGGGCTTATATTAACTTCATGCTGTTTGGTCTATGGCTCAAGCACATTGCTAGCTAGCTCTTACATCTTAACTCAACCCATTTCTATTAATCTGTCTGCCACGTGGCCCGTGGCTCACCTGTGCTCTTACATGTTGCTCCTTTGGGCTTCAGCTTGGTCTGACTCTGACTCCACCCTTCCTTTCCTACGTATTCTGATTCCTCCTCCTACTTCTTCTATGGTGCCTGTCATGGCCCAAAACAGCTCCTTTATTTAAAGATTGAGATTCACAGCATACAGAAAGGCATTCCCACATCAGTCAGTGAATGAAACCCACCCTAGATCTAAGACCTGAGCCAGTGAAATAAATGCTTTATTCCTGAACCCAGAACCAAAAGAAAATGTGTCCTGACTCTGAAACCAGCATTGAAGAAATACACTTTGGTCCTAGAATCAGAGCCAGTGAAAGAAATATTCCCTGGCCCTGAAATTAGACCACAAAAGCAAAAAAAAGCCAGTGTAAGTAATATTTTGGCCCTGAAACAAAAACCAAATCAGGGTAAAAAGGAGAAAAAAAAAAATCTGACCAATCCCCACCTTGGAAGTCTTCCTGGAAAGTCTTGCCCCCCTAAGAAGCCCTATATAAGCCCTGAGCCCAAAGCCACCTCCCACCCCTGCTGTCTTCTCCCACCCCTGGCTGAGGCAGCCATACTCTCCTGGATCCTGCCCTCCCAATAAATCTCTTTAATGAGGTTTGGGTGAATTTCTTCTTTTGCAGGAGCAGCAGAGCCTGAATCAGCTGAAGAGCAAAGCTGTGACATTCTCCCCACCCAGGGAACCTTCCTTGGCTGGGCAGGGAGTTGTTACATGCCCTGAACCATGGAGGGGAAGCAAAGCTGTAATACTTTGGCCAAAGAAGGGGAGACTGGAGCAGGTCTGTAGCAACTTTGCTAGGGAGGCCCTCTCCTACCTGCTTTAGCAGAGCTGTTAACATTGGGAAAAACTTTCCCTGAAGCAGGGCTGCAAGCTGCTACCTATGCTTACTGTGGGTTGTGGTGTTCACTGGCACCAGGCTGCCCGATACTTTCCATTTGAGCTGTAACACTTCCCACCTGCCTGATATTCCATCTGAGCTGCACAAATACCTACATGAGTATGCATTAAGAAGTTCATATATCATGACCAAGTTGTGTTCAGCATAGGGATACAAGATGGGATCCATTTATGCAAATCAAATTGTAGTACAACACATAGAGAAATTGCATGATAATCTCAGAAGGTACAGAGAGGCCTTTGATGAAGTTCAATGTTTCTCCATAACAAAAGTCTTGAGGAAATGAAGAACAAAGGAACTTACCTTGTTCAACAAACCTATAGTGAATATTACATTGAATGGGAAAACTGAGGTAGGAATGACCACTCTCACTACTGTTATTCAAAACAATGTTCAAGGTATATTCTAGAAAAATAAAACAGCATAGGAAATAAAAAGGTTATAAAAATGAAATAGAAAAAAACAGTATCCATGTAGATGACATGATTCTATGCTTTATAGATCAGACTCCACTAAGAAAAACTCTTAGACCATTAAAAAAAAAAAAAAAAGATTAAATATTAGTTTTTCCTGTCAAACACTAAAACGTGTTTGGGACAAGAAATTAAATCTTTCTATTTTCCCCACCTTTTAAGACTTATGAAAATGTTTCAGCCTCACCCCCAACTTTGTAAACCTTTTTTTTTTTTTTAACAAAAAGCCCAGCTCTGCTATTGGAACTTATGTCACTAAAGTAGACCATTCCTTAGCCCTTTCCATCATATCCTTAGTACCAATTTTTTTTAACACAGCCAATTATGAAAGACTATGAGGTTGAACCCTAGACAGTGGGGAAAAGACACAGTTACCACCTGTATTAGAGTAGAAACCAAGTGTGCTTCCTGCTCAGTGTGCTTGCTCTTCAAAGGTACCCTCTTGATCAAGATTAAACTTTAGCCTTGTCCAGACATTTCAACTAGACTAGTGGTCTTTGAAACCCAAAACTTACTTCTAATAGATCTGATTCACATCTTCAGCACAGTAGCAGGTTATAAAGTCAACATACAAAAATCAGTAAATTGGTAGTTTTTTAAAAGTACAAATCCTGGTGGGGGGCACATGACAGTTTACATTTTTTAAAAAGATAGTAATAAATCTAATCTAATCTAGGAATATAGATCTCTACAATAAAAACTTTATGTACTGAAGAAAAAAACTGATAAAAGACACTAAATATGGAAAGGGCTTTCATGCACACAGATTAGCAAAATTAAAATATTGAAGATGGCTATACTACCAAAAGCATCCTATAGATTCTATGCAATCTCTATCAAAATTCCAATAGCATCCTTTACATAAAAACACAAAATAATTCTTAAATTGATATGTATGAAAAAATACTCTGAAGAGCTAATTCAATCTTAATTTAAAGGAAAGGATGTGAGGTGGTACACCACAGTCTCAAATGAAAAGCCAAAGTAACAAATATTGATATAAAACAAACTTAGGAACAAATGAAGTAGAAAACCTAAGTAACCCACAATGCTATAGCCTCTTAATTTTAGAAAGAGAAATAAAAATTAAAAGGGAGAAAAAAACCCTCCTACTTAATTAATGTTGATGAGGAAATTACATAGTCACTTTTGGAAGAATAAAACTATATGCATGTATTAGCAGCACTAATAACTTCTTCAATAAAATGTATATCTATTTATATATCACAATATATTCATGTATCTAATCTTCCACATACACAATCCTCAGCTAGATCCAAATAATTTTAGATTATTTTAACAAGCAGTAAAGGACACCTTGTGCAGTATAAGAAACATGTTCTACAAGGCACAGAACCAAGACAAGGATGATTTAGTAAATGAATATGAGCCTTAGAATTGAATCCAGTTTGCAAAAATGCTTAATATTACTTACTAAGTAGGGAGAAATTCAGTTAAGCTTAATGTTGCTATATTTGTTGTCAATTTTTAAGTAGTCATTGTGTCTAGTATTCATTTATTTGTTTGTGTGGGGTGCACTCTGCATACATGTTTTTGTGATTGCGCTATGGCAAATGTTAAAAAGTCAGAGGATAACTTTCAGGAGTGGTTCTCACCTTTTACCTAGTTGAGGTAATGTCTCTTAATTCTGCCATTATGTTGTGTATTCCAGGTTAGCAAGTCTGGGAGCTTCTAAGTCCTAGAATCTAGGAGATTCTCTAGTTTCTAATTCCCATCTCACCATAGTAAAGACAGGATTGATTACAGATATGTGGCACTGCAGATAGATTTTTTTTTTTATGTGATTCTAGGCATAGAATTCAGGTCCTTTGGATTGCCTACACATCTCTTACTTGCTGAGCCACCTGACTGCCTGTGTTTAGTGTCCTTTACATTATTAAAAGTGGTATATGTATAACATGTCTTTTTTTTTTTTTTTAATGTAGTGATTTAAATAAGAATGTCCTCTATAGGCTCAGGTACTTGAACCCTTAGTCTCCAGTGGGGGCAGTATTGAGGGACGTTCAGCAGGTGCAGCCCAGCTGAAGGTAGTATATCACTTGGGGCAGGCATTGAGATTACAAGCTTCACACCATTTCTCATTGGTGAGTCTTGACTTTTGCCCTGGAAGATGTTTCTGCCTTGCTATCAAGCTTCCTGAAAGGATAGACTCATATCCCTCTGGAACAAAACAAACTCTTCCTTCTATGATGTATCATAGTCATATAGTTTTACCACAGTAACAGAAAATATTAATACATCTTATGAATGCCCCCTTTAGTGTTTACATTTTACATATTGATTGAATCTGACAGGTTAAAAGTCAGTCTTCCTTCAAATTTTGAGTGTGTTTCCCTTCCCAAAAGAGCCTTCTTTACTGCCACGAAGTATAATACACTATAGGTCACACACACACACACACACACATTTTACATATATGTAAACACATTATCTTTACACATATATGTCCTAGGCCCACTAGACTTTGTCGCTTTGCAGGAGCAATCAGTGCTTTGACTCAGTGAGGCTTTTTCCTTATTTTTTTCTTTCTTTTCACCTTGCAAAGAGAGTGTAGGTGCAATCTCATTCTTTCGCTTTTTGTGTCAGTTATGGGGAGTCTGTATTCATCTTGACAATTTCATTTTTACTTTTAAATAGTGTTTTGTTCCAATTATAATTTTGAATTATCTGTAATTGTTAGATTGGATCCTTGTTCTCTTACTCTGTCATTATTGCCTTTATTGTGATGTTGATTTCTTTATACTTCTCTTTTAAATTCTTAAATGGCTTTGTTCTTGCTCTCTACTGATTTTACTTCGAAGGTGCAATTCATTCTACTGTGCATTACCACTGACGAGGTTAGGTTTTTGCTTTTCTGATGAATTTTTTGCTTTTTTGTAAATCTCTTGTTAATTGCCTCCCTGTTTAACAAAAGACCTCTTCCCTCCTTCCAATCCATTGTTGAAGATGGATCATGCTCTTGTTTTCTGGTTCTTATATGAATTCTGAAAATAAGTCATTTCATTGGTAAACTCATCTGCCTGGTTATGATAACTGCTTTCCTGCTTATATGATGCTCTCATTTCTTAATATTTTCATTCTTGTTTTCATAAGCATCTATACATGTACTTTGACTGTGATAAATACCACTTTCTTCATGTTGATTTTCTGGGACTCTAAAATCCCAATGAACCTCATAGAGCACATTAAAAGTTGTATATCTAGCATGCAGGGAAGCAAAACCCTTATTACTTCAGCATCAACATCTATTTGAAGTATTTAACTTCTGCCCTAGGCTTAAAGAATTACTGCTCTTTCTTTTCTTCCTGGCCACTTACTGAAGTTAATTTCCAAATGGATGTATGGTATATGCATTTATACAATGGAGAAAGTGCCCTAGTTATCTTTATTAAATAAAAAAGCAGCTGTGCCAAAAACAGGAGTTTGTCCAATTCTTTGTTTGATGTAAGCCCAGCCTATGAGTCTAGAAGCTGATAATGAGAGGCATTCATGAAGAAGTGTGGGATTGCTCTCTTTATCAGGCAAAGCCTCGGCACCCATCCATTGTTTTTCTCTGTGGTTCCATTGCCAGTATGGTTAGGGGAGGAGAAGAGATGTAATCCATAGCTTGTCAGCCTTCATTCTGGGCAGTGTTCTGAGTGTTTATCTTTTCTAAAATTTGGCATTTTATTCCCTTGCTTGTTCTTAATCACCAGTCTTATCACTGCTCCAGCTAAGCCTGCAGCAGAAGCTTCAGTTAAGTGTTCTTGCTGTGTTGCTGATGTTGACATCAACTCGGTATTTGTGGTAAGGAGAATGCTAAGCCAGGCACTTAATACATGTTCATTGTCATCTGCAGAATAATTCAGCATGGAAAGTATCAAGGTAAAAATTGGCTTATTTTATAGTTATTCACATACCATGTGCCAAGCCCTACACTTCACATTCTGACTAGTATAGTATTCATGATACTGATTAGTGTCAAATTCAAATGGTGGTTGAATAAAAATCATCCCCATAGGCCCATAGGGAGTGGCATTATGAAGAGATATAGCCATTTTGGAGTAGGTGTGACACTGTTGGAGAAAGTGTGTCACTTAGGGTGATTTTTGAGGCCCTAGATGTCCAGTATGTCGTTCTCATGTCCTGCTGCCTGAAGATCCAGATGTAGAACTCTCAGCTCCTTCTCCAGAACCATGTCTGCCTGCATGCTGCCATGCAGCCTGCCATGATAATAATGAACTCTCTAAAACTGTAAGCCAGCTTCAATAATATTTTCTTTTTTAAGAGTTGTGGTTGTCATAGTGGCTCTTCATAAATGAAAGCCCTAACTAAAACAAAGCCTATGTTGCTCAAATATTATCTACTATCTGGTCTAATATACAAGAGTGACTAAATTATGTTATTTTTTTCCTAGGAAATTATTCTCACAGGAACTTTGACTACCAATACAAATAAGATATAATATTTTACCTAATAAAATTTAACCATAAATTTTTCTTGAGATTTTTCTACATTGGAAATATTAAATAAATCACATAGGTAAGAAACAAGCTTGGAAAAAATGATCAATGGTAAAGTTTCTGAGTACACATCTGAGTCTTAGTGCTTTCAAGAGAAATTACAGAGTAACTAGGATCATAAAAATAGAAACACACACACACACACACACACACACACACACACACACACACACACACACACACACACAGGCTTCCTGGGATCCAGTTTCCAGGACATGACGTGTCGGGCTGTTAGAAAGCAACTAGGATTTTTCAGCTCTGGAACCTCATCCCTGGCTTCTGATAGGACAGAGTTCTGTACTATGGAGAAACCACAGTGGGTAAAGGAAAATATTGACAAAGAAAGATCCAGATGAAAGGGGAGAGAAGTAAGTCTTCCACATGCCAGAGAGTGCAGGATAATGTTTCTAAACACAGTGAAGAGAGAGGAGTTCCGACAGGGTGAGGTAAGAAGTCCTAACTGCCCCACTATGTGAGAGAAATTCTTAGGCTTTACCATGGGTATAGAAAAAAGCTTTGCTGGGGCACTCAAAATTATCAGTTAGACATTGATAAGCTATAGAATAATGATCCTACAAACAAACTTTAGCACGTATACAGAAGAGATAAAATTAATATTCTGCATTACACTAGAACAAATTTGAAGTCATAAAAAATACTATAAATCTGATAGAAAAGTTGATATTTCAATTACTGGAGTAAAATTGACTTGAAAGATATAAGAAAATTGATAAAATATTAATAAGTAAAAATACTTCAAGGGAAAGCACGATGCCCCAGAAGGTTGGAAACTGGCTGATCATTTTAGGTCTCACATTGTGGAGGAAGATAACAAACTCCTGCAAGTTGACCTCTGACCTCCACGCCAGTCTGTGACAAACTATCCATGCACCTGCACATATCCACACACACTCTAGATAAATATAATGATTTTCTAGATATTTAAAATATAAAGAATGAACCTGAAAAAAACTAACATGTTATATAAATTAATAAGTTATAGAAAGGAATCAGGTATTAAAAATTAAATAATGAAGATATATACAAGATTTAAGTAATAGTGACATAAGAAATAAATGTTGAGGTGTAGGTGACAAAGTCCAGTGATATACAGATGTGGACATGTCATAAGGGATTCCATTATTTTGTATGGCAATAAAAAAATTAACAATAAAGACAATTTGTTTAAAGATAATGTCCCAAAGGAGCAAAATTAAAAGAAGATGTAGTGTATGGCAAGTATATAAGAGAAAACTGTACATGGCAATTAAATATTTTTAAACTTTATTCCTCATATTTTGAAGTAAAGAAACCTTTAGAGTATAAACCTAGAAATTATGACCAGTGTACACAACAGGGAGACTCAGACAAATAATATAATAAAACAAGAAAAATTCCACTGAAACAAGTCACTAGAAAAGAAACAGGAGCTGCTAACAACTCCGCAGCAACAATTTCTGCAGGAGACCAAACAGTGGCAGGTAGAGTGTGTCTGTACAGTCAGCACTAGGGCAGAGCAAGGACATCAGAAGTTTGAGAACAAATAGCAATGCACAAGTTCAAGGACAGGCTAGCGTCATAGTGAGAGTCTGTCTCAAAATGTAAACAAGGGGAAGTATATTTAAGAAAATCAGCTGGGAAACTTGAGTCAGTGATTTTATATTTCGCATAAATGCCATCAAGTAGAAAAGCCATGATAAATGTGATAAAGACTCAGGAATTTGCAAGTATTGTGATCATAAACTTTCTCAGGAATTTACTAAAAATGAGCTTCTGACTTCTAGCTATAACTGAAGGACATGAGAAATAAAACATAATGTCATAGACATATAGCCTAATAGTTATCCAAAAATGTTAAAAATGAAAAAGTATATGAACATTTCAGCCAAATAAATTAATGTTAGTTCCCAGGAGAGCTTTAAAGTGGATCCTGAGCACAGAGAGGATGAATCATAACAATGGACTCCAATGTACCTGTTTCCATTTTTTTTTTAAAAAAGTACTTTTATTTCAAATCATGACATAGTAAATGATATTCAACATTGTTGCACTCTTAGGGAATTATTATTTATGAGTATAGGTCTGTGATCTTGTACTTTAAATAGTCCTTGTTGAGATATGTGAAGGTGAGTACTATTCATTCAAATATTTGGTGTGGGTTAGTCAGTGATTAGGGCTCAGCCGAACCAGAACTGAACCTGAGCTGATAGTTAATGGATGGTATGAGTGGGAATGCATGGGCTTACACAATATCATACATATTTATGTATTTGACAGCCTTTTTATGTTGTGTTAAGCCACTCCCTTACGAAGGCTAGGATTCTTTGCATAGTAAAACAAAATACTTTTTATTTTTCATTAGCTATTATAAGAATAAAAATGGTTAGATTTTTAAAAAGTTTGAGAGCAGCAGTCCTAAATTTAACTGCAGTGTATAATAAAAAGTTTATTAGATCTATAACAACTCATTAGTCAACCTGCATTATTTTGTTCAAAATATTTTTTCAGGGTTAGGGAAAACACTTTCTTAAGATAAAAATATAGAAACAGAGCTAACTAGAAAGCCCCTTGTTTGTAATATTGAAAAATACTCTTCATCCAAGATGACAAAACTCTTGAGGATCATCTATTTTATTTTCTTTATAAAGGTGTAGCTTCATGTTATATCATTTATTAACATGAAAGTGAATTTTATATGTATTTTTTACCTCATCATAATCATATTGCTTTGTAGTTCTTTTACTCCTAAAAACCATGAAAACATTAAATAATTTGTAAACAATTCAAAATTTCAGGCATTTTGAATTGGGATTAAAATATATTAGGTGTGTGTAACAACAAATTGAATTAACTTAAAAGCAAGAAAAGAAATCATAAACTTAGAAAGCTTTTTCTCATTCCTTCCTGGGAGATTTATTCCACAATTACTAAAGAGTGAATAAACACTCATTTGTGAGTTTATTTCACCATTTTGAGAAATCATTACGTTAGCACTGTACGGCAATGTATTATGAGATGACTGAAGCAGAAAGCAGTACTCAGTAGAAATAAAAGTATCATTATGTTCTCCGGGAGCTATTTAGTACTATAATGTAAACATGAATAAGGAGAATATACATGTAACAGGCAAAGCAGTGAAGACAGGCAACTACATAATTTTAACTGTGACATTTTCATGATAGAATACTGACTAGAAGTCCAATAAATAACACATAAGATGGAATCTGGAATGATGGCTCAGTGAATAAAGTTCTCTACATAAGCGTGAGATCTGGAGTGTGGATCCCTAGCATCCATGTAAAAAACTGTAAGTCTAGTGCGAGTGGGGAGAGGAGTGGGAACAGTAGGCTACCTAGAGCTCATGACCCAGCCATCCTAGTCTATCACTGAGTCCTGGGTCATTGAGAGACCCTGTCTCAAAGCAATAAAGTATAGAGTGATTTAAAAATAAAAGAAGATATTAGCTGTTGATATCTGGTTTTCACATGCACACACACACACACACACACACACACACACACACACACAAACAAATGCATGTAATCCATACAGACTTATACATTAAAAAAAAAAGGAATCTAGCTTGAAATGAGCAATAGAGATAAATAGCCACTTCTCAAAAGACAAATGTCCTATAGGTATGTTTAAAAAACTCTGTCCATCACTAACCACCAGGAAAATAAATATTAAAATTAGTAAAATATCACCTTTGGGGTTTGAAAAGAATGCTCCCCCAAAAGGAGTGGCACCATTAGAAGATGTGGCATTGTTAGAAGAAGTGTGGCATTATGGAGATGGGCTTTGAGGTCTCTTTTTCTCAAGTTTCCCTCAGTGTGACAATCAGTTGACTTCCTGTTGCCTGCAAGATGTAGTACAGTTCAGCTTCTGCACCATGTCAGCCTGAACACCACCATATTCTCCATCATATTGCTAATGTATTGAACCTCTGAAACTATAAGCAAGCCATCCTAAATTATACGTTTTCTTTATAAGAGTTGTTGTGGTCATGGTGTCTTTTCACAGCAGTAGTAAACCCTGACCAAGATGTCACCTTACTACAGAAGAGTAACTGTGTTGCACAAATAAATGAAACTCAGGGATAGATCTCTGAGAAAGTCAGAGATATTAGAGAGAATAAACACCACAGTCAGTTTTTACCCAGCTGTCTTTCAGATTCCTCAGCCTGGCTTCTCCTGGCTTCCTCTAACTTCTGTCTTTCTATGCCTGCCTTAAATACTCCCTTGCTAGATTAAGGCGTGACCCTGCCACTGCCTCCCTGGGAGCCTGGAACTCCTTCTGTAAACTAAGATGACCTCTGAACTCAGTTTGGATTAAGGGCATAGGTCGCCACTCCAGGGATACTCCCTGTGCCGGGATTAAAGGTGTGAATCACTTCTTTGATCCTCCTAGACTGACTGTGGTTAGATCCCTCTTATATCTCTGAAATGTCTGGAGCTTCTATTAAATCCCCACATAACTGCTATCAAAAGGACTAAGTATAATAAGGACTACAAACATACCAAGAAGGGTAACACTGGCAAACTACCGTGGGAATGGAAATTAGTGCTACAATTATGGAAAACAGTGTTTAGATGTTCAAAACTTAAAAGTAGGACAAACAAATGATCCAGGACTCTTACCATTGGATATATACTCAAAGGTAAATATATCATCTAACCAAAGAGACATTTGTACTCTGATTTTTTTAAAGAAGTTATTTCTTTATTGTAGACTTCAAAATTAACTTGAGTTAGCTTTAGAGACATCTTACTTTATATATCATAAGGATCAATGATTCAACTTCTGGGAATAATAAAGTTATTTTATTATTTTATTCCTCTCTCATATCACATTCTTACCACAGTTTCCCTTCTCTCAACTCTTTCCAGCCTCTCTTTCTTCTCCCACATATTCATTCCTCCTTGTTTCCCCTTCAAAAAAATAAATAAATAAAAGCAGGCATATCCCAGGGATTTCAACCAATCGAGCATAACAAATTACAGTAAAGCTAGGCATAAGTCCTCATGTAAAAGCCAGACAAGGCAACCAAGTGGAAGGAAAAGGGATCCAAGAACAGGCAAAAGAGTCAGAGACACCCCTCTCCACGGTTAGGAGTCCCACAAGAACACCCAGCTAACAACCATAACATGTATGTAAAGGACCTGGCTAAGACCCATACAGGATTCATGATTGTTGCTTAGTCTCGGTGATACCCTAAGAGATCTACTTAGTTGATTCTGTGGGCCATGTTCTCCTGGTATCCTTAACCTCTCTGGCTCCTGTAATCCTTCCTCCAACTCTTCTGTGGGATTCCCCTGGTTCCACTTAATGTTTGGCTTTGGCTCTCTGCATCTGTTCCCATCCAATTGTATGGCACCGCTCTGGGTGACAGTTGGGCTAGGCTCAGATCTATGAGTATAGCCAAATATCATTAGTAATTATTTCGCTTTTCCCCCAGTCATATTTGATTCCAACATCTGGTTCCTAGCCATCCAGGCAGTGTCAGGTGTGGCTTCCTTCTTGTGGTGTGGTCTTCCCTAGTACCATGGAAACTTTCTGGAATCCTTAAGAATGATCCTAGCAAAGACTCCTAGTAATGAGGTCTACTATAATCAGGCAAGGCTCTGGCACTGGGCCTAGGACACCAACCCAGACACAAAACTTCTATCTAGTCTGTCTTGCCTTTTAGATGTGCTGGGGTAATGATGGAACAGAGCTTGTGTGTGTAGCCAACAAATGATTCTGATGTTTAAGGTAGTGCTACATAGAATAGCCAAAACCTCAAGCCCCTACAGGCCAGTTGCCCAGTGAACAGATAAAGAACCTGAAGATAATAGAATACTTTCCATTGATTAAAAGGAATAAAATCATGTCATGCAAGACACAATGGACAGAAGTATTTGTTCTGATCAATAGAGCCAAGCTACTTTTAGAAAGCTGTGATGTCACCTGTCTATGGAGTCTAAGAAAATTGCTCTCATAGGAGCTAAGAGTTGAATGGTAGGTGTTGCAATGGGGTTTCTTGGTCCTGGGCAGCCAGAGGCCCAGACCCTGCCGCGACAGACCCCTTAGCCACCCGCCGCTGCTGATCAGGCCCCCGAAAATGATCCAGACGCTTATATTAACTTCATGCTGTTTGGCCTATGGCTTAGGCACATTGCTAGCTTGCCCTTACATCTTAACTCAACCCATTTCTATTAATCTGTCTGCCACGTGGCCCGTGGCTTACCTGTGTTCCTAACATGCCTCTCCTTTGGGCTTCAGGCTTGGTCTCTCTGACCCCGCCCTGCTTCTCCTACCTATGTTCTGATTTCTCCTCCTACCTGTTCTATGTATGGTGCCTGTCATGGGCCAAAACAGCTCCTTTATTTAAAGATTGATATTCACAGCATACAGAAAGACATTCCCACATCAGGTAGGTACCAGAAGCCAAAGACTAGAGAGCAGGAATGGATGAGGGAAGGCTGACCAATAGGTACAAAGTTATCATTAGACACAGGCAGGAAGTTCAGGTGACATTAAGGTAACTATATATAACACTCATGTTCTATGTACTTTAAAACTCCTTAAGGTTTTGGATTGCTTTGTTTTTGTTTGAGATTTTTTTTTTAATCCTTTTGTTTTTTTCTTTTGTTTTTATATTTTTTTCATTGCTTTTATATTGTATAAAGGCAATTCACTGTACATATTGGAATCCACTTTTGAGCTCCTATATAGTAAAATGACAGTCTTTTTATGAACAACAACAGCAACAAAACACTAAAGAGGGTCTGGGATGATGGCTCAACTGTTAGGAGCAAATATTGCTACTTCAGAGGGCTGGAGTTCAGTTCCCAATACCCACATAAAGTTGCTCAGAAATGCTTGCAACTCCAATTCCATAGAGTGTAACATCCTTTTCTAACTTACGTGGGTGCCTGTGTGCCCAGATACATACACATATATGCACATATACAATAAAATAATTGTTATGAAAAAATCTAGAAAAAGGGGGTTTGAATAATTTCTAACTATAAGGAAATGATGCATATTCAGGGAATTAAGATGTCTAACTTGATCACAACCTTTTACAATGTATATATTAATAGAAACATCATAGTTATATGCATATATATCATTATATACATCATTATTTACAATGATAATTTTACAAATCAACTATAATAAAATTAATGTTAAAGTACAATATTTATTTATAAGATGATAAGAACCAAAGACAAAAAGTAAGAAGAGAATAAAAAGAAATATTGAGTATTAAAACTTTCAAATGAGAATATTTAAACTCATTTCTCTGAGTTTGGCAATGATATTCAATATATATTTGATGGAGAAAATACTAAGTGGTAAGAATAGTAACTGCATTTTACTGTAGTTCGTGGACCATTTGCCCTTGTTTTATATTATGGTGTTTTGTATATCTTTCATAGCTACATTATACACATTCTTGAGTGTTTTCTCTTTATATTCCCTTCAAACCTAAGGAAAAGGAAGACAGAATATTTATTTAATGGTAAATGGCTTAAAAAAACTGCAATGAACAGGTATTTTAGCAAAGTCAGTTTGATGTGATGATACCTTGTGATACAGAGGCAGAAAATTTGGTCTAAATCTCTGTAACACAAAGCCATTATTTCCTCATCTAACACAATGGTGTTCTGGTAACAAATTAACTGTCTAGCTAATAAGAACTTACTTACCAGAAGAAAGAAATGTGCTACCCAAATTTAAAAGGTTCTCTAAAAGTTAGATCGAGAAGAGTTATTAGGAAATCATATTCTATAGTTTAGAGGTCTACCCCTAAAAAGCAGGAAACAACCTCCTTTTGAGAGGCCCTGAAGTATGATTAGAGTCTTTAGTCTATTAAGCATCAATTATAACATAGAGGAGAGGTGAAATGTACAGGCTAAGTGTTGCAATAAGGTTTCCTGGACCCGGGTGGCCAGAGGTCCAGACCCACAGACTTGCAGTTCTAGACTCTAGACTGCTTGGCCACCCATTGTTGTTTAGGCCCCAAAAATGAGTTAGACGTTATATTAAGTTTGTGTTGCTTGGCTTATGGCTTAGGCATTTTGTTAGTTTGTTTTTTTTTTTTGTTTTTTTTTTAGTTTAATTTATTTTTATTAATTTGTTTAGTCACATGGCTCATGGCTTATTTATGTTTTTTATATTTTTGGGGGGGGAGGTGTCTGGTTTTATTTGTTTTTGACTTTGTCTTTTGTTTTGTTTTGTTTTTTGATTCCAAGAAGATGACCAGAGAGCCCAAAAGAGAAACATAAGAAAAACTTTCAAAATGGTCAGATCAAAGAAAGGCCTGGTGATAGTGGATGACATGACATCCCATAATATTTTAAAATTTATCTCTGGCTCCAGATTGAGAAACTAATTGTCCTTGTTCTAAAAAATATAAAAGAGTTGGAAAAAGTAAAAAAGAAAAAAAAATGCCCTTTTACTGCTTGCTAATGTGAAATTTCGCATAATCCAGGAGAAATGTCCTATCCAAGGAAAATCAATGAAAGAACCAGTGCTGGACTCTTGGCTCTCTGCATGGATGTTTTGCTTAATTTAAAGAGCACTTATTTTTTACCTCATAAGAGAACAAGAACTCCCATTTCCAAAACAACATAGCAATTATGACCAGCAGAATTCCCATAAAAGAGAACACAAAGAACCTTCAGAGACATTTAATTGATGGAAAATAAGAATGGGCCAGGTTTTTTAGCACTCCCTGGAAGTATTAGGTAGAGCTACAGTTAAAATTATCTGTTTTGTTACAAGAATAGCACAAGGCTCTCCTTATGCCAGAGTAATTATCTAGTTAATTGTTCTAAAATGAGTATAACCCAGTTTCCAGATACATAACACACATTTTGCCAAATGTAATTTGATTTATGCCAGCCATCCACAACAGTTTTAACTGCAAAAGTTGCCAGAGGTGTAAAAGGACACCCCGAGGAGCCTTTGGCAGACCCAGGACTACAAAGCAGCAAGCTCAGAGACAGGGAGAGAAGAAAAACCACTGGGCCAGTAAATCCAGCAAATGAGAGTAAAGAAAGGGACAGAGGCAGGGAGAGGGATGTAAAAGAAAATGAATGGAAGAAAAAGAAATAATTACATACAGTAAAAGTCACCAGGGGTTCCCCACACAGACACTCACATTTTTGGCACTGTAGGCCTTCCTGCTTTTTCTTTTTTTAAGTAAATGAAATGAAGTACACAATGGTTTTGGCAGAGTGCCAGAAACACAGTATCAATGAGTCACCTTTGTTTTTCCCAAAAGGATGTTTGTCTATTCTCCTTAAGTACACAGCACAGGCAATTAGGATTTCAATAATGACAATGGCTCCTCGATTACTGGAAAAGATCAGCCTGACCTGAAGGAAAAACTATTCTTTGTAAGTGTATAGAATACCCCACCTATGGCAGTACATCAGACTGAAACTGGTCATTACTTTTGAGCCCCACCCCAAAAGTATTTAGAAATTAGAGTTGCAAATGGAAAGTTGATGAGTCTATGGGAGAAATCATACATCCTGTAATTCCAACCACACAGTTTCCTTGTATTTGTTTAAAATACAATAGCCATTATCTGTCCACTGGTTCCAATAGAGCATACAAAATAAATAAAAACTAAATCCACAAACTCATCAAATCTTAACTAAATTCTCAAATCCCTGTATAATCAAGACATTCCAGCCTTCTTCCAGCAGCCTCTTGGTCTAAACTGTGAATGAGGAGTTCAGTGAACTTTGGTCCTTGTACTGGTTATTTTCTCAGCTTAAGGTCCTTACTGGCTTCTACCAGCATTAGTGACAGGCTCTTAATTTTCATGGCAGTGTCTCTCCTTTCCCTAACACCAAAGCTATGTGGGAAGTGTGAGATCATTGTTCTTAATCAGTTCTCTTACACTTTGTTACTTTAAAGAATGAAATCATTTAGGGGAGCCTCTGAAACATACATCACACTACATTTCTATCCATACCAATTTCATCTATGAGTGAAGAGAAACATGAATCTTAGGAACATTCTGCATTTTACAGAAACCCTGTGCACACCCTACATGGTTGCCTGGAGGTTGGCCTCTCAATGCTTGGCCAAGTAGAAACAATGTGTGAGTATTCAGCTGACTTTATTTACATGCACAGAGTGATGCAAAAGGTTTCCAGTTAGAAATGCCAATAAAATTTGTTGTTGTTGTTGTTTGTGTTTTTAATTGGGACACTTCTTTATTTAAGAAATTTTTTGATTCATTTTATATATCAACCACAGATCCCTCCTCTCATCCCTTCTCCTGCTCTCCTTTAGGTTTCCCCCACCCACCCACTCCCTATCCCCTCCTCCAAAAATGTAAGACCTCCCATGGGAAGTCAGCCAAGCCTGGTTCCAGGTCCCTTCCCTCCTTCATCAAGGTTGTGCAAAGTGTCCCACCATAGGTAATGGGCTCCGTGAAGCCAGCTCTTGCACTAGGGATAGATCCTGAACCCACTGCCAGGGGCCCCTTAAACAGACAAAACTATATAACTGTCTCCCATATGCAGAGAGCCTAGTCAGCTCCCATGCAGACTTTATAGCTGTCGGTCTAAAGTTCCCACTAGCTTGATTTGGGTGTCTGTAGATTTTCCTATCATGATCTTGACCTCTCCCTTTTCCCTGTCTTCAACTGAATTCCCAGAGCTTGGCTTTGTGCTTGGCTGTGGATCTCTGCATCTATTTCCATTAGTTACTCAATAAAGGCTCTATGATGACAGTTAGGGTAGTCACCAATCTGATTACTGGGGTAGGCTAGCTCAGACACCCTCTACATTATTGCTAGTAGTCTAAGCTGGGGTCATCCTTGTGGATTCCTAGGAAATTCCCTAGCACCAGGTTTCTCCCTAACTCCATGATGTCTCCCTCTATCATGATATCTCTTTCATAGCTCTCTTACTCCATCCCTGGTCCAGCTCAACCATCCTGTTCCCTTACATTCTCATCCCCATCCTCTCCCCTCTATTGCCTCTTCTCACCCCCAGTTTACTCAGAAGACGTCATCTATTTCCCCTTCCCAGAACTTCTCTGGAGCTATGGGTTGTAGTCTGGTTATCCTTTTGCTTTACAACTAGTATCCACTTTTGAGTAAGTACATATCACATTTATTTTCAGAGTTTGAGTTACCTCTAGTTATATCCATTTTCCTGCAAATTTTATGATGTCATTGTTTTTTGGGGGTTTTTTTGTTTTTTGTTTTTGTTTTTTTTTTTACAGCTGAGTAATACTCCATTGTGTAAATGTACCACATGTCCTTTATCATTTCCTTGATTGAGGGGCATCTAGTTTGTTTCCAGGGTTTGACTATTATAAATAATACTGCTATAATGGAGTCCTTGTGGTATTATTGAGTATGCCTTGGGTATAAGTCCAAGAGTGGTATCATTGGGTCTTGAGGTACATTGATTCTCAATTTTCTGGGAAGTCACCATACTGATTTCCAAAATGGCTAACTCCCGGCAACAGTGGAGGACTGTTTCCCTTACTCTACATCCTCTCCAGCATAAGCTGTCATCAATGTTTTTTATCTTAGACGGGTGTAAGATAGTATCTCAGAGTCATTTTGATTACATTTCCCTGGTGACCAAGGAAGTTGAACAATTCCTCAAATGTGTTTTATCATTTGAGGTTCTTCTGTTGAAAATTTTCTGTTTATCTCCATAGGCCATGTTTTATTAGAATTTTTTGATATTTTGATGTCTGGTTTCTTCAGTTCTTTTTATATTTTGGAGATTAGTCTTCAGTCAGATGTGAGGCAGAAGATTCCTTCACATTCAGTAGACTGTCGGTTTGTCTTATTCATCATGTCCTTTGCCTTACAGAAGCTTCTCAGTTTCAGGAGTTCCCATTGTTGCTCTCAATATCTGTGCTACTGATGTTAAATTTAGGAAGTGGTCTCCTGTGTTAATAAGGCTATCTATCTATCTATCTATCTATCTATCTATCTATCTATCTATCTATCTATATCTTTCTACCTCTTTGTCAGCTTCTGCATCATTTTTCACCTCAAGTCTTCTTTAATACCACATATAGATGACTTACAAATAAACCAAGCCAAGAAGAAAAATCTTCGCTGAAGAAAGATGACATCACTGGCAAAATAATAATAATAGCAATAATGCCACAAAACTGAATTAGTCAGCTGGACTCCAGACATCAGCTTAATTCACTTTCCATCAGCAGCAAGAGTAAGAATAATTTTCTTTAACATGGGAAGATCAGAGAAGAGAGAAGCCTCACTGAATGTGGAGATGGAGAATAACTTGCCAGGAAGGCAGCCATGGCAGGTAACTCATCACGAGGTGGGGAACAGTGGGTGATGATGTCTAAGTGGCTTTTGTGAGTCAGTCTCTGAAAATGGGAATGCACCTGGAAGTCGGCCCTCCATAGAGCCTGATATGGAGATGTCTGTGATCTCTACAACAGGAAAATAAGCTCTGTGTCAACAGCAAAGATTCCTGCCAAGGATGAGTGCATGGGCTAGAAAGAAACAATGCTGACTGCCATTCATACATCTCACAGTGCTGACTCTGTAAATAGTCTTATCTTAGTTATTACTTTCCATTTATTATTTACCTCTAATCAGCTCTTGTCTATTTATTATTTATTACTTAATGAAATCCCAGCAAGATCAGTGCTCCAAACAAAAGGTTTATTTGCATTATGTAATTCACTCAAACAGCTTTTTGCAGTAGGAACCATTATTTTCCAAATTTCTCAGTGAGGGCAAGTTGATTTGGGGGGGGGGGGGGGAGTGGGGATGGGATTCAAGGTTAAGAAGTCCTTCCATGCCGAGTATTTTTAAAAAATGTAATTCTAGGAGAAAACATCCCATTCTCATGTGTATGAATGAAATAAAGGCAGTGTAAGAGGTGTGATACTGTTTAACAAAAAAATTAGGGTTTCTTAGTTTGGCAGAGTCCTTGCAAGTATTTCTAGCAAAGTGTTCATGTTGCATCAATTTCTGTGTTAGGAAAAAGAACAAAATCCTTGGTTGTTTTCTTTCTTTCTTTCTTTCTTTTTTTTAAGAAAAAAGCAAAGCAAACATGAGTACTACCAACATTGATAAACTTAAACTAGACTGTTCAACAGCTAGGTCCTTATCAGAGCTTAAAAAACAATATGGGAAAAAAAAAAAAAATTCCTCTGCCTCATGGTTGGGGCCATCTGCTGTGCTAAGATCATACCTGAAAATTCCATGTTAAAAAAAAAAAAAAAAAAAAAAAAAGTGTGGTGCTCCTCCTCCCTCGGATACTGTTTGTAGAAGTCACTCATCTATTGATTCCTGATGTTGCTGGTTTTAGCAAGATAAGACTTCTAATCCATCCACTGAATGTTACTCCACCAGAGATGAAATAGCTCTAATGCCAGCAAAGATTACTGTGATGTTAGACTGGGAAGATTGTGTTATTGGAATTACAGCAGGCCCAGGAACACTTGCCATCTTGTGTTAATGCCAGACTGAAGTCAGACACCAAATCTTCCTCATTCTGCTCAGGGAGGGGTACAGCAATATTTTTGTGACTAACCCTGGGTCTCCATGGTAAACTAGGGGCCTCTCCCTCCTGCAAGCATTTAGTTATCCCTCGGGCACTATCAACAGGAAAATACACCACCAGATTTTTAAATGTAATTCACTTTTTCAGAGGAAAAGATGTTACATACATATAAAGATATGAATTAATATAATAACCATGCCAGTACCAGAATATACTTTAATGTACAAAAAATATATCCTAAATACAAGCCTGGTCAACTATATCTATAGTCACAGTCCTTGGTAGGCAGAGTCAGGAGGATTGCTTTGGGTTCAAGGTCAGCCTAAACTACAGAATAAGGACCCATTCATCCAGAACCAGAGTGAGGCCTGCTCTCCAAAAACAAAACAAAGCTACTTCCCTAAGGAACAAAGCAGTGCAGGGAGAAAGTCACATGTGTTTTACCATGTAGAAGAAGGATTGAGATTTGGGATTGAGGAGAAATGTTGACAGCCATCTCATATCTAATCCTTTATGTCCTCTTCACCACTTCCTTCTAAAGCATTCTTGGGTCCCTTAAAGATATATTATGTCAAATACAGTTTATTCAGTATGCAAAAATAAGACACCAAAACCAACAAGAAACATTTGCATTATATCTATGTGGAAAAATCAGATATACAATCAAGATGACTCCCTAAAATGGAAAGTAAAGTTTCCCCGAGGAAAGCATAACAGCCTCTGGCTGGGACAGGTGCATATTCATGGACACAAATGGAAGATCATGAAATACTGAGAAAGAAAGTTACTAGAAATAGAGTTCAGCCTGGTTAGTCCAGAGGTGGAGAGGTACTCTGCAGGCCTTGAGAATGGCATACAAAAAAAAAAAAAAAAAAAAAAAGGCATACACTCACAAAGGGTAAAGACTGGAACTATTGACAGGCCCAAGACAGACATCATATTTTAGTAACAGGTAAGAAATATTCACATTATCAATTTTTTCACTGTATTGAATGTCTCTAGAAGACAAAGTAATGACTCAGAAATTAACAAAATAATCTTTGTAGAAGAGCTGCCTCTTTTTCCAGGCTAATCTGCCAAGGACCAGCATTCTTTCTTTGTTTTTGTTTGAGACAGGGTTTGTCTGTGTAACAGTCATGGCTGTCCTGGAACTCACCTTGCAGACCAGTGTAGTTATATTTTGTGTATGTTCTAACAAATAAAGGTTTTTTTGACAATCATAGGGCAAAGTCTGCCACAGAGTTAGCCATTAAAACCAGACAGTGATGGCACATAACTTTAATCTTAGCACTCCGGAGGCGAAGGCTGATGGGTCTCTGTGAGTTCAAGGCCATGCTGGTCTAGGTGAGATTAATCTAGTCTAAATGAGAAGCAGAGTCAGGCAGATGGCACACACCTTTAATCCCAGTTCTTGGGAATCACATGCCTATAATTCCAAAACCAGGGAGGTTGAAACAGGAAGTTATATGGCTGGGTAGAGACATGATATCAGGTGAGTGGAGACAAGATCTCAGGAGCATTCAGTCTGAGGATTCATGGAGACAGGATCTTTTCCTTTTGGCTGAGGAGTTGGTAAGTTGAGAAGTGCTTGTTTCTCTCTGATCTTTCAGCATTTGCCCCAATATCTGACTCCTGTTTATAATATTAATTAAGATTTGTGCAACAGACCAAGCTGGCCCTGAACTCACTGAGATCCACCTGTCTCTGTGTTCCAAGTGCTGGGATTAAAGGAATGTGCCACCAATGGCCAGTAAGGATCAGCATTCTTATGTTATTTTAGTATTAAATTCTACTCAAGTTGTGGTCTGAAAAATTACCAAATTCATTGATGTAACATATCTAACAATGAAACTGATAAAAGCCGAAAAGAAACTACAGGCTTGTGTTCTTAACATGAGGCCTTTTTGTTTATTATTTACAGACATTAAAATAAATTTAATCATCGGAGATTGTATATATAATATTTATCAGTTTGAATGAATTATTGTGCATACTGAGACTTTAAGCTAGATTTATTGTAATCTTTAAGTGAGATTAACGCTTTCATGGGGTCTTAACTGTCATCAAGTCAATCTGACAAACAGAAGGCAAGTGTGTCCATGTGTGGTGGAGAGTAGTCCGATAATGAAATGCACAAGTAATAAAGTTACAAAGGTGTGGCTAAAGGTCCCACAACAGCACACATTGTGTCTGTGTAGGCGACCTTGCTTCTCTGTCACAGGCCTCTCATCTATAAAACAGAGAAAGACCTCCTTCATGGGGTCAGCTAAGGTATAAGTGAGAAGGTTGATAAGTATGCTCTCAAGTCAACTTCTTAAACGTGTGTGGTAACCCTATTATCACCTGAATGAAGGGGTGTGAGAAATTTGACAATAATTAAAAGTTTCTTAAGGTGCAATGGCAAAAACTCATTTGAAATCAAACACAAAATGAAAATCTGAAGTATTGCTGGTAGCAACTGTTCTTGGTGCCTAAACTTCAGTGCATCCTTGCTTGTGAGCATGCATACTTTCTAAGCTGCAGAGCTTATCATTATTGCTCAGTGGCAATGAAACCATTGCCTACTTTAGACTGCACTGGCTTTACTCCACATACGAAATTTTCTTCTCAGAAAGAAATATTTCACAGTGGTTACAGAAAAAAGACAACATTTTCCTACCATCATTCCTCAGCATTTGAACATCTAACTTATGTTCCTTTATGTTGTAATGCATTAGGATATTTTATTGTGAATATCAATGTTAGAGATACTGCCTGGAGTTTTATAGGAAATTATTACATGAAATTTGGCTTTCAATGAGGTAAATTATCCAACAACTGCTAAAATAGCCTTAGATACAATTCTGACATTTTGTGCCACATATTTGTGTAAGGTGGTATTATTAGCACTGATAATTATAAAATCAAAATGTCAGTAAACTCTGAAACACCTTGAGAATGCTCCACATCCAGTAGTATTAATATGAGCCAAGATGTGATACTTAACATAAAAATTAGCAAGCAGATCTTATTAATATACATGTTCTTTTATTTTTAACAAATAATAAATATATATGTATGCCAAATCATTGTTTTAAAATAAATTTATGATTGATTGTCCATAAATGTTTGATGCTTTCATATACTGAAATATTCAAAGTTGCTAGACAATATCTCAGGTAAAAGGGGGCTGTAACTGGAAACATTTTAAAGACTTTGCTCTAAAGTTTAAAAAATATTGCAATATTTAAAGATTCTTAGCAAAAACATACTCATTGAGAAGCCACTCATAGTACAGGATGTTAGTAAATTTTCTCCAAGTATCGTGCATGGCTTTCATGAATACTCCAAAACTACCCTTCTGTTGGGGACTATTGGCAACAGTATTTACATGGTGAATAACCTGGAAAACTTAGATGATTTATGCTCTGCAATACAGGGAATGGGTATGTTTACCACATCATGTCACAAAAAGATTATCTCCCTGAGGAGAAAGTTCCAGCAGCTTTTCTGGAGTTTATTTTAAAACATTTGCATTTCCTAAGCACAAAGTATTCTTGCACACAATCCATCAAGGGTGCATATGGGCCTTGTCACTGTATCCTATGGGAATTAAGCCTGGAAAGTAGCAAAAGAAAACACTGTCCCTCTGGTTCTAGCTAGTTCTGGGGGAAGAGGCATTGGTAGGACTTAGCAGGTGGATAAGAATTGTGCAAAGGTATAAGGCTAGATTTCCTGTTAATGTTTACACGCTATTATGGACAACTAGTAATACAAAGTACAGTGTCTCATTTAACACGTGTCAAAAATAACTCATAATTATACTGAAAACCCCACTGTCTTTTGTGCTTTTCTAGATTTAAAATTTTAAATTGATTTCAGAGCCTCAGAAAAGTGGTGATGAGTCACCTTCTCCAACTCCCTTCAGATCCTCACCAGTAAGAAGTGCTTTTACCCAACAAAGGACTGCTCCTATTAATACCACTATTGATCATATACCCAAATGATGCTTCATCCTACAACAAGAATACTTGTTCAAGTATGTTCTTTGCTACTTTATTTGCAATAGCCAGAAATTGGAAATGGCATTGATGTCCCTCAACAAAGAATGGATAAAGCAAACGTGGTACATTTGCACAATGGAGTATTACCCAGCTGTTTGAAACAATAACATCATGAAATTTGTAGGCAACTAGGTGGTACTAGAAAAAATGTATGGGCAGTGCAGACTCAAAAAGATAAATAATGTATTTGTTTGTTTATGTGTGGATATTAGCTGCTAAAAAATGATAACAAACTATAGTCCATAGTCCCAGAAAGTTGAATACAAAAGAAGGGGTAGGGGAGCACATAGGTCACCCTGGAAGTGGGAAATAAAATAGGTTTTATAGATGAAGTGATGGTGGGAAGGATAAAAACAGGAAGATCATGTGGGGAAAGTGGGGCTAAGGGAGGGAATTCGGGAGAGACAGCTGGGCATCTCTGTGATCAAATGAAGCTTCCAGTAACAGAACAAGGAATCCAATTGGATTGTTGGCCAAAGGAGATTCCATAAGAATCCCCAAAGAACTCAAGCTGGTGCCAAGACAATAGGTTACTTCCACAAGCTGACAGCAAGGCCTCATTGCTGAAGACTACAGCCACATAACTTACCGGACATGGAGAGATTAAGTGGATGCCTAAATAGAACCTTCACCTCTATATTCTCATGTTTACGGGAAGGTATTCTGTAGGCTATCAAAAAAAAAAAAAATGTAATCACCAACCCAATCACAATACCTTTGAATTACAATGGTGTCCTGCCTACAAAATATGCTAGGACAACAGTGTTACAAACTTTAAGGACATAATCAACCAATGCCTGGTTTTACTTAAGGCCTACTGGATGAGATGGAACCCATACTCAACATTGCTTGAGTTGCCAAGAACCAGAGTCTAGACAGCCTAGTGAGCTAGAGTAAAACCAAATACTACTGGGGTAAAAAGCAACAGTAAAATGACTCCTAATGGTATTATGTGGCTTATAGATCAATTTCTTATTCAGCCATCATTGGGAGAAGCTTTCTCATAGCAGATAGGAGCAAATACAGAGACCCTGATAGGCAATCACCACACAGAGAGAGACCTCAGAATATATAGCCCTAAATAGGTTATCTCCTTCAAATTTCTCACCTCAGAGCTCATGGAACACTGTGAAAAAGGAGGTGGAAAGAGTCTAAGAGACAGAAGCTCTGGAGGATAACAGGAGGACAAGGCCCTTAAAATCAAGATGAGCAAAGCTCACCTGAACGCACAGGAACTGAAGCAGCAGCTTGCAGAGGACCTTGCATGGGTCTACACCAGGTCCTCTGGGTGTATTTTGTAGAAAATAAAGAAAGGAATGCCATCCGAACATACTTTCCAATTTTTTATTACACCTGCAATTTGCAAAGTATTTCACAAACTAAACAGTGATCCAATTAGCAGTTACACATTACTGTGTGGGTTTATTCAATTTGAAACATACCCCCACATAACTGACACTTTTTTGCTTGTGATTTGAATGAGAAATACCACTTAGAGGCTCAATCAAGTGCTTGAACACTTCAGCCTCCTCTGGTTTTTGCTCTGCTTTGTGCTTGCTGTGTTTCCTGCTCCTGCTTCCACCCTCTTTCTCTCAATGGGCCTAAGAGAGAGTCTTGCAAATTCCAAAGCATCCTGCTTTGGAAATAAAAGAGACCCAAATCTATGAATCTACACTCTCATCTAACTTCAGGAGGCGAAAACATTAAAGACATGATGAAAAATTAGGCAAATAATTCTGAGCTATGTGCAACAATCAAAACTCCTAAGTGTAGCATTCACAAAATTGAGTTAATTTATTCAACAGACATTTTATTAATGGCCATTTAGCACTCTTAAACAACATTAAGTTAATCACATTCTAAACTAGTTTCTATGAGGGAAAATATGATTGTTCCATTTCAATCGATGCTTTATTTAGATAGCAATTATTTAGTTTCTCAGTTTGGCTCAACCATGTGATAGGTTGTGATTTTTTAAAAAAAGAAACTGTGCTAATTCTCTCATTAAAGAAGGAAATTCTCTCATTAAAGGAGGGTAGAAGAGTCAACACACAGAAGTCTAAACTGAGAAAATAGTGGGATTAGATGGTGCCTGTTCAAACAAACAAGATGATGTATGAAGAACCTTCAGTATATAGTAAAACAATGAAATAAGTAGCTATTTATAATCTGCTAAAAATAAGATCTCAAAGCCACACTCTTGATGAGTGTTATATAGCAAATGTTGGGGAAATATTTATTTTATTAATTTTTATATATTATTTATCTTTCAGTGCTAGGATTGAAACTGGAGACTTGTGATTGCTTGAAATGCTTTATCAACAGCTCTTTCAGATAAATTATTTTGAGACACAGTTCTTCTGACATTTCCGGGCTGGTCTGAATATTTTCATTCAGCTGTCAAATATTTAAAGTATACTTAATAGTTGAAGACATTTGAGATCACAAAGACAAGGGTTTCATGAATTAAACATAGTAACGAGTGGGGAGGAACACAGCTCGTGTAATCATATAGAATTATATGCCTTAAAATATGGATAAACTGAAATATAATTGTCCCAAAGTTACATAGCACCTAAGCAGATTTGAGCCAACATGAGGATTGATTTTCTCTCTCCTGAATGGCCCTCAGATGAGTGGAATATGTTGGTCCTAATCTGTGCACCATGTGATTTCTACTAACTAAAACTGATCTTTTAAGACCCAAGCATTTAATGCATCTCTCTAAGTTTGTCCTTATAGTTGTTTCTGACTAAGAAAAGCTACCAAATATAAAGCCTGTTTGCTTTTAGGTGCTTTCACTACTCAAACCAAACATTCTAGCCCACAAGAGAAAATTTCATTTTCCATGTAAGAATTTTTAGAAAACAACCAGCCATCAAAATTAAAGGATAATTCCTGCACAGTCCATTAGTACTCGTTAATTGCTTTTGTATAATGAGCTGCAAAGCATAATTGCTTGCCTGACACTGATAAGAATCTCAGTTGATAGATTCATAAGTTGTACTCAGGAAGGATGGTGCGCCAACCCTGACATCTCAAAGTCCAAAAGAGGCAAATGGGAGAGAAAGCAATTACCCACAGTTGGTTTTCATTCCAAAGGGTTTGCACCAGTTAACAGGAAAAAAAAAAATCAGAAACACCAGTTGTAAAGTTACCCTGTCTGTCTTCCCCTTCACACACCACCAGTCAGTATTGCTTCCATCGCCCAGATTCTGAAAAAGTCTTCTCAGGCCCAATCTAGAAGACCTTGTGAATTCTTTTTTCTTTTTTTCTTTTTTTCTGTCTTCTTCATTCAACTATTTACTAGCTCCATTGCATAGATTTATTCCTTTCTACATATTCAAAATGTCCATCTCTACCAGTTTCTGGTCATCAATTTAAACTGAAATATTAAATATACTTATACATATGTTTATTTTCCACTTGAAGGTAAGATCCCATAGGGCCTACATCACATTGTAGTTTTGACCTACTTTTAAGTCTAAAGTTGTTTATACTTTCTCAAGTTCATGTTCTTCTCAGATTTACTAAACTATTATTAAGGAGTATATATACATAAAACAACAATTAATTTTTTAAGGTCATGAATTTGAAAGAAAGTAAGGAGTGGCATATGAAGAAAAAAAAGAGGAAAAGTTTTAAACTGAGATGAATAAATAAATAAATGTTGTTTAACCCTGCTCAGACATGAAACTTTAAAAAAATGATTTCTTCCTCATAAAACTCAGTGATAATGTCAGGAACTTTGTTTTCAAATTTTTACAATATTATTTTGCTCTTTTTTAAAAAGTCACCTACTTGGATCTGTCTTTGTCTTTACCATTCCTTCTAGCTTCTTCTTTTGATTTGTTTATTTCTGAGACTGCATTTTAATTACATTTCTTCCTTCTCTTTCCTAAGTCGTCCCATATACCCCTCCTTCAAATTCACAGCCTCTTTGTTTGTCAATTGCTTATCAATGTAAATATATATTTGTATATACATATATCTCAAATATAATATGTTAAATCAATATAGTGTTACTTGTACATGTTTTCAGGCCTACCACAACAATGACCATCATTGTAAGATAACCCTATCTGTGTAGAAGTGACACACATACTTTGGCAGTAACCAGCAACTCTCAAATTAAACTTAAGACCTAGTCAACAACATACAATTCATGGTATTGGAAACTGAGCTGACTAACCACTTCTAGTAAAATATGTCCTCTGAAATCTGATCTTCATGGTTTAACTACTGATATTTCTCATGAAATCAATTTTTTATAATTTTCTTATTATTTCAAAATTTTGACTAAGGGAATTAATCACACACACACACACACACACACACACACACACACACACACACACACACTTCTTCCCCACCTCTCATTTTACCATTGGCCCATATATTTGAATTCTCCTACTTGGTAGCACTTTTTTGATCACTAATATGACACCAAACACAGTAGCTTTGAGGTTTAAAAAAAAAAAATCTGAATTTGAATATAGTCTTGCCCTAAATGTATTTGAAATCCACTCTTATGTGTGTGAAAAGGAGGAAAAAAGAAGCTTGGAATTGCAGTGAGTAATAAGCAGGTGTTTACAAAATAAAGTGGAAGTTTAGGACAAATTACCCCTTAGGCAGCCAAAGAGAGATGAGGAACTTGATATGAAAAGACAGAGTGTGGATTGAAATTTAGATATTACTAAGGAGCTGTATGTGTCGGGGGAAAGCCTTAACATTAGTTAATAATTTTATAGTTGTTCTAATGAGTCCCTTTATTACTAATATTAATATTATAATATTTCTATTCTATGTGATAAGAAAATAAATATATATATCTGCAAATGATGATGATTTATCTTTCCATTTAAAATATAAAGAATAAAACTGTCAAGAAAAAAAGCAATAGTGACATCTGGGAGGAAAATTCTAGGGTGCAGTAAGGACTAACCAAAAATAGGAACCATTGGTAGATGCCATGGACATGTCCACCATGCCAAGGTGACAAAATTACTGTGGTAGAGGGGACACTAGAAATTTATGGACAGAAAATATCCCGTCTATCTTCTCACAACTTCAAAATGAAGTTTATATAAATTATTCAATTTATATTTAAAAAAACAAGAACAAGCAAACAAACTAGGGTGAGAGATGACTTAGGAGGCAAAACTTTCTCAATCCGTATTAACTTACGCGTGAGTCATTGTAGACAGCAGGGAAGGTAGACTCAGAGTATAGGTGACAGACTGGAGTATGAATGGCATCTTTTATTTAGTATTGGAGATCCTGAGATTGAACCACTTTTAATAACCATGTGTTTCCCTCTTTCTGTTGCTTAGAAAAAGCTTTAGAAGTAAAAAAGGAAAGCAGTAAATAAGGACAAACAACAGGAGGATAGAAAATGAGTGAAAACCACAGGGACCAAACAAGGATCACAAATGAGAACGGGAAAATTTTAAAAAGGAGAATTTTTTTAATGGTTGAAAAATAAATTTGTGTCATTTAAGATATTGGAAAAATGAAATCTTAATCCACTCATGAGTTTGAGAGTTGTTTCATTAGACTGTGATTGCTATCATTGATACGCTCTATTTTAATATTTTGGGGAGAGGACACACATACATTGTGATGATATATTGCATATTTAATAAAATAAGCCTGGAATATCAAAAACAAAATCACCCACAGTTAAGCCGTGAAGATCAGAAAGTGGTAACTTGTGCTTCTAATTCCATCACTCAGGAGACAGAGATCTTTCTGGATTTCTGTGAGCTCAAGGCCCAACAGCCAAGCAGTAGGAGCTCACACCTTAAATCCTTACTCTAGGATTATGACACAGAGTTAAACCCAAAAATGAAAAAGCTGGGCAGGGAAGATATATTAGACAGGAGAAGGCAAAAAATTATTTATTCTGTAGGAGCAGCCAGCCAAGCTAAGGAATCTTGATGATAACATTTACCGTTTTGGGTTTGAGAAGTTGGCTGGGCAAGAATTGACTGTGGTCTGTTTCCTCTTTCTGATATTCCAGCTTAATTTTATTAGATATACAATATATCACCACAATACATAGGCTATACAATGATAATGATTTATTCCTCAGATTAGCCTTGAAATACTTTTTTCATAATATAATTTCTTATTTAACTAACAGTTAACAATTTTAATAGAAAACTGGTTATTGAAGAAAAAAATATTTTTTAAAGGTACATTCAAATTGCTCATGAATGTAGAAGATTTATATGAAAAGGATAAAAAATGCCATTTTAAGTGTTAATGTGTTAGGTGGCCCACAGGTAATGGCATTGTTTACAGTACCACTCAGCCAAATATCTTTATACCACCACTTTAACCTCTGTATCAACAGACTGAATATACTCTGCTTTTGTTTTCAGTTATCTGTTATGTCCTGCAATGGGTTTGTTGTAAATACTCTGAAAACCATTATGACCCCTCAATGACATAAGGCAATTATCTTCTCACCAGGTTATGTTGAACAAATTACTCTCAGTTTTAACATGAATAAATCTGTGTGTTTCTTTTCCTCAGCTATAAAATAATGCAATTTAGTTACAATTTCAATTACAATTGTGATATCCTATCAGTAAATAGGGATAAAATTCTATTGAGGTGTGATTTTGCTCTCTGCCTCCCCCCACCATCCCAATTTTGTTCTAAGCCTAGGGAGCACTCTTAAGTGCAATTAGTTTGGAAGGTGCTTGAAATGGTTTTAGCACTTGAAAAGATATGTCATAACATCATATCTATGTTAGCATTGCGAAGTTTTGTCACAGCTTGCAATAATTAAAGGCTGCTACAATTAAAATTTTATGATTTGTCCTACTATGGCTCATTGAGCTTAAATGTTGAAATTTCATATTGTGTTCAAAACTAAAATGCTTAGTCACAGAATGCATTCTAAAGTTTTGGACTTTTTTTTTTCATTCTTCCATCTTGTTTTCCCCACCCATGGGATACAATGCTGCAATGTTGATTAAAGGCACAAATTGGTGGTTTATGCTCCTAATGAACAAATGTTCTATTGTGAGAATTCTGATGCTAGAAAAGGAGCATTTTCAGAAAATTGTCTAATATAGGTCTTAACTGCCAGAACAACCATCACACTTAAAGAACAACTTCAAAAGTTCAACTTTAGAAGACAGATTCTATAGGTATTCTGAGTGAAAGAGACGTACCTAAGTTAGGTTAGACTATTACTCTAAGAAAATACTCTTGCAATGACTGGGAAGGATAAAAATAACAAAATAAAACAACAAAAGAAACAGCTGTTCATATTGTCCACTAGAACTTGAAGATCCTATTGCGAAGACACCACACATTTTAGTGCACAACACAGAGAAATCAAGCTGGAACTAAGCTGTAAGCTTTCTCCCTACTGGCTATTTTTCATAGTGACAGAGGGTGCTGTAAGGCTGCTAGGTAAAAAAAAAAAAAAATATCGACAGTCTTAGCCCACTGTGAATCCTGCTAGCTACAATAACAACATGCCAGACAAGATGTGCCACAGCTACAATGGCATAAGTATTATAGAAGTACCCACTCAAATTATTATTTGATCTCAGGCCCAGTTTTTTTTTTTTTTTTTTGCCAGAATAATAGGGATTTGTGATACTTTGAATGTAATTGGCCCCTACAAGCTCATAGGGAATGACACTATTAAAGCTGTGGCTTTGTTGAAGTAGGTATGGCCTTTTTTGAGTATGTATGTCATAAGGTAGTTGGACTTGCAGTGTTCTATGCTTGAGCTACACTCAGTGTAGATACAGTTCACTTCCTGACAACAATCCATAACATATGAAAACTAGTGGCTGCTGGAGGAGACGCAACATTTTCTCCAGTGGTGTAGCCCACAATAATCTGCTAATGTTCCATTTCAGTAAATAACCTTCTATTCACATCATAGAAGCCACTATAATTAAACTAAGTAAGTCACACCACACACACACACACACACACACACACACACACACACACACACACACACACACACACTTTCTGGAAATCAATGTTTCGATAGGAGAAGAGAATGTTAGAATGGAAAGAAGATTAAACAATTCAAATTCATCACACACAAATATAAAACTGTCAAATAATATATAAGGAAGAAAATAAGCTAGGCTATATATTCTCCCAGTAGGTACATGTTTTAAGCACGAGTCCTCTGATTATATATATTTATATATATTATAAAATGAGTTGTGGAACTACATAGTTACAGATGAGGAAACTAGGACTCAGAAGAAGCACCTTGCTGATGGCCAGTTCAAACTATCGTGGTATGACAGTCGCCAAACTCAGCCCTTTTTCCCTCCCTGCCTCCAGATTCATCTCCCCAAGATCTTTGCCTCACAGCAGAGCTTTGACTTATAGCCAACTCTGAAAATCTTCTTTCTCTCATTCTAATCTAAAATAAGCTACTTATGTTTATTTTGTAGGTCAATCAACAAAATACTATAAACCAATGAAAACAATAGGGAAGGTCAGGCAGTGAGGAATGTGAGGTTTTGTACAAGATGGAAATGGTACCAGGGTGGTAAAGGATAATGAGCAGAGGCACTAAGAAAGTTAGCCTATAGGACCAAAGGCCACCAAGTGCTTGAGTACTGAAACATTCTGAAGAAGAGAGAATGCAAAACAGAGCAAACCCCTAAAAGAGTGGAATGTTCTTTCAAAAGGGAAGTGTTCTCATGTCTAGGGCTGTTTAATGAATATTCATCTTTCCGCTTTTGTAAATATAGCTGACATAACTACAGATGACATTATTATTGCAAAGATAGAATATGATGTAAGAAATCTGCATTTTCTCAATTGTTAAAGGAAAATAAAAATGGAAGCCACAGTTTAGACATACCCCCAAGAGTAACCGCCCACAGCCATTAAACCAAGACTTGTTTCCTGATTTCCTCTAAAACTCTAGCTCTAATCATGAATGAAAAACAAAACTTAAGCTTTCTTCCTTGTCAGCATGATTTGGTGAAATGAAGCCAATCAGTTATAGACAAGTCAGTACTAATGGTTCTGCTTACTTTAAAAAGAAATGTGAATAGTAGCCAATCACCAGATAACTTCAAATGCTTCCTTGTGCTTTGTAATCTGGGCACTGTAACTTCTATAACGTGACCCTCTTACTTCAGGACCCAAAATCCTCTATATTGTGACCAGTACATTTTGTTTCTAAATGACAAACAACTTTTCAAGAAATTCCAATTTACTCTAATTATTATTACAGCAGGATACCAATAAACTTTAAACTCACCAATCAAGAAATGGCAGCATGTGAAGACATGGCCATAACCACAAAAAGGGGGGGGGGGTGAGAAACAGTCATTTTTACTATAGCCCTTTAGTATTATGGACTTTAAAGCCAATACATTGCTACTTGTAAAAAATAAATAAAAAATTAAAAAGGCTAGAAAAACACAAAATATGCTGATGCAAGTAAGAGAGCTGGAGACCTGAGAGAAAGGTAGACCCTGCATAAACAATGTCTGACAGGCTGGGCTTCTTAGTCCTAAACTCTTCCTCTGACAGAGATGTCAAACAGAATACTGTCCATCTTAATCCAACATGCCGGCGAATATGGTGCTCTTGTCTTCATTTTGTAAAGGTGATATAATTTGAGGAGATATCAGCACAGCATCCCTCCACTAAAGTAAACAAAGAAAGACACTTATGAATGAATGAGCACTCATTTTCATCCAAGAATGACACATACTCTTCTTTCTAGTGAGATGTTAAAAGACCAAGAAGGTACCCAATGGAAAAATTTGCACCACAGACAATATCTGAAAGAAAGGTGGAATATCAAAATAAAATTAGTAGAGAGGTAGAAAGAAGAAAGGACTCTTGCTGTCACACCGTGATAGAAGACAATAAGAGAGTGGAATGTTAAAAAAAAAGTGAACCTCTTGGAGCCCTAACGACTGAAGAAGACCATCTATGGGGCACTCATCAACAAGGTAGAGGCAATGACAAGCATAGCAAGAGATAAAATAGGGCAGACAGGAGAGATGGAGATGAGAGATATTGTATTGCCCCACTCTAAGACTCGACCTCCACTCTCTCCCTTAACTATAGACTTAGAACTTTCTAGGGAGGAGTAAATCTCTTTTGTGTTGTGTATATATTGGGAGATACACAAATGTATATGTGTATGCATGTACAAGCCATAGGGAAACCTAAGATAGTGTTCTACTGACAATATGACAGCTTGGGAGTTGGTATCATGTTCTGAAATTTGACAGTTGGAATTAGCCATCTGTGTGAGTTTGCACTATTTCCAGTGATGCGGATATTTAAAATCAACCCCTAATCAAGTGATGGCTTCAGAAGCAGCGTTCAAACCAGAAGAGCTCAATACTAAAAAGGATGTGCTCTTGGTAGTTCTCTACGCAAAGAACCTCTTATGGATCACTTGAACACTACGTGCAAGCCAGGCAAGATGGATGTCCGGCCCTTGGGAAGTAGAGGGAAAAAAAGATCAAGAGTTCAGCTTCACCCTCAGCTAAATGCCAAGTCTGAAATCGTGCTTGTTTAAATGATGTGTGTGTGTGTGTGTGTGCGTGAGTGTGTGCGTGTGCATGTGTGTGTGTGTGTGTGTGCGCGTGTGTGTGTGTGTGTGTGTGTGTGTGTGCGCGTGTGTGTGTGTGTGTGTGTGTCAAAGAGAGAGATTTTTCTTTTTCATATTATGCATCTTTAATCCTTCTTTAAAATCTTTTTCTGATACCTTCATGCATAAATTGACTGAAAATTGTCTCTACCTTGTTAATGAGTGCCCAGTAGATGGTCTTCCTCATTCCTTAGGGCTCCAAGAGGTTCTCATTTTTTAACATCTCCACTTTCTTCTAGCCCAGTGTGATGCTCCCAGACTTAGTCCTTTCACACTAAGTTTATTTTGCTATTCCACCTTTCTTTCAGACATCTTCTGTGGTGTAAACTTTTCCCTTGGGTACTTTTGGGATCTTAAAAATCTCTTTCAAAACCTAAAAATTTAAATTCCCAGTCCCCTTTAAAATTCTGAAATCAGGTTTTCTTACCACTTTGTAGCAGTTATATTTATAGTCCCATTCTTCTCCTTCTTCTTCTTCCCCTTTCCCCTTCCCCTTCTTCTTTTTGTACTGAAATCAGCCTTTCTTAGTCAGCTGAGGTTGCCCTCAATGGGTTTGTATTGCCTTCTAGAAATAAGCTTTTCCTCTAGCTCCATTGGGAATTGTCTGCCCTTATTTTTTTTGTAGGATATTTTTACATCTAGTGCCAGGTGTGGGGTATGTGTGTGCCTGTGTGTGTGTGTGTGTGTGTGTGTGTGTGTGTGTGTGTGTGTGTCACTACATTGTGTCCTGTTCTACTTTACCCTGGCTAGCTGGACCACCACACTGCCTACACTCTCCCACCAACTAGTTTCCAGGTGGACTTAAGGGGTGGAGAAACACTGGGCAAAACCGAATGTTGGAAATAGTGAAGAAACCAGAGTGCTTCTTTCCCCCTGGGCTGTTCTGGCAGGAGGGTAGTGGCTTCACAGTACCACCTGTATCCCCTCTGTGATGGCATCATCAGTCATCCAGACAGCTCCCATTTCCCTCCATGTTTAATCCCTTCCAGAGAGCCTTTACCTACTGTGGGTCTAAACCTAGCTAACTGCTGCAACTTGTGAACTCTGCCTCCACTCCTTCCTTCAACTCTCTCTTTTTCCGGTAGCTTTGCTTCCTCTTACTATGTCACAGTTTCCATGACATGCCTTCTAACATGCAAGTAAACAACATTCTTTATTAAACTTCTTGTTTGAAAAACCTAGAGTCACTCACTTCTGCTTTCCTATGTTCTATTTTAGATGCTGTGCTAATTTAACTTCTTGACTGTGAACTCAGTCAGGCAGGGCTTTAATAGTGTCCTTGGTCTACTGTTCTGCCCTTGATTTGACCCTGTTGTCATCATTCTCAAAGAGTAACCTGTGTTATTTTCTCTAAAATACAATTTATCATTCTTCTTGGTTATCTTCAAATGACTCTCTATTGACCTGGCATTTTAAAGTTTGCCTTTTAACCTTTCTATAATAAATTATATGGTAATATATTTAACAAAAGAAAAAATAAAGATAGAAATTAATCATCACTGCAGAAAAATAAAATAAATGAATTTAACCAGAAGAAAACTTAGGAACAGGATGCACCATTAGGGCAACTGGCTCCAAGTACTTCAGCAACGATGAATAGAAAAAACAATTAACTACATGATGGACTTTCAGAGTGCTCCTGGCATCTTTATATGATGGAAATTGCTCACCTTATCAGAATAAAGAAGAAGTCAAGCAAACAAGACAAAATTTCATGGCAATAAATGGCTCAAAGTTGATAATTCATAATGGACATATTGCCTGTTAGTCAAAAATCTTTCACTATTATTAGCTGTCTTTAGGATTCTAATATACAAGAAACATTTTTTTAAAAAAGCTAACTTTGTATATGGACATTTTTCACACACTAAGAAGGATATTGCCACACGTTTAATCATCAAATAGTAACCAACTCTGACAATACTGCTAGATGGAAAAAGGGGCTGATAACAGCATCCCTCCTGAAAGTAGTCTTCTGCTTGTTCCACTCATATGATCAAGAAAATGTTTTCAGATCACTTCAAATTTATGTTCCACGGAGAGTAGGATAGAAGAAGATCCAACTGGAATTATGAATTGTTGACTGACCCTGAAAACAATAAATATCTACTTGAGAAAACAAGTATCATCTGTTACTTAACATAGCTTAAAAATAGTTAAAATGTGTAGATTTTCTAAAACATAATATATCCAGTTTAGAGTAATGTATTTTTGACAGTTCTTCCTTAAAATTATGCTAAAGTGAAACTAATTGTGTTGAACTAATTTTTGCTTTAAAAAGCAAATAAAGGTATATGTTTATTCTATTTATTTATATTTTATTTATTTGCCTATTCAGTTATTGTTTAATATGTATAACTGTTTTGTCTGCGTGAATGTCTGTGTACCTGAGGCCAAAAGGGGTGGGAGGATATCAGGTTCCCTGGAACTGATGTTATAGACAGTTGAGAGCTGCCATGTAGGTTCTAGGAATTAAATTCAGGTCTTCTGGAAGAGCAGCCAGTGCTCTTAAAACCTGAGCCATAGCTCCAGTCGATAATTTATCTAAATCTATAATATCAAATGTTGGTGAGTATATGAAGTAAAGAACACTTTCTCAAACAGCTAGTAAATATGCTATCAACAGGCTCTAATTCAGAAACTTCAATAGTATTAATGTGTGTGTGCACAACTTGATTAAATAGGATCAGTCTAAAAATTTATTCTGGGGAGATGCTTACAGAAACACATACAATTTCCCACAGGAGTGTTTATCACAGCATTGTTTTAATTCTAAAAAATGTTAAATTATTAAATGATCGTATAGCTCTACTATGAAACATGATGCAGATGTTAAAATTACATATAATAATTTAATCAGATGAAAAGGAGATTTAAGTATATTGTGTATAAATACTATATCTATAAGCCTTTCCATAAAAATAATTAGCCATGGGATTAAAAACACACATCTGTTGCACTATTTTCTTAAAGTGCTAAAATTATAGTAAAAAGGCTTTTTAAATAAATGATCTCACAAGGACATAAAATAGAAGAGGAGGAATATGAGCGACAGCATTTTGAGTACCAGAAAGCATATAGACAGAAAATCAGTGATGTGCAAGTCTCAAGAAAACAGAATCAACAAGTTTCTTGAGCGCCATTCTGTGGATTATGGCATATTACTAAACAATAAAGTGAATAAAGCAGTAATATTTGTAACAACCTGGGAGGCAGTCCACATAATTACATCCACTTAATGAAAAGGAGAACCCTGAAAGTTATATCCTCTGTGGTCATATTTATGTAATAATTTTGATTTGATAAAAAATTTCAGAGAACACATATTTATCCTAAGGTTGGGGGAGTGTGCAGGACAGGAGGAAGGGGATGTTTCTGTAGAAGACTTCATACAGTCTCCATCTTAGAAACACTAAACTGACAGAGCAACAAAAAGAAACGATCTGAGTTTAAAGGAGGGAGAAAGGGAAGGTGGTGGAGGCTAAGACATAAAGGGAACCAAGTCTACAGATTTGTTGAGACATAAACATTCCTGTGCTGTTTTTCCAATAAATGTTGAGTAAGAATATTTTCTGTTAGGCAGCATATGCAGCACTGGAGACATAAAGATAAATTAGACTTGGCTTCTGACCATAAGGGAGGTGTAACTACTCCCCAAATATAGAAGAGTTAGGTATTTTTCAATAAAAATTTCAATCAACCCTTGCCTGTGATTATAAAATTGCTATTCCCTATAGGAAATGCAGCTACAAATGCTTCAAGGAATAAAGGAGAAGACACATCTATGTAATTGATAGCTTTGACTCTGCAGTCCCTGTAGACTTCACCGTGAAGATGTTTCCTAGACAATTTAGATAGGATATATCTCTAGTTTTCTTTAGAAAGAGAATAGTCTTGGAAAAAGAAACGGGAGTATGATAGAACACTGAAAACACACCACTACTTCCTCACATTGAGAACACTAAGCCAAGACTTTATGGTTATAGGGGTTAAATTAAAATAACCGTTTTCTTGATTTCCAATGACAGAGCTTGCCAGTCATCACACCCAACACTTGAGACCCACTTGAGTGGATCTTTAAGCCCATCTCACCTACAACTTGAATTTGAAACTATCCTGGACCCTGTCTCAGAAATCCAACCAAGTAAACAGACAAGTAAACAAAGTAGATGGGGTAAGAGAGAGAGAGAATAAATCACCAATAACTAAGGACTCAGCTAATGATTCAATTCTAATAAAACATTAATATGATAGAGCCTAAGGTCCTCAGCATATTAATAATCAGTACACTACATAGGTTAATTCCAGAGTAACAATGATCATGGCACGTTGCTAGATATTTTCTACTATCATTCTTCACTGGAATAAGTTTTTTTTTTTTTCTCTTAACTTTGAGACAAACTCCTTATGCATAAAATGCTGCACTCTGTCATAGCAGTAAGTCTAACTCAAACAGAAAATTATATTAATTACTTTGGATCAGATTGAGCACTGTGCTCACATTTCTATTTTCTCCTTTGACTTCTTTGACAGTGATGAGTGCAATGACTACTTTCCATATATAATAATAGGGCCTCTTCAGCAGAGGGCACAGTACTTTCTTCATCTCTGTGACTGACAGATGAAAGTCTGCCATGTGCTTAAGAGGAAAAAGACACTTTAATTAACACAGTTACTTATGAGTGTCTTAGACACTGTGACCCAGAGTTGATGACTATACCAAACATTGACAAGTGATCCCTAGTCTTTGTCTTAAAAAACTCTTTGAGATGCTGCAGCTCTTACTTGAAATGGGTAAATCATTTAAAAGTCATGTGCCCTTCAATCAAAACATCATAAATCATAGATTTTGAAGCTTCTATTTTCCACCCTGAGCTTGAGGGCCATTAAACCATCAGAGAACAGCAAAGTCAGTTTAGCAGAGAAATAATAGTTTTTTTCTCAATAAGTAATATATACTACTGGCAATCCATATGCCAGAAGAGAAAAAAAAAACAATAAATCACTTTATACCTCAAATCATCTAAAAATTAAGTAAAAAACTAAAACAGTTGAGCCAGTGAGATAGCTCAGTAGGTAAAAGCTCCTGCCTCCTCTGGGCCTGACAACTTAAGTTCAATCCCCAGAACCCACTTTTTATGAACAAAACCAACTGTTACAAGTAATCCTCTTATAAGATGGACCCACCTGCAGACTGTGGCATTTACACCTCCATTCCAAGACCGTGTGCACCCAGAGTGATAAACAAACGATACAAATAAAAAAGGCAGGATATAATTATATAAAATGACTTCCCATAAGGAAACATATTGTTGTTCTGGGGAATTCTTTCCTATGTACAATGTGAAAGCATAAGCCATAAAGAATTATATTGATAAGTTGAAATTAACAGCAAATTTTATGTCTTAAAAATTTCTATTAAGACAGTGAGTATAGAGACTGAAGACTAAGAGAGAATATTTTTTTAAACATTTGTTCAAATGATGCAAGAATAAAAACAAAATACAATCCCATAAAAATGATGTCATGGGCCAGGGTGGGGCTCGGGAAATTCAGGGGATGGCAGGTATGTTTCTATCTTTATCAAGGTGATTGCTCCATTAATTTACACACATGTCAAATGTTATCAAATCATATGCTCTTAATATCTACAATTCACTAAATGTCCATCAATCTGTAAGGCTGCTTAAAAGAAACCAACTTCAGTCTTTGCTAAATTATGTGTCTAGTTGGCTTCTTTGGAGTTTGCCTCATTTGCAAATAATAATATTGAATTTTTGTGAAGTGTCAAGCTCACGGTTTCCTGTGAAATAATTTTTAAATAAAGAGCTTTCTCCACATAATATGCTTAATATGAGAATATAACTTTTGATTAATTTCAGGATGACTTACTAAGAAATCATGAAAGCAGGAGGATGTGAAAGGCATAGGAAGCAGAGAATTTTATTAGTTATGTAAAGGGTCACAATGACCTCTTATCCATTCCAGGCACTTCTGTCTTCAACTGCAATATTCCTTTATGAGCAGTCCCAGCTAGAGCTTCTTTGAATAGCATACATGTAGTTTTTCTATCCTCTGTTTTATCCTGTCTGGCAGGCCATGTATCTCTAATACTCTCTTGCAATCTGGCCTCAAAGTGGACTTAATCAATGAGAAACACAGTGATTGGCTAAAGAATAGAAAGAGGGGCAGGCCCAGGATTCCACTTGCTCCATGACCCTGTCTTGGGGAAGGGATCAGTACATAGTACACAGCTGAATTTCTTCCTTAGCATTATTAGAGGCTTTTCCTTCCTGCGTAATTCAGCACCTTCTACACAGCCTTCATCAATGAATGCAGCCTTCCAAATTGCCCCAGATTCCACACTGATAAAATGAATGGCTCTGAAGTTTAAATCAATGTAAATCCCTTTAATATGAATGCTTATGAATATCATCATTAACTATGGTGTGTTAATGACATATTCTCCTGATATAGTATGATGAAAATGCTCATAAATTTCTTCACCTAAATTTTAAACCATATGAGCTAATTATCACAGAAATCCTAAGTGGTAGATATTCTACAAAACATCTAAGTACTTCTAAGAAAATCAAACCATCTCTACCAGATAGTTTGAAAGAATAACTATATTATCCCTTAAAACTAGTGGACTTTTATAAAGATTAAGTTATAATAAATACTCTAGGCTAGATCAAGTATACAGAAATTAATGCTTTTACAGAGACTACACTAGCTCATATATTATTCATAAATTAACCTTAACTATTACTACATATAACATTCTCTGTGTGTATGTTCATATGAATATTGTGTGTGTGTGTGTGTGTGTGTGTGTGTGTGTGTGTGTGTGTGTGTGTCCTGGGGTAAATATTCATTACTTTTCTATTGTGAGAAAACACTATGACCAAGGCAACTTATAGAAGGAGGGGTTTATTTGGAGCTTACAGTTCCAGAGAGTCTACCACCATCATGGCAGGAAAGTATGGCAACAGGTGATCATGTTGACTAGACCACCAAGCTAACAGTGTACACATTATTTTTTCCTTCTCTTTATTTTAACTTTTGCACCAACATAATATCCCTATTGCTTATTTTGGAATTTCATACAATGGGCTCTGATCACACCCACCTCCTATTCCTCCCAGGTCCACTTTCCTATCCTTGTGTTCTCCTCCCTCAAAAATATATACCAAATCCTATTTATATTGCACATACACATTGGATCATGGTCAAACTGCCAGGCCCAGCCCCTCAAAGATAACTGAGTCCTTTCCCCAACCCATGCCCCACCAGAAGGCATCAAATATGAAGAACTGCATTTCAGCACCTCAGCCACAATTTTAAAGAATTCTTTTCGATGACTTCCTGTCTGGTCTGTTTTTGAGGAGGGTGGTAAGAGAGGCTGTCACAGAAGCCTTCAATGTTTCCCATACTCAATTATGAGTCTGCAGTCATAGATACTATGCAAAAGAAGCTTCTTTGCCCATAACAACCTACTGCAGCATGGATCATAGACATCCACATGGTCTCCAGAAACAAAACAGACCGTAGGCATCAATATGGTTTGCAGTGGCATCATGAACCATGGAGGCATTTTGAGGAGACTTAATCCAGAAAATGGACCACTCTACATCTCAGATATCTTCTTGTTGCCAAGAACCAAAATGATCTTGCAGCTGGGCCCCATGTTCAGGGGAAGAGACTACAGGCACTCCAGGCTGCTGCACACCACCCTGCTAGGCCTAGCTAGCAATAATGTACTCCTTTTTTATTGCAATAAGTCAGTGGTATAGCTGAAAGTTTTATAATCCATCTGAGCCCACAGTCTAGACAAATCTTTCCCACCCATGGTATTTAATCCACTTATAAAATAATTATTCAGAACCTTATATTAGTTATAAACTGGTTGGCTAATGGCTCGGGCTTATTATTTACTAAGTCTTACTCAAAGTAACCTATGATTCTTGTTCATGATCAGCCACATGGCTTGGTACCTTTTTCTCAGTGCAGCATTCTCATCTTCCTGTGCATCTTGCTGGCATCTCCTCTGCTCTTCCTCTTCCAGAACTCTCCTTGTCTGGTTGCCCCACCAATATTTTCTGTTTGCCAAGGTTCTGGCCAAACAGATTTTATTAAACCAAATATTGACAGTGTACCATAGGAGAGCACATTGGTTTGTACAATTGGATTTTCTTTTACTCTAAGCCCCATGTTGAATATTATTGATTATTTATTCTTAGTTCTTTGGCTCTTTACCTTCTTAGGGGCCCACTGCTCAGCTCCCAAATAAATCACACTATTGGAGGCTTATTCTTAATTATAAATGCTCAGCTTTAGCTTGGCTTGTTGCTAACCAGGTTTTATTAATTTAAATAATCCTGTCTACCTTTGTCTCGAGCTTTTACCTTTCTCTTACTTCTGTATATTTTATTTGCACTCTTACTCCAAGGCTTTCTCTTACTTCTGTATATTTTATTTGCGCTCTTACTCCAAGGCTGGCTTGTGCCTGAGTGGCTGACCCTTGGTGACTTCTCCTTGTTCTTTTTTTCTTTCTTCTTTTTCTGCCCAGATCTCTACTTTTATTTATTCTCTTTGCCTACCAGCCACACCTATACTTTCACTTGCCTAACTGTTGGCTGTTCAGCTCTTTATTACATCAGGTGTTTTATATAGGCACAGTATTAACACAGCTACACAGTTATACAAATGCAACATAAAAGAATTCAACACATCTTTGCATCATTAAAACAAATGTTTCACATCACAAACAAATATAACACATCTTAAAATAACAATCTACAATAGGCATGATTCGAAGTTTCTGATAAATATTAAACCATCATAGAAACACATCTCAGATATCCTGTTGTTGCCCAAGGTTAGAATGATCCTGCAGGTGGACAGTGCTACCAGGATCAGAAGCCAAGTGGGCTTCAGTTCTCTGTCCCCTGTGTTCCAGAAGGTCTGCTGTCCATCTGTGAGCCTCACCAATAGCAGTATGCAACCACATAGCCAGCTCCGAGAATGCACATATTAAACCACAGGCAAAAAAGCACCCAGCCCCCAAACCTTCAACCTACAATTTGTCCTGCCTGCAAGATGTGCTGGGGTAAAGGCACAGAACTTGTGGGAGTGGCCAACGAATAAATGGTCCAGCTTAAGAATCTTGCCACAAAAGGGAAACCATTCCTGATACTGCCTGGAGAGCTGGGAACCAGAGGCTAGATAGCCCATAAACCTAGGATACAACCAAACAAAACCAGCACTAAACAAAAGTCAGTGAAATGATTTCTAATAATACTTTGCTATACTCTTGGACAGGAAGCCAACATAATAGTCATCAAAGATGCTTCATCAATCAGTTGGTGGGAACAGATTCAGAGACCCAGAGCCAAACATCATGCCAAGCTCAGAAAATCCTGCAGAAGAAAGGGAAGAAGGACTGTAGGAGCTAGAGGGGTCAAGGACATCACAAGAATATTCACCAAATCAACTAACTGGGTTCATAGGGGCTCACAGAGACTAAACTGACAATCAACGAACCTGCAAGGTCTGACCTAGGCCCTCTGCATATATGTTATGGTTGTGTACCTTGGTCTTTTGTGGGACTCTAACAGGGGGAACATACCTGTCTCTAACTCTTTTGTGAACCCTTTTTCTTTAGCTGGGTTGCCTTGGCCAGCCTTAATATTAGGGGAAGTACCTTGTCTTATTGCAACTTGATATGTCATGATTTGTTGATATCCCTGCCCTTTTCTTAGAGAAATGGAAGAAGTGTTGCACAAATAAATGAAACTCAGAGATAGATCTCTGAGAAAGTTGGAGATATTAGAGAGGGTAAACACCACAGTCAGATCTTACCCAGCTGTCTTCCAGCTTCCTCAGCCTGGCTTCTCTTGGCCTCCTACCCTCTGTCTTTCTACTCTTGCCTTAAATACTCTCTTGGTAAGTTAAGGCATGCCCCCACCACTGCCTTCCTGGGAGCCTGGAACTCCTTCTGTAAACTAAAATGACCTCCAACTCAGTTTGGATTAAGGACATATGTCACCAATCCCGGGATACTCCCTGTGTTGGGATTAAAGGTGTGAATCACCACTCTCTGATCCTCCTAGACTTACTGTGGTTAGATCCCTCTTATATCTCTGAAACTTGGAACTTTTATTAAAGCCCCACAAAGAAAAGTGGGTCTGGGAGAGAGGAGTGGCAGGAGGGACTGGGAGAAGAGGAGCAGGTGGAAAACTTTGGTTTGGGTGTAATATATGAGAGAAGAATAAATTTTTTAAAATGGCAGAAGACTTTGAAACCTCAAACTCCACCTCTAGTAACATGTTTCCTCCAGGAAGACTCAACTCCTAAGCATTCAACATAGGGCACAGCTCACTGAAATCACCACAGGTAAAGTTTCATTGCTTTTGATTTTAGAACCAAACCAAACTATCACATGTAGTTCAATCCAACCCACCAGAAACAATATGTATTTAAAAATATTAGACATATGCTTTTATTCTACCCTATCATAGGATTTCCTCCTCATTTCCCTTCCTTCCAAATTCTGACAAACTATTCAGACAAACTACATATCTTATTTCTATATTTTTCTTCTTGAATCATTTATTAACTCCTAGAACTCAAAACTGAAGCCCCAGTATTTCCTCTCTATATTTAGAAGTGTCACTTCATCAATTCTTTGTCTTATGCTGTTTGTTTGATTTTGTTTTCAGAGACAGAGCTGACCCAAATTTATGGCAATCCTTCAGTCTCCGACTCCCCAGTGCTGGGGTCACAGATGTGAAGCATTATACTTGGCTCCATCCCAATGCTTTTACCATTTGCTGTTAGACAGATTGACTCTAATGACAAGAAACTGATTCTGCAGAATGGCTGTTCCTAAATGGTAATCTGGTAACTTAGGACCCTTTTGTCCATATATCTCATTTCCTGACATGTTTATAAAACTGAATAGACAGTTCTGTAACTGTAGAAAGTGGAAGATTATGATGGAGCAGTAGCCAAAGGGAAAGTAGGAAATCCTGGAGAAATGCTTTGACCTCTCTGTTTGATCTAGATGCCTAGACTTAGTGTAGCCCTAGGGTAGTGGGCACATGGTAAACAACAACAAGATACATTTTTAAGAAAAACATTTTGTGCAATTTTACATAAGGTGGGGGATACAAGCTAAAGAACTCCTAGCATTTTTGAGACGCTATACAAACGTAAGTGTATACAAATGCTTCATTCCTATCTGAGATCAGGACAGATGTAATACCAATGCATTCAAACTCTCAGCACTCTGTATGATTTTCCCTTTGGGAACTAAGAAATCTCATTACAGCCATTCCCAGTGTTGTTGCTGCTTACACAGAAGAAGAGATTGGTCACTGGATCAAAAACATAAGGACAAAGGTGAATCAATTTTGAAGACTTGAGTAAGCGAGGTCAGGATGCCACTTATCTATTTGGGATTCCAATTTCTGTCTTGAGATTCTTGTTTTTATTTAAATCAAGATAATATATACGCAGTGAAGACTTAGCAGTGTGTATCTTTAATTTCGTTCTAAACCTTATGGTGAAAGTTCTACTATGCGTATATGCTTACATCTCTGAGCTCCTCAAAAACATGACTGGAACCAATTTTGTTCATTGTCACAGCATTTCTATGAGTCTTTATGAAACTATCATTGTATTAGTCAGTTTTAAACAGCCTATTATTACTACCTTTCTGCTCCAACTTTGTCTCAGTGAGAATGATTCTGATTATTACGAAGAGAAATTGTCTCAAATTAAAGCACAAGAAAGGCTTATCTAACTGCATGCTTAGAAGCAATGGAGTGAAAGAAAGCCAAGGGGAATCTAAGCACCGATTCAGTGTCATAAACAAGAAGTCAGAGACCCTCAGACTTTGGGCTCCACTTTTCATGGCAGTTTTCTTCATTGGCACAAGATGCTGAAACGTGACATTAAGGATGATATACTTTGTCCTAGCAGAAGAATGAAAACTTGAGTTATATAGTCTTTGTCCTGTTTTCTTCTCTGTTTTTTCTTTGTTTGTCTATTTTTTAGATTTTAGTTTAATTCCCATGTTATTACCTGTAAGTTCTTCTATATACCCCTCCCTGTTCTCCTTCAAATTCAGCACGGTGTTTTTCACACATTGCTATTGCACACATCTATGTATTTGTATATGCATACATCCCTAAGTTTAACTGTTTAGTCCATGTAATGGTACTTGTTTAACATAAATTATAAGGTCTTTACTTGTAAAAGACTGTGTAATTTTTTGCATGTAAAATTCCATGTACACTAATACAGTCCTACTATATATTTTCTTTCTTATATTAATTCTTACATTAATAAGTCTTGTCCCAGGAAGGAAAAAACGAGGAGTTAGTCCCCAAGACATGGGTTCTAGAGGCCAACACAAAGTTATATTTCTGTAAAAAGAAGAAGATGGGACTTGATGTAGCTTCAGACATAGTGGTAAAGCAGAGTGTTTGTGCAGGTGTGCTCTGTTCTCATGTTCCTGACATCATAGCTCTTCGTGTTACACATATTACTCTGTTCACCTGGAATTGCCACTCAGTTCTGGTTTTCTCAGTAAAGCTAGCATTCATGCACCTAGGACAGTGGTCCTTCATAGTGGTAAGTCATTACACATGACCTTGGATGGAGGTTTTTAAATTACCCATACCTGGATTCAGAGCTTCTGACTTAATTAATCTACAGGAAGTCACAAAGCTGTAGTCTGTTTATGTGGTCATCTTAAATTTGGGGGGAAGGGTAAGATATGATTATTTTGTTCAAACTTCTTTAGGTGATTCAAATATTAACAAGAACTGAAGACTTCTGCACCAGAGCTGTTCTGTGGTATGAAGTTTTTGGCCCGGACTTTTGGGCCTAGCCTCTAGGTTTAGGCCCGCAGACCCACAGAGAAGAAAGAGCTAGAGATGACTGTCCTGTTCCTAAACTAGACACATTTTTTTCTCTCACTGACTTTTATAGTCTTATGCATACTTGACTTAACAGCTCTGCAAGACTGTAAACTCCCTAAAAACAAAGCCCACGCCATCTTGGTCCACAGTACCTATCACAGTCCCAGCATATAACAAGCGATGGCAATTAGTTTATGAGACTATGAGCACAGGGGCTGCAGAGATGGGTCAGCTGTTAAGAACATGCACTGTTCTTGCAGTATCCCGAGTTTGTTTCCTAGCACCCATGTTGGGCTGCTCTCAGCTACCAGATCCAGAGAAATCAAAAGCCTTTAGCCTCTGTAGACACCTGTACACATACACACACTCACACACACACACACACACACACACACACACACACACACACACCACATTCAAAACATAATAAATATAAATATTGAAAAAAGATAATATGAGTACAAGAGATTAAAATTTGTTTGGCATAAAGTATTTTTCACAAAATAAATCTATACCTTTTATACCAAGCAATAGTTTTATTAAAGTATCAGAAATTCTAAATAGTTTATAAGCACCTCAGAGATCCACAAATAATGGTAATGGTAGAGGGAGCTTTGTTTTTTGTCCCAATAAGCCTTGTTAAACTGCCATCCTATGTTATAGAGTTATGTCCCAAACAATTTAAATTCCAAATCATAAGGATGAGTTCTCATGGGTACACACACATCAATCTAGATTTAATGTTTATAATTGAAAGTGTTCTTTAATACAAAGTATTAAGTGTTTAAGCCCTTTTAAAACTTTATCTCATGTCATACTGAGAACAAGCCTATGAAGGAGCTGTTAATCAGCCTTCTGTTAGAGTAGTAAAACACCTGTGATAATCAGCTTATACAGAGAAAAGGTTTAATTTAACTTACAGTTTTGAGGCTCCAGTCTCTGATCAGTCACCCCGTGGTTTCAGATCTGTAGCAAATGTGTGTACGGTGAAGCAAAGCTAGACTGAGCTTCTGGAAGAAAAGGAAGATTTGTAGGAACTAATCTTCATTGTCAACTGGACACAGAAGCCCTAAGCACATGGACCTGGGCCATAGGATGAAGGGAGCTGAGCAAGCCAGAGAGAGCAACTCAACATGGAGTTTTCCTCTGTGGTTTCTGCTCCAAGAGCCTGCCGTAAGCCCCATCCCTCAGTGATGGACTATAAACTGTAAGAATAAACAAATCCTTTCCTCTCCAACTTACCTTTGCACATGGTGTTTATCACAGCAACAGAATTTAGACAGGATGCAAAGACCGTCCTATAACCCCCTTCAAGGGCAGCCCCTCAGTGGCAGAAACTTCAGTTATTCCCTACCTTGTAAATTTTTGACCATCTCCCAACTGTGTCAAGCTGCAGACTACATGTGGGGAACATTCCAGATCCATGTTGACAAGAAACTCCCTAAAAGTAACACAAATGGCAAAGAACGGGTTCACAGTTCAGTCCCAGCTGACTGGCTGTATAGCACAAAGCCTGTTTCTGTACTAGCATGCGGCTGCAGTGGCTGAGGCAAGAAGATAATAAGGTTAAGGTCAGTTTGGGTAACTTATAAAGATCTGTCTCATTAATAAGAAAGGGCTGGGATAATTTAGTGTAGAGTACTTGCTTAGTTTATGAGGCCCCAGATTCATTCTCAGCACTGGATGGAAGAGAAGGGTATATATGCCTGACTATTCAGCATTCTTAATGTAAAACACAAACTCTGCTCAGAAAATGGTGTCATTTTTTCTGGAAATGATCTAACAGGATAAATCAAATTAATTATCTCTAGTATAAATTACTTCATTAAAAAGACTTGATAGTCACTCATCTTTGAAGTCTGGAGGGAAATATGCTGCAATCCAATCTCCCAAGCAAGTCTATTCCCTTTCCAAAAATATAACTGTGACAGCAGAAACCCAGCCTATGAAAAAGGTTGAATGATGGGACCTTTGAGGCTCTTCTATCAGAAAAGTGATACTCGGAAAAGAGCTGGCAGATAAGAACTATCACTCAATATTAGCAATTCTATTTAGGATTAGTTTGCACCATAAAGTTCTCAAGACTTCAAGCCAGGGAAAGCTTATTGAACTTCCACTTAATATATATTGGAGATAAAAATAACTCTGGTTCAGGTGGTAGCTCGATGCCACCAAAGAACAAAAATCTTTTTTACATTAGAATCTTATTATATGAGATTCATGAACTCCATTCTCTTTGGTAACTGCCAGCATATTTAGATACTTGATCATATGTGCTGCCCGTGGGTTCTACTGACTGTCAATTAAGTTTGTTCTTAATGTCACAGCATAGCAATGGCTACAAGCAAAGACAGATGACACTGGTGCTTTAGGGTGATAGGATTTTAAAAACATCCTGATGAATGTTTCTGGCAGCTATAGAAGCATGATATTCAGATGTAAATTCCCTTTTACATCTGCAGAGCAATATTTATCTATGACAGTCCTGATTGCTTACTAGGGAGATCCTTTTCGGAAATTAAGTTGAGTAAAATGTTGACTTTTACAATGAAAAATTTATAATCAGGAATGACAACAGTTAATAGAACACCCAAGTCTTATGGAAAATTCCTTAAATTTCTCACACACATACCCCAAAGAAATGTAAACTTACTTTTAGAAAATAGAATAATAGTGAGACATATGCAGTGCATATTTGGATAAAAGCAAGGTAGTTGCACCTTATTCTTTTTCAATTGTTGCCATATGAATGGAATTTATCAGTCATCACTTCCTATTTCAAGTGACTGACTCCTCAATGGAATCATCCAAAATGGACACTGGGAAATTTATTGGCTCATATAATCTATCTGCTGAAAAGGCTCAGTGAACCTGACCTCTGTGGCTGAGCCCAAGCCTCAGTGGGCTTTTGTGTGCGTAGTCTTCTGAATCTTACCATCCCATTGACTCCCATCCCTCCACCCTCATCTCTGCATGGCAAATGGCATAATTCTGGGCTTATCTACACTCACACTCCTAGAGAAGAAAAATGGTCTCTTTTCACAACTTGACTTTGAAAACTCCACATAGGAGTTATTCAGTCACAACTTGGTTCATCCGTCTATCCTCTAGATCATTTAACATAGGCAAGGACAAATGAAATATACAGCTCCCTCTCAGTCAGTTCCCACTGCAGTTGCTAAGGGATCTGGTTCTGTTGTCAGAAGAATGCATCAACACAGAGAAAAACAAAGACCAAGAGAACAGAAATGAAAAAAAAGTTTGGATTTGGTTTGTATTTGCTTATAAGATAATGTTGATAGGTTTTTATTTGAACAAATGTATCATAATGAACTGAGTTGGATGATCTGTAAGTTCACTTTTGCCCACCTTGCTGGAAGGGTAAGCTAACAGAATATAAATGAATTTGGTTATTTGGGTTTTTTTCTTAAGGAGTATGTATCAAAGGTTCCCACTGACTTAATTTTGAATTATTTTCTACGCAATGCAGAAAGGACTACAGTCTTAACTTGATAATGGTCACTTTTCTGCTTATGGGGTGCCACATTAATATTTTAAGCATAGTCTTTATATAAATTCCAGAGGGGTTGCTTGTGTTAAACTATTGCTCAGGCAAGTATTCATGTTTGAGATAATTATACTGCTTTCCCTATTTATTTATGAAGTGTCACATTAAAATTTAAAGCACATATATTATTACGTGGAGCGTAGCAAACAGCAGTCCCCATTCCAGTCTGTTACTGAGTGTTACATTCAGCTCTCAAAAACAACTTCTTAATACTTAAGCACAAAGTTAAACAAAATAAACACCAGGGACCTTGAAATGAAATAACACACTCATCTAAGAGTCAGCTTGAAGAATTACATTTCCCTGAATACTTAGTATAACTGCATAAGCTATTCATGCTATTAAAAGAAGTCTACCTTAACTATAGTTCTACAGCCCAGCCTTCCTAGTGATCATTTTCTTCTGATTGACACTTACTGGGTTGGGTTGGATTTTACAATAATTCTTGAATTTATTTACATCAGTTTGTGAAATTAGGTGAAAATGAAAATCGAAAGACTGCAAAATTGAAATCCTTAAGGTGCCAAGATATCATTTAGTTCTTTGCCAAACCTGTTAGATCACCTATTTGTATTTTTAAACAGAATAACAATGGGATTTTAATGCTTAAATTGATATTTAATACGTTGTAATGCTTCATCAAGGAACTGACTATAACTGAAGTGTTTATTGGAAGTGTGCATAGTAGGTGAATAGCATGAAAACTGCAATAAATATTAGCACCCTGGCTTGACTCACACTAAAGCCTCCACAGTGTTCTAGGTACCATCAAGGCAAATTTCAAACAGTGAGGAAGGAAGTGTCGTCAGTTCTCAAAACAACAGCTTGTAGCCCCAAATACAGCCCTTGAGAATTATATACTATCCTCAGAAAATTGTTGAACAAAGGCAAAACTTTGATTTTTAAAGAGTACACTCACATATATAACATATATATGTATAAAATGAATATACTTATAAACCATACAGAATAGCCTAAGTTGAGTTGCTAGATCTGTTCATGTGATCTATAGTGAATCATTTAACTGCTGTACCAGTGCTCCCTGAACCATATGTCTACTTCATATACTTTTAAATTAGGTGAGATTAATTTATTTAAAGCATTTAGTGTACTTATATATATTAAATCTCTACAAATGATAACTCTTACCTTTATAAGTTTTCACTAAAAATTTTTAACTAAACTACAAAGTACATTTCTGAGTATAAAATGCTATAAATAATATTGAAACCAAGAATACCCAGGCAATCTTAAATGTTTTGCTATTATACAATATTTATTATAATACTATTATTTGTGCTTTGACATTTTTGATAGCTATTCTTAGTTGCCAACTTGACTACATCCTGAATTAATTATTATCTAAAAATGAAGGATATACCTACTCTTTGTAATATGAGGTAGGCATCTAATTCTAGAAGACACACATCTATAATCTGGGACATACCTTCTGATAGAGCCCTATGCAAGAACAAGGGAGGAGGAAGCTTTTGTTCTTGGACTACTCTGCTTGCCCTCACTTTGCTAGCAAATTCATTTCTTCATGGACATTAGAGGCATTCAGCATATACTGAAGATCTGCAGAGATAACCAGCCTTGTGGACTGAACAACTACTGGATACTTGGACTTTCTGTTCATGGCCAGCCATAGTTGGATTGGCAGGACCACATTCTGTAAATAATTCTAATACATCATACATACATCCATATGCAGAGAAAGAAACGTATCCTATAAATTCTGTTATTCTAGAAAACCCTGACTAATACAGTAGTCTAGTTTTTAAAACTATACCTAGTCCATTTAAGAATATTCCCTGACTTACTACAAGGATGGATACTAATATTCTACAGTTACTGCTTTGGGTACGAGTTATGCTATTCTGAAATTGTGACCTTTTCTGTTAACAATCTGGAATTTTAATTAGGAACTCTTTATATTCTCTGTGCTAACTATTGGTTTTAAAAATACAAATTTAGAAAATGGCTGAACAAGAACAGAGCTATCAAAAGAGACAAATTCAAGATAAAAAACTACTGGCAAGGCCTTTTGACATTGGGTCAGGGTAGCATTGACTTACAGGCTTGAAGGAAACATTGACAACTTAGTTGAGTGCAACACTTACTATTCTTGTGATGGTGATCTGGGGTTTACTCTGCTTAAAAATCCTTGAAATTGCCGCTTATACTTGCTCTCTTGGTGACAAGAGGGGAGCACTGTGGTCACCCTCTTCAACTTCTCTTGCTCTCTTCTGTCATGGTGCTAGCTCCTCTTCCTCACATCCCATACACAGTTGCACCATTTTTAATTACCTTTTGGATGAAAAGTATGTCATCTATCAAATTGCAAATCTGGTTTTCTATAGCTTGTCACCATGCGTCTTAGGGATAATATTGCTTTGATAAAGTGCCATGACAGCAAACAACTTAGAGGGGAGAGTGTATTTCATTCACAGTTCCGTACAACAATTCATCGTGAAAAGCAGTGAGGGCAGAAACTCAAACAAGGCAGGAACTTGGAGGCAGAAAGTGATGCAGAGACCATGGGTAGGTGCCATTTACTGGCTTACTCATTTTAACGTGCTCAGACTGCCTTCTTGTGGAACCCAGAGCCACCAGTCCATAGGTAAGCCCACTTACAATGTGCTGAGCCCTCCCACATCAACCAATTAAAAAAATGTCCTGCAGGCTTCCCTACAGCTGATCTTATGGGAAGTAGGATGCTGGTTATTAGAGGAAAGAGGGAGAGTAAATGGGGAAATGACAGTCAAGGAACTTATTATTGCTGTTAGGGGATAAATATTAAAATGGAATCCAGAGCAGGTAATATAGCAGACAGTTGGGAAGTGACTGCCAGTCAGGTCGTAAGAAATGGAAGGGGTAGGAGAAAAATGGTGAAAGACCAGTAACGACTGTGGAGCTTCTGTTTCATGTGAAGATATCTAATCAGTTGTGGTTACACAGCCTTGTAATTTATTAGATAATTACTGTGAGAGCTATCAGATTGTACATGTTCAATATGTGCTTTGTAAATGTGTATTATGCTTCCATAAAAGGGCACATAAAAGTAAAAATGTATAGCCCTTGCCTTCACAAATTCAAACACATTAAAAGTTCAGTCTTTTTAAAATATCTCTTAAAAGTTCAAAGTCAGATAGGCTAACTGTAGATATTAACTGCTCCTTCCCATACTCTTAATTCAATACCCCAGTCTCATCCCTAACTCTGTGGGAGACCCACCTGATGTGGACTCTTGCTACTCACTGGTCACATTTCAAATGACTCAGGTCTTTTACTCCAACATTCTTCCAGACATGTCCTGTTATTCCAGCCCCCAATTCTAGCAGGCATTCTCTGAGAATCTTCCATCCAAGCTTGCCAAAGAAGCAAGTAAGCCAGCAAAGCAGATAGGTGAGCTTCAAATCTTCACTCATGTATTCTCCTTCATATGCAAAACTCCAACCCCATCTTCCATGTCTTTAGTATACTACCTGTTGCGATCCCTCTCCACTTTCCGCCCCTGTTCCCAGGGGACTAAGAAGATCCTAGTGGGATACCTTGCTTTTTTCTCTTCTATGACCTCTCAGATACACCCCCCCCCCCGGGTCCATCCCCTTTTCTAAATATCAGCTGCCAATACCTGGAAACATTCTTTATTCATAATCAGCAGTAATTACACCCATCAGTATCCCAGAAGAATTTCCTACCAGGCAACACATGGCCGCTACAATCTCCTAGGAACCAGAAAGGGCAACAGATATCAAAGAAAAAACACCCGCCTAATTAAGATATCAGCCTAGAATTAAAATCTTCCAAAACCCAGATGTTTATATGACAACATAAAAACACAATAACAACCAGGATAATAAATCTCCACTAAGGTTCAGAAACCCTACTACAGGAGCCCTTGAATGTTCCAACACATCTGAAGCCCTAGAAAAATGCCTTAAAATAGTGAACATGACAGAGGTCCTGAAAAAGAAAATAAATAAATTTCTTAAAGAAGTCTATGAAAGCAAAAACAAGCAGAGAATGAAATCAAGGGAGAAAAAAAAAAACACAAAAAAACAAGACTTTCAATTGACAATAGAAAACTCAAATAGAAATAAATACAACCCAACCCAAACTATGGAATGTAGGAAATTTAGGATACCTTAGACCAAAAAAAAAAAACCTTCTAACATAAAACATTCAGAAAATCTGGGACAGTATAAAAGGAAACCAAAACTAAGAATAAAATGAACTTTAAAAAGGAAGAAAAAGAAATACAAATAAAAGACAAAAAATCTTTTTAAAATATATCATAGAAGAAAATTTCCCTAACCTAAAGAAGAAGATGGCTATAAATGTACAGGAAGAACACAGATCATCAAATAAACTGGACCAGAAAATAAATTCTTCTCTGCATATAATAATCAGGACACTAAATGTACAACACAAAGAAAAAATATTAAAAGCCGTGAGAGAAAAATACCAAATAATACCTAAAGGCACACTAATTTCAAAGGCACCTTACTCCTCAGTGAAGACTTTAAAAGCCAGTAGGGCCTTAATTGATGCTTTACAAAGTCTAAGAGACCACATAGTTCCCAGCCAAAAATAATGTACCCAGCAAAAATTTCTATCATAAGAAATGGAAAAGGAAAGTTATTTTATGATAAAACCAACTTAAGCATTATATATCTTCAGATCAATCCCTATAGAAGGCACTAGAAGGAAAATACCAATCTAAGAAAAACAAAATGAAGAAATAATCCCAGAACAGCAAATCAATAGAACAGGAAATACAGACACATGCCAACTACAAAACAACAGGAATCAACAAACACTACTCATTGATAACTTTCAACAGTATGGGGTATCAACTTCCTAAGAAAAACACACAGACTAACAGAATGGATGCAAAAACAGGATCCATCCCTTCTGCTACACACAAGAATAACACATTAACATTAAGGTAAACATTACCTCAGGGCAAAAAGATGAAAAATATATTCCAAGCAAATAAACCTAAGAAGCAAGCTGGTATTGCCATTTTAATATCTAACAATATAGACTTTAAATAAAAAATAAACAGAAGAGAAGGAAAAGACACTTCATACTCAGACAAAATTTACAAAGAAGACACTACAATTCTCAACATTTATGTTCCAAATATACGGGCACAAAGCTTGTAAAAAGAAGCACTACTATAGCTTAAATCACACATTGGCCCTCACACAATGAGAGTGGAAGGCTTCAGTACCCAATTCTCACTACTGGACAGGTCCTCCAGGCAATAACTAAACAAATGTTGCAGCTAGCAGACTTTATAAATCAAATCGGACCAAATAGATATTTACAGGACATTTCAACCAAACACAAAAGAATATATCTTTTTTTTTTTTAGCACCTCTTAGGACTTTCTCTAGATTGAGCATATAATCAGACAGAAATTATGTCTGAACAGAAAAGAAAATTGAAATAACTCCTAGCATCCTGCTTAACCATTATTGATTAAAGCTTGATATCAACCTTGACAGAAGCAACAGAAGGTTTGCAAACTTATGGGAACTGGACAACTCATTACTGATTAAAAATGAGTCCAAATAGAAATTAAGAAATAAATTAAACCCTTTCTAGAATGGATTGAAATAAGAGCAAAAATTATGGGATACCATGGAGGAGTTTTAAGAGACAAGTTCATGTCAGTAGGTGACAGATTGGAATGAACTCATCGAGTAATATCACTTGCAGAGCTGAGAGCTCAAGGACAGAAAGAAAATACACCCAATAGAAGACCAGAAATAATCACATTCAGTGCTGAGATCAATAAACAGGAAAACAACAACAAAAATAATACAAAGCATCAATGAAACAGAGAATTGGTTCCTTGATAAAATCAATAAGACTGACAAATCTTTACCCAAACTAACTAAAAAGTGAAGAAACAATATCCAAACAAATATCTAAACACAGTCAGAGACAAAAAGAGGAACAGAACAACAGACCTAGGACACAAGGGCATACTTTAAAAATCTGTAGTTTAGAGGAGCCAAACCTGAGAGCGGGAGACTAAGAGAACTATCCCCTCTCATTGCTGAATGCTACATCAAGGAGTGCTGGAGAGCTCCCCTGGGTGGTAACAATAAGGAAAAGGAGCAAGCTGACCACCCCAGCTACCACCAAGGACAATGCCCCCATCCCCAACAGGATATCCAAGAAGAGTACCAGTTAGGATCCACTGCAGCAGAAGACGGAGGCCTCAAACCAGACCAATGACTCACAAAAGCCAATAAACACAAGTAGATGGATGGATTTTTATTTTGTGGTCTCTAGTTTCTTGAGTTGTCTATATATTTCAGAAATCAGCCCTCAGTCAGATATAGGGTTGGTGAAGATCTTTTCCTATTCTGTAGGCTGTTGTTTTTTCTTATTGACAGTGTCTCTTGCCTTATAGAAGCTTCTCATTTTCAGGAGGTCCCATTTACTAACTATTTCTCTCAGTGTCTGTGCTACTTATGTTACATTTAGGAAGTGATCTCCTGTGCCACTCCATTCAGCTATTTCCCACCACTTTCTTTTTTTCTTTTCTTTTCTTTTTTTAATCAGGTTCAGTATAATTGGATTTATGTTGAGTATTTGATCCACTTGGACTTGAGTTTTGTGCGGGGTGATAGATATGGATCTATTTACATTCTTCTTCATGTTGACATCCAGTTATGCCAGCACCATTTGTTGAAGATGCTTTCTTTTTTCCAATGTATATTCTTTGCTTCTTTGTCAAAAGCCAGGTGCTCATAGGTGTGTGAATTAATGTCAGGATCTTCAATTCAATTCCATTGATTCTCATGTCTGTTTTTATGCCAGTACTAAGCTGTTTTATTCCTGTAGCTCTATAGTAAAGGTTGAAGTCAGAGGTAGTGATGCCTCCTGAAGTTCTTTTATTGAACAGGATTGTTTTGGTGATCCTGAGTTTTTGTTGCTATTTTTCCATATGAAGTTGAGTTCTTTCAAGGTCTATGAAAAATTGTGTTGGGATTTTGATGGGAATTGCATTGAATATGTAGATTGCCATTTTGACTACTCAAGCAATAGTGGAGAGGGTGCCTAAACCAACCTTACCCTGTAATCAAATTGATGACCACCCTAATTGTCATTATAGAATCTTCATCCAGCAAGTGAACAGAAGCAGATGCAGAGATCCAAAGCAAAGCAGTGGGTTGAGGTCCCAGTATAGTCAAAGGGGCGAGGGAGATTTTATGAGCAAAAGGGTCAAGATCATGATAAGGAAACTCACAGAGACAGCTGACCTGGGCTACTAGGAGCTCACTGACTCTGAACTGATATCTGGGGAACCTACATAGAATTTAACTAGGCCCTCTGAATGTGGATGACAGGTGAATGACGTGGGCAGTATATGGGGCCTCTGGTAATGGGACACAACTTTACTCCTGGTACATGAGTTGGCCTCTTAGAGCCTAGTCTTACAGAGAAACACCTTGCTCAGCATTCATACTGGGGCGCGCGTGGGGGGGGGGGGGGCTGGTCCTATGGCAACTGCATTAACTCACCCTGGGAGTCCTTACCCTGTCTGAGGAATGAATGGGAGGATGGAATGGGAAAAAGCTGGGGATGGTGGTGAGCAGAAAGAGGCAAAGGAGAAGGAACAGTAGTGGGTATGTTAAAAAAAAACAAAAACAAAAAACTTTTAAATAAAAAAAAATGATACTTAAAAAGTAGATGAATGAAATAACATGTAAACTGTATTACTCAATGAACTACACTACAGATTCCACACTGAGAATTTTGCTTGTTCTGTTTTTTGTGTGGATGGTTGGTCTGCTTTGCTTTGCTTTGCATTGTTGGCTGTTTGGTTGGTTTGGGATTATTCTTTTAAATTTTGTTTTAGAAAGAGGTTTCAAGGGCAGAGGAGAGATTCAAGGGGACAGGGAGATAAGTGGGATTGGGATGCATAAAGTGAAACTCACAAAGAATTAATAAAAAAAGGTTTTGAGAAAAGAAAAAGAATAAAAATCTGTACTCTGCTAAATAAGAAAGTCTAAAATAAATGTACATTTCCTTGATAGGCACCACTTACCAAAGTTAAGTCAAGATTAGGTAAACAATTTAAATGGTCCTATATAAACCCTAGATAGAAGTGCAGTCACTAAAAGTCTCCCACCACTAAAAGCCTAGAGCCAATATTCCTCAAATCAGTTGGCAAAATATAAAATATACAATACAAATACAAAAAGAACCAGAAGGAACATAGTCCAACTTGTTTTACAAGGCACAGTTACCCTGATGCCCAAACCAGATAAAGACATAACATCAAAAACAATTCTAGAAAAAAAATTTCAATAAAATATTGGAAACTGAATCCAAGAACACATCAACAAGATCATCCACCACAATCAAGTAAGTTTTATCTCACAGATACAGGGGTGATTCAAACTTAATCCACTATATAAGCAAACTGAAAGACAAGAACCACATGTGAAAGTTTGAAAGAAAATGCCATCCAAAGAGAATAGTAGTATTAGGTGTGGCCTTATTGGAGTAGGTATGGTTTTGTTGGAGGAAATATGTCACTGTGGAGGCAGGCTTTGAGTTCTTCTTTATGCTCAAGATACTTCCCAGTGTTTCAGTTCACTGGAAGATGTGGGACACTCAGCACCAGCTCTGCCTACAGCCCACCATGTCTCACCATGATGATAATAGACTAAACTTCTGAAAATGTAAGACACCACATAAAATGTTTTTCCTTTAGAAGAGTTGTTGTGGTCTTGGTGTTTTCTCACAGTAATACAAACTCTAACTAAGATACTATATGATCATCTGATTAGATTCAGAAACATCATTTGACAAAATCCAATACTTCTTCATGATAAAAGTCCTTGGGACATTAGAAATTAAAAAAGGCCTGCCTTAACATAACATAATAAATTGATTTACAGTAAGACCACTGCCAATATCAACTTAAATGGAAAAAAGTCAAAGAAATTCAATTAAAATTAGGAACAAGACAAAGTTTTCCACTCTCTTCATAACTAGTCAATGTACTAGTATTTAATGTCTTGGCTACAGCAATAAGACAACTGAAGATAAAGGAGACACAAATTAGAAAGGAAGAATTCAAAACAGAATTGCAGATGATTTGTGATTAAATAAGATGATATGAAAAGACCTTAAAATTCAACAGGTCAAGCAAGTGAAAGACTTGTATGAAAAAAATTTAATTGAAGAAGATAAGAGAAGATGCAAAGATCTTCCATCTTATGGCTCAATAAGATAATAGAGTAAAAATGACCACCTTACCAAAAGTAACCCACTTATCTAATGTAATTCCTATCAAAATCCCAAAATAATTCTTCACAGATACTATAAGGACAATTTCCAGCTTCATAAGAAAACACACACAAAAAAACAGTATGTACAAAACAATCATTAACAATAAAAGAACTGCCTGAAATATCACTATCCCCAACCTCAAATTGTACTACACAGCTAAAGTAATAAAAATAGTATGGTATTGGCACAAAAAACAAATAGTGTCCCGCGCCCACTTCTCGCCCGCAAGAAAAGGCACGGCACACGTAGGATCCTTCTGCAGAAAAGCTTTAATGCTCCTTGAGGGAGAGCATCAGCTTACATAAAATGGAGACCCTGAGGTAGGGAAAGCCCAGCCCTTATATAGGCCAAAGACCTCCGCCTTGGACGTGTCACCTCTCTATAGGCTGCAGCTCATCATCCCACATGACGTCACAAGAGAGGCGGAGAGACCAGTCTCGGAAAATTAGCAAAGGCATGCGCCCTTGCCTTGATTACTGACTCAGGCCCTTGCCTTGATTACTGACTCAGGCCCTTGCCTTGATTACTGACTCAGGCCCTTGCCTTGATTACTGACTCAGGCCCTTGTCTTGATTACTGACTCAGGAGGGTTGGCCAGCACCGGATATTGGCACCATCTTGAGGGGCTGGGGCCAGCGGCTCCCAACAAAATAGGTTAATTAGAAGGATTAAACTGAAGATCTGAACATAAAACTATACACTTACTAAAATAAAGAAGGCAGAAATGCACACTGTAAAAAAAATACATCTTCAACAAATTTAGCTGGTCAAACTGGATAAGTACATGTAGAAAGAAGGTAAATAGACCTATACTTACCACTCTGCAGAAATCCATGAAAGACCTCAACGTAAAACCAGGTAACACCAAACCTAATAGAATAGAAAGTGAGACATAATCTTGAATTCATTGGCACACATATACACACTCACACACCCATACAACAACAAAAACCTGTCTGAACAGAACACCATTAGCATAGTGTCATTTGGATATAATTGAGTCCCATAATCTCATAAAGAGTGGTACTATTAGGAGGTGTGGCCTTGTTGAAGTAAGTGTACCCTTGTTGGAAGAAGTGTATCACTGCAGTGGTTGGCTTTAAGGTCCCCTATGTTCAAGATAAACCTACACTGGGTGTCTTAGACCACTTCCTGTTGCCTGAAACTCATGGTATAGGACTCTGAAATACTTCTGGAGCAGCATGTCTACCTACATGCCAACATGTTGCACCACAATGATAATAAACCTTCAAAAATATAAGTCAATGCTATGAATTGTTTTTCTTTATAAGAATTGTTGTAATCATGGTGTTTCTTCACAGCAATAGAAAACCCAAGACATACAGGCAATAAGTTCACCAATTAATAAGTTCCCTTGCTTGACCTGTAGGGAGATTATATTGTTCCATTGTAAATAATTGTCCCTGCCTATGAGTTTAATAAAAAGTGCTGATTGGCCAAAGGCAGACAGGAAGTGTGAGCAGGGCTAGTAGACTAAGAAGACTCTAGGGACAGGCAGAACAGAGCAGAATGCCAGTGAGAAGCCAGAAAATGCAAAGGACAACTATGCTGCTCTGAGAAAAAGTACTGAGCCAAGCCACATGGTTGAACAGGATAAGAGTCATGGATTAGATTAAGGGTAAAAAGTTAGCAAGTTATATGCCTGGGCCTTAGGCCGATCAGCCTAAAACTATTGCAAGCATCTGTGTGTCTCTGCAGGTCTGTGGGTCTAAACCTTGAGGCTAGGACTGAAAGTCTGGGCCAGAAACCTCATACTACAGGGACCTCATGAAACCGAAAAGCTTTTGGGAAAACAAGGCCTCCATTATTCTGACCAAGCAGCAACCTATAGAAAGTGAAAAGATTTCTTTTAACCAACTTTACATCTGATAGAGAGCTAATTTCTAAAATACATAACCAACTCAAAAAACTAGAAAATAAGAAAATAAATAACCCAATCTTAAACTGGAGTGCAGAACTAAACAGAGAATTCTCACAAAGGAAAGTCAAATGGCTGTGAAACATTTAAAAATATGTTCAACATCCTTAGTCATCAGGGAAATTCATATCAAAACTACTTTGAGATTACATATTATATCTGTCAGAATGACTAAGATCATGCTTTCAAGGACACGGAATAAAAGGAGCATTTATCTATTCATTTCTGGTGGAAACACAAACTTGTACAGCTACTATAGAAATCTGTGTGGCAATTCATCAGAAAGATGGGTATCAATCTACCTCAAGACACAACTTATACCCTCTTGGACCCAAAGGACACTTATTCTACCATATATACACTAATTATCTAAACTATTGTCATTGCTGATATATTCACAATACTCATAAATTGAAAACAACATTAATGTCCCTTAACAAATGAATGGTTAAAGATAATGGAATATTACTCATCCATTGAAAAATAAAATCATGAAATTCACAGGTAAATGAATGGAACTAGGGAAAAAAATCATTCTAAATAAGGTAACCAAAAAAAGACAAGTATGGCATACATTCACTTATATGTGGATATTAGCTGTTAAGTCCATCATAAGCATCGGCTTGTGGAGAACAATACAGGTCAGGTACAGAGCAATGGACTAGGGGAAGGGTAAGATAGAACTCACATAAAAGTGAAATTGAATATGTCACTACTCTAGAGGCTGTGGGACTTTGGAGAATGGAGCCAACTAAAGTCTCATGCAATAGCTAACTTTATTCAGAACTTCAGACAATTTATACTCTGAGGGTCAAAAAGTGAGTAACGTTCTCATGAGTTCAACCAGTATACAATGACAGGAACAATCCACATGTGGCAAAACATAGTTTTCCACAAAGGCATACAAAGGATAGCTTAAACATTTACTTTAATAACAACAGCAAGGGGTGAGTAATCTGAAGTAAGCCCACTCCTATTTCCTAACCTTGGAAAAGCGTGAAAACACATTCTAAGAACAATTCCATGTTTTTAATAAACTGAGGTCACAAAACTCTCATTGTTTCTTGGAGTACTCTCACAAGCACTCAGAATTCTTCTCACATGACTCTATTCTTGGACCACATTCCAAGAAGAATAGTTCTGAATGGATGCAGAGGTACTGAAACTGGAGGCTCAAATGTGGAGGGAGGGTGGTAAAGAGAGGAAGAGGGGAGAAAATATATGGAGAGCCAGAAAAAAAAAATAAGGTCCATTTGAGAGGTAGTATGGAAACCAAATCCAGTAGAAGATTACTAAAATGTGTACATACTCTGAAGAGATTCTAATTAAATGACTAAATGACAAGGAGAGATAACACCAAATGGGCATTTCTTTTGTCATCAAATAAAATTTGCAATAGTGGGAATGGGTTGCATCTAATTGAGTTGTTGGTTAAAGCTTTACATGTAAACCCTTGAGTAGCCCAAGTTATTGCCAAGGCTATATAGCTGGCCCTTCATAAACTAATGAAAAGTCCCCTTGTGCTGAAGATAATACCTAAATAACTCATTTAACATACAGAAGTCCAATTGATGCTTACATAGAACCTTCATCCCTGATTAGGCAAATGAGTGAGTCTCTGTTTTATCTGTTTCTTATGCCTTTTGGGAATCTTTTCCTTTTGCTCATTTTTTTTTCTATTCTGAAGTGTATGTTTCTGTTTCATTTTATTTTATTTTGCTATTATTCCTTTGAAGTCTGTTTAATTTCCAGTGAGTGACAGAAAGGTACGGAAGGGGAGATGGGGAGAAACTTGGACAAGTAGTGCAACCAAGGAACACTATGAGCAAGGAGGCTTGGCAAGGTTGGATGCCTGAGAAGGGACAGAATGAAGAGGAGGTAGGTATGGAACCTAGTAGGGTGGAGAAAGGGGCAGAGGATCCCAGCTGTGCAGGAGAGAGCTGGCTGCTTCATGGATAGGCTGTAGTCATAAAGTAGTGTGCCTGCCTGTTTTCTTCATTTCCTCTCCCAACTATCATCGCATGAGGTGGAAACTTGTATCACTTGCTTTTCTTATTCAAAGTATGCAGTTTGTGAAAGATTCAGTTTAAAAATGAAGCAAGATATAAAAGTGATAACACCTGAAATTGAGAGGAGCTACAGAGAACAGAGCTGAGTCCTGACAGCCTCCCAGGCTGGGGGTTGACCAGGGACTAGCAATGAAAGGTAAGACAGAGAATTCCAGTTGGGCTCAGGAAGAGGATGCCTAAGTGTGGAGCTGAACATGCAGCTGCAGCCTCTCTTAAGTTCCAGACTCACTCATTCAACTGCTTGTTCCTTTCAAGAAGTGTATCCAGGTACTTGCAATGAATGTGCCAGAAGTGTAAGATGGTGAGAAAAATTAGGTATTATGCTGAAAACCTAGCAGGGAAATACAGGCAAATCAAATAGTCACAAAGAAGGGGGAAAGTGATGTGGGAATGCCCTTCTTTATGCTGTGAATCTCAATCTTTAAATAAAGGAGCTGTATTGGGTCATGGCGGGCACCATAGAAGAAGTGGGAGGAGAAATCAGTTTAGGTAGGAGAAGCAGGGCGGAGTCAGAGGCAGATCGAGCCAGCCGCCCAAGGAGCAACATGTAAAGAACACGGGTGAGCTACGGGCCGGGGCCATGTGGCCCACAGATTAATAGAAATGGGTTGATTTAAGATGTAAGAGCTAGCTAGCAATGTGCCTGAGCCATAGGCCAAACAGCATGAAGTTAATAGAAGCGTCTGAGTCGTTTCTGGGGGCCTGGGCGGTGGTGCGCAGATAAGCAGTCCCGGCGGCAGGTCTGTGGGTCCCGGATCTTTGGTGCAGGGGACCCAGAAACCCACTACAACAGGAAATGCTTAGAAGAAAAATAGAGGAAAACCAAATAGGATTGTTGTAGGGGGATTATGTTATTCCATTGTAAATAATTGTCCAACCCACTGATTTAATAAAAAGTGCTGATTGGCCAAAGGCAGACAGGAAGTGTGGGTGGGACTACCAGACTAAGAAGACTCTAGGAACAGGCAGAACAGCAGAATGCCAGAGAGAAGCCAGAAGAAGCAGAGGACAGCTATGCTGCTCTGAGAAAAGGTACCAAGCCGCATGGCTGAACAGGGTAAGAGTCATGGGTTAGATTAAGGGTAAAGAGTTAGCAAGTTATATGCCTGGGCCTTAGGCCGATCAGCCTAAAACTATTGTAAGCATCTGTGTGTCTCTGCAGGTCTGTGGGTCTGCAGGTCTAAACCTTGAGGCTAGGCCCGAAAGTCAAGGCTAGAAACTTCCTACTACAGATTGTGAACAAAACTCCCTAAGGCTTGACAATCAGAAACCTAAGGCAGTCTTCCCCCAATTGACATAAATATGCCAGAACCAAAGAGCAAAGATTCCAAGACAAAGAGTATCCTCTTCTTTGAATATCCCAAACAAAACTCAGGTTGCAACTAATGCCCAGTGAGATTTAGAAGAATAGGACCAAATGGAACCTTCAAGGCATGGTTATATCAAGAAGGCTAAACAGCTGTTACTGTATGAACCTCTCTAGAATGTTTTTGTTGCTAAGCCTCTTTTGTTCTCTCTCCTGGACATACTTTAGCAACATGCTGCCTGGTGTCAGATTTGTTGGCAGAGAATCTCTACCAACAAGGGAAATTTCACCACATACAGTCCCTATATTGTGGTCTGATATTCTGAATCACCCTAAGAAGATACAAGAGATTTCCACAAAGAAACATTTAATACAGTGCAAGACAATACAAGGGGAAGGTGGGGGGAGGAAGATGCTCAGGACCATAGAAGAGATGTAGGAGCTAAACTGTGACTCCCAAATTTCAGTTGAAGCAAATATTTAAGAACAAAAGTCACAAACATTTGTTGTTAAGTTATACTTACAAATTTCAACAACTAAGAATAAAAGATTAGGGACTTTCCTTAAGTGTTCCGTTATTGTCAAATCAATGTACAATCCAAGATTTTCAGTCAAACTAGTCAGATTCATTTGTTATTTCTGTACTTAAGAACATCCATAATGTTTCTAGAGAAATAAAGATGCACAACGAATACTTCTATGATTTAGGAATAAGATGGATCAGCTACTGGAAGGTTTCCAGCTTCCCTAGAGCTAGGAAATTGAACATTGTTTTACCCTATGACTAAAATAGAGTTTGAAATCAAAATGGCAGTACTTAACAAAAGTGCTTTTTACCTGTTCCTAACATTCCCCTTCTGTCTTGTGAGTAATGAGATGAATCTTTCTCTATGGACTTGAATAAGGTGTTGTAATGTGCCTATGTGATTTTGAACAAAGCATGCAATAGCATTGATAACACAGGGGACAAACAATATAACAAGGAACAAGAGAGTTAGGGGACCTATCAAACTTGTATCAAGGATTGCCAACCAAGGGGACCAATTGAAAAGTGGTTCATACCAATTAGTCTGCCTTTTTTTTTTTTTCTCCTCCCTAGTGAGGAGATTTTCTTTAGCAATTAAATCGGACCTGAGTTTTGAAAAGAATGGAGGGGGCCTTGTAAACATTATGTCATGGAGTTATATCCTCTATATAACGGTTTGAAGTTTTTATTTTGCTTTACCAGGAAGAGGGCAAAGAGAAGGAGTAGCATTCAATCCTCACCAGATCTAGGCTTAATTTAGTTAAGATCACCTTTGTTTTGTCCTAGTCAACAAGTTTTGTTTACTCTTCCTGAACTATCTCAGAAATATCGGCATATAAGCAACAGATCTCCACCAAAGATAATGCACCTTTGACCTAAAATTTTTAGCCTGTTATGGGGGAAGGGATAAAATACTCTCTACTGTACCTACTTCCAGCTGAAATTGGGCCATTGATTGTCAGGGCCAGGAAGACTGAAAGGTTAGTCAATGGTTAGGTGGGCAATGGGACTTTTATCAGAAGCATCTGATGAGATGTTTTAGGTAAAGAGACAGAAAGCAATTGCATTGGCTGGACTGGTTCAGATCAGCTTCCAGCAAGTCCCAAGCTCAGCAGTTTGCAGTCCATAGATGATCCCTGGGTAGTATCTGTTAAATCTGCTGAGACAAATATATACTAAGAGCAGTAGTTAAAATTTAAGGGCCTTAAAATAAAACCTTATATTTGAAACTTTTACTTATGTGAAATCCATTTGACCGGTGGCAGGTGGATCCAAGTCTTTTTCTTGAAGCTCACATGAAATTTTAATGTATCAAATGAGATAATAATTCTAGATATATTAACATTTCATTTTACTGAAGTCTATATTGTAAAGATCAATTAACATGTTTCTGTAGAACATCTGGACCAGATTTACATGTGGGAGATTATGTTATTACATTGTAAATAATTGTCCCACCCACTGGTTTAATAAAAAGTGCTGCAGGAAGTGTTGGCTGGGCTACCAGACTAAGAAAACTCTGAGAACAGGAAGCACAGAGCAGAATGCCAGAGAGAAGCCAGAAGAAGCAGAGGACAACTATGTTGCTCTAAGAAAAGGTATTGAGCCGCATGGCTGAACATGATAAGAGTAATGGGTTAGATTAAGGGTAAAGAGTTAGCAAGTTGTATGCCTGGGCCTTAGGCTGAACAGCCTAAAACTATTGAAAGCATCTGTGTGTCACTGCGGGTCTGCGGGTCTTAGGGTCTGCGGGCCTGCAAGTCTGCAGGCCTAAACCTTGAGGCTAGGCCCAAAAGTCTGGGCCAGAAACCTCATACTACATTTACACTTTGGAAACATAGAAAAAAAATGTATAGCTTTGGGTTAGCTTGATGAAAATCACCTTTAGAACCAGGTGGTTGTGGCACTTGGGAGGCAAAAGCAGGTGGATCTCTGAGAGTTCAAAGCCAATCTGATCTACATACCTAGTTAAATGATAGCCAGAGTGATTGCACAGAGAAACCTTGTCTTAAAAAAAAAAGAAGAAGAAAGAAAAAAATCATCTTGGTCTATACTTAGAAGACAGCCAAGGAAATTTAAAATCTTCAACTTATGACTGAATAGTTAGTAGTAAGATTATTCAGTTTATCTGAACTCCATTTTATTAATGTTAAAACTTTGAACCTCTGAAATCTCAATGTAACAATATACTTCAAGTGAGGTTTGAAAGTCATGCAGGGTGTATAAAATTAATGTTTAAGACCAATTGTCCTGTCAAGCTTTTATGTTTCTTTGACTACTAAGGGAACATACTGAGAACCTTAACCAGAAAAAAGCTAACATGCTTGCTCTTAAGGCCAATTCTAAGGTTCTCTGCAATTTCTTTCCATTTCCTATTTGTAATGTATCATGCTTACTAGCATTTAACATTTTATGTATGAACCAATTTAATTATTATTATCTTATCTCCAAGTATTATTAGAAAGTGATATTTATGAGACAAAACTATGTGCCAAAGAACCAATGCCTTTAAACTCTTTTCTTGCCTTCTAATCAATCACTTATCAGAGACAGAAATAGTTATTATGTTCCTTTGGTGAAAAGTTACATCTGAAATCTGCTTATTCTTTAACATGAAGCTTCTGAGTATGACAAGCTTCTTTTCTTAACAAGAGACCTAGTAGATTTAACTAATAAAGTGACTAATGAACTAACAAGGTGGCTGCAGCCTTGAGAGGAGGAGCTAATTGCCTGTTACTGCTCAGTTGACAAAAGTGCAGTTAGTTTAGCCGTCAATGTGATCAGAGACTTGAGAAGAATTAACCAAAATGACAGAGACTAGTCCATGGTCCATACCTAGACAGATATCCCAGGCTCCTCTGGACTCCATGGCAATGAGGATTCATTGTCTTCTTGGAGACATTGGGAGTTGCTGCTATGAGCTGAGGGTCTCTATCATGTACGTTTAAATATCTTAAATACTCAGAAAATCCCTGAAACAACCCTTGTTTCTTTTTAGTTATTTATTTTAGGCTATCCCTTGAGGAAAAAAAAAAGCTAGATACATTTTTTCCTGTATTTGATTAAATTACTATTTAGCATGCCTCTTACAAATATAGTTCTGAACATTTCAAGGTGTAATAATCTTTAACAGTTTACAGTGTTAGCCATAAAAAATGACAATTTCTGAATTGAAGCTTTTTCAAGTATCAATATAATACTTTTAACTCATGAACATAATCTACAAGAAGACAGAATTTTCCTGATCCTTACTACATAGTGTACCATTATAGAAAATAACAGTTTCTTGTATGACTCAGTTTACCAAAATAGCTATCTCTTAACAATACTAGAGAAAAACAAGAACATTAGACACATATCTTTAAACCAGTTTTTTTAAGTTAAAATAAACCTTAAGCTAGAAGAGGCATTCTTTAAACCAGTGGTTTTTAAGTTCTTCGCCACACTGTTTACATCATTGTTTTACTGTATCCCAAGGTAGAAATATCCCAATTTCTGTTACTTAGCAGTTGTGGCCCTGACTTTATTTAGTTGGCCAGTGACTACATTGGATGTTTTATATTCCAGTGCAGTCTGAAGCCTTTTTTAGGATGAGCCTTTAAGCATAAAAACCATATTTTAGGTTGGCATATTTCAGTTAATAATCACAGTCAGAAGCAGAAGTAAATGAGTTGAAAAGAAAAGTTAACAAATTTGACTATTTGCCCAGATCTATAGACATTGCTGTAAAAGGTCCTTGTTTCTGGGATTACATATGTAGCCTTCTGATTATGAACCCTGTGTTAAAGTTCTGAGTTCACCTTTAGTTACTAACATAGATTTTTAACTATACCCAGTAAGCTTGTAAGCCAATAACTCTTTAGTTACTGTGGGCTTGCTCCTTATGCCAGTCAATGTTTTGACCCAGAACATGGAGACTTTAAAAGCAAGTATAGGTGTGAAAATGGGTGGGGCCACAAGTCAGTTCCTTAGCCAGCCCTTCAGTGAAACAGACCAACATAAAACAACTTTAACATTATCCATACTCAATTGGCATTTGAATACCTATTACATTCGATTCAAAGTCCAAAATGCCCAGAAATAAAATCTAAGCCCAGGTGACTGACTGCTACAGTAACAGCTGAACTGTAGCCGAGACACATAGAACATAGCAAAATCATACATTCAAGACTAGTCAGACACGAACATACAGTGGCCACATTTTAGCACTCATACATTACCAAAAAAAAAAAAAAAAAAAAAAAGTTCTTACTTCGTCCAGCTATAATTTCAAGGAGGAGTATTTTGCTATTTATTGGGTCCATTTTTCATGGACACCAGAGAAAGCTATCCATCAGCCCAAGTACTGAATTCTGCAACCATATACTGTCATTGAATTATTTCAGGTTGCAGCTCTGAGTGGTAGTACTTGGCTTAAGTGAACTGCAGTTCAGCACTTTTTAGTTTTTATAAAGGAGTTGCTATGGAAGTAACAACAAAAAAAAAACCAACAATAACAACAGACACACTATGACAGACAAAGGCAGACCACAATGTCCAGGACAATCAATAGAGTAGGAGAGTAGATGGGAGAGAATCAGATGTCTCAATAGCAAGACTCAGAGACCTCACTGCTTTATCAGTAAGGCCCAAGAAGCAGATGAAGCATCATTCCTGGAAAGACTGTATCTCCTGGAATGTTGGCTTTCTCTTAGAAATTCTCAAAATGTTCCAAGACAAAGTCTAGGGGTGTAGGGGAAGCTGAAGGAGCTTGTCCCATGATCTTAAAATATGAAACAAGACAGAGAAGCAAATCCACAAACAAAACTGACAGTAAGGGACAGATGGACAAGACACACAGAAACACTTAAGGGAGGCACAAAAGCAGAACCAGAAAAGAATTGGGACATCTTTTATCATCCTCTGACCTTGGAAAGTTTATCCTTTGGGTCTCAGATAGGTTCTAACCAGAAACCAAAATGTTAGCTTACTTCTGAAGTTCCAAAAGACTGAAAACCAGTCCCAGATACTGCCAAATATGCTTTAGGGTCCTTTTTGCCTCTTCACACCTAAGCCTTGAACTTCATAGTCTCCACAGCCAGGAGTTAACTGGGTCTTTATTATTTATAAAGGACAAAGTCTGGGATATTCAGTTACAGCAGCAAAAATACAGCATGAGGAATGGAACCCAAGCCCATCAATGTATATGTCTACATCCCTGGAAGTTAGAGTTAATCCACTGAAGTTTACCTCCACCCAACCCTCTCATTACTTCTTGTCTCCAAACTACACTCTGCCCTTCATTCCACCTCTCCTGACAGCCATGTTGGTTCTTTACACAAATCTAGTCAAGTTTCTCATTGCTTTCAGCAGAGTACAAAATCCTTATAGTATTTCTCCATGGGAATTCTCTCTGTGTTTACTCTCCAGAGACTTTCTAATTTCTTAAAAACCTTGTGTTATATCATAGTGTTACCCATTTGTTTTTCTATCTTCTGACACAGCTATCTAAGGACAGGGCAAGAAATGTGTTCTAAAGTTGTAGGTATGTGTGCCTGTGCCCAGATTCCATGAGCTTACTGAAAGTCTATCACATCCTCACTTTATTATCTGCTCTGTGGACTTTATGACTCCATACAAGTTTTTGCAGCATTTACTGAGCCCCTAGTTAGTGTTTGGTAACAACAAAATATAACATATATAACAAAATAGCCATCAAGAAAGAATTACAGTTATAATATCTAGTCTATTTGTATTTAGCAAAATTAAAGAAAATACTCTTTTATCATCTACCTTATCTTTATAAATCTAAAGTTTCATATCCTATATACCTTTCAAATGACTAAGAAAAATTGTACCTATAACTATCTAATCTTCAACTACATCAAAGACCACAGAAGGATATATTTACCCAAGTAAACCAGAAGTGCAAGCAACTTCTAAAATCTAGAAAGGACAGAGATGACGCCTATCTACATAGACGGTCACCTAAGGAACACAGGTGAACCACAAGCCACATGGCAGACAGATTAATAGAAATGGGTTGATTTAAGATGTAAGAGCTAGCTAGCAATGTGCCTGAGTCAAAGGCCAAACAGCATGAAGTTAATATAAGCATCTGAGTCATTTCTGGGAGCCTGAGCATCAGCGGCGGGTGACTAAGGGGTCTGACATGGCAGGGTCTGGGCCTCTGGCTGCCCAGGACCAAGAAATCACACTACTACAGATGGCGTCCAATGTAGATTGAATATCCACTTAATGCCTAAGAAAGTTTAAAAAGGGTTTTATCAGAAACTGAGCAAAGGCAGCTTCTAAATTGTATATATGAAGCAGGTCATTGTACAAAGAAAGCGTGGCATCCGGGTAACATTCATAATGGCGCCAGTGGACTGGCGACAAGGAGTGTAAGCTGCAATCAGACCAGTTCCTGAAATCTCACAGAAAACTCAGTAGCATGTGTTTAATTTTTGATTTCTGTTTATTTTGAACAAAAATGAAACAAAGACAGTTTCTTAGTAGCAGCATTTTCTTGGGTGTGCTCTGTTTGCTGGCCATGAACAGAGACGCGGTCCCTTTAAGAGAACTTACTGATTCAGCTGTATCTGCAAAAACTATGTGGCAAGAGAGTGAGAGTATTTTAAAAAGCTCTTCTAGTTAAAAAATGACTAAGGATTCACAATAAAACAGATTCAGATAAAAAAAAAAAAACCCTGTAAACGGGTTACAATGTGTATAAAAGGTACATAGGCTTCAGAGAGAAAAGAGAAAAGGTAGAGAAAGTCTTTAAAAAGAGATATAGAGTAATAAAAATATAATAAGCCATGTAAAGATGGAAAATAGACACAAAATCTGAATTTGGGTTGTTATTGTGTTTTCTTTTAATTTTTTAACTGTTAAAGAGCTAACTGCAGAAAGACAATGGATTGCTAATGCAAAGGCTACCAAGTTAAACAAGAATATATATTTTAAAGGTATTTTGATTTTGGAATTTGTGTCTAAGGATTTAATGCTTTGAAAGAGTTCTGCTTTTGTTTCCACAGAAGATGAGAACCTGTGGATTGCTTCCAGGCAAATATGGTTTCATCAACCAAGACCCCCTAAAAAAACCTCTGATGGGAAGAGATGGCCATATCAGCTTCAGGGCTGCAGATTATGATCCAGTCTCAAGAATTCATGAGATTTTTAATGCCCCTTAATCAGCAGGAAGTAGTAATAGAAAACTATGCCCAAATTCCCCAAATGTTGTTTCTAAATGTTTGTTTTCATTATAAATGGTTAATGGTAATAGTTAATCGCTTTCTAAGAAGAAAAGGGGGATATGGTATATGAATGATTTTTAAAAATTAGATTATTAAATTTACTTAGATCAGGAAATCAGCTGATAATCTTGAAATGTTTTACATTGGTATGGATTTTGGTTTATTGATACAAACTTATGGTCAATTCTCTTATGCTGTATGCATTTTTCTACTCTTGTTTAAGATATGATGTTTATGTAACTGTTTTAAAATTGTAATGTGTAATTAAGAAATGAAGGTTAATAGTCACCCTTGATAGTTAGGTTAGTTAGGCTTTTTAGGTATACAAAGATATATTTCAATTGGGTAGGTAACCTTCAAATACTTCTAAGACCTACAGAATATGGCATTTAAAATGTTTTAAGAATTTAAGCTTTTCTGGACAGTGAGACAGGTCTGCTCCTGGCAGCACCAATTTACTTCAAGAGAAAAATGGGCATCGAAAAAACTCTGTATGGAGTCTACTTTCTTTGTGGCATTGGTTAGCCAGTGGATAAGAACCTGTTCTTGCCTTGACTGCTTGACAGTATGCTGTCTAAACTAGACATGCAGATTCCATAAGAAGGTGACCTCTGAACTTTGATAGAATAAGCCGAGATGGTCATTCAGGTTCCTGCTTTGCAGAGAAAACTGTCAGACATCCTTCAGGACTCGAGGAGAAACAACTGATGAATGGCAGAGCAGATTTCCTGCTCCACTGAGATGAAAAGAGACTTTGAGCCTGTTGGCTGAGGATGAATGCCCCAACTTTATAAAAGAACATTGGGTGAACTGTCCAGGCAGATAGGTGTCATTTCTAGATTTTGGAAGTTGCTTGCACTTCCAGTTTACTTGGGTAAATATATCCTTCTGTGGTCTTTGATATAGTTGAAGATTGGATAGTTATAGGTATAGTTTTTCTTAGTCATTTGAGGGGTATGTTGCATATGAAACTTTAGATTCACAATGATAAGGTAGATGATAGTGTTTTCTTTAATTTTGCTAAATACAAATAGACTAGAAATTGTAACTGTAATTCTTGTTTGATAGCTATTTTATTGTATGTAATTTTGCTATGTTAAAATTGAAACCTTTCTTTTTGATTAGACAGAAAGGGGGAGGTGATGTGGAAATGGCTTTCTGTATGCTGTGAATATCAATCTTTAAATAAAGGAGCTGTTTTGGTCCATGACAGGCACCATAGAAAAAGCAGGAGGATAAATCAGAGCATAGTTAAGAGAAGCAGGGCGAAGTCTGGGGGACCAAGCCCAGAAGCCCAAAGGAGCAACATGTAAGGAACACAGGTGAGCCACGGGCCACGTGGCAGACAGATTAATAGAAATGGGTTGGTTTAAGATGTAAGAGCAAGCTAGCAATGTGCCTGAGCCGTAGACCAAACAGCATAAAGTTAATATAAGTGTCTGAGTCATTTCTGGGGGCCTGAGCATCAGCGGCGAGCTGATAAGGTATCTGGCATGGCAGGGTTTGGGCCTCTGGCCTCCCGAGACCAAGAAACCACACTACTACACACTGCAATTCTTAACACCTATGCCCCAAATGCAAGAGTACCTGCATTTGTTTATTAAAACACACACACACACACACACACACACACACACACACACACAAAACAACAAAAAAAACTTAAATCACATATAACCCTAACCTTACACATTCATTGTTGGAGACTTCAAGACTTCAATACCAAAGAATCTTGGTCAGGTAGGTCATCCAGATAAAAAATTAAACAGAGAAATAATGGAGCTAATAGAAACTATAATTCAATTAGGTCTAACAGACATCTATAGAACATTTCACTCAAACACAAAAGAATATACCTTTTTCTCAGCAACTCAAGGAATCTTCTTCAAAATTAATAATATACTGGGTCACAAAGCAAGTTTTAACAGATACAAGAAAATTGAAATAATCCTCTGTACCCTATCAGATTACTATAGTTTAAACCTGAATTTTAATCAGATTACCATAGATTAAAGATGGATTTCAACAACAGAAACATAAGAAAGCCTAAAAATTCATGGAAACTAAACAAATCTCTACTGAATCACTATTGAATAAAGAAACAAATAAAGATGGAAATTAAAGAATTTCCAGAATTTAATTCAATAGCCACAAATGACATAAAATATTTTGGTGTAACTGTAATCAAGCCAGGGAAAGACTTGCATGGCAAAAACTCCAAGTCCTTGAAGAGAAAAAATGAAGAGGATATCAAAAGATAACAGAACCATATGTTCATGGGTTGATAGGATTAACATGGTAAAATGGTCATTTTACCAAACACAAGTTATAAATTCAATGCAATCCCCCATCAAAATTCTAACACAATTCTTTACGTACTTTGGAAGAACAATACTCAGCTTTATATGGAAAAATTAGGATTGCTAAAACAATCCTGTACAGTAGAAGAACTGCTGGAGGTCCCACCATCTCTGATTTCAGGCTGTACTTCAAAGCAATAGTAATAAAAAAAATGCATGGTATTGGCATAAAAAACAGACATGTTGATCAATGGAACTAAACTGAAGATTCAGATGTAAATACCTACAGAAACCAATATTTTATAAAGAAATCAGAAAGATACAATGAAAAGATGGCATCTTCAACAAATGATGCTCGTCTAACTGGATGTCAGAATGTAGAATAAAAAAATAGATCCTTTTTAGTTATCCTGCACAAAATTAAAGTCAAGGGGATCAAAGACCTCAACATAAAACTGGAAACACTGAACCTGATAGCAGAAAAATTAGAGAATAGCCTTGAATTCTTTGGCATAGAAGACAGCTTCCTGAACAGAACCAAGGTATGAAGATCAACAATTAATAAATGGACCTCATGAAATTGGAAAGCTTCTATAAAGCAAAGGACACTGTCAAAAGGACAAAACAACAGCCTACAGAATGGGAAAAGATCTTCATCAACTCCACATCTGGCAGAGTGCTGATTTCCAAGATATGTAAAGAATTCAAGAAAGTAGACATCAACAAACCAAATAATCCAATTTAAAAATGGGATACAGATCTAAATATAATTCCAAACAGAGGAATCTCAAGTGGCCTAAAAGCACTTAAAGAAATGTTGGACATCCTTAGCCTGCAGGGAAATGAAAATCAAAGCTACTCTGACATCCCATCTTATACACATTAGATCAATAACACAAGTGACAGACAGCTCATGTTCATAAATATTTGGAACAAGGGGAACACTGCTCCCTTTCTGATGGTGGTGTAAACTTGTATAACCACTTTGGAAATTAATATAATAGTGTATCAGAAAATTGTGAATTGACCTACTTTAAGATCCTGCAATACCTGGACATCTACCCAAGGGACACTTTAGGGTACCACAAGGACATTTTGTCAACTATGTTCATAGAAACTTTATTTGTAATAGCCAGAAACTGGAAACAACCCAGATATCCATCAACCAAATAATGGATAAAGAAAATGTGGTACATTTACACAATGGTGCATTACTCAGTGGAAAAAAAAAAAAACAATGACATCATAAAATTTTTAGGTAAATGTATGGAACTAGGAAATATTATTTTAGTATGAGGTAACCTAGACCCAGAAAAACAAACATGATATGTACTCACTTATGGGTGGATATTAGTAGTAATGCAAAGGATAACCATGCTACAGTCCACTGATCCAAAGAAATTAAGTAACAAGAAAGGCTCAAGGGGGGACACATGAATCTCACTAAAGGAGAAATAAAATAGATATGACAGGTAGATGGGACTCTTGAGGGGTGTACATGGGAATAAGATGGATCTGGTGAGGAGAGGATGGAGGAGGAGAGTATTGGGAAAAGCTATGGGACAGGCATCTCTGGGATGAGTTAGAAATTTAGTATAATGGGAATTCCCAGGAATCTAGGAGGGTGACCCTAAGACTCCTGGAAGAGGGTAAGGATCCTTAAACGGCATCTCCCATAACCAGACAATACTTCCAGAGGTCAGATTAGTGCTCCAACACAGCCTCATAACCTTGGATTTACAATTTGTCCTGCCTACCTGTAGGGGTATTGTGTTGTTTCATGGTAAATAATTGTCCCACCCACTGATTTAATAAAAAGCGCTGATTGGTCAAAGGCAGGCAGAAAGTGTGGGTGGGGCTACCAGACTAAAAACTCTGAGAACAGGAAGCAGCAGCAGAATGCCAGAGAGAATGCCAGATAAAACACCAAAGAGAAGTCGGAAGAAGCAGAGGACAACTATGCTGCTCTAAAGAAAAGTACCGAGCCACATGGCTGAACAAGAGACATGGGTTAGATGAAGGGTAGAGAGCTAGCAAGTGATATGCCTGGGCCTTAGACTGATCAGCCTCAAATTAATGAAAGCATCTGTGTGTCTCTGTGGGACTGTGGGACTGCGGGTCTGTGGGTCTGTGGGTCTGCAGGTCCTAAACCTTGAAGTTAGACCTGAAAGTCCGGGCCAGAAACCTCATACTACACCTACCAGATCTGCTAGGGCAAAGGTGACAATGAAATTATGGGAGTGGCCAACCAATGAGACCCATACCATGAGAGGGACCCCAACCCTGACAATGCATGGAAGGCCATAATATAGAAGCTGGACGCCCCAGAGACCTAGGACAGAAGCAAAAATGACTAGCAAAAATGTCAATGATATATTCCTAAAGATATTCTGCTATACTTATAGACTGATTCCTAACCCAATTGTCATCAGAGAGGCTTTATCCAGCAATTAATGGAACCAGATGTAGAGACCCACAGGTAAATATTAGGTGGACATTAGGGAATCATGTGGAAAAGGGGAAGGAAGGATTCTGGGAGCCAAAGGGCCAAGCACTCCACAAGAAAATCGAGAAATCTGATGAGGGTTCACAGAGACTAAACTTCCAACCAGAGAACTTGCACAGAACTGACGTAGGCCATCTGCACTTAGAAATAGTTTTTCAGATTGCTCTTCTTGTGGGACCCCTAACAGTGAGAACAGGAGCTTTCTCTGATCCTGTTACCTGCTTTGGAAGACCTTTCCTCCTATTGGGTTTCCTAATTCAGCCTTAATAGAAGAGGAGGTGTGTAGCCCTTCTGCAACTTGATATACCATGGCTGGCTGATATACATAGGAGGCCTGCCCTTTTCTAAAGAGAAAACAGGAGGAGTGGATGGGGAGAGAGTAGAGGCTTTGGAAGAGAGGCTGGAAGAAGAGGAAAGAGAGAGGAAACTATAATTGGGTTGGGGAGTAATTCATTAATTACTTAAAAATTAATTTTAAATCACATATGAAATTTAATTCTCTTATATAACCATAATAAAATGCATGGATATCAGTTTAATAATATATTTTGTTTATCTAGTATATCCCAAATAATGTTATTTTGATATATAATCAATGTTAAAATTAATGTAATTATATACCACTCTTATACCACTAGCATATATCAATTCTGACTAGGCATGTCTCAAGGTATCTTGTGGATAGTGGCTAACACACTGGATGATATTCACACCCAGACTACAGTTTCAAGGGATCCAGGCCAGAGAATACAAAGGTAAGGAAAAAAATAACGTAGAGTTATGAGGTAGACCTCAATTAGAAAGTCACACTTTTACCTGAACATGGAAAGAATGGCTGACTATGGAGCTGGTAGATGAACAGGAGAGCTTCTGGCAAGGAGAACAGTGTGTATGGAAGTCGAAAAGGCCCAGTGAGCTTCAGAGCTGTTCAGGCAGAGACAGACCAGTGAAGGAAGGCCATGGACTCATCACAATCACTTAGACATGTATTTGGCATCAAGAAGGGAAGCTACGGAATCCACCTGCAGCATCCATTCTGTTTCAGGCAGGATGGACTCAAATGAGGTGGCAGCTTCAGATGATGACATCAATGACACCAGCAAGAACAGGTTACAGAGGGTGTGGCCTGATAATAAGGAAGTACACACAAAGGCAATCTCAACTCCTCTCCCCGCCCATTTCTTTCCTTTTCTTCTTTCTGATATGCACAGGTGACAAGAACAAATTTAAATAAAAACATATTAGAAATGTTGTACATGTAAATCTGAACAGTTCTTTTAATAATGAGCTAATTTATCTCTAAAGAAAGTATTAAAATAGAAATACTTTAATCTGAAACACTTATTTTTTTTCACTAGCATGCAATATAACAGGCTTCTTTTAAGTTTTGGAGATTGTTTTGTTTTGATTGTTTTGTTGCTGAGATCCTTAAGCATTGTAGGTGAGTATTTTACCACTGAGCCCTATCACTTCACGCACACACACACACACACACACACACACAAGTGCATGCTCTCTCCACCATCTACCTACCTCTTCCTGCTTGTACCTGTATCTCTTGTACCTGTCTCTTGTACCTGTATCTCTTGTACCTGTGTCTCTTGTACCTGTGTCTCTTGTTCCTGTGTCTCTTGTACCTCTGTCTCTTGTACCTGTGTCTCTTGTTCCTGTGTCTCTTGTACCTGTGTCTCTTGTACCTGTGTCTCTTGTACCTCTGTCTCTTGTACCTGTGTCTCTTGTTCCTCTGTCTCTTGTACCTGTGTCTCTTGTACCTGTGTCTCTTGTACCTGTGTCTCTTGTTCCTGTGTCTCTTGTTCCTGTGTCTCTTGTACCTGTGTCTCTTGTACCTGTGTCTCTTGTACCTGTGTCTCTTGTTCCTGTGTCTCTTGTACCTGTGTCTCTTGTACCTCTGTCTCTTGTACCTGTGTCTCTCAACATTCTCTTTCATTCCATATGTGCTCTATTACACCCTATCCCTGTTCTTTAAAGTCTCTTTTCCCTTCTCCTCGGTCCCTTTCATGTTTCCTGAACTGAACCCACACTCACTTCCACATAAAAACACGTATCATAATAAAAACCAGAAGTTACCATCCATACAAGGGAGATGATACTACTGTCCTAAACTGGGCCGTCTATTTTCTAGTTACATCCATTTTCCTATAAAATTTCATAAATTCACTTGTATTTATGGCTGAGTAAGATGTTGTTCATATGTACCATATTATTTATAATTCATTCAAGTATAGATGGACATCTAAGTTGTTACCATTGCTTTGCTATTGTGACTAGAAAACAAATGCGCAAAAATCTCTGAAGACGTGGGGTCCCGCACAGCAGAGCATCAGGCAGCGTTCCAGGAGTCTAGTCGAAGAGGGGGAGGTGGGGTTATATAAGCATAGAGGTCAAGATGATGACAGGAAAAGCTACAGAAACAGCAACAGCGGGCCTGAGCTCGTTGGAGCCCACAGGCCAACGGCTTCGGAGCCTACATGGACCAGCCTAGGCCCTCTGCATACGAGTGACAGCTGTGTACTTGGTCTGTCTGTGGGCCTCTCTAGCAGTGGGACCAAGATTTGTCCCTGGTGCATGAGCACATGAGCGGGCTTTGGGGAATCTGTTCCTTATAATGGGATGCCTTGCTCAGTCTTACTGAAGGGGAGAGGAGCTTGAGCCTCAGCTTAATATGCCATATGTTGACTCCCATTGGAGGCTTTACCATTTCTGAGAAGTGGAATGGGGTGAAGAAAGGAGGTGGGGGTAGGAAACAGGAGGAGAGGGGAGAGGGGATACTGGTTGGTATGTAAAATAAATTTTAAAATTTAATAAAAATATTTTTTAAAAAAGAACATAAAGTCCCCTAAACAGCTTTTGAACAAAGCATGTTTATGGAGGCAGGATCATAAAGGTTTCCTATATTCAGATTACATAGGAACTTGGTTTGTTGTTTGGAGAATCTTAAAAAAAAAAAAAATGCCTCAACTTGATGAAAATACTAAAACACAAGAGAGTCAGTGTAAATGACCTAAAGTTGCCCTTCTATTTTGAAGCATGGTCATCTTCTAGTAGCAAAATTAATCTTTTAGACTGTACTAAGCATCCTAGCACACAAGATGGATCAAAGGTGTCAGGACTAGATTAACTACTGAGAGAAGAGTCGGGATAATAATTAGAGTCATTGTCATAATGGAGTTCAGAGGGCAGAGCAACTGAGGTTATCGGATCATTTGATTTTTAGATTTAAACACTGAGTTATCGAAAATGATGGCACTCCCATTTACATGTCATCCATCACATCGTGACTGCTAAACTGTAATAGTTCAGCAGAATTCTCCACGTTCATGAGAATTTGTTTATCTCTGATATGTGTCTAATTTTTCATTAGAACCAGTCTCACTTTTTAAATTTAATATAAAATTTCAAAGCAGAAAATCAACTCTAGTTTTTTTATATTAATTATGGGAATTATCCAATTCTTTTTTTTTAAAGCATTGACAAAGCCTACAATATATTAAACTTTTGGATGAGCCCCCATCAACTCTGATTCTAATGAGAGGCTGTGGTTTCCCCCTGGTAGCTAATTAGTGTTATTCATACAGCCACCTTTAGTCCACGAGACTTAGAAAAGAAAAGAAACTTATTTGAACTCAGGTAAGGACAGGCAGATAGCTTCCTATAGATATATTATTTTTGGCTCTTTTAATGAAATATTAGATAAGGTATTAGAAATAAATTCTACTGCAAGTGTATTTCCTCCATCTTGCTACAAATGTTTTGAGTATAAATTCTGACATGAAATAGATTATCTGACTTTATTTTTATTCATCAATTTCTTTTCTCTATTTTAAAGAATAGTTTAGTACCTCTTGTATTCTTTCCAACATGAAATATTATTGAATCTTCCCTCCTGCTGGTCTTCTATATTCAATATTAATTTATCTTTCTTTCAAAATAATAATAATATATGGGTAACTATGCTATATATGCACACATGCATTCATGTGTGTATATGCTTGTGTGTTGTGTAAATGTATATTTATACACATACTTCCATTGACTTAGTAGTCAAATAGATTATCAAAAGGGTATTTGGTTCAAGAGAGCCATCCATTTTAAATTTTTACCAGGACTACTATTTGAATGGCAATGCTTTTTACCAAGACAAACTTTAAACTCTGAGTTTCCCCAATGGAGCCCTTAAATAGTTAATCATTGTTCTAAGGGTCTAATAGAAAGCTCAAAGAATTACGTGACCTCAGTTTTTTAAATCATGCTTAACTGCAGCAAGAAGAAAAACTGCCAAGGAAATAGGACACAGGATGCATCTACAATTAATTCCTGTTTGTAATAAACTCAAATTCTAGTTAGCATCTTCAAAGTATAGAATAAAAATCTAGGGTTGCCTTCTTTTGCGAAACAAAACTTAATAGTATTTAAAGAAAATATGTAAATTCAACCTCACCCTCTCATCCATATCCTGAATACTAACAAATTCTATGAATTTTATTGACTAATGATTTTTCACCGGTAAATCATAAATGGTTCCTTTTAATTTTAAGGTGAGAAAAAGATTTTCATTTTCTAGACAGTGCTAAAAATACTGGAAGCATTGGCACAAAAGCTTGTATCTGTCAAAAACTTGACACTGGATCTTTCTTCCCAATTGTTGGGATTTTCTTGGAGGTAAGATTTGCTGTGGGTGGTTCTAAGCCTTTGACAGTGACAATGCTGCCATCTACAAAGTTCATACTCAAGAACTACTCAAATAAACTAAAGGGGTAAATTGCAAAAAATAAAAAATAAAAAAATAAAAAAAATTCCACATCTCATAATATTTTAAGTAAGGTTATAATTTTGTGTTGGGCCACATTCATAGCTCCATGTGACTCACAGGTTGCAGGTTGGACTTGACTTCTACAAATTTCTTCTCACCTCTCTGATGTCTGGTGATCCTGCTTGTCTCTTTGTGAATGCATTTGAGAAGGGCATGAAGATGATGCTCTTTTTCCTTAACTTTCTTGCACCTCATCTCGTGAAATTGGACCTGAAATGTATAGGAAAGAGCACACAGAATATTTTCAGGGAGGTAGGCATGTACCTAAGTAATTTTATTTTTCACATCCAGAAGAGCATTTTTTTCCTAAAGGAGAGAGAAATGAAGCACTTTCCAAATGGTCCAGCAACTAAGTCTCTGGTCCTTATGGCTATTACCAATGTACACACATCCATCATGTTCATGGCCAGCAGAGGCTGGCACTTCTAAAAGCTTTTCTCTGCAAAAGCTCTCAGAAAGAGCATGCCTCCTTCTCATCAAGTATTTTAACTCAAATTCTGAAATGTAAATCAAGCCTTCCATACATTATTGGTTGCCTAGCCAACCATGGTTTATTGCCTACTCCAAAGCATTTGACTTCTTTTGTTACCAATGTTACACAAGTGTTTAGGAATCCACTAGGATGTTCCTCTGTTGTAGAAGATGAATACTCACTATAGTGCCCATCCTGGACCTTCTAAGTCCTTTGCTAATGGTTTGTGTGGATATGGCATTACACAGTAATGATACATAAAAGTTTTCAGTGGGAATGCTGAGTTGGATTTTCATGGTATGTTTAACTACAGAATATTCATGTAGTAAACCTGTCCTTTTGTCTTTGGTGTAATTATACAAGGGGAAATGGTTCAAATGTAACATACAGAGTGGAAATTTAAAGGAAGCAAGCCCTTGACATCATTGCCTTGTCAGAATGATCCCTGAAATGCCTCTATATTTATTATGTAGATAAAATAGTACTTGTTATTTAAATGCTTTTAGGTAGGGTTTCCATCACTTGCAGTCTAAAGCTCACTAATATATAAAAAGACTTTCACTTTCAAAAATGACAAATTAAATTTCAACAGAACAGAAATAGTGCTGTGTCCATCATTGCAGTGGGAGTTAAAGGAACATTTTTAGATCACCTTCAGTGATTCAGGCTTCCAGGTACATTCTCACTCCCCATTTCCCTGGTTGCCCTCTCTGCTCTAGTTAATATACCAAGAAACTGAGAAACTTGCTCAACATGACACCTCTTGGTTGCCAAGAAGCTGGAAACACAAGGCTGCTGACTCTGACTCTGAGGCTGACATTCTCTCATATGCCAATTTTCATGCAGATAAATGTCTTCATGATGGACACATAAAGGCCAGAATGTTAAGGCAAGCTTGTTTTCACAGGCCAATATTTCAAAAAAGGCCAAACACATGTTCATTCGAGGCATGCCATGCATCTGAATGTTGTTCATTCTCTGCCAACAGTTCACAGCCAACCCTTTTTTATTCTCAACAAGTAAAGGCGGGAGTGCTTGGGATGTGAGCCCCATAGCTATCACCTTATGCAGACAAGCTGTGGGCCTCTATAGACACTCTCTTCCAGTGCTGTGGAAACCCTAGATTCCACATGGAAGCAAGCCATAGGACAAGCCCAGTAGTTTTGAGAATATTTTCTTGACTCCTAACAGATGCAAGAAGCCTATCTGAATGTTTGAGAATTATATTTTTCCTAAAACTAAAAAAAAAAATCAAATCTGAGTAGATGACTCTGAGACCAAGATCATTTCTTGCTCTTGTATAGAGGATCTAGGTTTGGTCCCCAGCATCCACATGGTGATTCACAATCCTCTATAATTCTAGTTCCAGGAGATCCGATGCCTAATTCTGGCCTCTATGGGTACTGTATACACTTGAATACATTCAGCTAAAACATTCATAGCATCCATACAAAAATAAATAAATAAATAAATAAAACCTTTTAAAAAAGTAGCTGAGATTGATTAAAATTCTTTTTAACAAGGTCTGAATAATAGTGTGTTTCCCTGTAACTTTTCACACATAAGCTTGTGTGTGTGTGTGGGTGTGTGTGTGTGGGTGGGTGTGCATATATCATGCTTTGAACATATCTATCTTCTCTGATACTCTCTGTTAGCTAAAATCTGAAAAACAATTTTTCAGTGTTTAGTTACCTCATGCCATTTAAACTCTCTCTCTACATATATAATATACATATATATATAATAGCTTAATTATTACCAAAAATGGATTAAAATTTCCAGTAGTAATTTATTAATTAATAACAGCATACTTACTGGATAGTTGTGAACACTGACACATAGTAAATTCTAGTTAGAGTTGCTTGGTATAGCAGGGCTAAGGCAGAAGAAGGCTAATGCCTTCAGAGCGCAACCTTATTCTTTACTTATGTCTGACTCCCAAGTCCTTAGCTGATGTCTGACTGTCACTTTCCCTAAGACTTTGTTGAGTAAGGACCTGGTGGCTCTTTTTACCAGATGAAGGCCCAAATAAGTCACATAAACCTCTCATGCATCAAAATAAGAAAACATTCAGGAAACAGGACTGAAATCCTGTCAGTTACAGAGGAAGGAAGTGATGGATGAGTGACCCTCACAGGCAGCAAGGCTACTAGGCAGGAAAGTGCCTCAAGAGCCAACAAAATAACATGACTGTGTTTCAGTATGATTTCTCTTCGGACTGACCTACAAACATAACCACTGGCACTGCATTATGTTTAAGTGTCAAAATTTAGTTTTATTTTTAAAAATGCAAAAACAGAGATTCATGCTCTTAAGTATCTCCAACATGCAATGTATAAGTATTGTCAGACATTCCTCTGACCTGTACTGACTGCTCTGGATTCAACACTAAAGTCCTAAGGACTCCAGACCTCTAGGCTCCATATGGCCTATCCTATGAGAGTATAGTACGTTCCACACTACTCTACTCTCCCCAGGTGCCCACCATACCCCCAAGAAAACCTGTTTTTGAAGCACCTTGAAGGCCACAGCTGGTCACTGCATCACAGCAGTCTGCTTTTCCTCCCCTGACTCTGTTCATCGGGGACCAGGAAAGGTAGGAGTAGTAGGAAGGTGGATGGTAAGAACGAGAGCCAGAAGAGGGTATGGGTCACACAAGACTAAACAAAGATAGTGATCTTGGTTGAGTTTAGTGCAATGGGAGCAATAATGTAAGCACTGATAATTAAAAATTATCAGTATGTATATGTAACATACATATCAGTATGTATATATAATATAAAAATTTTAATAGGAGGATGTGGACAATACATGCAAATTTTCACATCACCTCTTTAAGAGATAAATATATGTTATTTTGTTATTTCATAAGACAAAGGAAATCTTTAGAGCAGTATTAGATTTTTTTTTTCCCAAATATCACTCTCTGAAGAGTTGACAGGTTGTTGGGGAGTCCTGATAAATGCCTCCTAAATCCTTCAGATTAAACAGCCCACCTTCTTTCCTTAACTTCAACAACTATAAAGATTATGTTTCTGAAATGCCCTACAGGAATATAATTTTGAGCTGAAAATGAAAAACTTTTATGAGGCAAATAATGTTCAAAAATATTAATTCATGAAAAGACATTCTAAAATATTATACACATTTGCAAAAACTATAACAATGAAAATCCATACACAGAAAATAAATAGTCTATCTCGTTAATGCTCCTGCCAGAGCCATGGGTTATTAAAAATCCCAGTGCCAATCATAGGATTCTTTCCTTTAAGTTGTTGGTCAGAGGAGTCACAGAGAACACCCCTCCAACCCCCAAAATCAAATGGTCTATTGTGACTGCTCTTGGTTGCCCATCAGAACTTGATGGTAAGATCTTATTGCCAAAGTATTGTGGTAGCATGACATGTAGAAATCAAGTTATTTACCCTGGAAGCTTCCTTCCTGCGCATTAGCTATAAGGTGTTATGCAGGCTGACGAGGAAGAAAAGTCATCAGCAGTCTGCCCAACTGTTAACCCAACGAACTGCAATAACTGGACCAGTAAAATAGGCCTAATGGTGCAATAATAAAATGGCTGCTGGGGAGGTGGGGGGTCACCACAGTCACTTTTTGATTGGATTTAAGATCTGTTCCACAGGAGGGAACTCTTGCTTGGTATTTCAGTCCTGGCAAAAACAACAATAACAAAAATCCCTTGTAGCTGGAGAGGTTCAAGTTTCAAGGAGAGGACATACCGTTACGTTGCTAAGTTGCTAAATTTATATAAATCAAATTGTCTTAATAATAATAATAATAATTGTATAATTATAATATATTAGTGAAGCTGTCAGTCCTCATCAAAAATGTTTCTTTTGTGAGTGGACATCAGTTAATACTGAGATTCACAATTGGTCAAAACGCAGTGCATAAGTCACTACAGAATGTTCAAGGACACTTTTATTATCCAACCCAAGGCCCAGTGGACAAGCCAAAAGAGGAGCAGAAAGAGCCAAACAGTTAAAGGAGGTTAAAAGGATTGTTATCAAAACAAAATGTCTCTTCTGGACAGTATACATCCTTTACAAATATTAGAATCAAAGTTCATCATATAATAACAAACACACTGTAGCTGCAGACACCTGCCCAAGATGCACCCAAGAATCACCTGTCAACATTTCATTACAGGAGAGGGCTCATGAAGACCTGCTACTCCCTGGGGAAGACTGACAATTAATGGTAGCTGGGGAAAGACGAGTCATTTCTTCAATGGTGCAAGTACTGATATGTTGCCCATACTCTAGTAAATAACCTCTCACACATGTTCATGCAGAAACCATACTAAAACATACAGCATCATGCCTGCAAAAACATATGAAAGGATTAGTGGGGCTTGTTGGGAAGAATAACGATGGTGGGGGTAGAGAAAAGGAGAAGAAACCCGGTAAAGGGATGGAGAGGGACTAAAACTCATAAATATTATGAAACTGTCAGAAATTAAAAAACAAATCTTTAAAAAATCTTTTATAATTATTTTTGTGTAACTGATAGATATCAGTGAACTCTAACATGAAATTTTCAGACTGCCTTTTGCTCAGGGTTTTCCCTTTTATTCATTGTCTATAGAAATACTTGAACTCTGTGGGCTTTTCTCTAGAAAGGCAGCTTCAGATTGTGAGAGACCTTCTCTCCCAGAGGCTCCTCTCCTGCATTCTCTGTCCTCCAAGAGGCCAATGGCCTTATGATTTTAGGTTGGCCCTGTTAGCTTCATCTCCCAAATCCCACTCTGCTTTGAGCTGCAGAATCTCTTCAACAAACCCATTCCTGGGTGACTTATTTTGAACATTTGTTCTGTCATTCAATTGTCGAACCCCTGACCATTAGAGGTTTCCAGAATGATGTAGAATTCTTGAGCATAGCACTATCAGCATCACTGGTAAAGTAAGAATCCTGATTTTTGCTATTTTAAGTAGAAATCCTAGTCTGAGATCTAGTTCTTCTCTGTAAATTACTATATGAACCTTCTACTCCTCTTTGGTCATAGGTTCAATTCCCACCTTCTTCCTTCTTTCAAATCCCAACATCCCCTATGTTAAGTAGCTATCATGGTGAGAAATCAGTATTTGCTTCTTCTCTGGATATATTTCTCTAGATTACTAAACAGAGATAGAAAAGTAAATCTGAATATGCTAGAATTACGCTTCAGGGAAATTCATGGTAGGAAAAAAAAGTACATACACACACTTTCCCAAAAGAAGCATGTTTCAATTATAGGTTTTATTATATGCCTTTTTTTAGATCTGCACTGCATATAATAAAAGGGCAAAGTCACTCCTTGTTTAAGAAGCTTTATTATTAGTTAAAAGTTATTTCTGTATATGGATTCAGAAGAATAAAACACACATGTGCAGGAAACATGCCCAAGTTCAAAGCTTGCACACAATGCAAATAGAAAGGGAAAGGATGGCAGGCTTTTGAGGAAAAGAATCTTTGTAGTCAAGTTTCATTATATGAAACACAAGTTCTAGTTGTTATTAAGTGAAAACTTAAAGCCAGCTATTGGGGGAAAGGCTGAAATATCATAGAGAGGAAAGAGATCACAGTCAAATCTCCCCAGCCAACTTCTCAGGGTAAAAACTGTCTTCCAGCTTCCTCAGCCTGACTTACTGCTTCTACATAATACCGCTGTCTGCCTACATCTCCTTAAATATTTTCTTCACCCAGTTGTTTCACTTCTAGGTCCAACTCTGCATCATATTTCTAGAGTTAAGATTAAAAGTGTGAACAACTACTGTATGGTTATTAGGCCTTGACCTCACAGAAGCACAGAAAGATCTGTCTCTGAAGTTATGGGTCTAAAGGTGTAGGTCAGCACTTGGTCTTTCCCATTCTGGGACTAAAGGCCTGGGCTACCACTCTCTGACCCTCCTGGCTTGACTGTGGGTGGATATGTTCTTTGATATTCCAGACTGGTTTTATTAAATATAAACTCTATCACCACGGTTATAAGCATTACAATCAGAATGGTGTGGTATTCTTTCAATAAATAAAGAGTACTTATTATTTCCAGCGTACAGATATCCAAACAGTGAGGGAAAGAAAAGGAGAGAAAGAGCAGAGGTAAGTATGCCAGATAGGAGAATTTTGCAAGAATAAAGGAACAGAAGCAGCACTGAGAAAGAGTAATTGGGATATAACTGTCCCTTAGTATCTTGGCCTAGCTTACTGTGGTGGTTCAAAAGAAAATGGCTCCCAAGAGAAATGTCATTTGACTTTGTTGGAGTAGGTGCGGTTTTGTTGGAAAAAGTGTGTTACCATGGAGGCAGGTTTTGAAGTCTCATGCTCAAGATATCATCCAGTGTTTCAGACTACTTTCTGTTGCCTGCATATCAACATGTAGCAGCAGCTTTATCTCCAGCACCATGTCTGCCTGTACACAAGCTATTCTTCCTGCTATAATGATAAGGGACTCTAAAACTGTAAGCTGCACCTCTGCTAAACGTTTTCCTTAATAAGAGTTACAGTAGTCATGGTATCTCTTCATAGCAATAGAAACTCTAAGGCACTTGCTTTCTGTTGCTATGATTAAACACTAAACAAAACAAATGGGGGGGGTGGCTTATTCTTTCTTACTGGTTAGCATGGACTGAATGGTGACCATTGCTGCTTAACAAAGTTCCAACATTTCAACATTGCAGACCACACTTCTCCAGTACCTTTTTACTTTCATTTTTAATGATTCTCAATATTAACATCTTTTACTTTGGAAAATTTTATGTGGACTTTTGTAAAGGGTGAAAATGTGTACAAAGGTAGGTAGCCTCTCTCAACAAAACAATTCTTTGTGGAAAAAAATAATGTCACCAGCATGGGACCAAGAATTCCATTGTACCCTCCTAATTACATAAAAAAACAAGAAAGTCAGGGATTTACCAGATATACTGTGAAGGCACAGATTTGCTGTTACAAAATGTTATCTCAGAGAAAGATCACTTGGTGCCCGAGGGCAGAGGCCAGGTCTAAGAGAAATCTAGGAGTAAAGACACAAAGTTCCTCCGTTTTAGGACTAACAGCTATGTTAAATAAGCAGGTCAGGTCGCCAAAAGTTCAGAAAAACCCCCACCCAGTTCCTAAAATTTGTTAGCCATGGGAGCATCTGGACCCCTGGCCTAAATGCAGGACCCCAGAGGAATGCTAACTGCCTGACCATGGAATGTTTTTATCCCAAGACTGATAAGAATTTAGATAACCCCCTCCTGACCCAGAGGGAAGTTAAGCAACCACCTAGAAAAAATCCCCTTGACACAGCCCAAACAGCTCCAAGCATGCACCCCTAACCTCAAAATCCACCCCAGGATGTTGACTCACACTATAAAAAACGCCTATGAACTTTCCCTCAGTGGCTCCTTCCAGCCTCACTGTGGCAAGTGTGTGCAGATGAGCTCCCTGTCTGGTTTGTATTGTGCACCTACAATAAAACTTCCTTTTGCAGTCTGGACATCTCGGTCTCTGGTAGTCTTTCTTGGGTCCAGAGTCTGGGCAGAGCGGGAGAAATCTCAGGAATGAGCCTAGCAGCCAAAATATTCAAAATCTGGTTTCACACCAAAAGTTCAGCCAGTAGGTAGATTCAAAGCTTGTGTTTGTGCTAAAGGTTTAGCCAATCGTTATAGAAATTACTATACCCCATATTCCTTTATCCAATCTTGAAATGCCAAGACATTTAACCCCCCCTTGTGTAGCTTTTTCTATAAAAATCCTCTCACACCTGAGCTCCGGGCCAAATTCTTCCCCTGCACCAGAACAAAGGATTCATTTTAACCTGTCCAAAAGAATAAAGTGAACTTCATGTGTTTGCATCAGAATCCAGCTCTCTGGTGGTCTTTTGGGGTCCCTCTACATGGATACAGCAATACCAGGATTAAATGCCTACAATTCAGATATAGAGCCTAAGACCATTAAGGCAAGAGTTCAGGTCAGAAGTGTAGAGAAAAGAGAATGGTACAATATAATGGAAAAAGAATAGGACATCAGTTCCTTCCCTTTGGGGAACATTATGAGGGGAATATAGTTATATGAGGCCCATATAATAAGACTAAGAAACTGTAGTAGAGTGTCTATTTTCTGACTATTAAGAATGTTGTGGCAGCAGCATAGCCAAGCTGCCCTGGGCCCACCAGCCACAGACCAATCTGATGGTGATAATTTAGTATATGTCAAGTTGACAAGAGTGACTTGGCCTAATATCAATGGGGAATTAATGGCTGAACACACTGTACATACCAAAGTCTGTGGGTATCAAGTTCTATATGTAAAAGGATAGATATCTGTATGTAACTTATAGAAATCAACCTCTATATGTTAAATACTTTTTAGATTGCTTATATGTGAGAAACAAAGTTACATTTTAAGTTTTAATCACTATGCTTAAGAGATCAAAAATGCCTCTCATCTTCAAGCCTTTTGCCCAAGGACAGATGGTTTCTGAAATGCTGGATACTATTGATTATGAGATATAAAAAGCCACATGTTCAATTCCAAAAACAAGTTTGTTTGTGGGCAGGAGGTTCAACTGGTCTGGAAATATGTCAGGATGTGCCCTTGCCTTTGATTGGATGTAGACAAGAGAAATGCAGGCAGGAAGTACATCAAAATGATTGCTGCTGATTGGACATTGTCTTTTTAAGCCCAAGCAAAATGTTTGGCTCTCTCTCTCTCTCTCTCTCTCTCTCTCTCTCTCTCTCTCTCTCTCTCTCTCTCTCTCTCTCTCTCTCTCTCTCTTTCTCTCTCTCTCTCTCGAAACCAGAGATGGACCTGATCATCAATCTGGATGGTATTTAAAGCTTGCTTCAAATTTGATATTAAACTGTGGAACTTATATTATTCTTGACTGGTAGGATTAACATATGCTATCTAATACCAAGGCAACATAAAACAGAAATGATTTTGTCTAAGCTCTTAGTTCATGATATAGTCTATAATGGTAAGGAAATCAAGACAGCAGGAGCTTGAAGCAGCAGATGATAATACATCCTCAGGCAGAAAAGATCAATGAATGTTCATGATAATTTTCTCTCTCTCTCTCTCTCTCTCTCTCTCTCTCTCTCTCTCTCTCTCTCTCTCTCTCTCTCTCTCTCTCTCTCTCTCCCTCTCTCTCGATCTCTCTCTCTCTCTCCCTCTCTCTCGATCTCTCTCTCCCTCAGCATCACAACCCAAGAAAATGATGCCACCTACAGTGGGTGAATATTTCTACTTTAGTTAATGTAACCAAAATAATATCCTAGGCATGCACAGAGGCCCATTTCTGGGAGGTGCTAGTTTTGTCATGTGACAATGACATCAACCATCACGGTATATAAATGTATACATATACATATATAATTTAAAGTATATTAACAATGCTTTTTTATATGTTCAGTGGAGTATTTCCTCTATATTTTTAGTCTGTAGTTGGCAATAAAGTAATCAATTGCACATCTAAGAACACAAGACAGCTGACTAAATGAAAGAAAAGATAGCTACTGTGGGGCCCAGAAAGCTTGACACAGCTACATGGGGCCCAGAACAGCTTGGCTCCCAACTGCCATGACATGTTTAATAAAAACCAGGCAGAAGACCTGAGTCAATTTTTTACTGGCAGCACCTGGTAGTTCCAGGAAAAGCCATAATGGAACACTACCCAAGGAGGGGCCAGAATCTAAGAGGAAGTACCTGATATTCCAATGATTCCAACTGTTTAAATGACCAGATGTCCTTGAGCCCATTACACACCTATTCCTCTCAATCTCATTAAGACACTCCTAGACAAATGCCAGCCAATCATGGTTCTAAACACTGGAAATCCCTTCTCCCAACATCTTCTATGATTAAAAACCATATCCCACCTGGGCTGGGCACTCTCTGCTCTAACCACAGCATCAGACAGGCAGAGAGTCCAAGCTTAAGCTTGAATAAAGGGTCTTTGCTTTCTATATGGGATTTGTTCCTCATGATGATATTTTTATGTCCCTGTGATCTGGGCATAACCACTATCACAAAAACAGGAGATCATCATCCAGATTCAACATAAAAAGGAAATGAAAGATGATTTTTTTATTATTCTCAGCCTTCACCTGTAATCCAAGTAAGCAAGCTCAGAGAACAATGGCTCAGTTGACCAGATTGGCATTATTATGGCCTTGGGTTTTTCATTGGATTTGCATGTCTTTAAGGGTAGCATTTCTCCCCCAGTTTCCTAGGAGCCTACCAATGTCAGACATTCAAGGTGTTAGCTGGATTTCTCCACTCTGTGGAACATCTGGCTGATTCTCTGGTTCCCCTGAAAGAGCAAACACCACAGTATCAGCTCTTCTATCATCCTGTGGCTCCCCCTTGCTATTCATCAAGCCCAGAATCCCCACTCTATGTGTTAAGTTAGATCCTTTCAAGTTTCCCTTCCAAGGAAGCCTTTCTCCAGGGATCTTGCTATGCTGATGGTAATCTATCCCATTTGGTCTAGAGATACCAAGCCTCAGTCTGCCTCCTCCAGCCCCTTTTCCCAATGAGGAAAACAAAGGCCAATTCAAAGTGGTTGTAAATTTTTACATTTCTACCAGCAATGGAAGTGTTCCCCTTACTCCACATCCCCTCCAGCATAGACTGTCATCAGTGGCTTTAATCTTAGCCATTCTGACAGGTGTAAGATGGTATCCCAAAATTTTTTTTGTTTGTTTGTTTTTTGGCTTTTATTTTTGATTTGCAATTTCTTGATAACTAAAAATGTTGAGCAATTCTTTAAATGTCTTTTGGGCATTTGAGATTCTTTTGTCGTAAATTCTCTGTTTAGATCTGTACTCCATTTTTTAATTGGATTATTTGGAATTTTGATGTCCAGTTTCCTAAAGTTCTTTATATACTTTAGAGATCAGCCCTCTGCCAGATATAGGGTTGGTGAAGATCTTTTTCTATTCTGTAGTCTTTTGTTTTGTCCTACTGACTTTGTCCTTTGCCTTACAGAAGCTTCTCAGTTTCAGGAAGTTCCATCTATTAATTGTTGCTCTCAGTGGTTATGCTTATTTTATGTATATTTAGAAAGTGATCCCATGTGTAAATATGCTCAAGGCTATTTCCCACTCTCTTTTCTATTAGGTTCAATGTAGAGGCCTTTGATCCACTTGTACTTGAGTTCTGTGCAGAATGATAGATATGGATCTATTTGTATTCTTCTACATGCCACCATACAGCTATGCAGACCCCATTTACTGAAGATGCTTTCTTTTTCTCATTGTATATTTCTGGCTTATTTTTCAAAAATCAGGTGTTCATAGGTGTATCAATTAATGTCAAGGTTAATTCAATTCTATTGGTCCATAAGTCTTATTTTATATGAATGGTAAGCTGTTTTTATTACAAACTATAGCTCTATAGTAGAGCTTGGTGTCAGGGACAGCGGGGCCTCTAGAAGTTCATTTATTGAACAAGATTGTTTGGCAACCTGGGGTTTTTTTGTTATTATTGCTATTTCCAGAAGAAGTTGAGTATTTCTTTTTAGAAGTCTGTGACAAATTGTGTTGGAATTTTGATGGATATTGCATTGAATTTGTAGATTGCTTTTGATAAGATTGCCATTTTTACTATGTTGACCCTACCTATTCAAGAGCATGGGAGACTTTCCACTGTCTAATATCTTCTTCAATGATTTAAAGCTCTTGTCACACAGGCCTTTCACCTCTCTTGTTAGAGTTACCCTGAGATATTTGATGTCATTTGTGACTGTTGTAAAGGGTGATATTTCTCTGATTTCTTTTTGAGTGCATTTATTGTTTGTATACAAAAGAACTATTGAGTTTTTTTAGTTAATCTTGTACCCTGCTACATTGCTGAAGGTATTTATTAGCTCTAAACGTCTCCTGATGGAATTTGGGGGATCACTTATATATATTATCATATCATCTACAAATAGCAGTAGTTTGACTTCTTCCTTTTCAATATGTATCCCCTTGATATTCCTTTTGTTTTCTTATTGCTCCAGCTAAAACTTTGAATACAATTTGGAATAAATATGGGGAGAGTGGAAAGCCTTGTCTTGTTTCTGATTTTAGTGGTAATTCCACTTAGTTTGACGTCTATTCGCTTGCTATATATTGCCTTTATTACATTTAGATATGTTCCATGTATCCCTGATCTTTCAAAGACCTTAATCATGAAGGGGTGTTAGACTTTTACAAAGGGTTTTTTTTTTTCCAGCATCTAATGAGATGATCATTTTCTTTCAGGCTGTTTATATGGTGGATAACATTAACAGATTTTTGTCTGTTGAATCATCCTTGTATCTCTGGGATGAAGCCTACTTGAACATGATGGGTGATTTTTTTTATGTGTTCTTGGATATTGTTTGCCAATACTTTATTTAATATTTTTTCATCAATGTTCATGGGAGAGATTGGTCTGTAATTCTCTTTCTTTGTTGCATCTTTGTGTGGTTTGGGTATCAAAGTGATTGTAGCTTCATAAAAAGAGTTTGGCAATGTTCCTTCTGTTTCTGTTGTGTGGAACAATTTGAGTAGTATTGGTATTAGTTCTTCTTTGAAATTCTGATTGAATTTTGTAGCTGAAACCATCTGTCGCTGGGCTTTTTGTAGGAGAGGACTTTTAATAACTACCTTTATTTTCATAGGGGCTACTTAAGTCATTTATCTGGTTTTGATTTAATTTTGGTAATTGGTAATTGCCTATTTCTTTTATGTTTTCCAATTTTGTGGTTTTTGAAGTATGGACTAAGGATTTCCTAGATCTCCTCACTCTCTGTTATGTGCCCTTTTTATCTCTGATATTGGTAATTTGAATACTCTCTCTCTGCCTCTTGGTTAGTGTGGATAAGGGTTTGTTTATCTTGTTGATTTTCTCAAAGAAACAACTCTTTATTTCACTAATACATTGTATTGTTCTCTTTGTTTTAATTTTAATGTTATTAGTCCTGAGTTTGATTATTTTTTCACCTTCTACTCCTTCTGGGTGAGATTGCTTTTTCTTTTTCTCCAATGTTTTTATACAGGCACTCTAACTTCTAAGGCACTATGCTATGAACTTTCTTCATAGCACTGTTTTCATTGTGTCTCATATGTTTATGTATGTTATGGATTCATTTCCATTGAATTCTAGAAAGTTTTGATTTTCTTATTTTTTTCCTTTGACCCATAGGTGGTTCAGTTGAGAGATGTTCAGTTTCTATGAGTTTATAGGATTTCTGTAGTTTGTTTTGTTATTAACTCTAACTTTAGACTATGGTGGTCTAATGGGATATGATGGGTTATTCTAGTTTTTGTATTTATTTACATTTGATTTATGACCAAGTATGTGGTCAATTTTAGACAAGGTTCTATGAGGTACTGAGAAGAAGGTATATTCCTTTTGTTTGTGTGGAAAATTTTGTATATATCTACTAAGTTCATTTGAGTTATAACATCTGTTAGATCCCTCATTTCACTGTTAAATTTCTATCTAGCAGGCCAGTCCATTGGTAAGAGTAGAGTGATAAGGTCTTCTACTATTAGTGTGTGTGATTTAAGCTTTAGTAATGTTTCTTTTAAGTATGTGAGTGCTCTTGTATTTTGGGAGTAAATGTTCAGGACTGAGTTTTCATCCTGATAGTTTTTTTTTTTTTTTCCTGAGATGAATATGTAATGTCCTTCCAGATTGCTTTTGATTGATTTTAGTTTGAAGTCTGTTTTGTAAGATATTAAAATAACTACACCAGCTTGCTTCTTAAGTCCATTTGATTTAAAAGTCTTTTTTTAGTCCTTTATTCTGAGGTAGTGCCTGTCTTTGAAGTTGAGATTTTCATGTGTGCAGCAGAAGGATGGATCACGATTTTATATCTATTCTATTACCCTGTGTCTTTTAATAGATAAATTGAGTCTGTGGATATTAAGAAATATTAATACCAGTGATTGTTAGTTCTTGTTAATTTTTGGGGATAGTGTGTGTGTGTTTCCCTTCTTTGGGATTTCCTGCTGTGGATTTGTCTATTTCTTGTGTTCTCATGGGTACAGCTAACTTCCTTAGGTTGGAGTTTTCTTTCTCTCTAGTGCTTTTTATAGGGCTTGATTTGTAGATAGGTATTGCTTAAATTTGGTTTTATCATAAAATATCTTGTTTACTCCATCTATGGTAACTGAGAGTTTTGCTAGGTAGTAGTCTGATCTGCCATCCATGGTTTCTTAGTGTCTGCATAGTGTCTTTACAGGACCTTCTGGCTTTCATAATCTCCATTAAAAAGGTAGACATTATTCTGATAGGTCTGCCTTTATAAGTAACTTGGCCTTTTTCCTTAGCAACTTGTAGTAGAAAGTTTCTGGTCTGTCCAGCCTGTGGTCCAGACCCATAGACCTGCAGTCCCACAAATAACACACAGATGCTTATATTAATTTTATGGGCCCAGGCATATAACAACTTCCTAACTCTTTACTCTTAAACTAGCCCATGATTCATATCTTGTTTATCCTTGAGATTTAGTACCTTTCCTCAGAGCAACATTTCAACTTCTTTCCTCTGCATCTGCTGGGGTCTCATAGTGGTGTCTCCATGGTGTCTCTGGCTTCTCTGTGGCATCTCTCTGTGTTCTTCCTGATCCCAGAGTTTTCTTAGTCTGGTAGCCCCATCTACACTTCCTGTCTGCCTTCAGCCAATCAGCATTTTTATTAAACCAGTAGGTAGGATAATTATTTACAATGGAACAGAACATAATCCCACTACAGCACCTCTTAATATTTTTTCTTTATTCTGTATGTTTAGTGGTTTGATTATTATGTGGTGAATGGAATTTGGGGGAGGGGGGATCTAGTTTATTTTGGTGTCCTGTAATCTTCATAGGCATTTCCTTCTGTATGTTGGAAATATACAACAGAGTACCTTTGATCTGGTATTCATCTCTTTCTTGTATTCCTATTATACTTAGGTTTGGTCTTTTCATGCTCTTCTATATTTCCTGAATGTTTTGTGTTATGAATTTTTTGACATTAGTATTTTCTTTGACTGAAGAATCTATTTATTTTATCATATTTCCCACTCCAGAATTCTCTTTTTCATCTCCTGCATTATGTTTGTTAGGCTTGCATATATAGTTCCTAATTATTAAGATATTCCTATTCCAGCATTAATTTGGTTTATGTCTTCTGCATGGCTTCTGTTTCAATTTTTTCAAGTCTTAAACTGTTTCTTTTACCTGTTTGTTTTCTCATGGTTTTCTTGGCTTTCTTTCTAGGGTTTATTATTTACTATTTTTTTTGTTTTGTTTTTTGTTTTTTTCTCTATTTCTTTATGGGAGTTTTTCATTTCTGCCTTAATTTCCTTCTTAAAGGCTTCTATCATCTTTAGAAAGTTATTTTTAAGGTTATTTTCTTTTGTTTCTTCTATTTTGGCATATTCAGGTCTTGCTGTTGTAGAACCCCTGTGTTCTGGTGGTGTCAAATTGGTCTTATTGTTGTTGCATGTATTCTTGCACTGGTATTTATTCATCTCTTCCTCCAATCAGGGAATATGTTATTTGTGTTTCAGGGTGCTATTCTTGGTCTAATAGGTGCTCTTGGTGCATCAGAACTCTTGGTAAATTTGAAGTCAGTGGAGTCTCTGTCTCTGGGAGCTGCTGAGGTTTGAGGGATGAGTGACTTTGGGGAATGGAACAGGGCTTCTAGGCTACAGTGTCCAGTGAGGGGTGGTGATGGACAGGCTTTCCCAAATGGATCCTGCTTACTGGCCTGCAAATGAAGCCCCAATCAAAAATTCTTGATCTGTGAACTTTTTTTTTTTTTTGTATGCTGGAAAAGTCTGCCTCTTTATCTGTAGAAAGAATTTCCCTCATGATTGGGTTCTTCTGTTTTCATCTTTACTAAGTTTATCCTAACTGAAGACCAGGTATTCTGGGTCAAGTACAGAGTCTTTATGACCTGAAAGGGATGGCAAGTGCAGAGCTCCTTTTGTCTTAGTGCCTTCCCTGGCATCATCCCTGGCATCATCCAACTAGTCCTTAGGCATAGGTGACAGACAAGGGCTTTCTTCTCTTTCATAAAGGCAAAGAAAGCTCCAGAAGCAAAGACTTTGTAGAAGGACACAAGAAGTATATTTTTTGCATTTTATAATGGATGTTCCTAGAAATGACAGGAAAATGATATAACATTTTAAAGATGATCTTAAAAACGTTTAAAAAAATAACTTTACTGTATGCTAAACACTGTTTCCTCAAGAATTTATAAATAATTTCATGAAATAAATTGTATCAATGGTAGTCTATTCCTAATAAGTGGATGCCACCATAATTATACTCTATTACTATATTAGGCAAATCACAGGAGCCTGTCAGTGCTTAATACTGCTGAAAAGTAAGAAATTGTGCTTTGTTTTTTTAGTTAAGATGAATCTTGAACATACAACTAAATACAGTATGTTTTATTTGAAGTAATTAGACCTAATAGAATATGCAACTATAAGATAAATATATAGGAAGAAAATGATATGGAAAGGCAGAAAGACAAAGCACTTTCCCATTGACATTCCTACCAATTAGTATATACTTATCACGTAAGAGAATTCTTAATTGAATATAATAAAAAATGTCAGAGGTGCTAATTACTTTGTCATTATTTTGTTTTACATATTTCCAGTGGTTTCTGTTGAAATTACAATTTGATGTGAAAAAACATATTATTCATTTTATGTTTCAGTTATTAAAATTAAACATCTACCTGAGAAATTAGGTAAATGCTACCATACACAAAAAGTAAGTTATAGAAGGGGCTTTTAATACTGGATTGATACTGATTTACATTCAGGCATTTACCAGGCTGTAGTCATGAGGGAGAATGCAATGGACTGTCAAGCCACTAAGGTTCGGTGTGGTCTCTACTTCAACCATGCAATGGCCAAGCATCTCGGTTTTTATTGTGCCAATTTTATCACATGAATTGGCTCACACAGTAGTAGCTATCCAGAGAAAAATTCAAAAAAAAAAAAACAAAAAAACATAGCTTATTAATCTCTCCAACCTCAGATGTAAAGAATCCTAATGAACGTAAAAGTGGGAGTGGAAAACAAAACAGAAAAGCAGACTGCATCTGTGTGAAGAGACTTCCTGTGGGGATAGAGGAACGTTAGGGTTGACTTAGCTTCTAAGTCTATAATCAGCCTATTTTAGGGAATTGTGGGTTTTTTAAACGTATACATAACCATCATTTACATATATAGTCCAAAATTCCAGTTGTTTAACTGCAAAGGAGATTATATTAGCTACTCCACTCTTCTTTGTGACAAAATGACTGATGAAGGAGGGGCTGGTTTCTCTCACAGACAGTTACAGTTGCAGGAAACTCCTGGCAGGTGGGGCTTAAGCAGATGTCACATTGCTTTGAAATGTGAAAGCAGAGATAAATGAAGTCACCTGATCTAGATAATCTCTTACAGCCATGCCTAGAGACTTAGTCCTTAAGTGAATTTAGATCCTGTCAGTCAACAATATCAATCATCACAGAGATCATGCACATGTTAAACCAATTTATAAACACTCATCATCTATTTCTCTATACACATACTTGTCAGAGCCTTGGTTAAATCTTCTACATAGCTCTGATGTATTTGTAACATGGAAGGACGCATGCTTTGTAACAATGGAAGACTTCTCTAAATGTGCAGACGGAGGTCTGGGATTAAAGAAGAGCATTTCTCAAAAGACAGCTGCACAGACAGAATTTTAAAATGATTGCTGATGTTTAATACCACTTGGTAATTCTGAACTTGTCTTTAAAAGAAGCCAGCATACATGGTATCTACTATTATTGTCCTATCTACTGCTTACAAACCATTTCTGTTGGCTCAGAACATGGTCTTAAAGGAATTATAGATATCTTTACACAAAACAGTTGTAATTTTCAGGATAATTTGTGAGAGTTTCTTTTCATATCAAAATGTGTTAACCTGAAGAATATATTTTATCACCACCTTTATGTAGCTAATGCTGACGTTTTTTTGGTTGTTCTTGTAAAATCAAATTTTTTTATCTTTGTCTTCTTTGCTGTTTCTTTCTGGGCCTCCAAGTATTTGATCTTACTCGGTTTATTTGTTTGTAACCATGGATTTTTGTTTTGCATTCTGAAGCAGACTTAGATAAAGGACTACAACTTTTGAATTTTTTTTTTAAGAGAGAGAGAGTTACTTCATAAAGATTTATAGCTGAATGCCTTCCATATGACTTTCTCCCAAGACAGATGAAAATGGAATTTTTCTTGAAAACATGGTTTGATTCCTGGGCTCAAATAGTTATCCCTCAGTTCCTGTAAGAACATTGACCTGTGAGTATCAAAATCATTAACTTTTCTTTTGAGTCTATCTAAGAAATCATCTCAAACTATTCTTTGAAACCATGTCTGGGAATTACTTAAGATGCTCAAAATGTTTCCCCTGAAAGTGGATACTTGAATCATACAAGGATAACCCATTTCTGGGACATTGCCTTTGGTAACCCCTGATGGGAAAGCAGATAGAACCAATAAGCAGGTATGCTACTCTACTCTAAGTAAAAGGCAATTGATGGCTATGGATACAGAGTTAAATCTGAAGGCAATATCATAACATATATAGCCCAACAAATTCTCTGTGTAAACTGTTTTAAGAATTCAAATGGCCATGAGCACTTCTCTTGCTCATAGAAAATAGCTGTTTCTTGGGTACCAATCAATACTATATGAGAACAACTATTTATACAGCTATTTAAACCTTAGTTATTTGAGATGACATAAAGTGAAAAGTTGAGTTTCTCAGTTGTACCAGACAAAGGCTAAATGCACAATAACTACATGAGGCTATGATTACAGTGATTGATGGGGTTAGATCACTGAAATATAAGAGCAATTTCATCACTGTTGAGTGTTCTCTTGGTATGCACTGACAATGGAAAACAATGGTGATCAGGACAGTGACATTACTAATCTATAGCAATGCACCATCTTTGTTCTGATTAGCAAATATTATACTGCAAAATAAAATGCTAGAATTGTTTTTGTGTTTATATTCAGTTTTTTTTAAATTAAACATCTATTGTGTGTCATGAGCTGAATGCTGTCATATGCTTTGTTTTTCAGATCAGGATAGCTGGTTGTCAACAAGTCATGCATATGAACAGTGAGGCTTAGATCATTTCAGCCACAAGCAAAATGCTAGGGAGAATTAACTTAAACCTCTGTGCCATATTTCTTGAAGATATTCCAAAATACCAAAGTATTTAGTTATCTACTCATATTTTTATGATAATCTCAGAGAGGAAGGCTGAGAAAAGTCTTACAGTGTTAGAGGATACAGCCAGTGTCTTACCAGTCAGCACTGTTTGTACCAGGATTACAGTAGTGTTTTTATTTGCATACCCTTAGGGTTTCTACTACTGTGATGAAACATGGCCAAAAGCAACTGGGGGAGAAACAGGATTATTTGGCTAATATGCCTACATCACAGTTCATCACTGAGGGAAGTCAGGGCAGGAACTCAAACAGGGCAGGAATCTGGAGGCAGGAACTAATGCAGAGACCATGGAGGAGCATTGCTTACTGACTTGCTCCCCATAGCTTACTCAGCCTGCTTTTTTCTAGAACCCAGGACCATCATCCCAGCGATGGCACCACTAAAAAGGGATTATGCTCTCCTCCACAATCAATAATTTTAAGAAAATGCCCTACAGACATGTCTATAACCCAAACTTATAAAAGTATTTTCTCAACTGAGGTTTCTGCCTCTCCATGACTCTACTGTGGGTCAAGTTGGCATAGAAACTGGCAAGCACATCATTCTATTATATATGTGGTATTTTATAACTAGAAGTTTTAGGTTTTGTCAATCAGCTCAAAGTTTTTAAAAAGCATTAGAACTAACTTAGACGAATATAAACTTAATAGACTACATTTGAGAGACAGAGAGTATTTTAATTAGGATATTATTTGAAGTAGTGCCCCAAATGATTGTGTTCTAATCTAAATTTTCCAAGAAGTTTAAATCTTTAAAAACTATCATTTCCCAAGGCATTTGTGATACTTCTACAGATAACACAGCTAGAAAACGAGGTATAATTATGAACTAGTGCCACAAATGTTCCAAAACAAGAACCTAGAAGGTCTACAGTAAGCTCTTTCTTTCCAGTGCTCGTAGAGAAGTGGGGACAGATTTATAAGTATCATCATTTGATGGCAGTACCTTGCTAATCATATGGCTGGCTGCATTGCCCTTCTAGTCATAAAGGACATCGCCATGTACATTTTTATAAGGCTCCTGATGATGCTACACTTTAATGTTTCTACTTAATCTGATAGAGAATGTGAGAAGAAAACAGATTTTGTAAATGCATATTCGATATTTGTGGTAATATAATTTCTTCTGAAGGGCATTGGGCTATTTCTGTCTTAAAGGTTAAAGTAATTTTGAAACATAAACATTTGAAGACAAAGTAAAAAAGCAAATTAAGAGTTCATTATCCGAACATCTAACACTGTGGTGCAAACCCACAATGATTTTGTTCTCCATAAAAGATTCTTCAGTTGGTTTTCCAGTGAGCACTCTGTAGTACTTCTGGTTTATAGTTTCAGAGTGTCTTTTTCTCTCATGCTTTATCTTTTCTCTCAAGGCTGAGATATAACCTGCTTCAGGTACACAGTAGAAAACATTCACTTTAGAATTGACTTCACAAAGAAACCATAGATCTTTACAAAGAAGAGAAGGGGAAAACAAAATCTCTGCTCAATAGAAGACAAGGGGGCAATTAACATTCAACATCAGGAGCATTAACATCATTCATGTTTGGAATGAGGATTCTTTTAGCATGGGTAATTGTGTTCTTCTTCCCATCCCTTCTACACACAAGTGACCCCGAAATACAAATGCAGAAACAGAAGTAGGGCCGATCAGTAGCATGTTGGCCAATCATGTAGCATCAGATCCACGGAGTCAATCGGCTGTGATATATAATTTGTTCAAAGAGCTTTTTGATGTTGCTTTTATTAGTTTTAATGATCATTAAGACACATGTATTCAGTTTTAATGAGGATATAGAAACATTCTATGGTTGTAGAAAAGTATATTTATTTCTAAGTTCTAGATCATAGCACAAAATAGTCCTGGGATGGGACATAGTATATGAGAAATATTGAGATGGAATAAAATACAAGAGACATTGAGTATTGAGTTATTTACAACTGGAATCTTATTTTACTTTGTTTAGAATGTGACTGTGCCCTGCCTAGGTTTTCTCTTAGAGTATAAAAGTATTTAACTTATTTTTTATTCTGTAGGAGACTATACTTGAGAAACATCAGATTTTAAGAGACTAGATATTTAAAGAGACTAGGTTTTTAAGTGCTTCAATTTTGGGGAACTGGGTAACTTTTTAAATTCGTAAAATGTTTTATATTACAATATTGATATTAGTATGTGATCCTAAGGATAAACAAGAAAGGAAACTTTGTGGCTTAACAGTGAGGTATTTGTGTGTCAAGGTGACAAGGGGTTAGTTGGACTGGCTAGTTTATGTCAACTTGACACAAGCTAGAGTCATCAGAGAGAAGGGAATCTCAATTGAGAAAATGCTTCTATAAGGTCCAGTATAGGGAAGCTTGTAGGAAATTTTCTTAATTAGTGATTGATGTGGGAGAGAAAAACCCACCATGGGTGGGGCCACCCCCCCCTGGCTTTTATAAAAATAGCATGCTAAGCAGCAATGGAGAGCAGGCCAGTAAGCAGCACTCCTTCAAAGCCTTTGCCTTAGCTCCTGCCTCTAGGTTCCTGCCCTGCTTAAGTTTCTATGCTGACTTCCTTCAGTGATAAACTGTGATGTAGCAGTTAAATAAACGTAGATGTAGCCAAATAAACCCTTTCCTTCCCCAAGTTGCTTGTGGTCATGGTGTTTCATCATAGCAATGATAGCCCTCACTTAATCAAGATGAATAAAAAGACTTTGTTGTTCTGATCACTGTATTTGTGAGTTGCTTGACAAAATCTTCAGGTTTAAGAGAAAACCTGAGGCCCAGTGCTAATCTTGTAAAATGGAAAAACTATATCAGCTATGAGGCTGGAAGAAGATAATTGAGTGGGGGATGTGTTAAATAAGGAGTCAATAGGAGTATGCCATATGGTCCTAGTAGTAAAGTAATAAATACACTATCCTTCTCTATTTTTCCATGCTCATTTGTCTTGTTTTTCAATGTCATCTATTAACTCCTTAAAGATAGCAAATGCAAAGATCCTTTATAGGGCTAATCATAGAAAGCATTATTTATACCTACTGTATTAGTTACTTTATTTTTCCTCATAGCTCTCAGGGACAGACCAGCACAGGGAAGTCACAACAGCAGGTCCTTGAGGCAGCTTGCCATATTTTGTCCAGCCAAAAAGCAGAGAGGAATGAACAACAGTGCTCACCTCGGCTCTCCTTGTTCTTCCGAGCCCATAGTTTAGCAAGATCTCACCACTTCAATTAATGCAATCTAGATAATTTCTCATAGGCATGCCCATAAACTAACCTAATTTAGAGCATCTCTCACAGGCAAGCCTAGAAGTTGATCTGCTCCATGATTCTAGATCCAGTCAAGTTTCTAATCAATATTAACCACCACCCTTACTAAATATGTACTATCAATCAGGCAGTGAAGAGGCAAAAAATGGGGTCTTAAAACAAGCAGCCAAAAAACAGAACAGAAAATAAGTGATATAAAGAATTATTTTGTCAAATCCCCAAGAACAAACTATTCTGTCAACATTGACTAACCTTTGGTTGGAAGTTGTGTGGGGAAGGTGCCAACTTCTATACTTTAACTTACTTGTTTTATTTACCAATTACTTATTTTGGTGTGTAAAAAATATATATATATATTTACATACATGTGTGTGTTTATGTGTGTGCATATGTGGAGACAGAGGTGATGCCAGGTATCATTCCACTAGGGTCATCCACCCACCTTATTATTTTGAGACTAGGTCTCTCAATGGGACTTAGCATTCATCAGTGGGGTTAGACTCACAACTTAGCAAAACCCAGGGATCTATGTATCCCCATCTTCCCAGTACTAGGGTTACAAGTCTACATCAGTACATCCAACTTCTATGGAGATGCTGGGCTCCAGCTCAGGTCCTCATGCCTGTGCCCCAAGTACTTCATTAAACAAGACATTTCCTTACCCCTAGCAGCCTACATCCTATGCTATTTATTATAGATAAGACCCATGAATACAAAGGCTGAGTTTTCAGCAAGAGGATTGACAATTGTAGTTTTGTGCAACTTGAAGCTAGTGTAGAGCAAGGTGGGAGGCACATATTAAAATACACTTTCCCAAATAAAAAATAGTATAAGGTAGATATGTATTTAAAATATGAAAATCAATTATGAAGAAGACAAGGCATTGCTAAGTGTTGATAAACTCCATAAATATCACTTGGCACAAACTTGTTTTTCCATATCTAGAGGTAATTAGAACTATTAACCAATAACCAGGTTGTGGATCCACACAGTCTTCATTCTGTTTCTCCTTCACTACTCACACTCTCCTGTACTGAGCACTGTCAGCTGTGGGTGCTCATAACTCTCTCAAAGTCAATGGTGCAGTGGATAAGAGAATTCTAAGAACTGTTTCTACATGAAGAACTGTTTCTACATGAAATTATATAAACCAAAGTCCTTATCTCTGGCTCTTCACAAATGCCTGCATTTTGAAGTGCAGCAAAACCAAGATATTATATGAAAGAAGACACATAGGAATGCCAAAAATCTGATTGATACCAAAGTGTCTTCTTTTTGAGTCACCTGAGAGCTCCTTGGTGTGATCTTTACCAAGGTCTTGGATAGAACCTGTGCCAGGAAGGAGGGGGCTCTACAGTTAAACTTCACTACCTGCGTGGCAAAGCTTTTTATATGCAGGAGAGAAAAGAAAACAAGGACAAATATTGTGAAGCAAAAATCATAACAGAGTTGGATTGTAGACATGTCCTACTTTGGAAGACAATAAAACTGGGAGATTCCCTACAGATACTTATTTTTAAGAAAATGTACTAAAAATAGCTCTAAATTGGAGGAACAGAACTGAAGAAAAATAGATGGTTTGTGTTTTGATATTCAAGAGCACCAGTTAAAGCATTCAGCCTCGAGAAAACAGAAAGGCAGCCTCTTTCTGTGGCTTTGAGATTTCCTGTGTCCTCACATAGCATTAAGGCCAGCACACAGTCAAAAACAAATACTGAGGTTGCAGCCCTTCCATCACCATTCAGGAGAAAAAGAAATGCAAAGCTCCAACTGAGATGATTCCTTCAAGTCACATAGGCCATTTTCATATCCATGCCAGTACTCAGTGCCTTAACTGGATACACCTCAATGTAGGGATGGCTGGGAAATGGTATCTTTATTCTGGGTCGCCCTGCAAGTAACTGAAGTTAGAATTTTTTCTTTATTTTGTTTGTTCTGGGTCTTTTGAGTTTTATTATTAAGAAGACTATAGGGCTGGAGAGGCAGCTAAACTATTAAGAGCATGTGTTGCTCTTTCAAAGGACCTTGGTTTAGTTCTTAGCCTGCATATGGTAGCTAATAACTGACTGTAATTGCAGCTTCAAGAGAATCTGACACCCTCATTTGGACTTCAAGGCTACAGAATACACAAGGTACACAAACATACATCCAGGCAAAACCACCAATATATATAAAATTTAAAAAAAATTAAAACTTTAAAAGAAAGAATGTGACTGAAGTTGTGAAGTGTGCTACCTGTGCTTCATGAAGCCGTTGAGAGTAACACCATTGAACGGTTTGACTGATCTTGGTTGTCAGCTTGACATATCTGAGAAGAGAACTCCAGCTGAAGGCTTGCCTCCATGGATTGGTCTGTGGACATGTCTGTGGGAAAGGATGCAGTTCTGAGTGAATGTGTGTTGTTGACATGAACACAGATATGTCTAGGACTCCAATACCTTAAACTCATAGAAATGGAAACTTCCTCTGTTACAGTATGGATGTTAAGAATGAGTCATCTATGGCTAAAACTAATGTTTACAAAAGCTTCCTTCTTTCTGATGTTTACAGCCTAAGTCTGTTTTCCTATGGTGACCTTCTACTGAGACTAGCTAAATCTTCATTCTGCTAGATACAATAAACCTGCCTCCTTGGTTCAGATATATAAGATAAATGTGTCTCCATCATAGTGCATGACCCACCAAATTCCAGCTTTTCTGCATGTGTATCTGTTTTTTCTTCATTCTCTCATTTCCCTAATCAAGTTTCCAGACATGCAATGGCTTGCAGTAAATATCTGTAGGGGCATTTTCTTGTTTGCTATTTGATGCAGGAGGGTCCAGCCAAGTGTGGGCAGTACCATACACAGGCAAGTATAATGGGATGAATAAGAAAGCTAATAAGCAGTGTTTTTCCATAATTTCTGCTTCAATCTTCTGCCTGGAGTCTCTGTCTTAGATGGACTATGAGGTTAGATGAAGCCTTTCTTTAAATTTCTTTTCTTTGTAGTGCTTAGCACAGCAACAGAGAAAAGTTACTAGAATACAAGTAATAGGAGTGAGAATATGCCACCATCAATTTTTCTGCAGTATAGACATAGAGAACTGGAGATCACAGAGTCTGAAGTTGGAGTCTCTGCAACCAAAAGTCAACTGTACTTGCTGTAAAGAAAGCCCCCTCTCCACTGTGACATATGGGTTCATTACTTGGCATAGACTTTTTGTAGATAGACTCAGCTCTTCTGTAACCAAGCACTGGGTCATCTAGAAAATTGCCAAGCTCTTTTCCAGTGAAGAACAAAGACTTGGATGTCCAGGAAAGATAGACTGACTTTTAGAAAACCCATAAGTAATAATTTTATCTATTTGGGATAGGCTTGTCCTAAGGCTGGGAATCTGCTCCGGGTTTGATTTTTATAGGGACCCCAAGTCCTCCCCTTTTCACTGTTGGTCCTGATTAGATACCAACCCCAACTCTTTACATCACGTTACCTCATTGTGTCTCACTAGAACAAGAAGCCACCACCTCAGGGACCTCACAGTCTCTGTATTTGTCTACTGATGTCCCTCTAACTCTCTCCTTCACTAGGTAAAAGTGAAAGCATAGCCATCTTGCCTACATATGAGTTAAGCCAGTCCCCTTTCTGTGTCCCAGTCAATTGTCATGTGACAACCCACTTAAGCAAGGGAATCTGTGTCCCACCACTCAGAAGCCTTATCAGTTATCACCATGGCCACATATAACCATTATCCTGACACAAACTTAATAGAGAACAATACAGGTCATTTGAAGTACATGGGTAAGTTTTCTTCATGACTAGGAAATACTATACTACCCGAGGTCCTGAACCAGGGTGGCTAACTAAATGCTTCAGGCCTAAATGCTTACACATGTACTCAATGGGTCCAACCTATTGAGGCCCTAAGTAAAATATACTCTTCAGACCAAGACATTAGCAGTTCTGTTCTCATGCCTTGAGAGCCAGCCTGGAATGTGTATCTTTAGCTCTTACCTCTCTGGCCTTCACCTGCACTGCTGGTATTCCTGGGTCTTCAGCATGGTGGTGGCAAATGGTATGATGTCTTACCTACTGCAATAATTGAATCATAAGAGTGAACCAGTACCATATGGACTATATATCAGCTTTCTATATCTCATATTGGAGGTGTGAGCATTTTGGCACTCACATGCACGCATGCTTGCATACCCATGATGCATGTGTGCACATGTATACTGTTTCTCTGGAGAACCTTGTCTGTTATAAAACCTTTTTCCTATTATTTATTCATTATATGTATATTTTGCCTGCATGTGTGCCTGTACAGCAAGCACATGCCTGGTGCCACAAGGATCAGAAGAATTAAAGAAAACTTACCAGGAAAACTAAGCAGATGCTGAGCAGGCTTTTATTAGTCTGCTGGGCAGCACTCAGGATGGGAATAAACTGCAGCTCCAGGGAGCACTACAGAGTTAGCTGCTTCGGTGCTAGAAGCTTGAGGTTAGCTGGTCAGTCAGGCTCTTATTGGCTGCAGATGGAAATAAGGGCACCAAAACATACTTCCCAATGCAACCTGATGCAAAGTGTGTCTTTCTGAAGAATCAAGAACCATCATCATCATGTAAGGACCTTATCTATGAACTGAGACCATATGGTGTCACCAATGTTAAGCCTTATCAAAGAAGGCACTAGATCTGCTGGAACTGGAGTTACAGACAGTTATGAGCCTTATTGTGGGTGCTGCGAATTTAATCCAGGTTTTCTGAAAGAGCAACCAATATTCCTAACTGCTGGATCATCTCAGCACTAGAACTTAGTAACTACTCCTCTAACTCATCCTGGCCTCCTAATTGCCCTTTAAGTCTACTGCAGTTCATTGTCTTCTAAATAACAAGGCTGAAAATCTAAACATCCTCAAAACTCCAAGAGCCTGCGGTGCTTACCCCCAGCCTCCAGACAGTCTCCCTGTACCTGCTCACAGGCACATCCCTCATTTGGCCCCATCATATTGACCTGGCTGCTTACTGAGCATGCCAAGTTTCTTCCAGTCAGTCTTCAGAAATGTTTCTGCTTCACCCCAAAGTGCTTTCTCCTCTTTGTTTTCCTTGTGAAAGCTCACACCTTCAGGGAGATCTCACCATTGCAGTCTCTTTGTGCCTGAGCTATTTCCCTCCAAAGCCTTTAACAAATCCAGTTTTTATGCGCTGTTCTGTCTTATCCAGGGACATGAGCTGCAGATGGCAGGGGCTTGCTTTGGGCCAATGTTACTGCAAACAAGATCAATATTCAGCCAGTGACAAGCACATACCAGATATTTATGACATAAATTGGTGAAAGTAGGTAATTAATTTCTTATCAGATTAATTTTCCCCGTTTATATTTTAAGGTTAACATATTCTCTTTCCCATCTTGCATTTTAAAATGACAACTGAGAAATGCACACTGAAGGGGGGAGGTTGGTAAATGGAAGAGAAACGTGTAGTTCTGTCATTGATCTATTTAATTCAGGTTGATGAGAACTCTTGTTGACCTTCTGTACCTAAGACTATGTAGAAATGAATTGAAGAAGAAAGTTCTAACCTACAAGAGATGATTATTTGTGCATAATGATCTGTTTGAAGATAGAAGTTAGCCTCATTTTAATTGGGAGGTTTAACTACAGTTTCTGCTTCTCCTAAAAAGAGAGAGGAGGCATTTAAAAGGATTAAATTTTTCAGTTCATCAGGGCATTTTCCCATGCAGGTGCTAAGGAATGAGAGTCACATATTCAATGAGTATCGGAAGACAACAATAGATTGTTTTTAGATATGGGTTCTAGAGCCCCAGATTACCAAGAGCTCTGCTTATCTTTTCCATCTGCCCCTAGACTACCAAGGATAAGAAAATCTCATTATCCTTTGAAACAGGGCTCCATCTTTAACCAAACCCAAAGCCCTTAAGTGCTGCCTGTTCCTGATGTATTCTACAGGAGGATTTTTATTTTTAGCTTTGCTTCTTGCCACTAAAACGTTTTGTTTGCTCCCTAAGGAAATGCAGCAGCTTTTTCTCTGGGAATGATATCTAGACATATTTGTCCTGGATGATATACCTTCTGTTTTTGGTTGGCGCACAGATTCTGTTGGACATTTCCAGGGCACTGTTTGACATTCAGAGGTAACATGTAAAATTGAGTATATGGTACCTTTGTTGCACATTAAAGTAATGTGAGTCGTTCTTGAGCTAAGAGACACAAAAGTTTTGATTTCTCCCACAGCAAGAAATTTTACTCTATAGTATGTGCTTAGTAATTACAAACCTTCGCATGGGCATGAGTGCCACATGCATAGTACCCCCAGTGGCACCATTTCAAGGTTGCAGAGTCACCTTTTATAGATGAATTATTTCTAATCACTCCTTCTACAGCTCTGTCTGCCACATTTTGTTCTGCATGGATGTTCCTGGAACAAATTGGAACGTTGCTGAATGACTTCTTTAAAGAATATTTAATGCTAGTGCATATGTTTTAAGTGCTGTGAAAACTATTACTATGTACCTTGGAGATGGAGTAGTAAGAATGATAGAGAGATGGAGTAACCACAACTCTGATCACTTTTAACAGTCAAATAGTCTTGTATGTTCTTTAAGTACACACTTATGAATGTGAATGTTTCTATTCCAGTGGGTCAGTATACCACAGGAGATAGTGAAGAATCTAGCCAAATGGCAGGACTTAGATACACTAAGTGTGTAATAGTCTTATTTCTTTACATTAGAAGACACAAGAGAATTTGTTTATTAACATATTTCTTTAGTTTTAATTGGATTTTCACAACAATCTTAATAAGTAGACCTTTTCTAAAATAAACCTGAACACTGATCAAATAGTTGCTGAATTTCTTCTCCTTGTGTGAATAGCTGGACCACAGAAACCACCTCCTGCTTTCATTCAGGGCGTTGTGTAGTTGAGTTCCTGGCAAGTGGGTGAGGGCAGGAATTCTGAGCACCATTTTCAGATGTAGCCTGAAATTTTTCTGTGCAATATTTTGCTGCTTTTCACATTCTGTTGGTAAGAAGGAGATGGTCACTAAATAGTGTTTGAACTCTCAATGATGATGGGAATCCACAAATATTCTCTGAATCATTGATAAGGTAAGGACATCACCATGTAGAGCCCCATTCTGGATTTTATCTGAAAGAGGAAAAAAATCTATTGTGTTTGGGGAGTAATATTTAGAGGTGTGTCTGGAAGAATAGCTAAAGTTACTCTCGAGGTCCTCAGTGACATTTTCTTTGGCTAGGTAAGTGAGTTGTTCACTGTATGGAAAGCATGAGGTATGGGTGTGATTTCTTTTACTCTGTGTATAATATTAAATTTTGAGACTAAAAGAAGTAGATATTTCACTTTGACTATCCTATAGTTTGTAAACACTTGAAACATATTACTGAAAATAGCTTTAGGATTGAATATCTTCAACATTTTTTTAAAAAGGAAGGAACCAAGGTTTAGTTGCAGAAATTCCAAGCTTTTTAAATTATCTTTTTGGTTTGACATCATACTATTATTACATTATTTATCTCCTTTCCTTTCCTCTCTCCACATTCTTGCATAGACCCCTCCTGCTATTTTTCAAATCCATGGCCTCTGTTTTTATTAGCTGCCATTACATGCACATATGCTGTACATATATGTTCCTATCATTTATTCAGTCTATATAATGTTACTTGTAGGCATGTTTTCAGAGCCATACATTTGGTAACAGGTAACTAATGGCTGTACTCTTCCCTGAGAAAGACTATTTCCCCCATTTTCAATATGCCTTAGTAGTAGCTTGTAGTTTTTTGGGTTGGGATGAGGCCTTGAGGTCTTTGTCCTGTCCACTGTGGCATGCCCATTGGTGTCATCCTTATTTAGCTCTTGTATAAGATTCATGTTGGTGAGACTTTATAGGTATATCTCCTGACATTACTAGGGAAAGACAGTTTCACAGCAAATTCTGTGATCCTCTGGCTCTTAGAATCTTTCTGCCCCTTTCATGCAATATTTCCTGAACCTTATGTATGGGAGGTTTTTTGTAGATGAATACACTGGGACTGGACTCCCCAGCTCTAATTGCTTAGATATTTTGTGGTGGTTTACATCTGTTTGTTGCTAAGAGAAATATCTGTGATGAGGGGTGAAGACTACATTTATCTGTGGGTAGAAGGAGAAATATTTAGATTATAGTCAAGGATTGTTGATCTAGTAAACTGGTAGTTTAGGGTTCTCTTCTAAGACTCATGACTTCACTATCTCAGGGTAGCTGGCTATGTTTCCTGTACCAGATGTGGTTTATTCTTGCTGCGCAGATTTGAAGTTCAATTACAGACTAGTTGGTTACTACCAGGGTATGTGTGCCGCTATTATACCCTTAAGGTTACGGTGTCATGCTAGTCATTTTTGTTGTCTATAGGTATGATAGGTGAGCAGGACTGCTGGATGCTTCCCTCCACAAAAGCTAGTCCTCAGGAAGGAGACATTCATGTCAGTCCAGCTCTGAGGCTGACAAAGCCTGGGTCTGAAGTGCATGGTTCCTTAGCAATAGGGAATGACCTCTTAGCTCTGTGGCAACCAAGGGTAATAGAAATAGCTTGTGATGTTTTAGGTGTCTTTTGGACAACTCTGATGAACACCCAAAGGAGAGTTTCTTATGCTTAGTGCTGGTGTTTTTGTTTGGTTTGTTTGGGCTCTTAGTGCGAGCATTGTCAGCTCAGATGAGAAAATATCACCTAAGCTCTATACACACATACTAATAATATCTATTATGGGTTTTAGGTGAATAATAGGAAGATTCCTTTTAAAGACATCCTTATTGTTATTTGACCCTTCTCCATACTTCTTCTGTACGTAAGTCCCTTCCCTTCCTAGAGATCCTATTTTTCCCATTTTCCCAGTCAGATCACTTTTACCTTATATTCCCATTTCTATTGCTCCCTCACCCTTCCCACTACAGCCATAATCCTGTTTTACTTTCTATGATGTGTCCAGGATGTGCCCTCATCTGAAGATTTAGTTAGCAGCCTCCAATAAAAGATAACATGTGACCTTTGGTGACCTTTGTCTTTTGGAGTTTAGTATACCTCGTTTCTAGTTTAACTACAAAGCTCATGATTTTTTTTTCCTTTGTAGCTCAATAGTTTTCCATATAATACCATATTCTCATTACCCATTGGTCAATTAAAGGGCATTTAGTTGTTTACGACTCGTAATTGTTGTGAACAGAGCAGCAATGAACATGGCTGAGCAAGTATCAGCAGAGTAGGATTTCATGTTCTTTGGCCATTTGCAGAAGAGTAATAGGGCTGAATCATATGGTAGACTGACTTTCAGCTTTTTGAGGATTCTTCACATTTATTTCCAGAGTAGTTCCACCATTTTTCAATCACACCAACAATCCCTTCATCCAACATTTGCTTTGTTCATATTTGCCGTTCTGACTGGAGTAAGATAAAATCTCAAAGTTGTTTTGATTTTCATTTCTTGTATTGCTATGGACTATCAACATTTTTTTGAGAGTTTGTTTTGTTTTGTTTGAACACTGTTCCAGTACCTGGACCATCCCATTTATGAAGGGGTAGCTTGCTTTTTCTTACTCTTCATTTCTTAGGTTATTCATATATTCTAGATTTAATCCTCTGTCAGATGTATACCTAGTAAAGATTCTCCCATTCTATGGGCTTCTCTTAATTTGATAAGTTACATTTTCTCATTCAAATGGAAGCCTCTAATTTATCAGTTGCTATCTTAAGTTTTGTTTTGTTTTGTTTTGTTTTGTTTTGTTTTGTTTTGTTTTGAGACCTTGATACATTTTGGAGCCCTGGTGAAGAAATAAACACAAGTAGCTTAGAAGATATTTAAAAAACAGTTTACCAACTGAGAACATAATTAAGATCATTTGGATATTTTTTTAAAAAAATTTATTGAAAAAATATTTTTTTCTTATACACTATATCCTGATTATCCTCCTCTCAGCCCCCCCCCCCCCCCCCCCCCCGCCAGATCTATTAGCTTTCTCCTTCTCTTTAGTAAATAACAGGCTTCGAAGAGATAACAACCAAACATGAATACAATAAAATGAAGCAAAATTGATCGTATCAAAGTTGAAAACAGCAAGCCAGCAGGAGGAAAAGCATCCCAAAAGTAGACACGAAAGTCAGAGATGTAGTATCAAGTTTCTGGCCTGTCTGGCCTGTGGTCCAGACTCACAGACCCACAGTCTCACAGAAACACACAGACGCTTGCATTAATTTTATGCTGATCAGTCTATGGCTCTGACATGTTGCTGGATGCTTCCCTTCACGAAAGCTAGCTTTCAGGAAGGAGACATTCATGTCAGTCCATGTCTGTCAGCCTCAGAGCTGGGCTAAACCGAGATTCTTATCCTGTTCAGCCGTGTGGCTCAGTAACTTCTCTCAGTGCAGCACAGTTGTCCTCTGCACCCGCTGGTTTCTCCTGGTATCTCTGTGGCATCTCTCTCTTTCCCCCTCTCTCCCTCTCTAAGCACTTTGTACTACATACATGCTCTTTTTATTGTGTATCATAATTTGGGTATGCTGTATGTTCATTTTCATTAAATTCTAGAAAGTCTTTAATTTTTTTAAATTTTTGTCTTGATTTATTTTTTTATTCAGTGGAGAGTTGTTGCATTTCTATGGGTTTGTAAGGTTTTTGGTTTTTTGCTGTTGATACCTCCTAGCCTTAATCCCTAGTCATCTGATAGGATACAGAGAATGATTTCAATTTTCTTTTATTAGTTGAAACCTGATTTGTGTCCAAGCATGTAATGACTTTCAGAGAAGGATCCATGAGCTGTAGAAAAGAAGGTACATTCTTGTGTGTTTTGGTGAAACAATCTGTAAATATGTGGTAGGTCTATAGTGTCTGTTGGCATCTGGATGACTTCTCCATTGATGAGAATGGGGTACTGAAGTCTCTCACTATCAGCATTATGAGAGTAAATATGTGATTTAAACTGTACTGGTGTTTCTTTTTCCACTTAGGTGTCCTTGCATTTGGCACATAGATATTAAGAATTAAAATATCATTTTAGTGGTTTTTTCCTTTCATGAGTATGTAATATCTTTCCCTACCTCTTTTGGTTAGTTTCAGTTTGAAATTTGTTAATGTTAAAATGGCTACACAAGCTTTCTTCTTAGGTTCATTTGCTTGGGATATCTTTCCAAGCCTTTAACCTAAAGTAATGTCTATCCTTGATGCTGAGGTGTGTGTCTTGAATTCAGCAGGAGGATGGATCTTGTTTTTACATCTATTCTTTTAGTCTGTGTCTTTTTAATATAAAAAGGATGGAGACCATTATATTAAAAGATATATGACCAATGATTAAATTTTAGAAAGTCTTTAATTTTTTTTTTATTTTTTGTCTTATTTTTTATTCAGTGGAGAGTTGTTGAGTCTCTATAGGTTTGTAAGGCTTCTGATTTTTGCAGTTGATACTGAGCCTTAATTGTGGGGATATTTTCAAATATAATAAAAAACAGTCGGAGATATCAGAGGACAGATCCACCTCCTCCAGTTTTGGGGTTTTTTTGTTTTGTTTTGTTTTTGAGACAGAGTTTTCTGTGTAACAGTCCTGGCTGTCCTGGAACTTGCTTTGAAGATCAGGCTGGCCTTGAACTCACTGAGATTCTCTTGCCTCTGCTTCCCAAGTGCTGGGACTAACTGTGTGAAGCATGGTTTCTTCTGCCTCCTCTGTCTTTCTATGCATGCCTTAAATACTTTCTTCACTCAGTTAAACTGTGGCCCCACCACTGCCTGCCTGAGAGCTTGTAACTCCTACTGTAAACTAAAATGACCTTGAACTCAGATTGGATTAAGGGCGTAGGTCACCACTCCCAGGATACTCCCTGTGCTGGGATTAAAGGTGTGAGTTACCACAGTCTGATCCTCCTAGACTGACTGGGTAGATCCCTCTGACATCTCTAATTGTTTTTATTATATTTGAAAATATGCCCACACTTAATCCCTAGTAATCTAGAACAATGACCAATGATTGTTGATTCCTGTTATTTTGCTGGTGGTTGTGGTGGTGATAGTAGTGGTGATGTATGTGCATGTGTGTACGTGTGTGTGTGTCCATGTGTGTTTCCCTTCTTTTGCTTTTGTTGATATTAGGTTATTTATTTCCTGCATTTTCATAGGTATACCTTCTCAGATGGAGTTTTCTTTAGGGTTGACTTTATAGATAGATACTTTTTAAATTATACTTTATCATAAATATCGTATTTTCTCCATGTATGGTAATTGAAAGCTTTGCTGGATACAGTAGTTTGAGTTGGCATCTGTAGCCTCTGAAAGTCTGCAATGCATCTGTCCAGGGCCTTTGGCTCTTACAGTCTTTTGTTGAGAAGTCGAGTGAAATTCTAATATGTCTGCCTTTAAGTTACCTGGTCTTTTTCCTTGCAGCTTTTAATATTTTCCTTTATTCCATATGCTTAGTGTTTTGATTATTATGTGGTATGGGGAATTTTTTTCTGGTTCCACCTATTTGGTCTTTTGTAATATTTTGTACATTTTGCCCTTCTTTATGCTAAAAACATTTTTTTCTATAGTTTTGTTGAAATATTTTTTGGGCCTTTGAGCTGGAATTATTTTCCTTCCTCTATTCCTACATTCCTGGGTTTGTTTTTTTCATAGTGTTCCTGGGTGTTTTGTGTTAGGAATTTTAACATTTTCTTTGACTGATGTATCCTTTTCTCCTATTGTATCCACAATGCCTGAGTTTTTCTCTTCCATCTCTTGCATTCTGTTGGCGAAGGCGGCTTCTGTTGCTCCTCTTTGCATTCCTAAATTTTCAGAAATCTCTTTTTGTGTTTTCTTTATTGATTCTATTTCCATTTTCATGTCTTAAACAGTTATATTCATTTTCTTAATCTATTTGTTTGTGTTTCCTGGAATTCCTTTGAGGATTTATTAATTTCCTTCATTGTTTCCTGCATTTCTATAAGGAATTTATTAATTTCCTTTTAAAGGACCCCTATCATCTTTATACAAGTAGGCATTAAGGTCTTTTTCTTGTGCTTCAGCTATGGTGGAATATGGTAGCATAGGTGGGATCTAGTGGAAACGTATTTGCCATGGCTACTACTAATAATATTTTTATGCTCTCATCTAGGTGTATGGGATTGAGATGATTATAGACCTTGGTTCTGATTTCTGGATTTGTCTTTGTTGGGTGTTTGCTTTGTTTATTGTTTCTCTTTGCTCTCTTGATTTTCAGAAAGTGTGATATCTGTGTGTTGCCTGGTTTCTTGAACTGCTTACCTGGTATGTTAGGGAATGCCTGCTAGTACTGGAGACTTGGATACTGAAATGAGTTAGAGAAAGGAAGGATGGAGGAAAAGGTCTTTGTGATAAATTTGGGATGGCACCAAAGAAGAAGGGGACAGGACAGCAGGCTTCTGGCTATAGAGCTGGGGATGAGACTCAGAGGTTGTAACTGAAGAGCAAAAATACAGGTCTTCATTCACCCCATGCTTTACCCTGGGAGCAGTGGCTTTGGGGTTGGCAGGTGGTGCCTGCTGGGTTTGGGTCTGGAACAAAGCAATGAATGAGGGGTGTTAATTTACAAGGGGAAAATCTATTGGATCCATAGCAGATGGGAGCAGGGAGCAGGGAAGGGCTGTTGAGGGCTGCTGCAGAGTTGGGGTTAAGACTGGGGTATACAGGCCTCCTACCTGGTTTGCTGGCAGGTATGGCTGCAGGGTTAATAGTGCTTGCCTGCTGGATTTGAGAGTTGGGAGAAGAAAGAAGTTGGAGGAGGCTTAGAAGGGGAAGATTTGTGGGATCCACAGGGAGTGAGAGCAGAGGGCAGGCAGGGAGGGCTTGCCTTTGGTGGTCTGATAAAGGGGGCAGAGGGCAGGGGAGGGGGTGGGGTGAAGGGTGGTAGGGTTGCTGATGAGATTGAGTAATTGAATCTGGGAAGAACAAGAAAGAAGGTCTGCAGGCAGCCTACCTGGCTTTTCCATTGAAAGATAGATTTTAGTAAACCAAATGAATAATCCTTGTTCGACTAGCATGAGGTAGTCACCAGAAGTAAATCAAAATGAAAGGCATATATTACACATTAGTTACAAGGAATTTAACTAAAAAAATATTTAGCTACTGAAGGAATCACAAAATTGGGAAATTTAACATCATAGACCAACTCTATTGCCTGCAAATTTTTAATGTGGTATAACAAAAATATGTGCACTGTGTGGGCCCTGGCAGTCTCAGGCTTGGGCTCAGCATCTCATCTCTGACTCACTGAGCAGCATTTCACCTCAAGGGTAGAATTGTATGACAGCATGTGAAACACAGCTACCAGTAATCCCAAATCTTTTCATAAACATATGAAAAGTAAACTGATCACAAGAGTTCATTCTAGCTTCATAACCATTCTCAATTTATAAGTGCCTCAGGTACTGCTGAATTCTGGTGCCAAATATCTAGGTGACTTGTTTCCCAACTATTCAAAGACTTATGGTTACAAAACATCTTTAAATTAAAAGTGTATGAAGCTTGGTCCAAAGGGTACCCCATGTTCTACAGTATACAGTAATGACATATACCCTCGGTACAGCTGAAATTTCTAAAGTCATGTAACATTAATGTAGTTTAACTTTAATTACCAATAAAAAGTATATATACATACATATGTATATACATATACATGTATGCAGATCAGATTTTTTTCAGAATACCTTCATTATGGCATTATGACTGACAGTCTTACAGTTAACTTCAGACAGATTTCATTTTTATTATAAAGGGGGGACTCTGACATCCCCTTTCTTGGGGCATTTATTGTAGAAAACTTGCAATCATAAATGTTTTCTCTGCCCCTTTGAGCTGTTAATCTTTCCCTAGCCTCTGACCAACTTTACAACCCAGGAATGTCTTTCTAGTGACCATTCCTTTGAATCCTTAATAAAGGTAGAGTACTCATCTGCCATCTTCTTTGGGAAAGTAGAAGCTAGCATCTCTAAGTACCAGTTAGTAAACACAGATGGCTTAATCAACTTCACAGACCTCCACAGCATCCCTTTCCCTCATATTAACAGAGCAGAACAGAGTTCAACTTTTCCTTAATGTAGCAGACTTGACTAACACTGAATAACCATGAATAATTTTCTCATGTCTGATTAATAGCATTTACCACAATTTTACTCTGTCTAGATAATTTCACTAAACAACAACATGAATTATAAACAATAGGCACATGATTTCTAAAAGTAAGTTTGTGAAGTAAAATAAAATTATTATTATTATGAATTGTATTTTTTTAAGAAAATGTGTTATTCTTAGTGTTATTGTGGTGATATTTTGTATATCTTTGAAGAAATAAAACTTGTCTGAAGATCAGAAGGCAGAGCCAAACACAGAGTTACTTATAGAGGCCAGGAAGTGATGGCACATACCTTTAATTCCAGCCCTAGGAAGGCTGAAATAGGAAGTGATATGGCTGGACATTGTAGCCTGTCTGGGCCCATGGGACAAAATCTCTCCCACCTGGAGCCCCACAGCCTCTTATAAAGCAATTATTCAGAGAGTTATAATAATTGCAAAGTGGCCTATGTCTCAGGCTCATTACCAGCTAGCTCTTATAATTTAGCTCAACCCATTTTTATTAATCTATTGTATTGCCACATGTTCTGCCCTTTATCTTTATCTCTGCTTGAATTTCCCAAATGCCTCTAAACTGCCTTACTATATCCCAAAACAGCTTCTTTATTAACAAATGGAAATAAAGCATATCCACAGCATTCAAAAGACATCCCACATCAGGGCACAGAAAGGAATATAAGGCAGAAGGAGACAGAGTTTGGCCCTTCCATCTCCCTTCAACTGAGGACTCGGAGGCATTCTGTTTGAGGATTCATGGGCGGAGGAGCTTTCTCTCTTACCCCAAGGATTCCATAGTGGTGTGAAGTTTCTCTAGTGGCTTGTTCCTCTGTTTCTCTGATCTTAAGCTTTTAGCCCAATATCTGGCTCTGGAATTTTATTAAGACCAATTAGGATTCATGCAACATTACTTAGGACATATTTTCAGTGTACTGAGATTCAGATACACTCTTAAATAATAAGAGAAACAACGCCTTTAAGCTGTTTCTGAAGCACAGTAGACAATTTTGGCAAAGTTAATTTGATCTTGTCTTTTGATTTCAGTATCCAGAACTTTTAGTGGAGTCTCTCTACCCCTTAATGTTACAATGTCAGTGATATACTTTTGAGGTGATTCTAACAAGAGTGATGTCAGTTCAGAGAAGGAATCTGAAGTGTGAAATTTTCAAATGGTACAATTTATGATATGTATTTATTAGTGTTACTGGCAATGACAAGAATAATTTAGGAGGTTTAGGGTGAAGGATATTCTTGGTGTCAACCCACAAAGGTGCTAGTCATGGACAGACAAAAGAACACACTAATCACATTATTATACTTGGCTTCTCAACATCGATGTGGGAATGATGGTGACTGACCACGACAGTCTTAGTGATCTACTCACGCAGCTATAGGGCTAACATGGGAAACATGCAGCAATGTCAAAATGGCAACCAAATCACACATATTCTCACCAAGCTTCAAATAACTTTTCTTATAATTAAAGTACATAAGCAGCTGGACTCTGAAGAGTCCATGGAATTCTTTTTCCTGACTGTAAGTTTTAGTATATACAGATTAAAAATTGTTTACATAGGTGTGTGTGTGTGTGTGTGTGTGTTCCCATAACTATGGTCTCAGAATAGTAACAATCTGTTTCAGTAATCAACTTATTTATTCTCAGAAAACATTTGAACCAAACAATGGCTTATACATTTTAATAAATAAACATTACATATCAAAAGTAAATTGTTGTTGGAAATGTATCTTTTAATGAGCTATGGGTGGTTTTATTTTCATTGATCTATAACCAAATAGTATTTGTTGTCAGATGAAACATTTTTTGCTTTATTAACTATCATATGTGAAAGGATTAAGGAACTTTATATAAAACAAACTGGATTATTTTTAAAGAGAAATAAGTTCAAGTTTTTGAATATTCAAGTTAGAGGTAAAATATTATATTATGATTTATCATTAGAAACAACTGACAACCTAATTAGGAACCTTCAATTTTGTCGAGGGCACAGAATTAGAAATACCTACACTTGTAGAAGATTTGCACCTAGTTATTAGTGTCACTTCCCTTCTCAACAAAACAGTTCCCCTTTAAAATGTATCTAGTCCGTGAATTTTATAGTGTGGGGAAATGTATTAGATCAGTGTTGGAAACTGGTAAGGCATGTTTTTCTTTTTGGAGGGAATTAGTAAGAAAACAATGATTTTTAGATAATGCTTTTTAGAAAAATCCTGTCTCAGGGGGACCCATTCCAAAGAATGAAGTTCCAGAAATCCTCAAGAGAGAAAGAACTCTTGTTTCTGTGTCAAGCATCCCTTGAGTTAATTAACTGGGGACGATAAGGAAATGACTCCCAGAAGACTATGAGTGGGTCTAGCTGGAGCACCTAGAACTAGATAGACACCTGGCTCCTATCTAGTAGTTAGTGATTCACACTATCAATCATACTGTGTGACTCTGGTCAAATAATTTACCTTAAGCTTCAGCCTTGCCATGTGTATGTGTGGCGGTGGTGGGGGGGGGGGGGCAGGGTGCCAACGCACAATATCTGATATGTGAGAAGTAATCTGTATTGTCTGTGGTCATTATATCATCCTTATCATCTTTAGAATTATATTGAATAGAGCTGCTTGCCACTGCCTAGCAACATTCTCTCCTAGAGAATAAGCAGGCATCACAGACCCAACTCCCCATTGATTTTCACTGCAAAGATTAAATTTGAGGGAAAGTCCAGTGATTGGATGAGGAGAGGAAAATTCTATGTTAGAGAAAGCAACATTTCAGCATACTACAGCACTGTCTTACAAAGAGAAAAATATATTGACAAGTCAAAACTTCAAATTAAGTAGGTTTTTTATTGAAATTATTTTGTTCATTAAACATATACAAAGTCAGCATATTATTTCAGCAATTTGCTCTCATCTAGAAGGTTTTAAATAAGATCATCTAAATTAGCTAAATGATCTTACTTTTAAAAAATTATCTGAAAATTAAACTCAATACAAATTAATGCACATTCCCATCTATGTAACATAAGAAATGGGTTTAGCCATAGGTCTCCAAATATTATTTAAAGTACGGGTGACTTCAACATAAAAATGAAGAAGACATAGAATACCTCTGATCTTTGCAGGGAGACACTGAAATTTAGAGCTACCATGAGTCTGAAGAGAAATGTATTCTTTCAATTATAACCCCATCAAAAGTTTCTTCATGGATACTTCATGGGTTTTGGTCCATGAAAGATTTTAGGTCTTAAAATGTAAAATAAATAAATAAGTAAGTAAGTAAGTAAATAAATAAGTAAATAAATAAATAGATAAATGAGTGAGTGAGTGAGTGAGTGAGTGAGTGAGTGAATGAATGAATGAATAAACAAACAAACAAACACTAAACGGTTCATTGTAAAACCTTAAGATTGTTCAGTAACAATTTCTGTGATGATGCTCAAAGGACTAAAAGTAAAACCTGTCATGTGTTTCATGTTATTAATAAAGGATATTGAATGACTGTACAATAATACAATGCACTGCAATGTATTAGAACTTCATTAGAAATGTTTGTTGCCCCATAAAAAATTAGGCAGCCAGAGGCTTAAAAAAGAAGAAAAGAAACCTCAAAGTAAACATACTGGTTTACTGGTGTCCTCAGAGGAGGACACGGCCGCAGCACAATCTGTCCAGAGTTTTTACTCATGAGATTTTAAGAAGAATTTTTTGAAGCAATGTGATGCTGTCAATATATGAAAATAAATGAACAAATACAGCTCACCAGCTTCAGCCTGCTTCCTCTAACATACAACAATAATGTATAGTCACATGAGTTTATGCTCATAGTTTATACTCCTGAGCATTTCAGTTATTTTTCAAATATATTTTTAAGGAACATAAACTTACTAGGCAGGAAAAGAGAGAAAGAGAGAGGGGAAAGGAGGGAGGGAGGGAGGGGGAGGGAGGGAGGGAGGGAGGGAGGGAGGGAGGGAGGGAGGGAGGGAGGGAGGGAGGGAGGGGGCAAATAAAACGGGAAGAGAAACTTGATTCTCTATGAAAGTCCCTGTAAATATATATGTGCTGAGATAAATTACATTTGCAAGGACTTCTGGGAAGATACTGACGTAAAAGTGCCAGGAATGCAATCCAACTCCTCTTAAAGTTTGCATTTATTTTCCAAAATCGATAGATTGTACAATCCATTAATAGACTGTCTGTGACTTCTCTCAATTTATATACATTCCTTTATCTAAATTGTTAGACACTGATGTTGAGTGTATGCAAAAACAACAAATACTTTGTTGGCATCTAATAAAAGGTCTTCAACATATACAAACTATTGTTTGATAACAATATTTTTTCATTTAGATATCATAGTATGAATTTCTGTTCCTCGCAAGAAAGACGAAAGAGTGAACCAGAAAATTCCATGATGAAACTTTTACAACAGTAAATGGTATTTGTTTTAGTATATTTTGTACTGTTATTAATGCATAATTGGGCCTAGGTAATATATAAAAGTATTCCTTTTTCTTAACATCCTGGGAGTCTGAGCATATGGCACAGGCTGTGCTAAGGGCCGTTTTGCTGCATGTGATATGCATGGTAGAGAATATGTCATGGTGAAGTGGAGCAAGCCTGCAAGAGAGTATTCACCTTTTCAACAGAGCCACTCTGCCATTAACTAACCTATTAACCAGCTAAGCTATTTATTCACTGTTGGATTCATTACCTCCAATTACTATTAACATATGTGCCTTGGGTTAAATTTCCAATGCATTAAAGGATTGCCACTATTTAGGTTTCATTGACATCATCACCTATAGAAAATAACTAGTGGATTAGGAAAAGGAACCTCACAGTCAGGACATGAAAATGAATAAGTGCAAAGTAAATTCCACTCCACTCTCTGAACTGTGTCTTTATGTCCTCTCCATATTTAGTAACTACAGAAGGAGTTATCATAGAAGGAGCATCATATGTGAGTTACTATTTACCACATAAATTCATATGGTTACGTTTTAACTTTAGCCTCCTTTTACGTTTCTTGATATTTGCCCCAGTAATTCTAAATGTTCCCTAGGAGATTTCTGATGCCTTTGTGGCAATCACATGTGTATTAGGTGAATGACTATTTGCTCTGATTTTATATAAAAACAAAATCATAATAAATATGATTTTTTATTATTGACAAGATATAATATACAGGAATGTCTAGTACTTTGGCATTAAGTTATATCTAAACTTGTTCTTATAATCTCATAAATGTGAATAACATATGATAAAGGTAAGATTCTAAAATATTGCTCTGACTTATAAAATTCTAGGAGTTACTATGATGTCATGCCAACATATTTATCTTAACTGCTCACATGAATATTCTAGATCTTATAACAGCAGAAAACTTTCTTTAGAATAACTTTTCTGTCATCTAGAACTAGAATGTTGGCAATTTCTTAAGGTAAACACTAGATCAAGATTCCAGAAAATAAAATAGTTCACACAGAATTTGTCCTGCTTCATACTTAAAGTGTTTGCCAATGTGAATACATCAGGTAAATGGTTACAAAGCTGAGAGAAAATTTGGCAATCTCTAGAGTAAATAAGTAATTTAAATCAAATAAAAAGGAAGGTTTGAGGCTCCGAAGTGAAGGACACTCAGCTTGGGACCTGAGTTCAGTCCCAAACGCCCACACAGTGGCTCACAATAATCTGTATCTATAGTTCCTGAGGATCCAACACCATTTTCTGGCCTCTGTGGAAACCAGGAATGCATGACATATAGGTAGAAAAACAATCATTTACATAAAATAAAAAAATCCTTAAAATGTAAAGACCTTTAGTAATAGTATAGATTTGCTTATAGTTTACTCTTAGTAAGCTACATTTTGATAGTGGTCAAAATGAAAACTTAAAGACTTATTTCTAATTTTATTTCAATTAATCTCAAATTATATCTGAAAATTTTAAATAGGTATTTTTAAATTTTTAATTAAAATGCATGAGTATATAAAAATATAGAAAAATGCACAAATCCCCAAATTTAAAATAGGACAATAAAACAGGCATATGAGAATTTCAAATATTGATATTATCCTAAAAATAGTTTAAAACTCAATTAAAAATTTTAAGAAGGCAAATAATATTGACTGAAATTAGAAACAATGAAATTAGACAAAAATGAACAGATAATTAATGAATTAGGAAATATACCAGAAAAAAATACACGGGCTGAAGCAGAGAGAAAAATAAAAGGCAGAAACAATCTGAAGAAATAATAGCTGAACAAATTTCCAAGATTAATAAATCATTTTCTATTTTAAAGAATCACTGAGTATTCCAAGTAGGTAAGTTTAAAAAGTCAGAGTCCAGTTCCCTTCACTAGTAGCATTTGTTATCTGTCCCAACCCTTATTTACAACAATAAAGACAGGCAACCTATTTTCAAAGTATTTTAAATCATTAAGAAATGACTTAAAAATTGGTTGTGCTTGCAGTGGGCTGCTCTTAGAAGACAACGCCCCTGGTAAGTGCTCCACTCATGGGGCTTTCCCCATGGAAGCCCTCTTAAAGCTGTGCAAAGACAAATGCTTCCCTAGATTTCCTTCACAAGATAGACCAGGAGACCAGAAGAAAGCAACAGCTCGCAGAGTGGTTAATGGCCAATAGGAACTTCAGTTGCTATACCCCAGTGTAGAGTAGGACTTTGGAGTTGGAAACCTGCCATGGTAGAAAGGCTTGTTTAATACCATGGAAATTTCCAGAAGCTTTCACTCCAGAGAAAGACTTTGTCCGAAGACTAAGGAGCTTCAAACTATAATTCTACAAATTTGAAGTGACATTTTCTGTTTTTAATTATTTATTTGTCTAAGGGAAGAAAACATGCTGCTCTTCATATGAAAACAATTAGTAGCCTCTAAAAATCTTGAAGCCACTCAAAATATCTAGTATGTATAAATTTTAAAAATCATTGAATAGGAAAGGGAATATATACATTATTATCGTAATCAAGAGGAATAATATTCAATAAAAACTGATCTTTAAAAGGCTTAGCTATTATAATTAGCAGAGTTGATTTTAATGTGGGGGAATCGTGGTCATTCAAACTTGGTGGGCAGATGGTTACCCATAATGTACAGGGAGCCCCAGTACCCTGTGAGTTTAAGGCCAACTGATCTATGTAGTAAGTTCTAGGCCAGCCAAGGCTATAAAGTGAGATCTTATCTAAAAAGAAATAAATAGATAAATAAATATCTGAGGTCAGACAGAGGAATGGCTAAAAACAAAACAAAACCAAAATTCAAGATATAAAATAATTTTAAAAAAGAACTTCTGAAACCTATGGAATACATCAGTCAGTTAACAAATGTCTGGTAATATCTCAGAGAAAAAACAAAATGAGAAAATTTTGAAAAAAAAAGATTTCTGAAAAAACTCATAAATTTTGTATAAAACATCAGTTTTGAAACTCAAAAAAAAAAAAATACCAACAAACAACTAATAGGATAGAAGCAAAGTCAGACCTAGAATATGATCATCTCAACGAAGGAAGAAGTGTGATTTTCAAACAAACAAACTCAGGAGGCAGGATGGCTGGCTCCTGTCATGGTGCATTATCAAAAACCAAAGAACAGCTTAGGAGGGCTGGTTCTCCTCTATCACGTAGACCCCAGAGATTTCTCAGGTTCCCAGGCTTGGCAGGAAGTATCTTTTCTCAGCATACCAGAACACTGCCCTAAAACATCTTTGAAAAACAAATACTGAGGTTTTAATTTTAACTACTGGGAATGCAGGGGCAGGAGAATGGAAAGTTCAAGGAATACCTTGGCAACTTAATTAAGACCTTGTATTTGATTTATAATACATATTCATAAACAGTAAAAGGGGGGACTGTCAAATAATAGAGTGCTTGTCTAACACAAGCAAGGCTCTAGGACTAATCCCAATGTGACTAAGAAGAAGGAACACTGATTGACAAGGAATGATGGTGCATCGTGGCCAGGTGAGTCCTTCAAGGATGGAAAGCAATGAGGGGATGCTCAAAGATCTGACTGATGCATGTACAGTAATGACTGTGCACCAGGGTAATTCTACTTGTTATTATAGTAGATCAGATAATGAAGCATTTAGGGATTAGACACTGACATAGACTTAATGGCAATATTAAATATTTTCAGGTTCCTCTTTCAAAGGCTAATCTCCTTTTACCTTGCCCTGCTAAAAAAGTATACCAGTGAAGTTCTCTTTAGTTTCATCTAAAAATTTTCTTTACTTAGTATTTTTTAATGAACACATAAAATTAGAAAGTAGCAAGGTAAATGAGAACATGCTAATCTGACAGTTTAATAGTGATCAAAATTTAAAAGCATCTCTACATCCAGTACATTTCTAGAGAATAGTTGGTAAAAATTCTATGACTTGAAAAAAACTGGAAAAAACAACTACTCATCTAAATTTTCTTGTAGCACAACCACAACTTTCTATGTTGCAAATTAAATTTGTAAAATGCAATGTACTTCCCCCCAGACAGTTAATTATACATTTCTGGAAACAATTTGAGGAGCTGAAGTAACTTTGTATCAGTTGTAGTTATAATTCCTAGGAGGACAGCTATTCAGCTCAGAAAGGCTAAGTCCATGGTAGCACTCCTGTAAGTCACCATCTGCCCCACCTCCCAGGCAGAAACACTTTCTTAGGGGTCTTTTCTACAGCCCTGCCCCCCTCACCACACCACACCTATTCAGGGTTCCACACCTTGTTAAGCTGCATAGTACTTATTTATTTATAATTTCTTCCTCCTCACACCAGTAGCCTCATAGAACTTCTGTTTTATCCATCTTAAGTTGCCATCTTGAACACAGATATATTGATCAGACAGAATTTTAATGTTCATTCTGTATAACCATATCACCATATTGGGCAAGATTCAGCCTTCTTTAAATTATACTGCTTCTCAAGACAGAAGGAGAGGAAACATAGAAATGTTTCATAATATGCTCATGAAGATATTAGATGGTGCAGTAATTAACTCTACCTACCAGAAAAATTAAGTCTTGAGCCAAATTGTTTCATGAGCACTAGATATTAACCTCGGGTGGTGTGCCATGCAGCTAGAGAATGCAAAACTCACATAGAGCCTTTACCTGGTGATTTGCAACCTTGAGTTGATACTTTGGAAAATGACACAAGTCATTGATATAGCTAACAAGGCGGACCTCCAACTATTTAAGCTGTTAAAATATTGAGTTCTCCCTTACCAATGATAAGCAGCAGCTTCTCCTGTGCCCCCACACTTCCTTCTTATCCTACCCCTCACCTCAATATTCTTCGAATGTCAATTCTGTAATCTCTAGTCTTCAGATGTCCTATTTGCTAGGAACTAAAATCTCAATACAATATACATTAACTATTTTACATTCAATCCAAAGAAACATATTTTGTCAAGGGATAAGGGTTCAAAACTCAGAAGAAGAGCAATTTGACAAACTACAAATTAATGTGAGAGTAAGAAATTCAGATTGGTGAAGAGAATCTTTGGAATTGAGGAATAATGCCTCCATGATTCACTGAAAGATTTTTGGCAGTTCTGCATATAAGAACAATTTCATGGGTCTGACGATAGTCAGGCATGGATGGAGGAGGGGCTTGAAGTACCCCTCCCTGCCAAAAATTTGAGAAAGGGAGAGGTAATTCCTTAAATTGTAGACACACTAGTGGGTTCACCTGTAGCCAATGAGTAGTTCTCACCCAGTACTCACACAGATGGCTCTGGTTGAGCTGAATGGTCACCAAAAACAAAGGTCTTGAATCTACAGAGCAACTAGTAGAGATGAGGGGAACAAGAAAGGGCATAGAAAAAAATGTAATCAAATGTCACAAACATGTATGAGGCTATCAAAAAACAATTCATAAATTTAAATACAAAAGGTAAAAAATAATTCTGACCAACCTGAGTACATAAATGCTCAATGTTTGCTAAGTGTAGTCTCATATTGCTAAATAATAAGTAGAAATTCATTTTCTTCTGTTTTTTGTTATCATTCTACGCCCTCCTGATGTAGTGAACTAGAGCCTATATTAGCAAGATGAAATAGAAGAAAAAGTGACCAGATGAGCAGAAGGAAGTGACCTTACGTCTTATACTTATCATGGCAAACCCTTCACCAATGGCAAGACAAGGTGTTTGATTAAGGCCAATGCCTCTTCTGCAGGGAATGTGTGTCCTTATTTAGACAAGTTACAGGCTCTATTATAACACTTATCAGGCTTGATTTCAGTACTAGAGAGTTAGATGCTGAAAAATCACTTGGGGGAAAAAAATCAAACTTTGTTCATCTGGATTTGATTATTTTCCACTTCACTTAGAACCTTTCACCAACATGATAAAATGCTGCCAATGAACTTATTTGTCACTGTGAACAGGCATGAGCTTGCTCAGAAGTTTTATATTAAAAAGGGCCAATAAAAACCTTCAGTTATATCTAGTATTGACAGAGCTTTTTTTGCCATTACTTTAAGTTCTGCCTGAATAAAAGATAAAACATTTTCCATTAGAGGATGTTTGGTTAACTGATAATTAAACACCCCAAACAAGATCTGTACAAATCACTGTTTTATCTGACATCATACACAGTTCTGGTCCTTCCTAACTAGAAGTCGCTGTTCTGGGGATACCATCAATTACAATACAATCACTATCCTTATATGTATAAAATATGACTTTCTCCATTCTGTCTTAACATTAAAAGACAAATCATCTTCACTGCTCATTAATTTTAAAAATCTTTCAGTATCAGGCTTCAAGAAAAAAATCTCATCAATAACTATGTACAACATTCTCAATTTGCCTCCTTTAATACATATAGGTAGAATGCTTTCATCTTCTCCGAGGACTGCATATTTTTGGTGATAAACAATATGGAATTAAATACAACACACAATCAGTTGTCATTGAATACTGTTTAATATTGAAAATCTTTCTTTAAAATTCCAGACCACATTAAAGACATTCAGAAGTCTCTCACTCAGCATCATTGGCATATCTTTCTTTGGTAGGAGGCTTCTGGTGTCTTCCTTCTGGTGTCCTCTGATGGGCCTCTCATACAGTCACTCATCACTACTATGGATTGGGAGGCGCTCTGGAGGAAGCACAGATTGCAGTCTCTGCCAACGCTCTGGAGGCCACAAGATATGAGTGGCATGGGCATGCAGAAGTCCCAGGGCAACCTGAATCCAAGGGACAGAGACAAGAAACAGATCACTTCATACTGACCATATGAATAGCTTGAAAACCACATTTGATTGTGATCTGATGTGCCATGGAAAGACCGTAATTAAAAGCAGAAAACACTTAGGGGAATTTTCCTAAGGGCTTGACAGAACCTTAATCTTCAGAATAGTCATTTGAGGGAATTGTGATATTAACTTTCTAGAACAGGAAACTGAGTTTAGAAAGTCATATACATACAATGCATTGGAACCTGACTTCATTGGTGGGCTGACTGCAACATTAACCTCCATCCTCAAAAGACTGTTTGCACAGACCCAAGAAACACAAATCCAGTCTATAGTCTCAGATGTCCTCCAGAGCTACTGCCCAAGAGAGACCTTCATAAAACAGTCATAAAGACCCAAATACACAACAACATTGTTCCATTTGCTGGATGAGAAATCAGAGTTCTGATGCGATTCTGGGTGGAGACTGCTTCTATGGAGAGTCTGAGCAACACTGACAAGTACTTAGGAAACAGGAGAGATCAGGGCAACCCCAAGTGGACACAATAGAGAGAAGGCACCAAGATCATGGCGGATTGAAAACAACAGCAATTGTAGAGATGAGCAGTGCTCTGCTGGGAGAAAAGAAACAGAAACACACTGTAACATAAATATCAACGGACCAGCTCAAAGGAGAGCAAGAAGCCCTGGGGATGAGTTTCTTTCCTTTTAATCATTCTGAAAATAAAACTTAAAAATAAACACGAGATCAGCTCTACCCAGAAAACATCACCAGCCACCCAAGCTTTGCTGCAGTAACTCCCTCTCAGTACATGTTTGCACGCACGTCAACACACACATTACACTTGTCTGCACACGCATCAACATATACATTACATTTGTCTGCACATAAATCAAAATATACATTATACCTGTCTGCACACACATCAATGTATATATTATACTTGTCTACACACACATCAACATATACATTTCACTGGTCTGCACACATACCAGCATATACATTACACTTGTCTGCACATGAATCAAAATATAGATTATACTTGTTTGCACACACATCAATATATATATTATACTTGTCTGCACACACATCAATAAATATACTCTGCACACATATCAATGTATACATTATGCTTGTTTTCTGAGCCTTTTGAAAGTTAGTAATATCCTGTGGCATTTATACCTAAATATTTCAAAATGTATCTAAGAAGTAGAACCTTTTCCCATGTGAGCATATCACCATTGCCATATGCCAACTATCTCATATTAATACAATAATGAAGCTCATATACAGTTCATAGTCAACATCCCTGGTTAATTTACTTTACCTAGGGTTCAGGATGTTGACTTGTACCTTGCTCTATAGTTCAACTTGCCTGAGTTTTCCAGTCATGAAGAGATGAAAGGTAAATGTTTTGGCCAGAAAAAAAAAATGTAGTTAATACTGTATTTTCCCAATTCTGTTTGATCATGGGGCATGAAATATCAGTTGCCCCAACTACTGAAATACAAATTTCAATGTTTCAAGGTGAAGGCAACTCAATATCTCTATCAGTAAACACACATTTTCATTTTCAGATAATAAATATATGAGGATATTGTGAAATAGTTAAAACACATTGGATGTCAAGTACAATTTATCTAATTGTTTTATTGCATTTAATTATTGTGGGGGGGGATTTAATAAAAAGCTCCAAAAGTTTCAGAGATATCAGAGGGAAACTACCCACAGTCTATGTAGGGGTTTAATAAAAGCCCCAGGAATTTCAGAGATATAAGGAGATATACAGGGATCTAACCATAGTCTGTCTAGGAGGATCAGAGAGTGGTGATTCACACCTTTAATCCCAGCACAGGGAGTATCCTGGGAGTGGCGACCTATGCCCTTAATCCCAACTGAGTCTGAGGCCATTTTAGTTTATAGAAGGAATCCCAGGTTCCCAAGCAGGCAGTGGTGGAGCTATGTCTTAACTTACCAAAAGAGTATTTAAAGTGGGCATAGAAAGACAGAAGACAGAAGCCAGGCCAAGGAAGCTGGAAGACAGCTGGGTGAGATCTGACTGTGGTGTTTAATCTCTCTAATATCTCTGACTTTCTCAGAGATCTATCCCTGAGTCTCATTTATTCGTGCAACAATTGTACCTTAAATATTTATCTTCTATTTCCTTTATAATTTTAGTTGTCAGTTTATATATAAAGATATTTCTTTCTACCTTAATACTCTGCTTGCATTTCTTTTATTTGTTATGTATGTAAGTTATGTTATATTATAGTCTTATGCATGTGTGTGAGTTTTGAGATAGGGTCTCACTTTGCAGTCCAGGTTAGTCTGGAACTCGACTGCCCTGGTACTCAGTGAAATCTGCTTGCCATAACCGCCCCCCCATGAGAGAGAGAGAGAGAGAGAGAGAGAGAGAGAGAGAGAGAGAGAGAGAGAGAGAGAGAGAGAGAGAGAGAGAGAGAGAGAGATGCAACCATGCCAACAGTGTTACCAGCTAGGAAATGCTTCATTGGATGAGGCTGATCACACATCAGATTGCAGTTTCTGTCAAGCTTTGCTCAAGTCTAGGTTCAGCTGAGCTGGAAACCAGTGGTCTCCATGTCCTCCATCACAACCCATTTTAGGCTTGATAGCAGTGACTCAGTTCTATCTCAAGCATTAGGTTGCTTTTCCAAGCTGTTTGACTTTGATCATAAGGGTGATTTGCCAATATTTTAACTTGGCTGAGCTGTTGCCAATTCTTGCTTGCTTGCTTAGCTTGGAGCTCAGTTTTAGATAAAATGATTTAATTCTGATTTTATATCCACACTCATTTTACTGAAACTAATCTTATCATTTTTTTATTTTGAAAATACATTAATGGTGGCACTCTCACTTCCTGAAAGAGTTCATTTTAAAAATTATGGAAAGCAATGGTAAAAAATTCTGTAGGATAATATCAATATTATTTTAAATGAGATAAGAATGTAAAATTCAAGCTTTAAAAAAATAGATTTATATGTACAGAAAATGCTTAATCACTTGTTAAATTATCTCCCAATGGCTTCTTAGCCTTTTTTATTGACAAGTGTCTACAGACAAAAGGAGAATACAAAAGCCTGAAATTAAAAAGCCTGTGATTTTTTTTCTAAATTAAAAATTAGGTGTTAGGCATAGCTTTGGCCTTTCCTTTAGATAACTAGAACAGGATTCATCTTAATAACTAGCACACGTGATTAGAGAAGTTTGACAAATCCACAATCTAACCAGAGAGGCTAGCAGCATGGAGAACCAGAGAGGCTAGCAGCATGGAGAACCAGAGAGGCTAGCAGCATGGAGAACCAGGGAGAGATTGGGACAGCTCTGTGGTCAAGAAGGTACAGTGCAATTTGCTTGCTCATTCTCTTCTTGAACTGCATAACTCAGTCTACTGCAATAATCAGGCCTTCAACTGACTTGGGGAGGCCCACCCACAATATGGTAGACACACGTATTTGGGCACTGTGACCAGCCAAAGTGACACTTAAAATTAACACCTGATAAACATAGTCATCCCCTGCACCCTATGCTTTTGTTCCATGTTACACTTAGTGTTTGACACCAGAAGGCAGTGTTTTCAATGACTTACACATATGACTCAGTTCTCACAATGACTCATGAGGTAGACACTGTCTCCTTTATAAGCAAGAAAACCAATAAGAGCAAAATATTTTCTTCCAGTTAACACTAAAATAAGTCAATTTCAGTTATCCCAATATGACATTTCTGACAAAGGGGCACAGACTTAAGTCAGAACAATCTGAGTAAAATGGTAGTGTCCTGGACAAAGCAGAGCATGGCCACCCTGTGCATCATGTTTCTGACTCTGATAGACAGTGTATATATTGCTGAGAATATCAGCTTCATCAAAAGCAAATGGTCTGAATTGTATCTCTCCAAATTTGTATCTTGAAATCTAAATACCCAGTATGTTTCAGAATTTGAACAGATCTGCCTTTAAGGAAGTCATGAAGTTAAAATGATGCTCAGACACAAACTCACTGTAGTCTTATGGGAGGACATTAAGACAGGCATGCATACACACGCATGGGGGAAAGAACAATGTAAGAACACTGAAGGAAGGCTCTGCTTAGGACCCATGAAAAAAGGGCTTACAACAGACCAAACCTGCTGGTCCTTTGATCTTGAACTATTTTCTCTAAAGCTGGGAGAAAATACATGCCTCTTGTTTAAACTACCATTGTTGCATTTTCATATCGCCACCCTAGAAAATGAATATGCGTGCATAATAAGAAATGTGGAAGTCAGATCCATGATGTATCCAAATACTCAAAACAGAACAAAGAACATATTGAGGGGGGAAGGGAAAAATATTGTTAAAGAAGAGAGGCAGATACATTTCATCTATACAAGTTTCTGCTGTTTGGCCATGTTTCAGTGACTCACCAAAATAACAAACACAAACCGAAAGAGAGGGGCACGCACTCTATGTTCTCCAGGCCTTTTAGGAATCATGGAGTTGTTCTTTTGGCCCTTGTAAGCAAATCTACAAATCTACAAGAAGGGTGATACTGTAGACATCGAGGGAATGAGCACTGTTCAAAAAGGAGTGCCTCATAAGTGCTACCATGGCAAAACTGGAAGAGTCTACAATGCCAACCGGCATACCGTGGGCATCATTGTAAACAAGCGAGTTAATAAGGGCCAGATTCCCGCCAAGAGAATCAGCGTGAGGATTGAGAGCACCAAGCACCCTGAGAGCAGGGGCAGCTTCCTGAAGCGGGTGGAGGAAACTGACCAGAAGAAAAAGGAAATGAAGGAGAAGGGAACCTGGGGTTAGCTGAAGCCCAGCCTGCTCCACCCAGAGAAGCACTTTGTGAGCACTGGTGGGAGGAGCCTGAGCTGCTGGAGGACATGGCCTAAAATAAAACAGCTAGACTGTAAAGGGTTTTTCTTCAAACAAACAAACACAATCCATTAGATTAAGTACTTGGACCAACTGTTAGAGGTTGGCCTTAATAGTCCTTAAAGGCCTCTATGGTACAGGCTTTTCTCTAGCTCTTTTGATCTTTTAAGGGATTGGGACTAGAGGGAGGTCTTCTCTTCACCCTGGGGTTTCTCCTCTCTTCTCTCTCTTCTCTGTCTCTCTCTCTGTCTCTCTTTCTCTCTCCCTCCCTCCATCCATTTGTGTCGATGCCCCCGCCACACTGGCATCCCAATGAAAAGCAAAGGTTTTCTGCATGCTGCTGCCATGATAGGCTACTGTGCCTCCAGGCTCAAAGGAACAGGCCAACCAGTCATAGGCTAAAACCAACCAAACTTTGTAGACATTCCCCTTTTTAGATGCTTATCATATGTACTTTCAGTTGGTTTTTAACTACTGTTTTTAGACAGAGTCTCACTATGTATCTCTGGCTAGTCTGGAACTAACAGAGATCTGCCTGTTTCAGCCTCTCCAGTGCTGGGATTAAAGACATTGGCTGTGATGTTCGGCTTGGCTTGTAAATGTTTTATAATAACAAAGCTGATTAAAAGTACCAGCCATACCAGTGTCACAGTAGGAATTGATCCTCCTTGTTCCTTTGGTCATGTGTCCCACACAAGACTATGTTTCCTTTAACTGGTTTACAATATGGTTTAGATATTGAAAATGAACATTTACAGAACATTTACAAAAGCATATTAATGAATGATGGAAAAATC